>OY728135.1:789948992-791286492 GCA_963277665.1 Viscum album | reverse complement strand
AGTTAGGGTAGGGTTTTTTCTATTGGTCTATGGGTCTAGTTCGGGGGGTTCCGTTTCTTCTTCAATATACTAGGTAGGCGTGCGATTTTATTGTTTTGGATATCTAATTTTTTTTAACTTAGGTGTTTGTCTTTATTTGGAAAATGAACAACAAATGTTTTATCTTGGTCTTTGTATGTGTTAATCATTGCCTCTGTTATGGTTATTTAATTGTGAATCTGGTTTCGATATTGTTGTAATAAAAAAAATTATATTGGTGTCTTGGTTCGGGTATAATTTATTTTGTATTTTCTGTTTTGCTTCTTCTCTAAACCTAATCTTAGCCAAAACTATTTAAAAAAATATATATTTGTTTACTATACTTATTTCAACAAGCTTTATATATAAATACTATAAAGACAATGATGCAGAGTCTTTAAATCGACTGTGTTACTGCTCACCATCTCAGCTCGTCACTCTACTAAGGTCCTGCACACACAATCGGGGTTCTTGGATACCCAACCAGAGCAATACACCTCATTCTTGGTGAATTAGAGTCTTTCCACATGGCAATTATCAAATCAAGTAAGGGTTCATTAAAATTTTCCTTCTTTTCTCAAACATGAATATATACATTTTATATGATGGTATATAATTTATACATATACTCATATAGTTTTAATCCACCAAATTTTAATTATATCATCTGTTGATTTGCAATGATCTTCTAAAAATATAAGGAAATTTATTTATTAATTTATACTCTCCATTTTCTGGTTCGTGTAAGGGTTAAATATTTGTCTAGAAAATTTATTTATTTTAAGAACTTTTGTTATGTAAGGGAATTAATTTTTACTTGTTTTGTTGAATGTATATACATTTATATATATATACTCAAATACCTAGGTATACAGCCTTGCGTTTTTGACATAAACCCTTCTATACCCAATTTTGGACTTCTAGAATCCGGGTTTATGTTGTATTATTAGACCCAAAGCATAATTTATCTCATGAAAAACTTATTTAAATGCCATATATATATATTTATATTTGGTTACATATATACCCCTAAATTTCAGCCAGAGACAAGGTCTCTGACCATTTATTAAAATAAAGGTAAAGTACAGCAAACAAGCATCACAAGCCATGAAACACAACTACATGTCATAAAAACCATACCCGTCATCATTTCCATAATCAAGTGCTTCATCCGCAGTGGCGGACTCCAATTCCGAGCTTTCATAATGCTTTAGTGTCTTAACATAATTTCTACTAATATTTTACTTTTCCAGATATAAAAACTCCTCAGAAGGTTGAGTACCTTTGCCTTTACTGATGGAGGACCTAGGGAGCATTAGCTTTGGCATAGAAGAGTAATCATTCCTTTTCATTCTTCTTGTTGGATTGTTCATAACTTCTTCCTTCCCTGAATTTTTTTTCTCTCCACCCTAATCAATATCACTATAAGAAGTACTAAACCTCCTTCCCACATTCTTTTTTTTTCAGTTTTATATATATCTTCCCAATTTACAAAGATAATCAACCTCTGGATGCCATTATTTACTCCTTTTTCTTGCCCTGATGAGACTGTTATCATTAACCATTGATAAGCGTTGAGTATGTTCTATAATTTTATGATCACCATGCACCTCCTTATACAAAATATCTTCTTCACATACAATATTCGAGGAATGAAAATCGGACTTTATTTTGTCACTATCATTCCTTTTCATTTCTTTTTTAACATGAGAATGCCTCCTGTGATTACGTTCTTTGCCCATATTCCACATATCACTGCCATTAAGATCAACAAAAAATTCAACTACTATCATGCCAAGAGACGTAGAAGATACAACTTTCTCCACCATAGCCTGATCCTGAAACAATTCCAAACCACCATTCATCAAACCGAAAAAGCAATTTCCAAGTCCAATGCTGGTCACTTTCTTTCCCAGCTATAGCTTTATCCTAGATTCAACCTTCACCCATCCTCCATTTTCATCCAAAGGCCCGCCTGCCTGAATACCCATAGAGGGGCTCCCCCTCACTGCAACATTATTCCCATCAGGTCCAACTTCCAGGATCCCAACATCCACCATATCTCATGTTTTTATAACCTCAAGAACTTCCCCATTGGTCCCAACTAGTTGTATTGCAGCTTGGACATTGACCACCAGACTTCCTGTATTAAGCACACCAAGAACACTCATCAACCTTCCAGCCACCACATCCACCCTCAGGTTAAGAGACACCTCCACTGACTTCAAATGGATTCCATGCATAGTCATCTCACTAACAAGATCCAAGACCTATTTCCCTTGATGATGCTGCAAGTTCCCCGCAACCAGTCTATCTGATGCTACCTGTGAAGACACCCTTATACCTCTATAAATATCCTTATGATGCCCAACATTGAGACACCAGGAGTAGTACTCAAGCAATGACTCAAACACCACAGACTGCTTATACCTAAATTCCTCACTCACATTAATGAAAAAAATAATTGACCAGAGGCTTCGAGAGATATACTTCAATGCATATTATCGGGGAATCCGGATGGAACAAAACCATAGTTATACTATTTGAACAAAGATACCAGAAAACCAATTTTCCAAGAATACGAATAATCATAGGGTTCTAAAAATGAAGCGGTAATTCAGGATATCTTACCCAGATTACAGTGGTCGGAGAATCTCGTTTCATGTGTAAGTAATATGACCAATAGAAGAGAAACAATCGAGTGCCATCATATGTTCGCAGAGCAGAAGACCATTCCAGAACCAGATCTTCCTCCGAATGAAAATAAACCATTACGTTCTTTTAGTTGAGGAGACCAACAATTGTGCACTCCTTTAAATTCCACGAATCGAAGATGAAACGATCAATGAGATCCACAGATGGATGCCATTTTTGAAGCATGATATCAAGGTTAAATTCAACAGAGATGAGGCATCAATGAATTCACAGGATGTGATCGATAGATTCAGGATCCAATTGAACAAATCATGATCTTTGGGAGATAAAGTGATTTTTGGAAATGATGGTAGGAACTCAGGATTTGAGAAAGGAAGAAAGTGATTAGCTGTATGGGGAAGCAATGATCCCGCCTCCACCAAGGGAGAAGGGATCTGTTCGGAGGCCATCACAACCTACAACGGCAATCACCAAGCTCAAACCATAACACCATCATCTATATATATATATACCAACATACAGTTTTACATAAATCTTTATTATATCCATTTTTTATATTTTTAAACATTAAGTCTCATGTTTAAGTAGAACATTAAAACAGAATGAATTATGTGTTGTGAAAAATATTTATATATTTGTATACATGATTTTATATAATTATATAGTTTTTGTAACTCACCTTCTAGACCAATTTTGAGTCTCTCAAAATTGGACTTCAAGGATTTATTGAATTTTTTTAAACATCTATGTGTCGATTGATTTCGGTGTAAGACCCTTAGATGTACCCGATTATTCATATAAATTATATGTATGATCGAGGTTTACATTTTTATAATTTTTTTTAATAAATAAAACTTTCAAATTTTATATTATGATTTAATATTTAATGACTGTGTTGATTAATGTGACTAAAATATCAAAGTCTTACGGGTGTCAATGAATTTTTGTTTTAAACCCTTTAACACATAAATGTGTATTCAAATATGTGAAAAATATGTGTATGAAAATAAACTTTGATCCTCAATATTAATTAGAAATTTCCAAGGAATAATAAGAAAAAATGAAACATATGTTTTCAAACTATGTTTTTGTTTAAAACACTACTCTTTATATACACCCTTTTGTATGAACAATTTACACAAACCCCAATTGTGGATATTCCAAATATTATACTTATGATGTGTTTAGTAATTTTGGAGAGTACTTGAGTATAATATTTTGGGTTTGAAACTTTTATATTCATTTGTATGAATTACACACACACACACATATATATATTAAATGGTGTTTTTTATAGTTGAATCTCCTGCTTTCCATTTTTAGCATTATGTATTCCCTTATGATGTGTTATACCAAAGAATTTTGGTAATAAATATATGATAATTTATCAGTTTAATACCCCCCAAATATTTACTTTATCTTTTTAATTGATTAAACATCCAAGTGAAATTCTAATATGTATTGATTAGTAAAGTATTAAAATTTTAATGTTATCATTTAGTGGAACAAAACTTGTTTTTATTTTATTCCATTAGTTTTCATCATATATGCCACAATCTGATTATCATACTCACTAGTCAATGAAATGGCCATGTGGTTGATAGTTTTGAAATTAATACTGATATGCCTGATTCTCTATATATATATAAATGCTAATGAATGTAATTACAACTCTTCTGACCTTTTTTATGAATTAAATTATTCAAAGTGGTATGAGACACCTTTAATAATATGAAATTAGAAAATTAAAAATTCAAAATGGTATGGGACATTTTGAATATACGACCCTTTTTGGCATATAAGGAATGTGTAGACTCGGTATAATGGGTTGGTAACTGGTTAATGAAAGCCCCTCGATGCATCAATAGTTTTCATGGGACAATATGGTTATGGCATGAGGCCATTGAAATTTTAGAGTCTTAACACGAGGTCTTGATATGGTTTGATATTATATGTTCCCTCAATATGTGTATGGTAATTAGTTAACCAAGTGGATATTCAACTAGTAGAATATCCATTGTTAAGAGACAGTACTTATAAGTATCGAAAGAAGTAAATGTTTATGGCATGACATTTATTTAGCCCTCAGTGATTTAATAACCAGTGTTTGAAATTGAAGTTATTTCCTTTATGTGCAACTATAATTACGTATTACTTTTAGTTGTTAAATTTGTACTCTCATATTCACATGTCATAAATATTTATAAAGTCTTTTACTTATTACTCTAAATGAGAATTCCTATAATCAAATCATGTTCCCTTGTAATTTTGTTTGTAAGCATTTAGTTGTGCACTTATATTATTATGATATGTTTCATGTGCTACAACTTTTCTTAAGAAAAATGTTTTATGGAATGTTTTATATAATGTTTCAAAAATATATATTTGGTATATTGTGTTATTTTTAAAATCCCTTACAGGGAATTCACATGCTCACCCAATGTTTTTGAAATAAAATTTTCAGGTATCATTTTTTGCCAAAGAAGCATGACAGAAGTTTCTGGTTTTCCAGAACCTAAACCAAATAGATCCTTTGTATGGTACATGATGTTTGAAATATCAGTGCCTGTTTTGTTAGAAATTTATGCATCATGTTTCAAGGCACTGACTTCGAGTATTTTGGGGTCGGGCTATCACAGTTGGTATCCGATGATTCAGTTTTCATAACTCTGGAAAACCCGAACTGAATAAAGAAAAATTCACTTAAGCATTAATACGTATGATGTTTTATTAATTTTAAAAAGTTCGAAAAATCATGTGTTCTGTCCCTTATGACAGATATATTAAAACCATTGTTTCCAAGGCATGTTTAGAAGGATATGAAACATTTGAAAACCATCAATTATCATTTGAACATCTCTATCATGTGTCCAATTCTGCCAACTTCATCAAGGATGTGGATTTGATTACTTTCTAATGATTCATGACCAACTTCCCATATATGAATGTAAGGGAAGAAATCATGAATATCAATTTCGATACTTTACCTTAGCTAAAATCTTCATTTCAATAATGAAATTCTAGAATGCTTTAAAAGAGGGTGACCTCTGGGCAGTATACCTTGGTCAAATCATAACCAATAGTCTTGGAGGTCATTTCATGGACTTCAAAATCCTCAAGGACAAATCTAACCATTTATAATATAGACAAAAAGTTCAAGTAGACGCCTCCCAACTCCATACCCTCTATGATTTCCTTTGTTGGAACTTTAGGTGCCCACACCTAATTAATCCGGACAACCCATGATGCATCTGGACGCTAGAGATTAAAGAGTTTTGAACCACTTTGGGAATGCGTTTGACTGGGAATTGGGGAAATCACCAACAACGGTGAAGTTTCATCATTGAGGACATTATGAAATATATAATTGTGTTGTTAGAGTGAGTGAGTAGTTACATAATACTTTGGGTTTATGAACTTTGTATAACTAAATAAAGTTATGCTTTTTTAATATAACATGACTTTAAAAATAAATTATTTTTTTATGGTTATGTCTCCGCTATATAAAACACACCTCTTAAAATTTCATAGAGAAGACATGAGTTCACCAACCAATCTTTTACCACTTCCTACTAAAATGTTAGAGACAATGCTATGAAGAATACCATCCCTATTCCAACTTACATCTGACTTGTAAACCACTTTATCTGGTGTCAAACTTTCCAAATATTCTCCATCTTTACCAAGTAAGAAATCTTGTCTATTACCGCATAACAATTGCAAAATTTTCTGCTTATAAGCAAAGAGGAAAGTATCATGAAGCTCTTTTCTATGTTCCATTTTGGCTAAAAACTACCGAGATGTTGTTAAGTTTCTAGAAGCTACTTTGGATGGTGATCATCGAGCGACCTACCTATTCTAGTTCCAGAGTTTATGTATATACATGGAAGTCTACAACATCAATATTTTCAAGAATGACGTGGTGTGAGGGAAATATAGGGACTTAGTACACTCTGAAATATCTGACCTCAACAATTATTGTGCCTCTCTATTGAAGGTCGATTGATTTAGGCATAGGTTCGACCCTAGATATTCACATTGTGTCTGCACTAATGAAATCGAGCAGGTGAATACTACCTTAGGGATCCCCCTGAGGTCATCAACACCCTACCATAGGTGTTATTCCTAGAAAAGGGACCTCGGAAGTGATGTGTGACTGGTGTTGTTCTAGTTTGTGTAAAAATATTTTAGAATTGCGAGGACACAATTAATTGAAGGGGGTAATAATGTGACACCCAAAACGCTTTCCACATGTAATAATAACAATTTTATGTTTTAATTATTGTACTAACTAGTACGATTTCCAAAATAAATATTATCTCACTTTTTTCAAAAAATAATTTAAAATAAATATTTTTATTAAAAAAACTTTATTCTTATCAAACTATTATTATACTAACATAGGAAGAAAACTAATATGTATCTTGTTTTCTAAATATGATATATATATTCATAGGAAAACAAGATAGAATTATAATTATATTATAATAATGCAATAATTTTATATATGACATTGAGAATTATTACTTAAAAATATTTTACCACTATTACTTATGTTAAATAATATTGAATCTATAATATGAATAATTACATGGGTTTTATATATTATTTAAAATGTTATGTATACTTCTTATAAATCATGATGAGATTAATGTTTTAAAAAATATTAATAACATTTTGAATTTTTTTTAATAAAATTATAAATATATAATTTAAATATTTTAATTAAATGATTAAAATTGTACATATGAACTTTCAATAGAAATTATAGTCAATTTGAATCATATCATATTAGCATTTGTTTTAACAAGTTTCAAAATTACAAATATTTTTTACAAATTATGATAATTATTTTTTTGATAATACATTTTCAATTTTCAATTATTAATTTAAATGATAATTATACGTTTATAATAAAAATATTAAAATATATGTTTTATTAAGTAATTTAATAATAATAACTTTTACCTTTTAATGTATTCCTAAAATAATTTTAATAGACTAACTTTTGACTTTGTAAATTATTAATTATATAATTTTTGATAATAATATGTTAATGTTTTACAGTAATAAAGATAATATAATAAGGATATAAAAATATAAAAATATAATAATAATAATAAAATCAAATGAATGGAAAAAGAGGAGATCTGTGAGGAGGGGGTCCCAATTTTTGGAAACCCAACATAGGGTTTCAGTGGGAGTTAGTTTCTTGTTAGGAGTTGCATGTTGAGACAAGGCCTCCTTGGAGATCTCGTCTGTCATCTAGGATGCATTTCCGCAAGTCAAGGGAGTTGAGAGGGAGACCACGGTGGGCATGCTTAGTAGGAGGGCCTCATCCGGAGTCATGTTTGAGCGGCTTAAAGTTGATCTGCACAAGAGGAGTCCAAAGTTGCTGGGAGGTTTCCCTTGCCAATGTCAAGGATTGTCACTCTTCAGAGTCAAGGTAAGATTTTTCTTTTGGTCATCGGGTCTAGTTCCGGGAGTTCCATTTCTTCTCCAATCTACTAGGTAGGCATGTGATTTTATTGTTTTGGATATTCGATTGGTTTTAACTCGGGTGTTTGTCTTTATTTGGAATATGAACAGTGGATGTTTTAGCTTTGTCTATGTATGGGTTAATAATTTCCTCTATTATGGTTATTTAATTGTGAATCCATCCAATGTATCCTTCAGATGAATCTGCTTTCGATATTATTGTAATAAATAAATTTCTTTTTGTTTTTGTCCGGGTATAATTTATACACTATTTTTCTTTTGCTTCTTCTCTAAACCGAATCTTAGCCAAACCATTTTTAAAATTTATATATATAAATATTTGTTTACTAAACTTATTTCAACAAGCTATATATATAAATACTATATAGACAATGAAGAATGATTTTTAAATCGACTGTGTAACTGCTCGCTATCTCGGTTCTTTATTCTACTGAGGTCCAGCACATGCAATTGGGGTTCTTGCATACCCAACCTAAGCACTATACCTCCTTCTTGGTGAATCCAAGTCATGACACAACACAATTATCTTATCATGTAAGAGATCATTATACTTTTCATTCCTTTCAAAAACTTGAATATATACATTTTATATGCTGGTATATAAGTTACACATACACCCATATAGTTTTTATCCACCAAGTTTTAATTCTATAATGTGTTTATTTGTAAAGATTTTTTAAAAATGAAGGGGAAATTAATTTATTTCTTTATACTCTCTATTTTCTGGTTCACATAAGCGTTAAATATTTGTCTAGAATAATTATTTATTTTATGATCTTATGTTATATAAGGGAATTGTTTTTTCCTAGTTGTTTTGAATGTATATACATTTATATATATATATATACACTCATGTACATAAGTATACAACCTTTTAGTTTGGACATAAACCCTTCTATACCCAATTTATGACTTCTGGAATCTGGGTTTATGTGGTATTATTAGACCAAAAGCATAATTTATCTCATGAAAAACTTGTTTACATGCGATGTAAATATATTTAGTTATGTATATATATATATACAACCATACAGTTTTACATAAATCATTATTATATCTAGTTTTGAGATTTTTAAACATTAAGTCTCAAGTTTAAGTAGAAATTTAAAACATAAGGTATTATGTGTTGTACAAAACTTTAATATATTAGTATACACGGTTGTATATAATTATATAGTTTTTATAACTCACCTTCTGGACCTATTTTTAGTCTCTAAACATTGGAATTCAATGATTTGTTGAAAATATTTTTAAACATGTATGCGTCAATTGATTTTGGTGTAAGACCCTTAGGTATACCTGATTATTCATATAAATTATATGTATGATCTAGGTTTACATTTTTATAATTTTTTTAAAAATATAACTTTTTAATTATATATCATGATTTAAAATTTATTGAATTTGTTGATTAATGTGACTAAAATATTAAAGTCATATGGGTGTCAACAAATTTTTGGTTTAAACACTTTAACACATAAATGTATATCTAGATATGTGAAAATATGTGTATGAAAATGAACATTGAACCTCAATTTTACTTTTAATTTTCCAAGGAATACTATGAAAGAATAAAACATATGTTTTCAAAATATGTTTTTGTTTGAAAAATTACTCTTTATATACACCCAGTTGTATGAACTATTTACCGAAACCCTAATTGCGGATATTCCAAATATAACACGTATGATGTGTTTAGTAATTGTGGAGAGTACATGAGTATAATATTTGGGTTATGAAGCATTTATTTTCATTTATGAATTACTTATATATATATATATATTAAATGGTGTTTTTTATATTTGAAACTCATGCGTTCCATTTTTAGCATTATGTAAACCCTTGTGATGTGTTATACCATATAATTTCAGTAATAAATGCATGAGTATCTATAAGTTTAATACCCCACCTAAAATATTTACTTTATATTTTTAAATGAATAGGCATCCAGGTAAAATTCGAATTTGTATTGATTAGTAAAGTCTTCGAATTTTAGGTTTATCATTTTGTGTAACATAACTTGTATTTATTTTAGTGTATTAGTTTTCATCACATATGCCATAATATGCTTATCATACTCACTAGTCCATGACCTAGCCATGTAGTTGATTGTTTTTTAATTAATACTTATATGCCTGATTCACTATATATATGTAAATGATAATAAATGTAATTATAACTCTTATAACCTTTTTTATGAATTAAATGATTAAAAGTGGTGTGGGACACAATGAATAATATGAAATTAGAAAATTAAATATTCACAATGGTATAGAACATTTTTAATATATGACCCTTTGTGGAATATGTGGAATGTGTAGACTCAGTATAATTGGTTGGGGACTGGTTAATGAAAGCCCCTTGATGCATAAATAGTTATCATGAGACACTCAGTCTCATGGAATGAGGCCATTGACATTTTAGAGTCTTGACACATGGTCTTGACAGGGTCTCATAATTTATGTTCCCTCATTATGTGTATGATAATTAATTAACCAAGTGGATATTCGACTAGTATAACAACCATGGTTAAGATCCAGTATTTATGAGTATCAGAATAAGAAAATGCTTACGGCATGACATTTATTTAGCCCTTAGTGATTTAGTAACCAGTGTATGAAATTGAAGTTATTAGCATCATATACAACTCTGATTATTTATTACTCTTAATCATTAAATTTGTACTTTCATATTCATATGTCATTCATATTTATAATGTCTTTTACTTATTACTCTAAATGATCATGCCAATAATCAAATCATGTTCCCTTGTAATTCAATTAGTATGCTTTTAATTGTTCACTTTTATTATTATGATATGTTACATGTGTTATAAATGTTTTTAAGAAAAATGTTTTATATAATATTTTAAATAATGTTTTCAAAAGTTATATTTGGTATATTGTGTTATTTTAAAAACCCTTACTGGGCATTAGTATGCTCACCCTACATTTTTTAAATAATTTTTTTAGGTATCTGTTTTATCAGAAGAAGCATGAAAAAAGTAGTTGGCTTCCCAGAACCTAGACCAAATCGATCATATGTATGTGACATGATGAGTAAAATATCAGTGCATGTTTTGTTAAAAATTTACACATTCATTTTTCAAGGAAATGACTCTAGGTATTCTAGGGTCAGGCTATCACATTATTGTTTTTATTTTTTTGTAGTTCATGTACAATCACATAAAATAATAAAAAATAATTAAATGAAAAAAATGTACTTGTGTGATGAATTTTTTATATTTAAAGAATGGTGTTTTTTTGTATTATCATATAGATAAATTATATTAAATACAAAATGGATTTTATTCATTTGTAAATACATTAATATCCGTCAATTTAAATATTTATTCAAACTCCTCATATCATGTGAGTTTCAACAAAATTGTAGCATGAGGTTCTAGTCAGCTATAGTTGGGGGACCCTCTTCTTATTGGGGTGATTTAATCAGAGTGGTTTTTGGAATTAAGTAAATATGGAATAAAATAAATATACATATCTTTATTGGTTCAATTTTAGAGGAAATCATTGAGTAATGAAAAATTACTATTTACAAAAGCTGGTAATTTAGTCACCAGATCAAGGATTCCAAAGGTAATATGTTTGGATTGAAAGAATCATACCTTTATACTGTCTAAGTAGTGGAGTGGCCAATGTTTAGACTATGAGGATAGGTTTAAAAGATCCTTTCCCCTAGAATATTTATGTTATTGAGTTTTCTAAATCTAATTGTTTAGGGATACTAGTATTTGATAAAATAGTGGAAAATAATTAATATTAATAAATAAGTAATTTTTAATAACTAGTAATCAAGATAAAAGCACAAATCAAATAAAGATTCATTTTTTAGAAAATGGAATGTAATACCATAGAAACACTTTGTTAAATACAGTGAAGTGAACATGTCAAAACCAACTCTAATTTCCATGAGTGGTATAATTCTTGTGAAAAATACTATGATTGAAATACAATTTATATGTGTCAAAGTCCACACTACCTGATGATTGAAATTATGAAGGATGTAAAGGAGAAATTGGACATTACATGAGAAACATATTAGACACATTTTATGTTTACATTATAATTCTATAATCATTATTTGATGAGTTGAAAAAGGTATAAGAAGAAATGAATAGCTATAACATGTTGTATCATCTCAGAGAAGTTTTTAGCTATAAATTAAAGTAATAAATGAATGGGAATTTTATTACATAAAATATATGTAAATTGAATGTTGAAATTTTGGTTTGTCTTAATATACTTATGTTTATAGAATACATTGATTGAATCAGGGCATTTTAATACATCCCATTCACACATCCTTATCACTCCATTATATTAATTTCTTTGTGACTTATAAAATGAATTTTATAGTGAAATCACTTCCAAAGAACACAAATTCACACTTCAAGGTTTGATTAAAAAAACATTTCCATAAACAAAGAATTTGATACATACTAAATAGATAAAATCTAGAAATACGTTTATACTATAACATTTTCGTAAATTAAAAATTACTTCGCACAAATAATCTGACAATAAAATGAACCAAAGGTTTAGTTTCATTGAGGATTAGATACATAAGAAAATTATTTTACAATACTTGTAAACATTTATACAAAATATAACCACACTAGATTAACTTCAAATTTTTTAATTATTTATACTCATCTTCATAACCTGGGAAATGAAAGCATAAGAATGGTGTGAACTCAAATGATCTAAAAGGGAAAAATTCATCGAAGGTATAGATAATAATAATTTATGAAAACGCGACAATGGGATAAATTTATTATTAAAATGAATATATAACAATATGATTTATATATAAGTCATGATATAATAATATGTAATCTAAAATGAACAAA
Source organism: Viscum album (assembly GCA_963277665.1). Lineage (NCBI taxonomy): Eukaryota > Viridiplantae > Streptophyta > Magnoliopsida > Santalales > Viscaceae > Viscum > Viscum album. Next base: position 791,273,450 of record OY728135.1, on the reverse strand, counting down.
TATATACCATGGAATAATAGTGTGGCATAATAAACATGATCCATAGATAGTATTGATAGGCATATGATATTAAATTTTGCATGTAATGGAAACATATCATCAAAAAGAACTATGGAACAAACATAATCACATGAAATCGTCATATTGTGAGAAAAACTAATTATTTATAGTTATTATGTTGTGAAGAAAGTCAGAATTTTCCACAATTTAAATTGTGAAAAAATAAAAACATGCCCACACATTAGGTTATGAACAAATCCATCATGTACATGCTTTGTAATATTATGAGATATAAAACCATAACCAATGCATTAGATGACGATATAGGTTCCAACACATTATCATTCTTACATATTTGTGAATATGATATCAAACATTTATCAAATCATAAAAACCCATGGAATGAAAAATGGTTTCACTATCATTTCCAAATGGTATCACATAAAGTGAATTTTGGAATTAGATCAGTTGATATAAAAAAATCAATCACGCAAAAGGATAAATTCATAAAAAAATTTAGATGGTGATTCATAACACATAAATACAATGGAGTAATATCCTTTATAAATAAAAGAAAAAATGGAATTGAAATTTGAATAATTATTTAAAAGTAAACATTTTAAAATCCTCATAAAGAGACTAAGCTAGGAATCGGTTTTGAAAAGATAATTTTTTAGAACATGTCATAAAGAAATTTTTAAAAATTATTTATTAATAAATATAAATAAAAAATCCTTGAAAAAGATATAAATGGTTTCTAAAGTTAATATGGAGTAGAAAATAATATATTATCGTGAAAGGAAAACCCTTTCAAGTAATAAAAATACATTTTATAGAAACCCATATAAGAAAAAAGAGTTATAAATATTCCCTTTGGAAATGGGTAAATATAAAATATAATTTCACTAAGAAAAATACACATTTTTATTTAAAATTAAGAAAAGAGAATATTGGTATGAAGAGTAAATATATACATGGTTGAAGAAGAGATCATTTAAAGAGGATGAGAATTATTCTTATCATTATAAAATTTTATGATGAATTATTTCCATCAACGAATATATATATTTGATGTTAAAATTGAATTCTAATAAAATAAGGAGGAAAGAATATTTAATATTATCCTAGGAAAAATGAAAAAATCATGTAAAAAAATAATCAAATAAAAATAATCATGACATAAAAAATAAGTTGAGTCAAGAAAAAACTTTAATAAATTTTAAATGATCAAATTAAAATCCCTCAAAAAAGTGAACTTAAAATAAAACACTCAATTTCACGAATAAATAGAGAATAAAGATATAAACTGTCAAATTAATAGTATATACTACTGGAGTTGGTTCTTGATAACAAAAATTCTCACTACATCATTATGTTTTTCATTATCAAATATGTTTTTAATTGATTTATTATTGTTACTTTGTAGGAAATTTGTATTTCATAATGTCTTAAGAATATGTGTCAAATAGAATAGTTATAGAATTTCTCCTCTATGATGAGAACTAAGAGATGGAATGGTAGTATTATTGAATATATATTACATAGCTAGATGATATTTTATGATAATACATAGATTATATATGCTATTAGGGGTATGAGGCTCATAAGACATTGATACAGCTTATTATAGTGTTCACTCATGGTAATCTATTTGATAGGAAGTTGTAAGAACATACTCATCAATAGTAAATCTATATTTTCATGTTTCAATGGATTCTTCTATATATAAATGTGTGTATTGATCCTTATAATTTTAGATTATCAATAATAGATTCCATGAATCATATAATTGTATGTATTAATGAAAACCATAATGAAATTTTCACATTATGATCCATGATAAGTTTGGTGCATCATAAGTGATATTGTATTAATGGATAATTTGTGAAAGGATCTATCCTTTATATCACATGATATAATTTTATATCTCAGGACCTCTCATGGGAAAAAATTCCTATCTAAAGACATTACCATGGTGTTCAGTGGGTGAGTTCATTTTTGGAATGTCAATGAAAGGAAAATAGAACATATAAGTTGATGACATCATCATGCAACCAGTATGATTTGAGATATCATAATAAAGGGATTATATTACAGGATAATTATTCACAGGAGGTTGGATTTCATTAAAACATTAAATTCTTCGTATATGAGTGCCTTATCATGTTTCTAGATGTTGGACATTGAATTTTGTTAGGTATGCCTAATTCCACTAAGAAAGTATCCAAGATGGTAACACCCTTAGTGTATCCATTATCTCAGTTAAATTCATGTTTTGAATTTTGCTTGTTTGAATAAATGATATTTATTCAGGTTTTGGTTGATATCCAATATTTAATAAAACATTATTTAAAATAATAAAGTAATTGAAATACCATTGAAATGTTTTATTTTAATATTGGTTAATAAAATATTTATATATGAATAATATAGTTATATTTATTAATTAAATAAACAGTTATTATTCTAGAATCAATAAATGTCGATGAGGAAAAATGGACTGATATTAATGGTCTTCTTGGAAATAGTAGAAATGATATTTTATTATATTATTACAATGTTTCTCATGTCACGTGATTAATATTAAAATTAATAATATTATTTGGCATGGGTTAAGATAAGAATTATAATGTTAAAAAGAGTTTGTGTTAAACTTTTCCGACCTTAATCCTACCATAATAAATATCTAATTATAACAGTTTCCCTAATTATTATTGTTCTGTTAAAAGTAGAGAGGGATCTAGAGATCCAGAGCATTATTTATCTTCCAAATCTCTAAATATATTGAGATACCATCAAGAGTTATTTGTCCTTTGAGAATATTTTTGTTGTGATCAACCACTAACAATCAAAAGTGATGAGAGTTGATCGCGTAAGCTCCGGAAGATTCTTCAGTGACATTCAGATATTTTTGTGCACATGTGGATCTCCAATAGTGGGATTCTACCAACTGATACTATAACACAATTATTTAATTGTGAGATCTATTCAACCAAATCATCAAGGAAGAGGGAATAACAAGTTGAGGTAATTCTATATGTACTCATTAATTAATTTTAAATTAAATGTGAATATCCTCCTCATCTGGTCCCAGTGTTATTTACTTTTCAAATAATCTATTTTTTCTTTCTAAAATGATATTTTAACCATGTGTGATATTTATAACTCATAAAATAAAACTAAACAACCATGTTGGTCATCCCACTCAGGTGATTATGTTGTGTCTAGAACATACAAGTTGTATCATAGGGTTCACAAGTTTAATTTATATTTATTCATTATTCATTGTTTATTTTCGTATCTATTTGTTTTTTAATCATATAGATTTTTTAATATTTTAGATCATCATATCATCCTTTCTTTACTCTCATCAATATAACTATTTATTGACTAATATTTAAAATATAAACATCTAAAAGAACACCAATTGGAGGTGTGAAAGGTTATTCCTGTACCAAACCAAAGTACATGACATTTACTACCTACATGCACATCTTGTATTATTTTTTTATGCAATATATATCAATAAAATCAAATATATATGATGAAATTAGAATTAAGATATTAAAAAATGGGACTTATATATAGATTTGAAAATATTTGAACATGGTTTGAAGAACTACATTCCATGTAACCACTATATGCAACATATAGTACCGAGTTAGTCATGTTAGAGAATATGGAAGGTCCTATTGTGTTTTTTATTAGACACATGAAATAAATAATGACATTTCATGAAACTCTATGGCCACAAAAAATGTAAGTTGGAATACATTCCATATTCCTTGAACTAATCTATAGAAGGAAACATATCCAATCCATAGGTGTATAATGTAGACATGGAAAAAATTTAATACACACCATGTAAAATAGTACATGTGACGTTTTATTACACATAAAATGTAATCATTTTTTTATGGATAGAAAAATTAAATATATAATTAAACCTATTCACTTTTTTTCCACGTGTTATTCATTTGAATGTACATTCCATGTTTTAGGATAATAAATTATATGTTGAATAATTTTATATGATAATATTTTTTATGAACACACATAGTTGCCTCTATGTAAAATTGTATACATCAATAAATTTAAATGAAATTAATTTTTTTAAAATTATAAATGATGTAGAATTAATGATACTTGGATATAATTAAGAGGATGGAGACAATATTTTGATTGGATATAATTAAGATAAATTTATTTAAATTGATTAATTCTGGAGAAATTTCTTGGTAAAAGAATCAATCCAATTATCTGATAACTAGATTGGAAATGTATGCTCATTTCATGATGTGTGGCTAGTAATGATATTAGACCAGCCCTATGTATGTGATTATATTCTTTTAATAAATTTTGGTTAAACTAAAATTGATGGAATGTGAATCATAACCTCCTCATTATTATATATGGGAATGCATGCGTATGGTTTCTCTTATATTAATATACATGATCTAATCCATTATATCCCCTCACCTATGTATCAGTAATATATTATTTATGTATATTGTCCCCATGTGAGAGGAGGCGATCTATGTCTAGGAGTTGAGGTTAAACTAATTGAGGCTCTAAATAAAATCCAAGGAGTAATGATGAAACATGAACCAAGATATTGTTTAAGTTTTTTCCCCTAGGTTTGAGGGTTACTTTATCATATTCTAGATAAACTATGAATTAGATAATCTCATGACCATGACACATATATTTTATTTATATTAGTAACATGGTTACATATTTATGTTTTTGGATTCCCCATGATCACCTAATAAGTGAATTAATAAGAATTAAGGATGAAATAAAAGATTACAAGATTATGCAAAAATGTTTTATCAAATATGGTGAATCACTTAAGTAAAATACACATAATATTTAAAATACATATAATAAGATAAAATGGAATTTTATGCATAAAAATACAATCCATCAATAAAAATATTATGTTTGAATATCCTTCCACTACATAGGTTCGAATTGACCACATTGATCAAAGTGACTGATTAACCAAATTTGGGGTGGTATCAATTATTGTGGAATGTTTATAATGAAGTTTTGATTTGACTTAACATAGCTCACATTAAGGGTCGACTACCCAAGAAGTATATAGTATAACTAAGTGGAGAAGGTTTTCAAAATATTTATCTTGGATTTTAGGATTAGGGAGTCCACTAAATGGATCAAGGTGTTGTGAGTTAATTTAATAACCATGTTATGGATACCTAAAACCATTTAAATAACATATTAGGACCAAATTTATATTACCATAATAAGAATATGGATCCTTTCAACTAGAATGTATAACTAATTATATATTCCAATAATGATGGTGAGGGTCATTAGGTTTTGAAAAAAATAATGGGGGATTACTAAAATTCATTTATGGATTTATCAATCAATTTTTGTAATGAAACATGTACTAATTTTTTGCTCATAATTTATAGAAATATAAAATAAAATTAGGTAGACAATATAAATGTGATCCATACTAGAGAAGTAAAATTCTATCACAAGCGTGAATTTCATGGAATGGTATAGGCTCTTGTGTATTATACTATACTATGAATATAAATTATACACACTAGAAACCCCACTTCCTGAGTCACTTTCCAAAGTGGTTAGTGAGAAATAAGTATCTCTCTATTTTAGTCTTGTGATAACATAATGGAATATTAATTTTTTCATGTTATACTCTTTTTCCATTATTTTTAATGTAATACAATGATATAGATGTATATAACATTGTTTCTCAGCTTTGGGATCTCATTCAAGGGAAAGATACAATAATGATATTAAAGAACTCCCATTCACTATTTACATGTAATCATGGACAGTCAGGGATAACAGAACCAGATGATGTTATGATGATTAGATGAATTGAGTGACTGACATATTGGGGGTTAGGATCCCCTATGAGTTATGCGTAGATCACATTCCTTACTAACCACCTACAAACTTCTCTAATGTTATTATGAATTGCGATTTGATAAATAGTGGGAAGACGCTTTGGGAAATTATTACTCTTACTATCCAAGTTGATACAGAAATGGGGTTTGAAAATCCCACAGTCTTTATGGTGAATAAGAAAGTGAATAAAAAGTTAAACTGGTTGAATAATCCTTCCATGTCCAAGGATTCAGAGCACTGTCATTCCATGAAGAATAAGATACAAATTCACGGAATGGAGTATGATGCAGTATATTTTACAAGTTGCAAGGAGGTCTACTGGAATGATATAGATTTCAGAATGTTTATATTGGTGACGTTGGACTTCATGATATTAATGGAGTGAGGCTGAAAGCTCTATCCATTAGATACTTTCATATGACATTTCAAATAGGAGTGATTTTTGTTTTGAAGAATATTTATTATGTGTCCAGTGTTACAAAGAATATCATTTTTGTTTCTTGTGTACACATGGATGGATTTATTTTTAGTATTTTAAATAATATATTGTACTTTTATAAATATTTTATGTTTTATTTTAAGTAAAAATTGAATAGATTATGTTTTTTCATTAAATTTTGAAAACTAAATAATATAAAATTTTAAGAAAATAAATATGAATGACTCATATAACACATAGTTATTGAATCAATGTCTTGGTTAAAAAATTAGAAGTGCTTGAAAATTATATACCAAGATGGTTATCTAGATTTTTTTTAGCTTAATACACTTGAAAGATGTCATTATTATTTACAAGGAAAGATAAAAAAACCCCCTTTCTATGGTAAAGGTGAAATGATCACATAGAATCTAGAATTGGAGAACACTGATGTTTGTGGACCATTTTAATTACAACCTAGAGCTGGGATGTCATAATGTTTTTTACTTTTACCAATTAATTGAGTTGGTATGGTTTCATCTACTTGTAGATGAATAATTATGATTCATTTAATATGTTTAAGGAGTTCAAGAATGATGTTGAGAATCATCTTTTTAAGAAATTAATGAAAATTTGATTGGATCGAGGTAGTGAATATCTAAACATAGACTTTATCAATTTTATACATGAGTTCATTATTTTATCTCCACTCACTACATCTTATAAAAACATGAATTATTTTAGTGAAAGGAGGAACCATATAATACTATTCAAGGTAAGGTCAATGATGATTCACATAATCCTTACATTATCATTTTTTGGATATGAATTAAAAATGATATCACACTTAAAAAACATGTACCAACTAAAGAAGAAAATGATATTACCTTTGAGTTATAGAGTGCAAAGAAAATTGTTTTCCCCATGTTCATGCATCGGGTTATGAGGAATTTGTTAAAGCTAGAAAAAAATAAAATAAGCACAATAAGGCATGGAGTGTATATTTATAGCGTATCCCATAGAAATGAGGGAATAATATCCATATATACCTTCAGATATGTAAGGAAATATTATAGGATATTTTATATTTATTTTAGGGAAAATATTCTGAAGGAGTATAGTGGAGAAAAGACTGAAATTGATGGTGTTTTTTATCAATATACAAAAGTGTTGGTATGAGAAAAATATCTATAGGTTCCTATGGAAGAATTTATTCCTAAAATACAAGTACTATGTATGATCTCTAGAGAGGAAAGATAATAAGAGTGATATAGTTTATTAGTCAACAATGATGGAGACTCATTAATAGTTGATAATAACGTTCATCTCTCGAACATGTTGGAAGTATAGAACTCAAAGGTTTCATGATGGAAGGAAGCCCTGAATTTTGAGATGGATTCCCTGTATGAAAACTATGTTTTGTGTTGATTGATCTTATTTTTTAATAAATTTTATTAGGTTTAAATGTGTTTTGAAGAGAAAAATAGACCAGGAACATAAAGTAAATACATATAAATAAAAATTTTTGTAAAAAGGGTTTAAGCAACATCAATGAATTTACTACAATGAAAACTTTTCTCCAATTTAAGTGTTTGAATCCATGAAAATATTGTTTTTATACTATATTTTGATGACTATGAGATTTGGAGTATAGATGTCCAAACTAATTATATTAATGATAACCTTTAGGGAGATGTGTATATAACACAACCAAAATGGTTTTTGAGACCAAAAAATTAAAAATAGGCGTGGAAGTTTCAAATATCAATTATAGTTTAAATAAAGAATCTCAGAATTGTAATATTTATTTCAATGATGCCATAATATAATTCTATTTAATTAAGAATGAATTCTATACAGGTATTTGTAAGTAGTTTAATGTAAGTACTTACTTTTCATAGCTGCATATATTGATTATTAATTACTAATTAGAAATCAAATACGGGGCTTAGGAGAGATTATGGTGTGGTTGAGAAAATGGGTCTCCATTAAGTAAATAGGTAAATCAGCCTATATACTAGGGATAAAGAAAATATATGATAGATCTAAGAGGATATCCTAGCCTAAGTCAGATTACTTGAATTGACCATATACTGAATAGGTTCAGTATAGAACAATTAAAGAGGGAATTGGATCCAATGTCACATGGTATATATCTTTATAAGAATATGTTTCTTTATACAAAATAGGAACGAAAGATTGAGAAATCTCAAATATGATTTTATGATAGGATCTATCATATATTCCAAATTATGTATAGGTATTGATGTTCTTAATGATTTAAAAACTCTGGGATGATATCAATAAGATCTATATGAACATAAATGGATTTCTTATAACACCAAGAAATTTATGGAAATATATATTTTTTCCAATAAATTTAATCTTTTTGATATTTTTTGTTACAGGAAACAGTGTGTTTAGTATTCATTACACACAAAAATGAGGTTATCTTACGTTAGACATAACACTAGATTTTAATGAAACATGATATTATTATTAAATTTGTTATATATCACCTAGATGTTAGAATAACAGGTATAAATAAGATAAACTAAATTATGAAACTATATGGTTTAGACATGTATATGAAATAAATTATTTGGTTATAAAGTTATAATAAATGTAAATAAAAACTATTTTATAATAAAGGATTTTTTAGAAAATATCTGTTTATGCACACAAACATGTTTTAAATTAATAAAAAATTATTATTTTTAAACAATATTAATGACATTTATATTTTATATATTCAAAAAAAATTTAACCTTAATATTTTTTATATACAATAGATAAAAATAAATTCAATTTTCATCTTTAAAACATTATTTTTCTAAAAAAGTATTTGATGCCTTTTGCTCACTTATTTAATTTTTTTTTCAATTTTAGAATATTTTTTGAAACATACATATAAATTTGAAAAATTATGATTTAAAATTATGTTGTAGAGAAGTTTTTAGAATTTTCTTAAAAGATAAATTTCTCAATGAATAGTAAAAAATACAGGTTTTTTATTAAGAATTGTCATTTTGTTTAAATTTTTTTTTTAAAAAAATTATTTTAAGATTGTTTTTAAATTAAAATTATTTTAATTATATATATATTACTCTATATTAATCCATTATAAACAATTTCATATTGAATTTTTATATAAAATGTTTTAAACCTTTGTAACTTTCATCTTTGGGGAACTATTTTTTTATTATGTTTTCAAGATTAATTTAAATTTTTTTAATTATTATAGGAGTGAAATTTAAATAAATTTATTACATATTTTGGAATGTAATAATTTATGTTTTCTAATAATCTCAATGAAACTTTTTTCCATTATGACTAGTAAAATCAATATAAATTATTTACTATGACTAATGTAAAAACGGGTTTACCGGGGATTAAACTAAAATCATAAGGGGTAAAATGAGCAGGAAACTTATCCAAATCCCAATTTATAGAATTATTTATAAATTATAACCTATATTTTTTTTATTATAACCAATTTTTATATTTTTTCTATATGATAACCACGGGTACAATTTATTATTTTCAAAAATAAAAAGTGCATTCTCTCCCCTGTTTATAAAAGGCCACCCATCTACTCACCTATTCACACATTCAAAACCCATTATTTTGGCCAATAAAAAATCTATTAATTCTCTAAACACATCCTATAATCCTTATTATGTTCATTAATCCACCCAAATAATATTTTTGGTGCAAGCCAAGAGAAGTTGTCTCATGAAGAGGTAACACCACTAATTGAGTGTTTTATTTTATTTATTCAGGAAAATAATTTAATTATTATCAAAATATGATGATATAATAACCTAATTATATTAAATATACTAATATTTTATTATTTTAATGGAATAATCTAAATACTTCTCTCCTTTCATCAAAAGGGATATGAAATCATCACTCGTGTGTACGACAGACTACCACCTCACGAATCAATGTTGTACATTTTCTATTACCACCTCCCATGATAGGATATAATGATATTTTTTATATATATGATATTTATGATTCTTTTATACCTATTTAATTATAATTCCACATAAAAATTATTACCCCAAGCCATTGAGAAACAATAATTTCACTCATGTGTACGAGGGGATAAGGACTCGAGAACCAATGTGTTGTGTTTTTCATTTATATATTTACTTAGATAGTAATAACGATAGAATAAGTTAATATATATATATATGTAATATTTTAAATATAACTATAATTAATTAATTATCATACAAAACACAACTACATACATTCCATTCCAAGGGGGATATGATAACGCCATTCATGTGTAAGACATACTATCTCCTCAAAAAGTGGTGCTGTTCATTTTTCACTATTGTTTCACTTAGAAGGTAATTAGTGTATATTTAATGAATATATGTTATATATATATATATTTTAATGTAAAATTATTTATTAAAGGTAATATATTATTTACCATTCTTTCATTTTATCCATCGAGAAATTGTAAACAACATTCATGCGTACGTACGTCTTATCATCTCCATGAATGGTGTATTACATTTTATATCTCCAACTTTTGTGGATTAATATAAATAAAAATATAATAAATATATATTATAATTATATAAATATTAAAATTCTTGATATGATAAAACCATGATGAATATAATAGGACCAAAAATAAAAAATGAAAACAAATACAAAAATAAAATAGTTATTATTGAAAACATGATCTAAAGAAGCATTTATTGTTAAACAGGTAATAAAATGGCCTAAATAAATAATATATAGTATGATATATATATATATATATAATAGTTCGGTAACATATGTTTACTAAATACATATTTATTATACAGGAGGTTCGAATAAGTACGAAGGATGTTGAGACTTAAGGTAAGAGATGTCTAGTCTCTCTTTTACTTCTTGGAGACATATGCCAATTCACTATATATTTATTTTTTGTGGTGTAAATACTAACCATTTAAAATTTTATATCAATAATCTAACTATTTTCATAATATTTAATGTTTCATTTGATGTTATGATTTATTTGGGATTAAAATTAAAAATATTACTAATGTAGTAAGGGATTTCCATCTAACACTAACTTTCTGTGAGACACATTCCGTATTCAAATTTTTTTTACTCGATATGGTGTATGTAATTTCTATGAATTAATTTTAAGATAATTATAATAAAAATTATTATGATTTATATATCAATTTGTGTATCCCAATTTCAATGGGTTTACTATTCAGAAGTTACCAAACTATTAAGGGTCTTATTGTAAAATCAAATCATTTATCATGGTTATTTATGTTTTTTCATTAGATGATAATATATTATGATCCATATCTTAATAAAATCATTAATTTTATAATAATTTTATTATATTATGAGATTAAATGTTTCCATTCATTTTTTATCTTTAAAAACTCAATATTTCAAAATAATATTCTTAATGGAAACCGACTTTATTTCTACTTTTGGTTAAAAATACATTTTTATTTCACAATCCATTTTTTAAAAAAACAAATAAAAAATTAATTTATTTATATTATATAAATGATTTATTTAAGATAATTTTACCCATGTTTTAATTTTTCCAATTTTTATAAAATATAATCATTATGTCATTTTAAAAAAAGGCCCATTTGGATTTTACCAAAAAGGTGAAAAGAGTATTTGTTTTAAATTGTATAAAAAGAATGTTATTTTATACCTTGTTTACAAACTAAATGTTTAAAATATTAATTTATATATTTCCATGGTTTTTTATAAATAAAACAATTTTTAAATTTTTTTATGTTTTAAAAATAGATTTTCAAATTTAAAATTTTACTTTCATCAATAAATGTTATAAATTATTTTTAAATATTTATTTATACTTAACCGTGGTTATTTTCAAAGAAAACAATTTTTGAAAATTTTTATGTTTTAAAAAGTGATTTTCATGGTGAAAATGCAATTCTCCTCAAGATATTATTTTAATTATTTTTAGAGACTCCTTTATAAGGTTCCAAGGTCATTTTCAATGAAATTTTTTTAAAATGTTTTATTTTTTAAAAAGTTATTTTCATTGTTAAAATGTTATCTTAATCAAGAAGTGTTCCATGTGATATTTCAAAATAATTTTCAATTTAAGATGAAGTCATTTGATGATACTTAATATTTAACGGGGATATGATCCAATGATAACATATTTATTCGTCCTCAAAATGGTTTATGTTTATAATGAAATATATTTATGAAACATATTCCTCATTGATTGGATATACCATGAATCAATCTTTACGAAACCTATTTATCTTCCTTGGTTTATGAAAATGAGATATTTCTTATGAAACTTATATCTCTGTCATGTGTTATACCATGATAAAATTATAATGTAACCCACTCCATTTTCTATGGGTTATTATATGATGAAATGATGAAAGGATTATGAAACGAATTTATATTCCATAGGTTGTTAATTGATGAAATTTTTTATAAAACCCAGTTTTTTCATGGATTTAGATATGATGAATTTTATATGATTTTGTGGCACACATATGTTTGATTTTAATTATGTGAGTGGTGAGACCAATAAATCTCTTCAATGCATTGGGTAAATATTGATATCTCATGAGATAAATAGGATTTTAATGGGATGTGTACCTATTTTAGTAAGCGACTCTATCCACTATGATAGTTTTATGAGTAAACTTTGACTACTACAATGGTTTGTGGAGAAAACCCATTCCACTATGATTGTTTTGTAAATGAGCCTTAACTAATAAAGAAATGATTTGTTATTTTTATGTGTATTATAAAAATATATTTCTTATATCAATTTTTTATTATCATGTATCATGTTTTTTGATTCCAATATGATTCAATTATTATTCAATATTTTTTTATGTCTCATGTTTATAGTCAATGATATACAGGAAAATGTTTTTAAATGTTATTCTATAGATATTATACACCAATTCTCATAATATATTGAAATCTGTCTTTTATACCCTTACAGGGAATTTGATATCACCCATTCTTATATTTCATTTCCCTAGGTTATGATGAAAGATAATATATATAATATGTCCATGAAGGGTACTATTTATGAAGAACATAGTGTTAGATGATGCAGATCAATTAAAAACTAGTTTTTATGTTCTTATTATTCCAAAGGAGATGTCTATGTATAATTCAAGGTATAGTAAAATATCATAGAATTTTGATAAAAGATAGATAGAGAGGTTTCCATTAAATTAAATGAATTTCTGGATACTACAAGTAGATGTGGCTCTGGAATAATGGTACGTATAGGTAATAACTCTAAAAATGGTTCATCAAGTTAGACTCGATCATTATTTGGTGTTCGATAATAGTCCTTAATGCTCACCTAGTTTTACAATCCCAAGGGATATGATTTGTAAATTTCCAATCTCGTTAGAACCAGAATGATGTATTTAGTTAATGAACATTAATGACCTAGGTTAATCCTAATGTGTCATAGATTGAAAATAAGGTGTCATTATTTAGACATCCTATAAGTTAATATTCTCGATCATGTATTTTACCACTATGAATATTGTTTCCCACAATATAATTTTTGGTTTTAGTCAATAGTGGGAACTCAATGGAATTGGAGTAACATTGAATGTGGTAGACAATGTATTGATGAGTGAACAAATGGGATGTAGAATAAGGTAAATTACATTGTGATTATGACCAATAAATTATCATGATATATGATTAACAACATGCACCTTAACTATCTCTCAAACTCACCAATAAAGAGAAAGATATTGTTCATTGAGATTTTGAGTGCGGGAGACCATAGTGTATAGAAGATTCAGTATCCTATATTTCAATAATGTGTGAATGGGAACTCCAGGTAATGTCTCAAAGGAATGATATGATGATTTATGCATGGAGAAGAAATACACAGTTTAATCGATTTCTAAACAAAAATAAAATAAAAATCCAGTTTTGTTAATGGAAGGGAATATTGGTCTCCCCAAGGCATTATCAATAGATAAATGCTTTAAATTTGTAAACTATGGGAATTATGAAAATATATATACTAGGGGGAAATCTTGGGAAGATATTAGCAAGGTGGAATGAGTTATGGTTATAATTCTGATGATAAAGATACCATGAATTAAATATGAATGGTATGAACTATTATAATAATATTTTTTAGTTTAAATTTTAGAATCATGATTATATTGAAGTTGATATATGTTAAGAGATGATTCATATTTTATATTATACGAATGAGTTATTAAAGAATAATAATTTTAATCTTAGTTAATGGTTTAATAATGAAGTGGAATGATTGAATTTATTGTTCATGGGAAGTCAATAATTATGTTATAAGAATTATGAAATAAAAAATATTTTTAAATATTATTTTTTCATTATATAGTTTCAAGAATATGTTGAATGATACCGAGGAACAAAAAAATTTATTTAATGAAAGATTTGAATTTTATGGGAAAAAAGATTAATGGAAGATAAACCTTAAAATGTTTTTGATGTCGAGAAAATGGTGTTTAGTTTATATAAAGAGATGATTGAAATAGATAAAGTAAATTGGGAAATATTGATGATCGCATACCTGATCAATGGTTTCTTGAGAAAGTTGTTTATTTTAATACTGAAAGTGTTTACAAAATTTTTATATTTATGGAATATATTCAGTAATCTATGGTTTTATTTAAGTAATGAGGAAGAATACATGTCTTCATTGATATCTTTTTACAATTATTATTATTACTAAGATTTAGGAAAATATATAACCAATTTATTCAAATATTTGGCATGTGACCATTAAGAAAGGCTTAATGATGTTAGGTGGATTAGTTTTATGTTGATTTTTTTTGAAATTTAGTGAACTTATTTATATGTTTTAAATTTTGTATGGGTCATAGGGTCAATAATTTATAGAATGGTTTATGTTTAATTTTGGATTTGGTTTTTGATATTAATATATTAATTCACCATATGAGGGTTTATTAATTTTTAATAACATATTATAACAATTTTTTTATGATGATGACTAAATATAGAGGGAATTAATTATCATTCTATTATGGATTATATGGAAAATTGGTTCTTTAGGCATAATAAATTCATCTTCATTTATAGGATTAAGAGATGAATTGTAAATCAATTTAAGCACAACCAAAGGATGAAATTGTGACTACAATACAAATGAAATATAATATATATGTATATAGGTTTATTTGAAACTATGGATCCTAGAAGGATAGTTTCCTATCAATTGGAACTTCAACTGAACCTCTCTCTATTCCATGATGTGTTATATGTATCTCTTTTGAGAAAGTACATACATGATCCTTCACATATACTAAAATTAGTGATAATACTGTTGTATCCTGATATTTCTATTAAGGATCTACTGGTGGATATTTTATATCATACATAGAATGTTCAATGAGAGAATAACACTCAGCAGATTAATTTTTTATGGTAAAACCACCTGCTTAGGGAAATAATGTGGGAACATGAGAATGTAATGAGGTAGAATTATCCTCAGTTGTTGGTACAAAAGTGATGAATTTTGAGGGAGAAATTAATTTTAAGGGTGGTAGAATGTAACACCCTGTGATATTGTGAAATAAGTTTTTCAAATGAATTTAATATTTTTCTTATATTTCATTACACTCAATAAATAGTTTATCTTATGTTACATACAAATCTGATTTTATCTTGTGTTACATGCAACACTGAGTGTAAAATAATCATGACATACTATTAACATAATAATATTATTTTTAAGATCATTGACATGAATTGGTCACCCAATTCATGAACCAAAATTTTATTAAAATAAAAAACATGCACTAAAAGAAGAAGGTGTAAATAGCTTACACCAGCAGGGAATAAAGGGATGTACAAGTGGAGATACAAATAGAAATAAAATGCAACACAAGTAGCAGAAAATTTATTGATAAGCCTTAATAGTAGCCATCCCATTGTCTATATAATGTTATGCATTGAATATACAGTCCAGTATCTATGGCCATCCACCAGTTTCTTCTATAGTGTTCAATTACCTCGACTATATTAAATGAGAATATCCTCATGCTCGAATTCAAAAAAACATGAAGAAAAGATGAACTATTGGATTTCAAGAAACTATCGAAAAGATGATTCCACCCACAAAAGTAGCTCGGACTACATTAGCTGCATCCCTCTTTGAAAAAATTCCCATTTATAATGCCTTTACAAGAACAAGTGGAAACATTATATTATCAATAACAACCAAGAAACTTAAAACCACATCAACACCCAGATTGATTCTCCATTATGTAATAATTGCAGAAGTGAACTCTCTGAAGGCCCATATGAACAATAGTAGAACTTTCCATTTTTATGTAAATGAGTCCGTGATTTTATTCTTTCACTCCATGAAGGGAAGTAGTAGAGTTATCCTGTACATGCCACCAAGTAATTTTAATACCCTTCATATTGATCACATCCATGATTTTAATAAAGAATGAGATCATAGGTTAAAGCACATTGGATATAAGCTTTTCATCCTCGTCATAGATATATGGTTTACACATGTAATAGCTGTTATGAATAGTATTAACTAAATTATTAAAATACATAATTTAGACATGTATATAAAATTAATTCTTTTGTGACTAGCTAATTATAAATGAATACAAAAAACTATTTTAAAATAAATTAAATCTTAAAAAACTATTTTTATGCACACAAACATGTTATAACTAAAAAATTATACAAATAAATTTTTTTAAATGATTTTATAAAAATTTATATGTAATATTTTAAATAAAATTTTAATTTTAATATTATCCATTTTAACGAAAAGATATATGAATGAATCTAATTTTATGCTCAAAAACATTATTTTTCTAGGAAGAAAATTTGTAGGCCTTTGGGAAATTATTTTTAAATTAGTTCTCTGCACATTTATAAAAAATATTTCATAAAAAACATAATTTTTGAAATAAACATGTAAAAATTATCTTGTGGTGAAGTTTTTATAACTTTATAACATGATAAACATTTCGATTAATAGTGCAAAATGTAGGTTTTTATTTAGAATTATAATTTATTTTACATAATATTGAAACATGAAAATTATATTAATGTTATTTTTAATGTAAAATTAGTTCAATTATATATATATTAATCTAAATTATTTCATATTAATCAATTTCATATTGAATGTTTTACAAAAAATTTGGAAACTTTGGAAGCTTTTCTCTTTGGAAGATGCTTTTTCAGCATGTCTGGGCGATTAATTTTAAATTAAAATTTTCCACTTCCCTGAAAGGAATTAGAAAACGTGAATTGAATATTTATAATAAGAATAATTTATATTTCATAATATGTTTAAGTTATTTATTTTTCATTATAAATAGTAAAATCTATAAAAATTAATTACCATGATTAAGGTAAGAATGGGTTTACCGGGGGTTATAGTAAAATGATATGGGGAGAAATGATATATAAAATTTTTAAAAACAATTTTATGGGTGTATTTATACCTTCTCACATATGAGGTTATATAATCACCAATTTTAGAGCTCTATGGAATATTAAAAATGTAGATACACTTTATTATTTTTAAACATACCCTGTGTGTTCTCTCCCCCATTTATAAAAGGCCACCCCTCTCCTCACCTATTCACACATATAAGATACATTAGTATATAATTTACCTAAAAAATATGTTAATTAGCTCCCTAATTTCATCATAAAATAATTATTTTGCTCAGAAAGACATCCTAATAGGTCATTTGGTGCATACCAAAAGAAGTTATCTGAATAAGAGTTAACATTCCTAACAGAGCATTTTAATTTTTTTCTTCCTCAAACTATTTATATTATTATTAAATGATGATGATATAATAAATTTAATGTATTCAATATACTAATATATTATTATTTTTTAAGTTAATAATATAAATCCTACTCCCCTTCCATAAAATGGTATACAAATTCATCACATGTGTGTGCTGGAGACAACTACCTCATGTGATGATGTTATTCATTTTCCATCACCACCAATAACAACTAGATATAAAGATGGATTTAATGTTTATGTACAATATATATGAAATTATTACCCCTATATAATTATAATAACATGTTTACCTTCTTTCCCCCAAACCGTTGGGGAAACAATAACACTGCTCGAGTTTACGATGAACCACTACCTCATGAATCGAAGTGATGTGTTTTTTATTTTTATTTTACTTAGATGGTAATATGGATAGATTAAATTAATTTATAATATATTTTTATTTTAATTATAATTTTTAAATTATGATACCAAATATAACTTCTTACTTTCCATTCCATGGGGGAAACTATAACGTTATTCGTGTGTATGACAAACTACCACCTCACGATGTTATGTGAGTTTTTTTCATTAATTCTATGAATTGAAGGTAATTGTACTATATTTAATGAATATATGTGAGATATATATATATATATTAAATAAAAATTATTATATAAATTATATATATTATTTACCTTTATTTCATTTCATCCACTGAGAATATTGAAATAGTGTTTATGTGTACAGACGCCATACCATCTCAATTAACGGTGTATTCATATTCTATATCTAACTTTTATGGATTAATATAAATAAATATATAATAAATATATATTATATTAATATAATTATTAGAATTATGGAGATTATGTAGATTAGCAAACCATGATAAAACTAAGAGGACCAAAAATAGAAAATCAGAACACACATGAAAAAATTGTTTATTTCCCAAAACACGATTTTAAGATGAAATGATTGATAAATGGTTTAGAAAATGGAAATAATAGAATCATATATGTTATGATAAATTTAATCATGATTCTTAAATATATGAATAGTAAACTAATATTTATTATACAAAATCGTAGAATGTGTATGAATGTTGTTGAGGCTTAATGTGAGGGATTTCAACTATCTGTTTTAATTATTTTAGACATGCAACAATGCACGACTTGTTTATTTTGTGTAATATATATAATAAAACTTTGAAATATTATTTATTTAATTTCTATATTTTAATTATATTAAATTTTTTATTTGATGATATTATTCGATGTGGCTTATGATTCAATATATTAAAAATACAGCAAGGGGTTTCCGTCTCACTTTCATTTTCTGTAAGACAGAAGACATATTCACCATGGGTTAATTTTATGTGGTTTATATAATAACAATGAATGTATTTTAGAATTAATCTACATAAAATTATTTTTATTTATATATCCATTTTAGGATCTCACATTCTTGGGGTTTATGGTTCAGTAGTTATCAAAGTGGTTAGTGTTTTATGATACAATATTATCATTTATCATGATTGTTTTTATTTATACTTAAAGTGATGAAATATTATAAACCATATCCCATAAATCTATATAATTTTATTCTCACCTAGTAATTTCATGAGAATACATGTTTCCATTCCCTTTTCTCTCTTCATATACTAAATTTTTTGTAAATAATGTGGTCAAATATAATTAAATTTATCTTTCAATTTGTTTGAAATTATTTTTTCATCCAAAATCTTATTTTATTAAAATGTTTTAAAAAAATAATTTTTAAATTATGTATATTATTTATTAAAGACTTTTTCTCCCATTTTTTAATTTTTTATGGTTTTTAAAAAATTATTCTTTAGGTCATTTTCAAAATCAAGCACCATTTAGATTTTACAGAAAATGTGATAGGAATATTTGTTTTTATGTATATGACATGATTGGAATGTTACACCATCATGAAAAGATTAATGTTTTAAATTATAATTTAGATGTTTCAAATGATATTTTCAAATGTTATTAAATTTAATAATGTTTATTTATAAAAAATTATTTTTCAATGTGAAAATGTTATTTTCCTCAAGAAGTGTTTTATGTATTTCTTAAATATTTATTTACATGTTTTCAAAATTATTTTCAAAGAAAATGATTTTAACAATTATTTATGTTTCAAAATTATATTTTAAAATTGAAATTTGTTTCCTCAATAAATTATTGAAATTATTTTGAAATTTTCTTTTATAATTTTCTAATGTTATGATCAAATAAAATGGTTATGATAATATTTTCTTTGTTATAAAAACATATTTTCAAATTGAAAATATTATTTTCAAATTGAAAATATTATTTTCCCCAAGAATTTTTTAAATTATTTTTAAATCTACATTTATATGTTTCTAAGGTTATTTTGTTAGAAAAAGATTCTTATTTTTTCTATTTTTTTAATGTTAATTTCAAAATGAAAATGTTATTAATCCTCAAAAATGTTCTAAGTGATCTTTTTAAAGTAAGTTTCCAGGTAGGGTTATATACTTTCATGTTTCTAAGGATTTAATATATATATGATCCAATGATCCAACATTTATTCTTTCTCAATATTGATTATTCTTATGATGAAAATATATTTATAAAATGTATTTATCTTCTATAGGTTATACCCTGATAAATGGTCTATATAGCTTGATTATATTCCATAAGTTATACCATGATAAAATGTTTATGAATTTTTTTTCTATCATGTATTATACCATGATAAAATTCATATATAAACAGCTTCTTCTTCCATGGGTTTTATACGATGAAATGATGAAATTATTATGGAACCTATTTCTTTTTTTTATATTCTATTATTTGATGAAATGTTTTATAATAAACAATTTTTTTCATGGGTTCTATTATTATGAATGCTTTATTCTATTTTGGCACACATATGTATGATTTTCATTATGTGATTTTTGAGATCAATATCTACCTCTAATTCATTGGGTAATGATTGATATCTCTTGAGATAAACATGATTGGAATTGGGTGTGATCCTTGTTCAGTTTGAGACTATGTTCACTATGATAGTATTGGGATTGAACCTTTTCTACTAAGATACTTTATGTTGTAAAACCATTCAACTGTGATAGTTCTAGAAATTTACCTTTACTACTAAGTAAATTATTTTATTTTATTATGTGTATGCCACACATATATTTATTATTCAAAAATTAAGTTCTCATGGCTCATGTTATTTGATTCCATTATGATTCATGTCTTATAAAATGCAATGTTTTAGGTCATGAATCATGTTTATGATAAATTATACATAAGGTATTATTTTCATATGTTATTATCATATTTTCATACACTTATACTCATGATATGTGGATATTTCACTTTTTTACCCTTACTGATCATCTAAGATCACCCTTCCTTATCATTAATTTACCCCAGTTTTGATGAATTTATATATTGTATGATATGTCTAAGAAGGGAACTAGTTATTAATAACATATTGGGAGATGAAATATCTCACGTAAAGACCATTATTTTATGTGTTAAGGTTCCAATGGAATTTTACCTTTATGATCCTCAGGTGTGTGTTTGTGGATTGTGATGAATATTAATTTGAAAAGAAATAATATCTATGTATGAGATGTTTTTTTCATTAAATTTCTATTAAGGTTATAATTTTGTATCTATGGTGAACTAAGTACTATTTATTAGTTTATAAAATATATTATGAGTTTGTAAATAGAGGTTATAAAAATGATATCATTTAGACAGATCAAGAGTATCTGAATTCATAGTTTGGATATACCTTTTTTCTCAATGGAGAAGCTGTGAGATGGAAGAGTTCAAAGTTTCGAGTTATTTTTTGATTTTACAGAGGATTCTGAGTATATTTCAGCGTCTAATTTATCAAAGGTAAAAAAATAACTAGCTAATTTTACCAATATATTTATTTGGTTCCTAAACATAAAGACCCTATCAAATTATAATGTAATAACACTACAAAGTTGGCCTTCTCCAAATACTTGTGGTAACACTAAACAAATTATATACATAAAATGTTTCATATCCTGAGGGATTTTTCTCAATAAGAAAAAATAGTGGTGAGTAGATTATACATAGAGTAAAACATATATTCCACCTTATGAAAATATTTATCTCATCAAAGGCATTAGTATCATGTGAGAGCTAGTGGAATGAAGTTGTTATCAGTTGGATCTTGTACAAGTGGGTGTTTTTTGGAGTTGGTAACCTATAAATAACATTCCTAATACATCATTACATGTTTTTAATTAATTAAGTTTAAAATTATGTCATTATTGTTCCTTTTGATGATATTTTACCTGATAGTATCCTAAGAATATGTGTCACACAAAAAGGTCATCTCAATCCCCCAATAGTATGATAACTAGAATGTGACATGATAGTGTTCTAAAATATATGTTCTATAGCCAGATGATATTTTATGGTGGGTTATATAGTATACTATCTATTGGGGTTAGAAGACTCATAATACACTGATACTCCTTCCCTTGGTGTTCTCCCTTCGTGATATCCAAGAAAGGGGGTTATGGAAATATCCCCATTAAAAAGAAATCCACATTTCAATGTGTAATTAGATGTTCCAATATGAGGGTGTGTGTATTGATCCTTAGACTTCAATATTAGCATTAATGGTTTTAATGTATCTCATAAACTTTTGTATTTCTAAAAATTTGATGACACATTCTTATGGAGAGTTATAATACATTGGGCGTTCCATGAGGGATATTCAATTAATTGATAATGCGAGAATGGATTTATCCCTCCTATCCCTTGATGTAAGATGATATCTGAGGCACTTAAGTGAATTTAACTACCAACATAAATCTAGTGACACGTTGAATGATGGGCAAGTTCATTTCAATAAAGTCAAAGAAAGTTACATTGAGAATATACATTGATATTACTAGCATGTAACCTACTAGATTTGATATATTGGGATAAAGGTATTATATTACATGGTTTACATTCATAGGATGTTGGATGTCCTTAAATCATTATATTCATTCATTATGGATTCTTTATCATGTTTCTAGACACTAACCTTAGTCACTAGGTGGTTATTCTAAATTCCACTGACAAAGAGGCCTCGTGGTCACACACTGTTTGTATATGCAATCTCAAATAGATTTAAGTATTTAATTTAACTGGTCAGAATAATTAATATTTATCCAGGATTGGTTTATTTTCAAAATATAATCCTATAATTATTATAAATAATAATAATATTTAGTTACAAGTTTGGAAAATATTATTTTTATTATATTTATCTTCAAATAATGAAGTGATATTTATTAATTAAATAGATAGTCACTATTACAGGATACATAACATTTTATGAGAAAAAATGCACTAAGCTTAGTCACCCAATTATAAATGATATAAATTATATTTATTTATTTTAATAATGTTTTTCTCATTTCATGTGATTAATAATAATAATAATAATATTATTATTATTATTATACAAGGGGACAACTAAGAATTATAAAAATGAAAATGGTCTTTAGTGATATTTTCGAACCCAAATTTTACTATAATAAATATCTAATTATTACACATTTCATAATTACCCTTGTTTTACCAAATGGATAGAGATTAATATAGATATCAAGAAAATGATCAATCTTACTCCACTTTCAATCCATCGAGAGAACATCAAGAGTTATTCCACCTTTGAGATGACTTATACTACAATCAACCACACAAAATGTATGAAATTTGGATCATCTCTGTTAGCACGCAACAATTTTATGGCTATGTTCAAAGATTTTGGTACTTGTTTATATCACTACTGGTGGGATTTTATACTAGAATAATGCAGTGTAATGATGGTATGGTATGATCCAGTAAAAAATATCTTAATTGGAGAGAGAATTACAAGTTTAGGTAATTCCTTATATCCGCATAAATTAATTGTAAATTACATGTGAAGATCTACCGCATCTGGTTCTATTATTCTTTTCTAGTCAATTAATCTCTGTTTTTTATTGGAAATGATATTTTAAAAATTTATGCTAACGATTAAATGTAAATTAATAATAAAAAGTTGAAGTGGTTATCCCATCAAGGTGCTTTTGCTATGCCCGGAACTTAAAAGTTGTATTAGAGGGGTCGAAAGATTAACTTATAATTATATATTATTAATTGATTGTGTTACATAATTTTCATTTATTTTACTCATATTAATTCTTTTTAATATATTTCCTTTTCATGTATTCCCTTCTCCATTCTCATTAACATAACTAATAAAAAATTTAAATTAAATAACAAAGAAACATTTTTAAAAAAACCCATCAGGAGGTGCTAAAGGATTTTCCTTGAAAAATCCAAAGTACACAGTGTATATTACCTACATACATGACATTTATTCATGCATTCATATATGAATATCCAGATAAAGTAAAATGGACCAAATGAAGTCATATCTATGATTTAAGAAAACTTGATTTCAGTTTGTAGATTAAGATAGAATAGAACATGGCTTGAATAACTTTACACAACATAACCACTATTCATGACATTATGCACTAGGTTTTCTATGGACATGATCATGGTGTTCCATAGTGTTCCATATATCAGAAACACAACATGGGTAATAACATGTTATAAAAATTTGAGGCCATATAACGTATATTTTTGATTACACACCATGTTCATAAAGCTCTTATGTAGTAGGAAAGGCAAAAAATCCCTAGGCATGTGCTATAGACATGGGTAGAAGACTATACAAGACATGTAAAATTGTACATATCATGAAGTCTTATAGAAACTATTTTCTTTATTTTTACATAGAGAGAATAATTAATTACATATATTTTATGCTTTTCACAATGGATTTATGAATCATTCATTTGACAGTACACTCCATGTTACTAGATTAATATATATATATATATATATTGAATAAATTTTTTGTTAACATTTTGGATGAACACATGCAGTTTCCTCTAAATACGCTTTCACAATTCATTAATTTTAAATCATTTTTGAAATTTTTTAGTGATGGAGAGTAATCGATTCATATATGAAATTGAGATAAATTTAATTAATTAGAATAATTAATGGAACATTATCATAGTAATGAAAAAATATATATAACAGATAATGAAATTGAAATACTATACTCATTGCATGATTTTTGGGTGATCAAAAGATTATAACAACCTATGTATGTGATCGGTTTCTTGTAATTTATTATGATTGAATTAAAATATATGATCTACAAGTAATCCCCTTCTCCTAATTTTGTATGGTTCCATGTTCGCATAGTTTATTTTATATATACCAACTTTATACATTCCATTAGACCCCCTAACCTTCTAGTGAGTAAAATATTATGTAAGGATGGTTTCATCAAGTGATAATAGGCATCCTAAGTCTTAACATTGTAGTGAAACCCATAAAAGAAATTTGTAGGAGCTAAGGAGGGATGATGAAATATGAAACAAGATATGGTTGAAGGTGTTTTCCCCAATACTTGGGGGTTATTTTATCATATGTTAGATAAACTAACAATTAGAGAATACTAAGATAATAATATTTATATTTTATTTCTATTTGTTTTTTAGATAATTATTTATGTTTTTGGATGGTACATGATAACCTAAAAAATTAATTTACAAGATGGAAAAATCAAATAAAATATTAACTGATTATAAGTAAATGTTTTATCATATGTGGTTAAAAAATTAAGTAAAATCCACATAATATTAACCAAGAATGGGATAATATAAAAATGGATTTTAAATATAATAATAAAGTCACTCAATCAAAATATTGAGTCAATATAACCATCCACTACTTATGTTAGAATCAAACACAAGGTTTATAGTGCATGAAAAACACATATTGGGGTGCTCTCAGTCGTCATGAAATTTTAGATTGGAATTTTGGGTTAACATAACATGGTAATCTTCAAGGGTTTACGTTCCAACAAGGAATTTGTGTAACTAAGAGGCAAAGTATGAGGAATTATTTCTTTAGGATTTCATGATCGAGGAGTCTACCTAATGGATCAATGAACAAAAACTTAATATATTTGGAAAGTTACACCTACATAAAATCCTTCAAATAACTTATCCAGCCCATGTATGGGTTATGAGATGAGGAATATGAATCATTTACACAAAATTTATAAGTGAAAATATGTTATGAAACTGATATTGAAAGAGATTATTCTTTAAACAAAAGTTGGTGATTAAGTAAATTTCAATTTAAATTTATTAATCTATTTTGTGTAATCAAATAAGTAAAATTATCTAGTCATTATTTGTATAATTGTAAAAAATATTACATCAATAATATAATTAATATTTATACTAGAGAATAATAAACTTAATAATTATTTGAATTTCTAAATTTTTTTTAAGTGATTTTATGTTATAGTATTCCATGAATAGAAATTATATGTACTAGAAACACCACTTCCCATGTCTCTTAGTGAAAAATAAGTATCTCTCTAATTTAAAAACGTGTATGATGCAATTTATTTCTGTGGTTTCATTATGTAATCTATATAAAATTATATTTAAAGGAAACATGAGGCTATGAATGTATATAACTTCATTTCTCTCCTTCACGATCTCTATTGTGAGAAGGGGAGATACAATAGATATGAGATATCTATTTCACTGTTCTGGTGTAATCATAGAGAGTTGACACTAGCTGGTCTATATGTAGTGAAGACATTTGGATGCACTGTGCACCTACAAATATTGTGTTTTTAGTTATCTTATGATATATTCAGAAATTTCATTCGTTCCTCACTAAAAAAACATATCTATATTTTTTTTGAATTAAAAAATGAGAAATGGAGTGAAAAAACATTTATAACATCTTAATATTATTAAAAATGTTGATAAAACCATGGGCTTTGACCAAACCAGGGTCATTATGGTGAATAAGATGAAGAAGAATAACGAAAGTGATCTGAATAATCATTTAATGTTTAAGGATATAGAGAAACATACTTCTAAGAAGAAGAAAATCTAGAGGTAAGTAAATTAACAAGATACAATATGTTTTTCAAGTGGCATGTAGGTCCATTTAGAGTGGAATTGCACACATCCAAAGAATAAATTTTTATCTTTAGGTGTTTTCATTATTGACTGTAATATTTCTATATCTATATTTTGAGTATTGAATACTGCTCGTGGTGATCACATTTGTATCCAAATACAGGAACTAGGTAGATTTAAAAATGTCACTAGTGGTGATGTGGATCTACAGGCTTCCAATTGAGTGAGGCTGGATAATCTGTTCATTAAATAATACAATGTCACATTTTCAAATTAAATGATTTTGGTTATTATGAAATTTTATTATATACATAGTATTACTAAAAAAATAATTTAAATTTCTTATTTATACAAATCTTGATTTATTTTCAGTTTTTTAATTGAGGTATGCTACTTCAAAAAAGATAGCACATGTTTTGGACTGACAGAATTGAATATCGGGATTTATTTATTAAATTAAGATAAAAAATATTATATGTAAATAAATACACATTAATCATTAATAAATAAGTTGTGGCATCACTGTTATTATCATGTAAATGTGAATGTTTTTACAAATCTCTACCAATATGATTATTTAAGATCTATTGACATGAATCCACTTGAAAGATTTAATGCTTGTTTACAAATAAATATGATTAAACCAACATTCGTTGGAAAAATACATTGGACCATGAAGCTTTCAAAATTGGATCACACTAATGTGTGCTGACTATTTAATTTATAATCTATAGGAGTAATCTTAATATCTAATACATTTAATGTTGACTTGAGTATGTTTGATTATATTTACATGATGAGGTAAAAGTATGAATATTTTTATAAGGTCAATGAGTTCAAGAATGACAGAAATTATTAGTTTGATAATAATATATTTAATCTTTGATACGATCGAGGTATTTTAATGAAACAATGAGATACTATCTATAATACCCTTTGGAAAAGAATATAATTATCATAAGATATGCCATTATTATTGAGATGGAGATTATCCTCATGGAGGATAGTTGGATCATGATTAAAATAAGAGATGTTAATACTAATGATATGATAGATTTGGTATAGGTTAAATATCTATAGGCCTATATAGAAGGTGTTTTCCTCTAACAAATTTACTTCATATAACTTCTTGAGAGTTAAGAGAACCAGATAGATATGCTATTTTAGTCATCGATAGTGGTGGATCATTATTCGTTTCCAATAATGATCCTCGATACATTGAAGAGGATGTCAAGAGCTCATAGGTTATAATATTGAAATTTTATAACAACCCAATGTTTAAAAAAAATAAAATTGTATTTGATAGAATATGATACATGCAACACTAAACTTAAAGAACCCCCAAAAATATATTTCAATAAATACTATCTTCTCTATAGCATATGGAACCCAAAACCCTATGTCTAAATGAACCATAATATTATATACCATTATAATCTAGAAATTAACTTTTAGGGTATTAAAATTACTAACTAAATTATTAAAATTATGGTAATATATTTATTATAAACAAAATCAGAATCATTTACAAGAAAACAAAATGTTTTCTGAAAGACGTTAAATTTTCTAAAAGATGGTTTAGTCACACATCGAACACATGATTTAAAATTATATTTTTTGATTTTTTTATTTTTTTTTGATAAAAGGAACATAATTTTAGAATTCAGAATATCAAAATTACATTAGGAGGATTTTTATGGTTTTTTCAGAAAAAATTTATTTTTTATGAATCGTTTAAGCATTTTTTTTTGAAAACTGCCTTTTTTATTTAAATAATTTACCAGGAAATATTATATTGTAAGTTGGTTTTAAAGTATAATTAGTTCTGCTATATTAAAATTTAACTAATATTGGTCATTGTAATAAATTTTATATTCAATTATGATATTAAAACCATATATAATTATGATAATTTTCCCCTTGGATAATCACCTTTTCGTCGTGTCTATAGGTATAATTTTATTTTGGATTCAATAACATACATAAATTTAATTTAGGATAATATATTACATATTTAGAAGAAAAATAATTTATATTATCTAATATGCTCAGCAAAATTTTTGATGAGAATTAATAGTGAAAATAGTAAAAAATTAATTACCACTGTTTAGGTAAAAATGAGTTTACTGGGGGTTATAATAAACAATTAAGTGTTAAAATTACCTAAATGTTTTTCTGAAATCTATTTTACGGGCACATTGAATCCTTATCCTGTATAAGGATCCATAATAATCTATTTTTACTCCTTTTTACATGTGAACAATGTAGGTACAATATTTTATTATCAAAAACTACAAGTGTTCCACTCACCTAACTTATAAAAGGATGCACATTATCCTATATTATTCACATATTGAAAAAATTTTGGATTAAAAAATACCTAGTAAAATTAACTTAAAAAATCCATACCCTCATCCAAGAATCCTGGGTTTTTTAAGAAAACCATTCAATGAATAATTTTGTATAATCCAAGATAAGTGGCCCGACAAGATGTAAAATTCGTAACTATGCATTTTTGTTTTATTTTTTATTACACTTCCATCAAATATTATTCATTTATTATTATATATAGAAAACATTATCTTATATATAATAATTTTTATTATGTTAATGTAATTATCTACATCCATATCATCTTCCCCCGAATCGGAAACGATAACGTTGCTTTTGTGTACGGTAGATTAGCACCTCATGCACCGTTGTGACAGAATTTCCTTTAACACTTCTCAGGGCTAGGTATAATGATGGAAATAAATTATATATATATCTCTATGATATTTATAGAATAATTTTTTCTTTTGATTGATTATATAGTGTTTAAATTTTTTTACTTTCCATTTCATTGGGGATACGATAACATTGCTCATGTGTTCGGTGGACTACCGCCTCGAGAGGAGAAACAATTCATTTTTAACTAATGATTTACATGAAAGGTAATAAAGATAAATATAATGAATATATGTGATATACAATAATAAACATAATTCCTTTAATATTGATAAAATAGGGAATTGTTAGGGAAAAATATTTTGATAATTAGAGGCCCCTTAAAATCTTTAAGAATGTATTAGTGCTTATATTTAAAGTTGATAATGGTATCATGTATCATCACATAAATAAGAACTGATAAAGGGGGTCCTTTATCATTTATTTTTAGGACATATAAATTGTATATTTATTATCACTAGTCCTATCACTGATAAATAATACATTTTTAATATTTTTCATGCACTGCTAAAATTAGCCTTTATCATCATTATTATAGGAACTGATAAAGGGGAATTCTGATGTATCATGCTGTTAGAATTACAGCACACTATAATATAAAAAATGGAGCAGAGAGAAATTATACAATGAGAAAATACAATATATATAATTGAAATAAAATTTACAACACAAATAGAGGAATAAAATACTATATTTTGGACATTTCAAACATTAGTCTGTATAATTACATTAGTAAGTACAATCTATCACAATAATTCAAATACATAAAGGTTACATTATCTTTGGTCCCTACCCAGAATCATTTTATTATTTTTTAAAAGACCACCTCATATCTATTAAAATAATTAACATATATAAGATAAAAATTCTTATGTTAGAAATATTGTAAATAATCAAATCAAACATAAATTGTCAATTTTAAAATAATAACGTATATTTTGAGTCGTACGAGGCACACATTGTGTTATATTATGTTAAAATTAATTATTTTATACAAAACCATTACATATTTTTCTAAAAATTTCAAGATATTGAATTGGATCACATCTATGGTGATAAAAATTCACAATGGATGTAATCTATTCCAAGAGAACATGCGTTTTGAAAAAAAAGA
Organism: Viscum album; assembly: GCA_963277665.1. Taxonomy (NCBI): domain Eukaryota; kingdom Viridiplantae; phylum Streptophyta; class Magnoliopsida; order Santalales; family Viscaceae; genus Viscum; species Viscum album. Next base: position 791,242,423 of record OY728135.1, on the reverse strand, counting down.
CTTCAACTGTCACATCATTTATTGTTTATATTCAATCACTACCTTTGTGAAAAGTAACTAAATATGTATCATATAAAAATGAAAAAGAAATCAAATAATTAATAATAGATAAATTGATTAGAAAACAATATAACCTTTTTATGTTTAATTTTGCCTATGTGATGTGCATTTTAAACAGAAAATGACACTTATATATTGAAAACATGCCCTACAATTCATACGGATCAAATTATGGGTCAGGATTTATGTGAAATAAATTTCTATACATCAAAAATTAATTACTGATTATTTTGAACGATTTAAAAAAAATATAATCTCATTTTCTCATTTCTAGTTGGGTGACATGCATTTAATCTAAAATAGAACCTTTATATTAAAAACAAACACTTTGAGTCCTATTTATCACATCATGTGTCAGATTTATGTGTGTCCAATTATTACACCTCACAATTGTATTAAAGACCATTTTTATAATTTTATACAACAATAGTAGCTTTTCTTCTTAGTTTTGATTGTTTCATGAGAGTTTTAAACTAAAAAGACAATTTTATATTGTAAACACATACCTTGAGTCATACCATCCACATTTTGTGACGTCTTGCCATGAGGTAAATTCCAACATGTGAATAATTAATTATGGATATTTTTTATAATTTTTGAAAATAATCTAAGCTCATTTACTTGGTTTCGGTGATATTACATGCGTTTTAAAAAAATGGTCCATCTTTATTAAAAATACACAATTAGGGTCATACCGACCACCTAGGGTATCATGTTGACATGTAGTTGATTTATACATGTCAAAAAAGAGTTAATGATAATTTTTATAATGTTTTAAAATAATATGATCTCATTTTCTATGTTTTGGATTCTAATATGCTCCTTAAAATAAAATGACACATTTAAATTGAAAGCACACACATTGCATCATATCAGTCACAACTTGTGTTATATTGATGTTTGGTCAATTACAACACAAAATAAGAATTATGGAATCTTTTCCAAATGTTTGAAAGCAATTAAATCTTTTTTTTCTTGGTTTTGGCTATTTTATGCAGGTTTTGAACTAAGATGAATCTTTTATATTGAAAAAAATACATAGAGCCATACTGACCACATTGTTTTCCATATTTTTGTGTAATCAATTACAAAATTTGAAAAATTAAGTTTGGCTTGTTATTATAATTTTTGAAACCATATTTAGATCATTTGATGAGTTTTTGTGACGTGACATGCATTTTAAACTAAAATGACACATCTTTACTAAAAGAAAACACATTGAGTTATACTAACCACATATGGTGTGATATTGATGTCTGGTTGATTCCTAATTATCACAAATGAATTATCAATCATTTTATAATTTTTTAAATCATTATAAGCTTGTTTTTTCTGTTTTAGATAGTGTTGTGTGTTTTAAACTAAAATTGAACCTCTATGTTTTAAACCCACTCTTTGATTCAAATAAATCACATCATATCTTGGGTTGATGTGTGGTTTTTCATACACAAAAAATTATTTATTGAGAATTTTCATCAGGTTTGAAAATAGTCTGAGTTAATTTGTCTCATTTTTGCTATTTTATGGGTGTTTTAATCTAAAATGACACATTAATATTGAAAACAATTACTTCGAGTCATAATGACCACATCATGGGACAGATTATCATGTAGTCAATTTCTATATGTGGAGAATGAAATATGGATTATTTTACTAAATTTTGAAAATAATATGAGCTCATTTTCTTAGTTTCGTACATAAGACATATGATTCAAATAAAAATGGAACTTAATTATTGAGAACAATCACTTTGAGTCATAGTTTCCACATTAGGATTCAAATTGATGTACGGTTGATTTCTAAACCTCAAAAATAAATTATGGAATATTTTTATAATGTTTGAAATAAAATATGATCCAATTTTCTTGGATTTGGAAATTTGATGTGTGTTTTAAACTAAAATGGCACTTTTGTATTGAAAACATTCACTTCAATTCATCGATACCATATGAGGTGTCAGATACATGTGTGGTCAAATAATACATATAAAAAATGAATTATGTATCATTTTTATTATTTTTTAAAACAACAAGAGATTATTAACTTATTTTTGGATATTTGATGGTGTTTTAAACTATAAATACACTTTTATATTGAAAACATGCACCTTGAGTCATACTGACCACCTCAGGTGTAAGATTTCACTACTGTCAATTCCCCCACATTAAAAATGAATTATTGATATTTTTCTTAATATTTTAAAATAATTCAATATTATTATGGATAGTTTATCTTATATAAGGTGTGTTTTAAACTAAAATGGTACTTATATATTGAGAAAATTCACTTTGAGTCATAGTAACCAAATCATGTCTCAAATTGAAATGAGATCAATTTCTACATGTCTAAAATGAATTAATTATCCTTTTATTAATTTTCAAAAACATTGTAATCATGTTTTCATGGTTTTTTCTTGTGATGTTAATTTAAAACTAAAATTACACCTTTATATTGAAAACATACACTTTGTGTTATATCAATTACATCATGCATTTGATTTATGTGTGTCCTATTCAGACAAATAGAAAATGAATTATGGAATTTTTTAATAATGTTTAAAAACAGCATAATGTTGTATTCTCAGTTTGGCTATTTGATGTATGTTTTAAATTAAAAGACCCTTTTTATATTAAAAACATGTACTTAGAGTCCTACCCAGAACATCACATGTCATATTATTGTGTTGTCAATTCTAATATGTGAAAAATAAAATATAGATAATTTTTATAATTTTTAGAAACAATTCAAAATCATCTGCTCGTTTTTTAGAGACGTTACACATGTTTTAAACTAAAATGTAACTTTTTTATTGAAAATTTTTACATTGATTCATACTGTCCACATTAGGTATTATAATGATATGATGTCGATTCCTACACATCAAAAAATGAGCTATAAATAATATTCCAAATATTAAAAAATGATTTGATCTAATTTGATATATTATGGATAATGAAATTTATTTTAAACTAAAACAACACCTATATTCTAAAAACACACACATTGAGTCGTATCGGTCATATCGTGTGTCAGATTGATATTTAGTCAATTTTTACATGTCACAAATGAATTATGGACAATTTTCCTAATGTTTAAAAATAATTAGATATTATTTTACATATTTAGTATATTTGATGTATGTTTTAAACTAAAATAACAATTTAATATTAAAAACAAGTACTTTGAGTCATATCAACCAAATCGTGTGTTAGATTGGTCTGCAATCAATTTAAAAAAAATGATTTATGGATATTTTTTACTAATGTTTGAATATAATATAATATCATTTTATCAATTTTGGTGATGTGACATGTATTTTAAATAAAATTTTACTTATTTATTATAAACACATGATTTGAGTGAAACTAACGACATAGGGTGTCATATTAAAGTGTGGTCCATTTATAAACGTCACAAATGAATTATAGATCATTTTCTTAATGTTACAAAACAGTACATGCTCATTTGATTAGTTTTTTCCTTTTGTGATATGTGTTTCATAATAAAACGAAACTTTTGTATTAAAAACATACACATATAATCATACTAAAAACATAACATGTTATATTGATGTGCGGTAAATTCATACAGATTAAAAATGATTTGTAGATTGTAGTAATAAAGTAATAGAATAATATTAATTTGTTTGATTGGTTTTTCAGATGTGACATGTGTTTTAAAAAAACATGTAATTTTTTTAAAAAATGAGTACCAAATATAAAAGTTAAGGAAATTAACTACAAATATAGAAAAATGATGAGAAAATTTACTAAGTAAGTTGTAAGAAGTCACATGTTTATGATTACTATTTATATTCTGACCCCATGTATTCTTCCCATTTGTTTATAAGCAAATTTATTCTCTCAATTATAATTCTCCATGAGAAATGGATCAAAAATAATATATAAGCATTATGATACAAATGATTTATATCCTAAATATATTTATAGGGTCATTGTCTATACTGGATCAAAAACATAATATGTAATCATAAAAATATTTTGTTAGAAAACATTTTGACCCCATATACTCCGACCATAAATCTCTAAAAAAAATTAATTCTTATTTAAAGTAACTTGATTTTTTTCAATCATTGTAGAAATGTGAAAAAATAGACAAACTAATTATTAAGAAATATTTTTAAGGAATATTTAATTATCTTGTTAAATTACCTATTTTGGGAAGCAATTATTTTGATGGTATATGATATGTTTAATAAATTTTCAAATATAATATCCATAATTGCTGTTTTATCTTACTTTGAACACTATTGTAACATTAAAAAATTATGTATTTTTTAAATAAATTTTGATAGTTAATGTTTCAATATATACCTTAAATATTTTTCCATTTAAATAAATCCATAAAATTCTTTAGTTTAGTGACCAACCTCATACCATGATTTATCCAATATTTCTAGATTTCCCTATCATAACAAAATTCTCATTAAAACACAAACTAAAACATATTATTTACTTTTTTTGTAAAATATTTATTTAAATGCATTATAAATTCACAATACACATCATGTGTGGTATATTTGATTTAAATACATACATTGGATTGAAAAAACTAGTATTTTAGCTATCCAAATTGATTATAAACAACTTCCAGTTCTTTCGGAAAAATAAAATAATTAATAAAAAATATAAAATATTTTTTTTATGATTATATTGTAATGTTTTACCCTTGAATTTTTGAAATCAACAAGAGTATTCAATATGTTATTTTGTTCTTGAAATCCAGGTTTAGATCATATTTTTTCTTATCAATTTCTTCCCACCCAAAGACATTTTCTCATTATAAATAATTCAAGGATCAATGAATCCAAATTGCGATTCATAATATTTTTCCATTTATATAGTATTAATGTAAACTGGTATAGAAAATATGAATATTTATTAACATTAATGATGATAATAGGTCATTTTTTGGAAAAATAGATTTCGAAGATGTACCTAATATATGTATTCACAACTGAGAGTCGCAACTATTCAAACATAAGAACCTTATTTATACTCTCGAGACGAACCATGTCTGTAATGAAATATACAAATATTTATTAATCATATTGAATGTATGTATCATATTTATATTTGAATATGGTGTTTGTATGAACTTTTAATATTAATATATGATGCAATGGAACTAGTGGGGAGAAGGTACTCCCAGGAGGTCTTTTAGCATTCTTGGTCTGTTAATTGGATTTTCATGATTGGAATTCATGTTTCGACACAATTTTTCCCTTCTATAATAAAACAGATCGACTCATCCATTTTTTCAAAAAATATTATAGGTTTTTTCACATGAAAAATATTGTTAACGACATACTACATGTGCCTTTAAATTATTAGACTACAATACTTTGAATATTTTAATAGTATCAGTGTTATTTATAAAATTTATATCATCAAGTGGAACTGGAAAATCATCAGTTGGATATTGGTCTACTTAAATCCCCACACTCATGTGATCATTTGGGAGTTCTTTATTGTGTATCATGTCTCCGAGGATATTATACACCATACCCCTTACCACAAGGTTGTTCATGGGTGTTGAAATATAGAAATCATATATAAATTTACATGGAAGAATATTAGAAATATAATGTCATACAATATTTTTGATTAATATTTAGGTGTCATACTAATGGATTTTTTTACCTTGAGTAAGGTATGTGGTTTAGATGAATGGCTATCCTCAAAACTAGTAGGGTCATTTTGTGGTTATTTTTCAGATATCTGTTCCACTTCATGTTGGATTTGAACCTTTTACTTATATTGTTATCCCAAACCAGAACAAAACAAATATATTGAAATAAATAAATTTAAGCATTTAATCACTTCATCGTCTAATATGTATCTTCTTACAGTTTTCTCTTCTCAAAATATGTTTGAGAAGACACCCCAAATTTTACTCCTCTAATGATACCATATTGTTCCAGCCACATTGAAGCTATTGGATGTTGTTTTTATTTAGGAACACCCCCTTAAAATTATTACATCTAAACTATATAAAAACCATAAGAACATAAATATATATTTTTATAATATAGTTACAAAGAATTTTTAATTTCTATTTTTTTATTCTTACACATATCTTTTATAATACTATTTTGTTTTTTTCAACTAGATTACCGTCTTTATTTATGATACAATCCTTCCATATAACATTAAGTGGGATGGAAGTGGATTCATATTTTTATTTATCTATATAAATTTAAACAATTGAAGATATTTTGTTTTATTTGGAAAATAATTTTCCATATTTTTAAAACACAAACTATTTTATTCTATAGATAAGTATAACCCATCATGACTTTGTGATAGAGGTACATTAGTTTCTATGCAAGTTTTGTTTCATAATTCCTTTCATGTTTCAGAAATAAGTTTTTTTGATTAAAATTGGATAAAAAATAATTTTTTAATAATATTTTATTCTTTATAATGACCCTAAAAGTATATATCATCATGAGGAAATATGAAAACATTTCATGTTTCATCCTTTATAATGTGTGCATAAGCTACTAGTGGGTGGTGATACACATTCACTTCAATATATCTAATCATTAACTTGGTAGGAAGTTCACAGAAGCATGTATGGGATTTTCTTATGTCCATTAATATATATTCCATATGTAATTAATCCAAAATAAATGAACTCTTCAAGATATAATGAAAAGTAAATCAATATTTCTTCAAATAAAGTTTCATTAAAATATAAAAAGTGTATCTTAAAAATACCTTAATATATTCCTAAAGGGTTTATGTCATTAAAGGCTAGAGATGGATCCATTAATCTATATCAATTATCACATTCATTCAAATTTTGACCCTAATATATCTAATGAATGTTGACTTGTTGGGGTAAAATGTTTTTCCCACATTGATTCCAACCAACCCCAAATTTTATACCCTTTTTTCTTGCCTTGATAATTTTAGTCATCATACTGATGATTTTCTATTCTTGTTTTATTCATCAACATGTTGTTAATCCCCAAATAATTCTATAGTTTTAGAATCAACTATCTATTATTCCTTTATATTTGTAACATCATCATGTGAATAATTCTTTGTCAGCATGAGTAGTAAAACATTTAATTTATATTATTTTAATACATTAGAGAAAATATAATATTTTTAGGAAATTCATAGTATATTAAAATTACATTAAACTTCTCATTGAAATAACCTTGTTTTATTTAAATGTTTTTGGGATTTGGATCCTCAATCAAGAATCAAATAAACTCATTATTTTCCCCTCTAATGTACAAGACATTGTCTATATTGGGAATACCATGAAATAATTTTTGTCCAATAATGAAAGGATTATCCTGAACTAAATTTTTATATAACAATATAGTTTTTTTAGTCCCTACCATTATAATTTACGATTTCTTGTTTTATAGATATGATACATAAAATACATCCACTTCATTTAATTCCATTATGAATGGCTCATCCTTATACCATTCAACATTGAAATTCATTTTCACAAATCCCATTTCGTAAACACAAGTACACACCTATTTTCACCCCATTTTCTATAGAAAATCATCAATTAAAATGTTCTATAATCCAACTCCTATATATATTAAATAATTCTAAAATCTGACATATTCCAATAATTTGGACTAATATCATTGGAACAAGTTATGAGCATCACATTCCCCAAAAGAATAACTAATCTATTTTCCATCGTACTATAACAAGCATGTTGTTTTATATAGAATCTATAACCGTTAATTATAAAACTAGTGAAATTTATTACAATTGAATTTGGTCCTCTATCTAGCCATAAAATTCATTTATAAAAAGGATTTATATATTTAGATATTTTCTTAAAACTATGATCTTAGAACCATCCAATAAAATATTGATTATGTGTAATTGATACACATCCTTTAGTCTTTTATGGATTCAAAGGTATAATAATTTCTTTATGGGTTTCAATGTTGGGATCAAGATATTCATTATTATGTATAATGTGAACGTTATGTTTTTCTCTATGACGATAAATATAAAAACATGTCTTAAAAAATTCCGTTTCCCATAACGAGACCACTATGACAAAACTATGGTAGACTGATGATATTAACATATGATCGATAATATATAAATAATTCAATTGATTCTTCAACAATATATCTTTCTTAAATAAAACCTTATGATTGAATTCGATTAATTATTTACCCTTTTAATATATACATGTAACGTTCAATGCGGTAGATCCATCTATAATGGAATGGTCTAAATAGTTGAACCACTCTAACCAAGTGACCCATCACATGTACCATTAAATAAAATATTAAAACGGGGAATAAATATTTAATTCAATTATTATGACAAAAACATCCTTATTCATAACAAGAATTTTTATAATTTCTATAATTTTCTACATATGGATTTGAAAAATAAGAATGGTCTTGTTAATGTTTGATATACATTTTTAGAAGTAATTGAATATAAAGTGGAGGGAATCAAATATTGCATCAAAACATTATAATAAGGACATTTTTGTCTCAAAAACATCAAATTAGTCATTGAAATTAAATTCCTAATATTTTATGAAAACCCTAGTAAACATTTACACCGTTAAAGATAAATGAAAAAAATGAAAATTTCTTTTTCTATATAGAGTAATCTACTGGAAGAAAAACATTCCTCCATTTACCCATAATCGGTGCTAACTCTTCCCTTATCCCCATGTAAATAATTCCCATCCTAGACTTAATTAAATATTTTATTTTTATATGAACATTTAGTAACATGATAATAACATAATCAAATACATTTTTTTACATGCATGGAATAATGAAATTGTCTTACATACAAATAAATCCAGTAGGGTAATTCAAATAAAATTGATCTATTTTCCAACATAATTTCCTAATGTTTATTAAAAATGTATTACTAAATTTTTTTTACATATCTATTACATAATGAAATATTTGACCACCTGTTATTGGAGACAATGTTTCACCTTGTTTAATATTACCATAGGATGCTATCATACTAGATTAATATTTATATCATCAAGTTAAACATTCATGGTGTCCTAAAATAAGTGTCTTAAAGGAATTTTTCAAACTAAATGATGGTCTGCATTATTCAAAAAATGGGACAATAGAACATTCCTTTAATTCTATAGCCTAAAAAATTTAAATTATAAGGATAATAATTTATCAAACTGTACAACATGGAACTCAATGTGAAATATTTACTTCTATAATAATCATATACTGTAATAATTGTATCTCACATAAATTTTAAATATTTGACTAATGGATCCAATTATATATTAATAACATTATCATGTTTTTATTATTATTTTTTATTTAAGTAGAGAAAACATAATGTATTTGGACATTATTCATAACTAAGGATGAATGTTTTTATTTACCAACATAATTGGCCATATACTGTGAGTACTAATATATTCACCAAAATAATTTATTACATTATTATATAATGCAAGATGGATGTTTCTCATCTAATTTAAAATTTTAGGATACTAGTTATCAATTTTCATAGACTTAGGATATTCTATTGGATGATTTAGTTTCCTCTCTTTAATTATAATATCTTTGTTCCAAGTCAATTTTTATATGGTTTCCTAACATTTATATAGTCTTTTAAAACTTGGAATGATAGGATAATAACATGAATCTATCAAAGGGATTGATTCATCTTTCTTATATTGATTCATGACACACATTAGGAATTTTATGAGTGATTCATGGTACTTAGAAAACAATATCAAATAATTTGGACAAGCATGCATTTTTTATAGATCATTCCCATTAAATGTATCTTTCGCTTAACATCATATGTTTGAAAAGGAAGTTCATTTTATTATAGTAGAATATCATTAAAGTAAATATGTATTTATATAAATCTGGTTACCCTCCATCCTCTACCAGCTTATAAATTATATAACTTCAATAAATTTGATTATTTTTGGATTTTTTACAACCAATTTACCATGTTCTATTTGTATAAATATTTAACTTATTATTATTTTTGGATAATCATGAATTTCATCTTAAAATATCAATTTTATTTATTCCATACAATATCCATCATCATTAACATTGGTATTCATATCAAATGATCCATAAACATATGCTTCATCCTAATCAGTGTGCATGTTGAGTTTTACCTATGTTTAGTCTAAAATATATTACTGTAATGTATTTTTTGACAAATACAATATTCTTATAAATCATATAGACTTATTTTTATTGAATAAAAATAATTTAATCATGGAAAAATGATTTTATAATGGTTATGTGAATGCTCTATAGCAGATCTTTATGAAATCATTAACTCTATATTCCAACATTTTAGTCAAATAATTAACGCGCATCTATTTTTCATTAATATTTATCTCTTTAGGTTCATAAAATATTTATTATTTATTCAAAATAAATAAACACATGTAATATATTAATAATTAATGGAGAAAGTAATTTATAATTATATTAAGGGGAACCCAACATTTTATTTTTATCAGTAATAATTCCTGAAAAGTTATCATTTTACACAAGGGGAAAAGAAAAGAAACAATCAGGGGTAAAGATATGGGTTTTGGTCAAGGATCTTGATTTAATGATGTGTGGGACAAATAGATGGTATTAAATATGTTCATAAAACAATTTTTTCATTATTGTATGGTTGAAATACCATGGAAATTATTGTTCTTTCTTTTTATTTAATTGTTACATGGATTTCAATATTATTGTAATAATATATTTTTCACTAAATAAATGTTAATTCAATCACTAGATTTTGACACATGGGCAAGGAGATTATAATTTCATGAAAATAATTAATGAGACTATTATTGATAATAAAAGTGAAGTCAGATTCCACGTTACTCTCTTCTTAAATATATTATTCTAGACCATGAATTATAGGAATTCCACCATATATATTTGTACTATAACCCACTAACAAAACCCTATTTGAAATTTTTTAGATTTTTCAGTCTTAGACATATTTCACATAACCTATAATATTGAAAACCGATATTAAATTTCATTACAAACATAAAAAATATATTCTATTAAAAAAATCTAATAAATAATATTTTCATAGATTTCACATCATTGAGATATAAAACATTTTGATTCCACCTTTAACAATTACATGGATCACTATAAGTTTTCTCCAACATCTTGTAGTCAATACCATCATAGATATATCCAAAAGAGTATAATAATTCTTAATAAATACCATACCTTATGTTTGGTTTGGGGATATTATAATATTTTTTATAAAATTATTTCAGTATCTTTTAATCTTGTATGTTTCTGCGATAAATTTGTTTTAAATTAGTAATTTTTTGCTGATGAACACCCGAACCATTCGTAATGATAGAAAATAGATAATAATATTAATATTGTGTAAATGGATTAATAAAAAAATAATGTTATAAATTAAATTTTTAATCATATATAAATCCACACACCTAAAACCATGACTAAAATTTTTCATGTCCAGCCCATATATTCATGGAAACTAGATAAGAGAATTTATCTAAGAAATCATTTTCTCAAAATCTATATTAACTATGTAAAACTCACAAAACCCTTAGTTTTAAATTTTTAGTTGGTGCCCATTTTTCATAATTCTAACATTAATATATCTTGAGAAGTTTTAAACCCTAAAAATATAACTTTTATATATTATTATTAGATTTTAAGAAATATTTTTAATTTGTTTTACATGTTACACCACTACGTTATTTAAAAACTGTTATAAATTTCATGATTATTCAATAACTCAATATTCCATTTTCACAAATCTCATTGAAAATCAATCAAACCAACACAATTTATTCTTATTTATTCATATTTGTTATGGTTCATTCCTATACTTAGTATTTTAAAAATTTATGATCCCTAAAATAATCCAAAATATTCAAGAATCATATAAAACGTTTAAAGTAAATTATTTTAAATTATTATACTAAATCAAAAAAAATCCTAAATTTTAATTAAATGAAAAAATGGGATATCATAAATAAAATAAAAAACACACGAAATTAATGAAACCATCATTAAAACCCTTTTGAATTTATAACTATAAACAGAAAATATCATCTAAACAAAAAGAAAATTTAAACTCGAACCACTAGAAAAGACAATGTTTTGAAAATAGACATAAAACCAAATAAGAAATAAAAAATATTACATGTTCATGAGAAACAATATAACTATTTATAAAAAAATAGAATAAATTATTTTTAAAACAACACCCCATCCCCTAGAAAGAAATGTTTTTAAAAAAATTAAAATATTCTACACTATAACGACCCTTTTTAAAACCAATAAAAATAACTAATTTTTGGATGAAATTTGGAAATATAAAAAAAGAAAATCACAACTAAATTTAAAATCAGATAAATATAATAAAAACCATATTCTATTGATACAAAACCCAACCAAAATTAATCAAAATGAATTTAAATTCATTTAATTTTATCATTTCAAAAATTATGAAACATAACTATAAAAAAATATTTAAAACACTTTTCAATGAAACTTTTTTTTAAAACTAAATTATTTTATATTATAATTAATATTTAAACTCCAATGGAGCTCCACCAATATCCCCATCCATTAGAATGAAATTTATTTTATTTTTCATTATAAACCACTCTAAAACAAAAGTCTTTTTACAATAATATATACACCATTTCCTTAGGATTTTTTAGGGTCACTACTTTTGGAAATAAAAAATTCCTAAAAAATTTTAAATAAATAAAAAACATAAGATCAAAAATCATATTTATAATGATAAACTTACCAATCCACTTAAAAACAATCAAAAGATAAGAATCAACACAAAATCACTCAAATGTTTCCATAATAGTATGAAAAAATGAATATATTCAAAATTATTTAAACAATTATGAAACATGAATATAAAATTAAGATAATGTTATAACATCCCAAAACCCACACTCCCAGATCCTGTGTTAAAGTTTATATATTTACAATTTTGAAATTGATGGTGATAACTATGACCCAACTTTTTTTGTCAAAACCATACAATATTTGAAAGAAAACATGGACCACTTGTATACGAGAGTACCTTTTGGGTTTATAGTTTTAAAAAATTATGAAAAATTATTAAATAAACAACTCATATCAACTTGGACTCCTAGGACATCAAAAGTACATTTCTCTCATTTATCACAGATTTTCTTATTTAAAAATATTTCATCAATTCCATACTTGTGATATCCATTATAGACATAAATCATTCAAAATAACTCTTTAAAACATGGGTAAAAGGATAAATATGAAGGTTGGGATAAAATTATTAGTAAGTCTAAACATAATCATTAACAATTAAATTCCATCAATAGTCAATAGAGTTCATAAGGGAGTGATGAATTAATAAGAGTGTATCAACTAATCCTAAAAGAACTCATATCCATCAATGCACATACCATAAAATATGAAAACATAAAAATGAAAGATTAATCATAATAAATAATAATGAGAATTTTGATATCAATATTTATCACTAGAAACATTATAAACATATAAAAATCATAAATAGACCTATAAATGTAACTTGGGACAACATTATACATTTTACACATATAAATTAAATAACCATGCCATAGACTTCCATACATGACCCTAATAAAGATAATATTTTTATAATTTTTTGTGTGTTGCAATTATTTATCACCCAACAGTTAATCAATTTGATCTAATTTGTATCATTTTAATATTTTTGGTGAATTATGGGCTTAATTGTGAAAATTGGTAAATTTTGGAAAGTTGACTGTTTAATGGAGATTCTATTTTTCAAGCATAACTATTTAAATTTTTATCCAAATTGAGTGATTATTTTTAGGCTTTCATTGCTAATGGGATTCATCTTTTTATTTTAGACCCAGACCTAATTTTAAACAAAGTAGCCCAAAAAAATAATTGAACTGAAGCATGTTTTCTGGCAGAAAAAATGGAACACACCTCAGTAAGAGAATCATATCTCAACCTACAAATCCCAAAATTATGTTATTTGAGCTATAATAGGAGGAGTACTATGTGTTCAATGAACAAATTAAATTTTATAATGAAATTAGTTCATTATGGTATTTATTTCATACTAGGAATTTTTTGTAGTTGAGAAGTTTCCTCAGGCATAAAATGTCTTGATCAGTAATCTAGGTATCCCTTTTTTGAAACTTTTCAAAATCTGATTATATGTTGTGGGATTATGAAAAAGGGAGAGTAGAATAAATTTTATTAATTAACCTAATATATATTCTACCATTTAAGATGATAAATTGACTCAAACATTCAAATGATTGAATCTATATGGAAAACTCTCCACCCCTCAACCATATATATATGAGTTCTAATTTTCATTCACGGTTGTCGAAGAAGTTAAAAGAGGGGTTTTGTTGGAGTATTGCAGTCTTTTATTTCAGTGTATTTTCACTTATATTTTTTTTCATAGTTCCATTATTCTCTCTTCTTTCCCTTTAAACTCTCTTACACTTCACATGGAGGGGTAAATCCTTTGAGTGATCGAGGAAGGGGGAGTTTCACTTTTGTAATGATGGAGACTGGAAATTTAATGTAAAACTTATATTTATACTAAATTATTTCTATCTATAGTGTTTCCCAATTCTCTTAATGTTATTTTTTTGGTTTTATTATGTTATTTATTTATAACTTTGGTTAAAGAACTTTTATCTTCCTCCACCTAGTGCTATTTCTCTTGATCGAGCATATTGTGTTAGGTGGTTTGTTTCTAGAGATCATTGGAACATGTTTGGAAGTTTTCAATCATTTATATATTTATAAGGATAAAAAATTCCTGATTCATACTTTCCTTAGTTGTTTGATAATTTTTTATGAACTTCCTTACATATAGAAATGGGTTCCATTGTTATCTTCAACCAAGGGTGATTGATAACTCAATTGTGTATCTTTTCATTTATTATTCAATAGGAAGATATGGTGAATTATTTTTAGGAATATGATGAAAATTAATAATGTTATACTATCACTAACAATCATTATCTTCATCTAGTTGTGTTCAAACTGTAATTTCAATTTCTTTCTTTCTTATTAATCTCAATAAATTTCAAAAACAACCTTTTCTTTACTCACAAATTTAAGTAAAAATCATAATTTTTTTGCACTCCTCTCAGAAGAAAACCACCATTTTCAAGTTTAATTAATCTTAACTTAGTTAATATTTGTTTTGGTCACACTCTAAGTGTAACACCCCAAGCTTCTACGGTACGTTTCCCTTTGAATAATGTGATAGCGTGTGTTGTACGCAACCTCGAGTTCTAACACACACCACAACTAATTAAACTAGCCGTTGTGAATAGTAATACCTAATTTTTGAAATTATATATATTTTATATTTGAAAATGGACTTCATTTTTGGACTCGGAATATCGAATTTAGCCTAAGGTGAAATTTTGGTACTTTTCGGATAACTTTCATATTTTGATGAATAGTGAAAATTACTAAATTTTAATTAAAAACAACTTTTTTAATCAAAATAATTAATAGTGATAAATTATGAATTTTAGTAGTTTTAAAGTATATTTAGAATATATTTTACCATTTAATATAATGTTGGTCATTGGACATAATTTTACAATTAAACCGAACATAAACAAGTGTCAATCTTTTGATAGTTATTATCTCTTAAAAACACGCTTTTTGTTTTGACAGCGGGAATTAATTTTAAATTAATTTCTGCCACTTCTGTGTTTTGAATTTAGGAAAATGGATTCCATATTTGGAATCAGGATGTTCAAATTGTGTAAATAGGTAACTTTTATTTTTATACATTTTGAATAATTACTGCGGTAAATATTTTATTTACCATGGTTAAGGGTAAATCCGGTAAATAAGGGTTAAAAACATAATATTATAATAATACTAAATTACCCTAAAAACGTGTCTTAACCCTATTGGTTGATAGATGGTCGACCATGGGCATCTTTGGGTCTATTTTGGGACCCCATGGATCCACTTGTAAGTGATAATGACACTTTATTTTAATTTAGTTAAAATGAATACAAAAATGACACAAGCATATATCTTTTAGAACAACAATTTTTACATAGGGTTATATATGTTGGATTTTAGATTATAAATATTCATTAGAAATATAAAAAGATTTCCTACATAATGATATTTTATTTATAATTTTTAGACATTAAATAATTTATTTTATTTATGACACAATGCTGATGCAGTAATTACTATAATAGTGAAAAATTAAAATAATTGATATTATAAATACCCAAATAAATATAATATGAACCTTTTAATGAATTCAACTAATTTTATAGGCTAATATGATATATTAGGATTGATTTAATGGACTTTGTTCGAAGTAATCAATCTGTTATGAGTTTCACAAAAATCAACTATTGAATAGTGTCAAAATTGACATAAAAGAGTTCTTAAAACAAATATTATATTATTAATTGATATTAAATTCCTAAAAATCTATGGTTCGGCCAAGAGACTTATATTATGATAGTTTAATCATTAATGGACCACTTGGGGGTCGCTTGGATGTATATAGTAATTTTATTAACCATATTATATAAAAATACAAAGAGACATTGTAAAAGTGAAACTAATTAACTTAGAGTTAATAATTAAAGATAAGGTTAATATAAGTACCCAAACCTGTCTAAATTCTATTGGATGAGTTGTTTTCGACCTATCCCCACCTCATACTTTGAATAGTCAACTTTGGAGCCTTTGGAAACCGAATATGAATTTATTATAAATTAATATTTCTAGCTTTTCCAAAGGTGCCCCTCACCCCTCTTATAAAAGGGCACTCCTCCTTCTCTTTTCCTCACACCTCTCAAGCCACTTGGCTCGTCCAAACTCGGCCCAAATACTCTCCCAACATCCCTCACTACAACCTAGAGGCCTTAGTTTGATCAGAAAGCCAACCTAAGGAGCCCTTTTGATCAAATCAAAAGGAAGAACCCGAAGAAGAGGTAATGATTTCACCACCCTTTTCTAAGTTCATTTCTTCTTCCACTTCTTTTTCCTTTGTTCTTACCATTCTAAAATAATAACTCCAGTATCTCACATATACTGTGATGTTATTATAAGTATGGTACAACCATATTCAGTATTCTATCCACCCTTTGAATAACATGTCACCATACGTGCGTATGTACGGCTTACCGTCTCCACGTCGTGGTGTAATTGTTATTCAATATAATATTATTTGGATGGGTATAATAATGATGTGTAACTCATGTAAATAATAAATAAAACATGTTAATGATTCTGTATATATGATATACCATTCATTTATATATTATTTTAATATCAAAAAAATGATATTGTCGCTCGTGCGTACGTACGGACTACCGTCTCCACGAACGCGATGAGATTCATTCTCCATCGTATCCATTCAAGTATAATTATCATTTTATGATTTAAAAATGATGTTTAAGGACTTGATATCATTCTGGATATGAATAAGATACAACAAACATGGCTTATGTAACAAAACATATAAAAGAAAATGAGTAAGTTAACACCCGAAACGATGATAATTCTAAGATATTAATAATAAATCAATGTTAAAAGATCATATATGATATCATATTAATATATATGATTCTTGTATAATTTAATAACAATTATTTCACCATTATACAGGAGGTTAACCTACCCCAACCAAGGAAAAGTACAAGGTAAGGGTTATTTCACAATCTCTTCATTATCCGAGGTTGTTTATATGTAATAATCTACTGGGATCTCTTTATCATCCACATCCATGTTTCTTAAAAATGTATTTCAAAACATTTTTACTATTTACAAGAATATGGGTTAAAGTCATTTATACGTTTTTTTGACTTTTTATAAGAGGTTTATAAAGGAATCTTTCCGTCGTTTTCAAAACAAGGTCCTTTTTAACCTTTTCGACAGAATTGAGGTAAGAATGTTTTTTTTAACTTATACGGCGGGTGCGGTTATTTTACGCCGTTATAAAATCTTCAAAGCTTTCCTTACAAGCTTATAAGAATATTTTCAAATAAAATGTTTTATTTTATATGGATCTTAAATGATTTCAAAATAAAAGGAGATATTTCTTTAAAAAGAATTTTGATTTCATCTATGTCAACATCCTTTGATGGATTTTAAGATTATTTGAAGTTGATTTATTATGATACAAAACTTCTATATTGTATTGAAGGTTTTGTGATATGTTTGACTGTGGATGTGCTATTTCTATACCATTCATAGTTTATTGTGAAAGTATTGACATTTCGTATGCTAGTTTTAATACGAATGTTTATGTTATGTTTAAACCTTTTCATATGGGAATGCATTGGACTTAATAAGTGACGGGTGGAGCCCGCTATAGCTCCTCGATGCATCGGTAGGTCTCATGAGACAAACTAGTGTTTTGGCACAAGGCCTTGACAAAATCTTATTTGTAGTCTTGGCATGGGGCCTTGGCTATGTGGTTATGATAGTCTGGCATTATGCATTCCAACATTATGAAAGTGGTTATTGATTTTTGCATGTGATTATTCATTTAGTAGAATATCCATGTGAATAAGTAAATGGCATTATTTCATTTTATTTATGCCATACCATGTTGAAAGTTCGTATTTAAAAGGCTTTTGTTTTAGTTATACATTGCCTTAAATGTTTATTCTTATTTATGAAAGTTTCCGCTATATTGTTATCCTTACTGGGCATTTGAGCTCACCCCTTTTCTATGTTTTATTTTTCCCAGGAAGTGAAGAAGTAAATTATGAATGACTTGCAGGGATATTATGAGGGGTTAATAGTGTGGATATGAAGACTTTGTTATTGTAGTGGTTTTTCACTTTGAAATGTAATGTAAAAATTTATGATTATATCTAGTGTTTCCAAGGCTACTAAACCAATCAGTCTTTCGAGATTTGATCTTTCTTGTGATCATGCCAATGATATGTTATTAATGCACCGACTCTGGGTAGCTGGGGTCGGGGCGTTACAGTTGGTATCAGAGGAAGTTTAGTACAAACCTTGGAAGCTAGATTTAGATAAACTCTGATTAGGACACATAGACCTAAGATGAACTTTGAGGATTAGTATAGAAGAACTTCCTAGAATTTTGGTATTGTAGAGACTTTGTGAGTTTTCCGAGCAATACATCCCTGTCTGGATACGAGCAGGTAGAGGCGGCTCTGGCACAGATGTACCTAGGGGTAAAACCCGAAAACACCGCTTTGAGCTAGACTCGAACGGGAACTGGTGCACGACAACGGGCCTTGCTGCACTCTTGGTTACGACACTCCCGGGGGATATGCTTAGGATAACTCTCACTTTCTTTACAAATCATTATGAAGGGTTTATGAGTATATACTTCCTCAAAGAAAACATATTTATGATTATGGATTATATCCATAGATAGTTCAATTTATGTTTAGTGTTTTATAAGTATGGGATTATGTATTTTGATGCATAAACTGATCTAGTTTATGCCATTTTTTTAGAAATGGCGCCTAGTGGAAGAAATGGAAACCGTATCAATGCACGCACTCCATGTAGGGATTGCCCTCCTGCTCAAGATAATTATAGTGGGGCTGGTGATGCAACTGGTGCTGATCAGCTAATCACCGTACTGGGACAACTTACTCAGGTTATGAATAATAACCTTACCCGTATGGAGCACCCTGATCCGCAGCGTGGAGGATCAATGTTAGATCGATTCATGAGACAACGACCACCAACATTCAATGGGAGTACAAATCCCTTAGTAGCTGAGCAATGGATATTTTCCCTAGAGAAAATATTTCAGGCTTTGGGGAGTAGTGAAAGGGAAAAAGTTACCATGGCAGTTTACCGCCTCACTGGAGATACTGATCAATGGTGGTCATTGATTCAAAACATGAAGGAAGATGATGAAGTATCAAACATGGAATGGAGGGAGTTCAAAGATCTGTTTTTAGAAAAATACTTTCCTCGCGACCATCGAGCAGATATGGAAAGACAATTTCTGAGTCTGAGACAAAAGGAGGATGAGAATGTCACAAAGTATGAGGCTAACTTTACAAGGTTAGCGAGGTACGCTGGTGATTATATTCGCAACTCAAGAAGTAAGATTGATCGTTTCTTTGATGGGTTAAAACCATTTCTCCATCGAGCATTAGTCTCACAATCCTTTTCATCGTACGAAGACATTGTCTCATGTGCTATCAAGACCGAAAAGGAATTCTCTAAGTCTTATGACTTTAAAGCAAAGCAAGAGAAGAAGAGACCTGCTGATCAATCTGGGAATGGAAATAAGGGGAAGAAGGGAAAGGTTGAATATCCATCTTGTGGTAAGTGCAGGAAGAAACACCCCGGTGCTTGCCTGAAGGGAATGGGAGTCTGTTACAAGTGTGGTGAAAAAGGCCACCAAGCTCATGATTGCAAGGGGAAGAAGGAAGCTACCAACGTTCAGTGCTACAATTGCAGGGAGATGGGGCATTATGCAAATGCATGTCCTAAGCGACAAGAGAACTTACCTCAGAAAAGGCCAAGGGATCAAGGCCAGGCTTATGCTATCACTACTGCTGAGGTAGAAGCTCCGGAAGACGTGGTGGCAGGTAATTTAATGGTTTCCTCAAGTTTAGCAAATGCATTATTTGATTCTGGATCATCGCATTGTTTCATATCTTCCCAGTTTGCTAAGAAAATTAGATATTTCCAATTTGATTTAATAAAGGAGTTGTCAGTTAAAACTCCTAAGGGAAGTATCGTTGCAACAATGTTTTGTGAATCAGTCCCCATTAGAGCACATAAACTTTCTTTATCTGCTGATTTCATCGTCATACCTATGATTGAGTTTGATATAATCCTCGGTATGGACTGGCTTTCGGACTATGATGCGAAGATTTATTGTAAGAAGAAAGAGGTTACGATTCTTGATGATAATGATAAGGAGCACCTTATTTTTAGAGCAGAATCGTCACCACCTAATTCTTATTTAGATCCACCCCCTGTAGCTCAACTTAATTCAATTATCGGGGAGGAAGAGAATGAAATAACTGTCGGTGAGGAAAGGAATGTTCAAATAGAGGATGTACCTATTGTGAAAGAATTTGTAGATGTATTTCCGGAAGATTTACATGGACATCCCCCAGAACTAGAAGTTGAGTTTTCTATTGATTTGATTCCTGGATCAAGGCCTATATCGAAGACCCCTTATAGAATGGACACTGTAGAGCTAGTCGAACTAAAGAAACAACTAGAGGAATTGAGTAATAAGGGATTTATTCGCCCTAGTGTTTCTCCATGGGGGCCCCTGTTCGTTTTGTTAAAAAGAAAGATGGATCTATGAGGTTATGTATCGATTACAGGGAGATCAATGCTATAACGATAAAGAACAAGTATCCCCTACCTCGTATTGATGATTTATTTGACCAACTGCATGGAGCTCAATACTTTTCAAAGATTGACCTTCAATCTGGATACCATCAGTTGTGTGTAAAGAAGGAAGACATTCCGAAAACAGCATTTCGAACCAGGTACGGGCATTACGAGTTTACTGTAATGCCGTTTGGATTGACTAATGCACCCTCTGTATTCATGGATCTGATGAATAGAGTTTTCAAGGAGTATCTCGATGAATTTGTGGTGGTATTTATTGATGATATCTTGGTATACTCCAAAACCTACGAAGATCATGAAAATCACTTGTGCATTATCTTGAAGACTCTGAGGAGGCATGAATTATATGGGAAGTTTAGCAAGTGTGAATTCTGGCTTCAGGAGATTTCTTTTCTTAGCCATATTGTCTCTAAAGATGGAGTCTCTGTTGATCCTTCTAAGACCAAGGCAATCCAAGAATGGCCAGCACCTACGAGTATAACTGAGGTACATAGTTTTATTGGTTTGGCATGTTATTATCGACGTTTCGTCCAGAATTTTGCCCGATTGGCTAACCCATTAACGAAGCTCACACGTAAAGGGGTTAAATTTGTTTGGAAAAAAGAGTGTGAAAAATGTTTCGAAGAACTGAAGAGAAGATTAGTCAATGCTCCTATATTGACTCTACCATCGGGGAATGATGGGTTCGTTATTTATAGTGATGCATCAAAGAAAGGACTTGGCTGTGTCCTTATGCAGAATGATAGAGTTATTGCCTATGCATCACGACAGTTGAAAATTCATGAACAAAACTATCCTACTCATGATCTCGAGTTAGCAGCAGTGATCTTTGCTTTGAAAATATGGAGGCACTACCTCTATGGTGAAAAATGTGAGATTTATACTGATCACAAGAGTTTGAAGTATATTTTCTCACAAAAAGAACTCAACATGAGGCAAAGGAGATGGCTTGAATTACTCAAGGATTATGATTGTACGATACACTACCACCCAGGGAAGGCAAAAAAGGTGGCAGATGCTTTGAGTAGAAAAGACCATGGAGTTTTGAACAATATGAGAATTGAAAGGGATCCAATTTTCATGGAGCTAGTGAAGATGGACATGGGAATAACCAGGGAAGGTGAAACATCAATGCTTTTTCAAATGGCTGCCAAACCATCTTTACTAGAAAGGATTAAGAGTTCTCAGACTAATGATGAAGAATTCCAAAAGAAGATTAAAGCTGTGAATGATGGGAGATTGAGAGACTTTGCGTATGAAGGTGGAATTTTGAAATTCGGGAAGAGACTTTGTGTTCCCAATATACCTGATCTAAAAAGAGAATTGCTGGATGATGCTCATAGTTCCAATTTCTCTATACACCCTGGGAGCACCAAAATGTATAGAGATTTGAAGGAACATTTTTGGTGGGGCAACATGAAGAGGGAGATTGCTGATTTTGTGTCAAGATGTATGGTTTGTCAACAAGTGAAAGCTGGAAGGCAACAGCCTGGAGGAGTCATGCAACCTCTTCCCATACCGGAGTGGAAATGGGACAATATTACAATGGACTTTGTCATGGGGCTACCAAAGACTCCTAGAAGGAACGATGCAATATGGGTTATTGTTGATCGTCTTACCAAGTCAGCACATTTTCTTGCTATAAGAGAAGATCTACCCCTGGAACGTCTAGCAAGACTATACATTAATGAAGTTGTGAGACTTCATGGAGTACCCCTATCGATTGTTTCTGATCGTGATCCCCGTTCTACTTCAAGATTTTGGAAAAGTCTTCAGAAATCCCTGGATACTGAACTTCATTTGAGCACTTCTTACCACCCTCAGACAGATGGACAATCAGAACGGACTATTCAGACCTTAGAAGACATGTTGAGATCTTGCTCACTTGATTTTCAGGGTATGTGGGATCAATATTTACCACTATTAGAATTTTCCTATAACAATAGCTTCCATTCGAGTATTCAGATGGCACCATATGAAGCGTTATACGGAAAGAGATGTCGTACACCAACCTGTTGGGATGACGTTGGTGAAAGAAAACTTGTAGGCCCAGAACTGGTGGAGGAAACGGTGGAAAAGGTGAAGGTAATCCAAAATCACATTAAAGCAGCTCAAAGTAGGCAGAAGAGCTATGCCGATAATCGAATGAAGGATTTGGAATTTCAAGTCGGTGATCATGTTTTCCTGAAGGTATCTCCGTGGAAGGGAGTCATACGTTTTGGTAAGAAAGGTAAATTGAGTCCCAGGTACATCGGACCTTTCGAAATTCTAGAACGAATTGGGGTTGTAGCTTACCGATTGGCAATGCCGCCAAGTCTCTCCAAAGTTCACGATGTGTTCCACGTATCTCTGTTGAGGAAATACATGCCTGACCCAACGCATGTACTCACCTATGAAGATTTAGAACTGGAACCCGATCTGTCTTATTGCGAAGAGCCCATCAAGATTCTTGATACGAGAGAACAAGTGCTGAGAAACCGGACGACGCGTCTGGTAAAAGTTTTGTGGAGGAATCATAAGATGGAAGAGGCAACGTGGGAACCCGAGGAACATATGATGAAGAACCACCCGAGTCTTTTTATGCAGTAATACCCTAGAAATTGCGAGGACGCAATTATTTGAAGGAGGGGAGAATGTAACACCCCAAGCTTCTACGGTACGTTTCCCTTTGAATAATGCGATAGCGTGTGTTGTACGCAACCTCGAGTTCTAACACACACCACAACTAATTAAACTAGCCGTTGTGAATAGTAATACCTAATTTTTGAAATTATATATATTTTATATTTGAAAATGGACTTCATTTTTGGACTCGGAATATCGAATTTAGCCTAAGGTGAAATTTTGGTACTTTTCGGATAACTTTCATATTTTGATGAATAGTGAAAATTACTAAATTTTAATTAAAAACAACTTTTTTAATCAAAATAATTAATAGCGATAAATTATGAATTTTAGTAGTTTTAAAGTATATTTAGAATATATTTTACCATTTAATATAATGTTGGTCATTGGACATAATTTTACAATTAAACCGAACATAAACAAGTGTCAATCTTTTGATAGTTATTATCTCTTAAAAACACGCTTTTTGTTTTGACAGCGGGAATTAATTTTAAATTAATTTCTGCCACTTCTTTGTTTTGAATTTAGGAAAATGGATTCCATATTTGGAATCAGGATGTTCAAATTGTGTAAATAGGTAACTTTTATTTTTAGACATTTTGAATAATTACTGCGGTAAATATTTTATTTACCATGGTTAAGGGTAAATCCGGTAAATAAGGGTTAAAAACATAATATTATAATAATACTAAATTACCCTAAAAACGTGTCTTAACCCTATTGGTTGATAGATGGTCGACCATTGCATCTTTGGGTCTATTTTGGGACCCCATGGATCCACTTGTAAGTGATAATGACACTTTATTTTAATTTAGTTAAAATGAATACAAAAATGACACAAGCATATATCTTTTAGAACAACAATTTTTACATAGGGTTATATATGTTGGATTTTAGATTATAAATATTAATTAGAAAGCTAAAACGATTTCCTACATAATGATATTTTATTTATAATTTTTAGACATTAAATAATTTATTTTATTTATGACACAATGATGATGCAGTAATTACTATAATAGTGAAAAATTAAAATAATTGATATTATAAATACCCAAATAAATATAATATGAAACTTTTAATGAATTAAACTAATTTTCTAGGCTAATATGATATATTAGGATTGATTTAATGGACTTTGTTCGAAGTAATCAATCTGTTATGAGTTTCACAAAAATCAACTATTGAATAGTGTCAAAATTGACATAAAAGAGTTCTTAAAACAAATATTATATTATTAATTGATATTAAATTCCTAAAAATCTAAGGTTCGGCCAAGAGACTTATATAATGATAGGTTAATCATTAATGGACCACTTGGGGGTCGCTTGGATGTATATAGTAAGTTTATTAACCATATTATATAAAAATACAAAGAGACATTGTAAAAATGAAACTAATTAACTTAGAGTTAATACTTAAAGATAAGGTTAATATAAGTACCCAAACCTGTCTAAATTCTATTGGATGAGTTGTTTTCGACCTATCCCCACCTCATACTTTGAATAGTCAACTTTTGAGCCTTTGGAAACCGAATATGAATTTATTATAAATTAATATTTCTAGCTTTTCCAAAGGTGCCCCTCACCCCTCTTATAAAAGGGCACTCCTCCTTCTCTTTTCCTCACACCTCTCAAGCCACTTGGATCGTCCAAACTCTGCCCAAATACTATCCCAACATCTCTCACTACAACCTAGAGGCCTTAGTTTGATTAGAAAGCCAACCTAAGGAGCCCTTTTGATCAAATCAAAAGGAAGAACCCGAAGAAGAGATAATGATTTCACCACCCTTTTCTAAGTTCATTTCTTCTTCCACTTCTTTTTCCTTTGTTCTTACCATTCTAAAATAATAACTCCAGTATCTCACATATACTGTGATGTTATTATAAGTATGGTACAACCATATTCAGTATTCTATCCACCCTTTGAATAACATGTCACCATACGTGCGTACGTACGGCTTACCGTCTCCACGTCGTGGTGTAATTGTTATTCAATATAATATTATTTGGATGGGTATAATAATGATGTGTAACTCATTTAAATAATAAATATAACATGTTAATGATTCTGTATATATGATATACCATTCATTTATATATTATTTTAATATCAAAAGAATGATATTGTCGCTCGTGCGTACGTACGGACTACCGTCTCCACGAACACGATGAGATTCATTCTCCATCGTATCCATTCAAGTATAATTATCATTTTATGATTTAAAAATGATGTTTAAGGACTTGATATCATTCTGGATATGAATAAGATACAACAAACATGGCTTATGTAACAAAACATATAAAAGAAAATGAGTAAGTTAACACCCGAAACGATGATAATTCTAAGATATTATTAATAAATCAATGTTAAAAGATCATATATGATATCATATTAATATATATGATTCCTGTATAATTTAATAACAATTATTTCACCATTATACAGGAGGTTAACCTACCCCAACCAAGGAAAAGTACAAGGTAAGGGTTATTTCACAATCTCTTCATTATCCGAGGTTGTTTATATGTAATAATCTACTGGGATCTCTTTATCATCCACATCCATGTTTCTTAAAAATGTATTTCAAAACATTTTTACTATTTACAAGAATATGGGTTAAAGTCATTTATACCTTTTTTTGACTTTTTATAAGAGGTTTATAAAGGAATCTTTCTGTCGTTTTCAAAACAAGGTCCTTTTTAACCTTTTCGACAGAATTGAGGTAAGAATGTTTTTTTTAACTTATACGGCGGGTGCGGTTATTTTACGCCGTTATAAAATCTTCAAAGCTTTCCTTACAAGCTTATAAGAATATTTTCAAAGAAAATGTTTTATTTTATATGGATCTTAAATGATTTCAAAATAAAAGGAGATATTTCTTTAAAAAGAATTTTGATTTCATCTATGTCAACATCCTTTGATGGATTTTAAGATTATTTGAAGTTGATTTATTATGATACAAAACTTCTATATTGTATTGAAGGTTTTGTGATATGTTTGACTGTGGATGTGCTATTTTTATACCATCATAGTTTATTGTGAAAGTATTGACATTTCGTATGCTAGTTTTAATACGAATGTTTATGTTATGTTTAAACCTTTTCATATGGGAATGCATTGGACTTAATAAGTGACGGGTGGAGCCCGCTATAGCTCCTCGATGCATCGGTAGGTCTCATGAGACAAACTAGTGTCTTGGCACAAGGCCTTGACAAAATCTTATTTGTAGTCTTGGCACGAGGCCTTGGCTATGTGGTTATGATAGTCTGGCATTATGCATTCCAACATTATGAAAGTGGTTATTGATTTTTGCATGTGATTATTCATTTAGTAGAATATCCATGTGAATAAGTAAATGGCATTATTTCATTTTATTTATGCCATACCATGTTGAAAGTTCGTATTTAAAAGGCTTTTGTTTTAGTTATACATTGCCTTAAATGTTTATTCTTATTTATGAAAGTTTCCGCTATATTGTTATCCTTACTGGGCATTTGAGCTCACCCCTTTTCTATGTTTTATTTTTCCCAGGAAGTGAAGAAGTAAATTATGAATGACTTGTAGGGATATTATGAGGGGTTAATAGTGTGGATATGAAGACTTTGTTATTGTAGTGGTTTTTCACTTTGAAATGTAATGTAAAAATTTATGATTATATCTAGTGTTTCCAAGGCTACTAAACCAATCGGTCTTTCGAGATTTGATCTTTCTTGTGATCATGCCAATGTTATGTTATTAATGCACCGACTCTGGGTAGCTGGGGTCGGGGCGTTACACTAAGATATTCTCATTTCAAAACTTGGTTCCATTTTCAGGGTTGTAGTCCACCATTTTTTTCTTCTTTTATTCATCACCCTTTTCATATTTTAGATACAAAATTGCATGAATAGAACCTAAAAAACTAAAAGTTTCTCCTATGAACCTAAAATTAAAAAAACCCTCATTCAATAGACTTAAAAAGATTAATTTGAAATCATAATTTTAGGGCATTTCTCTTGTATACTAGAGTGAAACTTCAAGTGTTCACTCTGAGTTTATCATTATGGATGAAAATCAAAACTCAACTCTCAGAGAAATCTATGCACCAAAATTCCTTAATCAAGACAAAAAAAATTCATTATAGTGTTAAAAAATTATTTTGAGATGAAAACATACATTATTCCATTTCTTCCAATGTTTCATGTCTTGGAAGTTGAAGATCTAAAGGAACATATTAAAGAGTTCACACATGTGTGCTCAACTTTCAATCCCTGTAGAGTAGCTAAGGAACATGAATACTAGTAGGCGTTCCCATTTTTGTTGGAATAAGAATGCCAAAGAATGGTTTTATGGTCTACTACTCAAAGAATTGAATGATTGGAATAACTTGGTAATGTGCTTCATGCAATGAATCTTCCCCACCCTCAAAATCCAAACCATCATAATGGAGATATATATAATCATACAATCATCTTGAGAAACCCTTTATTAGTAATGGGAAATATTTAAAAATATATGCGCTATTTTACCACATGAATATATTATGGAGCATCACTTTCTTGTCCTATTCTATCAAGGATTGTTGTACAATGATGGAAACCTTCTTAATGCATCATTTGGAGGTTTTTGGATTGAAAATTCACTAGAAGAAGACAAGGTATTGATTGAGATAATTTCCCAAAACCCAAAATAGTTTAGTATAAGAGGTATTGGAATAGTTGGTATTCATGAGGTACAAACTACTCATCCATAACATTGAATAAAAACATGGATTGAAGAGATAACCATTTTGGGGTGACAGATGGCCTTGAAATAAGTGGTTGACCAACAAGTACTGATTAAGGTATGTTGTTGATGATCATCACATAATCATTTCACTAACATATGTGTTGAAATACAGGGAATTAAAACTTGTGTGAAATCCTTTCATATGAGTCATTTCCAAAAAAATCATGAATTGAGAGAGGATAAACACGTTCAATATGGGTTTGGAAATCATCTAAATCAAGCTAGACCCTTGAATTAAAACCAGTTCCAAAACCGACCCCATTCTAGAAAAATAATCCAGAACCCACCACTATTTACAAAAAAGAAATATTATAACCATACTCCATGCCAGAAACCACCCAAATTCGCATGACATTTTAATCATCCATACACCAGAACAAAACCTTATGTGGAAGAGCTACAATCCATGTATTATGACTTAGTTGATGAGGTGGATAAGTTGGAAAACATTCTGGGATGTTTTGTTGAAATCATGTCCCAAAACCCAGGAAAACATCCTTACAAAACAATACAAAACCCAAAAGATAATTTCATCATGATAGCAATAAGAAGTGGGAAATAACTCTCACCACCAAGCACCATTGATCCTGTAACAATACCACCTATTTTGAGGGATAATGAAGTTTTAAATTCAGAAAATTATGTGAAAATGCACTATAAATAAGAGAATGAAGAGTATAAGGAGACAGATATACCAAGGAATAAGATATAAGAAACACCATTTAAAAGGTAAAAATTTTATAATAAATACTTACCACTCCCATTTCTATCAAGGAAGATTGAATCATAGAAATTATAGGAAGAAGTACTTCAAAAATAAAATTCATACAGCTTCCAAATGGGGGAAATTAATATCCCCCTTGTTTAATAACTCCAAAAAATTACAATGTATGCTAAATTTTTGTAGTAACTTTGCACCAAGAATATGATACTTCAAGGAAATGAACATATAAAATTTTGATTAAGTGTCTCCGCCCTTATCACATCATAATATCCAACCAAATGTCAAGATCCAGGGACATTTTCCATTTCATGTACCATTTGCTCATTAAATATTTCTAATGATTTGTGTGATCTTGGTGACTCTATTAATATATTTCCTTACACTGTATACAATTATTTTGATATAGGATACTTGAATCCCACCGGAGTTGGGGTATAACTAGAAAACAAATCCATAGTGTTCCCAGTAGGAGTTCTGGAGGATGTCCATGTGAAAGTCAAAGTTCTCTTGTTCCCAAATAACTTCTATGTGCTGAATATGGAAGAATATTGTATCCTATCATAGTTACCTATAATTTTGGGTATACCTTTCTTGAATATGGACAAAACCATCTTCAATTTCCATGAATGGACACTCACCATGGAGTTTGGAGATAGCACCACTGACTTTAATATTTTTGAATCCATGAGGCACCCATAAGATGATCAAGCCCTCTTTGTACTATCCCTTTATATTGGTACTAATCCCATTAAATTATTAGTTATGTTTTATGAATTATTAGACTTTGGAGAGACTTTATCCATTCAAAATATCTTTGAACATGTGTATTCTCAAAATGATGGAGATTCTAGTGTTATGTTTGAAGAAGAGGTAAAATCTGATTTATTTAATGATTTTTTAAATGATGAGGAAGCTGATATGGTTTCTTATGTGCAAGAGGTCAAACCATTGATAGTAGTGAGTTATAATTTTTTTAATCCATTGATAATCCCCTAATGAAGAATATAAACCACTCCCTATGGATTTGAAATATGTATACCTTAGAAAGGGGGATATATTACTTGTGATAATTTCTAATATTTTTTTAAAAACCCATGAAAAATAATTGATTAAAATTTTGAGTGTGAATTTGAAAGAAATTGGTTGGAGATTTTGTGGTATCCCTAGAATAAGCCTAAAAATATGTTCACATAGAATTTTTATTGTGTTAGATTCCAAACCTATCAGACAACCCCAAAGAAGGTTGAATCCCACCTTAATGGAGGTTGTGAAGAAGGATATATAGAAGATATCAGAAGCTAAAATCATATATCCCATTTCAGATTCACAATTGGTCAGACCAATTCATGTAGTTCCAAAACTAATGGCCTATCCACTTTGAAGAATGAAATGAAATAATTAGTCCATATGATAATTAAAAATAGCTGGAGAGTGTTCATTGATTTTATGAATATGAACTAGGACACACAGAAAGATCATTCCCCAATTCCCTTTATTGATCACATGTTATTGAGATTGTTAGGAGAACCTATTATTACTTTTTGGATATAATTTTAGGTTATTTCTAGTTAACCATTACTCTCGAGGATCATGGGAAGACAACCTTTACATGTCCCTTCAACAATTTTTTATATAAAAGGTTTCCATATTGATTATCTAATTCTGAAGGAAAATTTTTGTGATGTACGGTAAGTATATTTTCTGATCAAATTGATGATTTATTAGAGGCTTTCATTGATGATTTCATAGTTTTTGAAAAATATTTTAACTATTTTTCTATAAATATGGAATTTGTTTTTCCAAATCTACATTGAAAAGAATCTTGTTTTAAATTTTTTAAAATTTTAATTTCATGGTTTATAGAGAGATTGTCTTTGAGTATTTCCTTTCCAAAAATGGCATTGAAGTTGATAATTCAAAAATTGAAGTGATAAATTATTTTACATACCCAACTTGTGTAAATCATGTTAGATCATTTTTAGGATACAAAAGATTGTATGGAATGTTAATCAACGATTTTAGTAAGAATTATCTCTTTCCCTCTAGATTTATTTTCATATAAACTAATATTGATTTCAATGGTGCAAGTGGGGACTCTTATGATGAGATGAAGAGGCGATTTATTACACCGACCATGATGAAACCACCAAGTTGGGAAGAACCATTTGAGATAGATTGTGATTATTTTAATCATGTAGTTAGAGAAATACATTATTATAAATTTTAGGGAAAGGAAAGAGCCATTTCCTATTCCTCATGAGCCATGGATTCAGGTCAATTCAACTAAAAAACATTGAAAAGGTGTTTTAATAGTTGTTTTTTCTTTATAAAGTTTTAGATCATATATTATTTGAACTAAAGTCACTGTGTTTTTTGATCATGAATCTCTTAAGTACATGATGAAGATGGATAAAGATAAAAAAAGGTTAGTGAGATAGATGTGAATACTACAAGAGTTCCACGTAGATATAAAGGGAAGTAAGGTATTTGAGAGCAAAGTGGTAGATAATTTAAGAAGACTTACCAACACAGTTGATACTTAAATTCCATAAAAATAACCATTGAATGGTCACCTTCAATGATAGAATTTTTACATAGTCGAAGGCATAGTTCCTTGGTACCCTGACATGGTAATTTATCTCATAAAATCTCAGGATCCATCTCACTTCAACTCTCACCAAATTCATGAACCGAAAGCTAAATCTATATATTAAATTTGGATTGATCCATTTATTTAGAAGTTTTTTAATGACCATGTGATAAGAGTATGTTTTTGTGAGAAAAAAATTGGTTCTATCTTTGAGTTTTGTCACAATTTATCATGTGTGGGAAACTTTGGAAACTAAAAGGACATCATGAAAGGTTTTTGAATCTATAAATTTTTGGCCAACCATTTTTAACTATTCTCATGTATTTTTCAAAAGGTTTTAAAAATGTCAGTTTTATGGAATCATTTTAAAGAGATACGAAATCCTACAACCAACAATTAATTTATAGGGAGATTTTTGAAGTATGGGGGATATATTTTGTGGGACCTTCTTCAATGTCATTTGAGAATTCCTATATCTTTATTTTGGTGGGTTATATTTCCAAATGGAAGGAAGAAAAGGCCACCATTACAGATGATGATAAATTCATTTGTGATTTTGTTAGGGATAAAATATTTCAATGGTTTGGAGTGATAGATCCTTCATCAATGATCATAGTAAGAACTTTCTCAATAGATTATGGAGGTTTTTCTAAATAACTATGAGTTTCATTATAAAACATCATCTCTATATCACCCAAAAACAAATGGTTAAGCTAAAGTGACCATGAGGGGAATCAAAAGAATTTTGGATAAGACTATTAAACCAATAAATTTGTATTGGAGACAAAGGTTAGAAGAAAAATTATTGGATTACTGGATAATATAAAAGACCCTGATTGGAATGAGTCCATATATGAGGATTTATCCAAATATTTTTAACATACATTTAGAATTTGAGCATAAGTCATATTTGGTTGTGAGGAAACTGAATTTGGAACCAGAAAATGCTAGGAAAGAGAGGACATTTCAGTTGCAAGAGTTAGAGGAAATTAAAAGGGAATCATTTGAAAATTATATCATTTAAATATAGAGAAAAAGAGTGGTTCTAGAAAAGCTGATCCAACCAAAATACTTCCATCCTAGAGACAATGTGCTATTATTCAACTCAAGACTCAAGCTAATGCTAGGTAATCATTATTCCATACTGGGGTTCTATTTATGGTTACTCATTTATATCCTTTTGGTACTGTATAGATTGTGAAGGATAGAGAGAAATAGATATTTACTATTAATGGACACATGATGAAGAAATTACATGGTACAATTTCATCAGATCTTGTGGTGGAGATCACACTCCTCTAACCATTCTATCAATAAAATCCATTAGGTCATACCTCTACATTACACATTATTTCTTGCTGTGACTCAATTTAAAATATTCTTACATGTTAAATTCATTTTAATCCAATGATTACACTGCATCATTTTTGTTTGGGGGTCGGAACCTTTGTAGTGTTGGGTTTACATTTGTTTTTTGTTGAAGTTTTCAAAACAAAATTATGTGTTTTTAATTTTTTTTGGTGTTTCATTTGTTCATTTTTTTTGTTTTAGAATAATTTGAGATGAAATTATTATCATTGACATTATTTAACCCCATACCATTGAGTGAATGAATTTATTCCACGAAACTGGGCTTAAATGAGTTGAAAATGGGTTTTTTCAAGATCAATTATTTGAGAGTTTCTTGAAAAGTAATCAAATTTTTGAATCTCATGCCACGTCTCACAAACTTTATTTTTTGTAATATGTTTACATGGAGTATTTTAAACCATTTTTCATATTATTTACATTAATATTAATTATCGATAGAACCATACCATGATTTACTTAACGAGAAATTGTTTTGTTGCATTCAATGATTGAGGGGTTGAGGTACTTGTGTTTTTAATTATAGAGGATTGTTTTTAGTTTTTAAGCACCATTTTAAAAAGAAACCTTTTCATTATATCCTGAATTTTACATTTAATCATTTAATCACTTATATTCTATAAACATTTTGATTGGTTAACCACATTACAAGCCAATTTTTCCCTATCGAACCTTCACTTGATGTGAAATTGGATGATCTAGTTGAACAAAAGTGTGGGGGGAAGTTTTATTTTTATTATGGAACCTCATTTGGTGATACATTTGGTGGAAAATAAAATGGTTAACAGTTATGTTTTCTTCTAAAACATGATTATATAGAATTGTTTGACCTTTCTAAAGAATTCATGAAAAGAAGTTGTACCTTTCACGAGCTTCTAATAGAGGAAGCAAGTTGTGCCTTTTCTAAAGCATTCAGGAAAGATTTTGTTTGAGGTGATTGAATTGTTTTCTACGAAAATGATGTATGATTTAGAATTTACATTAGTTTTTATTATTATGGATCTAATTTTTTACTAATGGGAGTGAAGAGGATACCATACTTGAGTGAACATTAGAATGTTGAATTTTGCTTTAAAAAAGAACCATTCCCTCCTCATTCATCATGATATTTTTTCACATAAAAATCCTACCTAACTGAAGCCACACAAAATCCCTAGAATTTTTTTATGATACACATGTTTCCTCGACTCACATCGATTAGATAAGTAGGAATTTATCAACCCTATGGTGTCCCTTGATTGATTTTGGGTGACAAAATCCTTGTTAAGAATTGACATTTGTGAGATGAGGGAAGAAAAATAATCTGAGGTAGGTGTCTTTTGTTCATGTGATGATAAATGAAGTGGAAATATATTGATTTTTCTAGTATGAGAACTTGTAATAATGTTTATTTAAGGGGAAAATATATTTTTTTATTGGTATTAGATTGGTACATTTAATTAGCATGTGTTTTAAATTATCTTTGATTTAATTTTGATGTCGGATTGTTTGGTTATCGAAGTGATAAGTGTGGGGGAATTGATATAGATAATATTTTAATTATTTTTCATTTATTTTTAAATAAATTATCCAATAAAAAATAATCAATTTGTTTTGATTTGTATTATTTTATGGTTTTTGGTGAATTATGGGCTTAATTGTGAAATTTTGTTTCCAGATAATAATTTTTTTTGGAGATTCTATTTTTTGGTAAAAAATGTGACAATTTTGGCTAAATTGGTGACTCTTTTTGCATGATTTCATTGCTTTTCGAATTTGACTTTCTATTTTGGACCTGGACCAAATGCTAAACACTGTCCTAGAAAAATGAATGAATTGAATCAATTTTGTTTGATGAAAGAATAGACCCCAAATTAGTATTGATATCATATATCATCCTAAATAACTCCAAATTACCTTGTTACATATGTAATAGAAATATGACTCCATATATCACGTCCACAATAACTTTCATTAAGAAATGAGTTCATTAAGGTATCCAATACATGCATCAATGTGGTTGTATTTTAACATTCTCCTCGGGAATGAGAAGACATCATCAGTAATACAAGGATAAATTATTTGAATCTTGTTCAAATATATTGTGATTTTGTGGTTGCATAAACAAGAGAGTGTAAAAAAAATTTAATGAAGGAACCTACTAGAGATTCATCCATTTATGATGGTAAATTGACTCCTGATTTCGAAGTTATTCTAGAGGGAGAATCTTCCACCCCTCAGCCCTATATATATGAGTGTTGTCCTCCATTAAAGGTTTTTAAAAGAAGAGAAAGAGTGGTTCTGTTAGAGGATTGGAGTCTTGAATTTTTGTGTGTTTTCCCTTTTCATTTTTTCTTAGTAACATGATTATCTCTTCTTACCCTTTCAACTCTTTTACCCTTCACGTGGAGGGTTAAATCTTTTGACTGATTGGGGAATGAGGAGTTTCAAATTTGTAAAGTTGGACTCCTAAACATTAATTTAAAACTACCTTTTTCTATTGAACTATTAATTTTTATAGTGTTTCTAATTTTTTTTAAATGTGATTGTGTTCTGGGATTTGGGGTACTATTTTTTTATATTTGGTTGAATAACTTTTAACTCCCTCTACTAAGTAAAATTTTTATCAACTGAGCATATTATGTTAGGTGGTGAGTGTATAGAAATCATTACATTATGTGTGGAACTAATGAATAATTTCTAAATTTTTATGGATCAACAATTTCTAATCATGAATTTCCATAGTTTTTTTGGGAATTTTTTATGAACATATATACTCATTTGAGTGGGTTTCATTGCTTTCATTAACCAAGGGTGATTGATAACTTGATTGAGTATACCTTTATTTATTATTCAATAGTAAGAGAGGGAGATTGATTTTTATGATGATGATGACATTGCAAAAGGTGATCCTACCCTAACTCCATCACTCTCTTCATCCACCCATGTTCAAACTTTATTTTCAATTTATTTATTTCTTGTTAAAGTCAATAAATTTAAAAAACAACCGATTCTTATTTCTCAAATTTAACAGACAAACATAATTGTGAAAAACTGCTCTCTAGAGACATCCTAGGTTACCAAATTTACTACATTTTAACATTGGTAATATTTTTTTGTCACAACATACAATCAGAAAATGTCATTAAATTTTTGGAATGGAATAAACATATGGTCAACATTAATAAACAAAGCATTGGAGGTCTATCATAGACCCACCCATTGTTGTTCTATCACAAAACCACTCATCAATGGATTAAAACATAAAACCCCATAAAATTTACTAGTACCATTAAAAAAAATCACATATAATTAACCCATGGAAAAAATGGGTTCAATAACAATCCATTTTAAACATGATTAACCAATAGAAAATAAACAGGGTCAATAAAAATATCTTTGATACCCGATTAACCCATGTAACAGGAATGGGTTAAATAAAAATATCTTTGAATTAATATTAAACCAGTGAATGAAATGTGTAAAATAATAATATATTTGAAATTAAAAAAAATACATCAAAATAATGAATGAAAATTATATAAAAAAATATCCCTAGTTGAGGATAAGTAAAAATAAGGTTTGTTTAAGTTGATGACTGTAAATACCCTTAAAATATCATTGAATTATTTTTGAGGAAAATAACATTTTATTATTATTTTTAAAAAAATTCATTTTCATCGAAAATCACATTTGAAAACCATTTCTTTAAAAATTATCCTTTTAATCATGTAAAGTATTCTTCAAATAAATGATTGTGGGTAAATATATACATCTCATATGTGGTAAAAATAAAATTTATTTTGGGTGGTAAAAAGTATAGAAAAATTCCTCATTTTGATGTAGACAAGAAGATTCCTTTAAAAAACATTAGTAAAATATAAAAAGGGTAAAAATTTATTTAATAAATCATTTTGTATTGGTTAAAAACATGTTTTGAAAAACTTTTTAGAGAATATAGTTTTTAGAAGAATATAGGTTCTCTAACTAAAGAAAGAATGAAGTCAGGTTTTCTTATAAACATATTGAGTACCAAATAGTGGGAAAATGGAATTGATATTTGAAAAATGTAAAAAATAAAGGGGATATGAAAATTAAATGGTTTATTGAGAAATATTTATATAATTCCCTGAAATGTAAATTAAATAATATTAAATGTTTTCTTGAGGAAAACCATATTTAAACATTCCAATGTATATCATACCACTTTAAAACTTTTTAAATCACAAGCATCACGAAAGAATAAAATTAAATAAAATTTTAAAATAAAATGAAGATAAAAGGAATAATGATATAATATATTAAAATTGGAAGAATATACATCACAAAAAATAAGTAAGTGTTGAATATGAAATTTATCTCAAATATGTAAAAAGATATATGGAAATCCATTACCTAGAGAAAGATTTGTCAAAATTATTCTCTATATTAATGAATAATAAAATTATTTTAATTATATAATTTATCTAAAACAATTCTATGTTCATAATTAATTTTATTTTAATTATCGACTTGTTATATACAATTTATTAATCAATAATGTTTATGATGGATGTTTTGACCATATTCAGCTTATGTCTTGAATCAAACTTCGATAGGTCAGCTTTGTTAAATGAGTTCCTTAAAGAAATATATAAAATCTAATAATAATGACATAATTATCATATTTATACATCAATTACACTTTTAAAACTAATCTGGAAATATGGTTTAAAAAAATGAATTAATGTTACAGTTATGGAGACGATAGGTCATACGAACGCATGAGTAACGTTCCATTTTTCAATGATCGTTATGGAAATAGGGTAGGAAACATTATATATTTCAAAAATAATAATTACATAATAAATAACATTTTATTTAATAATATATACTTATATAAAAAATTCAAGTGATGTAAAATGAATCACATCGTGTTGAGGAGGCGGTGGTCAAAACCTTCACGACCGACATTGTCACTTTTTAGTGTGTAAAAATGGTAATAAAAAGATGATATATTTTAAATCCAGAAATATAATTATTTCATTATTATCATATATAATTAATTTATTTCACATATTTTTAATTAAAACAATCTTTTAAACATTCCATGTGGAGTGAGAATGAATCAAATCATTTTGAGGGGGCCTTAGTCCACACTTCCACAAACGATGTTTTCATATTTACACAAAATGCATAGTATAAAGGCATGAGTAATAAAATTATTAAATAAGAATAAATAAATAATAAATATCATATATATAATATATAAACATTTTTCCAACATAATTATCTCCATGATAGGTGGTAAATAAAGAACAAACAATCGCCGATTCGTGATGCTGTATTTTTCTATACACATAAATGGGAAGTTCGTTACACATTAGAAGGAAGTGTCTGTAAGTATAGGTCAAAAACATAGTATAATAGAATATAATTATATATATTACAATTATATTATTATTAAATAATGGAATAATAATAAATTAGTTGATGGAGAAATAAATAATACATAAACGAACGTTGATGAATTTTACCTCTATTTTCAGGTAACTCATTTTCATGTGAACCAAAGGAATTATTGGTGGGATTTATGCCCAAAGAGACTATTATAGTTTCAATGGATGGATTTTGGGAGACTAATAGAGCATAATTTTGATGATCCATTATTTCTTGAGTGGTGTGATGAAGGGAAAGTGTAAATACTTTTTTTATAATGGATGGGGAGGGACATTCTTGTAATTACCCAAAGGTAACACTTTTGGAGGTCTCTATTACCTCACATGATTTTGAAATGGTAAAATAATGAAGTAAATAGAAATTATGGTCTATCATAATCTCCACCATATAAAAATAAGTGAATTTTTATCAATTATTTTCTTAACTTCTATATTTCCCCAATTTTATCATGTTCGTTTTAATTAAAGTAACAACATTTATAACTTATGTAATTTAAGAATTAAGACTAAATTAAAGTGAATCTTTTTAGAAAATATAGACCCACTAAAATAAAAATATTTTATCTAATTTTAAAAAAATATAATGTGTTTTGGAAATTAAATTTAAAACAATCACATGCAACAATCCAAAATACAACTTTAACGAGGACCATTAAAATAATAATTTTTCTATCTATGGTTCAATGTGGTAATTATTAAAGATAAATTTTAAATAAATAGTTCATATTTGATATTTATTGATACTTATAAATCCCTTGGAAGTATATTATATCTTTATTAATTTTAATTTACATAATAAAATATCATTTATTCTAAAATAGCATTAATGTCAATTCTAATATTATTTATTTAATTTTAATTTTAAAATATAAAAACAATATTGTAATTCATATTTATTAATTTCACATCCATGTGATATGATATATTTATAAAAAAAATTGAAGAAAATAATTCAATCAATTTACATCACTTTTAATATTTATTATATCATTATTTTATTAAATTATTATCTAAACAAGCATTCCATTGACATTTCCTAAGTAATTAATGTAACTAATTTACCTCCAAAAAATTAATGATAAATAATAATGATAATAATAACACATATAAATTTCAAAATGATGTGTATAACTAAAAATATGTTATTTTTTGCACATCTTAATGTTTTATAAATGTTAAAGGTAAGGAAGTTTCTTTTAATAATCTTTTTCCTTACATAACTTATCATATAGGGAACCCCCATGAACATTTTCCCCACTAAATAATAAAATTAAAAGAGAGGGGTTATGATCGAAATATTTGTATAAAATTTTATTTGGACCTATTTTTATGTCATTTTGGTGCCTATGTTTATGGTTTAGTCCCCTGTTAAACATAATTTTACCTTAATCACTATAATTAATGTAAATTACTTTTACTAATATTTTTTGGCAAAAAAATTTATTTGATATTATTAGACCTAAAATTTTATACATATTAATACTTTTTATGTATTTATTTTTTAATTATATCACAAAAGTGGGAAAATTATATTTAAAACTAATACCACGTGTATAGTGAGAAAGATAGTTTTTAAAGTGAAAATGTTCAAAAGTTCACTAAGCTTTAATATCAAAATTCAATTTTAAAATGCATATAATGATCTAAATCAGATTAATAGATGTATGATTGATGTATTTTTATTCTTGAACGAATTTTAAATATAATTTAAAATTAATAATTATTTTAAAAAATGATATTTTCCACTAAAATAAAATATTTGTAATTATTCATCAAAAAAGGAAACTTCTCAGAAAAATACAAAAAATTCACCCAAAATTAACATTAACGTTAAAATTTAAAAAATTTATTTTATTTTTCCATATAAAAATTATAAAATATTTAAAAATTATATTTAAAATAGGATCACCTATAAAATGCGATAAAACTATCTTTTTAAACAAAATATAGCTTTTTAAGCTAGAAAACTAGATTTATTAATATTGTAAGCCTATAAGTTTTTTTTGGATGAATATAAAAACAAGTCATAAACATGTTTGATTGAATATAGTTAGTCATATTCATCCCCTCCAATATAATATCCGTTCGATAATTTCATATTAAATAATAATATCAACAATATATTATTGTTCGGTAAGACATGACCTTTCATGTATAACAAGATAGAAATGGGACTCAATGTTCTGTGCAATACAAAATAAAAGTTTTATTGAATGTGATTTAATATAATTTTTTTTGTTGAGTAAGAAAATATATTAAATAATTTAAATTGAATTGATTGTATATATTTCATAAAATATCAGGATGTTACAACCTACCCCCTTAAAATAAATTTTTCCGTTGAAATTCATATCATTTATCAATGATTATCATTTATATTATTTCTTTATTCAAAACCACATCTTATTGTTTTTAAATAAAACATAATATAAAAAAGTTAATGTGAAAAATATAAAGGTAACCGTAAGTTGTGCATTTTTAGGATTCCCCCAAGGGGGAGCATAGTTGGGAATAGAGGAAAAGTGTAAATAATTATATAGGTTAATTATGGTTATCAATAAAAAACAAGTGAATGATTAATAAAAAGTTAATGATCTAAAAAAATAAATCTTTTATAATTGAAAAGACCCGAGTTTAATCAGAATTGAAGGTACTAGGATAATAATTTTTTCCTCCAGATCCTTATCCTAAGTTAACGAATTCTCTTATTATCTAGTACATGAGTAAAATTATTACTTGATGGGTATAATTTCATTATTTAATAAATTTCCACCAATATCTAAACTTTTTCTCCAAACTATGTGTATTTTTTAAAGTCATTTTAAATTTTGATGAACTAAAATCAACTTTTAATGACCACATATCCATAAAAGGGATTGTAAAGCTATCCCACCTACCATTAAAAATTGACCAAAACCAAAATTGTTAGAATTTGGTAAGTTAATTTCCAAAATGAGTAAATATTCAAATGATACACTAACCATAAAATTCAATAGTAATACTCAAATATGAAAATAAATTATTCCATAAATAACAATCCTTAAGATTTATCAATCATTTCCGGACTATATTTGAATCCCAAATATTAGAATGATTTGATAATATATTCTTACAACATAAATAAATAATTATTACTCAGATAAAATACCATATATTTTACAAATAAAAATTATATCTTCCGGAAAAAAATATACTAACCCAAACATCATACATGTCGGTGGTAGTGTGCAGACCCTTATCACTCTTCATTCATTGGTTCAAGACCCATCACATAACTAGATGAAACTGGTTGTCAATGGGAATATAGGTTATTTCTTTTTTTCTTATAACATGAAAACTAAATCCTCCCTAAAAACATAATTTTTATCCGTGGGGATAAAAGTACCTCATAAAAAAATAACTTCAAAAATATCTTTAAGATTTTATCGCTTAAAACCTAAATGGGGTGTCTAATAATTAGAACATGTGATTATACGTAATCTTATTAACATATTATCCTATCTATAACTCTTAAAATAACCTCACACTAAAACCTCCTAGTATCCAAAGTTATCTAAACTGCCCTCTAGTACCAACTATAACAGCCCAGAACAGGCACTCTCAAATCCTATGATGAAATCTATAATGTTCAATTTAGGGCATTGATGCTGATAATTGGGACCCAAATTTTTATATCAAGACCTTACTACATCAAAAGGATAACGTGGATAACTTACATAATATGTTACGTTTTAAGGTTATAATTTTAAAAAATTAAGAGAATCTCTGACATAAACAACTCATATCTACTTATAGTCACATGTCATCAAGATTACATTCCTCTTATTTATCCAAGATTTTTCTATTTGAAAATAGGTCATAAAAATCATCCTTGTGATATCCTTTATATACCTAAATCATTCAACACCATAATTTTAAACCCTTAGAAAAAGAAACATAAGAAGGGTGAGATCAAAAGCTCAGTAAGGGTAAATATAATCATTAATAATTAAATGTTACCTATAATGATAAGAGTGTATAAGGGAATAATAAATTAATAATAGTGTTTGAGTGACTCAAAAAATTATTCATACCCATTAATACCTAGACCATTATATATGAAAACATGGAAAAGAGAAGATTCATTAGAATCAAAAATCATGAGAGATGTAACATTAAAATCATCCATTAGAAACATTATAAAAATATAACAAGAATAAATAAACAAATAATGTTACAATAGGACACCATTTAACTTTTAAAACATATAAATTTAATATAAATGAAGTCTAATTCCATACAAGTCACTCTTAAAAATGATATATACCTAAAATTGACGTCTATACGCAATGCA
Organism: Viscum album; assembly: GCA_963277665.1. NCBI lineage: Eukaryota > Viridiplantae > Streptophyta > Magnoliopsida > Santalales > Viscaceae > Viscum > Viscum album. Next base: position 791,199,130 of record OY728135.1, on the reverse strand, counting down.
TTAGAGGGATATCACAGAGCCACCTGTCATTGGTCTATCATAGAACTACCCTTAATTGGTTTATAATGTAAACACCTGTCAAATTTCCAAGTACAATTAAAACATAATCACAAATAATTACCCCTGGAAAATAAATGTGGTCAATACCAGTCCCTTCGAAACATATTTATCACATGGAAAATAAATGAGTTCAATAATAATCTCTTAAAAACATGATTAACCCTTGTCAAAGAAATGGGTTAAACAATATTATCTTAGAAACAAGATTAATGTATGGAAAGAAATGGATTAAATAATAATATCTTGTAAATTATCATAATCCACAATAATAATGAATGAGGATGGTATCAATACATAATACCCCCAGTGGAGTGCCAGTAACAATAAGGGTTGTTGAAGTTGATGACTGATAATACCATTAAAATATCATTAAACAATTCTTAAGGAAAATTTATTTTTATATTGAATAACATTTTGAAAATAATTTTTCGTGAAATCAAATTTTGAAAACAATTTATTTAAAAATTACCGCTTTAATTATTCAAAGGAATCATTGATTAAATGATGGAGGATAAATCAATACATACTGAATAAGGTAAAAAGAATAATCCTTTTTCTTGGTAAAAAGGATAAAAAATGAATTGTTTAGAAAGTGATAAGAATTTTTATTTGAAGACATTGTTAAAATAAAAAATTATAAAAAAGACATTAATAAATCATTTTTAATGGATAAAAACATTATTTAAACATTATTTTGGAAAAAAATGTTTTTAGAAGAAAATAAGTTCTGATACTAAGGAGAGATTGAAGTATAGTTTTTATAAAAACATATTCTAAAACATTTTGCATACAAAACAGTGGGAAAACGGTACTAACACTTTAAAAAGGAATTAATAACCATAGGATAGGAAATTTAATGTTTATATTTAATAATGGAATTATAATTTCCTCTAATGTAAATGAAAGATCCATAAAATTATTCTTGAGGAAAACAATGTTTGAGCATTCCAAAATGTCTCATACCACATTGAACCATTTTAAATCATAAGACTAATGAAGGAATAATAATAAATTATTGTTTTAGTTAAATTTAATATAAATGAATTAATGAAATAATATATATAAATAGACAATAGATACACCAAAAATAATATTTAAGTGGTTAATATGAAATTTATCTCATTTATGTAGAAAGTGAGATGAAAATCCCTTATCTTGAGTCCGGTTTATCATGATTGTTCTCTATATTTGGTAATAATAAACCTATATTAGTTATATAATTTATTAATATCCTTTTACAAGTTTGTTATTAATCTTAGTGTTCTTATAAATGAGTTATATACAATTACTTAATCAATACTCTTTAAATCATATGTTTTGACCATATTTGGATTATGTCACAAAGATGACTTTGATAGGTTGAATAGGCTCAATGAGTTCATTAAATAGACATCCTCATAATAATAATAATGAAATAATTATTATATTTATAGATCAATTACAATTTTAATAACAATCATGAAATTTGGTAATGAAAAATGAACCAATGATACAATCATGGAGACGGTAGGTTGTACATACGCATGAGTAACGTTCCATTTTTTGATGATCATTATAGAAATTGGATAAGTAAAAATAAATCTTTATATAATTATAATTATATCATAAATAACATTTTTTTAATCATATATACTTATATATATATTTCTGATGATGTAAAAGGAATCATATCGTGTCGAGGAGGCGGTGGTCCACACGTCCAAGACAAATATCATCTCTTTTTTAGTGTGTTAAACGAGTAATAACGAAAATGATATATTATAATTACCTTAAAAAAATTATGTGTCGAACTAAATATTTATTTCATTTACTTCATATAAGTTAAATTATAACAATTATTTATACATTACACGTATAGAGAGAATGAATAACATCGCTTTGAGGGGGAGGTAGTCTACACTTCCACAAACCATGTAATCATATTTACAAAAAAGGGAAGTATAAATGTGTGACATATAAAAGAATTAAACAACTATAAATTAATTATAAATATTTTATATATATTATATAAACATTTTTTCCATTATAATTCCCACCACGATAGGTAGTAATGGAGAAACGAACAATCATCATTTCGTGAGGCTGTAGTTTTCTGTACACATAAACTGTAAGTTCATTACCCATTAAAGGGAATTGTGTATAAGTTCTAGTATAAAACGTAATATAAAACAAACTCAGTATAATTAGTATAATAATTTATTTTTTAGGAATTTAATAATAACAATTTAATGGGTGTAGAAATAAATAAAATATAAATGGATTTTGAAGAATGGTACCTCTTTTTTCAGGTAATTCATTTTTGTTTTATCTAAAGAACTTATTGGTAGGATTTAAAAAAATAAAGAATTATAGGTTTAGTGTATGGATTTAATGAGACTATTGTATCATATTTTTAATGAGAAAAATTTTATAGAGAGGCGTGAGGAAGGGGAAGAGTGAATTCATTTTTATAATATAGGGGAGTGGAATTTTTGTAATTACAATAGGCAACCCTGTTGGGATGTCTTCCTTACCACATGAGAATAAAAAATGAAGAAATAATAGATTAAATTTAAATTATGGTCTAAAAAAATCTCCACCATACAAAAATAATTTCATTTTTATTATTTTGTTCCATAACTTCTAAGATCCCTGAATTGTCTTTCATTTTGATTTTAATTAAACTATATTTCTGAAATAAGTTATTTAACTATTAAGACTAAATAATAGTGATATTTGTGATAAAATAGAGACTTAATTAAATATATATATTATAAATAATTTATAAAATATAAATATCATGTTTTTTGGAAATTAATTTTAAAGAAAGCACATGTTACGCGCCAAAACACTACTTTAACCTGAACCATGAAAACAATTTTTTTACTATCTACGTGTCAATATGTTAATTATAAAGGATTAATTGGTATATTAATGGAAACTATTTGATATTTATTTTTATATACAAATCACTTGGAATAATATTATATTTTTTTAAATTTAATTTATTTAATAAAATATCATCTATTATAAAAAACATTAATATTAATTTTGATATTATATATTTTATTTAATTTAAAATTATCCAAAAAATATTGGAACTCTTATTTACTGAGATCCATGTTTTGTTACATTATATAATAATCTAAATAAATAAATAAATATTACAATTAAATCAATTTACTTCACTTTTAATGTTTATAATATCATTTATTTTAGTTCATTATTAATTAAACAATCAATACGTTAATTAATCAAACTAATTCATCTCTAAAAATTAATGATAAAAAATTATGATTAAAATAAAACATTTAAATTTATAACAGATATTTATAACTGATTTTTTTTTCATATCTCAATGTTTTATAAATGTTAAAGGTAATGTGGGTTCTTTTTATGATTACTTAACTTATGATATATGGATCATTCATAAGAATTTGTCCCACTTACTCACAAAATTTGAACCAATAGCGTATATGGTAAAAACTTTGGCATCAAATGGACTTTGGACAAGTTTCTAGGAGATTTTATCCCTTAAGAGTACAGTTTACTCCATTGTTATGTTTAATTTTACCTTAATCATTATAACTAATTTTAATTACTTTTTACAAAAAAAATCAAAATAATTAAGTTTATATTATTAGACCAAAAATTTCAAAATTATTACAACCTTTTTTGTCCGTTTTACCAAATTCAATTCATAGAAGTGGAAAATTTTAACATAAAGCTAATCCCGTAGATATAGAAAGAAATTAAGTTTTTATAGTGAAAATGTTAACATGTTCATTATGATTTAATATATAAATTGAATATAATAATAATTAATATTATCTAAATTATATTAATTAATATATAATTGATCCTTTGTAAAAAAAATATAATATTTAATTTATCATTAATAATTATTTAAAAAATTCAATTTTCCACTAAAATGCTTTATTTTTCCCAATTCATCAAAAAATTAAACATCTTACAAAAATAAAAATAATTCACCCACAAAAAATATTGATATTGAAATTTAGAAAATTAAGATTTCTTTTTTCATCTAAAAATTATAAATGTTTCAAAAATTAGATTTAAAATAGGTTCTTCATTAAAAGACAGTAAAAGTATTTTTTTAAAAAAATACATATTTTCATGCTTAAAAACTGGATTTATTCTTATTTATGCCTATCAAATTTATTGGATATTTTTAAAACATTTTATAGAAATGTGAAAAAATATAGTTAGTCATATTCATAACAACCAATATAGCTTTTAAGTGAAAACTTCCATATTAAATAATAATATCAATAGTATAATATTTTTCCATGAGACATGACCTTACGTGTATCACATGATTTCGAAGGGACTCAATGTTTCATGTAATGAATGATTTACTTGTAATTTCATGTGATGCAATATAAACAATGTATTTTGTATAACATAATATATTAAATAATATAAATTAAATTAAAATCATATATATCATAAAATATTCAGATGTTTCAATTACAATACACTTGAAATAATACCATTAATTATTCAAAAAATAATCCCTAAATCTAAAATATAATTTTAATCCCTTAGTTTCCATAAATCAACTTAAATAATATACCAGTTTCTTGACTATAAAATTTCAAAAATAGAACACTTTCAAGGAAAATAATGATAGTTTAATACAATTCAAAAAAATTTAAACAAGGATACCCTTACACTATAATGAAAAAATATGAAAGAAATATTCAAATTATTTATCCATTACTCATAAAATATCTATTTTTCATTAGATTTTAGATTGGTTTGTAGTTTATCCAAATAATTGGAATAAAATTAAAAAAATTACACACACATAAAAAATAATAAAAACTACCAAACAAGAAAATTCACATACAACCATTTCAAAAAAACATTATATGTATAAAATAAATCAAAGATATTAAAAATTAAGCTCATATTCAAAGAATAAATTTTATGAATTAAATATGGTTAGTTTCAATTTACCTAATTTTAAACCCATTATTATCCAACCTACCATCAAAAATATTTTGATCATGTGAAATTATAATACATTAAATTGAACATAAGTTTATCAAATAAAAAACAAAATTTATGGAGGTGAGAAAATTGGATAGTTATCTTATTGAAGACATGGAGACCACATTGTAAATGTGTTCCTATCATGGTTATGCTTTAGGAAATATTATTAAAAAATATGAGGACCACCTGATGGGTGGAGGTATTGGCCTTGATAACTGATGTAGTGTGGCACTGGAAGTGTCATCCACCATTGTTTTTATGCTATAGAGAGAAAGATAGATCCTTAATACTCATATAGTGTAGTTCACAACACGATTTAGTTTAAAATATGAACAAAGATGATCGACGACACCGATAAAAGAGATAGGAGGATAAAAAATAAAATACCATAGATTTTAGAGTGGATTTATCTCAGAAAAGATTGGTGGAGAGTGACCACAAAAATAAACATCCATGAGAGATTGAATGAAATGAAATAAATTAGTTCTGTTAGAGTTCTTTTTAAAATATCAAGGAGGGTTTTATTAACGCTTCCAAAATAGTACATATAAAGAGGTGTTTTACCAGTGGTAAAATTATGAGTGATAACAAAAGGCTTCTTTTTCAGTGTTTGTCAGCACAGATAATGACCTATTTAAATAATGTTAACAATATAACTAATTGAATTAAAAAATTCAACTGTAGATTATTATAAATAAATAATTTAATATAAATATAAATAATTATAAATATATTAAGGTAATTTTAAATATATATTTAAAAATATAAATATATATATTTATAGTTATAATTATAAATAAATATATTTATAAATATATTTATAAATATATATATATATATTAATATTTTTATAAATATTTTTATATAATTAAATATATATTTATGAATTAAAATATATATTTAATAACATAAATAAATATCCATATAAATAGTAAATATATTACTTATTTAGAATTTAGTTTGAGAAAATACCACCATTCTGTGATTATTATAAAGTTGATAGACATTTAAAAACTACATGCAGAAGAGACCATGATAGTTCTAATTATTACAATAAATGTCATGATCTGCAACATTACCATAGGAAAGAAAATCAAGAGTATTCTAAATGTACTAATGATCTGTACAAGATCCCTGCCGGAAATAATGTTTTCCATGCACCTACTTCAAATATTGTTAATCTATATTTAGGATAGATTCAAGATATTTATGTTGAGTCTTCAAAGGATACCCAAAGGCTTGATGTTGAAGGTCCATTCCTCAAGGTTGTAGGCATATCTTTAGATGACTCTGGGGTTATTCCTCCTACTCATATGAATGGTATGACCCCTTTATATTTTTTTGATACTATAGAATATTTTCAATTAGCTGTTCATGGAAATAAATGAAATGATGTTGTAAATGGAGTATCCTCTAAAAATTAATGTTATTGGGTTTTAGAAGGTGAAGATAATTTTGAATCAGATGATAGTCATGTTTTCAAAAAACACTCTGCACAAGACTATGTTGATTTTGGTTTTTCGTGGGAGCATATAATGGTCAATGACATAAGTCTAAAGAGTAAGGATAGGTTGGATGCTTCCATATCAAGGAAGATAAAATATAAAAGGGTTGTACATGATTCTTGAAACTCATCACTTGGGAAATGAAATGATAACGTTATTATTCCTACTCACTCATTTTATTTAGAATATACTGGTTACAATGTGAGATTTGTGGGTGTGACATTAGTTTGTGAATAAACTGCTTCTTTCCCAGCTTATATGGAGGCTGTTGCAATGAAATATATCAATGATACATCTACTATTTCTACCTCTAAATGTAGTAAATATAACCTAGATCCTAAAATTTATTCCATGTATGATAATTGAAATGAGAATCCTCTAGTAACATACGTTTTACTGACTTTTTGGGTTTGTTGGATGATAATTAGGCTATACAATATTTCCATGTTTCCATTGGGATGGGGACACTTATATACTCTACTACATCGCCTACCACATCCACTTTTCACTCACCTAAGGGGAAGATGGATTCTAGACAGGGTTGGTTTGATCAAATCTACCCTCATTTTAGTTCTTTACAATTTTCTAGTGGTATGAGAATCTCTGTGAGCTATGATATAAGACATCGATAAGAAATGTAGGTCTTTATTTTAGATATTGTTGGTACTATAGATCATGGTGGACCAGATTTGGGGTTTAAACATCGTCATCTTTGGTGGTGGGGTAAAGTGAATCCAAAGTCACATATCTATCTATTTTTAAAATAGATACTATGATTGAAACGTTAAACAGGATTGATATTGTTCATGACTATTTTGAAATAATTTATTTTTATAGTAGTGATGATGATGGGAAAAAATTGATGGTGTTTTTGGAGTGATATTCCTGAGTTATGGTGTTGTATCTAAGCTCTCAGATGATAGTCGTGGGCCATGGATATAGGTCAATACATGGAGGAGGGGACTTCATCCTTATGGAAGGTCTAGATTCCTCACTCACTATAGTATGAGTAATGGTTCTCAAGTGGGTTGATGAATTTCTTATTTCTATTTTCAATAGACTTTTTCAGTCTTGTATGTTCTTCCATTATTAAACTATTATTCTTAATAATGAGGCCTTTGAGCCGTAACATTTTTAAAAAAAGTTTATTTAGGTATATATTTTTAATATTATTAATGAATATATAATCTTAAATTCATTCATACAAAAAAATATCATTTAATTTAATGAAAAAATTCTTTTAACAATACTAAAAAAGTGTTATTTGTCTCAAAATTATTGGGGAGGGGGGGGTGGATCCCCTTTATCAGCACTACAAAAAATCATTGATAAAGGACCCCCTTTATCTGTGATACTTTATCACTAATAAATACACTATTTATGAGAACTTTAATTAGCACCGATAAATGGTGGAATTTATGAGTGCTAGAAAGAGGTTTGTTAAAGGATATATCTACTACAGTGTGTCATGTGTATAACAACAGACAACATAAACCACCTATAATATGTATACAAATTATATAGCTTAATTAAAATAAATTCTACCTCAGGAATATGAAAACACTAATATATATATTTCAGATAATTATTTCAATAATTACATTTACATTTAATATACACAAAAATTTAAACCAGTAATGTTTCACGTGTTTGGAACATGTGATCCATCTTAAAAAGGTCCACCCATGGTATCTATTTATGAAAAACTCCCCTCAATAATAGAAAAAGAATCCACCTATATATAAAAAAATCAAATGCAAGCAATATTATATAGAAGTAAATTAAACATTATTATGAATTAATACATTAAAAAATATCATATTTAAATAAAAAAGAAATACATGAAGTTATACTGGTCACATCGTGCATTGTATTGAGGTTTGGTTGACTCCAACACATCAGAACTATGTTATGGATCATTTTCATGAAGTATCAAAACAATTCAAATGAATTTTCTTAGTTTTGAGTCTGTTAGTTGTTCTTTTTAATGAAATTAATTCCAATTTTCAATAAAGACACAATTGGAGTTATACAGGTCCCACCATGTGGGTAATTGGGGTGAGGATGATTATTATATGTCACAAATTCCTTAATTATCATTTTCCTATGTTTTAAAACATTTGGAATTAATTTTCTTGGTTGTTAATATGTCACTTGGGGTTTCTACTAAAATGTCATTTCAAACTAGAAACAAACACTTCATGTCATATGGGTCACATCGTGTGTTGGTTTATCATGATTCTACTTCATACTTGTAAAAAATGACTTATGAATTAATTTACTAAATTATAAAGACTACTGGGAAAAAATTTCATCATTTTCAGTGAGTCCCACATGTTATGAACAAAAATTCCAATTTTTAAATGATAATGGGAACATTGAGTCATACTGGTCACACCACGCTTCATATTGAGGTGTAAGTGATTCCTACATATCCACAATGACTCATGTAACATTTACCTAAATTATAAAAACAATACGAATGCGTTTTATTGTTTTTCAGTACGTGACTTGTTCTTTTTCCTAAAGTTAATGTTAATTTTAAATAAAAAGATTCACATTGGGTCATCCTGATCACACTCTAAATCAGATGTATGTTTTGTTTATTTCTTCCAATAACAAATGACTTATGGATCATTTTACTATTGTATTAAAACAATATGAATTCATTTTATTAGTTGTGAGTAGGTTATTTTTCCTTTTTTCTAAAATTGATGTCAATTTAAAATAAAAAGAAGCACTTTGAGTCATAATAATGAAACTATGCTTCAAATTGAGGTACATATAAGTCATTCACATATAAAATGACATATGAATCATTTTACTAAAGTTTAAAAACAATATGATTGTGTTTGATTAGTTTTGAGTAGGTTAGTTATCCTTTTAATACATAGTTAATGTCAATTTTATATAAAATATTCACTTTAAGTCCTACGAAAACCACTGTTACTCAGAATGAGGTGATTCTAATTATTAAACATCCCAAGTGACTCATGGATATTTTCCATAAATCTTCAAAACAATACGAATTCATTTTATTAGTTTTTAGAACATCACTTATTTCTTTTTACAAAAATTGATGTCAATTTTAAATAAAAAATCACTTTGAGTCATACTAGTCTTACTATACATTAGAACAAGGTTCATAAATTATTACACATCCCAAATAAATCATTTATCATTTTATCTAAACTATAAAAATAATAATTACATGTTTTTATAGGTTTTTAGTGGGTCAGTTGTCATTTAGTACTAAAATTGATTTAAATTATAAATAAAAAAGGATCACTTGGAGTCATACCAATAAAAAAGTGCCTCAGATCACAGTATATACGATTCCTATATGTCTTAAACAACTATTTTATAATTTCCCTAAAGTATAAAAATAATCTAAATGTTTTCTATTGATTTTTAGTACGTCACTTATTCCTTTTTACTAAAAATGATGTTAATTTTAAATAAAAAAGAAGAACATAGAGTCATAACGGTCACACTGTGAATCATATTGAGGTGAGACTAAGTCCTACATGTCTTAAATTACTAATAGATTGTTTTCATAAGGTATCAAAATAAGCCGAATGTATTTTATTAATTTTGAGAAGGTTAGTTTTCCTTTATACTAAAATTGATGTGTATTTTAAATAAAAAAAGATACACTTTGATTCATACTGGTCACATAGTTACTTTGATTGAGTTTTGGATGATTCATACATGTCTCAAATGAATCATTGACCTTTTACATAATGTATAAAAAAATATTAATTTGTTTTATCAATTTTCAAATTGTCACCTGTTACTTTTTTCTAAAATTTACGTAAATTTTATATAAAAATTCAATCCATGAGTCATACTAGACACAAAGTGTGTCATATTCTAGGGTAGATGATTCTTACACATATAAAATAAATCATGTACAATATATTTTATGTATCAAAACAATAATAATACAATTTCTCATTTTTTACTATGTCACATGTCTTTTTAAAAAAAAATTAATTTTAAACTAGAATCATGCACTTTGACTCAAACCTGTCACATTGAGTATCTATTTATATGAGACCAATTCAAACACATCACAATTGACTTTTGAATCTATGTACCAAATTATGAATTAAATTTGAGCACATTTTCTTAGTTTTAGTGATTGACACATATTGAAGTGAAATGTCAAGTTTAAATAAATAACAGACACTTTGAGTCATACTGGTCACCTAATGTGTCAGATTGAGCTGAGATGAAATTATATACTTCTTAAATGACACATAGATCATTTTCATAAAGTATAAAACAATGTGAATGATTTTTTTAGATTTTATTATGTTAGGTTTCTATTTTACCAAAATTAATGTCAATTCAAAAAATTAAGACACACCAAGATTTATAATGGTCACACCATGTGTCAGATTGAGGATCCACTAATTCTTAGATTTACAAAAGCCTCAAAACAATCCTAAATTTCAATATTACCGTAATTAATATTTTATTTATTTTTAGAACATCCAAAACTACATATTGAATCGAGAATGTTTTTCATTTAAGAATAGTGACTCAACATGCTGTTTTGGTAGCTTGAAAACGAAATGAAATGGAAAGCATGGTAACATTGGAAGAAATGAACATGTTATATATTCAATGTATTTTTTTAGTTAGATCAATGCGATATATGAATTACCCAATGATATTTAAAAAATAACAATGTATTCGATAAATATGATTGGAAAAATAACCTATAAAAATATATAATGTGATGAAATAATTATTTAAATAATTAGTTTGAATTAACCTTATCAAAATGGTTATACCCATACCTAACCCATAAATATAAAATGAATCCACCTGTATAATAAAACAATTATTATGTAACTAATTCTAAAAAGAATTAAATTAAATATAAATATGAAACTATTTATTACTTATATGGAAGTCACAACTTCTTTGTATTGGTGTACATTTTGGTAACATGTATGATGCCCATTAATTTCATTGAACATGAATATCATCTTGTGAATAAATATGTTTCTACAGTCATAATAGTTATGAAAAAAGATAAATACACAAAAGATTAATAATTTTTTTAATTGAGATAGTAATTTTCATTCAAAATACCTCTTTAGGGATGCATGTTTTTTGATGGAATATGATCTATCTCATAAATTTAGAAACATAATAACCACAATCTTTTCTATTTGTTTATTTTGGACACTACATAAACATTGTGGAAAAAATTAACTTTTTTTAAATGTCTTTAGACAGTGAAATATTATAATATATACCCTAATACTAATCCTATTGTAGAACTTTTTATGGTCCTTAAGTTAAATGATTGTCCTCATGGAATGTTTTAGATGATATTTACACACTGATCTATAATAACAGAACCCTCATTAAAAAATAATTTAAATTATATAACTTGACATTTAGTTCAACAAAATTCGATGTAGTGTATTAAAAATAGACAAATGACATCATGTGTAGTTGGTTTATTGGTATTCTATATAGTAAATCCATGAAGGAAATATTTGGAGTGTCCAAATTAACTACAAAGAGCATCCAATATTTCATAAAAATACAAAAATGAATAAGTAACTAAATAAATGAAAATATATTTTATAGGATTAAATTTTAGATTTTCCCATTGAATCGTTGGTTTTAAGAAGAATATGTCATACCAAAGTTTTTATTCAAATGATTTGGCTATGTTCTCCACGATTTCATCAATTTGTTTGGATTCTATTTTTTAAATTCTGCAGAGGTGGTGTAAGGACTAAAATGTCAAATTTTTTTCATGTGTATATCCATTAAATGTGTATTGATATATACCCAAGTAAAAAACATGAAATATATTTAGTCACAATTAACAAAGTATGTCAACTCTTGGAAAAATAAATCATGAAAACATATCTATTTTATACATTTAGAGCTGAGGCACCGATCCATTTATAGTTAAGGATTTCTTTTACATTATAAAAATAAATGTAGTCAGTACTTACCTCTATAGTAATTTTTCTTCAAAATCAACTATGTGATTACTACGGCATTGTAACTATGTATTCCAAAGAACCTTTAATCTTAGTAAATGCATATATTGTATGGGCAGGGAAAAGGTAATTTTTGAAGATATTTTGAATCGGTTGGTTGTTCCATTAGATGATTTTTGTTGAACAATCATCACACCACCTTCCCTTTGTAATACTATAATAAAATTCATCAGTTCATACCTTTCTTCATTATTTGTTAAGGTTTTAGCCTGAAAAATAAATCATAAATTAATTACTCATTATTGACATGTTTTTTTACATAATAAAAAATCCATGCGATGAATGTTCCAACATATTGGTCGAATGTATTAATATCTTCATCATAAAGTGGAATAAGTTCCTCAATGCTTGGATCATGAGATATGTTAATCGCCACTAATCGATGACCATTTGGATGTGGTATGTTGTGTATCCTATCATGTTCAATATTGAACATTGTATCCCTCGCTACAAGGGAACGTGTGGGTGATGATAGATATAAATCATATTAATTTTAACCCTTTATAATATCATTATGAAAAATGTATCATTGTATACCTTATTCACATGCCACAAAAAAATATTATAATATTAATTACCTCGACTAAGACAGCTCTTTGAGGAGAATTTCTCTCCTCAAAGATGTAGGGGGGGGGGGGTCTTTACGCAATGGTTGTTCATGAGTTTCTTATTCTCTTTTACTCCACCATATCATTTTCTATAAACTCAGACTACTAGTGAAAATTTTCTTTAAGGGAAGATATTCGTGCTTTAATCTCTTACATTTCTATATCTTGATCCTCCTATTGTTTTTTTCCTCAAAATATGTTATAATCTCACCCTAAAATCTATACCTGTCACGTGGACATAATGTTCTGGTCTCTTCAAGGCCACTGATAGTATTTGTTCATAGAACACTATTGTTGATGATTCCTATGACTATGTCAGATAGAAGATAATATAAAATAAGTAATCATTTTCATGTAATAGAAATTTAAAGAATTTTTATTATTATATCATAATAGATAGGTTCCCTATACTTTATCTATGTTTACATCTATTAGTATTCCAAATTTATTTTCTTGTTCCTCATTCCATAGCTCATGACATGGTTTGCAAGTGGCTTTAGATTTGTATTTTTTAATCAATATATACATAGGGGAACATAATTATGCCGTTGTTTCATGTAACATAAAATAATTACGGTATATTTAAAATAAATAATTTTTTTCGAGTGTATCATACACCATCCTTGCTTTTTTGTAGGTCTATGTTGGTCTTTCTACCCATTCCTTATATTTATCACTCAGTTTCCATTTCATAAATAAAAATTTCTCAATAAAAGTGATGAATACACATATTTTGAAATAATTTATTACTAAACAAGATTTAAATGAAATTACAGCTCCCCGAAATGACTATAAAAAGCATCCCATGCTTCTTGTGTTATTAGGTGTGCATATATAAGTAGTGGGTGATGGTCTATTTTTAATTAAACATCATTAAGATGATTCCTTATTATATTTTTCTAAAAGACTCTTTTAATTATTATAGCAAGCATTAGTAAATAATTATTTATGGGATTTAACTATTATAAATTCACTCTTCAAGGGATGATGAAGTGTAAATAAATGTTTCATTATATTTTTAGCATAAAAAAATGATATCATAATATTACTGTAATATCATCCCACATTAGTGTCCTACATATGATCATAACATAGTCCCACAAATCAACATCAATCAGTAGATATTTTCGAGTGATGTGTCCAATGTTACCACTTAACATGGATTTTTGGGGTTAATATTTCAGCCCCACACATTCCATCCAACCTCAAATTTTATACCTTTTTTTTCTCCTTCATGATTTTTGATAACATGAAAATTCAGATCTCCTAGTTTTTTTAAATCTTTGGTCCTTTGTCACGTACTATTTCCTCATATTTAACATCATCAATATATTGTTCACTTGAAGTTTTAGCATTGGCATGCGTAGAAGGTCAGAATACCTCTCAATTGGGAGAAATAATAGGGTGAGGAACCTATTACTTCTCTAGATCGGTAGCATCAACTTGTGTATAAGGTTATCATTTCTCTATACTGGTTGTAGTAGGGGGTTGACTAACATGTTGGTTCTTCATAGTGGTAGCATAATCACATGAACAAGGTCACCATTCCTCTACATGTTGAGAAACAATAGCTTGACAGACCTATTGTTCCTTAAGAGTAGGAGCACCGACACATTAAGAAGTTATTAACTACAGAAATGGTTGAACATTTAATTTATATTACATAAATAAAGCAGTGAATAAATAATAACTTTAGGTCACTCAATGTATATTATAAAAAAATATAACTTGAATATTAAACTATCTTATTTGAAAAGGACGAAGGGATTTGATCCCTTTGTCATCTTTTAAAATATCTTCATGGTGGTCTCCTATGACATAAAAGACCTCATCTAAAATGGGACCACTTTAAGATGATTGTTATATCTCAATGAAAGGGTCATCCTTAGTTGAATTTTCATCTGACCCTTTAGTGGTTTTGGTCGATAACAGAACAATTGAGCAATTTTTGGTTTGTGGGATCTGGATCATAAAATACTTGTATTACCTATCAATCCATTACAAAATGTTCTTATTTTTATCATTCTTTAATGAAATACACTTTCATGAATCCCAATTCATCTATATTAACAACACTCCAACTATCTTTCCACTTCTATTGATTTTTTTTACTTGGAATGTTTTAAAATTCAACTCCCATATCTGTTTGATGATACCAATGTATGAAATATTTTAATAAATTGGATTTCTGTCCTTAGAAACAGAAACAAACATCACTTCTAGCACAATTTTATCACCACTATTTTACATGGTATTGTCTTCATGATGTTCATTTTTATAGATTCTACAATTATTAATTACATATCTATTATAAGATGATATATGCTCACATTATCCTATAGATATCCATCAAATTCGTTCTAAAATTGAATCTATATTTTCATCTGAAACCTATAAAATATGGTCCTAAAACCAACCTATAATGTATTGATTATGTGTATTAGATATCCAGCAATCACCCCTTAATGAATTCAAATGCCTAATAACTTATTTGTGCATTTCAAGATACGAGGAAACCACCAAACTATTATAAAAACAATAAAGGTGGGCCTTCTCCAAATATGTAATATTAATTGTGACAACATATCTTCTATAACGTCCTTAACCTGTAACCCTCAAAGTGTGAACTGTTTTTGAAGGACCAATGATTTCCACAACAGATAGGTATTTGGTATATAATTCAACAACTTCCTCAAAAATATATATCTCTGCAATATAACCATCTAGCCGACCTTGAATTTTGGAATACCCTTTAAAATACATTATATATAGTTTAGTGGGGTATATCCACATTTAGACTATAAGACCAAATAGTTGATTATCTATCACCAAATGAACCATCAATTAAACCATTATATCCAAGAATACTATAGGGAAGATCATTTCCAATTCATATAATAGGATTTCTATTTATATTTCCGCAGTGGATAATTTATCGGGGTTTATAACTTTTCTATATATATCATACAAGATGAAACATAGATTTTTTGATTTATGAAGTACATTATTAGGAGAAAATAAATATAGAGATATAATAATTAGATCTTGCATCAAAATATTGTAGTCATGTGATTTTAGGCCCATTAACTTTAAATCAATCATTGTCACATTATGATTGATATTTTATGAATACCCATATAGAACCTATAAACCATTAATGAAGTTGAAAAAATGATATCTCTCCTTCTTGGAAATAGTGTAAGCTTCTAGAGGAAGAAAATCTCATTTTCACTGTTCACTAGTGCCAATTCATCTCATATTCCTAGGTAAATGATTTCCAAACTAGACATAATTCCATCCTTTGTTTTGCTGGGGGAATTTAGCAAAACATGCTAATGAAATTATCACATGCATTTTTTTCCTACATTCATAACATCAATAAAATGTCTCACATAAAAAAAATTCTAGTATGGTAATTCAAAAACAACTAATGCCTTTTTCTAATTGGTTTTCAAAAAAAATTTAAATAAGGTTTACCAAAAGTAGTGTCTACATATGTTACCTTCATAAACAATTGAACACTAGTTAGTGGAGATAGTGTTATACATTCTTATGAACATACATCAAATAATTTATCCCATGATTGGAACTTATACCATCAGGGTAGTAATCTATTATTTAATAGAAACAAGGCATTTGATGAATGTTTCAACCAAATTGACTATGTACATTATTTGAAAATGGGAATCACTTGAGTTTTTTAAGCTATATCCTAAAAAATTTCCATAAGATGTAATTTCAATTATTATCCCACACAATAGAGATCTCAATAATAAATATTAATTCTATAAGAGTCATACAACTCAAAATATAAATCCCTCAATAATTTCAAATATGAAATCAATGGGGCCATGTAAACATCAATATCAATACTCAGTTGTTTTGGTCCTGATATAATCAAATATAACATGATGTATTTTCATTTTATTTATAACCATTGTGGAAGGATATAATTTACCAACAAAATCATCTATATACTATGAGTTCTTCTTTGTAAAACAAAAGGACTCACTCTAGTTTTAGATAACACAAGATGATGGTTTCTCAGATAGTTTCCAAATTTAGGATAGTCATAATCAATTCTCTTCCATCGAGGAGATTATTTTTTGTGATGTAATTTCCCATTACTATTTGTTGTATCTACATGACATGTTAATTGTATTATAGTCTCCTTACTTTTATATAGGTTCCTAAAACCTAGAATTATTAGAATGTTTCATACAACTTTCATAGGGCCACATTCGTGTTTCTTGTATCGAGATTAAAAAAAATTTGGGTATTCTATATGTGATTTTTTGTCCATGATAAATAGTATATTTTCATTCAAGAATTAATGTATTATTTTAGAGATCACACCCATTGAGCGTAGCATTCCTTTCGCATTTTATTTTTGGCTCAGGAGATAATTGTCTTCTAGGATAATTTCATTCAATAGAGAAAGTAGTTCTATAAAACTAGAATCACTCCATCAGTTTCCTGCTTTCAAATTATACAGCTTCAATATGACTGATAATGTTGTATATTTAGTGACACCAGCATACAATGACATATTTTCACAACTCTTTAACTTCAAAATCAATTTTGGACAATCATGAAGTTCATATTCAACTGTCCTAGTAATTTAATTAATAAAATATTAATCATCATTCACATCTATAATAAAATCCATGATACAATCCTCTTCTTTATACAAAAATTTTAATCATATTAGATAATCTATAAAATGCAGTGATATCACACCCAATAGCAACATTTTCTTCACCACTGTGTTTATTACAACATTTATAACGTTAATCTATTCCATGATAGATCAAATATTTTTCTAAATCCTCTAGACTAATCAATCTTGAATAATAACAACATAAACATAAACAAAGGATTTGAGAAGGGTTATGTAAATGATCATTTGCAAACATGTTGAACTATTTCACTCTATATTCATACTCTTAATATGATTGAAATATATACATTCTTCATTCATATACATCCTATTTACATAAGAAATTTTAATATTTAACATAATAAAGACACAAAATATATTCAATTATGGTCACAATCCAACCCTATATCCATCTCATTAGATACAAAGGAAGCAGAATAAGTCCAAAAAAATTTTAACTAGTAAAAAAAAGGCGTGATCTAAATATCTAATAGGTCACCAAAACATACGAAATCTAAAAGATCACATTTTTTTATATCATAAAATATATAGTTTGAAATAAATTATAAAAATTAACATTTTATATAATGTTTTACAAAATAAGTAGTAACAAAAATGTGTGTTAAAACTATTTTTCTATGTTTTTAATTATATTATTAATTTCAATTGGAAAAACATTTTCCTCATCCAATACCTTTGTTTTATATAATCTTTTTAAAATATGTCTTTAAACTATTTCATAAACACCCATTTTTGAAATACAAATTTCAAAACTCAAGGAGGTTTTGAAAATATCATACAGTTTTCTAAAACATTTGTGAAAACCAACCATTTCAATAAAACTAGGCATGGTGACTTATAACCCCATTTGAAAACACAAAAATACTTATAATTTCAAATATAAACCATTAAAACTTTTATCATTTGAGAAAAGATTCAAAATCAATATTAAAATAGTTTCAAAGCACTACAAAAGAATCCATCCCTTTTCTCCTTCTTGAAAAACCCCTCATAGTCCCTTTTCAAAATATATATAAATCAAACCATTCAAACAAGGAAGAAAGAAAATGGTCAAGAACAACTATTTCATGTCATAAAACATGGGGAAAATTACAAGAAAATTTATTCCACACAATTATATAAATAGAAGGGGATAAAATAGAACAAGAGAGATAAAATATAAAAACAATCCTAAAATGGATTTTGGTGTCATGGGAATCGTTACTAGGCTGTATTATTAAAACAGTTTGAACTAGAGATAAGGAAACTAGGTTGTCAATAATAATCCTATACACACCCCTAGAAGTCCCATAAAACAATGTCAAAAATATTAAATATACCCAATGGGATCACAATCTCCCATTTTCATACAAGAAACAAAGGTGATTAAAAGGGCATCACACCTTTTATTAAAATTCAATTTTTTTAAATTTCCAAATGATCCTTCACTTTTCAATACATTCATGGAATTAAAAGTCATTTTATTATTTATAAAATTTATCCAAATCTACTCTTTATACCATGTTTATCAAAACACCTTTGGATCTTAAATGAGACTTCACACTACCCTTTAAATAGCCATTGAAAAACATTCAAAGACATAGTAAGATTCAAAATCCATTCCACATGGGAGAACACACCCTTTTGAAATAATACATCTCATTTGGAAATAGTAAACATTTTAAACATCCCAAAAGATGATATAAAAATTAACTAAGGATAAAAATTAGTTTTAAATATAGATTACAAGGGTTAACTCAAAACATTAAAAATAAAATAACATTTTCTATCATTTTTAACACAATAAAATCACCCAAAATATTATTTAGAAATTCAATTAACACAAGAATGATTTCTAAAACCTTATTTCGATGATTACCGCAGATTTTAAAACCAAAATAATTCTTAAAAATTTCCATTTAGAAATTTTCCCAAACACTTGTCATTAAATTTCATTCAATAAAAAGGGGTAAAACCACTTAGAAAATACATCAAGTATGAAGTTGTCTATATAATAATTTGAAATTATTTATAATAATTTTCTTAAAATAATACGCATAAACCACCCTTGGAATCAATGTATAAATTAGTCCACCTTTATAAAATCACTTGATTGATTAAAATATTGTCATAATTGTCTTATCTGATAAACCAAACGGGTCTATAAGAGCCACCAAATTTAATGGAACCCTTTTTTTTCATGTATGTTATAAAGATAATTCAATATGAACCCACTTGGAATATGTAGGGTGTAAAGAAAAGACCCATAGGATAACAAATTGAATCAAAATAATTATTTTCAACATGGAAACCATATATTCTAGATTGAAAAAATTACATAAAAATTGTTGAATCCAGAAAATAATATTTTTATAATATAAAATATGAAAATGGTAAAATAATTTAAAACTAATGTTAAAATGACATTGAAAATATCAATATTATATAATAATGACAGAAATCAAGATATCACATCACTGGTAGTCATTAATCATACATAATATGATAAAACCTCTGAGTTTGAGTATACCTAGATGATAACTAGGAACACTGGACATAATACATGAACAAATCAGTCCATATAAAGGATCTCATTTGTCCCATTAGGGTACTAATCAATCCTTCTAACAAAATTAGTCAAACTAGTTCACTATCCATTTATAGATAGTAATTTGTACTACTCATTTCATTTATCCAGGATACCAAATCACTAAATGTCTCTCATATACAAATAATAATGAAATATTTATAATTTAATTATCATAAGTTTTCAGTTACAAAAAACATCATTTCTATATTATAATTTAATAAAAATTATATTAATGATTTTTCTCAAACCCAAACCTCCAATTGAATCACATCATTGAGTACTCGATGCACCCAAACATATTTGCATTAAAAATATACATGGAATTTCTTTTTTAGAAAGTATAAGTCCTTAGATTAAGATATGATCCATAATGCTTCATCAAAATATTGTTTAATAATAATATCTATTGAAAATATGATGAACATTAGGTGTTCATTGTGAATGGAAAAAATATTATGAGACACCTACATTAAAACTGATATATTATATCACATTACTGTTGAATAATGAAAAAAGGATCATTAAAACCCAATAAAGATAAGAAATTTCATCAAACCCTCCTCCCTTACCATAGTTTTATCTCTGTTGTGATGTATAGTTTCAATCACCATGTAAAAGGAACGAATAATGTAGAAAAAAGGGATAGAAGGATAAATCGAAGATATTTTTTTAAAAGGATTTGAATATAATTACTTTAGTTTTGTGGATCTTGATTTGTTGAAAATGTGGCGGGAATAGAGTTCGTCAAGTTGGTGCGACAGTGCGGTGATAGTGTGGGAGACTTGTGGTGCGAAGGCAGTGTGTCTGGGCGAGAGGAGTGTGCAAAGGCAACAGGGTTCGACAATAGCGATGGCATGATGGGGTTGTGGCAGTGTGGATGGGGGAGAGCAGAGGAATGATGACAGTTGGGTTTGGTAAGACCAGCGGTGTAGTGGGGTTGCGAAAAAGGTTTTGGGTGGGAGCGGAGGAGCTACAAAATTGAGGTTCGACCAGAATAGTGGTGTGACGACACTCGACATCCGCAAGAGCTTGATGGTGTGAGGGAGAGGGCATACGGTTAGGGTTATTTTTAAATAATGAAATTTTTTTTATTAGTGCATTCCAAAAATCACAAATAAAGGATAGTATTTTCAGCGCATTATGAGTGCTGATAAAGGGATATCTTTCACAGTGCTAAAAAGTTCTGATAAAGATCTAATGTTAATAATTCATTTATATTATTTTATATAATTATAAAATTATATATATTAAAAATAAAAATAAAATTTTATATATTTATAATTATAACTATGAATATATATATATATAGTTATAATTATATGTATAATAAATAAATTTATAAATATTTGTTTTATATATATTAGGGTCCTGGGGTATCAATTAGGTAAAACACACACACAAACTACACACAAAGACTCGAGATGCGGGCCATAACACCCATAAGGGATAGACCACCCATCAAGGATTATTTATTCAATACATGACCCGGAGGCCTACTGGACATGAAGCCCATTACATGGCCCCAAGGCTCACAAACTAGCTTGAAAGCCTAGTGTATCATCATGACTCCATCATACTTCCCACATCATGCTTGTGTCACTACCTTCTTGCATCATGCCTGTATCACCACTTGCATGCGTCATGTCTATGTCACCGTCTACCTACATAAAGTCTGTGTCAGCATCTGTCTTTGTCATGCGAACATCACTATCTTCCAATGGGAATTCGCACCCACCCGGATTTGAACCAAGGTCTGATGTGAGATTTTAGGGAGCCTTTTCCACTTGGGCAATCCCGCAACTACTGTATATATTTATATGTAATTATAAAAATTTAATTATAATAGATATTTTTATTACAATTTTATAATTTTAAAAAAATATTTATTTAAATTAGTATAATACTACAATACAAATATTTATTATATTTATATTTTTATAATATTATATAATGAATATATTTATTATATTTTTTTAATTATAAATAAATATTTATTTAATTATAGTTATAATTATAAATAAATAAATATTTATTTATTTATAGTTGTAAGTATAGATAAATAAATATATATATTTAATAAGTATAAAATTAGGATAAATATAATTATTATATTTAAAATTTTATAAATATTTATAAATATTTATATTTATTATATTTATTATATATAATTTTAAAATTTTAAAATTATATAATTATACATATTTTTAAATATATATATATAATAGATATATTTAATATAATTTTATAGTTATTTAGTTAAGTATATATTTATTTATAACTAAGACTATAAATAAATGAATACTTAATTATAATTATCAAATTATAATTAATATAATGAATATAATGAATATATTTATAATTTTATAATTATCTATAATGAATATAATTAATATATTTATAATTTTATAATTATATATAACAAATATATTTATTATAAATTTATAATTATAAATATATATTTGTTTAAAATTTGAGTTGTAAATATTGGTACATATTTATAAATATATATATAATTATATTTATTTATAAAATTATAAATAAAATAAATATATTTATCATAATTTTATAATTATTTTAAAAATATCTATATTTATATTTAAAATTATAAATAAATATATTTATAAATATTTGAATATAATTGTAGAATATATATGTATATATATTAGGTGTTTGGGGGTAAAATTATATTTAAACACACACACACTATACACACAGGCCAAAAAGGCAGGCCATAGTTCCCCAAGGGTATATCCCAACCATCAAGCCTTAATTATTCAGAACATGGCTTGTAGACCGAGTGGGCATGAAGGCCATTACATGGCTCACAACCCCAACGAGCATGAAATCCCATTACATTGCCCTGATGGCCAAATTATTTTACCCAAAAGCCATCTATTGAATAGTGATATTATAGTACCGAGGCTACTATAGTACTGTTACAGTGTCGATACAGTAACCGGTGCCCCATGGGGTTTGAAGCACTAACCTTGATGTAGTATTATGGGGTGCTTTACCACTAATCCAAATGCCAACTACTATATATCATTATATATATATATATATATATTCATAAAATATAATAAATATATTTACTATCATTTTATAATTATTTAAATAAATAAATATATATAAATATATATAATTATTATTATAAATAAATGTATTTATAAATATTTTTAAATATTTGTATTGTAACACCCGAGATTTTTATGAGAAATATATTGTTTTCATCAAAGGAATCTTTCATTACACACAACACTAGCTTGGCTTTCTTTACACGCAACCGCGACCTTCCTCGATAGCTTGCATTGTACGTAATATCGAGCTTCACTAAACAACGATATGCTATTAAAATATAAATAAAGCTTGCCATTATGAATAGTAATACAAACTTTTTGAAATTTTATAAATTTTATCATTCAAAATGGACATCATTTTAGGATTCAAAATATTGAAATTATCCTAGGGTGAATTTTTGGTATTTTTCTGAAAACGTTTAATTTTTGATGAATAGTGAAAATACTGGGTTACTATTTGAAAACCAACTTTTTATTTAAATAATTATTTATTTTATTTAAATTTATTTTAGATCAAAATTGAAATATAATACCTATATAATTTCAATGTAATTCATTGGAGTCATTTTATAATAATTTTAGACATATAAAAATTTTATTGAACTTTTCACCGACTTTTACCCACCTCCTAGGAGAATTTGAAAATTTACATAAAACATAATTTTACCGCTCCTGTGAGTGGAATTTAGAAAATCCCAGAGAAATGGTTAATATAAAGAGTAAAATGTGGTTCAATAAGATAAAAATAATTTTTTGTGAATAGTTACTTTTTACTTTTTTTACCACGGTTAAAAGTAAATAAGGTAATTAAGGGTAAAAATGGAATTCTTATTACCCTAAAACATGTCCTAATTATATTGGATAAGTCTAATTCGACCAAAAACAAACTTAGGAATAATATATGACCATTTAGGTCCACATGGATTAGATTAGGACATATATTATTATTTAATTTAATGAATAGTTAGCATAGTTAAAATCAAAGTTTAATAACTAAAACATTTTTAATATAGATTTATAAATAAGATAAATTCATCTATAAATATTAATTAGAAAGCTAGAAAGATTTATTAAAAAATTTTATTTTATTTATAATATTTAGACTTTAAATAATTTAATTTATTTATGACACAATGATGTTGCAGTAATTACCATATTAAGGAAATATTAACATAATTGATATTATAAATACCCAAATAAATGTAATTTGAGACTTTTTATGAATTACACTAATTTTTTAGGTTCACATGACATGTTAGTATTGATTTAAGGAACTTTGTTCGAACTAATCATGCTTTTATGATTTTCACAAAAATCAATTACCAAATAGTGTCAAAAAGGACATAAAATAGTTTTTAAAACAGATATTATATTATTAATTGTTATTTTATTCCTAAAAATATATGGTTCGGCCAAAGAACATATACAAGGTTATATATTTTAATAATTAACAACTTGGGGTTCTTTTTTCTTGTTATAGTAAGTTTATTAACCATATAGTGTAAGAAAATAAGAAGACACGGTAAAAGTGAAATTATTTTACTTAAAGTTAAATCTAAATGATAAGGTTAAAATAGTAACCTAAAGTTGTATAAAATCTATTGGGTGAGAGTTTTTAGACCCATCCCCACTTTAGATTCTAAATGAATCAATTTGGAGCTATTAAAAACCGAATATGACTTGAAAATAAAATTATATTTTAAGTTTTTCCTAAAGTGCCCCTCTCCTCCCTTATAAAAGGGCACCTCCTCCCTCTCCTCCTCACACCACTTTGAGCTTTCAAGATCAGCCAAACCCTACCAATTTCTCTTTTCCACTTCCCTAGAAACATCGTAGAGGTACTGGTATTCTTCAAAGACCATTTTTAGTGCCCTAATAGGAGGATAAGAAGAGGCGCTTCAAAGAAGAGATAATGTCCGTTACCGATTCATTCAACTTCATTTTTTCTTCCACTTCCTCTTATTTAGTTTTTTCATTATGATGTAATAACATAACTATCTCCCATATAATAATATGTTATTATAAATATAAAACAACCCTATTTCACATTATATCCATCCTACGGAAAATAGAGATCATCACATGTGCGTACGTACGGAATACCGTCTCCACACCGTGGTGTAATCTATTTTCCACCACCACCATACTTGGATGGGTATAATGGTGTAAAGAATAAATATATATGATTTTTTTAATTTGATATTGATTATGAAATAGTATACATACACTTAAATACAATTTCATGATCATGGGAACGATATCATCGCTCGTCCGTACGTACGGCCTACCGTCTCCACGATGTGATGCGACTCGTTCTACATGATATTCAATGCATAATGATTATATAAATGAATTTAATGAATAAATATGATATATATTACACTAATACCATTCTGTAAATGAGGTATCTATAACCTAAAGAGAAGAATAATAATTTATTCGACAAAACATGCATAAGAACCAAAATCAATAAACACCCGAATAACAAGTAGAAATGAAATATTACTAATACGAAGATAATAATATGACCATATATTATATCATAACAATGAGTAAGATTCTGGAATAAGTCAATAACATTATTTAAATCATTATAGAGGAGGTTCGAACACGTCTGAAGTAAATCGGACTTAAGGTAATGGAAAATCACACAATCTCAATTTTTGTCCGAAATTGTTTATACATCGGTAATTACTGGGACAAATTTATCATCCACATACATGTTTCGTCAATATGTAATATTATTTCTATTCTACTAAAAATTTTTAAATCCAATTTTACCCATTGATAAGTTTTTAGTAAAATATATGATAGGAATCTTTTTTCATTTTTAGTACGAGGTACATTTTTGACTTTTCCGACAAAAGTATGAGAAAAATGTTATTTTTAACTTATACGGCATGAATGGATTTTTATGATTTCCTAGAACATTATTTCAATGAAAATTTCTTTACAAGTTTTCAGGTTTTTTTAATCAACTTCTTTTAGTTTAAAATAGTATGACATGTTAAGAACGTAAAATGTTTTTTCTCAAGTAGAAAAGATATTTTCCTCAAGAATGGAGGTCAAGTGTTTAATCAAAATTATTTTCCATCAAAGATAATATAGGGTTCTAATTCTATACCTATTTTAACACTTATTTTATTATGATGGAATTATTTTTATGAAGTCCTTTTATCTTATATGATTTTTGTTACGATGGCATGATGTTTAAGAATCCCATTTTTATTACATGGGTTATGCTATGATGTATGATTTATGATATTGTGGAACACATAAGAATGGTATCATTATGAGATGGGTGGGAACTATATCTCCCTTCAATTCATTGGGTAAAGATTTATATCTCATGAGATAGACATGGCTAGAACGACATGTTAATCCAGTTCAGTTTTACAGGACTGGAATGAGGAGTGGACTCGGTTCAGAAATGGACTTTGTCCACTAAGATAGTCTTGGAAATGAGTTTTGGCTACAAAGAAATGATTCTTTATGATTATATGTGCATGAAACAAAGTTTCATGTTTTATTTTATGCTTATTGGGATTACATTTCACTACTATGATTTATCCCATGTTATAAAATTATGATCTCTTTTGCAGGTTATGATTTCCAAAATGAAATGTTCTTATGAATATGATGTGATTGATATTTCTTTTGTTTACCCTTACTGAGCATTTGAGACAACCCTTTTGTATGTTTTCTTTTCCCCAGGTTAGAAAGAAAGATATTATTTATGATATGTCAAAAGGGACTCTATACATGATAAAATAAATGGGAGACAGTGTAGATGATTTATGAACCAGTTGTTTATGTTTCCCAGTATCTAAAGACACTGTACATATACGATCCTTTGATGGTTTTGTTATATGTTGTAATAAGTATGCTTCAATTATGATGTAATAAAAATTTATGTAAAGTATGGGTCATTATAGTTGGTATTAGAGGAAAGGTATAGTCCACCATTGGAAACTAGGATGTGAAATCCTTAGTAAGAACCCTAAGAATAAGTCTAAGAATAGAAAAAAATAAAAGTGTTTTAGAAATGGAAATGAATAGCCTATGATAAGAACTTAAGTGTGAAATTTATTCTTGATTATGTTGTTTTCCTATTATAATTAGTGTTTCTTACACTATCGTTCTTGGTTTTAGTCAATGTATGGAACCTAAAAGAACCGTGTTAATGTGGAATGCAATGGGAAATGAAATGATTGTCCCCATGAACAACCAAACATTATGGGAGTTGGAATGAAAAATATTTTAGCCAAGGTCACACAACTTTCTCAATTTATTAATCATGAAGGAATTCCAAAAGATCAATGGAAGGAGCAACATTCTGTTGAATCCTTCATGAGGCAGCCTCCACCCTCATTCATTGGGTCTACATATCCATTAGTGGCTGATCAATGGATCAGTACCACTGAATAGATATTTTCAGTTCTTCAATGTTCTGAACATGATAAAGTCATATTAACAGTACATTGTTTGGAAGGTGAAGCAGATCAAAGGTGGAATCATATCAAGAATACGAGGTCAAGAGATGAAATTGAATCCATGGAATGTGACGAGTTCAAGAACATATTTTTGAATAAGTTCTTACCCCATATTCTTTGAACAAAGATGGAGAAGTAGTTTCTTGAACTGAAGCAAAAGGATGATGAATCTGTTAGTACCTACGAAGAAAATTTTACAAGACTTGCAAGGTACACTTCTGTGATTATTATCCAACCTGAGAGTAAGATCGATTGATTCTTTATTGGATTAAAACCAAGTCTTCTAAGGGAATTAGCCATAAGGGACTTCAATAGCTACAAGGAAACCGTTCGATGTGCTCTCAAGGTTGAGATGAAGATTGGAGTAACCCATCAGTCTTATGGATTTTATAAGAAGAGGAAAATGGAATTCAAAGGGAAATCTAAAGAGGACACTAAAAAGAAGATGAGTTTTCCCTTATTCTCAAAGTGTGTAAAGAAACATGGATGGATTTGTCTTAAAGGGACAAGTAAATGTTTCAAATGTGGAAAGGAAGGTCCTTAGGCATTTGAATGCTGCAATGATGGGAAGAAGATGTCTATGGATGCGAACAAAGAAAAGGCTACACAGAGTGGACCTCCTACACTTCAATGTTACAAGTGAAAGGAAATGGGGCATTATTCCAATCAATGCCCTAATCCAAGGGTTGTTGATGATGATTGACGTCTACAAACTCTTAAGTCTAAATACAAAGGAAATTCACATGCAATTTCTATCGGCGATTTGGAGTACGATAACGAAGTGATGAAAGGTACACTTACCATCCACTCTAAAGTAGAAAATGTTTTATTTGAATTTGGATCCACCAATTATTTTATTTCTGATGAATTTTCTAAGGGTATTGCTGTATTACCTCAGCAGTTAGATGTTGAGTTAGCTGTGACAACCCCTAATGGCACAACAGTCACATCAAAAGTTTATAAATCTTTTCTGATTGAAGTTTGTGGGAAAGTGCTTCCTGCAAATCTTGTGATCCTTCCTATAATTTAATTTTATGTGATTCTTGGCATGGATTGTCTTTCTTTATACGGAACTCATATTAATTTCCAAATAAGGGAAGTCAAATTTCATATTCCAGATCAATCTATGATCGTCTATAGATGCAAGGATGAACACAACGTTCCAGTGGAAATTTCTCCCATATTATGGGTCTTGATTCCACTAAATGAAGTTTATTTATCTCATATGGTTGGAGATAAACTCACGATTAAGAATATGCCCATTGTATGGGAGTTTGATGATGTCTTTCCAGAGGAATTGTCAGGGCTTCCACCGAATTGGGAAGTTGAGTTTTCAATAGAACTTGTACCAGGTGCTTTGCCTATTTCAAAGACACCTTATAGAATGGACCCAATTGAGTTGCATGAATTAAAGAAGAAACTCCAAGTGAATCTTGATAAGGGATTCATACACCCTAGAGCATCACCTTGGGGAGCACCTGTTCGATTTGTTTAGAAGAAAGATGGATCAATGAGACTCTGCATTGATTATTGTGAACATAAAAATATCACTTTCAAGAACAATATCCTCTCCCACACATTAATGACTTATTTGAGCAACTACACGGATCTCAATACTTTTCTAAGATTGATCATCGTTCATGGTATCGTCAATTAAGGGTCAAAAGGGAGGATATACCAAAGACGGCTTTCCATACAAGGTATGGACACTATGAATTTATAGTGATGCCATTTGGTCTTAATAATTCCCCTACAATCTTCATGGATCTAATGAATAGAGTATTTAGAGACTATCTTGATCAGTTTTTGGTAGTCTTTATAGACGATATTCTTTTCTATTGAAAGAGCAAGGAAGAACATGAAGATCATTTGAGAATTGTATTGAAGACCCTGAGAAAGGAGAAGATTTATTCCAAATTTACCAAGTGTGAATTTTGGCTTCAAAAAGTTACATTTTTGGGTCACATAATCTCAAAAGAGGGGATATCTGTGGATCCAGCAAAAACAGAGGTTATTGAAAGATGGTCGAGACCAACAACAATAACCGAGATCCGAAGTTTTCTTGGTTTGGCTGGATATTATCGACCTTTTGTGAACGATTTTTCACGATTATCTAATCCAGTCACCAGTTTGACTTGAAAAGTAGTTATGTTCGTCTGGACGGAGGAATGTGAAGAGAATTTCAAGGAGTTGAAAAGAAGGTTATCCAGTGCACTGTGCTCACACTGCCTTGTAGTAGAGAAAGGGTTGGGATCTATAATGATGCATCCAAGAAGGGAATGGGGTGTGTTATCATGCAAAATGATATGGTGATAACTTATGCCTCAAGACAGTTGAATATCCATGAGCAAAATTACCCAACTCATGATTTTGAGTTAGTTGCGGTAATCTTTGCATTAATTATTTGGAGGCATTATCATTATGGTGAAAGGTGTGATATTTATACTGATCATAAAAGTTTAAAGTATATTTTCACACAAAAGGAGATGAATATGTGCCAAAGAAGATGGTTGGAGTTGATTAAGGATTACGACTGCTCAATTCATTACCACCCTGGGAAAGCAAACAAGGTGTCAGACACATTATGTCGACAAGACCATGCTAGCTTATCCATGATGAGGATAAAAAAAGATCCAATATTTATGGATTTACAAAGGATGGATCTGGTAATTATAATGGAAGGGAAAAAATATTATCTTTCTCAAATGAATGCTCAACAATCTATACATGTGAAGACTAAAGAGGCAAAAAAAGAAGATGTATAGTTACAAAAGAAGGTGATAAATGTTCCTGAATTCAACCTTGATTGTAATGGGATAATAAAGTTCAGGAATCAGGTTTGTGTTCCTCCCATCCCCAAATTAAAGAAGGAGCTGCTGGATGAGGCTCATAGTTCATCATTATATATTCATTCTGGAAGCACGAAGATGTATAGGGACCTGAAAGAGTACTTCTGGTGGGATGGCATTAAAAGAGATGTTGCTGAATATTTCTCTCGATGCTTGGTTTAACCACAAGTAAAAGCTGAGAGACAGAAGTCTAAGGGGATGTTACAACCATTACCCATACCAAAATGGAAATGGGAAAACATCACTATGGACTTTGTCACCGGACTTCCTAAAACATCCAATGGCAATATTGATATCTAAGACATAGTAGATCGTCTTACAAATTCGGCACACTTAATTGCTATTAGAGAGGATTTCTCTCTTGATCAGCTTGCCAAGATATATGTAAAGGTAGTGGTAAGATTTCATGGAGTACCACATTCCATTATATCTGATCGGGTTCTGAGGTTTAGCTCAAAGTTCGGGCGATTTTTTCATCATACTCTGGATACAGAGTTGAGTTTCGGCTCTCCTTATCATCCTCAGACAGACGGTCAGTTTGAGAGAACAATTCAAACTCTAGAAGATATGATAAAATCTTGTTCTATGGATTTCAAATGTGGTTGGGATCAACACCTAACTTTGGTGAAAATTTCTTATAATAATTGCTTTCCATTCAGTATTCAGATGGCTCCTTATGAAGCTGTCTATGGAAAGAAATGTAGAACTCCAACTTTCTGGGATGAAGTTGGGGAAAGAAAGCATTTAGGACCTAATCTTGTTGATGAGATGGAAGAAAAGATCCGATCTATTCAACACCACATAAGATCAGGTTAGGGTCACCAAAACAGTTATACTGATAACCGAAGAAAAGGCCTAGAGTTTGAAGTGGGTGATAAAGAGTTCTTACGAATATCTCCTTGGAAGAGAGTAATGAGATTTGGAAAGAAGGGAAAGCTGAGCCCTAGGTGTATCGTTCCTTTTGAAATACTGGATCGGGTTGAGAAGGTAGCTTACCGATTGAAGCTTCCACTGAATCTCTCTAAGTTCACTATGTGTTCCATGTATCTCTCCTTATAAAGTACATAACCGATCCTTCACTTGTACTCAGCTCATAAGTAGTACCGTTGAAGCAAGATCTTTCTTATGAAGAACAGATGATAAAGATTCTGGATCGTAGCGAAAAAGTTCTATGGAACAAGACCACTTGCTTGGTGAAAGATTTATAGAGGAACCACCAATTATAAAAAGCTACATGGGATCTTGAGGATATGATGAGGGGGAGGTATCCTCATCTGTTTGTTACAAAGTGATGAATTTTGGGGGAGAAATTCATTTTAAGGGGGTAGAATGTAACAACTAAGATTTGTATGAGAATTATTTTGTTATCATCAAAGGAATATTTCACTACAAATAATACTATCTTGGCTTACTTTAGATGCAATCATGACCTTCCTCGATATCTTGCGTTGTACGCAATACCGAGTTTCACTAAACAATGATATGCTATTAAAATATTATTAAAACTAGCCTTTATAAATAGTAATACCCAGTTTTTGAAATTTTTTAAATTTTATCTTTTAAAATGGAATTCATTTTTGGATTCAGAATATCGAAATTATCCTAGGGTTAATTTTTGACATTTTTCGGAAAACTATCAATTTTTGATGAATAGTGAAAATACTGGGTTACTATTTAAAAACCGACTTTTTATTTAAAAAATTATTTATTTTATTTAAATTTATTTTAGGTAAAATTTGATATATAATACCTATATAAGTTCAATGTAATTCATTGGAGCCATTTTATTAAATTTTTAGACATATAAAATGTTTATTGAACTTTTCACCGAATTTTACCCACCTCCTAGGAGAATTTGAAAATTTACATAAAACATAATTTTACCGCTTTTGTGAGTGGAATTTCGAAAATCTGAGAGAAATGGTTAATATCAAGGAGTAAAATGTGGTTCAATAAGATAAAAATAAGTTTTGGTGAATAGTATCTTTTTACTTTTTTTACCACGGTTAAAAGTAAATAGGGTAATTAAGGGTAAAAATAGTATTATTAATACAGTAACACATATCCTAATTCTATTAGATAATTTTAATTCGACCAAAAACAACTTTAGGAATAAAATATGACCATTTAGGTCCACATGGATTAGATTAGGACATTTATTACTATTTTATTTAAAGAATAGTTCAAATTGTTAAAACCAATGTTTAATAACTAAAACATTTTTAATATAGGGTTATACATAAGATAAATTCAACAATAAATATTCATTAGAAATATAAAGAGATTTACTACATAATGGTATTTTATTTATAATTTTTAGACTTTAAATTTAATTTATTTATGACACAATGATGATGTAGTAATTACCTTATTAAAGAAAGATTAACATAATTGATATTATAAATACCCAAATAAATGTAATTTGAGACTTTTTATGAATTACACTAATTCTTTATGTTAATAATAAATGTTAGTATTTATTAAAGTAACTATGTAAGAACTAATCATGCTTTTATGATTTTCACAAAAATCAATTACCAAATAGTGTAAAAAAGAACATAAAATAGTTTTTAAAACAAATATTATATTATTAATTGTTATATTATTCCTAAAAATATAAATTTAGGCCAAATGACATAGATAAGGTTATATATTTTAATAATGAACAACATGGGGTTCGTTTGGCTTGTTATAGTAAGTTTATTAACCATATAGTGTAAGAAAACAAGAAGGCACGGTAAAAGTAAAATTATTTAACTTAAAGTTAAATCTAAATGATAAGGTTAAAATAGAAATATAAACTTGTATAAAATATATTTATTGAGAGGATTTATACCCATCGCCACTTTATATTCGAAATAAATCAATTTGGAGCGATTAAAAACCGAATATGACTTTATAATAAAATAATATTTTATGTTTTTCCTAAAGTGTCCATCTCCTCCCTTATAAAAGGGCACCTCCTCCCTCTACCCCTCAAACCATTTTGAGCATTCAAGCTCAGCCAAAGTCTGACAATTTCTCTTCTACACTTCCCTATAAACATCCTAGAGGTACTATTCTTCTTCAAATACCACCTTTAGTGCCCTAAGAGTAGGTTATGAAGTGGCGCTTCAAAGAAGAGGTAATGTCTGTTACCGATTCTTTCAACTTTATTTCTTCTTACACTTCCTCTTATTTAGTAGTTTCATTATTAAGTAATAACATTAGTGTCACTAATATACTGATATGTTATTATATATATGAAACAACCCTATTTCACCTTCTATTTATCCTACGGAATACGAAATCACCGCGCGTGCGTACGTACAAAATATCGTCTCCACGTCGTGGTGTAATCTGTTTTCCACCACCACCTTACTTGGATGGGTATAATGGTGTAAAGAATAACTATATATGATTATTGTAAATTTATATTGAATCTGAAATAGTATACATACACTTCAATAAAATTCCACGATCATGGGAATGATATCATCGCTCGTTCGTACGTACGGCCTACCTTCTCCGTAATGTGATGTGACTCGTTCTACACGATCTTCAATGCATAATGATTATATAAATGAATTGAATTAATATATATGATATATATTACACTAATAAAATTCTGTAAATGAGGTATATATAACATAAAAATATGAATAAGAATTTATTCGACAAAACACGAATAAGAACAAAAAGCAATAAACACCCGAATAACAAGTAGCAATGAAATATTACTAATACGATGCTAAGAATATGTCCATATATGATATCATAACAATGAGTATGATTCTGGAAGAATTCAATAATATTATTTAAATCCTTATATAGGAGGTTCGGGCACGTACGAAGAAAAATGGATCTAAGGTAAGGGAAAATCTCGTAATCTCAATTTTTTTCCAAGATTGTTTATACTTCGGAAATTACTAGGGAATATTTATCATCCACATCCATGTTTCATCAATATGTAATTTTATTTATGTCCTACTACAATTTTTTAAATCCAATTTTACCCATTCGAATTTTTTTAGTAAAATATATGAAAGGAATCTTTTGTCGTTTTCAGTACGAGGTACTTTTTTGGCCTTTCCGACAAAAGTACGGGAAGAATGTTATTTTTAACTTATATGACATGAATGGATTTTTATGATTTCCTAGAAAATTATTTCCATGAAGCATCCTTTACATGTTTTCATGTTTATTTTTAATCAACTTCTTTTAGTTTAAAATTGTATGACATGTTAAGAAAGTAAAATGTTTCTTTTTGAAGTAGAAAGGATATTTTCCTCAAGAATGGAGTTCAAGTGTTTAATCAAAATTATTTTACATCTATGACAATATAGGGTTATAATTCTATACCTATTTTGACAGTAATTTTATTACTATGGAATTATGTTTATGAAGTCCTTTTATATTTTATGATTTATGTTATGATGGCATGATGTTTAAGAATCCCATTTTTATTACATGGGTTATGCTATGATGTATGATTTATGATATTGTAGAACACATAAGAATGGTATCATTATGAGATGGGTGCGACCTATATCTCCCTACAATGAATTGGGTAAATATTTATATCTCATGAGATATAAATGGTTAGAATGGAAGGTTAATCCGGATCAGTGATACAGGGCTGAAACGAGGAGTGAACTCGGTTCCGAAATAGACTTTGTCCGCTAAGATATTCTTGACAATGAGTCTTGACTACTAAGAAATAATTCTTTATGATTATGTGTGCAAGCCACAACGTTTCCTGTTTTATGTTATGATTATTGGGATTACATTTCACTACTATGATTTATCCCATGTTATGAAATTATGATTTCTTTTGTAGGTTAATATTTCCAAAATGATATGTTCTTATGAATATGATGTGATTGATATTTCTTTTGTTTACCCTTACTGAGCATTTGAGCTCACCCTTTTGTATGTTTTCTTCTCCCCATGTCAGGAAGAAGGATATTAAGTAAGATATGCTAAAAGGGACTCTAGATATGATAAAATAAAAGGGAGACAATGTAGATGATTCATGAACCAGTTGTTAATGTTTCCCAGTTTCTAAAGACATTATACATATATGGTCCATTCATGGTTTTGTAAAAACTATGCTTCAATTATGATGTAATAACAATGTATGTAAAGTATGGGTCATGATATGTATATCATTTAAATATATTTATATACATATATTTATAAACTATTAATAAATATATTTATTGTAATTTTATAATTTTTTGAATATATATATATAGTTAATTTATACTTTTAAATTAATATATTTAAAAGGTATTTATATATAATTAAAATATTATGATTATAAATATAATAAATATATCTATTATTTGAATATATTTTTTGTAATTTTATATGTGTTTATGGGAACGAAATAAGTCAAAGGGTATTATAAATCATGATTATTGTGAGTGTTATTAATGTATAAATGAACTTTCATGAGTCCTAAATACGTAACATATGCATGCATCATCATTAATATAAGTGATCTTAATATTTGGAAATAGTAACCCACAATCATATTCACAAATAATCTTAGGATTAATATAACAACAATTATATGTACTCACACATATAATGTATGAACATAATGCCAATCATGAATATCATCATTATATCTTGATATATATATTTATTGACAAAATTCATTGGAGGCATATACATATTTAGAAATGTATAATTTTAAATATTTTAAACATATTATTTATTTTTTAAAAGTTTTTATAATTTTTTAATTATTTAAATATATATATATATTTATAATATAATAAATATTTTTTTTAAAAACAATATATATATATAATTGAATTATTAAAATATAGATATTAACTATAAACATGGGATTTTTAATTAATTCATATAGATAATTAATTTTTTTGAATGTAAATATAATAATGATATCTTTAATTAAAAATCAATATCACTACTATTATTAGAACTGATAAATACTATCTTTATCATCACTAAAAAAATTGTTGATAAAGGGTACACCTTTAAAATCATTTTTAACACTGTGAAAAGTCACATTTATCAACATTTTTAACGTGCTCTGATAAATGGGAGGTTTTTATCACCACTTTCTATTTACGGCTGATAAAATCTGGCACATGACTTTCCCAACTCTATAGTATTGATTAATATTAAAAATGATTGAAATTGAATAATTCACAGTGAGTAGACACCAAAAAAATATTGGAAAAATGGACATGTTTTATTAATTATGAAAAAAATAAATAAATGTATGTATATTGCAATGAATGTGAATACATATTTAAAATATTAAATCATAGTAAATAACTATAAATAAATTAATATTAGAACATGATTAAAATTAAAAAAAATAAAATAAAAATAAAATTTAAAAAATAATACCAATTGAAATAATATTTAATTTAAATAAATTAAATTTACCGATTAAAAACATAATATTTTAAATATATTCTATTACTAAATGAAATTACTTACTCAAAAGGATCCGGATATAGATTTGCTTGTTCCTAAAATATTTATTTGAAAATATTGATGATAAAGGGAAGATAATGGATGGGGTCAAACAAAGAGGCATGCCATCATCCAAAAGAGAATCCTACAAAATAAGAATAAGATCATTCCCATAATTGTGATTTTAGTCTTCATTTTAAGTAATAGTTTCCCACTATGACTATGAGTTTCCTTTCTTGAAGTGATCGATGTACTTCTCCTCAACCCTTTTATACTCTAGAGTGAGCCCCATGGTAGAAGAATTGGTAGGCAAATTTCATCCATGCCCTCATGCACCGACCCAATCATCCAGACCACACCCTTAATCATGATTTTACGATGTTAAACCCAGTACCATGTCTTAACTTGTTTCCATGCCCCTTCGGGCTCTTCCCTCTCCAAAACACAAATGTCATTATCCCTAAGGGTTTTATCCTTAACATTAAGATTCTCAGTGCTAAATGAAATTTTAAAATGAATATTCAAATTTGAATAAATTGCATAAATATTATTTTTATGTGTTTCTATATAAGATTTCATTAATTACATAAATATTTATGGATGTGAAATTAATTTATATATATACATTTTTAATATATGTTAAATTTAATGATGACATTATATAACATGTAGCATCATATAACAAAATAAATAATCATAATAAAGAAAAAAATTAAGAAATTAATAACTACTATTATTTATATAGATAATTTAAAAAATTAAAAAATAAATATTTATAGAAGATAAAATGGGAAGGAATACATATAAATTATATAAATTACCACAATATTAAAAACAATAAATTATATTGAAAAATGTATAAATACATAATATTAATGGATAAAATTGAAAAAAATTTGAATCATAAATAACAAAAAATGAATAAATTACAAATATATTTAAAGAGTAAATATTTATAATCTATAAATTATTTAAAAAATGTAACAAAAAACATAACATTATCAATTAATAAATTATTATAAATGAATCCATGTTAAAAATGAGTGAAATTTGATTATATATATGTGTGTATGTTTAATTTAATAACAAATATACTATTTAAAATTAAGAAAAATGAATTAAATTATTAAGAAAAAATTATTTATATAGTAGTAAATAATATATTAACTATTTAATTATAATATAAATTATTTAATAAATATATTAAGTATTTAATAATTTCATTCATTTTTATAAATTATAAACAATATATTAATTATTTAAATATATATGTATATAATTAATATACAATTTATTTATATATATATATATATATTAAATTTTATAAGTTTAGTTTTAAAAAATTTTAGGGTCAGGTTCAGTCTAGCTTGTGAAACTGAGTGAATGCATGTGTTAAATAAAAATGAATATTTATTAATTATTTGAATTCAAATTGTGTTAAAAAAATTAAATGAAAAAAAATTATTAAAAACCTTATTAATGAAGGGTCTATTAATAAAAATGAATCAATTAAATATATATATATACATAATAATAAAGATTGTCTTAATTTTTTAATTATTGTATTAGTTAATTAATAAATGTATTAATTTTAATTAATTACAAACCATGTGTGACTTATTTAATAATATATATTCATATATTTTTTTTAAATTTATTAAATTTTAATTAAATAATTTATATAATATTTATTAATATATATATATATATATATATATTAACATATATCAATATTTAATATATATCTATATATTTTTATATATGTCCAAATTTTTTTATGAAAAATAAGAAATATAGTATTTTAAAAATGAATACACATAAATAAATTTTAAAAATGTTGCGATTGTTTTATTTAGAAAGGAGGAAATTGTGGATTATATTGATTCATGTCATCACTCAATTATTTACAGACTTGTGGATTTGATGTATAATCAATTTTGGAAAACCCCAGATCTAATTCAAAGTGATTCCTCTCTATTTCTAGAATGGAAATATATATTTTTTGGCAGGGCATTATTTTACATAATTTTTACCAAATGAGGAATTAATGTGACATGATTGGGGATATGTAATTTTCTCTTTGATATATGGATCTTTGAGCATTCATGAATAGAGAATTAACTTCTATCCATTTGAAATTAAAAAAAATCCTTTTCACAGGTCTTAGTTTGGTTTTTTGGGATGAATTGGATCTTGTGGATCCCAAATATCTTATCTAACCTTTCCTATTCAATCAGAGATCCAATAAAAATGGATAAGGAAACAGAGCGAGCAAGGTATGACTAATTTACTCAAGTACTTGTGGAGGAGGACCTTAATCAAACTCTTACTCACAATGTGATTCTCTCATATGATTATAATGAACTGACCTTGGAAATCACGTTTTAGAAGCTGCCAGTTTTCCTTCTTAATATAGGATCGTTGGGAACTTGTTGGTCTCTATATGAAGAGCTATGAATGTCTCTTTTTTCTAGGAAATTGGTCATGAATTATCAGTCTACAGGAAAAAGGATAAGGAAAATGTTGTAACAAATGGCGATGCAGTTATTGATGGAAAGATTTTTAGTGACACTGCTACCGATTCAGGTTTGTAGGGTCAGGTAGAGGTGGTTGTTTCTAAATAAATATGTTAGGGACATGCTATTGATTATATTTCCTCCAAGAGGACAGCTGTTTCTTCCACTAATTCTAAAAAGGAACATGGATAGTGGGGTTTTTTTCCATGCTGAAGTATCATGATGTTAAAATTATGGTGGTGTAGATACTACAGGTTTACTTAGTTGGTAACTGACTTATAGAGTTAATGTAGTTCTCAAGGAGGGAATCCCATTCAAAGACTCATTAGTTAGGATCCCCTTGAAAAAGGGTATTGATAGTTCAACTGTAGTTATTCAACGTGAGGGTGGAGATTTCTTGGATGAGGAGGAAATGTTGACTTTAGATAAATAAGTTGCACTGGAGTAGGATGATCAACTGTTGATTCTTGATGGAATGGTTGCTTTAAGGATCCATAAGGGAAAATAGAATATTGATACAGATTTATCATAAAAAATTATAATGTTTTCTCCAGATATGGGTGGAAATAGTGGTTCTGAGGTAACTATGTATGCTTAAAAAAGAAATGGTTATGTTGACATGTACCCCTCAAAAGGATCAGGCTTACACAATGATATTCAATTTTCTCCCTATTGTGTTCCTGTAAGTAGTATTACTCTTGATGATTCTAGTAGGTGTATAGAGGATGCTATAGTCGATGCAGATGGGATTAAAAATTATTCATCAAAATTAATGTATGAATAAGGCTTTCAATTGGTGCCTACAATTATGTTCAATTTTTTTTGATATTGATCAGGTTTTTCCTGCTCTTTCTTCTGGTGAGTTGGCATTATCCCCTATTGATTTTTGTTTTCAGATGGAACCTCCATAAGGAAATCATACATGCAAGCAATATGGTAATTAATGATCATTTATACCAGATGAAAATATTAAAAATTTATAAGTCACATAGGTAATATCAATCTATGTGAAATCTGATAATAAGCATAGAGGAAATTTGATCATTCATGATTTCTCTTCTGTAGGAGTTATAGATCTTAATGATTTAGAGAAGACTCCCATGTAGAAGGAAAAATTTAAACCAGATTGGGAAGAAGTAGAATGGACTAAGAAAAAAGCTAAGACATTGGAATGGGTCGTCTTCCAAAAGGTCACGACTGAGGGTGTGGGAATACTGATTGGGTTTCTAAAAAGGGTGAAATGAAATCAGAGGTTGATTTTGACATAGAGTGCACTGAAATTGAAATCCTCCTAAAACAAGAAGAAATATTTAGAGATTGTTATACCATGGGTCATATAAGTGGGAATGTTCAAGGAATAATTTATTGAATCACCATGTGGGGTGAGGAACATATGATAGTGACAAGGATTAGGAAAAACATTGTATTTCACAATTCTTTATAAGGGAAGCTATGCCTTGTATGACCCCATATTCTATATTCCCTATTTTCAGGTTTTTTATCTTTATTAATGTCACTTTGTATCTATGTATTCAAATAAAGAAATATTAAAAATAAATAAATTTTAAAAACAAATAAATTTTAAATATTATTAAAAAAATAATTACTAAAAAAAATATTAATATATGTATATATATAAATATATTATATTTTAATATAAATATAAATATAAATATAAATATAAATATAAATATTTATAACTAATATATTAATATACATTAAATAAAAATTTACTTATAAACAATATATTTCATATTATGTTTTATATACAATATATTTGTAAAATATTTATTTTTAATTATATAATTTATAAAATATTTATTAGTATATGTTAACATATATTAATATATATATATTTATATTTATTTATATATATCAATATATATATATTTATAAATTAAATAAAAATTTAATTATTAAAAATTAAAAAATATATTTAAATATAAAAAAGGAATAAATATTTGGAAATTTTAAACAAATAAAAATTAAAAAAATAATAATATATACATTTATATATTAATATTTAATATATAAATATATATAAATGTATATTTTTATATATGAAATCATAATTTAATTGTAAAAATTTATTAATTCAAGTGGCCCTCAACATGAATGGTCATCCATTTATGTAGCCTAATAGAGAAGACCTACTGAAGAGAGGGTGAGATGAAGCCCATGGTGATCATAGGGTGGTCCAAATCCAACACAGACTCAGGTGTGTAGGCACATGCCCATATAGGTCTGTGTGGAGAGTGTATGTGGGAGCCCATCCCCACACTAGGTTTCTAATGTGGTGATACTGCAAAATGATATAAAAAAAGCAGCCAACCATTCACATTTTTGATTTGAGACAGACTTGTTAGTTTTATGAGTGGTTTAACTAGCAATGATAAAGAAGAAATTTTCTAGTGATAGAACATAAAATGTCATAGGTTACAATTTACCAATCCTTAAAAAATCACTGATAAATGGAACCCATTATCATCGCTAAAATAAAGCACTCATAAAGGTGTATTTTATCTGAACGTTTTTAGCAATGATAATGGAAACCATTATCTCCGCTTTTCAACAGCATTGCTAAAAGATAGAACTGAATTAAACCAAAACAGTAGTAGTGATAAATGAAATAATGATGATATTCTTGATATATTTATCATTTGGAAAATTTAATAATCATTTTTTTCTTACCATTTCTCTGACTAAAAATGTGATTGTCGTTCATGTACGTGTGGACAACCACCTTCATGAAGCGACGTGGCTCTATTTTCATCACCACACTACAAGGATGATAAATATAAGTATATTTAATTCAATAATATGATATTTATGATATTATGATCATTATTTAATTATAAAATATTACATACCCCCATTATATATTTATAATTGAAAATGGAAATGTTACTTTTGTGTGTGTGTGACCTACCTTCTCCTTGATCATTACGTACTTAATTTCTCGAAAATGTCAATAACAATTAGTCTCAAAAGTTTAATTGATGTAAAAATATTATAATTATTTTAGGATTATTATTCTAGAGATGATGTAACTATATAATATGCACAAGAATTGAAACATTCATGAAAAATAAGGA
Organism: Viscum album; assembly: GCA_963277665.1. NCBI lineage: Eukaryota > Viridiplantae > Streptophyta > Magnoliopsida > Santalales > Viscaceae > Viscum > Viscum album. The sequence continues at coordinate 791,156,203 of OY728135.1, read as the reverse complement.
ATTAGAAAAAATGTAATTAACATGTGAAATATTGAAAATAATGAACAATTATTAAAAGGATCATATATGATATTATAAATATTTAAATGGTTGTGGTATAAGTTAATAAATTTTTTAAAACCGTTATACAAGAGGTTATTTATTATTCAACTAAAAGGAATTTTAAGTTGAATGACTTCATCTCAATTTCCCTTCATTGTGGAATATCTTTTTTTGGTGCACATAATTTATTTAATATGGTGTAAATAATATACCTTTTACATGTAATATCATGAATACCTCATACTTCATGGTATTCTATGTTTTAATTTTAATTACTTTACCTGGGGGTTTATGATATGAAAATTACTATGTGGTAATGAATTTCAATACTCAATTTCTATTAATTAAGTTCTATTACTTTTTAGTTGTATTTCTCATTATAAGATTATATATGTAATTACTTATAGTTATTGAATGTCGTATATAATCTTTTTAGGTTGATTTTCATTCAACACACATAATTGATTCATTGATGAATTTTCCCTTCAATATTATGATCTGTGTAAGGGTTTATTTTCTAATCTCATTTCAATATGGACTATTTATAATAGAGTTTCCATTAAAACAAATTATTTTACCATTGTATCATAAAACTCATTAATTTTATTCTACTCTAGTTACTCATAATGTTTTAAAGTAATAGTACAATTTTACCACTCTTTAGTACTTAAAATGATTGAGAAAAATTTTTATTAAAATACGACATCATTTCTCTATTAGTTCGGAAATCCTTTGTCTTCCAAATTTTTTTTTCGATTTTTTTATTTTATTTTAAAATATTAAAAATAAATTAATAAATACAATTTTCCCATTTTTAATATTTTTTTTAAATTTTTAATGGAATCCTAATGTCATTTTTCAATAATTCCCATTTTTATATTACTTAAAAAGTGAATCAAATATTTATTTTAATGAGTATGGGATAAATTAAATTATCATTCATCCTGAAAACATAGTTTTTTGAAGTACCAATTATATGTTTTATTGGTTATATTCCTCAAGGTTGTCTTAATGGATCTTTTCATTGAATTTTTATTTATCAATGATAACAACCCTTATTCTACTCCATCTCAACAAGGGATATGTTATATTAATAACATACTTATTCATTCAGTGGATGTTTTATGATCATTTTTAGCATGGAAAGTTTATACATTAACTTAATTAATTAATTTTTATAGTTATTAACATTCTCTTGAAATATTCACTTTCTCTTGATCGTTAACATTAAATTTATCCTAAATATCCATATTATTTATCTTGGATATGTTCATTTATTAAACCAAATTTCATTTTTAGATGATGTTTTCTACATTGAATGTTATTTTTTATCTGGGGAAATATTGATAAATATTTAAACTATACATAATAATAATATTTGATGATAATGATAAATTTTCAAGAAAAAATAGATTATCTTATATAAGAGGTATTCCTTGGATATACCGTGAATGGTGGGGCTCAAAATTATATATCCCCTTGATATATTAGTTGTATCATGATGAAAATCAATAAGAAAACATTAAATAGGGTTTAACCTATAGTATTAAACCATGTTGTGAAAGTTCTTGCGGGTAGAGGTATGTTGTTATTGAGGACATGATGTCTAATGATTAATCTGTCTTTAATTTAGAATTAATTTAATATTTTCCATGATATATTCTTAATGATATTATCTCAGAATGCATTTCATTATATGTTTATTGATTAAATGTAACGAGTTATCAGTTATTTACCATCCCATACAGACTATGTGTTATCTTATTATACATGAGATTTTTATCATGATATTATATATGGATGCATTTAATTCTCAAATTATTGATTATATGGAATGTATGTTCATAAATTTTACTTACCATATTTATTATTCCCTATACATTTATGTTTTTCAAGTTATTGATTAAATACAATTTGTGTTCAATAATTTACCTTTCTATATTGATTATGATTTATTGATTCATGATAGCTTCAGCTCTATATAAACCTTACTAAGCATTTGAGGTCACGCTTATTTTCCCCCTTTCCTAGTAATCAAAAATGTGTACAATAATTGATATGAAAGGAAATTATATAGGGAATAATGTTATTATTGAAAAAAATTATGTTGATTTTTTTTCAAATGTAATATGGGAAACATGTATGTATCTTATTTACTAAGTCTACTAAACTATCCAGTTATTTGTGAAGAGATTCCTTGTATCATATTCCAATATAATAAAGTAAGATACTGAGTTTGGGTTACTGGATATATCATAACAACAGTTGGTATCATAGGATTTTTATTTATAGAAACAATATAACATATGTTAAGGAAAATATAGATTAGGGAATGCATTCCCTTTTTAAACATTGATGAAAACACTAGAATAATATACCAAATTTTTGTAAAGGAAGAGATTATGTGGGTTTTCTATGAAGTACATACCTTTTTGGATACCACAAGTGGATGTGGTTCTGACACAGTTGTACCTAGGGGTAAAAACTCTAAAAAGGGTTCATTGGGATATACTTGATCATCACCAAGTGCATGATAATATGCCTTACTAGACACATAGTTATACACACATAGGGGATATTATTCTGATAATTTACATTTTCTTTTAAAGCCATTATATAGGATTTTAATGGAGGATGAAAATTAATGACCTAGTTAAAACCTGACTTTTCCTAGATTAAAAAAAAGTATCAATGTTTTAAATATACTATAAATGATTATATATTTTTAAAACCATGATTATTATTTCTCACACTATTCTTTTTTGGTAGTAGTCAATGATTGGAACCCCAAAAAATCATGATAACATTGAACATAAAGGAAATTTTGGTGACTATAAGAAAAGAATTTGATGTCTTTAGGAGTGAAAGATATCATGATTATTCTTAATCAGTTATCCCAAAATACAACAAAAACCCTCTACCATTACCATTTCTTATAATTACCAAAGTATAGCAATATGGGTTTTTCTAAGAGCCCGAGTGGTGGATATCATTGAGGAAATAAGGCTCAATTTCAATCATGTAAGAAATGTGGAAGGATTCACACATAAATGAGTATCATAGAAAAGGAAAAAAATAATTATTTTGAAAGAGGAAATAAATTTAATAATTTTCATGAAAAAATGATGAGTTTAATGAAAGGGAATAAATCGCATCCTAGGGATCCATTGATAGTTCATTGTCTTAAATATTGGGAATTTGGGAATAATCTATTTCTATTACCTCTTCTAATTGTTAACCCCAAGACCAAGGTTGAATCATTTTTAAAATAAAAGAGTTGATGTATTTAGGTATTGGGATTCTATAATTATTTATTGAATTACTTTTAGGAATTGTATTTTGGTTATCAGAATCATTAATCATTTAAGGATAGGTTAAAAAATTTCACGTATATGTGTATTTATTAACTTAAGATATATGGATACCATCACAGGTTTATGTGTTCCAGGTTGATCATAAGTTCAATGTCTTAAAAAACTATTTTTATTTTTTGTGGTAGGAAAATAACATGATTAAGGGTATTCTTGAAAATATTTTATGGAAGTAAAAACCATTATTTTAGTATATGTTTTAGTGAAACGTTATTTAAGGAATAATTACCATAATATTTGTGGGAATAAGTTTAAGGTTATTGGTAACCTTTATGGTTTATCTTATCTTAGATCTGAGTTAATTATAGTTTATTATAATTTCATAATGTTATAAGAATTTTATTAATATTGTTTTTGAAAAAGGATTTCCAATTGCATCTGATGAAGGGAGAGGTACTCGAAACCACAACTGAAAGATGATAATGGTTTTCTTCTAATCACTGGACTATGTGATATCATAGTTAATATGTCACCATTTTTTGTTAACTTATATGATGGATAAATATTAATGTTGAAATTATTGTTTTACTGTCGTGGTTTAGAGATTAATTTCTTATATTATAAAACTTATGTTAGCTATATCATTCTTGGATAATATTTATCGTTTGATAAAAAATTATTTCCACACATTTTTTATCATATGATCTATTTAAAGTAAATTTTAGTGCTTAAAACACAAAAAATTCATTTTTGGTTATTTATTTCATGGGGTAAGTGATTAATTGGAAATTAATCGAATTATAAAAAAATCATTAAATTGTTCTTATGAAATAGAAACATATCAAGTAAGTATATTTCATTATATTATTAGGTATGAAAAAGAATTAGTAAAATTTATGAAAAGGATCTTGAAACAAAAATATTATTATATTAAAATTATATTTGAAGAATCAAATGTACTTTTAAATAATTATATATTTACAATATTTAGGTAATTAACATTCCATTGATCATTTACTTTATTATGATCAATGAACCTTTATCAATCTTAATTATTTATAATAATTTACTACTATGTTCATATCTTCAAATTCAGAATCTTTATTCTACATAGAAACACAGTTACGGGTTATTCCATATGAACTTTTTACTTCCCATTCTCTATTATTATGAGGATATTTTAATAAACCTTTTACAATGTGGGAGTTAAATAATGAAATTTTCAAATATCTAACCATTAATTTTGGAGTACAAGATCATATCCTAAGGATGAAATTTAATAATGGTCGGGATAATGTCACTCCTATAAATTATAAAACAACAACATTTTATTCTATATCATATGATACACACAACAACCATCTTAAATAACCCATAAAATATATTTCGTTACATTAAACCTCTTTGATAGCTTACAAAACACGACACCCCGAGTATAAATGAAAATTAATATAGAATACTATTATAAAATTTACATTAAATTGAAATAAATGAGTAAGAATAAATAAAATTTTATAATAATTTTAATCAATTGATTATAAATATAATACTATTAATTTAAATGAAAAAGAAAGTTTTTCTAAAAAACTATATTTTTCCAAAAAAGATAGTTTAGTTGTGATTTCATACATAGTTTAAGAATAATTTTTACCAATTATTGAAAATTTCATAAATTAAATGAAAACAAATTTTTAAATAATTATATCAAAATTATCTTTTTGTGATGGTTTTTTATTTTGTGGTAATGTTTTATTTTTTGATGAATAGTGAAAAAATACTAGATTTTTTAAAATCCCCTTTGTGTGTAAATAATTTATAAGGATAAATTATATTTTAAATTGTATTTAATGAAAAAATATATAAATTATATTATAGATTAGCTAATATTTTTTATTATATTGAATCTAATATTGAATTTTGATATTAAAACATTCTATAATTATGATACTTTTCTCTTTAGAGACGTGCTTTTTTGATGCATTTGAAAATACAATTTTTAATTAGATTCTGAAAATTAGATGAAATAAATATTTGAATATTTATTAAGTATTTATAATAATAGTAACCTATATTATTTAATAAGGCTAAATTAAATTTGATTAAAATTATTAGTGAAAAGAGTAAAAATTAATTACCCTGGTTAAAGAAAAAAATGTGTTTACCATGGGGTTAAAAAAAGAGAAGGGTTAAAATGGAATATAAAATTATGTAAACTATATTTAATATAACTATTTTAACCGTATAACTTCTAATTATATATAAAAATCCATTTTTTATCTGACTTTTATTTGAAAAACATGGTTACACCTATTTTTTTGAAAAACATAGAGGATTCCCACTCACCTCAATTATAAAAGGACACCCCTATCCTCTCTTCATCATACCTTAAAACTCTTTTGGATCGAGAAATCCCAACAAACATTACTTACCAACATGAATACCCTCATACATGTTGACTTTTTTTATCAATAGTACTTTTTTGGAATACTTTTGGTATAATTCTGAATAGGTGGTCCATGAATAGGTAAAATTATTAATTATATGTGTTTGTTTTATTTCTTTTTTACACCATATTCAAATATTATTCCTCTATGAATATATAATAACACCAATATCTCCGATATATTTAATTTTTTTAATTTAATGGTATGAACTATATCCATATCCTCTTCCCTCAAATGACAAATGATAATGTTGCTTGTGTGTGTGGATGACAACTACCTTGAGAAACCAATGTGGCACATTTTATATAAAAATATTTCTTGGTAGGGGATGATGGATATTAAGTATATATATATATATCATTTATAACATAATTATACCTATGGAGTCATTATATCATGTATAAATAATTACATTATATTCTTTAGGGGATATGACAACATTGTTCTTGTGTACGATTGACTACCGCCTCACGAAGTGATGTGATTCAGTTTTCAATAATTATTTACATCTAAAGTGATAAGGATAGTTTTAATTAATATATTTGATATATATCACATAATTATTAAATTTATGTCATATTTATCATTCCTAAAACATAAGATTTAATTTTATTTCCAACCTTTTCACTCACTTAAAGATGATAATGTCATTCATGTACTTGTGGAAAACATCCTTCACGAATTTATGTGACTCTCTTTTCATCACCAAAACACATGGATGATATATATAAATAAATTTAAAAAAATAAGATTTTATTTATGATATTATTCTCATTCTGTAAGTATAAAATATTAATTACCTCTAATCAATAATAGTCATTGAAAATTGGAAATGTTACACATGTGTACGTACTGCATACCATCTCCATGATTGTAACGTAATTAATTTATCAAAATATTAATTTCTAAATGTTATTAAAAGTATAATTTAATTATATAAATGATAAATATTTTATAATTATTATTCTGAATATAATGTAACTATATAATATAAAAATTAACCAAAACATTCATGACAAAGCAGAAATGAAAAAAACAAGGCAATTAGCAACAAAAATAATGAAACAAATGGATTATTATACATGAATGGCTGATAAGAAGTTATGAAAGAATCATATTTAATATTAAAAATATTAAAATTGTTATTTTATATGCTAATAACATGTTTTAAACCACAATAAATGAGGTTAAATAATATTCAACCAAAATGAATTGTGAGGTATGGGACGTCATCTCAATTTCCCTTCACTAAGGCATATATTATTGTTGTTAACCTAATTTATTTTATATTTTTTTTATACATTCCATTTTACATGTAATATAATTAATCCTTAATACTTCATATTATTTTAATTTTAAATTTCAATTATTTTATACAAGTGGATTTATCTTGAAAATTACCCAGTGGTAATGAATTTCATAACAAAATTTCTCTTTATTGGGTTATATTACTTCTTTGTTGTATTTAATATTCTATTTTTATGTTTTTAATTATTTTTTATTATGTTTTTATGCATTTACCAATGTTTTTGGATTATCTATATTTGGCAAACACAATTTATTCATATATTTATTGTCACTTCAATGTTATGATAATTGTAAGGGTTTATTTCACAGTATAAATTTAAAAGGGATTGTTTATACATTAGGTTCCATTGCAAAAAAATTGATTTATAATTTTATAAAAACCCCTTTTATTTTATTATAGTACGTGTATTCATGAATTTTCTATGTAATTTTACATTTTTCTACTTCTTTGGTACTTAACATTATTTATAATATATTTTTAATAAAATATGATTTAATTTCTTTCTTCTATGACAAACCCATTTTGTTATAAAACAATTTTATCAAAAAATATTTTCAATATTTTTTGGAAATTTTTGAAATGAATTATTAATGAACATTCTACTAATGTTTTACTTTATAACACAATGTTTTTAAATTAATATTCATTTCATTATTCAAGAAACAACCATTTGATTTTACCAAAAAAGAAAATGGAAAAATTATTCTAACTTGTATAACACAGATAAAATTTGTTGTCTTTAAAACCAATCTATTTTTTAAAACATTCTTTATTAGTTTTAAAATTTATTTTACTGATGAATGATTTAATAGAAATATTGATTTATTTTTTATTTAATATCAACATGAACCCTTATTCTTTTTATATTATACTAGGGATATATTTTATTGATACCATCCTTATTAATTATAGGGATAGTTTAGGATTATTCTGACCACATAATGTATTGAAATCCATATTATTGATTCATTTTTATTTTCATTAACTTTCCCCTAAAATATTCATGTTAATATGATCATTTGGCAGTACATTTCCCCTAAGTATCCACACTATTTATCAGGGATATTTTTATTTATAAAATCGTATATAATTTTTTTATAAGGGGTTCTATATTGAAATTTATTTTTTTATATAGGGAAAATTTACCAAATCAATATTCTTTAATAAATACATATATTTGATGATACAGATCATTTTTGATAAAGTGAATCTATTATTTGATATATGAAGAATATTTTAGACAAGTAGTGATGGGTGAAACCTAGAATTATATATACCCTTAATGCATTAATAGTCTACTGAGGAAAATCTGTAAACTAGAATTAAAAATGATTCTATATATAGTTTAGAATAGTTTTATCAAAGTTCATGATAGTAGATATATCATGTGCCTAATAATATGACATCCAATGATTATGAATTTCCTTAATTAAGAATTCATTTATTATTACCCCTGAAATTTTATCAATGATATTATATCTATTTGTATTTCATTGTTTATTTATTGATTAAAAGGAATGTGTCTTTAGTTATTTACCTTCCCATAATTATTATTCCTTATCTTATTATCTATTATATTTTTGAAATGATTTTATCTATGTATGCATTCCATTATCATTTTATTAATTAAATGGAATGTGTGTTCATAATTTTACATTTCAATATATATATTATACCCTATCTAGTTAGGATAGTCATGTTATTGATTAAATAGAATTTGTTTTCTGTTATTTATCATGCCTGAAGGATTATGATTTATTTATTCATGATATATTCCACTATAAGAATCCTTATTGATTATTTGAGCTAACCCTTATTTTTCTTCCTTTCCTAGTGATCCATGAGGTGGATTATGATTGATATGAAATGAAATTCTAAATAAAATAATGTTATCCTTGAAAAAAAATTTATGTTGTAATGTTTTTTTCTAACATAATATGGAAATAATGTATGTATCTATTTTAATAAGACTACTGAACAATTTCAGACTTCGGGATTTTATTCCTTATTTCTTATGAGAATGTAATAAAGGAAAACACGTCCTCCAGATTACTAGTTTTGGGGTCATTAAAAAGAGACCCTAAATTATGGGATGAATTTCATTCATCAAAACCATGTTTGAGTTCAAATTTATATTCCAATCGACACAAAACTTATTCGGTGTAAATGGGATTTCAAGAGAAAAAACATAATAATGTTAAAGTAAATTCCAATAACACATAATTATTGTATAAAGGATTTAGGAAAATTTATGGAATTTAATATGATGAAATATTTTCTCTAGTTTCCATCTTTTAATACATTAGAATTTGGCTTTTCCATAACATCCTTCCATAACTATAAAATTTGGAATTTGGATTTTAAAACTACTGTCCTTAAGGGTAAAATTCAGGAGAATTTGTATATGGATCTACAACAAGGGTTTATGTATCCTAGAAATTAAATAATAGTATGGAAGTTGTAGAGATGCATTTACAGATTAAATAAAATATCTCGGTCATAGAATATTTAGTTAGATAAATTCATAAAAGAAATTATTTTATTTAGAACTAATATGGTCCATGTGTTTACAATAGGTCTAGTGGGAGTATATATATTACCATAATAAAATATTTTTATGAAATATTATTAATTGGAAATTATAAACCAACCATACATGAGGTTAATTAATGGTTTAGTAAGTGATTCTATATGATTAACCTAGGTGAATAACATACTTTCTGGAGATGAATATCATCTATGATAGATCATAGAGGATACTTGGAAAAAGTCAGAGTATATACATTGAATAGATATGAAATTATTTTAGTATAGAAAAATCCATGAGGGGAATGGTTCTATTGTTTCATGGTAAACATCCTAATAATAAAATGCATCCTCAAACACAAGAGGAAATAGAGTGAATGGAAAAGAACCCATATGCTTCAATGATAGGATTTATCATGAATTCCATGTTATGTACAAGGTATGATGTTTCCTATACTTTGATTATGGTAGGGATATATCTGGAAGATATAGGTAAATAACATTTGATAGCTATTAATTATATTTGTAAGTATATAAGTTTAAATAATGATACACATATTTTGTTTTAAGGAGATGAAAATCTAGTTATTAGGAGGTGTGTGTTGGAGGAGTAATAAAAAGTAAATATATTCTAATTCCACAACAATGTTTGATTATATTATAGCTTCATATGTAACCATGAATAGTATTTATTTGAAACATTTTATAAGATCTTGATGTGGTTACTAATAGTAAATATCCTATCATATTCTACTATGAAAACCCTACGTCGATAGTTCTATCCAATGATATTAATTTACACTAATGTATTGGTAATTATCAAAGAGGGAGAATGGACAAAGGTTAATGGTAAAATTATAAATAGAATAAATTATATTTATTAATATGATTAAATTTGTGTACATGTCAAGAGATTAATAATAATATAGGATAAGGGCTCAACTAAGAATTATAATGTTGGAAAGGAGATTGTGTGTGATCTTTCATTCCCAATCCTATCATAATAAATTTGTAATATTAAAAAATTCCATATTTACTATTGGTCAGAGTGGAATCTCAAGAAGGGGGGGGGGGTGGATTGAGTTCTTACATAAAATTTCTATGAAAAAAATTATTTTAAAGATCCCCCAATATTAAAACAGACCAATAAATTAAGGCAGTAGAGATATAAATGTTTAATAGGTCAAATGGTTCATCAAAGGGTGATTAGTCCTTAGTTAAATTAGTGTAAAACACTTATTTAGCTTTTGAAAAAAGTTTACTGAATAAAACAAAAACACAGACTATCCCAAAATAACTATCATAGTTAATGAAATACATTTTTCTGTTTTAGCAATTATAAGAAGTGAAAAATAGACAAAACATAGTATAATAGAAATATAGAGCACATTGTAGTTAAACAAGAGGTTTAGTTTCAAGTGGAGACATAATCCTCTCGACGTGTTGGTCACCAGACACCAAACAGTTTATCTAAATTATAAACTTGATACACAGCCTATATCATGCTTTCCAACTGTTTGAACAAACTAACCAAGGTTCACACCCTCTACCATAGTTCTTCGTGGGAGTAACAAACAATATAGACCATACACGGTCTATTCTATAGTTATATGTGGAAAAAATTTAAGTGAATATTGATGTGAGTATTTTCAATATCCTATATTTTAAGAACATGATATAGTGTGTGTAATAGAAAAAAACACACTTCTTAAAAATGTAAAATGAAAGAACACAATAGACCTAATATTATGAGATTGAGTTTAGAAAGCACAATGTGTTTGAAGTTCATCTCTTGAAACCATGGGATAAAGAATTTTTCGTTTGATTCTATCTCTGGAAGTTTTACTTAAAACATATTGTCATAAATTTAGGTTCTATAATTCAAGAGGTGAATCTTGTACTTCTTATTTGTTAGAAATTTGATGAAGCATAGAAGGCATCCTTGAAATTGTTCTCCCAAACTGTTCTTCATGAGGTTCTTGGGTTCAGATTGTAACAATCAAGTGGTTCTTCCTTTTCCTCTTTGATCAAGTGATTAAGCACATTCTCATGCATTCCTCTGCACTCTCACATGCCTTTTCGCACACACTTCTTTTCTTCCTTGGTCTTATATTTTATATTTGAGGTCCACAAATAGGAATAAGTAAACCACATGCGGTCCTCCTCGTACCTCATACTATCCCCAGATAAAATTTCTTGATATGTCTACAATCAGCATTAATTAATGTTAGAAGCATTAAATTTACAAAATAAGACTGTTAGAATAATCTAAAGAATTTGAAAATGTATGGATGGGTAAGTATCCGTAGACTAGTAAAGGAAGCCTTCACAACAGTAGGCTTTAACGACATCCTTTCATCGGTGACCTTCATAGATGACCTTCATCGGTGACCTTCTCAAGGGTATCATTCAGCGGTAAGATTGAATATGTGACCTTTGCATCAGTGACCATTGCATCGGTAACCTTTTCATTGGTGACCTTTCCATCGGTGACCTTTGCATCGGTGATCTTTTCATTGGTTAACTTTACATCAGTAATCTTTACATCGGCCACCTTTGTATCGGTAATGTTTGCATCGATAGCCTTTACATCAGTAACCTTTGCATCGATAAACTTTACTTAGATTAATTTATTACTTTTAGCTTAAAAAAATAACAATGAGATTAACGATAAATAGGAATCACTAGAACATGATTGTCACAATAATGAAACATGATTATTCTATTGTAGAAGCATGATTATCACATAAATGATACATGATTTGGGATTATCATAATAGTTGAGTCCAATAATCTCCCCCTTTTTGATAATAAAAAATTATGTCATAATTTTCTCTATCATGGTTACATACATTTGATAATATCTTCATAGATGTGTATAATTAAAACCGAACCAAGGTTTTGGTATAAAATATAAATAGTTTATATATGAAAAAATTCTAGGTAATGTAAAAACTTATCCCCCTTTTGGTATCCTTGTGGAACATAAAACTTCTCCCCCTTTATGAGTATAAAAAGAATATAAGAAAAAATGTGAAAAAATAGGATTTTATTATTAATGAAGCAATGAAACAAGATACAAAAAGTGTACACAATATCTCTATCAACTAAGATACCCCACATCCAATCCACATCATAAATTTCAAAGGGATCTTTGGAAGTTTGAAGCTGAGTAGTCAGGGTTTGAACATAGAGGGATATGCCTAGGTATGGCATTCAGCAGGGTTGGAGGAACTTATACAGAGGCATCAACAGACTATAGTGAGTAGATCTTCGAGGGATCTTAAGGGTTAAGCTTTAGATGTCCTGTGCAGGAGTTGTCATTGCTGCAGTACTGGTAGATCCTGAAGCAGCGGAGCAAGAAGGTAAGGCTGGAGGAACAATGATGGGAGTGTAGTCCACATGGAGGAGAAGCAAAAGAATATTTATAAAATCCATTATAATTCTTCCTCTTATTTTCATGGCTGAGATAAATTCACCCTTATTCTCCACAAATATCTCTATGGAAGGATTCAACTATCTAAGCATGCTAAATTGATTGTTAAATTTTTGAGTGATAGGTGGGATCCTCAAGTTCTCCAATAATAGCTTAAAGTGACCATCCATCTGATCCTTAGTGAACACCCTTTTATAATAGAAATAAAATTGCTCTTTTATGGCCTTCTGATCTTTAGTATATTCTCTTATATATTCTTATACAAGTTTTTGAATTTCCCTGGTAGTGGAAACGACCTGAGTTATAGACTGAGGGTCTGTGGTACTAGCACCAGGGAATTTCTCCACTTTTTCTTTAACAACTGATCTGAAGGCTTATAGATCAACAGGTGGAGCGGCTGAAGAGGAAGTAGATGCACACAAAGGTGCCATAGTGAAAGGCATTGTCTCTTTAAAAGATTTTGTTAGCCCACTGATAAGCCTTTTCACATCATCATCTTGACCACTCACATGTGTCTCTATAGACTTCTTAAAGTCCTAAAACACAGTGACCATCTACTGAACCACACTCTTAACATATCTAAGATCCCTATCCACTTTCACCCTAGAATCCATATAGGAATATAATCTAGAAATTTACTGCTTCACAGATTCCATATATTCTGCTAATGTTCTGATCTGATTATGACAATTCTTCACTTCATGTAGCAGATTTGAGTGGGAGGTAGAAAGAACTATCTATAAGAAAGATACTATAACTTCTTGATTTAGGGCCATGGATATCTCTATCTCAAAAGGTTTATCATCAAAATGTCTTTTCAAATATGGCTTCAAAGATTACAAGTCATCATTCTTCACAAAGTCTTGAACTAAAAGTAATATTGGCTGCACAATAGTTGTATCTGTAACTGAAGAAATTAGAGGACTTCTGATAGGGTTGTCATCATCAGAGTCTCCATAATCTAATCCCAAGACCCCAAATAGAGGTTCTTCTGACCAATCTTCTATTCCATGAGCAACAAGAATTGAACCTGTGTTAATAGGTTCCTCCCCCTCACTTGGAGCATTCTCTGAACAACTACATCCATCTCAGCTATACCTCTTTAATCGACTCCATCAACATGAGAGTCCACTTTCACTTCCTCTACACAATATTTAACCACTTCCATTGCAATTCCAACTTAAAATGAATTAGAAACCTCTTCATCCCCATATTCTTCAATTTCTGTTTGACCTATCAGAGGATTGAGACTTAACACTCCTCTTCACTTTCACCAGATGCTGTATCAAAGTCATCTTGACTAGATTTAGTGTCATCTTCCTCTTCTTAGTTATCTCTAATTTATCTTAAGTTATTTTTATCTCCTTATTCTTCACCGGTCTCCTCATCATCAACATCCCTTAGGATAGTCTCTCCACTATGTAGTCTTTTTAGTGGGCTAGGATTACCAAAAGATATAATGTTGACATGAGGAATGTCAGGATCACTCCTTTCATCTATAGAAGAATCCTCTCTGACTTGCATAACAACAGCCTCTTCTTCATCATCTGAGTATGTAGAATCTACTTTATTAGGCTTCAGATTAGGGCCTATGTAATTATTGGGCCTTCTAGGATGAGTAACTGGGATGAATTCCTCATAGATCTTAGCCACATCATTAACCCATATTCTTTGCCAAGGGTTCCAGCTAATCTTCATAAACATGAAAATTATCAGGGGGATGCAGAAATTATCATTCACTACATATGTTTCCTTATTATTTCCAGAAACACCTTTTAATTTCAATATTAAGGATTTCAATCTGGTATGAAAAAAGGAATTTGACTTGGAGTTGGGCCTTTTCATATCCTGTAATTATATCATTAGCAATCGACCCAAATTTACCTTTTATCCATGATTCAATAGATATAAAAGAAATACACCCTAATACTTCCTGGTAGCAAAGTACCCTCTCCAAGGACTCAAGACTTACTGAAAAAACATAAACAATAACTTTTTTTCTCCTTCCATTTCAGCATCAATTACTTTACTTGGGATCCCCTTCCCTTTTAGTTCAGATAAGGTTTTTTTTATAGAAGAAGAACTCACTAGTGGGAGGCACCACTACCGAGTTGTAATAAAAAATAACTTTATGTGGAAATCTAAAACAGTCAACCCATTCAAGAGAGGATAATATTACACTCACTCCATTTACCATTGAAGACATTCTATTCTCATTATCAGATTGCTCGAATACAAAAAATTCATAAAATTCATTCTCTAACTTCGGGTAGTAATGTCCATTGTTATTTGCAAAGCATTCAACCCAGCACTAAGTTTCATGTTCCTTTATCACAAAAGACCTGCTCGACATCACCCATTCCGAGATCAGTACCTTCTCAACCATTATTTCACTCTTTAATAAATGAGGGTTGATTAGCTTTTCCACTACCTGGCTTCCACTACTCGTGTCAGCTCGAGGTCTCTAAATATTTGGCACATCTCCTTTATCACTGACCAATGTTCGCTTCAACATTTCCATTTCAATCGGAAGTGGTTCAAGGGTTTCAGTGGAAGGAGTGGTTATAAGGTTAGGGAGAAAAAGGTTTGGGAGAGGTTTGAAGTGGATCGAAATGTGGTGTGTTATTAATTTTTATCATTTAGTTATCAAAATATAAAAAATAAAAAATAAATAATTAATACAGAGAACATTTTAGATTCAGTCTAAGAAAATTATAAGTCATGGAATAGTTGATTATCGGTAAGGTGGAAATGCTGAGGTTCCAATAGTGAGGTCCAGTCGGTGATCTCTAATAGTGAAGTTCCTAACTGTGAGGTCTAACGGTGAGGTTCATAACAATGAGGTTCCTAATGGTGATGTCCAACAATGAGGATCCAACAGGGAGGTTCCTTATGGTGAGTTCCAATGGTGAGGTTCCAAAGGTAAGGTTCTTAATGGTGAGGTCTAACAGTGAGGTTCTAACGGTGAGGTTCTCAATGGTGACATCCAACAGTGAAGTTCCTAATGGTGAGGTCTAATGGTGAGGTTCCAACGGTGAGGTTCCTAATGGTGAGGTCTAATGGTGAGGTTCCAACGGTGAGGTTCCTAATAGTGAGGTCTAACGGGGAGCTTCCAATGGTGAGGTTCCTAATAGTGAAGTCCAACGGTGAGGTTCCTAAAGGTGTATTCCAAAGGTTAGGTTCCAAACATAACAATTTATCATACCTTACTCATGTTATATGTAAATTAAACCCTCATAACTCAAAGTCTTTGTTAATATATCAGATAATTGGTGTTAAGTGCCAATGAATTCAAGAGTGTTATCACCCATTTGATAATAATCTATCAAGAAGTGACATCTCACATTAATGTGATTTTTCCTAGCATGATATGTACAATTTTTAGTGATTTTAATAGCAATTGTATTATCACAGTTTATAGAGACATGTTTGAATTGAAATCCATTGTCTAGTAAAGTGTGTTTCATCCACAAAATTTGGTAACTAAAACTACGAGTAGCTATATATTCAGCTTCGACAGTAGTTAATGAAACAAAATTCTGTTTTTACTACACCATGATACTAGTGACATGCCCAAAATGTGACATGTTCCATAGGTTATATTTCTATCTAACATTCAACTAGCAATGTCATCATCTGAATAACTTATTAAGTCAAATGATTATCCTCTTGGATGAAATAGTCCCATGTTTTTAGAACACTTGAGATATTTAACTATCCTTTTAACAATAGTTAAATGAGACTCTTTGGTATTGGCTTGAAAATGAGCACACATGCGTACAATGAACATAATATAATGTCTTCGAGCAGTAATATATAGTAGACTCCCTATCATACCTCTATAATTGGTTTGATCCATTGATTTAACAGTCTAACCAGAATGTAATTTAAAGGTGGTTCTAATAGTTGTATCACTACCATTATTAGTGTCTAAAAAAGATATATCAAAATATATATAGTATATTTACTTTGTTTTAGAATAATACCGTTTTTATTTTGAAAATTTTGAAATCCAAGGAAAAAATTACGTTCCCCCATTAAAATCATTTCAAGTTATTCTTGCATCATTTCTAAAAAATCAGTACATATATAATTTGTAGAGGATCCAAAAATAATGTCATCTACATAAATTTGTACTATTAAAACACCTTTAGAAAAACTTTTAATAAAAAGATTATGATTTTCCATTGCATTAATAAAACCTTTTGAAATAATAAATGAACTGAGTCTACCATACCAATCTCTTGGTGCTTGTTTTAGACCATATAGAGCTTTAGAAATTATAAAAACATGATTTAAAATTTTTTGATTTGTAATAAAAGTGTGTTGTTCCAAAAATACATCCTCAACTATATAACCATTTAGAAATTCACTTTTTAAATCCATTTGATAATGTTTTAAATTCAGATGAGCTGCATATGAAAGTCATATCCTAATTGGTTCTAGTCTATCTATGGGTGTAAAGGTTTCCTCATAGTCTATTCCTTCTTCTTTACTATATTCTTGTGTAACTATTCTATCCTTCTTTTTAACTATGTTTCCAGATTCATCAAATTTTTTTCTAAACACCCATTTAGTTCATATGGTCAATGTGCCTTTAGGTCTTTCTATTAATTCAAAAACATTATTTCTTTCAAACTAATTTAATTCTTCTTGAATAGCTATCACCCAAAATTCATCATTGATTGCATCATAAATCTATCTAGGTTCAAGATGTGAAAGAAAATCATGTTGTTCAACCTGGTTTATCAGAGAATCTCTAGTTTGTTTTTCTATATTTATATGACCTAATTCAAAATCTAAAGGATGATTCTTGAGAGTTATAATACCTCTTGAAAGAGTTGAAATATAATTTTCATGGTTTTTTATATGTTCAGATTCACCATGCATAAATTCTGGGAAGTTTCTAGAATGAGTTTGTTTCACTAAGGTTTCATTGTCTTTATCATTAAGGTTCAGAATTGACATATCTTCTTCATGATGTTCAACAGAGGTTATGGGTTCATGTGGATTAGTCTTATCAAAGTTGACATGGACTAATTTTTCAACACATTTGGTTCTCATATACAATACTCTATATGATTTACTAGATATTGAGTGACCTAGTAAAATTCCTTCATCACTCTTAGAAACAAATTTGTAAAGATTATCTTTATAGTTATTGGTTAATAGTTTTCAACCAAAAACTCTAATGTAATTAATCATAGTATTACTATTATTATAAATCTCATAATGAGTCATCTTAAGAAATGACATAATTAAGACTCTATTGATAATGTTACAAGATTAATTAACAGCTTCAACCTAAAAATATATATGTAGAGTATACTCTTTTAGAATAGTTCATGAATTCTATTGAAGTTTCATATTTCTTCTTTCTACAACTCCATTTCGTTGAGGTGTCCTAGGAGTAATGAAATTGTGATTATAGCAATTTTGTGAGAAAAAAGATTCAAATTATGTATTTTCAAACTCACAGACATGATCAATTCTGATGGTCATAATTCTATGTCCTCTAATATTTTCTATAGATTTGGAATATTTAATGAAGTAAGAACATTCTTCACATTTATGATCTTGAAATTATACACAAGTATATCTAGATAAATCATCTACAAGAAAATAAACATAGTGCTTCCCATTTAAACTTGAAACTCTTGATGGTCTAAACAAATCCATGTGAACCAACTCAAGTGGTTGAGAAGTAGAAAATTATTTCTTTAGTATAAAAGAAACTTTTTGTTGTTTTCCCTTTTTACAAGGAATACAAACTTTGTTATGTGGGAATTCTAGTTTACGTAAGTCTCTATCTAAATATTTCCTAATTGGTTTCCTATGTGAGTGCACATTAAAGTGTCCTAATCTTTTATGCCATAACCAGGATTCTTTATGAAAATCATTTAAAAAAGTAACATTTTTCTTAGCTAAAGACTTTAAATCAAAAAAATATACATTTTCATTTCTATGTGGAGTGAATACTAAAACATTTTTAGAATTAAAAACATAACATGCATCATTTTAAAACGTAACATTAATACCATCATCACACAACTGAGATATACTATGTAATGTTTATTTTAACCCATCATCAAAAAGTAAATTTGAAATTAATATAGTATTAGGGTTACCAATTTGGCCTAAGCCAACGATCTTCCCATTAGAAATATAACCAATTACAACATGTCCACCATAAACATTAATTAGGCTCTTGAATCATGAATAGTCTTATGTCATATCTCTTATACATCCACTGTCCATGTACCATATAGTTTTATAAGATCTATTTAGGCAATTTTTCGGCAAAACAGATTATGTATAATGTAACATTGGTACCCAGATTTTCGTGAGTCTAGAGAGGTTAGCAAGTAATGATTTGGGAACCCATACATGTATCACGAGTTTCCTTTAATCAACAGGTATGTTTTGAGACATGAATAATTTTTTAGGTCCTTTAGATAATGTTTTTTCAAAAGATGGTCCAGAACTCAGACTGGTAGTGAACTGATTTGATTTTGGAACAAATTTATTTTTAATAATCCTTCTCTATCCTGGTGGATATCCTTTACCAGTTTTGTATTTTGGAGAAATATATTTTTCTAGAAACTGAGTCAATCAATCTGTACATATAAAAAACTACCCAAGACCCTGTTTTAATTTATCATTTGATAATTTATGTTCAAATTTTTCTTTTAAAAGATAAGAAGATTTTTCTTTTTCAATATCAAAACCAAATATATAATTAGCATTTAAAGCATGCTGTCTTTTCAAAAAATTATATTTATCCTTGAGTTTAATAAAGGTTGCCTCATGAAATCCAAAATATTCAAATTTTTCAACCGTAGTCATATTCCTATCATTTTTTATCCACTTTAATTCCCATAATAATAAGCATTATGTATAGGGGAATTGGGTGTTACCTCAGACGTTTCTGTCATGAAACATGGGTTTTAGATGTCTGTTCTTTTTGATATAAGAAGAGTCGGATCCACTAAAGATATCTTCTGAATCACTCCAAGTATCTTTCATATCCTTTTTATATCCCTTTCCCTTCTCTTCGAATTTCATTCTAAATTTCAGCTTTGTGAAATTAGCCTTCACATGGCCTACCCGTTTACACTCATAGGGGACTATCTCATTTGTGTTGTCATTCCATTTTCTATCCCTTTTAAACTATCCTTTATTATCATGCCTTCCTTTATAGTTTTACTTTTTTATGAACTTCTTCATAAGGTAGAACTTTTTGAATCTCTTAGAAAGATGATCCATCTTATCATCACTATCAAAAGTTGAGTCCTCACGTGTGGAAGTGTCTACATGAGCACAGACTTTTTCTTTATATTTTCTCTTTAAGGTAGCAGTATTGAATGCTATAGATTTCATTATTCTTTCTTCATTTCCCTCTTGATTTACCTTATGATCTTCTTCGTACATCATATGTTTTCCAATTAGTTCCTTCACTGGTAGTTTTCTTATGTCACAGGATTCTCGGATAGAAACAAAAGTTCTTCTCCATCTGTCAGGTAGGCATCAAAGCAATCTCACAATCTGATCCTTGATGTCCATTGGTTTCCCAAGCAGACTCATGGTATTCATTATTTCATTGAACCTAAGATAAATTTCAGATATAAGTTCATCTTATTGAGAAAGTATTGTTTTCAACAAAACAAAATCATTTATTTAAAGGGGTAGTATGTTGAGAACAATACTCTATCTATTTATGAAAATTTTTATGGCTCACAAATACCCTTAATTATTTTCTAATGATTTTATGTGTTAAGTATTCTTCAGAAATTTATTATTCATTATATTTGTGTTTCTGGACTAAATATTTAAGTTCTTGATTAACGTGATTTTATTTCTAAAGTATTAGTATTTAGCATGTTCAGGAAACACTGTTCATACCCTACGTGGAGAAACATAGCGTAAGGATAAAATTTAGCATATTAATTATGAGATATGTGCAATGTATCGTTAATCAATCATATGTTATCGACAAAGTATGAAAAAGAACCATTCCTTATGAAGGAACCCTATGTTTGGGATATCAACAAAGTATGGAAGGAGAACTGTACATAAGTATTAAACATTACGTTTGTTTCTCAAAATTATGGTTCATCAACCTTACTTTTTTATACAACCTTACATTCATGGAAAAGTATGGATCAAGTTAAAGCATGGATCTTTTACCATACGTTTGAAAGTTGAAGTGAAAATTATGGATTCCCAGCCCTACGTTTATGATCAACCTTACGTTTGAAGAAAGTGACATAAACCTAATGTTTGTAATCAACCCTACGTTTGAATACTACGTCATCAAAATTACGTTCAAGGGATGCATACAGTACAACTCAACCTTATGTATGGCGTTGAAGAATCTAAAGTCAATGTTTTTTTGGAAACAGTCAGCAAGCTAATTATTATGCGGATTTTAAGATGGATTTAAATATGATTTGAAAGTGAAACTTTGACTGATTCAATTATGTTTTATCAATGGTTTAATGATCTAATTAAAGGATGATTTTTGTTCCGGGTCTTCCGGGAAGTTATGACTACTCTGTAAATTCAAATATTTGAATATCACGAGTCAAAATGAAAATTTTGTGGATCTAAATTTCTAAAAGAAGTACTTATCGTATATATATATATATATATGAGTTTTTTTGAACAGTAACTAATGGTCTTATGTGATATCTCGATCATTCTGAGAAAAGAGAAGAAAAATAGAGACTATCAAAAATTAAGATCTGCCGATTCAACAGAATGACAAACCTCTGTTTTCTGAAGAAGAAAAATCACGATAGAAGATTCATTTGTTCTACATCGAAGATTATTTGTGAATCTACTAATGCTGAAGTTATGAGTTATATTTCTAAATCTACTACAATGGGATCGACTCAAAATTACTCTTTTTCTGTTGATCATTATTTCTGAAGGTGGTGATCCATCTATTGTCAATTCCATGATGTTGCAATTGTGAAGAACATCTGGAAAGTATTTTTAGAATACAAAAATATTTCTTTACTATTCATGAGTGACCAGATTCTCATACTAATCTATGTAGGTTTTGTGGGTGAACCATAAGGCTTTGTTTTGACTTATATTGTAAATATGTCAACTGCCGGTACTCAGTTGTTGAAAGGTCTATTGAAATAAGGACTAGATAGTGAATATAACCAAGCTCATGGAGTAGAGCATTGGTGGAGTGGACTAGGTAATTTATGTTCCCCAAACCACTATATATCTTATGTCTCTGCTATTTAAATTTCTGCTTCATCAATTCAACTGATTATAGTTAAAGGTCAGAACACAATCACGCAATGACTTTTGAAAAGACACAATTCACCCCCCTCTTGTGTATATTTTATATAATCTGATCCAACAATTGGTATCAGAGGTTGAAATTTCTGATAAAGCCTTAACAATATGAAAGTGATTATACACAAACAATATGACTAACATATGAGAGGGAATGTCTATGGTCAGACAACCATACTTCAATAGAGAAAACTATGGATGCTAGAAGTTGTGAATGATTATCTATCTGAAAAACCTTGGATACAGAGTATATTCTATGATTCTGACTCTATATGAAATACCAGAAAAAACTGAAACATGGAGTGCATCTACTGAAGAAGATTATGACATGAACTCGAAGGCAATGAATGCAATTATATTTGGTCTTGGACCTGATGAATTTAACAGAGTATATCAATGCCCAACTGCATATAAAATGTGGAAAACTATTATTGTTTCTTATGATGGAACTAACAATATCAGGTAAATGAGATACGCAACTGGTAAGCTTAAATTTAATACTTTTAGAATGGTTGACGGTGAGAATATTACTCAAATGAATGGATGATTGAAAGATATTGTCAATAATATAACCGAATTGGGAGATCCCATTAAACAAGATGATCCAGATTTAAAAGTACTAATTGTACTACCAACAAAATGGAATGGAATCTCTGCTGCAATTA
Source organism: Viscum album (assembly GCA_963277665.1). NCBI lineage: Eukaryota > Viridiplantae > Streptophyta > Magnoliopsida > Santalales > Viscaceae > Viscum > Viscum album. The sequence continues at coordinate 791,133,155 of OY728135.1, read as the reverse complement.
GACAGTCGACACCTGTCAGCGATTTAACCATGAGAGAACTGATTTGAACATTAATGATGTATGAACTTGAGATAGAAGATGAAGCAAATGAATATAAAGTGCTTATCAAAATACAGGACACTGCATTGAAAGTATCATTACAGAGAAAAAACAGAAAGATGAATAAAATTGTAAAAGAGAAATCAGAAATTTATGAATTAACTAATTCTGATGTGGAACTGGCTCATCTAGCTAGAGGATTCACTAAATTTTATAGATAGAAGAAGGGCTTCAGAAAATCCTTTAAAAATAATTTTAAGGAAGTCAGATGTTATGAATTCAAGAAAGTGGTGCATATCAGACGTGACTGTCCTCAGCTAAAAGAATACAATAGAAAGAAATTCTTCAAAATAAAAGATTACAAGCATAAAGAAAAAAAATCTATGAAATCTACATAGGGTTTATATGAAGACTCCAGTAGCAATTTTGAATCAGACTCAAAGAAGGACGAAAAAATATGAATGTTAATATGGTTTTTATGGTAGAAAAAGACGACGCACAATCTCACTACTCTTCTGACTCTAGTTCTGAATCTAGTTACTTGAATGAATAACTTGCAGCCTAATTCAATATTCTTGAAGAAAAATATGATTCTATATTTAATAAGAAAAAGTATTTAAAGAATGTTCATAAGGCTATTTCTGATGAAAGAGATACAATGCGGAAAAAATATATGGAGTTAACTAAAATTTTTGACTCACTTAACACTAACAATACAAATTATGAATCAAAGATAAAATCACTTAAAACTGAAGTGGAACATTATAAATATGTAGTACTTGTATTTACTAAAGGAAAAAAATACTTTAAATAAAATTATTAGAAAAAATGTCATTAAAAATGAATGATTTGGAATTGGTAGTAAAGGTGAAAAACCCAAGCTGTACAAAACTTATTTTATTCCAAGTGGAAAAAGACAAAATTGTAATTACTGTAGAAGAAAGGGACATATTTCTAAAAACTATTTCTGAAGACAACACCAAATAAGTCATATTAAGAAAGCTTTTGTATGAAATGATTTATTTGACTCTTGTGAAATTAGAAAAACATAGAAAGTCTGGATTCCTGGATCCTTGCTGGTTAACACCCTTAGAACCAACAAAATATGAGTACCAATGAAAATTGTGTGAAAGCCTTTACAGGGGGATGGTCACAAAAGAAAAAGGAAATATTATATATGGACAATTTTTGCTCAAGGAATATGACTGGAAACTCATCGAATTTCACTACACTCACTCAAAAAGATGGTGGAATTGTCACTTTTTGTGACAATGCCAAAGGGTAAATCATTAGTATTGGAATAGTTGGAGATCCAGAAGATGTCTCAATCAATAAAGTACTTTATGTACAATGATTGAAACAAAATATAATAAGTATATCTCAACTATGTGATTATGGTTATGCTGCTAATTTTTCTAACAATTTTTGTTATGTTCTCAAAAATAAATTGCTTAAATTTAGAGCACCTAGAATCGACAATTTCTATACCCTGGACTTAAATTCCTTGTGTAAAAAAAGTAAATTGCTTAACTATTAATGTAAATGAATCTTAGATCTATCATAAGAGACTTAGACATTATAATGTACATGTTTTAGATACATTATCTAAGAAACATTTAGTTTTTGATTTTTCGAGTCTCAAATTTGAAAGTTACAGATTCTGTGATGCATGTCCACATGGAAAGCAAAACAAATCATCCTTCAAATATTTTAATAGAATAGCTTCATCTAAACCTCAAGAACAAATCCATATGGATTTTTTTGGACCTTCAAGAGTATCATGTTTGGCTATTAAATCATATGTATATGTTTTAGTTGATGACTATTCAATGTTTACAATGATTTTAGTTTTAAAAATTAAAAATGAAGCTTTTACATTATTTCAATATTTTTGTAATGCTGTTCAAAATGAAAAATATTTTAAAATAATTTCATTAAGTAATGATCATGGTGGAGAATTTGAGAATCAGGAATTTAATTCCTTCTTCTCAAATATAGGTATTAAACACACCTTCTCTACACCAAGCACACCTCCACAAAATGGAATTGTTGAAATAAGAAATAGGACTATTCAATAAATGGATAGGACTATGCTATATGAAAACAGTCTTCCTATATATTTTTGGGCAGAAGCTGTAAGCACAAACTACTATATAATGAATAGAGTTTTAATTAGACCAATTTTAAAAAAGAAACCCTATGAACTTTGGAATAACAGAAAACCTAAAGTAAATTACTTTAATGTTTTTCGATTCTAGGTTTACATCTTGAACACCAAGGACAATCGTGGTATGTTGGATCCAAAATCTGATGAAGGCATTTTCTTAGGATATTAAACTACCTCCAAAGATTATAGAGTCTCTAATAAGAAGTCATGTATTGTTGAAGAATTAGTTCATGTGAAATTTGATGAATCTAATCCCTTTTAGAAAAGGACAGATCAAATGGATGAATCTAACTCTAATGATAACATGATACTTGAGAACTTTAAAAATGATTTTGAAAACGATATAAATGAAATTCAGTCCAGTTCAGAAGAACATGATACTAAAGAACCTTTGAGTGTGCTACCTAGACAGACTAGAAATCTAAAAAATCACCCTTTAGAGACTATAATAAGTGACTTAGACACAAGAATAAAAACAAGAAGAAATATCGTGAATCCTGTAGAATTCTATGCCTTTCTATACCAATTAGAACCCAAGTCTATAGAAAGAGCTTTAGATGATGAAAGCTGGATGATAGAAATGAAAGAAGAATTAAACAAGTTCAAAAGAAATGATGTCTGGGAATTAGTTGAAAGAACACAGAAGTATCTAGTGATAGGAACCAAATGGATCTTTATAAATAATCAAGATGATCAAGGAATAATATATAGAAATAAAGCTAGACTTGTAGCTAAAGGAAATAATCAGGAAGAAGATATAGATTATGATGAAACCTTTTCACCTGTAGCTAGATTAAAATCCATTACAATCCTTTTAGCCTATCAATATCATATGAACTTTAAATTATTTTAGATTGATATTAAGTCTACATTTTGAAATGGCTATTTAATAGAGGAAGTTTTTGTTGAGAAACCTCCTGATTTTGAAAATTCTCAAAAAACAGATTCTGTTTTTAAAATTACTAAAGATCTTTATGGACTTAAACAAGCACCTAGATCTTATTATGAATGATTAAGCTCTTTTCTATTGAAAAATGATTTTACTATTGGAATGGAAGATCCCACACTTTTTATGAAAACAATAAGTTTTAATATATATTAGTTCAAATTTATGTTGATGATGTAATTTTTGGATCAACTAATATAACCCTTTGTCATGAGTTTTCAAAGTTAATGCAAAATGAATTTGAAATTAGTATGATGGGAGAATTAAATTTCTTCCTTGGACATCAAATTTTACAAAATGATTTTGGAAATGTTTTGAATCAAAGAAAATGCATTACTGATTTACTAAAGAAGTTTGGACTTGAAAACAACAAGAAATATACAACCCCTATGTGTACTAATATAAAAATTAATTTGGATGAAACTGAAAAACCAGTTGACAATAAGATATAGAGGTATTATTGGTAGTTTATATTATCATTCTGCTAGCAGGTCAGATTTAGTGTATTTAGTTTGTCTTTGTGCAAGATTTCAATCAAATCCTAAAGAATCTCATTTAACTGTTGTTAAAAAAAAATTAGATATTTAAAAGGAACTTTATTCCAATATTTTCTTTATCCCAAAACATTTGATTTCAATTTAATTTCATATTTACAAAAAAACTTTGGAAGTTGTAGATTAGATAGGAAACCCACTTCATGAACTTGTCACTTTATTGGGAAATCGTTAGTTTTATGGTAAAGTAAGAAACAACATTCAGTTACCCTATCAACAACTGATGCAGAATATGTTTTTGTTTGCAGTTTCTGTGCACAAGTGTTGTGGATGAAAAATACACTTATGGACTTTGGATTTTTTTTTTAATAATATGCCTTTTTTCTCTGATAATACTAGTTCTGTAAATATTTCAAAAAATTCTATTAATCATTCTAGAACTAAGCATATTGTTATCAGACATCATTTTCTAAGATATCATGTTCTTAAAAAGGATATATCTTTGGAATTTGTAAGTACTGAAATTCAGTTAGCTGATATTTTTACTAAACCACTTCCCAATGCATGGTTTAATTTTATTAAAAAAGAGATAGGTTTATTTAATTTAAAAAAAAGTTTTATTTTACTATGCTATTTATTTATTTTAATTCTGTTTAAAATAATTTGGCTATTTTCTTTTTAAATAGAATAAGTTTCTTTTCCCCACATAATCAATTTTATTTATATTTAAAATCTATGTATTGATTAATTAAAACTCGATAATCAAGGCTGTGAGAAACATATTTGACTTCTAAACCGTTTCATTTCTATAAAAACCATTTCGAACCCGTGAAACTGTACCACTTATCGTCAACCCAAATTTTTGAACCTCTGAAACCCTAACATTAAAACCTTCATAGATTCTCACATATATGGATAAGACTAAAAGAGATGATGAGGCCGAGACATGCAATGCAAAGAAATAGCACTCAGAAGGATGGAATATCTTACAGGGAAAAGTGATTGATCTTGAATGGCTATTTCAAATGAATCTCCTGTTAAAACATGAACTGTCATTTTAGAATCTCGAACAGACTTTCAATATTAGTATATAAAATTTTTGTATGATGTAGAACTTCCATATTTTTCCAATTCTGTACAGTTTAGTCTGGAAGGAAATGAGGACACTATACTGGCTAAGATAGAGGATAGGGATTTTTCGATCTCTTTAGATGAAATTGGTCAGATTTTGAACTGCCCTCATGCAGGAGTCTTTCATTTTGATTTAAAAAATATAAGAGATTGTGTGCATAAATATGAGAAAATTATGTCTTTCCTTTTTGGTTCTACTCCTATAAGAAATATGTTCATAAAGGATCTAGAGACCGATCATAAAATTTTAGTAAAAGTTGTGCAAATAGGGATTTCACCGAGGATGTCTAAGATGGAGAAGATATTATATCTCAACATGTATATAATACATGTTTTTCTAAGTGATATCAAACTCAATTTTCCTAGGTACATGGAGAGGTATATGAATTACAATTGTCATAGTGAGTCCATAAATAACTTCTACCCTTTTGGTAGATTCATTTCCAAACTGTTGTTCAAAAAGGATATGGCAAGACTAGTGGATGCTAGAGTATGATGTCATCAAAGCAATGTTTTTAATGCTGAAATCTTATGAAAGATTGGGTATTTCTGGAGTACTATAAATGGAAAACTCTTTCTAGTAGGAGCTGCGGAAGAAAAAAAGAGTGCTCAAGCTCAGTCTACTAGGTCCAAAGAGGGACATGCTGAATCAAGAGTAAGCACTACTGCAAGGAGAATAATATTTCAAATGGAAGACACTGAGGAAGAAAGAAGTCACGAGGGACTTCACAATTAGAGGAAAAGAACTGTTAATGTGGAATCTATTTCCCTTGTACTGACAACAAGAGATTTACTCTATTACATCTTTGCTAGAAAAAATTTATTGAACAGTCTCAAGAACAGAATGTGGGTGTTACAGAACATGTCCATGAAATAATTGAAGTTGAAAGAACAGATCCACAAGTTTTAGATGACGTTGAAGTTACACTTCAACAGGAAAAGGAGGCAGAGCCTGGTGCGGAAGTGGCCAGACCTCAGGACACTCTAAAAGATATTATCATAGAAAATAAATTGGAAGAACAAGTTGATAATATTCATGATGATAATTTTTATGATGCACAAACAGAAGTACTTCAAGAGGACTTTTCTATGGAAAAGTCTGGAAAAGGCTCTGAGGAAAACTCTGTGGACCAACCTGTGTAGGAAAAAGAAAAAAAGACAAGTCTGATGCAGATTCGCTACCTTTAGTATTGCTGCATCACACTGAATCTAAGAATTAGAATCAAGCACAGGGTGCCTCTGATTCAGGTAATAAGGAAATTGAAGATCTGTACAGAAACGTGTCTCAATTGGAATCTGAAAATGATACTCTCAAGAGAGCCTTAAGATAAGACTTGTTCAATTTCAGAGACATACGGATAGTACAGTTTTCAGGAAAGAACTTGAAATTTTTAAGATGGATATGCTGAATGATGTTACAAAATTGATGTCAGAAATGGTTATGAATTCAGATTTATCATATCTAAAATTATTCATGGAGACACAATTTGCATCTGTCAAAACATGTGCTACTAGAGGGTCAGGTACTTTACCTAATTTACTCAATAAGTTCCAGGCTATCATAGCTGCAATGAGAAATATGAGTGACATATTGCATGATCATCAATGCAACAGTGCTCCTTTATCAGTCCTGTAAGGCATTCAAATTTTTTTGGTTGATCAGTTGACATCCAGTTAACTAGGAATCAGATATTTCTTAAATAAATTCATAGAGATGTTGTCTTATTTTATTGAGAAGTAGAAATACCTCACAAGTTTTTAAGGGTCATTCTCATTGAAGACATTCGTATAACTCAAGAGGCCAGATATCTTATTATTAAGCTTAGAGATGGAATGATGCGAAGACACAGGGACCAGTTTACAAAAATCAAGACTGCAGTTCATTGGAGATAAACCATATTTTATACCATGACCAAACCTTGATTCTTGTGTTCATGACAATTGTATCTATTCCAACAACTCAATGAAATTTTTTTATTCCTGTATTTTTCATATTTTTAATTTTTATGAAAATCTAGTACATTTCATTATATTTATTTTGTTTTACTGTCTTTGTTTCATTATGTCAGTAATCTAGATTTAATTATTTCCAAAAACATAGTTATAGAATTTACTTAAGTTCAGTTCAACATTAAATGTGTTATATTCCATATTTTATCATTATTTTTTATATAAAAAGAGGTTGATACATTAGGATAAACACAACATTTTCGTTTGTTTCATTTTATTGGGGGTGAAATTAAAATAGAAAAATTAAAATCGATAATTTAAAGGGAGAAATAAAGTTAAATATAATATTGTATTTATATTTTTTAAAAAATTCAAAACTATATGTAATTAATTAATTTTTGTTTATGTTAATTGCATTAATTATTTTATGGGTTTTGTGATCATAAAAAAGGGGGAGATTGTTGATCAAGTGTTGTTTTCAACAATACAAAATGTTTTATTTAAAGGGGGAGTATGTTTAGAACAATACTCTATCTCTTTATGACAATTTTGATGCCTCAAAAATACCCTTAATTATTTTATAATGATTTTATATGTTGAGAATATTTCTGGAATTTATTAATCATTGTTTTTTTGTTTCTGGACGAAATATTTATGTTCTTGATTAACGATGTGTTATTTATAAAGTATTCACATTTAGAATGTTCTAGAAACACTGTTCATAACCTAATTATCAGGATCTGCTTTAGCGTGTTTTGGAAACACTGTTCATACCCATTGTGGAGAAAAAGAGCGTATGGATAAAATACAGCATATTCTTTATTAGAGAAGTGAAAATTATGGTTAATCAACCATACATTATCAGCAAAGTATGAAAAAGAACCCTACGTTAGGAAGGAACCGTACATTTGGGATATCAGAAAAGTATGGAAGGAGAATTGTACGTAAGTATTAATCATTATGTTTTTTTCTCAAAAGTATAGTGAATCAACCTTAATTTTAAAAACAAACATACATTCTTGGAAATGTATAGATCAAGTTATAGTATGGATCTTTTACCGTACATTTGAAAGTTGAAGAGAAAAGTATGGATGATCAACCCTATATTTATGATTAACCATAAGTTTAGAAAAAGTGACATAAAACTTATATTTGTAATCAACCCTATGTTTGAAGACTACATCATCAATCTTACATTAAGGGGATGCATACAGTACAACTCAGCCTTACGTTTGGTGTCAGAGAATTTAATGTCGATATTTTTATGAAACAGTCAATAAGATGATTATTATACGGATTTCAAGCCAGATCTAAAGCTGATTTGAATGTGTGACTTTGAATAATTAAAATCCATTTTATCAATGGTTTAATGATCGAATTAAATGGAGATTTTTGTGCTGATTCATCAGGGAAGTTATGACTACTCTATAAATTGAAATATTTAAATATTGTGAGCCAAAAGGCGACTTTTGTGGATCTAAATTTGTAGGATAATTACTTATCATTATATAGATATATATATATATGAGTTTTTTGAACAACAAATAATGGTCTAATGTGATCTATCGATCATTCAACGAAATGGGAAGAAAAAAAATACAATAAAAAATTTAGATCTGCTGATTCAAGAGAATGAAAAAGCTCTATTTTCTGAAGAAGAAAAATCACAATAGAAGATTCATTTTTTCTACATCAAAGATCATTTGTGAATCAACTACTGCTGAATTTGTGAGTTATATTCAATATCTACTGCCACGGGATCGACTTAGAATGTCTTTTTTTGTGAAGATCATTATTTCTGAATGCGATGATCAATCTATTGTCAATTGCATGTTGTTGCAATTGTAAAGAACATTTGGAAAGAATTTTCACAGTACTAAAATATTTCTTTTATATTCTTGAGTGATTGGCTTCTCGTACTAAGCATTGTAGGTTTTATGAGTGAACCAGAAGGATTTGGTCTTCCTTAGATTATAAAGGTGTCAACTGCCTGTACTCAGTTGTTGAAAGGTCTGTTGAAATGAGGACCACATAGTGAAAATAACCAAGCTCGTGGAGTAGAGTGTTGGTGGAGTGTAATAGGTGATTTTTGTTCCCCGAACCACTATATATCTTGGGCCTCTGATATTTAAATTTCGACTGCACCAATTCAACTGATTAAAGTTAAAGTGTAGAACACAATCCCACAATGATTTCTGAAAAGACACAATTCACCCACCTCTTGTGAATATTTGATATAATCCAATCCAACACATCTAGCTTCATTTTAAAGTTATCATATTTAATATTAAAAGAATTTAATCACATTTCTTTAACATTGGTCGTTCCTAATGAGAAACCACCACAGTATCCCAAATTTTATAAGCATTTTTATAGGACGATATTCTATTAAATTATTCATCACATAAATCATAGTATAATGTGTTCAATCCTTTAAAGTTATTGTTATATGAATCATTAGTCGGCTGAGACCATGTGTCCCTAGAAGTAAGAGGCAATTCATGTTGTTCTTCAATTGTGTCCCAGATCTCAGGGCCCATACTCTCTAGATACATTTTCATTTTTAATTTCCATTAATCATAGTTATTGCCATTAAATAACAGTTTCATATTAGTAGAATCACCATCAACTATGTTATCCATTGTTAATTATAATTTTAAATAACTAAAAATTTATATATAAAAGAAATTTTAAGATCTTTATGATACAACTAAAATCCCTGTTGAAAAGAATTTGACAACTTTCACAACAGTTCAGATAGTAGTAATAAAAAAGCCTCTGATACCAAATTATTGTCAGAGTTGAATCTCAAGAGGGGGGGGGGGGGTAAATTGAGTTCCTACTTGAAATTTATGTTAAAATTTTTATAATAAATATCCACCAATTTCAAAATGGCCCAGTTAATTAAGGCAGTAAAGATATAAATGTTTAGTTGGTCAACGGTTTTCTTAAAGGGAGATTAGTCCTCAGGTGAATTAGTGTCAAACACTTCTTCAACTTTTTAAATAAGTTTATTTAATCAAACACATAGAAACACTAACCAAAACTAACTATATAATTCAATGAAAAAAATATTTTGGTTTTAGAAATTATAAGTAGCAGAAAATAGACAAAATAGAGTAAAACGAAAATATAGTGCATAAAAGAGATAAAAAAGAGGTTCAGTCTCAATCCAAGACTTAATCCTCTCTACTTTTTGATCACCTTCCACCAAGAAGTTTATATAAATGATAAAATTGATACACAACCTATATCGGCAGTTACAACAGTTTTCACAAACATTACAGTGTTCACACCCTCTACCATAGTTCTTAGTGGAAAAAACAATCAATATAGACCACACATGGTCTCTTCCATAGTTATAAATAGGAAATAAAATGTATGTGATGTTTGATGTAAGGATTTTCAGTATCCTCCAGTTTAAGAAAAAGTGAAAGTGTATGTAAATGACAAAGACACACTTCTCAAAAATTTAAAATAAAATAACAATGTAGAGCTAATATTATGATATTGAGTTTAGAAAGCTCTATCTGTTTTCAGTTCAGATCTTGACTCCTTGGGATGGAGAATTTTCACTTTGATTTTTGTCTCTGGAAGTTGTATTTAAAACAGAGTGTTGTAAATCCATGTTCTAGATTTTAGGAGGTGAGTCTTATACCTCTTGTTTGACATAAATTTCATAATGCATAGAAGTAATCCTTGAAATTATTTTCCCAAAATGATCTTCTTGAGAATATGGGGTTCACAGTGTAAGCATCAGTTGGTTATTCTATCATCTCTTTGATCTAGAGAGTAAGCTCTTTCTCATGCATTCCTCTGCACTCTCACATGCCTTTTTGCACAGACGTCTTTTCATCCTCAGAATTCTATTTTATATTTTTGGTATGACAATGTGAATAATTAAACCACATGCATCTCTCCTCGTACTTTCCCCATATAAGATATCTTGATATGTCTAAAATCAGTATTAATTAATCTTAGACAAATTAAATTTACCAAATATGACTATTAGAATAATCATAAAAAGTTGGGAAAGTATGGAAGGGTAAGAATCGGTAGACTGGTAATGGTAGCCTTCAAAATGGTAGGCTTCAACAGTAGCCTTGAATCAGTTACTTTTATCTGTGACCTTCTTAATGGTAGCATTCAGTAGTAACCTTGCATCCGTGAGCTTTGAATTGGTGACCTTTTCATCAGGGACCGTTGTATCGATGAACTTTTTATCGATAACCTTTGCATAAGTATCCATTCCATCGGTAACCTGTTAATCGGTAACCATTACATCGGCAACCTTTTAATTAGTACCCTTTTCATTACTAACCATTACTTTGATAAATTTTCTACTCTAAGCTTAAACAATAGAACAATGAGATTAAAGATACAGAGGTATAACTGGAACATGATTATCACATTAATGAAACATGATTATTCTATAGTAGAAGAATGATTATCACATAAATGAAACATGATTTGGGAATATCAAAATAGGTGAGTCCAACAATTACCCTTATTGTGAAAAATAGATACATAGAGATATAGAGATCTAGAATGTCATCTGTCTTCCTCCTCTCTCAAGACATCTAGGGAAGATCAATATTATTTCACCCTTATTAAATATTTCAAGTGTGATCAACTATGAAAAACACAAGTGATAAGGATCATCCATGATTTCACCTGAAAATTATATGATGTTGCCCAAAGATCTTGGTGCATATGTGGATTACTATTAATGGGAATCTACACATTTATCATGTAGTGCAATGATAATGTGAAGAGATATAGTAAATTGAATCATCAAAGAATAGTTAATTAAATGTTTTTTTAATTCTATATTTGTCAGTAATTTTTTTATTAATGTGCTAATAATATATTTTTTATTTCTTGTTAATGGATAGAAAAAAGAGGATTATTGTTAATTTTAATAGGAAATGCAATCATTTTCCTCATGCGTAACGAAATGAAACAAGAGATAGAATTAAAAATCTTAATATTATGACTCACCAGATACCCCATTATATAATTGAAAACCTCTATAGAAGTGGTTTTTTCAAAAATACATAATATGTGGAAGATAAAGTTTCATGAAGAACATACAAGAATGAAAATTCATCTTTCTACACATCAGGAATATAAAAAATAACAAGAAACAAATTCTCTCAATAAATTGAGATGTTTTTTGTGTTTGTGGAATTTACTGGAATAGGTAATGTAATTTCCATGCCAAATTAAAGAGTTCAATGGCATAAAATGATTTCAATCATTAGGTACCCTTTATTGTTCAGTGTATCATATGTGGGAAATAAGGGCATTATTCGAGACAATTCCATAATCCAAGGGTTAACAATAATTAAAGTTAAAGTATTGAATATTTTATGTTTAGGAATTCTAGAATAAAATCAAATATATATTAGATATAATATTAATGAAACAAATATGAACTATTTCATTTTATTTTTCATTAAGTATTTGAAAACATAGGTTGAATGTTACTAATAACAATTAAAATCGATAGTGTAATATATTGATAATGAGGTGATTATAAATGATGGGATAGTATTAGTATCCATGAAATTTGAAAGTGATTTGATTATAAAATGATTTATATATTCTTTGATGAAGTTTATTAAATTATTTTCTATTTATGGAATATATATAACGGTCTATTGTATTATTTGATGAATATGGATCGTGGTACTTTTTGGATTCTGATATGTTTTTTTGTTAGGTTAACATTGGGGTTATAGATACCATCCTTGGTTTATTTCCTGATGGATCATCATATGTTCAATAACATTCAATCTATTTTTTTGAGGATTTATATGTTGGTGTTTTTTGGTGATTTGAATCATTTAATAGGTTTTTGGAAGAAAAATATATTATGGATTAAACAAAAAATAGGCTTATTATAGGATTTAATGTAATGTTAACTATGGTCTTCTGGATAGAGGGATATAGATTATCATGATAGTTGAAAAGTGATTCATTGACAAGGTGATATTTTTAGAGATATTTATAGTTATGTTAAGGATTAAAATTTAGGTAAGTATCTAAATTTTATTAGTAATTATTCATTAAATTTCATAATATTACAATTTTATTAGGTGATTTATCTTGCTAATTAATGATATTTTTTAGAAATGTTTTAGTGGTGTTAGGATTATGTAACCCATAGGATTAACATGTTATTTAACACAAACGATTATTTGGGAAGGATGTTACTAAATTTATGAAGATGTAATCTGAGGGGTATGATATAGACAGTGTGATTAATACATTATTCAAGGTTGCTTTTATATAGGTAATCAATGTTTTTTTCAATGATTCTCTGCCTTAGTGGTAGAGGCAGTCGCTTGGAATCTAATAGACCCAAGAAAAAATCCAAGTAGGAGAGGAATTCTTGAGTATTATATTAGTACTGTAGTAGGGGTGGAACTATAACAGCGGTGGTACTATAGTAGGAACTGTAGCGTTGGTTGTACTGTAGCAGTTACTATAGCATCCTGAGTATTGTAGAAGTACTATTCACCAAAGGGCCCTTTGGGCCAAAAACGGACATTTAAGCATTGTATTAAGGCCACTTGGCCTTGGGACTTCTAGGTATGTAATGGGTATCCCTCCACCAAGATAAAATGAGGCCTTTGATTTAATAATAAAATGAAGCTTCATCCCCAAACATAAAAAAAAGCTAATCAAGGATTGAGTGATTAATTTTGTATTTATTTATATGAAAATTTATTATTTTTTTGAATTATATTACCATGGGATAATTTTTTTTCTGATCTTTTCTTAAAGATTGACAGGTATCAGGATTCATGTTTTCAATATGATATAAATAACTTTTAGTAATTTGGGTAGGAAGAATTCATCTCAAATACACATCATTTAGAGAAAAAGATTTTTGTATTGTGGAAATATATTAATGAATAAAATTCAACATTGCAAGTAAGTATATTTACATATGTTCTTATTATATATGGTAACATAATTCCTCAAATATTGGAAATGGATATTGAAAAAAATTATTACTATTACCTTTAATTCTGATGAATTGATGATCTTTTTCTGACCACATTGATTTAATTTTTTATAGTTGTTTATTTTATCATGATCATTCACATTATTTTTATTAATATTATTTGTCACTCTTTATCATTATATGGATATTATGTTTTTCTTTAATGTCCATATTTTACCTTCCCTCCAATATTCTAATATTTTGAAAGCTAGATTTGTGTTATTCAAGATATCCATTACATTTGTCGTCTTATATTTCTATGTAGAATCTTTGTTGTCCCTTTATGGATTTTTGATTTTGATGTGGTTTTTGTTTCATACATTTTTTCTCACTTATTTGGTTGTTTTAATGAGTATTTAATTCTAAATTATATTTTATACTATCTAATTGTAATGTATTTTTAATTTATATTTAAAATAATAAATCATTTAATGATTTTCTAACAATGTGTTTTTATATTAAATTTACCATATTTCTATTCCATAGATATATAATTTTTATTAATTATTATTATTATTATTAATATAATTTATTCTTAGTACATAGTTAATATATGCTTCTTGTTTTTAAATTTTAATATATATGTAAATTTTAAAATTTTGGTATTTTAACATATTTTCTAATTAATTAATTTTATTGTATTTTTTATTTTTTATTTTATTTTATTGTTTTAATATATATATATATGGTTTTTTATAGTTTTATTTAATTATTTTTAAATCCCTTAATTATTTTTTTAATTTATCTGTAGTGGGGGAATAAGATATATTAAAGGATACAAACAATATTAATTTTCTATGTACCAAAAATTATAGGAATGAATGTAATATAATTTCACCCATGTCATATAACAGTGGAAGTCATAATATGGAAAAGTCCAAAATTTCGTAAGAAAAAATGTGATGTGTAGTATAAATTAAATGTTGGGTCTCTCATAACATAATCTATTGGACATAAAATATTTTCAGGTTGGATAACTTCTCCAACATGATGTCTGAACCCAAACTATATTTCAATATTGAATAAATATGATCCCATGTTAGAAGATTGAGGAATGAAATATAGGTGTGAAACAGGATGAGGAACACCATACCATTAGAAGCTAAGCTTAAATGAAGGAGATCACATTACATATGAAACATGTTGTGAATTTGATGTATTGATGAAATGATGAACAAAATTGAATCCTAAAGTATATCCAAATGAACCAATCTATTCTAATAAAGAAATCAAAATACTAATGAAATGTTTACTGTTTCGTCTATTGAGGAACACATAATCTTAAAAAAGATTATGCATCACGCAACAGTGGTACCAATGATAACGACCTACATTGGATGTGTGTTCCCGAACCATATTATTAGTGATTGATTTAATATAATATCAATTGAATATGATGACCAACCAAATTTTAAAAATTTTTTTTTTCTAGAATGTGAAATAAACCTAGGGCCAATGGAATGTTAAAGAAGGCATGTTTTCCAAATATGATTGATGTTGTAGAGCATTTTTGTGTTTTCCTCACCTATTTCCAAGGAAGGTGGAAATGATGTCACTTTAATTTGAGTTGTAATTTAATGTTTTTTTGTTAATAGGAATTTTATGAGAATTTTGAATAAATAATATAAGAACGATCCAAGATCAGATGTATGGGGGGTCATGTTACTGATTATTTGTCAACATGAATGAAGATAAATTTTCCATAAATATTTTTATTCAAAAACATGATAAAGGTTGAATCCCATGGATGAGAGATGATTTGAAGCTGAGAATCCTGGTCAACGGATTAATTTTGTCTAATTAAAATAATTTATGAAGAAGTGGGGTCCTTAAGATCAAATTTTTTGCAGATATGAATATAGTTTTCATTGTATTCCAGATTCTCATACAATTTCTTGAGAGGTATTGGCATCCATTAGAATGGTTGTTGAAAACAATATGGAACCCAATATAGTAATTTATTATATTTATTAAGATGTTTTTTCAACTAATTTACACTAATATAGGTCTCTGATATAGTTGTTGGGTCGATGATCAATCATGAAATTTTGCTGCAGGTCTTGATCACCTTTGTTGCATCAGTTTCTGAGCTAATAATTTAGACATGAGCTATAATGACATATTGAAGCTCTGTTGAGCTACACTTTTATAAATTTATTTGAAAAATAGAATGCAATAGAGATTGGGAAATCATAATGATAAATTCATGTCATTTGTTCATTTTTATAGACATTTGGAAGAGTATTTTGAAGGAAATTCTTAAATAATTGGGATATTACAAAAGGAAAATAAAAAATAATGTCTGTGATGAACAAATGTCGAATTTACTAAGTGAATCACAAAAAAATTAAAAATAAAATGGTAAATAATGAAGAAATAAAATATGGGGAACTCTACTAGAAATTTTTTGACATAAATTCATAGACATAGATTAACTCTATTTCACTAGATTGTATATCATATGATTTCATTAAAAGAACAAAAAGACACTTTATCAGATGGGAGAGATGAATCTAATGTGAAAAAATATTTTAATTGCCTCTAATGATGATATTTCCTATTTATTTTAATTATAATTTATTATTATTAACACCCCAAGAATCCATGATATACTCCCATTTAAGTAATTCAATGAATTTTGTGGCACACAACATCATGTTCGGCCGCACTATGACCTTTCAAACTAGTCGTTTAAAAAATAATTATGATAGTGTTAACGAAATTATAAATTTTATAAATTTTATTTTTCAAAATAGAGTTAATTTTTTAATTCATAATATCAGAATTACCTTAGGGTGATATTTTAGTAATTTTTTTGAAAAGTTTCAATTTTGGATGAATAATTAAAAATACTACATTGATATTGAAAACCAAGTATTTCATTAAAATAATTATTTTACTATTAATTGATTTTAAATTCACAATAGATAAATAATACATATATTGATCCAATATAGATCATTGGAATCATTTCATAATATAATTATATATTAATATTTATTATACTATTGAACGTCTCTTTTACTCGCCTTCTAGCCACATCTATGGGATTTTCATTAAATGTAATTTTACTACTTCTTTTATTTGAATTTATAATAACATAAATACATGTTTGTAATAGTTTTGAAAAATTTCATCTAGTATGATTAATTTTTTTTGGTGAATAATAAATTTAGGATTTTATTGTCCATAGTTAATGTGATATAGGGTATTTAAGGGTAAAATTAATATTATAATAATATAAAATTTTCCTTAAACTTGTCCTAATCTTATTGGATAAGTATATTTCGACTGATATAAACCTTATTTCAAAAATATGGTCCTTTTTATGCCACCAGTGTCAGATTAAGATATTTCTTATATTTTATTTAATGAAGAGTTAAAAATTTCATATTCAAAATTTATTAAATATACCATTTTTAATATGAGGATATATAAGTGATATGGTCCACTATAAATAGTATTTATAAATAAAAAATTATTATCTATATTATTGTAATTTTTATATAATTTTAGTAAGTAATTAATTAAATTAAATAGTAACAAAATAATGGTATCATAATTGAATTATTATAGAAAGAATCAATTAAATGTAATTAAAAATATTAAAATAAATAACCTTTGACATAATTAATTCTATCCACTAATTTTTTAGATACATTGACATTTTAGTGACTCTTTATAAGTATTTTTTTTGAATATATCATGTTGGTTTGATATTTTTAAAAATGAAAATTTTGAATAGTATCAAAATTGACTTAAATGATACATCAAAAAATATTTAATTAAATTTTATAAAATTCATAAAAATATCAATATCAGCCAAATAACTAGGATATTGTTAAATATTTTATAATTGATCCATTTGGGTTTTATTTGGAATTTTATAGTAAATGTGTTAACCCTATACTATAAAAGTACAAGAAGATATAGTAAGAGTTAAATTGTTTAACTAAGGGTTAAACCGAAAAGATAATGTTACTTATCTAAACTAAACTTGTCTAAAAATCATTTATGAGAGGATTAAGTCCGACAATAATAATTTACTGTAATTAAATAACTTTTTGTCAATTTGAAACTGAAAAATAATTTATAATAAATTAATATTTTAAGATCTTCCAAACATGCCACTCACCTATCTTATAAAAGGTTAATTATCCTTCTCTATAATTCCCACATTCAAAGCCATTTGGCTTAGAAACCCCCTTCCCAATTATTCTACCAATATTATTCAATTAATACTAGAGAAAAACATTGGGAAGAAAACCATCCTCTGATGTACTTTTGGGTAAACCAAAAGGAGACACTCGAAAAAGAGGTAATTGTTTTATCACCACTTTCAAAGTTCTTTTCATTTTTTAATTTCAATTTATATGTAGTTTACATATAGAAATAATAAATACAGTATCATCCATATATGTTTATGTTATTTTAATCATGGTACAACCATATTACTCATTTTATCCCTCATATGAATAACAATATCACCATGCATGCGTTCGTATGGCTTACCATCACTATGTTGTGGGGAAATTTTTTATCCAACTATAATTTATTTATATTAGTATAATGATTAGTTTAATGTATAAAATTAATGAATATAAAAATTTATTGATTATATATAATTAATATAACATCCAATTTCATACCATTTAACCATAAAGGGAATGATACCATCGCTCATGCGTACGTACGACCTACTGTCTCCACGATGCTGTGAGATTCATTCTCCAAGTTACAATTAAATAATGATTATAAAATTTATATGATGATTAAAAATAATAATTATGAACATAATGTAATTATTAATATATATATATAATATGTCACTTTTATAAAAAACATGACTTACATGACAAAATAGGAATTAAAAAATGAAGCCATTAATACCCGAAACAATGGTAATACTAAAATATTATTAACAAAATGATATAAGAGGATCATATTTGATATCTCAAATATGGATATTTAATAACATGTTCCAGCCATTATAAAGGACCCTAACTCTTCTTCAACAAATGGAAAGTATAACGTATGGTTTAACTTCACCAGCTCTTTATTATCCTAGATTTCTTATACATAAGTATCTACTAGGACATCCTTATCATCCATGTCCATATTTCTTAAAATGTAATTAAAAATATTATCAAAAATTGTGGAAATTTATTTTCCCAAAATAAGTGTTTTAAGAAAACATTATAAAATTAATAGCTCAATCATATTCCAATTGAGGTACTTTATAACGATTTCTACAAATTAATGAAGGAACATTTTTTAACTTATAAACACGAGAAGACATTTGATGCCATTTTGAAGCCTTAACATGGTGATTCTATCCTTACCAGCATATAAGGTTATTTTCAGACGGATTTTTTTTTATAATTGTGTATCTTATAAATGATTTTAATGTAAAAAATGGATATTTATTTAAAAGAGTTTTAATATATTTAATAAATTAATTTTTTTCAAGGTAAACATCCATTGTTGGATTTTATACATATTTTTGGTTGAATTATTATGACAAAATTTTCCATATTGTATTTAAGGGTGTTCAATATATTTTACTATGTATGTGTTATGTTTATACCATTCATGGTATAGGTTAACGTCTTAAAATTATATATTTTAGTTTCAATATGAATGTTTTCGTTATGTTTCTCCCTTTTTATAAGAGGAATGAATTAGACTTAGTAAGTGATGGGAGGGGCCCATAATATCCTATCAATGAATCGTTAGGTCCCATGAGAGAAACTAGTGTTTTGGGATAAGGCCTTGTTGGTATGGTAATAGTCTTGGAATGAGGCCTTACCAGTATGGTTATGATGTATAACATTATGAATTTCCTTATTATGAAATTAGTTATTGATACTACAAGTGATTATTTGACTATTCTAATATCCTTGTGGTAGTTTAAATTCAATTGTTTTATTTATTCTTTCCATATTATTATTAATATTTTTTAAGAGGTTTGAGTTTTAGTTTTATACCTTTCCTTAAACATCATTCTTATTTATGATAGCTTCCACTATATTTTATATCATTACTCAGAATCTAAGTTCACAAATTTCTTATGTTTCATTTTTCCCTTGGATGCGAACAAGTATACTATGATTTACTTGATGGGATAGTCTAATGAATATGAGTCTTTTCAAAGGGGATAATTTTTTGTTTTTCATTTCACAATATAATGTAAATCATCTTTTTGTATCTAGCATTTCTAAGGTTACTAAACTGATCAGTCCTTTGGGATTTAATTTTCATGTGGTCATGAAAATGTAATAAAACAATGCACTGACACTAGCCAACTGGGGTTAGTGTTTTACATTATTTCTCAATTCTTTTATTTGTGATTCCATCTTCCAAAAAATTCAATTTACATAATTTATTGAGGATAAAATTAGTTCTTTATGTTTTTAGTTAATTTATTATTCTTTATTTATTCGTTCTCAATAAAAATTCATCAATTTAATCACTAAGATTAATAATTTATGATACAATGGGATTATTAATAATTCTCAATGGATTCTATTATACATCTAAAAATTCAGTTGTTTTTTGAATAGTGATAATTTTATTAAATAAACAATTTCATTAACCTACACCAATCAATTTCTATATGGAAACTCTTATCCCATATCACTACTCTTTATCATAGCTTAGTTTTAACAATATATAAGAGTTAATTTCATATAATAATCATGATATCAATACTCAAATTTTCAATAATAAATTCCATTCCACTAGTTTTACTAGTTGGAGAAAATAATAAAACCCTCTCATAATCTCAAAATCCTTCCCTACATATTGACCATGATTTATATTATCCTAGTGTATAGTAGGAAATTATAAATTCAAATTTGATTAGAACATCAATGTCCACTCCATGATTATGAATTGGAATCATAGATTATGAAGGCTTACGTATAGTTTCTTAGGGTAAGAAATATGAAAAAATTACAATTTAATTCTAAAAAAATAAAATATTATGAATAATATACTATTTGTGTTGTTTATTAATTTACATTTCTTCTTTTCTGTGTTCAAAAATTATATAATTATTGGAAACATTTTGTTGATTGTTTTTTGATAACTCTAAAAAATATGAAAAATCAAGGGGGATATTTTCTATAAAACATACTCTATTTCACGTGTTGTGGATAAAATGAGAAAAATATTATTCATTGTGTCTATAACTAGACAAAAAACATAACCAATATAAATAAAACCATTTTTTACGAACCTAAAACCTATGATCAAACTGTTTTGGGAGAAATGCTACATAATATTATTGATAAATTTTATGAATATCATGAAATAAAAATTAAAAAACTATATTAAAAACATGGGAATCATATAGAATTATTAAACATAAATAAACATTAATTTATTGATGTTGAAATTGACTTTTAGAGATTTATTAATGAGATTGTGAAGGATATTTAGTGTAAAACTAAGGAAAAAATCAGTTATCTATAATAATTTAAATTTTTATGAGGAAAAAAATTTAAACATAACATAATCTATAAATAAATAAAACAATTTTGATGAATATTTCATGAATATAAATGGAATTGAGTAGGAAACTTTTCATAAAAAAACAGATGGAGATTCAAGATGAATTCCTGATACATATCCTGATTCCTAATTTTGAAAAGATAAAAAATTATAGCTGTCTTGAAATGTTTTTTTCCAAGTTGAATAGAAACTATAAAATTACAATTTAAATGTTAATAACAGTTCTTCATATAATCCTAATATTTTGGATAATAAGTTTTAACTAGAAGTTAAGGATATTTTAGAAAAGAAAAATGACTTGGAAATCAATGATTCTAAAATTGTTAAATCTTATTTTAAAAATACTAAAACCTATTTTGAAACATTAAACCCAATAATGATTGAGTTTTTTTATTGAAAAGGATATATGATTTTGTTCTTATGAACTATTGATCGATGATTTTTAATCTAATTTTCTATTTATAAATATTCATCTAATGATGTATCCAATTACAGGGAAAATGGTTTTAACCACCAATGGAAAAATAATTAAATATGAAAAATCTAAAATCAAATTTAAATGGAGCTTAATTTAAAAATTTTCCTCATAAAACATAACAGGATCACAAATTTATTTTGGGAGTAAATGTTTTGAAAGTGAACACAACACCAATGTTGAACATATAATAATTTTTTAATAAAAAAATATTATCTAATGTAGTAGTTGATGATTCCTTATTTTCATATAATTACCTTATGAAAGAGATTTATTTTTAATTTTTACATGATTTTATGGATGATATAAGAATTATCTTATTATTTTTCATTACCTTACTCATATTATTTAGTTTTTATATGACATTTTGATTGAGAGAATAAATTAGGAGGGGAATTTCACATGAGTTCCAAATTTTTTTGAAAATGTTCCATGCTTTGTTGAAACCCTTTCTATAATTATTTTTCATAAATTATCTAGTTTCTCTTATGTTTTAAGATATTTTGAGGTTTATTTTGAGAGTAAAAAATGTATGGGAAAGGTCACATGTCTATAAGAACCATGTTCCCAGCTACGCCTTCATGAAAATATAGAATTTCATAAATTTGAATTAATTTTATAATTGTAAAGCACACCTTCCATGAGTATTCAATGTTATTTATTTCCATTTGAATGTATAATAGTTTCTTGTAAGAGATTTAACACATTTATAATTTTTCACTGGAACCCAAATGTCGTGAAACCACTAAGAATATATATTTGGGTGATAAATGTTTTTACCCACCTAGATAATAGTTTGATAAGTCCTCTACGGATGATGTATGATTTCTAGGGAAATGTTTCTCTATTAGGGAAATGAGAATTTTCTTTTGAATTTTTAATTTCTATAAGAATTCATTTTTATTTGAAAATAAATGGGAATAATAAATATTGTGGTTCCTTTCTAGGAAACCACATCAACATATTGACTATGGTCAGTTGGTAGTAATGTTTGGTTGTTGACTATAAATCTTGTGATTTATGGGAGGAAACCCATTATTAAATAATATTATATTTTTTGTTCAATTTTATTGTAATAATTAATTCCTAGTCATTCAGGTTAGTGATTATTCCTAATTATCTCCTACTCACATGGCCCGAGGCTTACTTCCACACACTGTCACATCTTCTTGTTCTCATTTTTTTCTTTTAAATGTATCTGATTAATGTTTTAATATACCTACCATTTATGGTACCTTCATGGAAGTTACTAAGTTTGTTAGATGAAATTTTAGAGGATAGTGTTTTTTTACTCGATCTATAAGAAAACAAATTGATAGATTTAAATGCAGTTTTAAGTATTATTAATCATGAATACTTAATTATTTATTTTTTCTTTCCTAAAAATTAAATAAAAAAATAAATTTTCTTAATTATATACTTTCATTAAAATTAATAATATGAGAATTATTTTTTATTGTTAGAATGTTTATTACTGAGTATGTGTCAAAATTTTGGTCGTTCACCTCTCTTGAATCTTTCTTGTTGAAAATTATTTTGATATAATTTTTGAAATATTTCATTGGACCCTTTAAAAACATCTAGAATAAAAACAATTTTTTGAAGATAAATCATCGATTACCATCCAAAACATCTAATCTATTTACAAAGAATTTAACCTGTTTTAATTTTGATGTATGTAATTTTAAAATTATACATTTGATTGTGCTGTAACGTGAGGAAAATTTGGATTAAATATTTTTTTTCATTAATATAAGTCATTATACTATAATATTGAAAATATATTTTGATTTAAAATGATTAATTTTTTTCCTTCAATTTTGAATTAATCTTAGATGATTAATTTTAGTTTTAATTATGGGTGATATGGTATTATTTAATGATATAATTTATTTAATGTATTGCTCAATAATAAAAAATTTATATTTTTTTAAAAAAGGGTTGTTCTTCAATAGTTATACATTATTTTTAGAGGGTAATTATTATTTTTTATTATATAAGAGTGTGATAAACATTGAGGAATTAAATATTTATTACTCCATAGATTTAATTGTGACATCATTTTCATTATTTTTCTCTTTGACATAATTTTTCATCTATAAAATTTCGGTCGAATGTTATACAAATATCATTAGATTTTAAATTTTTAGGTTGAATTAAACTAATGATATATGAATCCAAATAGACAATGAAATTACAAAGATAACCATGGATGATCCTATATTTATTTATTTAATTAATAACAAATTAATTATGTTTAATTGGCCTTTTATTATTTCTTGTATTAATTATGTTTTCACATCTAAAAAGAGTCTCAATTTTATATTCTTTATAATTATGTGATTCATATTACCTGAATAAAAAGAGATATTTGGATATCCCAATGAATGACAATTGATTTTTGTGTAGTTGTTATAATTTTTTTTTTTAATTTTCAATCTTTATTATTAAATAAGAAACAAAAGTTTCATTGAATTTGTTTAAATATAATATGGAAATCACCTTTTCAACTTTATATAGTTCATGGAAGAAAATTAATTTGAAGACTAATTCTATGAGGCATTCCCATTTTTCACTGTTTAGATTTATTGTTTTCCACTCAAATTGATAAGTAATTACTTTGTGATGGAAAATTATTTTGTGTTGGTGAATATTATAATGATTATATTGAATGATCTTTTTACAATGTTTTTTTTTGTTTTTAATGTATACATAATTATAAAAAAATTAATATAATAAAATTCATTGTTTTTTTATTATCTTGTTTAAATAAGAAATTAATTAATTCTCTATTAATAATGTGTGTTGTCATGTTAAATTAAATTTCTTTTCATTATTTATATATTTTATTATTTTATAGCTTACTTTTAAGCATAAAATTTAAATTTTTTTATTTATTCTACATTGTTATTAATGTAATCATCTTGTTTTAAAATTTTATATTTATGATAATTTTTTAACACGAATATTTTAATTTAATTTCAAATTCATCAATTTTATTGTCTATTATATTATGAAATTTAATTTTTTTATGCTAATATAATATTATTTGGTATTATTAATTTATTTATTCCAATTCCATTAATCGATTTATCTTTTTATTTAAAATAGATGGTGTGAGATATTTTTAATACAGTGCAAAAAATTAATTTATTCATTAAATTTTAGAATGAATGTAATATAAAATCACCCTCTTCAGATAATTGGGGAAGTCAAAGTAAGATAAAGTCTAGAATTTCATAAGATAAATTTGGATTCACAAGGTAAATTAATTGTTGGGTCTCTCATAAAATAATATATATCGTTAGTAATATATCATGTTTAGGATTATTTATCCATCAGGATGTCTGAACTTAACTGGTGACTAATTTGGAATGATAATGATATTGAGCTAAACCAAAGGAATCATTGATCAGGATTGTGAAATAGGATGAGATACACAATACTAGTCATAGTCGATCCATACTAATGGAGATCCAGGTAGGGACAAAACATGGGTTTTATTTGAAGAACTGATTAAATGTCAACATAAAATGAATCTAGTAAAAAAGGGAAGAGATATGAGCTCTCTGATCAAATATCACTCATGACCAAATAATCAAAAAATATTCCACTAACTCAATAATGAATCAACCTGAAAGATGATTCCCCATTGTCAACCAATGGTACCCATAAAAATGAACATCATTTGAAGTACCATCACATAACCATTTTTGTAATTCTTGATTTAATATCATATGATTTGAATAAGAATCCCAACCAATGTTCTTTAAATTCTTTGTGTTATAATAGGAAATAACACTGGGTTCAATGGTGTGATGAAGAGTATATTATTTCCAAAGTTGACTAATGTTGTTGATAATTTATAGTTTTTTGTTGTCTATATATAATGATGATTAATTCATTGAAGTCCAAATTTTTGTTGGTTTTCATTTTTGTTTCTTATGTAGAAGAGTGCAAAGATTTCATTGGCCAAAGTGTCTAAGAAGGACTTAATTATAGATATAAAGGTTTTATGATTCCAATCTTTTGTCAACCTAAATGAAGAAACTAAATCTGGGAAGTAATTTTCACCAAAACTCAAAGAATATGTAATATCATGTTCGAGTTATGTTTTTTAGTTGAGAGTCTATTTTGATGTGATTCTAGTTTATTGGGGTATACCGATGAAGCTTTGGGGGACTTAAGATACCCATTATTGAATAAATAATTTTAAGGCCAATACATGTAAGATGATTGGATAATTTATTAAGATATATGATAATTCATGAAATTTTTTTTTGAGAACATGATTAAACAAAGGCCAGTCTTTTATTCCATCAATGGTGATGAGTTCTTTACACTTCGTTTCATAGAAAAAATTAATTCATGAATATTATGGGTTGAATCTCAATAGAAAAAACTAGCCACTGGTCTTGATCAATTTAGTCAAAATAGGGGACCTGAAAAAAATTAAGACCCGATCTATAAATATAGAATTAATCTTTTATGAACTAGAATTTTGTTCTATTATTTGATCAATGGAAGCCACTGGAGAGATAATGTTGTTTTGATGGAACTGTTTTTTGATTGTTTATTTTTTTAGTGCATGTTGAAGATATTGTTGAAGATAATTGTTAATGTACTAATGGAGTAACATAAGGAAATAAAAAATAACACTATTAAGGATTAAATTCTCATTAATCTAGTAAGTGAATCAATGTGACGAATAAAAATAAAATGGAAAAATGAAGAAAAAAACTAGGGGCACTCTACCATAATATTTTTAATACACATTCAGAGATGGTGTGAACACCAAATTTCCATAGATAGGAGAATTTTATTTATTTAGAAACGTAGTCATGTGCACCATCAGACAAGGGAGACGGAGCTAAAGTGAAGATAGATTTACTTGGACTCAACCAGTGTGTTTTATTCTCTATTTTACATATAATCAACTATTTATTAATGTATGTTATCATGTGTCCAACTAAAACAAATCCATTAAAATAAATTTCTTGAGGAACACATTTATTTTTTGAAGATGTTAGTTAATTTTTTTCTTGATTTCTTCTTTCTAAAATACAGATTATCTACTTAACCACATATCCTGAAAAATTATGAGACATATTAAGGGAGTAATCATAATTATTGAAGGATATTTTGATACATCCAAAAACTCAGTTTCTTATTTGAGGGATATTATTTTCATAAAAATTTATTTTCCTTAAGATACTCAAATATATTTTCATCTTTATTATCTTTTCACATGTCTCTACACTTTAAAAAAATCTCAGTTTTGAAAACAATAACACTATATTTCACATAAAAGTCATGAACTAACTATTCACATTTTTAAAAATTTATTCCATTTAACTAGTTTCAATAGTTTAGGATAATAGAAAAACACCACAGATTATCCCAATGAACATACCTACTAAGAGAACATAGAATCCACTATCCTAGTATGTATTTAAAAATTATAAATAGTAATTTTACTGGTGTGTTAATGGAATATTTGTGATATGTTTTCAAATAAGGAACTGTAAAATATCAAAACCCTGATTACTGATAAAATTTTAAAACTAATTGAATGTAATATATTAAATATTTTTTGGATACCCAATTATTTTAAAATAAGAAAATTATGCCTGATAACATATGAAACATGCAACATCAAGCATAAAGAAATGAAAAAGTACTATATATGACCATTATAACATATCCATTGAATATTTAAGTATTAATAGAAATATTATCAATATTAAATATAAAGATGAATTCAATACTCAATAAAATTTTAATTATTAATGAT
Source organism: Viscum album (assembly GCA_963277665.1). Taxonomy (NCBI): domain Eukaryota; kingdom Viridiplantae; phylum Streptophyta; class Magnoliopsida; order Santalales; family Viscaceae; genus Viscum; species Viscum album. The sequence continues at coordinate 791,105,629 of OY728135.1, read as the reverse complement.
TAGTAAATAATAATTCCATTTTTATGTATTTTTATTTATTTTTTGCTTAAAAATCAGACATCCTTAAAAATGATCATTTATATAATAAAATGTTATATTTTATTTTTGAAACATTTAAAATCTTATTTTTGTGAAATAAACATCATATTTTAAATAATAATATAAAAATATCATCAGATGAATTTCAAATATTTTCTAAAAAGATTGATTTCCCATTGATTAGTGAAAATACTAATTTTTATTGGAAAAATGTTTTTTTTTGAATCAAGCATGTCAATAGTTTTTAAATAGTTTTAAATGAAAAATTTATTAATTAGAATTTTTAATTATCATATTTTTTCATTATAATCAATTTAATATATTAATTTCATATAAAAACATTTTTACACTTAAATAGGCATTTGTTTGAAACATAGTTTTTTCACATAATCTGTTTTAATCCTAATAAATTAAATTGCTCACACTTGGTGACCTATATTAAGGAAATTATTATATTATATATTTTATCAAATGCTTTAATTGTAACACCAAAAAAAATTCATAGTACGGTATGTATTTAATGTTATTCAATAGCTTGCGCTACAAGCGACATCATGTTCGCATGCACCACGACATATCAAACTAGCCATTAAAAAAGTAGTTATGTATAGTATTAACTGCATTTTTAATTTTATATACTCCATATTGTTTTTGAATCCATATTATGGGTTTTTTAGATATAATAAAAGAACAAATTCATTTTTTTAGATAAAAGAAGTATTTGTTTCAAAAAATGGAATTATACCTCCTTTTAATGAAGAACCTTTTTTAAATACATGATTTGAAAATTTTATATATGATATTTAATAAAATTAAATTATTATTTAGAACCGAGACATAAAAAATTTAGATTGGATAAATTTTTGGTACTTTTTTGATAACATTCATATTTTGATAAATAGTGAACAATACTAAATTTTAATTGAAAACAACTTTTTTAATCCAAATAATTTATAGTGTTAAATTATATTTTTGGGAGGTTTTAAATTATAATTAGAGTATATTTTTATCATTTAATATAATATAGGTCATTGGATGTAATTTCAAATTTAAATTGTATTTAAACACATGCCAATGTTTTGATTGTTTTTACTTCTTAAAAACCCGTTTTTTGGACTTGACAATGGGTGTAACACCCCAAGATTCTACAGTACGCTTCTCTTTGAATAATGTGATAGCATGTGTTGTACACATCACCGAGTTCTAACACACCATAACCAATCAAACTAGCCGTTATGAATAGTAATACCTACTTTTTGAAATTATATATATTTTATATTTAAAAATGGACTTCATTTTTGGATTTGGAATATCGAATTTAGCATAAGGTGAAATTTTGGTACTTTTCGGATAACTTTAATATTTTGATGAATAGTGAAAATTACTAAATTTTAATTAAAAACAACTTTTTTAATCAAAATAATTAATAGTGATAAATTATGAATTTGAGTGGTTTTAAAGTATATTTAGAATATATTTTTACCATTTAATAAAATGGTGGTCATTGGACATAATTTTACAATTAAACCAGACATAAAAAGGTGTCAATCTTTTGATAGTTATTATCTCTTAAAAACACGCTCTTTGTTTTAACAACGGGAAGTAATTTTAAAGTAATTTATGTCACTTCTATGTTTTGAATTTGGAAAAATGGATTCCATATTTGGAATCAAGATGTTCAAATTGTGTAAATAGGTAACTTTTATTTTTAGAGATTTTGAATAATTACTTCGGTAAATATTATATTTACCATGGTTAAGGGTAAATCCGGTAAATAATGGTCAAAGAATAATATTATAATAATACTAAATTACCCTAAAACGTGTCCTAGACTTATTGGTTGATACATTTTCGACCATAGACATCTTTGGGTCGATTTTTGGACCCCATGGAGCCACTTGTAGGTGATAGGGACACTTAATTTTAATTAAGTTAAAATAAGTACAAAAATGACATAAGCATATATCTTTTAGAAAAATAATTTTTACATAGGGTTATATATGTTGGATTTTCGACTACAAATATTCATTAGAAATCTAAAAATATTTCCTAAATAATGATATCTTATTTATAATTTTTAGACTTTATATAATTTAGTTTATTTATGACACAATTATGATGCAGTAATTACCATAATAGTGAAAAATTAAAATAATTAATATTATAAATACCCAAATAAATATAATATGAGACTTTTAATGAATTAAACTAATTTTTTAGGATAATATGACATATTAGGATTGATTTAATTAATGTTTTTTGAAGTAATCATTCTGTTATAAGTTTCACAAAAATCAACTATTGAATATTGTCAAAATTGACATAAAAGAGTTTTTTAAAACAAATATTATATTATTAATTGATATTAAATTCCTACAAATCTAAGGTTCGGCCAAGAGACGTATATAATGATATTTATATCATTAATGGACCACTTGGGGGGTCTATTGGATGTATATAGTATGTTTATTAACCATATAATATAAAAATAAAAAGAGACATTGTAAAAGTGAAACTAATTAACTTAGAGTTAATACTTAAATATAAGGTTAATATAAGTACCCAAACCTGTCTAAATTATATTGGTTGAGTGGTTTTAGGCCCATAACCACCTTATAATTTAAATAATCCACTTTGGAGCCATTAGAAACCGAATATAAATTTATTATAAATTAATATTTCTAGTTTTTCCAAAGGTGCCCCTCACCCCTCTTATAAAAGGGCACTCCTCCTTCTCATTTCCTCACACCTTCAAAGGCTTTTGGTTTGGCCATTCGCTGCCCCAATACTCTCCCAACATCCCTCAATACAACCTAGAGGCCTTAGTTTGATCATAAATCCAACCTAAAGAGCCCTTTTGATCAAATCAAAAGGAAGAACCCGAAGAAGAGGTAATGTTTTCACCACCCCTTTTCAAGTTCCTTTCTTCTTCCACTTCATCATTCATTGTTATTAACATTATAAAATAATAACTCCAGTATCTTATATATACTGTGATGTTATTATAAAGATGGTACATCCATATTCAGTATTCTATCCACCCTTTGAAATAACATGTCACCATACGTGTGTAAGTACTGCTTACCGTCTCCACGCCGTGGTGTAATTGTTATTCAATATATTATTATTTGGATAGGTATAATAATGATGTTTCACTCATGTAAATAATAAATATAACATGTTAATTATTCTGTATATATGATATACCATCCGTTTATATATTATTTTAATATCAAAAGAATGATATTGACGCTCTTGCGTACGTACAGACTACCGTCTCCACGAACGCGATGAGATTCATTCTCCATCCTATCCATTCAAGTATAATTATCATTTGATGATTTAAAAATGATGTTTAAGGACTTGATATCATTATGGATATGAATAATATACAACTTATCCATTACAAACATGGCTTACATAACAAAACATATAAAAGAAAACGAGTAAGTTAACACCCGAAACAATGATAATACTAAGATATTATTAACAAATCAATGTTAAAAGATCATATATGGTATCATATTAATGTATATGATTCTTGTAAAATTTAATAACAATTATTTAACCATTATACAAGAGGTTAACCTACCCCAACCAAGGAATAGTACAAGTTAAGGGTTATTTCGCAATCTTTTCATTATCCGAGGTTGTTTATACGTAATTATCTACTAGGATTTCTTTATCATCCACATCCATGTTTTTTCGAAATATATTTCAAAAAGATTTTACTATTTAAAATAATATGGGTTAAAGCCATTTATACCCTTGTTTGACTTTTTATAAGAGGATTATAAAATAATCTTTCTGTCGTTTTCCAAACAAGGTTCTTTTAACCTTTTCGACAGAATTAAGGTAAGAATGTTTTTTTAACTTATACGGCAGGTGTGGTTATTTTCCACTGTTATAAAATCTTCGAATCTTCCCTTACAAGCTTATAATATCATTTTCAAAGAAAATGTTTTATTTTATAAATATATGACTCTTAAATGATTTCAAAAATAGAAATAGATATTTCTCTAAAAAGAGTTTTGATTTCATCTATGTCAACATCCTTTGATGAATTTTACGCTTATTTGAAGTTGATTTATTATGATACAAAACATCTATATTGTTTTGAAGGTTTTTTGATATGGTTGACTATGGATGTGATATTTTTATACCATTCATAGTTTATGGTGAAAGTATTGACATTTCTTAGGCTAGTTTTAATACGAATGTTTATGTTATGTTTAAACCTTTTCATATGGGAATGCACTGGACTTAATATGTGACGGTTGGAGCCCACTATACATCCTCGATGCATCAGTAGGTCTCATGGGACAAACTAGTGTCTTGGCACAAGTCCTTGACAAAATATTATTTTTAGTCTTGGCACAAGGCCGTGGCTATGTGGTTATGGTAGTCTGGCATTACGCATTCCATCATTATGAAAGTGGTTATTGATATTGCATGTGATTATTCGATTAGTAGAATATCCATGTGAATAAGTAAATGGCGTTATTTCATTTTATTTTTTCCATACTATGTTTAAGTTCAAGTTTAAAAAGGATTTTGATTTAGTTATACATTGCCTTAAATGTTTATTCTTATTTATCAATGTTTCCGCTATATTGTTATCCTTACTGGGCATTTGAGATCACCCCTTTTCAATGTTTTATTTTTTCTAGGGTATGAAGAAGTAAATTATGAATGACCTGCAGGGCTAGTATGTGGGGATATGAGTGTGGAATATGAAGAAAAGATGTTGTTGTAGTTTTCATTTTTATGATGTAATGTAAGACTTATGAATATATCTAGTATTTCCAAGGCTTCTAAACCAATCGGTCTTTCGAGATTTGATCCTTCTTGTGATCATGCCAATGTTATGTAATAATGCACCGACTCTATGTAACTGGGGTCGGGGCATTACAGTTGGTATCAAAGGAAGTTTAGTATAAACCTTGGAAGCTAGATTTAGATAAACTCTGATTAGAGCAAGTAGACCTAAGATGAACCTTGAGGATTAGTATAGAATAACTTCTTAGAATTTTGGTATTATAGAGATTTTGTGAGTTTTCCGAGCATTACATCCCTGTCTAGATACGAGCAGGTAGAGGCGGCTCTGGCACAGATGTACCTAGGGTTAAAACCCAAAAACACTACTTTGAGCTAGACTCGAACGAGAACTGGTGCACGACAACGGGCCTTGCTGCACTCTTGGTTACGAAACTCCTGGGGGATATGCTTAGGATAACACTAATTTTCTTTACAAATAATTATGAAGGGTTTATGAGTATATACTTCCTCAAAGAAAACATTTTTATGGTTATGGATTATATCCGTAAATAGTTCAATTTATGTTAAGTGTTTTATAAGTATGGGATTATGTATTTTGATTCATAAACTGATCTAATTTATGCCATTGTTTAGAAATGGAACCTAGTGGAAGAAATGGAAACTGTATCAATACACACACTCCATGTAGGTATTTCCCTCCTGCTCAAGATAATTATAGTGGAGCTAGTGATGCAACTGGTGCCGATCAGCTAATCACCATACTGGGACAACTCACTCAGGTTATGAATAATAACTTTACCCGTATGGAGCACCCTGATCCATAGCACAGAGGATCAATGTTAGATTGATTCATGAGGCAACAACCACCAATTTTCAATGGGAGTACAAATTCCTTAGTAGCTGAGCAATGGATATTTTCCCTAGTGAAAATATTTCAGGATTTGGGGAGTAGTGAAAGGGAAAAAGTTATCATGGAAGTTTACCGACTCACTAGAGATGCTGATCAATGGTGGTAATTGATTCAAAATACGAAGGAAGATGATGAAGTATCAAATATGGAATGGAGGGAGTTCAAAGATCTATTTTTAGAAAAATACTTTCCTCGCGACCATCGATCTGATATGGAAAGGCAGTTTCTGAGTCTGAGACAAAAGGAGGATGAGAATGTCACAAAGTATGAGGCTAACTTTACAAGGATAGCAAGGTATGCTGGAGATTATATATGTAACCCAATAAGTAATATTGATCATTTATTTGATTGGTTACAACCATTTCTCCATCGAGAATTAGTATCACAATCCTCCTCGTCGTATGAAGACATTGTCTCATGTGCTATCAAGACCGAAAAGGAATTATCTATGTCTTATGACTTTAAAGAAAAGAAAGGGAAGAAGAGATCTGCTGATCAATTTGGGAATGGAAATAAGCGGATGAAGGGAAATGTTGAATATCCATCCTGTGGTAAATGTGGGAAGAAACACCCTGGTACTTGCTTGAAGGGAACGAGAGTCTGTTACAAGAGTGGTGAAAAAGGCCACCAAGCTCGTGATTGCAAAGGGAAGAAAGAAGTTACCAATGTTCAGTGCTACAATTGCAGGGAGATGGGGCATTATGAAAATGAATGTCCTAAGTATCAGGGGAACTTACCTCAGAAAATTCCAAGGGATCAAGGCCAAGCATATGCTATCACTACTGCTGTGGTAGAATCTCTGAATGACGTGGTGGCAGGTAATTTAATGATTTCCTCATGTTTAGAAAATGCATTATTTGATTCTGGATCATTGCATTGTTTCATATCTTCCTAGTTTGCTAAGAAAATTAGATATTTCCAATTTGATTTAACAAGGGAGTTTTCATTTAAAACTTCTAAGGGAAGTATCATTGCAACAAAGATTTGTGAATCAGTCCCCATTAGAGCACATAAATTTTCTTTATCTGCTGATCTCGTCGTCAAACCTATGATTGAGTTTGATATAATCCTCAGTATGGACTGGCTTTTGGACTATGATGCGAAGATTTATTGTAAGAATAAAGAGGTTACGATTCATGATGATGATGATAAGGAACACCTTATCTTTAGAGCAGAATCATCACCACCTAATTCTTATTTAGATCCACCCCTAGTAGCTCAACTAAATTCAATTAATGGGGAGGAAGAGAATGAAATGACTATGGGTGAGGAAAGTAATGTTCAAATAGAGAATGTACCTGTTGTGAAAGAATTTGTAGATGTATTTCCGGAAGATTTACCTGAACATCCTCCAGAACGAGAAGTTGAGTTTTCCATTGATGTAATTCTTGGATCAAGGCCTATATCAAAGACCCCTTATAGAATGGCCACTATAGAATTAGTTGAACTAAAGAAACAACTAGGGGAATTGAGTAATAAGGTATTAATTTTCCCTAGTGTTTATCCATGGGGAGCCCCTGTTCTTTTTGTTAAAAAGAAAGATGGATCTATGAGGTTATGTATCGACTACAGGGAGATCAATGCTATAACAATAAAGAACAAGTATCCCTTACCACGCATTGATGATTTATTTGACCAACTACATGGAGCTCCATAATTTTCAAAGATTGACCTTCGATCTGGATACCATCAGTTGTGTGTGAAGAAGGAAGACATTCCGAAGACATCATTTCGAACGAGGTACGGGCATTACGAGTTTACTATAATGCCTTTTGGGTTGACTAATGAACCCTCTGTATTCATGGATCTGATGAATAGAGTTTTCAAGGAGTATCTCGATGAATTTGTGGTGGTATTTATTGATGATATCTTGGTATACTCCAAAAGCTACTAAGTTCATGAAAATCACTTGCGCATTATCTTGAAGACTCCGAGAACGCAGGAATTATATGGGAAGTTTAGCAAGTGTGAATTCTGGATTCAGGAGATTTCTTTTCTTGGCCACATTGTCTCTAATGATGGAATCTATGTTGATCCTTCTAAGACCAATGCAATCCAAGAATGACCATCACCTATGAGTACAACTGAGGTATGTAGTTTTATTGGTTTGGTAGGTTATTATCGATGTTTCCTCCAGAATATTGCCCGATTGGCTAACCCATTAACGAAGCTCACACGTAAAGGGGTTAAATTTTTTTTGGACAAAAGAGTTTGAAGAATGTTTCAAAGAACTGAAGAGAAGATTATTCAATGCTCCTATATTGACTCTACCATCGGGGAATGATGGGTTTGTTATTTATAGTGATGCATCGAAGAAAGGACTTGGTTGTGTCCTTATGCAGAATGATAGAGTTATTGCCTATCCATCACGACAGTTGAAAATTCATGAACAAAACTATCCTAATCATGATCTCGAGTTAGCAGCTGTGATCTTTGCTTTGAAGATACGGAGGCACTACCTCTATGGTGAAAAATGTGATATTTATACTGATCACAAGAGTGTGAAGTATATTTTCTCTCAAAAAGAACTCAACATGAGGCAAATAATATGGCTTGAATTACTCAAGGATTATGATTTCATGATACACTACCACCCGGGGAATGCAAAAAAGGTGGCAGATGCTTTGAGCAGAAAATATCATGGAGTTTTGAACAATATGAGAATTAAAAGGGATCCAATTTTCATGGATCTAATGAAGATGGACATGGGAATAACCATGGAAGGAGAAACATCAATGCTTTTTTAAATGGTTGCCAAAACATCTTTACTAGAAAGGATTAAGAGTTCTCAGACCGATGATGAAGAATTTCAAAAGAAGATTAAAGCCATGAATGATGGGAGACTGAGAGACTTTGTGTATGAAGATGGAATTTTGAAATTCGGGAAGAGACTTTGTGTTACCGATATACCTGATCTAAAAAGGGAATTGCTGGATGATGCTCATAGATGCAATTTCTCTATACACCCTGGGAGCACCAAAATGTATAGTGATTTTAAGGAACATTTTTGGTGGGACAATATGAAGAGGGAGATTGCGGATTTTGTGTCAAGATGTATGGTTTGTCAACAAGTGAAAGCTGGAAGGCAACACCCTGAAGGAGTCTTGCAACAACTTCCCATACCGGAGTGGAAATGGGACAATATTACAGTGGACTTTGTCATGGGGCTACCAAAGACTCCTATAAGGAATGATGCAATATTGGTTATTGTTGATCGTCTTACCAAGTCAGCACATTTTCTTGCAATAAGAGAAGATCTACCACTGGAACGTCTAGCAAGACTATATATTAATGAAGTTGTGAGACTTCATGGAGTACCCCTATTGATTGTTTCTGATCATGATCCCCATTTTACTTCAAGATTCTGGAAGAGTCTTCATAAATCCTTGGATACTGAACATCATTTGAGCACTCCCTACCACCCTTAGACAGACAGACAATCAGAACGGACTATTCAAACCTTAGAAGACATGTTTAGATCCTGCTCACTTGACTTTCAGGGTGTGTGGGATCAGTATTTACCTATGGTAGAATTTTCCTATAACAATAGATTTCATTCGAGCACTGTAGCGGCGGGAGGGCACTGTAGCGGCAGTAGAGTTCTGTAGCGATGGCGTGTACTATTCAGTACTATAGCAGTGCAGGTACTGTAGCAGTACTATTCACAGAATGGGCTTTGGGCCAAAAAATGGGTCTACGGGAAATGTAATGGGCTAAATGCCCACTAGGCCTTCAGGCTATGTAATGGGTCTCCCTCTACACAGTTAAAAGAGGTATTTTCTTTCCTTTAAATATAAATGAGGCTTCGGCCCCAACCTTAAAAAAAACATCAAAGTAGATGAATGTAGGCAGAAGAGCTATACTGATAATCGAAGGAAGGATTTGGAATTTCAAGTCGGTGATCATGTTTTCCTGAAGGTATCTTCATGGAAGGGAGTCATAAGTTTTGGTAAGAAAGGTAAATTGAGTCCCAGGTACATCGGACCTTTTGAAATTCTAGAACGAATTGGGGCTGTAGCTTACCGAATGGGAATGTCTCCAAGTCTCTGCAAAGTTCACGATGTGTTCCGCATATCTCTGTTGAGGAAATACATTCCTGACCGAACGCATGTACTCACCTATGACGAATTAGAAATGGAACACGATTTGTCTTATTGTGAAGAGCCCGCCAGGATTCTTGATACGAGAGAACAAGTACTGAGAAACTGGACGACGCGTCTGGTAAAAGTTTTGTGGAGAAACCATAAGATGGAAGAGGCAACGTGGGAACCCGAGGAACTTATGATGAAGAACCACCCGAGTCTTTTCATGTGATAAGTATTCTAGAAAATTATAGGATGAAATTATTTGAAGGAGTGGAGAATGTAACACCCCATGCTTCTACGGTACGCTTCTCTTTGAATATTGTGATAGTGTGTGTTGTACGCAACACCGAGTTCTAACACACCACAACCAATCAAACTAACCGTTATGAATAGTAATAAATAATTTTTGAAATTATATATATTTTATATTTCAAAATGGACTTCATTTTTGGATTCAGAATATCGAATTTAGCCTAAGGTGAAATTTTGGTACTTTTCGGATAACTTTAATATTTTGACGAATAGTGAAAATTACTAAATTTTAATTAAAAACAACTTTTTTAATCAAAATAATTAATATTGATAAATTATGAATTTGAGTAGTTTTAAAGAATATTTAGAATATATTTTTACCATTTAATACAATTTTACTCATTGGACATAATATTACAATTAAACCGGACATAAAAAAGTGTCAATCTTTATATAGTTATTATCTCTTAAAAACACGCTTTTTGTTTTAACAACAAAAATTAATTTTAAATTAATTTCTGCCACTTATGTATTTTGAATTTGGAAAAATGGATTCCATATTTGGAATCAGGATGTTCCAATTGTTTAAATAGGTAACTTTTATTTTTAGACATTTTGAATAATTACTTCGGTAAATATTTTATTTACCATGGTTAAGGGTAAATCCGGTAAATAAGTGATAAAAATAATATTATAATAATACTAAATTACCATAAAATGTGTCCTAGCCTTATTGGTTGATACATTTTCGACCATATGCATCTTTGGGTCGATTTTGGGACCCCATTGAGCCACTTGTAGGTGAGAGGGACACTTAATTTTAATTAAGTTAAAATAAGTACAAAAATGACATAAGCATATATCTTTTAGAAAAATAATTTTTACATAGGGTTATATATGTTGGATTTTCAACTACAAATATTCATTAGAAATCTAAAAATATTTCCTAAATAATGATATCTTATTTATAATTTTTAGACTTTAAATAAGTTAGTTTATTTATGACACAATTATGATGCAGTAATTACCATAATAGTGAAAAATTAAAATAATTAATATTATAAATACCCAAATAAATATAATATGAGACTTTTTATGAATTACAATGATTTTATAGGATACGATGACTTATTAGGATTTATTTAATTGAATTTTTTCGAAATAATAATTCTATTATGAGTTTCACAAAAATCAACTATTGAATAGTGTCAAAATTGACATAAAAGAGTTTTTTAAAACAAATATTATATTATTAATTGATATTAAATTCCTAAAAATATAAGGTTCAGACAAGATACTTATATCATGATATTAATATCATTAATGGACCACTTGGAGTCGCTTGGATGTATATAGAAAGTTTATTAACCATATAATATAAAAATACAAAGAGACATTATAAAAGTGAAACTAATTAACTTAGAGTTAATAATTAAATATAAGGTTAATATAAGTATCCAAACCTATCTAAATTATATTTTTTGAGTTGTTTTCGACCCATAACCACCTTATAATTTAAATAATCCCCTTTGGAGCCATTATAAACCGAAAATAAATTTATTATAAATTAATATTTCTAGCTTTTCCAAAGGTGCCCCTCACCCCTCTTATAAAAGGGAACTCCTCCTTCTCATTTCTTCTCACCTTCAATGCCTTTTGGTTCTGCCAACATCTGCCCACATACTCTCCCAAATTCCCTCAATATAACCTAGAGGCCTCATTTTGATCATAAAGTCAACCTAAGGATCCTTTTTGATCAAATCAAAAGGAAGAACCCGAAGAAGAGGTAATGTTTTCACCACCCCTTTTCAAGTTCCTTTCTTCTTCCACTTCTTCATTCATTGTTATTACCATTCTAAAATAATAACTCCAGTATCTTATATATACTGTGATGTTATTATAAATATGTTATGACCATATTCAGTATTCTATCCACCATTTGAAATAACATGTCACCATACGTGCGTACGTACGACTTACCGTCTCCACGTCGTGGTGTAATTGTTATTCAATTTATTATTAATTGGATGGGTATAATAATGATGTGTAACTCATTTAAATAATAAATATAACATGTTAATTATTATTTATATATGATATACCATCCATTTATATATTATTTTAATATCAAAATAGTGATATTGTCGCTCGTGCATACGTACGGACTACCGTCTCCATGAACGCGATGAGATTCATTCTCCATCATATCCATTCAAGTATAATTATCATTTGATGATTTAAAAATGATGTTTAAGGACTTGATATCATTATCGATGTGAATAATATACAACCTATGCATTACAAACATGTCTTACATAACAAAACATATAAAAGAAAATGAGTAAGTTAACTCCCGAAACAACGATAATACTAAGATATTATTAACAAATCAATGTAAAAAGATCATATATGATATCAAATTAATGTATATGATTCTTGTATAATTTAATAACAATTATTTAACAATTATACAGGAGGTTAACCTACCCCAACTAGGGAAAAGTACAAGGTAAGGGTTATTTCGCAATCTCTTCATTATCCGAGGTTGTTTATACGTAATTATCTACTGGGATTTCTTTATCATCCACATCCATGTTTCTTCGAAATGTATTTCAAAATGATTTTACTATTTAGAATAACATGGTTTAAAGTCATTTATACCCTTGTTTGACTTTTTATAAGAGGTTTATAAAGGAATCTTTCTGTCATTTTCCAAACAAGGTGCTTTTAACCTTTTCGACAGAATTAAGGTAAGAATGTTTTTTTAACTTATACGGCGGGTGTGGTTATTTTACGCCGTTATAAAATCGTCGAAGCTTCCCTTACAAGATTATAATAGTATTTTCAAAGAAAATGATTTATTTTATAAATATATGATTCTTAAATGATTTCAAAAATAGAAAAATATATTTCTCTAAAAAGAGTTTTGATTTCATCTATGTCAACATTCTTTGATGGATTTTACGCTTATTTGAAGTTGATTTATTATGATACAAAACTTCTATATTGTATTGAAGGTTTTGTGATATGTTTGAATGTGGATGTGCTATTTTTATACCATTCATAGTTTATGGTGAAAGTATTGTCATTTCTTATGCTAGTTTTAATACGAATGTTTATGTTATGTTTAAACCTTTTCATATGGGAATGCATTGGACTTAATATGTGACGGGTGGAGCCCGCTATAGCTCCTCGATGCATCGGTAGGTCTCATGAGACAAACTAGTGTCTTGGCACAAGGCTTTGCCAAAATATTATTTGTAGTCTTGGCACGAGGCCTTGGCTATGTGGTTATGATAGTCTGGAATTATGCATTCCATCATTATGAAAGTGGTTATTGATATTGCATGTGATTATTCGATTAGTAGAATATCCATGTGAATACGTAAATGGAATTATTTCATTTTATTTTTGCCATAATATCTTTAAGTTCAAGTTTAAAAAGGATTTTTTTTAGTTATACATTGCCATAAATGTTTATTCTTATTTATGAATGTTTCTGCTATATTGTTATCCTTACTAAGCATTTGAGCTCACCCCTTTTCTATGTTTTATTTTTCCCAGGGTATGAAGAAGTAAATTATGAATGACCTGCAGGGATAGTATGTGGGGATATGAGTGTGGAATATGAAGAAAAGATGTTGTTGTAGTTTTCATTTTTATGATGTAATGTAAGACTTATGAATATATCTAGTATTTCCAAGGCTACTAAACCAATCGGTCTTTCGAGATTTGATCCTTCTTGTGATCATCCAAATGTTATGTAATAATGCGCCGACTCTATGTAACTGAGGTCAGGGCGTTACAATGGAAATTTAATTTTAAATTAATAAATGAAACTCATATGTTTTGAAATTTGTAAAATAAAAATCATTTTTAGATTCAGAATATCAAAATTAGATTAGGGTGAATTTTTGGTATTTTTATGAAAACATTAATGTTTTGATGAATAGTGAAAAAAACTGTATTATTGTTTAAAACCGACTTCTATTTAAATAATAACTATTTTATTTAAATTTATTTTAAAGTTAAAATAGATAAACAATACCTTTATTTGTTCAATGTAATTCATTGGAGTAAATTTATAATTATATTATATATATACAAGTTTATTGAACTTTTTAATGTCTTTTACCCACCTTCTAGGCACATTTGCAAATTTGAATAAAATTTAATTTTAATTATTCTTTGAATTAATTTCAAAAAAACCGAGAGGCATAGTTTACATTAGTATGTAAAATTTGGTTCAATAGGATGAAAATAATTTTTGGTGAATAGTAACTTTTAAATATTATTTACCGTAGTTAAAAGAAAATAGGGTAATTAATGGGAAAAATGATATTATAATTACCCTAAAACATCTCCTAATTCTATTTTATAAGTGTATTTCAACCATAAGAAATGTTAGGAATAAAATATTATCCTTTTTTATCCACTTGGATTAGATGAGGACATTTATTATTATTTTATTTAAGGAAGACTTAATTGTGTTAAATTCAAAGTTTAACAATTCAACCATTTTTAATATAGGGATATACATTAGATAAATTCAACTATAAATAATCACTAGAAATATAAAAATATTTCCAATATCATGGTATTTAATTTATAATTTTTAGAAATGAAACATTAAATTTATTTATGACACAATGATGATGCTATAATTTCCTTATTAATAAATGATTAAAACAATTGATATTATAAATGTCAAAATAAATTTAAATTGAGACTTTTGATGCCATACAAGAATTTTATAGGTGAATATGACATGTTAGGGTTGATTTAATGTATTTTCTTTTTGAAGTAATCATGTTTTTTTTATTTCACAAAAACCAAATATTAAATAGTCTCAAAATTGACATAAATGAGTTTTTAAAACAAATACTATATAATTAAATGATATAATATTCCCAAAAATATAATATTCAGCCAGAGGAATTATATAATGATTAGATATGTCATTAATGAACCACTTGAGGTTCTTTTATAATTTTATAGAAATTTTATTAACCATGTAATATAAAAATACAAGAAGACATTTTAAAGGTTAAACTATTTAACATAGAGTTAAATATCAATGATAAGGTTAATATGGTGACCTAGAATTGTTTAAAACCTATTGGTTGAATGGATTTTGAACCATTCCTACCTTATCTTAGAAACAAATCCATTTTGAGTGATTATAAACTGAAAATGATTTTATAATAAAAGAATATTTCATGATTTTTCTAAAGTGACCCTTACCTCTCTTATAAAGGGATACTTCCCCTTTTCTCAAAATCATATATCCAAATCCATTTGGATCAGAAAAACCCTGCTCAAACATCCTCATAACTACACTAAATTCAACCTATAGGCCTTACATTGATCATAAGCTAACCTTGAGAGCCCTTTTGATCAAATCAAAAGGGAGAACTCGAAGAAGAGGTAATTACTTCATCACCACATTCAATGTTCATTTCCTCTTCAACATCCTCTTTCGTTGGTTTTTTCCGTACTAAAATTATAACTTCAATGTATTCTACATACTGAGATGTTATTATAAATATCATACAACCACATTAATTATTCTATCCATTATATAAATGACAATGTCACCATAAGTGCGTATGTACGGCTTACCGTCTCCATGTCGTGGTGTAGTTTGTTATTCAACACTTTATTATTTGTATGGGTATAATAATGAGTATAATTGATATAAATAATAAATATTACATGTTAATGATTTGGTATATATAATATACCATCAAATTACATATTATTTCACCATCAATAGAATGATAGCGTCGCCTGTGCGTACATACGGCTTACCGTCTCCACGATGAGATGAGATTCATTTCCACGTTCCCCATTCAACAATGATTATAAAAATATATATTATTAATAGGAATTTAATATATGACATAATAATGCTACTGGAAATAGACACACACACACACACACATATATATATATATATATATCTCAGTCACTTATGTCTATTCAATGTGATAAGAAAACGAAAACAACATTTATGCGTACGTAAGGCCTACCGTCTCCATAAACAGTGTTTTCCATTTCATATATCTATCTATTATACATATTTATATTCTAAATAAATATGATACTTAAATAATTTATTATATTCTGGAAGCATTTAAATCATGATATAAGTGACACGATTAGGAATAAAAAGTTAAAACATTTACGATAGAGAAAGTGATTATGAACATAAATATTGCATTAACCTAGAAATTATTATTATATGGGTGGAATAAAGTGATAAATAAATAAATAATGATATCATAAATATGAATATGGTTCTGATATAATTTAATAACATACAATGGTCATTATACAAGATGTCAGATGTACTATCGACCAAAGAAATCTACATGTTAAGGGTTATTTCCTCAATCTCATTATTATTCGAGATTATTTATCTGCAAGTATCTACATGGAAATATTTATCAACAATGTCCATGTTTCATTAAAATTTTTTAAAAAGTAATATTTTATGTTTTTAGTGAGGTTAATCTTTAACTAGATCATCTTTTTAAATGTTTTTAATGTTTAATATTTCAAAATAATTTAATTAATGTCCATGTTTTCGAAATGATTTTATGAATTTATTTACACATACATGTTTGTTTTAAAGTTTAAATTTCATTCAAATGTTTTAAAATGGTACGATAAACATTGATTCAAAAATATTTTTTAATTGAATTCCTTTATATATTGTGTGACTTTTAAATGATTTCATGAAAAGGGGTATTTCTCTCAAAGAGTTTTATTGATTATTTTCAACTATGTCAACATCCTTTATTGGATATTATTCTTGATTGAGGTTTATTTACTATAATACAATCATAAAAATGGTTTTTAATGAGTTTTTATATATTTTATTGTGGATGTTCTATTTTTATACCATTCATGGTTTATGGTTAAAGTATTAACATTTCGTATGATAGTTTTAATATGAATGTTAATGTTAGGTTTCAAACTATTCATATGAGGAACTCATTTGACTTATTAAGTGTTGGGTGGAGCCTGGTTTAGCTCCTCGATTCATCAGTAGGTCTCATGAGACAAACTAGTGTCCGGGCGCAAGGCTTTAACAAAATCTTATTTTTATTCTTGGCACGAGGCCGTGACTATGTGGTTATGATGTCTGATATTATGCATTCCATTATTATGAAATTAAGTATTGATATTAAATGTGATTATTCAACAAGTTTAATATCCATGTGAATAAGTAAATTGAATTATTTTATTAATCTTTTCAATATTATTCTGAAGCTTATGTTTAAAAGGCATTTGTTTTATTCTAATCCATTTCCTTAAATGTTTATTCTTTTTATGATAGTTTTTTCTATATTTTTATCCTTACTCAGTATCCATGATCACCCCTTTCTTATGATTTAGTTTTTCCTAGGAAACGAAGAAGTGTATTATGATTGATATGTTGGGTTAATCTAGTAGAATAGTGGGGTTCTCCAAAGATTATTTATGTTGTGGTTTATTTTAGAAATTGTAATGTAACATTCATATATGTAATCAATTTTCAAAGACTTCTAAAATTATTGGTCCTTCAGGAAGTGATTCATTGTAATCATGAAAATGTATTAAAATAAAGCATAAACTCTCGGTAACTGGGGTCAGGGAATTACAGTTGGTATCAGAAAATGTTTAGAAAAATACATGGAAATAGATTTAGATAAACTCTTAATTTGAAACATTACCCTAAGTTAGACTTTTTATATTCGTATAGAATAAACTCATAAGATTTTGGTAATGTAGAGATTTTGTGAATTTTCCTTGCAATACATCCCTATCTGGATGCAATCAGGTAGAGGTGTCTCTAGCACAGATCTACCTCGGAGTGAAATTATGAAAAAGAGTTTCGGTCTTGACCCGGGGTATCTAGGAACATGACAACGATCTTTGATACAATCTTGGTTAAAAAAATCCCGAGGGGTGGGATATTCTTAGGATAATTTACATTATATTTACAAACCGTTATGAAGGATTTATGAGTAAATACTTCCTGAAAGAAAACATGTTTTTTATGATTATGGATTATATGCATAAACTATTCAGTTTATGTTAGGTATTTTACATGTTTGGAATTATGCATTACGATTCATAAACTAACATAGTGTATGCCATTATTTATAAATGTTTCCTAGAATAAGGAATGAGAACTCTAGCAATACACATGATCCAATGAGTAAGCGGGGTCATTTATTTCATGGTCTTAAGTGAACATTTAGAAGGGAAAAAGTATCCCATGTATTCTCATCATATGAAGAAATAGTATCGTGTGTTAATAAGATAAGTAAATAATTTATTGAGATGTATGGATTTGATGGGAATCTAGAGAAGAAAAGGATGGTAGAGAAAAATATTGGTAATGGAAAGAAAATAATCAGGGATTTTTCCATATGTGATAACTTTGGAAAGAATCAACTTGTTACATATTTGAAAGGAATGATATTTTTTTATAAGTGTGGAGAAAAAGGACACCAAGTATATGATTTGAAGGGTAAGAAAAAGTTTTCAAATGTACAATGATTTATTTTCAAGGATTTGAGACACTACGGAAATCAATTTCCCAATCATTAGAGTATACTAAAAATGATGCTGTTGGATAACAATAATTTTATGATGCTACCGCAGATGAAGAGGAATGACTTGTATGCTTATGTTGTTATTAATGAAATATGTAATTTGAGTGATGTATCAACAATGTTCTGGTTATAATAATTATGGAGAATTTAAAGATTGTACTAAAATACTATTTCATTAAGGATTTGAGATTGTGTGGTACAAAGAAACCCGAATCAATAAAAAGATAAACATTTTTGAAAATACATGGTTGATGGAAAGATAAACCATAATATGCACTTGATACCGAATTATTGATTTTGTAATAATAGAAGATTGATTTGGATAAATTATATTGAATATTTTTTACTACAATTGAACTAATTAATTGTTTTTCTATTACATCATTATTGGAGATTCCAACATACTTTTATTTAATGAGTACATCCAGTAATCTATGTTTTACAGAAGGAATATGGAAATAAATACCTATTAAATTATGTTTTTTTAGAAATTCATTTTATTTCCACATTTTAAGTGAATACAAGATAAATGTATTGACATGTATATTATGTGACCTTCCCTATACATTTTGGACTTTGAGTTTAGACAGAATTATTGTGGATAAGTATAAAGGTTGGAATGGATTAAGTTTGACCTTGGATACTATTTTAAGGTTAAATCATTTCTTAAAATTATTTTTTTAATGTTATAAAAAGGATAGCTCGGAGGTTGGGTGACAACCCGTCACGTCCGACATGGCTGCAAGACATGAACCTGCATCCAAAGGGTGAAAAAGGTGTATCACAAACCATCAGCCTATGTGATTTCATTAATTGTATAATGTAGTTTTTATTAAAAGTTTTAATTGATGAATTATAAATTAATTTTTTTGTAACCTTATACAATTAGGATAAATAGAATATTTTCGATTTCTAATATCTTTTGGAGTAAAAGATGAGCCCCTGGTAGAAATTAGTTGAAGGACGGTACTCTACTGGTCAAGTATTATTATCTTTTATTATTCTATGAAGAAAATAATTCATAATAATTATTGAAAGTACCTCAAAACCAAAAATGCGTTATCCTAAAACTTTATGTTTTATTGAACCGATGATATTTTTACTCATCATAAATTTATGGCTCTGAAGCCTTAAATTTTCCATTTATTGTTCACTAGTTTGTAATTGATGACCTCAATCACACCCTATAAATATTTATTCTTTTACTGCAATTATGTTTCTTTTTTTTCCACCAATGTTCTCTTATTCAAAACCCTAATTTGGTGATGAATTTTTCATTCACTTTTCTCTCTTATTAAGACTATATTTTATTAACCCTATTTTGGATGTGGGTTTTCCAGAAAAGTATTTTCTATTTTAAACCCCTTATTTTTGAAAAAATAATTTAAAATTGCATGGAAAAAATTTATTGATGGTGAGTATAATGTAACACCCCATGATTTCATATTATGTTATCTCTTTAATGTAATTCAATAGCTCATGCTACACGAACCACCACGTTCGAGCACACCATGTCTTACCAAACTAGCCGTTCAAAAACAAGTTCTCAATATTACTAACTTCAATTTGAATTTCATATACTCTATATAATCCTAGAATCCATATTATTTGTTTTCTAGACTTAATATAAGAAAAAATTTATTTTTATTAGATAAAAGAAGTATTTTTTTTCAAAAAATGAAATTTTACTGCCTTTTAATGGATAAACTTTTTTAAATTTAATATCAGACACTTTAATATATTAGATATATAGAAATTAAATTCTTCTTTAATAGGGGGACATAAAAATTTATTTTGGATAAATTTTTGGTACTTTTTTTGATAACTTCTATAATTTGATGAATGCTGAAAATACCAAATTTTAATTGAAAACAACTTTTTTAATCGAAATAATTTATAGTGTTAAATTATGGATTTGAGTGGTTTTAATGTATAATTATATTTTATTATTATCATTTAATAAAATTTTGGTTGTTGGATGTAATTTCACATTTAAATTGTATATAAACACATATCAATCTTTTAAGAGTTTTTTATTTCTAAAAAACCCGCTTTCTATTTTTGACAACGAGAATTAATTTTAAATTAGTTAATACAACTCATATGTTTGTAATTTGGTAAAATATAATTCATTTTGGGATTTGGAATATAAAAATTTTCTTATGGTGAATGTTTTGAATTTTTTTAAAAACATTCAATTTAAAATTATTAGAAAAAACACTATGTTATTGTATAAAACTGAATTTTATTTAAATATTTTTTTATTTTTATTTAAATTTATATTAATTAAAAAATAGATAAATAATCCCTATATTAGTTCAATATAATTCACTGGATTCATTTAATAAAAATATTACATATATGAAATTTAATTGAACTTTTAAACGTATTTTACCAACCTTCTAGGCACATTTACAAATTTGCATAAAACGTAATTTTACCACTTATATGAATTGAATTTAAAAAACTTAGAGACAAGGTTTAAATCATTAAGTAAAATGTGGTTCAATAGGATGATAATAATTTTTTTTAATAGTAACTTTTGAATTTTATTTACCATGGTTAAAAGTAAATAGGGTAATTAAAGGTAAAATTGATATTATAATTACCCTAACACATGTACTAATTCTATTGGATAAGTGTATTTAGACCAAGATAAAACTTATAAATAAAATATTATCCTTTTTTATCCAGTCAGATTAGATTAGGACATTTATTATTATTTTATTTAATGAAGAGTTAAAAATGTTAAATTCCATGTTTAATAACTAAACAATTTTTAATATAGGGTTATACATAAGATATATTTGACTATTAATATTCACTATTATGATAAAACTATTTCCTACATCATGGTATTTTATTTATAATATTTATACATTAAATAATTACATTTATTTATGACACAATAATTATGTAGTAATTACCTTATTAATAAAAGATTAAAATAATTGATATTATATATATCAAAATAAATGTAAATTTTGATTCCATTAACGAATTTAATAGGTGAATTTGACATTTTAGTGTTGATTTAATTTATTTGTTTTCAAATTAATCATGTTTTGTTGACTTTCACAAAAAGGAAATAATAAATAGCGTCAAAATTGACATAAATGTGTTTTTAAAATATTATATTATTAAATGATATAATATTCCTAAAAATAGTTGATTCATCCAAAGGACTTCTATAATGATTATATATGTCATTAATGAAGCACTTGAGGTTCTCATGACATTTTATAGAATGTTTATTGACCATGTAATATAAAAATACACGAAAACATTGTAAAATTTAAACAATTTAACTAAGTGTTAAATCTAAAAGATAATGCTAATATATTGACCTCAACATATCTAAACCCTATTTTTGTAGTGGATTTCAACCCATAGTCACCTTATCATCGAAATAATTCCATTGGGAGCCATTATAAATAGAACATGATTTTATAATAAAAAATATTTCAATCTTTCCCTAAAGTGACCCTCACCTATCTTAAAAAAGGGTACATCCCCTTCTTTCACAATCACACCTCCAAATCCATTTTTATAGTCCAAAACCCACTCACGTATCCTCATAAATACCCTCAAATCAAACTAGATGCCTTATGTTGATCAGAATCGAACCTAAGGATCCCTTTTGATCAAATCAAAAGGAAGAACTTGAAGAAGAGGTAATTACTTAATCACCTCTTTTAAAGTGCTTTTCTTCTTCCACTTCATCATTCTTGGATTATTTCCATAAAAAAGATAACTCCAGTACCTTCTAAATAATGAGATGTTATTATAATCATGGTAAAACCATATTCATTTTTCTATCCATCCTATGAATGACAATGTCACCATACATACGTATGTACGACTTACCGTCTCCACATCGTGATGTAGTTTATTATTGCACACTTCATTATTTGGATGAGTATAATAGTGAGTAAATTTGTATAAATAATAAATGTAACATGTTAATGATTCCATATATATAATATAAAATCCATTTACATATTATTTCATAATCAATTGAATTATATCATCACTCGTGCGTACGTACAACTTGCCATCTCTACGACGCGATGAGATTCACTTCCACATTCACCCTTCAACAATGATTATAAAAATATATACTATTAATAAGTATGTAATATAATAAATAGTAATTCTACTATATATATATATATATATATATATATTTACATACATGTTTTTCACTTACTTCCGTTCAATGAGATATGAAAATAGAAACATCGTTTATGCGTACGTACGGCCTACCGTCTCCATAAATGGTGTTTTCCATTTAATATATCTATCTATTATACATATGTATATTATTAATATATATGATACCTAAATAATTTTTTATATTCCAGAAGAAATTAATTCATTATATAAGTGATAAGATCAATAATTACAAGTTAAAACATATACGGTTGATAAAGACATTATTAACAAAAATATTATTTTAACATAGAAATTATTGTTAAATGGTTAATGTAAACTCATAAGTGGATAAATTATGATATCATAAATATTTATATGGTTCTGGTATAATTTAATAACATACCATGGTCATTATACATGAGGTTAAATGTACCCTTGATGAGAGGAATGTACATGGTAAGAGTTATCTTATTAATCTCATTATTATCTAAGATTGTTTATCTGCAAGTATCTACTGGGAAATATTTATCATCAATGTACATGTTTCATTAAAATGTTTTAAAAATTAATATTTTATGTTTTTATGGAATTAAATCATTAACTAGACCATGATTTTAAATGTTTTAATGATTTATTTTTCTTATTCTTTTAATTAATTTCCATGTTTTTGAAATGATTTTAAAGATATATTTATGTAAACATGATTATGTTAACGTGTTAATTTCATTCAAAAGTTTCAAAGTGGTATGTGAAACTTTTATTCAAAAATATATTTTAAATTAATTCCCTTATAAAATTTTCAACTTGTAAATGATTTCTTGAAAATTGGTATTTCTTTATAAGAGTTTTATTGATTATTTTCAACAAGGTAAACATCCTTTATTGTATATTATTCTTGATTGTGGTTAATTTACTATAACATAATCTTCCAAATTGTATAGAATGATTTATGATATGTTTGAATATGGAAGTAAATTTTTTATACCAATTATGGTTTATGGTTAATATATTTACATTTCGTATGATAGTTTTAATATGAATGTTTTTGTTATGTTTCAACGTTTTCATATGAGAAATGAATTAGACTTAGTAAGTGACGGGTGGAGCCCACTATATCTCCTCGACACATTGGTAGGTCTCATGAGAAAAACTAGTATCTTGGTATAAGGCCTTGATAAAATCTTATTTGTAGTCTTGGAACGAGGCTTTGACTATGTGGTTATGATGTCCGACATTATGCATTTCATTATTATGAAATTAGCTATTGATATTACATGTGATTATTCGACTAGTATAATATTCATGTGAATAAGTAAATGGAATTATTTTATTAATATTTTCTATATTATAATCATGTATATGTTTAAAATTATTTTTTAGTCTTATACATTTCCTTAAATATTTATGCTTATTCCTAATTGTTTCATCTATATTGTTATCCTTACTAAGGATATGAGCTCACCCCTTTCTTATGTTTTATTTTTCCCAGGATGCGAAAAAGTGTATTATGAATGATTTAGAGTTTTATTTTAGAGGAATAATGTCATTCTCAAAGGATTATTTATGTTGTGATTTATTTTAGAAATTGTAATGTAACATTCATATATGTAATCGATTTTCCAAGACTGTTTAACTGATCAGTCCTTCGGGACATGATTACTTTTAATCATGCCATTGTATAAAAATAATGAATCTCCTCTAGGTAACTATGGTGGGGTAATTACATTAACACTAATTTAATATTTTTTCTCTGCATGAGATTTTAATTTATCTTGTTTTATAATTAAAACTGCATTTTTTGAGAACTATTTTTTCTTCATATTTTGCACACTTATTTTAAAATTAATTTATTCCAATTAATGTTAATGAATTTTTTAATTTTAATTTCATATTTTTAATGAGTAAGTCCTAATTTGGTAAATAATTCCTTTTTAGTAATTAGGTATAGTTACCATGGAAAAACATTACCACCTAGATAAAGGGTAAACTAGGTTAATCTTGGTTAAAACTAAGTGTAAAGGTCATGATTTTTCATCTAACATTATATATGATGAAAAGTATTTGACCCTTATCACCTTAGGAACGAAATCAAATTATTTTTGGTATGAATTTCCCTATAAATGAAATATATAATATTTAAATTATGGAATGTTACGAAATATTAATATTTTTGTTTTGAATTTATCTTAAGAATTTCCATAGGAAAAAAAAATTTGTTAAATAATATTAAATTATTAGTTTTATAATTAATATATATTAAGGATGGAATCTTATTTTTATTTTTTTGGATTAAATAATAACATTAACTACTCGGGTGACAAAATTTTTATATTTTTAGAATTAATATAATATAAAATAGTTGATATTAAAAATGTTGAATGTAACATAGTTTGGCCGTGTAAAAGAATTTCAATAATTAAGTGGATAAAAAAACATATTTGGGATCAGAAAATTTATTATATTTTAATTATTTCTAGGTATTGGTGTATTTAAAGTCAAATTAAATGAATTTTTTCAAAATTGGAAATAAATATACATTATATTTAATAATAGTTTATTAAATGATTTCCAATTGAAAAAATACTATCATAAGATAGATAAATCAAATATGGTGGAAAATATAAGTCATGTTCCATTTGTGAGTCACTTTTTCATTTATGTTAACATTTATTACCCTTTAATATTATAATATTTCTTTTCACGGTTATGGTAAAAAATAATTGAAAAAGTGATTAATAAAAGATACATGGTTTTAAATAACAAAAAAAATTATTTAATGATTATATTTCATCCCCTTCAAATTTATTTTACGATTTATGTATTTTTTGATGAATTATTATTTGAGGATATCTTTACTATATTTTAAATTTTGATAAAAAATAAGTGTGTCTTCTTCCTCCCTTCTAAAAGGACTCCCCTTCCTTAACAAATCAATTTATTTTTAATTATTATTTTTATCTTATAAATATATGTTATTTATAATGAAAAAATCGTTTCAGTATACTATGTATACTAAAATGTTAATAAGAATGTAAAACCACCACTATAATCCATCTTTCCCTTCCAATGGATAGTTTTAGTATTTCTGGTGTGTACGTTCAACATAGAGTATACATTATACCATTACCTTAATGGTGTAGTTAACATATTTATCCCTAAAGTTTGTGGAGGAATAAAAATAAAAAAATAATGAAAATGTTTTATAAGTATATCATTATTAACATTCTAGAGATTATGGAACAATTATCAAAGAAAAAGAACTAAAACTACAAAACTAAAATACTCATGAAAAGTGAATAAGTTAGCACCGGGAAATGAAAATCTAAATAAGTTATTATGGATATATGGGTGTTGAAATGATACAATGTTATTGTATATGATATTATAAGTGTATAAATTATACCATTGTAGTTATATAATATAGTAAAATTTATTCTATTAGTGGATAAAGTGATTTCAAAGAATGTGGAACTCGAGGAATTGGTTTATCATCTCAAATTGTCTTTATTGAGACATATATTATTTTATCACATATATTATATATTGAGATTTATATAAAATCCCATTTAAATTATATATCATGACTGACTGAAACATATTTTTTTATTAAGATAAGCACTTTTGTGGGAACAGTGAGAAACCGAAAGGTTCAGCATACAACAAAAAACAGCCAAGCAGAAAACCAGAAACAGACCCGACCAAGCAAAGACAACACTGCCAACCCCAATGCAGGACCACTTGGAGATCCCATGCAAGCATGGTCCCTCCTGAAGGCAAAGCCCTCCCCCAAATTCAACCAAGTCCCAAATGGCCTACAAAGTGGACAGAGGTGTGCTCCAGCACATCGGAACCAGTCTGGCCCTCATACTTTTCAACACACATCAACGGAGATTGCAGAATCATTGACAAACAATTTGATTTTGCCAGAGCTCGTATCCCTAAAAAGCTTCCACGATAAGAAGGATACCGGATAGTGTGGTTCCTCCATTAGAAGATCTTTAAGTGAAGAAGTCATCTTGTTCCATACCTAGATATAATCCTTTAGTTTGATCACCCCCTTGTTGAAGACTCCAACCAGAATCATATCTTGTTTGGCAACCCATTTATATTGCTCCTCATTGAGATTCACGTCAAGGGTCTGACCCATAATCCTAGTTGCATCCTCCTCCGAAGCATTGAGAAATAGAACCTGCTATTTCACCTCCTCTTCCGAGGACAATATCAAGTCCAAGGATGGGTCAGACTTACCAGATGAAATTAACTAACATCCAACCCCGCTGCCCAGCTCCTCGGCCACTGCCCTTTTTTCTGACCGAGTCCTCATAGGAGGTGGCAGAGAGGAGTAGTCCTTCTTACCCCTCCTCCTCTTGTCACTCTTATTGCTCTTCAGACCTTGTTCTCCTTCAGATCAGTCTTTACTGACCTCCAAGGGTTATTCATGGGGCTCCTCTTGGTACTGTACCACAGCAAGACTAGCAAATCTGTTGCTCAGATTGACCGGAGTTCGAGTTGGAGAAACTGCTCCCCCTTCCTGAATGCCCGAGTCTGATCCCCCTATTTCCCCAACACTGGTTAGGAGAGGAATTTCCAAGACCTCCCCTTGCATAACACCAGATTCATCCTCCCCTATCCCCTCCTGAGAAGCCTGTTCTGCACTGCCAGCATTAAACAGACCTTCCTCCAACCGCTTGTCCCCCGCACCAGCCTCCATGGAGCAGCTGGCCACCCATCCTTCTCCGTTATCCAAACTCTTCAACAAATTGATTGTCGGGTTCTGAGTTGGGATCACCGACTCACCGGGGTTGTGTGTTGTCTTGAGACCCCTTCCCATAAACTGGAAAGCAGTATCAAGGTTCAACACCTTGGAGTGTCCAGTTTCCCTCCTACACATCTCAGATGTATCCGAAGGAAAAGCTGTAGCATCCTCAGGTAAAGGAGCCTTCTCTTTGGCCTTATCCAATCCTACCTCCTCATGAGACACCCCCGACCCCATTGATACATTTACCTCACTTGACTTAGAAGGGCCCAAATCAGCATGAGGCCGTCCTGCAAGGGTTTAATATTATATTCTCGTTGTTTAATATGATTTTTTATGTTTAAGTTGTTGATGATGAAAAATTATGGTATATATTTTAATAATATCACATTTATTTTTATATGTATTTTTCTAAAAATTACATGTTTTTCATTAATTTTAGACAATTTAGGTTCTCATGATTCAAAAAGTGTATTTTGAAGTAAAACAAACATTGTTCATATTTGATAAAAAATCCTATATCTTCCATGCCCTTGTTTTTTGAAAATATTCAAATGAGTGTTTTTACTAGTTTTATATTAATATTTTAATTAATACTCATTCATATAATTTTTTTAAAATGAAAATGTATATATATTTAATTTTCTGAATGAAATTGTTTTGAATGTTTACAATAAATGTGAATTGAATCTTTGTATTAATGTTTATGGAATGAAAAAAACATTTGCTGTCAAAAAAAAATTCATTGAACAATATTTTATCATTTTTTAGGGTTATTTCAAAATAAAATTATATATTTAATAATTATTTTTTTGTTATATTTAAAATAATAATTTTTAAATTGAAAATCATGTTTTTACTACAGAAATATTTCATGTTATTTTTATGGGGTTTCCCCATTATAATGACTTCGTTTTGAATTATAACAAAATTTACAAAAAATATTTCTCTGTGATAGAATACTTATAATTTTTATAGATGTTATATGATTATGATGATAATAATTTTATAAATTAATTTACTTTTACAGGGTTAATTCTTCGAATATTTTATGTAATGCTTATGAAACTGATTTCTTTTCCATGGTTATGCCATGATATAATGTTTATGGACCTAATTTATTATTCATGGTTTCTAATGTGTTGGATGTATTATGATCAAATGGAATAGAAGTATATGATTTTCATTATTTTATGGGTGGGACTAGAGTTATTCATCCCTCTACTACTTTGGATGAATATTAATATATCATTATCTATATAAGACAATAATTGTGAGTAAAACTAGTATAGTTAGGGGAACTATCCACTAATATATTATTGGGAGTGAAACTAGACTACTAGGATGTTTTGTTGAGTTAACCCAATACAATTTAATAGTCTTGGATGTTTTCATTAACTACTATTAAAATTATTTTTTATTATTTTTTAAAGAAAATACTTATATATTATTCCAATGTAATTCCCTAATGGATTATGTTATTTGATTCCTTAATGAATAAAAATTTTTGAACATTCAATCTATATTTTATTTTTCCTGTTAATGATATTTTTTATACATGTTTTTATTTTAAAATGATAATATTATCTACTGATATCATTAAGGTCATGTTATACTCATGTGATCATTGATAATCCATTATTTATTGTTACTTATTAAATGACATCACCCTTTATTTTTTTCCTTTCCCAAGGTTCTATTAAAAGAAAATAATTATTATATAATTTAGAAGTGTGATAGTTGTGAATATTTTAGTGAGATATGATGTGTTAAAATTATGAGATATTTTTTATGTAGCTATGTATTCAATGATTCTAGACCTATAAAGTTCTTCTCATATCAAAATGTTATGTAATGAATATTTAATTAAAAGTACATCATATCTATTTATGAAAATTATTTTTTTCTATATTATGGTTGGTTTTAGAGGGTTATATAATCCTTTTAAATGTAGAATTATTTAATCTTGTATAGGGTAAATTGTATTGTTTCCCCTTGGTAACTATAAATCCTATAGGTGAGGAGTATAATTTTTTCATATATAGAACATATTTATAGATAACCATGTAACAATATACATGTAATTGTTAAACTCGTAGGATAAAGAATCATATTTTTTACATGGTATAATAAATAATATCTGTTTCCTGATAGGAAGTGGCCCTCAAAGGGCTGAAACATCGTATAGTAAACTGTGTATCAAAAAGAATATTCATGGAATTACATAAATTTAAAATTGTTATTTTACCATTAAAAATCCAAAATATTACACATTCTTGCTCCAAAAAATCGGATCACAAACATAGGTACTCCTTTGGCTATTTTGGTGAGTTTGTTTACCCTAGGGAGAAAATTCAATTGATCTAGTGTTGTTTCTCCAATTTATTCAATGGTGAGTTATTGTATGTCCTCAAATATTATTATTCTTAAAATGTATTATCTCTTATTTATAGTTAATATAAAATATTCATACTATCATGGTAAATTCATAGAATTTTAAAAGGATTGAATTTGATTCCTTCTAGATTGAAAGAAAAATTGTTGTAATAATTGTATTTTATCCCTTTATTATTTTCCTAGATTAAATAATTACATTGGATATAATTGAGTATTTTTGAATCCATATTATACCTTGAAATTTTCTTTTTTTTGGGATATTTTTTCTTGAGTACTCCCTTTGTGTTTTTGGGTTGATTCATGGGATCATTGGTGTGAGAGATTGATTCAGGTTATAAACAGGACATTGGCCTCTGATAATTATATGGTTGTATATTCCATACCATGTTACGAATATATTTTAAAATTATTGATATAATATTCCTATGGGTTCATAAATATCCCATGAGACCATTTTGGACATTACATGGACATAAACAGGTCATTATCAGCTGATACATCTCTTGGAATTAAATTCATGAATTATTTTCTCTGGATCATGACACTCCTATTGATTTTACCAGACTATTTGTGTGTGTGTGTAGGTTGAGACATCCATTTTTATGGATTGTTTATGCATATATATGTATAGATCATAGAATTATTCTATATGGTATCAAAGAGTCTTGTTTACTCTTCATTAATTTCTTAATCACTAATGGGGGATATCAGGTTTGATGTGATACATGATGATTATATTGAGTTATTTAATGATATATAGTATACATTTATAAACATGTTTTTGGAAAAAATAATGGTAGTGGGGCACGACAAACTTGTGGCTTGACCTAATATTTGTTGGGGCATATGATGGTCTTGTGTCCTACCACAAAGAATTATGGGCTTATATCCCTTTTTATGAGTTATGTTGGTCTTCTGGATTGTTATGAGATTCATGGAAACCATAAAAAGAGGAAGCGGGTAGGGATAGTGTTTATATAATCCTAGTTAGCACAGTTTGACCTAACATGCGATTATTTATATGATTTCGTACTTCCTATCACTTCGTGCACATTTATATAAATGTTGTATATATTCTAAATACTAATTTTTTCTATCATAATGGGTTGTACTCAGACCCTATATTGGAAACATAGTGCACATGTAGTCCTTATAGATAGGGATATGGTAAAGGGCCTGATATAGGGAGGATTAGTTGGTAGAGTAAGGATAATTGTTGGTGTCACGGTAGAGTTATGGTTTCTTGTTATCACATCAATTGTTATCTTCTATATTTTTATTTTTAATTGATCAAATTATAGTAGGATAGTTATATTTATTTATTTTATGACATATTGATATATAATGGTTTAATTTTTTATCCATTTTATGATTATATTATTATATTATAACTTCAACATGTTTATGATTTTTCTTGATATCTTTACAAAGGGAATAGTCTTCTATGTTCCAATTTATTTCCTTGATTCTAGTTTAAAACAACATGAATATGAAGATGAACACATGTGCCATGTGAATCTCTAGCCTGATCCTAGTGATATGGGTTGTGGTGTTATAAAATGGTATCAAAGCCTCCATGTTTACATGAATATGATTTGAGAGTATGGTATAAATGATATCAGATACTTGGGAGTTGAGTAAGGGAGTCACACATGTGACTAGCCAAATCCTATTTGATGGACCATTGAGTTACCAGGGAAATTAGGATTGATTTTACTAATTGTGTTATTAAGGTTTTTTTGTTGCGATTATTTTTGGGAATTTATATTTTATAGGTTTTGGGTGATTTCATGCATTAGGTGTATTCACACAAGTTGACTTGGAGTACACTTACTTTCATGTTCTTGATTAAGGATTATTTAGTTAATAGATAGTTATCAACTATGTTCTATTCTAATTTATTACATTAATGATAAAATTAAAATATTTGATCCATTGAATGAAATAATTTTTTATATAATCAGGATTTGTACTAACGTAGAAGTATTGGAGACTTGGGCATAAGCCTTGGGTAATGTATGGGGTTATGCATTATATTTATTGTAAGCCTCTTATAATGACTCTTGATGAAGTTGTTCATATGTATTTCTCTATTCAATTATTACTTTGTGTTGCTACTTACAATTTTAAAAGAATTATTAAATTGTGTTACTTTGTATTTCTATTTTCAATTATATGGAATTTAATATAATGAAACCTCAAAGAAAACAAAGGTGTTCCCCTATAGAATTGGGTAGGTATTCTCTCATATTAGAAAATAACCCAAAAATTCTTCTCGATATGGAGGAGAATAAAATTGAGCATTGTCATATAGTCACTATAGTGGCCAAGGTTGAAGAACTGAATTCGGATGTATTCTTTTGTTTAGTGCATGATTTGGATATAGTGTCCAAAAATGGAAGGTCCACTATTGTATATTTTTCTTGCTATATACGATATTAACATCACCATAATTCTAGTTCAAAGGAGGATCACAGATTATAAGGATAATATTGATATTATAATGGGTTTTTTTATATGGTATAGATTTCTACTAAGTAGTGAGTGAATCTATATTCATATATGGTTCAATGACATTATAGGATATGGTGTAGGGTGATGAAATTATAGGAAATGACTTTACTAGGAGGAGTGGGGGTCAGAAATGGGATACCTTTTATAATATATTTTTAGATGAGTTCATCCCCAATATAGTGAGGTTGGATATATTTTATGAGATCATGAAACATCATTAAATAATTTAGATAGCAACATATTATTCTTCTTATTTTATTGAGTTTTTTGTACTTTTCTGTCCTTTGGATAGGTGGTGTAAAAAGATTGGTGGATTTATTTTTAAATATGATATTTTTTGGGGTTTCAAGTGAGGAAAATTAACTTGATAACATACTTGAAACTGATTCATATGTCCATTACTATTGAGAAGAGTTTGTGGGAGGATAAATCAGCATGCACTCTTCCATTACATAGCATACAAAGAGGTGGGTTCTCTAGTGGATCATTGAGTTCCCCATTCAACAAAAAAAGAGGAAAGATGAGAAGATACCAACGGGGAATGATATTAATTTTAATTATAGAATTTTTTTTTCATTCACTCCTTAGTTGGAGTTGTTCCGAAGTTTATTTTATAAAATTTATAGATTGGTCGCAACCATATATTATACTGAGAAAATTTGACAAAGTGTCATCGTTTATTTAGGATCATATATATCTAGTCATTTTAGTGTAATGTGTCATAATTAAATTTATGTGATAATTTTGAGATGGAATATGATATAATGACATGGATAGAAGAATAATATATATGGATTTGACCAACTATAGATGGTTTATCCATGGAGCTGAAAGGGGGACATGAAAAAAATTACATATTCCATGGGGTTTAGTGAATCAACTAAACTAGGGATTGGGGGGGAAGACATGGATATGCTGTTAGTAGAGTATATGTATCATGTTAGATTCCATCTGATGGTCGATATTTGACTTTTATCGTTCAAGGTGTTGTTTTTATTACATATATTCACTGTATTTCGTTATTTAATAAAATATGTTCCCAATATTTTATATTTGATCAATTAGTTTCAAGTATATATTTTCAAATAATGTATTCCCTAATTATTTCTCAACTGATTATCCTATTAAAAATATGGTAAGTCATAATCATAGATGAACAAAATATCATATAGTAGTTTTAATCCAAAACAACCAATTGATTTTATGTTTTTTTGAGATAACAGATTTTGATGTGATCATTAGTTCGAAGTGGTTGTGTTTTTATTATTCATAAAATTATTTTTATCCACGATAGATGAAAATTAAATACTAGAAATGAGATAATCATATCCTGATCAAAGAATGGGATTTAGATGCAGGAAGTGAGGGACCGGACATCAATTAAATTGGGACCATTTCCATTGAGGTTCTAGCTATGTTCTTGTAACATATAAATTAATGAAAACAATTGTTTCCTCCTTTTATAGAACATTAATGGGGCATCATTATAGAATATTTCTTAGAACATCCTCCCCATACTATAATGAAGTTAAATGTGATTCGTTTTATAAGTGAAAATCTTTTATTTATCCCTCTATATCATAAGGCATCGATTGAGATAATGTAATTAAAAGGGGAGATTAAACAACCTGAGGTAAAGGGATTTATTTATCCGATCACATCCCATTTGGGTTATCAAGTTCTTATATCTAGGAATTTTTATTTTATCCTAATGAAATGGGTGGATTATCTAAAATTTAATATAGTGGTAGTGATGAATAGATAACTATTCCCTAGTATAAATTAATTTTTTCATCCAATTAGGGGGTCTTTGTGGTTATACAAAATTGATCTATAAT
Source organism: Viscum album (assembly GCA_963277665.1). Classification (NCBI taxonomy): domain Eukaryota; kingdom Viridiplantae; phylum Streptophyta; class Magnoliopsida; order Santalales; family Viscaceae; genus Viscum; species Viscum album. The sequence continues at coordinate 791,071,295 of OY728135.1, read as the reverse complement.
GGGGCTATCACTAACATTGGGCTAGAGAATAGGATATGCTAATGAAGATGTTCAGAATAATATATTTGTCTATATGTGTACCTTGTGTTTTTATTTGGGTAAAAGAATGCTCCAAAATTGTTCATCACCCTCATGAAAGGATATTTCTACCCATACATGGAATCCATATTCATGGGGGGTTATTCAATAAATATTTGTATATTCATGGACTACATAATTACATTATAGAAATTTAGGGATTAAATTGAGTACATTTTGATCACATTAGATTATTTAAAGCTATTGAAGTTCCAATTTGGGATCCAAAAGGTATACTTTCACGACCCTGTTATTTTATAGATACATATTTTGATTAATACAAAGTTGGTTTAGGGGTTAAAATCATTGGAATAACCAATGAATGTGTTCAGGATTTCATATGTCCATTTGTTAGGTTGGTAATATTGCTTTTTCATAAAGTATTTACCCCATTTGGAATAATCTATGAGTGGACATACTAAGAAGGTGTAAATATTGAGTGGATAGACCTGTATGAGGAGGTTTTACAAGTGATAATTAAAAGGTTTAAATAAACCACAATTCAAAATATAATAAAACATTAAAATGTTTATGTAGTGTATAATGATGCCTTTGATAAGGGTTTATGGGATTTATTGAGGCAGATTGACTTATTAGTTTCTTATTGGACTCGCTAACTATGAAACCAAGAGAAAAACTATAGTACTCATGACATGGAGTTAGTTGTTATGGTTTTTTCCTTGAAATGTTTGTGTCATTGTATCTTTAGAGTAATTATTCATTGCTTATATGGGCCATAATAGCTTATGAAATATTTCCATATTGAGGGACATAAAAATATATTAGTGACACTGGGTAAAGTTTCTAATGACATTTCATTTCAAGATAGTGTAGGCCCCTAAAAATGGTAATATTGTGTTAGATGCTCATATAAATAAGTCATAAGATTACCAATCTAAAACACCATATAATTATTGACTTTTGATGATTATTTTAATGAATTTTCATTTCCATGTTTATATAGAGAAGGTGGTGTAATAATCTACACACTTGGACATTACATATTCATTGGATGACTCAATCAAGGCTAGTCAAGAGATTAATTAGGATTTTGTACTCTTGTATGAGAGGTTGAGAGGAGATAACATTGTTACTGAATGTTCTTTAGATGATGATAATGTCCTTCATGTCCATGGAATATTTGAAGATACTATTTATATGATAGAGGAATTAATTAGGGATTCACACAACATAATATTAGTAGAAGTGGGATATAGTGGTGAAGGACATTTTCCTAGAGTTTCAATAGACCTCATGTATCCAGGATCACTATGGTTTATTATTAATTAGGTTATAAGGGTTTTATATTTCATTCCAATTAGACATACCCCATCAATTGACGAGTTTGTTTGGTTAATGATTATAGAGATTGTGTGACTGTAAGGAGTTCCTATGAGAATTGGTTCAAATATATATTATTTTATATTCATTATGTTTTTATAAGGCCAAAATATGGAAATGGTATCACATACGAAGCATAGAATGTGATATAACCCAAAATTGATAGAAACTATAGTAGGTAAATATGGGTTTAAGATAATTTTCTTGGGGAGGGAGTGCTAGACATTGGTGGGGAATGGGATAAATATGGCTTGGGTAGAGTTTTATTAGAATAACATTATTCAACCAGTAATCCAAATTTTTTCTATTGATGAATTTTGTGTCTACATATCTCATTATTTGTTATTTTTAAATGAATCTAGAGTGTAAATAGTTCTAGAAACATCATTTTTTGGAAACTTCCAAGCACATGCAGTTAATCAAGAATCTATTGGTTACCACACAAAGTTGTAAATATTCTTATATAGACTGATTAAAATAACCCCTATCGATCAATATGGGTGACCAATTATTTTTGTACCCATAAATATGATTTGACAACTGATTATTGGGGATGTAGTGAAAACTAGGCCTATATTTATGGGACCATAATAGATAGAAGAATAAATTAATATAGTGGAATATAGATTCAATATTAATACATTAAATCTTGTTATTCATGTTTTCTTTTCATTTGTTATAGTTGAAGAAGTATGATTCATATATTTTTCAGTGATTGATAAGGAATAAATTTTGTTACATGTGTTCACTTCATTTAAGGAAGATTATGTGAAAACAATTGATCATAGAGAAAAGTTACTTCAAGTGAAGAAGATTCCACTCATTCATGTTTTATGGTAGTATGGATATATTCAAGACGAATTTTAGGAGTTTGAATTAGATGTGTAGCCTCAGTATCCCAAGATATTTTAGAAGAAACTTTTGAGAAACCTCTAAAGGATGATATGTCATTAGAGAGGGGGAGTAAACTTTCATAAGAGTTTCTAGGTATTTTATGACATGTTTCATTCTTTCATTAATGTGTAATGAGTTATTTTTTATTTGGGTGAAGAGATGGGATTATTTTTAGTTTTTTTGGAAGGATTTAGAATAATTAAAGCTGTAATACAATTTGACCATGGTTAAGGGATCCATGTGGTATCCTTGAAATAGTTTTGTTGCAAATTGAAGATGGCCTTAGTGGGGGGTATTGTTTGGGATAACTATGTGGTATTCTCCAAGTAACTACGTAACTCATTATAGAATAAGAAGCATGGTTACATTGGGGTTTATCAAACTAGGGGCCAATCAATTTGAGCTCCCTGATGTAATGGAACGGACCTCTCCGGTCCATTACTTTGTGAAAATGTGGTGTTGGAGGTGTTCCGGGAGGTCAAGGTGACTTATCCCCAACACTTTTCCAAATTTCGAGTTCTGTGAACAGTGTTTCCAGTTTTATGAATAGTATCGGTAGCTGAACAATGTTTCTATCAGTGAGGTTCAGTGAACATTGTTTCTATCAGTGAGATTTAATGAACAATATTTATAACGGTGAGGTCCTATCGGTGGACTTCTATCGGTAGGATTGAACATTGTTTCCAGAACGGTAACCTTCTAACGGTGACCTTCTATCGGTAGGCTTGAACAGTGTTTCCAGAACGGTAACCTTCTAATGGTGACCTTCTATCGGTAGGATTGAACAGTGTTTCCAGAACGGTAATCTTCTAACGGTGACCTTCTATCGATAGGCTTGAATAGTGTTTCCAGAACGGTGACCTTCTATTGGTAGGCTTGAATAGTATTTCCAGAACGGTCACCTTCTAACGGTGACCTTCTATCAGTAGGCTTGAACAGTGTTTCCAGAACGGTAACCTTCTAATAGTGACCTTCTATCGGTAGTCTTGAACAGTTTTTCCAGAACGGTGAGGTCTAACGGTGACCTTTTCTTTCCTTTGCCAAATTTTGAGTATGTGAACAGTGTTTCCAACTTCCTACATATTTTCCCCATTTGACGTTTCCTTTGATGTAAAATACATTTTAAGCCTTGTTTTAAGGACCCTTAAGGCCGATTCAAATTCCATAAATCCTATAATAATTATTCCTATGCCCGGGATGTATTTACTTGGTCAAACCACGTGGGTTAATGTGATCCATTTTTAATGGAGAATTAACCAGATCTTAAACCGTCGCCCCATTAAATATTCAAAAAGGGATGAGATATCATTCTCCCTTTTTCTTTCCCTTTGTTCTCAGCTAAGAGACGCTAGAACCTTTCAATCATTACCATAGGAGTTTCACAATCAATCTTTACTCCTAGGATTGGTTCTGCTCTGTTTTGGATGCAACCGAACTGTGTTGATCTTCCCAATAAGGTATATCGTCGTTCCATTGGGGATCATCTTCTCTTGTTTCTCCCTTCCATTTTATACCATGTAATTTCCAATATTCTAATGGGTTTTTCTTGGGGTTGGTTGGTACTGTAGTACCGTGGCATCCTCTGGTGGATGCAGTTGTCGTGAGAGGAGGATTGTGATCCATTGTGTGGATAAAGGACATCAAGAACACTTCGAGGTAGGGGATTCATGGATTCTCTAATTGTATATGTGAAATTGTAGAATTATCATGATTTAGTCCTTTGGATCACAATGAAATTGACCTAATTAAATACTTGAACCAGATTAAAAGAATTTGTTGATCGCATGTTGTTGCTTTATACCACGATAACGGTTTGCCTCATGTTTTTCTAGATAGAGTGATATCTATGATTTCTTTGATTTGTTGTTCGTTCATGATGGAAATTGATAATGAACGTAAAGCCGGAATTAATTGTTAATTAATTGGATAAAGATAAAGAGGCATGTAAATGAATCTAGTTATTTCTGTTGTTGTAGTTGTTCTAATTCGAGGTTAATCAAATTAGGGAAGTAAGAATGGTTATTTAATTGTGATAGATTACTGATTAGGTATCCCATAATTTGAACCTACGAATAACAAATCTGCTATTTCAATATGGATTAAAGAACAGATTGTATGAGAATTTTTAAAAGGGTTCTGAGTTACCCTCTTGTTTTCTAAATGGTCAAGATCCCATGGTTGTGATTGTTTTTTCCTACTGCTTGTGATGTAATGTGACCATGGAGGGGTTTTGTGATATGTGGAGGCATGAAGAACTTGTGTTTGTGTCAGCAGATGGTGCCTAGAGTGGTGAGATGCATCAGTTTATGCATTTGAGTGTCAGGGAGGACACCAGGGGTGATGGAATGGGATGGATGTGGTTGCAGGATGCTTGTGGATTCTTTGAATGTTTATCTTCTTTTCTTTTCCCCATTACTCAAGGCATTTGGTCTTTCTACCATTCTTACGAAGGAGTCAAAGATGTGCGGGGTATGCCACATGCTTTCCGTGTTTAGTCTCTCGAGGGAGAATGGGTCTACGCTCTTTATATAGGCAGCAAAGACTCGACGGGTAGTATATCTACTCACCTTGTTGATCCTCCTTTGTGTTTAGAAGAATAAGATGCTTTTCTAGAATGCTTGTGAATATGGAAAAGTAATTCTGTAATGAATGTTTTATTAAATGGTGAAAATCCATGGGGATGGAGATACTAGAATTTAAAGGTGATGTGAATATTAAAAGGGGAAGTTGATTTTTTTATGTGTTTCCATTTCAGTTTAATGTGGAATTGTTCATGGTTAATTAATGTTTAATGAATTAATTAACGTACAGCGGAACTGATAAAATGAGAATGGAGTAATCTAATAAAGCTCTTCAAATGTTTGTGTGCTTATAGGATACCTAGTCTTAGAAGTAGCAGCCTGGAGTTTGAGAGACGTTAGCTATAGTTGTATCTAAGAATAGGTAATTCCCTGAGTGTGGATGTGATTTATATATATATTCTGTACTTTTTGTGTTTCTATATGCTACTCCACCCTGTTGGTAAGGGCAACTGGCACCCTGACGATTCTGATCCCCGAGGGGTGTTTTCCCCAACATTCTTATGGGAGGTCGAATGGCAGACCACCCCCTTTGGCCCACTCTCTTCTCTTGGTGATACATGTTCCAACAGGTGCAATTGTTAGTTTCCCCATATATGTGTGTAGAGGTCTGTAATGTCATGTGGTTAGTTCACACACATATATTCTGGATATAGTATCCTATAGAATACTATAGGGGTAACGTTTATATGCAGTGATGGCTTGATGATCCCTACTCTGTGTATGAGCTATAATGGCTTGAGGTATAATACCCGATGTATGATACACATTATGCGGGATGTGGTGGCTCCCAGAACATACCCGGTTACTTTTGGTTGTGAGGATGGTGTGGTGCTTTGCCCAGCTGTCTGCGGGCAATCCTTTGTGGTGAACGAGGTGCAGATTGTGGAGCATAGCCCAGGTGTCTGCGGGCAAGCCTTTGGAGAGAGATGCACAGGACGTATGTCGTTGGGGCAAAGCAGCAAACTAGTGGGGAAGTAGTAGTGGGGTACCCTTGATATTCTTTACTATATTCTATATTCTTTTATGCGTTACTTTGTGAGAGTAGCCTTGGTGAGGTTGGGAAATTAGTATACCTGTTTAGGTGACGAGTCAGTTTCACTTGTTGTTCACTGGGATTTATCTTGCTCTCTTACTTTTTCATGAGAGGCCTGGGGAGGATCCTACTAAGTATACTGTTATACTCACTCTATGTATATATAAACTATTGTTCAGGTCACTTGGAGAAGGTTGGAGATCAAGCTGGTTACTACTAGCTTGTGGTTGGAGAATGAGCAGTTCGGGCTTGTGGTCGCTGCCGTTTTACTTTCTTTTGGGTACTTTTAGTTTCCCCTTTCAGTTGTAGTACTTTTACATGAAATTTCATATATGTACATGGATTTATTTATATTTCAGTTCTGAGTTGGAGTTGATTGGAGTTTATTATATCTCTCTCTTCTGCATGTGTTATCTTATAGGGTAATGCCTCCCATTTGTTTGTTTATTATACCCTCGGTGCTATTTGCCAACCCGGGGCCTACTAGAGGCGGGACTTGGGGGTCATTATCTCTCTTCTCACATTGCCGCCTAGGAGGGGTACACATTGTGGGGAGGGGGTCGTGACAGAGTTGTATCCGAGGTCTGGTTGAGGGATAGGATGGAGTTTGGAGTTAGGTACAGGTGAGGATGCATGGGATGGTAGGGCAACGTTGTCATTCATGTTTAGAAAGTGAGGTAAACAGTGGAGACCGGCAAGGATATAGGCGTTTAGGTCCCCCTATGATCTGTTGCACGGACCTTTAAGTTTATGATGACTACTAAACAAAGTGATACTGGTTGCAGGGTAGAGACTTAGGAAAGGATCATGCATCATTCTTCTTTGCGCCTGTGTTTGAATGGGTAGACCTTGGGATAGGGTAACTTTCAATTAATAAAAGAAAACAAGTAATTTATTAATGTTGAGTCTTCCATATTCTAGGCTTAGGAGATCTAATAGTTGTTATTTTATAGGTATGGATCCAGGTCGACATCCTCGTCAGGTTTGCGTAGAAGATGTCCAGCAGGCTATTCCAGCAGATCGCCACCGGGTAGAGGTTGACGACGATGACACTTGGAAGAAGACACTCTGAGAGTTTCAGCACTAGAGACTACAGAAGTACGAGGGCTCTATTTCATATGCAGTCACAGAAAACTGGTTGGACGAGGTCGAGATAGGCATCCGTTCGATTCGGGCTCAGAAGGAACACTGTGTGTCCTTGGTTGTGCCAATGCTGCGTGGAGCAGCAAGGCAGTGGTGGTTCTTATTCCTCGAGGATTTTGAGGAGTCAGCGATCTCATGGGAGGAGTTTTGAGATAGGTTTATAGTTGAGTTTCTTTCTTTGACTGTGACGGCGTCCAGTCGCCAGGAGATTCTTACCCTTCGACAAGGGAGCTCCAGTGTTTGAGAGTTTGGAATCCATTTCAGGAACCTTCTACGATATGATTAAGACCTGTTACTAGATGAGGAGGCCAGGGTGAGGCATTTCGAGGAGGCTTTGCGCCCAGAGATCCAGTTCCAGGTCACACCATTTATGCTAAAGACATTTCTTGAGGTGCTGGCGAGGGAAGAGGTTGTTTGGAAGACTTTGGCTAGGACCGGATCGTCACGAGAGGGGAATCATCATGATTCCTCACGAAGCAAAGTTGTGGTCTGGGGATCCTGGTTTTCAGGGCATAAGAGTTTCTGTTCACCTGGGGGTAGGTCCCAGCGCTTCCCATCTTGTTTCTCTGGAGGAAAAAACTCTCAGGCCTATGCCAAGGGATCATGCGCTTTTTTTCTTGTGGTGGTCATGGTCATCATTAGCGGGAGTGCCCGACTTTTCAGAACAATCATCGTGCACCGGGCGGTCCACTCCAGGTTCCTCTATTGAGGAAGTTCCAGCCGAGGCAGCAGCAGCAGGTTGCACCAGCTTTAGATCACCAGAGGGTGGATAGAGCAGGCAAAGGACAGCCCCATGATGCTCCCCGTCCTCAGAGAGCAGAGTGCAGCCGTGGTGGTGGTTGTCATCAGGGTCAGAGAGGCCATGGAGGAGGTCGTGTTCAGCTTCATGCTCTAGCGTTGCCAGCCCTAGGTGAGCCAGATGTCTTTCGAGGTACCTTTTACTTGTTTTCTACCTTGGTGTATGCCTTGTTTGATTCAAGAGCAACACACTCCTTCATATCACCTACCCTTGTCCATGCTTTGGGACTTGAGGTAGAGAGGCTTTCAGTGCCCTTGGCGTTGACTACACTAGTTGGAGGTCGATCCGACTTGTTAGAAGTTTGTAGAGACTGTGAGCTAGTGTTGGGGCAACACCGCTCTTGGGGAGATTTCCTATGTTTATGCATACAACCATATGATGTCATACTCAACATGGATTGGTTGTATTCAGTGCAAGATATTGTGGATTGATACAGGAAGATGGTTGTTTTCTTTGATAGAAAAGGAGAGAAAGTGGTGTTTGTCGGTGAGCGAGATCCTCAGATAGGTCATAGAGGAGTTCCATCCTTATCATCCATGATGGCTGAGATGATGCTGAGTTCTTCAGAGGTTCAGCAGTTGGAATTTCCTAGGGTCATAGAGGAGTACCCTGACATCTTCCTAGAAGAGGTCGTAGCCTTACCCCCTCGACGAGAGATCACATTTGGGATTGAGCTATAGCTAGGAGCATATCCTATCTCTATGTCTCCATATTGGATGGCCCCTTCTGAGTTACGAGAGCTACGTATTCAGCTTGATGGTCTGTTGCAGTGCGAATTTGTTCGGCCAAGTGTGTCAACTTGGGGAGCGCCAGTTTTATTTGTGAAAAAGGCTGACGGCAGTTTGCGGTTGTGTGTCCATTATCATCGACTAAACAAAGTGACAATAAAGAACTGCTATCCTCTCCCATGGATTGATGACTTATTCGATCAACTGAAGGGTGCAAGTTGGTTCTTAAAGATTGACTTGTGGTCAGGATATCATCAGATGCGTGTAAAAGATGAGGATATCCCAATGACTGCTTTCCATTGTCTTCATGGGAATTATGAGTTTTTTGTAATGCCATTCAGCGTGACGAATGCTCTAGCTGCTTTCATGGGGTTGATGAATGTTGTGTTCCGTGAATTCTTGGACAAGTTTTTTGTGGTTTTCATTGATGACATCCTTTGTACTCCACATCTGAAGAAGAGCATGCAAAGCATCTACGAGCTGTTTTGGGAGTTCTTCGCCAACATTAGTTGTTTGGGAAGTTATAGAAGTGTGAGTTTTGTGCTCAAGAAGTTCGTTTCCTGGGGCATGTTGTTTCCCAATAGGGAGTAGTTGTGGATCCGTTGAAGATAGAAGCAGTGGTGTCTTGGGCAGCCCCCAAGACCATGTCAGAGGTGCAAAGTTTCCTTGGTCTCGCTGGCTATTATAGGAGGTTTGTAGCCAATTTATCCCGAGTTGCAACTCCTCTGACAACATTGTCCAAGAAGGATCAAGCATTCATATGGACTGATCAGTGTTAGGCAGCTTTTGAGTATCTAAAGGAGAATTTGGTTAGTGCTCTAGTCCATTGTCATCCAGTGGAGGGTGTCTGGTTTGATGTTTTCTGTGATGCTTCCCATATGGGGCTAGGTTGTGTTCTCATGCAGCAGAGGTTAGTTGTTTCTTAGGGATCTCGGTAGTTGCATCCCCGTGAATGCAACTATTCCACCCATGATCTTGAGTTGGCAGCCGTGGTGTTTGCTCTGAAGATGTGGATACATTACCTCATTGGTTAGCACTTTGTGGTTTTCACTGATATTAAGAGTTTGAGGTATGTTTTCTCCCAACGTGACATGAACTTGCGACAACATCGGTGGATGGAGGTCTTGCAAGAATATGACTTTGAAATATCGTATACACCTGGAAAAGGGAATGTTTTCACTGATGCACTAATCCGAAAGTCACGTAATGATGTTGTACGTGAATCTGGTGAGTTCTTGAGAGTAATGGATGAACTGTCAGCTTTGCACCTTGATATGTGAGAATTTGGGGGAAGAGGTTGTCTTTTCTAGATGACGGTGCAATCATCCCTGATGCAGAAGGTGGAAGAGTCTCAGTTGGGTGATCTAGAGGTGGAAGTTTGGAGAGACAAAGTTGTTTGAGGTGAGGCCCCTGATGGTTGGTCGGAGGATGAACAACACCGAGTGTTGTATCATGGCAAGCTTTTTGTTCCCTTGTCGATGCGCGAGACGGTTCTCCGAGAGTTCCATAGTTAACCCTTGGCAGTACATCCTTGTGTGAAAAAGATGTACCGATCCTTGAGGAGTCATTTTTGGTGGCCTGGGCAGAAGCGTGCGGTTGCAGAGTGTGTGTCTCGATGTTTTGTCTGCCAGAAAGTGAAGGTCGAACACCGTGTTCCTCGTGGTCTTCTCTAGAAATTAGAGATTTCTTAGTGGAATTGGGAGGACATCTTAATGGACTTTGTTACAGGTTTACCTCGAGCTCCGTGAGGACATGATGCTATATGGGTGGTAGTGCATCGTTTAACCAAATCGGCCCACTTCATAGCGATCAAGGAGTCGAGCTCAGTGGATGTTTTGTCGAGGCAGTATCTAGAGGAGGTGGTGAGACATCATGGAGTACCTAGGACGATCATTTCTGATAGAGATCCTCATTTTACCTCCAGGGTGTGGAGTAGTCTCCAGCATGCTTTTGGCTCTCAACTGTGCCTTAACACTACTTTCCATCCTCAAACTAATGGTCAGATAGAGCGAACCATCCAGACTCTTGAAGACATGTTGCGCTCTTGTGTTCTTGATTTTGGAGGTTCATGGATGAAGCACTTACCCTTGGTAGAGTTCTCTTACAATAATAGTTTTCACTCTACCATTAGTATGGCGTCGTTTGAAGCCTTGTATGGCCGTCCATGCCATTCTCCGTTGGGCTGGACGGGGGTTGGAGAGTCAGCAATTCTCGGACCAGAACTAGTGCAGAATACAATAGAGATGGTACAAGTGATTTGTGAGAGGATGAAGATAGCGCAAGATCGTCATAAATCATATGCTTATCAAAGAAGGATAACCTTAGAGTTTAATGTTGGGGATCATGTGTCTCTGAAGGTGACTCCCCATCATGGGTAGCAAAGGTTTGGTCATGGAAGTAAGCTTTCTCGCCAGTTTGTTTGGCCTTTCGGGGTATTAGCTCATGTTGGAGCTGTGGGGTATTGAGTAGCACTTCCCCCTCAGATGAGTCGGATACATGATGTTTTCCATGTATCACAACTCTGTAGTTATCTTCATGATGAATCTCATGTTATCGATTGGTGAGAGATCAATATTGATGATGATGCAACCTTTGAGGAGAAACCTATAGAGAACCAAGACCACAAGGAGAAGGTGTTGCGCGGGCGTTCTATCCCCTTAGTTCGTGTCTTGTGGTGACATGGTGGCATGGAGGAGAGTACATGGGAGCGTGAGTCACAGATACGTGCTCAGTACCCTGAGTGGGTTAATGTTTAACTCCTTTCATGTAATGATGTTTTCTTTGTGGTTTGACCTTTCATGTTTTATTTATGTACTTTTCATGTGATGTTATGTTTGAATTGTTTAGATATGGATTGTTTGTTCCCATACTCTCAGATGTCGTAGTTTTGTTCCAGCTTTCGAGCAACTCATGGTCGTTTTCACCTGAGAGGTATCTTATGGGGTGGTTGTTCGAACCCCTCTTTTCTTCTGGGTTGGGTTTTAATTCTCGAGGATGAGAATGTTTTGAGAGGTATCTAATGTAATGACCCGGACCTCTCCGGTCCATTACTTTGTAAAAATGTGGTGTTGGAGGTGTTCCGGGTGGTCAAGGTGAGTTATCCCCAAAACTCTGCCAAATTTCCAGTTCTGTGAATAGTGTTTTCAGTTTTATGAACAGTATCAGTAGGTGAACAATGTTTCTATCAGGGAGGATCAGTGAACAATGTTTCTATCGGTGAGGTTCAGTGAATAGTGTTTCTATCAGTGAAGTCCTATCAGTGGACTTCTATCGGTAGGCTTGAACAGTGTTTCCAGAAAGGTAACCTTCTAACAGTGACCCTCTATCGGTAGGCTTGAACAGTGTTTCCAGAATGGTAACCTTCTAACGGTGTCCTTCAATCGGTAGGCTTGAACAGTTTTTCCAGAACGGTAACCATCTAATGGTGACCTTCTATCGGTAGGCATGAATAGTGGTTCCAAAATGGTAACCTTCTAACAGTGACCTTCTATCGGTAGGCTTGAACAGTGTTTCTAGAATGGAAACCTTCTAACGGTGACCTTCTATCAGTAGGCTTGAATAGTGTTTCCAGAATGATGACCTTCTAACAGTGACCTTCTATCGGTAGACTTGAACAGTGTTTCCAGAACGGTAACAAACTAACGGTGACCTTCTATCGGTAGGCTTGAACAGTGTTTCCAGAATGGTAACCTTCTAATGGTGACATTCTATCGGTAGGCCTGAATAGTGTTTCCAGAACGGTGAGGTCTAACAGTGACCTTTTCTTTCCTTTGACAAATTTTGAGTATGTGAACAGTATTTCCAGCTTCCAACAGTTTTTCCCCATTTGACGTTTCCTTTGACGTAAAATACATTTAAAGCCTTGTTTTAAGGACTCTTAAGGCTGATTCAAATTCCATAAATCCTATATTAATTATTCCAATGGCTGGGATGTATTTACTTTGTCAAACCACAAGGGTTAATGAGATCCGTTTTTAATGGAGAATTAACCGGATCTTAAAACGTTACCCCATTAAATCTTCAAAAAGGGATGAGATATCATTCTCCCTTGTTCTTTCCCTTTGTTCTCAGCTAAGAGTTGCTAGAACCTTTCAATCCTTCCTGTAGGAGTTGCACAATCAATCTTTAATCCTAGGATTGGTTCTGCTCTATTTTGGATGCAACCGAACTGTGTCGATCTTCCCAATAAGGTATATCATCGTTCCTTTGGGGATCATCTCCTCCTGTTTCTCCCTCTATATTATACCATGTAATTTCCAATATTCTAATGGGTTTTTCTTGGGGTTGGTTGGTACTGTCGTACCGTGGCATCCTCTGGTGGATGTAGTTGTCGTGAGAGGAGGATTGTGATCCATTGTGTGGATAAAGGACGTCAAGAAATCATCGAGGTAGGGGAATCATGGCTTCTCTAATTGTGTATGTGCAATCATAGAATTAGCATGATTTAGTCCTTTGGATCACAATGAAATTGACCTAATTAAATACATGAACATGATTTAAATAATTGGTTTATTGCATGTTTTTTCTTTATACCGTAATAACAGTTTGCCTCATGTTTTTCTAGATAGAGTGATGTCTATGATTTCTTTGATTTTTTGTTCTTTCATGATGGAAATTGATAATGAACGTAATGTCAGAATTAATTGTTAATTAATAGGCTAAAGATAAAGAGGCATGTAAATGAATCTAGTTATTGTCGTTTTTTTAGTTGTTCTAATTTGAGTTTAATCAAATTAGGTAAGTGAGCATGGTTATTTAATTGTGATAGATTACTGATTAGGTATCCCGTAATTGGAACCTACAAATAAAAAATCTGCTAATTCAATATGGATTAAAGAACAGATTGTGTGATAATTTTTAAAAGGGTTCTGAGTTACCCCTTTGATTGCTAAATGGTCAAGATCCCATGGTTGTGGTTGTTTTTTTCCTACTTCTTTTGATGTAATGTGACCTTGGAGGGGTGTTGTGATATGTGGAGGCATGGAGGCCTTGTGGATGTGTCAGCAGATGGCGCCTAGAGTGGCGAGATGCATCAGTTTATGCATGTGGGTGTCAGGGAGGACACTAGTGGTGATGGAATGGGATTGATGTGGTTGTTGGATGCTTGTGGATTCATTGAATGTTTATCTGCTTTGCTTTTCCCCAATTCTCAAGGCAGCTAGTCTTGCTACCCTTCCTCCGATGGAGGTGAAGAAGCATGAGGTATGCCACGTGCTTTCCGTGTTTAGCCTCTCGAGGAAGAATATGTCTATGCTCTTTCTCTAGGCGGCAATGACTCGACGGGTAGTATATCTACTCACCTTGTTGAGCCTCCTTTGTGTTTAGAAGCATAGGATTCTTTTCTAGAATTCCTGGAAATATGGAAAAGTAATTATGTAATGAATGATTGATTAAAGTGTGAAAATCCACGGGGATGGAGATATTGGAATTTAAAGGTGATGTGAATCTTAAAAGGAGTAGTTGATTATTTTTTTATGTGATTACATTTCAGTTTAATGTGGACTTGTTCATGGTTAATTAATTTTTAATGAATTAATTAACGTACAGTGGAACTGATAAAATGAGAATGGAGTAATCTAATAAAGCTCTTCAAATGTTTGTGTTCTTATAGGATACCTAGTCTTAGAAGTAGTATCCTGGAGTTTGAGAGACTTTAGCTACAGTTGTATCTAATAATAGGTAATGCCCAGAGTGTGGATGTGAGTTATATATATATTCTGTAGTTTTTGTGTTTTTATATGCTACTCCACCCTGTCAATAAGGGCAACTGACACCCCAGGGATTCTGAACCCCAGGGGGTGTTTTCCCCAACATTCTTATGGGAGGTCGAATGGATGACTACCCCCTTTGGCCCGCACTCTTCTCTTGGTAGATACATGTGCCAACATGCACAATGGTTAGTTTCCCCATATATGGGTGTAGAGGGTTGTAATGTCTTGTGGTTATTTCACACACATATATTCTGGATATAGTATCATATGGACTACTATAGCGGTAACGTGTATAGGCTGTGATGGCTTGAGAATCCCTACTCGGTGTATGGGTTATAATGGCTTGAGGTATAATACCCGATGTATGATACATGTTATGCGGGCTGTGGTGGCTCCCAGAACATACCCAGTTACTTTTGGTTGTGAGGATGGTGTGGTGCTTAGCCCAGGTGTCTGCGGGCAAGCCTTTAGAGAGAGATGCACAGGACGTATGTTGTTGGGGAAAAGAGGAAAACTAGTGGGGAAGTAGTAGCGGGGTAACCTTGATATTCTTTACTATATGATATATTCTTGAATGCGTTACTTGGTGAGAGTAGCCATGGTGAGGTTGGGAAATTAGTATACCTATTTAGGTGACGATTCAGTTTCACTTGTTGTTCACTGGGCTTTATCATTCTTTCTTTACTTTTTCACGATAGGCATGGGGAGGATCCTACTGAGTATACTGTTATACTCACCCTATGTATATATAAACTGTTTTCTGGTCATTTGGAGCAGGTTGGAGATCAAGCTGGTTACTACTAGCTTGTGGTTGGAGGAGGAGCTCTTCGGGCTTGTGGTCGCTGCCGTTTTACTTTATTTTGGGTACTTTTAGTTTCCCCTTTCATTTTTAGTACTTATGCATGACATTTCATATATGTACTTGGATTTATTTTATATTTCAGTTCTGAGTTGGAGTTGATTGGAGCCTATTCTATCCCTCTCTTCTGCTTGTGTTCTCTTAGAGGGTAACACCTCCCATTTGTTTGTTTATTATACCCTCGGTGCTAGTCACCAACCCTAGGCCTACTAGAGGCAGGACTCGGGGGTCATTATCTCTCTTCTCACATTGCCGCCCTAGGAGGGGTACACTTTGTGGGGAGGGGGTCATGACAGAGTGGTATTAGAGGTCTAGTTGAGGGATAGGGCGAAGTTTGGAGTTAGGCACAGGTGAGGATGCATGGGATGGTAGGGCAACGGTTTCATCCGTGTTTAGAAAGTGGGGTAAACACTGGAGACCGGCAGAGATATAGGAGTTTAGGTCCCCCTATGATCTGTTGCATGGACCTTTAAGTTTACTATGACTACAAAACAAAGTGATACAGGTCGCAGGGTAGAGACCTAGGAAAGGATCATGCATCATTCTTCTTTGCGCATGTGTTTGAATGGGTAGATCTTGGGATAGTTTAACATTAAATTAATAAAAGAAATCAATTAATTTATTAATGTTGAGTCTTCCATATTTTAGGCTTAGGAGCTCTAATAGTTGTTATTTTACAGGTATGGCTCTAGGTCGACATCCTCATCAGGTTTGCGTAGAAGATGTCCAGCAGGCTATTCCAGTAGATCGCAGCCGGGTAGATGTTGACGACAATGACACTTGGAGGAAGAAACTCTGAGAGTTTCAACGCCAGAGCCTACAGATGTACAAGGGCTCCGTTTCATATGCAGTCATAGAAGGCTGGTTGGAGGAGGTCGAGATAGGATTCAGTTCGATTCATGCTCAGAAAAAACATTAGGTGTCCTTGGTTGTGACGATGTTGTCTGGAGTAATGAGGTAGTGGTGGTTCTTGTTCCTCGGGGATCGTGATGAGTCAGTGATCTCATGGGAGGAGTTTCGAGATAGGTTTAGAGTTGAGTTTCTTTCTTTGACTACGAAGGTGTCCAGTCGCCAGGAGCTTCTTACCTTTTGACAGGGGAGCTTCAGTGTTCGAGAGTTTGGAATCTGTTTCAGGAACCTTATACGATATGCTTCAGACCTGTTACCAGATGAGGAGGCCAGGGCAAGGCATTTCGAGGAGGCTTTGCATCTAGAGATCCAGCGCTAGGTCACCCCATTTATGCTAAAGACATATCTTGAGGTGCTGGAGAGGGAAGAGGTTGTTGAGAGGACTTTGGCTAAGACCGTATCGTCACGAGAGGGGAATCTTCATGATTCCTCATGAAGCAAAGTTGTGGTCTGGGGATCCCGGTTTTCAGGGCAGACGAGTTGCCATTCACCTGGGGGTAGGTCCCAGCCCTTCCCATCTCATTTCTCCTGAAGAAGAAACTCTTAGGCCTATGATAAGGGATCAGGCGCTTGTTTTTCTTGTGTTGGTCATGGTCATTATCAGCGGGAGTGCCCGACTATTCAGAGTAGTCATCGTGCACTGGGTGCTCCACTCCAAGTTCTTCCGTTGAGGCAGTTCCAGCCGAGGAAGCAGCAGCAGGTTGCACCAGCTTTAGATCACCAAAGGGTGGATAGAGCCGGCATAGGATAGCCCCATGATGCTCCCCGTCCTAAGAGAGCAGAGTGCAGCCATGGTGGTCGTCGTCATCAGGGTCATAGAGGCCATGGAGGAGGTCGTGGTCAACTTCATGCTCTAGCATTGCCATCCCCAGGCGAGCCATATTTCATTCGAGGTACCCTTTTCTTGTTTTAAACCTTGGTGTATGCCTTGTTTGATTCAGGAGCAACACACTCCTTCATATCACATACCCTTGTCCATGCTTTGGGACTTGAGGTAGAGAGGCTTGCAGTTCCCTTGGCGTTGACTACGCCAGTTGGAGGTCGGTCCGACTTGTTAGAAGTATGTAGAGACTGTGAGCTAGTGTTGGGGCAACACCGCTCTTGGGGGGATTTCCTATGTTTATGCATACAACCATATGATGTCATACTCAGCATGGATTGGTTATATTTGGTGCAGGATATTGTGGATTGCTACAGGAAGAAGGATGTTTTCTTTGATGAAAAAGGAGAGAAAGTGGTGTTTGTTGGTGAGCGAGATCCTCGTATAGGTCATAGATGAGTTCCATCTTTATCATCCATGATGGATGAGATGATGCTGAGTTCTTCAGAGGTTCAGCAGTTGGCGTTTCCTAGGGTCATAGAGGAGTACCCTAACGTCTTTCCAGAAGAGGTTGTAGCCTTACACCCTCGACGAGAGATCATGTTTGGGATCGAGCTACAGCCAGCAGCGTCTCCTATATCTATGTCTCCACATAGGATGGACCCTTCTGAGTTATGAGAGCTACGTATTCAGCTTGATGGTCTGTTGTAGTGCAGTTTTGTTCGGACAAGTGTGTCACCGTGGGGAGCGCCAGTTTTGTTTGTGAAAAAGGCTGATGACAGTTTTCGGTTGTGTGTTGATTATCATCGACTAAACAAAGTCACAATAAAGAACCGCTATCCTCTCCCGCAGATTGATGACTTATTCGATCAACTGAATGGTGAAAGTTGGTTCTCAATGATTGACTTGTGGTAATGATATCATCAGATGCGTGTAAGGGATGAGGATATCCCAATGACGGCTTTCCAATGTCGTCATGGTCATTATGATTTTGTTGTAATGCCATTCGGTGTGACGAATGCTCTAGCTGTTTTTGTGGGGTTGATGAATGCTGTGTTCTGTGAATTCCTGGACAAGTTTTTTGTGGTTTTCCTTAACGACATCCTTGTGTACTCCACATCTGAAGAAGATCATGCATAGCATCTACGAGCCGTTTTGGGAGTTCTTCGCCAACATCAGTTGTTTGGGAAGTTATAGAAGTGTGAGTTTTGGGCTCGAGAAGTTTGTTTCTTGGGGGATGTTGTATCCCAATAGGGAGTAGCTGTGGATCCATCAAAGATAGAACCAGTGGTGTCTAGGGCAGCCCCAAGACCATGTCAGAGGTGCAAGGTTTCCTTGGTCTCGCTGGCTATTATAGGAGGTTTTTAACCAATTTATCCCGAGTTGTGACACCTCTGACAAGTTTGACAAGGAAGGATCAAGCGTTCATATGGACTGATCAGTGTCAGGCATCTTTCGAGTATCTAAAGGAGATGTTGGTAAGTGCTCTAGTCCATTGTCTTCCAGCGGAGGGAGTCCAGTTTGATGTTTTCTGTGATGCTTCACATCTGGGTCTAGGATGTGTTCTCATGAAGCAGAGGTCAGTTGTTTCTTATGGGTCTCGGTAGTTGTGTCTCCATCAATGCAACTATGACTCCCATGATCTTGAGTTGGCAGCTGTGGTGTTTTCTCTGAAGTTGTGGAGACATTACCTCATTGGTGAGCACTTTCTGGTTTTCACCGATCATAAGAGTTTGAGGTATGTTTTCTCCCAACGTGACATGTACTTGCGACAGCATCGGTGGATGGAGTTCTTGCAAGAATATGACTTTGAAATATCGTATACACCTAGAAAAGGGAATTTTGTAGCTGATGCACTGATCCGAAAGCCACGTAATGATGTTGTGCATGAATCTGGTGAGTTCTGGAGAGTAATGGAGGAACTGTCAGCTTTTCACCTTGATATGGGAGAAGTTGGGGGTAGAGGTTGTCTTTTCTAGATGATGGTGTAGTCATCCCTAATGTAGAAGGTGGAAGAGTCTTAGTTGGGGAATCTAGAGGTGGAAGTTTGGAGAGACAATGTTGTTTGTAGTGAGGCCCCAGATGGTTGGTCGGAGGATGAACAACACCGAGTGTTGTATCAAGGAAGGCTTTTTGTTCCCTTGGCGATGCGCGAGACGGTTCTCCGAGAGTTCCATAGTTAACCCTTGGCAGTATATCCTGGTGTGACAAAGATGTATCGATCCTTGAGGAGTCAGTTTTGTTGGCCTGGGCTGAAGCGTGTGGTTGCAGAGTGCGTGTCTCGATGTTTAGTCTTCCAGAAAGTGAAGGTTGAACACCGTGTTCCTGGTGGTCTTCTCCAGCAATTAAAGATTCCTCAGTGGAAGTGGGAGGACATCTCAATGGACTTTGTTACAGGTTTACATCGAGCTCCGGGAGGACATGATGCTATATGGGTGGTAGTGGATCGTTTAACAAAATCGGCCCACTTCATAGCAATCAAGGAGTCAAGATCAGTGGATGTTTTGTCGAGGCAGTACCTAGAGGAGGTGGTGAGACTTCATGGAGTACCTAGGACAATCATTTCTGATCGAGATCCTCATTTTACCTCCAGAGTGTAGAGTGGTCTCCATCATGCTTTTGGCTCTCAATTGTGCCTTAGCACTACTTTTCATCCTCAAACTAATGGTCAGACAGAGCGAACCATCCAGAATCTTGAAGACATGTTGCACTCTTGTGTTCTTGATTTTGGAGGTTCATGGATGAAGCACTTACCCTTAGTAGAGTTCTATTACAATAATAGTTTTCACTCTACCATCGGTATGGCGCCGTTTGAAGTCTTGTATGGCCGGCCATTCCGTTCTCCGTTGTGCTGGACTGGGGTTGCAGAGTCAGCAATTCTCAGACCAGAACTAGTGAAGAATACAACAGAGATGGTTCAGGTGATTCGTGAGAGGATGAAGACAGCGCAAGATCGTCATAAATCATATTCTCATCAAATAAGGATACCCTTAGAGTTTAATGTTGGGGATCATGTGTTTCTGAAGCTGACTCCCCATCGTGGGCAGTGAAGGTTTGGTCATGGAAGTAAGCTTTCTCCCCGGTTTGTTGGGACTTTCAAGGTGTTAGATCGTGTTGGAGCTGTGGCATATCGAGTAGCACTTCCCCCTAAGATGAGTCAGAAACATTATGTTTTCCAGGTATCACCGCTCCATCGTTATCTTCATGATGAATCTCATGTTATCGATTGGGGAGAGATCAATATTGATGATGATGCAACCTTCGAGGAGCAACCTATGGAGATCCAAGACCACAAGGAGAAGGTGTTGCATGGGCGTTCTATCCCTTTAGTTCATGTCTTGTGGCGACACAGTGGCATGGAGGAGAGTACATGGGAGCGTGAGTCATAGATACGTGCTCAGTACCCAGAGTTGTTTAATGTTTAACTCTTTTCATGTAATGATGTTTTCTTTGTGGTTAGACCTTTCATGTTTTATTTATGTACTTTTCATGTGATGTTATGTTTGAATTGTTTGGATATGGATTGTTTATTTCCATACACTCGGATGTTGTAGTTTTGTTCCAGCTTTCGAAGAACTCATGGTGGTTTTCCCCGGAGAGGTATCTTATGGGGTGGTTGTTCGGACCCCTCTTTTCTTCTGGGATGGGTTTTAATTCTTGAGTATGAGAATGTTTTTAGAGGTATCTAATGTAATGGCCCGGACCTCTCCAGTCCATTACTTTGTAAAAATGTGGTGTTGGAGGTGTTCCGGGAGGTCAAGGTGACTTATCCCCAACACTTTTCCAAATTTCCAGTTCTGTGAATAGTGTTTCCAGTTTTATGAACAGTATCAGTAGGTGAACAGTGTTTATATCGGCGAGGTTCAATGAATAGTGTTTCTATCAGTGAGGATCAGGGATTAGTGTTTCTATCGGTGAGATCCTATTGGTGGACTTCTATCTGTAGGCTTGAACAATGTTTCCAGAAAGGTAACCTTCTAATGGTGACCTTCTATCGGTAGGCTTGAATAGTGTTTCTAGAATGGTAACCTTCTAACTGTGACCTTCTATCGGGAGGCTTGAACAGTGTTTCCAGAACGGTGACCTTCTATCGGCAGGCTTGAACAGTGTTTCTAGAACGGTGACCTTCTAACGGTGACCTTCAATCGGTAGGCTTGAACAGTGTTTCCAGAATGACAACCTTCTAACGGTGACCTTCTACCAGTAGGCTTGAAAAGTGTTTCCAGAATGGTGACCTTCTAACGGTGACCTTCTATCGGAAGGCTTGAAAATTGTTTCCAGAACGGTAACCTTCTAATGGTGACCTTCTATCGGTAGGCTTGAACAGTGTTTCCAGAATGGTAACCTTCTAATTGTGACCTTCTATCGGTATGCCTGAATAGTGTTTCCAGAACGGTGAGGTCTAATAGTGACCTTTTGTTTCCTTTGACAAATTTTGAGTATGTGAATAGTATTTCCAACTTCCTATAGTTTTTCCCCATTTGACATTTCCTTTGATGTAAAATTCATTTAAAGCCTTGTTTTAAGGACTCTTAAGGCCGATTCAAATGCCATAAATCCTATATTAATTATTCCTATGGCCGAGATGTATTTACATTGTCAAACCGCATGGGTTAATGCGATCCGTTTTCAATGGATAATTAACCAGATCTTAAACCGTCTCCCCATTAAATCTTCAAAAAGGGATGAGATATCATTATCCCTTGTTATTTCCCTTTTTTCTCAGCTAAGAGACGCTAAAACCTTTCAATCATTCATGTAGGAGTTGCACAATCAATCATTACTCCTAGGATTGGTTCTGCTCTGTTATGGATGCAACCGAACTTTGTCAATCATCCCAATAAGGTGTATCGTCGTTCCTTTGGGGATCATCTTCTCTTGTTTCTCCCTTCCATATTATACCATGTAATTTCCAATATTCTAATGGGTTTTTTCATGGGGTTGGTTGGTACTGTCGTACTGTGGCATCCTCTCATGGATGCAGTTGTCGTGAGAGGAGGATTGTGATCCATTGTGTGGATAAAGGACGTCAAGAACTCTTCAAGGTAGGGGATTCATGGCTTCTCTAATTTTATATGTGCAATCGTAGAATTATCATGATTTAGTCCTTTGGATCACAATGAAATTGACCTAATTAAATACATGAACAGGATTAAAATAATTGGTTGATGACATGTTGTTGCTTTATGCCGTGATAACGGTTTGCCTCATGTTTTTCTAGATAGAGTGATATCTATGATTTCTTTGATTTGTTGTTCGTTCATGGTGGAAATTGATAATGAACGTAAAGTCAGAATTAATTGTTAATTAATTGGCTAAAGATAAAGAGGCAGGTAAATGAATCTGGTTATTGTCATTGTTGTAGTTGTTCTAATTAGAGGTTAATCAAATTAGGGAAGTAAGCATGGTAATTTAATTGTGATAGCTTACTGATTAGGTATCCCATAATTGGAACCTACGAATAACAAATCTGCTAATTCAATATGGATTAAAGAACATAATGTGTGAGAATTTCTAAAAGGGTTCTGAGTTACCCTCTTGTTTGCTAAAGGGTCAAGAGCCCATGATTGTGATTGTTGTTTTCATGCTACCTGTGATGTAATGTGACCTTAGAGGGGTGTTTTGATATGTGGAGGCATGGAGGCCTTGTGGTTGTGTCAGCGGATGGCGCCTAGAGTGGCGATATGCATTATTTTATGCATGTGGGTGTTAGGAAGGACACCAGGGGTGATGGAATGGGATGAATGTGGTTGCTGGATGCTTGTGGATTCTTTGAATGTTTATCTGCTTTGCTTTTCACCACTTCTCATGGTATCTGGTCTTGCTACCCTTATTCCGAAGGAGGCGAAGAAGCATGGGGTATGCCACGTGCTTTCCGTGTTTAGCCTCTCGAGGGAGAATAGGTATATGCTCTTTCTATAGGTGGCAAGGACTCGACAGGTAGTATATCTACCCACCTTGTTGAGACTCCTTTGTGTTTAGAAGCATAGAATGCTTTTCTAGAATTCCTGGGAATATGGAAAAGTAATTCTTTAATGAAGGTTTGATTAAATTGTGAAAATCCACGGGGATGGAGATACTGGAATTTAAAGGTGATGTGAATCTTAAAAGGAGAAGTTGATTATTTTTTATGTGATGCCATTTATATTTAATGTGGAATTGTTAATGGTTAATTAATGTTTAAAGAATTAATTAACGTACAGTGGAACTGATAAAATGAGAATGGAGTAATCTAATAAAGATCTTCAAATTTTTGTGTACTTATAGGATACCTAGTATTAGAAGTAGTAGCCTAGAGTCTGAGAGATGTTAGCAGCATTTGTATCTAAGAATAGGTAATTCCGATAGTGTGGATGTGAGTTATATATATATATTCTATACTTTTTATGTTTCTATATGCTACTCCACCCTATCAATAAGGGAAACTGACACCCCGTTAATTCTGAGCCCTGGGGGGTGTTTTCCCCAACATACTGATGGGAGTTCGAATGGCTGACTACCCCCTTTGGCCTACCCTCTTCTCTTGGTAGATACATGTGCCAATAGGCACAACGGTTAGTTTCCCCATATATGTGTTTAGAGGGATGTAATGTCTTGTGGTTATTTCACACACATATATTCTGGATATAATATCCTATGGACTACTATAGGTGTAACGTGTATAGGCTGTGATTTCTTGAGGATCCCTACTCGTTGTATGGGCTATAATGGATTGAGGTATAATACCCGATGTATGATACATGTTATGCGGGCTGTGGTGGCTCCCAGAACTTACCCAGTAACTTTTGGTTATGAGGATGGTGTGGTGCTTCGCCCAAGTGTCTACGGGCAAGCCTTTGTGGTGAACGAGGTGCATATTGTGGAGCTTAGCCCAGGTGTCGGCGGGAAAGCCTTTGGAGATAGATGCACAGGACGTATGTCGTTGGGGAAAAGCGGAAAACAAGTAAGGAAGTAGTAGCGGGGTACCCTTGATATTCTTTACTATATGCTATATTCTTGTATGCATTACTGGGTGAGAGTATCCATGGTGAGGTTGGGAACTTAGTATACCTGTTTAGGTGACGAGTTAGTTTCACATGTTGTTCACTGGGCTTTAGCATGCTTTCTTTACTTTTTCACGAGAGTTTTGGGGATGATCCTACTGAGTATACTGTTATACTCACCCTATGTATATATAAACTATTTTTTAGGTCATTTGGAGCAAGTTGGAGATCAAGCTGGTTACTAGTAGCTTGTGGTTGGAGGAGGAGCCGTTCGGGCTTGTGGTCGCTGCCGTTTTACTTTCTTTTGGGTACTTTTAGTTTCACCTTTCAGTTGTAGTAATTTTGCATGAAATTTCATATATGTACTTGGATTTCTTTTATATTTCAATTCTGTGTTGGAGTTGATTGGAGTCTATCCTATCTCTCTCTTCCTCATGTGTTCTTTTAGAGGGTAATGCCTCCCATTTGTGTGTTTATTATACCCTCGATTCTAGTCGCCAACCCGGGGCCTACTGGAGGCGGGACTCGGGGGTCATTATCTCTCTTCTCACATTGCCGGCCCAGGAGGGGTACACTTTGTGGGGAGGGGGTCATGACACTTGATGTGGAAATATTTTTTGTAGGGGTGGTGTAGAATATGGTAAAATTTGTAAAGAAACATGTTTATAGGTTTAAATAAAAAAATATTATTTTCACCAAAAACACAGAGAAACTCTACATTATATATCACACACCAATGGATAAAAAAACTAGGGACTCCTTTTGATGATCTTATAGAAATATTTCCATATTATATATAAAATTTATTGGATGTAGTGTAGTTACACATATGAATTCATTTTTATTTACCATTTATCCTATATTAATATTATTCTTTATATATCTTCTCCCTTATCCATGGTAATGATCCATGATACATACATTGATTGTTAGATCAATGAATCCAAACATGATCTTAGGTGATTGTTACTATATCCAATGAAATGAAAGATGATAATATTAAATTATTTTTATCATTATTGGATTCATTGGGATCTACTTGTAATATTGGATCCTGTTGGTTAAATATATACCACTCACAACCCATGACATGTTTCTCTTCTTGTATATTCCCTCTGGAATAATCATAGGGATATTAGGGTTTGGTTCTAGGGTTCATATGTTTGAGATAAATACATACGTGGAAAACCATGAAGTTGGATTTCATTACCCTTAAGGTTGGTTATTACATACCATATTATAATAATTTTATAAACTCTATGATAAAAAATTCTTGTTAGTTCATTTATGGAGTATGATAACTATTTGGATATGACATGCTTGTGTTTGTTTCTGTAGCTCATGATACCTGTGAAGATATGACATGATTTGGCATGCATGTTTGGCCAATTAGACCTATATTTATTTTATATGTTTTTGACTGTATAGATCATGTATTTATGTTTTATAGCATGTGTGTAATTATATATATATGGATTGTATACTTCTACTATCACGTATTAATGTAAATGGTGGACCCTTTATGGAATGGTTAATCAATTATGTTAATTTCCATCCAGGATAAAATTATCATTGAGAGGGGAAGGGGTGAATTAATGATATCTTTTTATTTTAAATTTCCTTAATTTTGAATCATCCTATGCCTTATATTAAAAATTTGTAATCATGCTGAGAACAGTACCAGCACACATCCATAAGAACATAAGAATTTACAACGTTCACTACTCACCAAGATTATCCACACCCATTTTATAGTTTGGAACCAATACAACACCACCCATTCTACTAGAAAACAATTATTGTTTTGTGTAATACAATGAGTAGGATATTATCTTACACTTTTGTATCACAATTTTCAATACAATAATGCATGTACATCAAGAATCATGAAATGATGTAATATAATTTGGGTAAAAAACATGTTATGGTGATGCTTGATCAACATTTACAAAAAATATATTCAAAATAATTATTCACTTATGTACCCAATAGTAGGGATGAAATTATTGTAGGCTAAATTAAGATAGTCAGTTTGATTTTCTAGTCCAATCTACCAGTATGAGTTCACATCACGGTAAATAATGTTCGTCTGGAATACAACTAAAACAATTTTTAACTACTTTTTCTTTAGTCAGAAAATACTTGTTTGATTTATTTGTTTGATTCTACAAACTCTTATTATGATATTGTCTCTTATCATTTCCCTCTTCTGTTTGGAAAACATTTACAGATAATACCAATCTAAAAACTTATTATTTCTATAACTTCGTAGATTACATTTCTTATTTTTATAACTGTACTCATGTTATGAAAGTAAAAAGTACCTCCTCCATTTATAGGTGATCCAAATAATGCTGGGATAGGATTTTGAAATGTTCTCCCACTCATCCAAATTTATTGAAATCATTAAGATTACATTAAATCTAGTATACATATTTGACTCGTCCAACACTTCTCAAATATTCACAAATATTACTAAATAATATCATGAATTTATCACACAAAACACTTCCTTATAAATATTTAGTATGATTTCGATTATCTATTTTGATTATGTCATTACGATGAAATAAAATGAATATATTTCTCAACACCACTTGAAAAAAACATATGCATTATCATTCTGATTATTGGAACCAACTACTCATTCTGACTTCCTAATTATGGTGTAGAAAAAAAATTCTTCATTACTTTTTCTTCACTAAATTAAATATATGAAAATCAATCTCTAATATCTTCTATGATTCTCGTGTTCGTATTTTACCTGGCTGATGATCTTATGTTTGATTATGTAATCAGTGTCATATTTTATTAGATAGATTAGTTTATACATCATTCCAATGATCGATGTCATCATTATTCTGATGGATCATGACCCAATTTTTATAACACATAAGAAATTTTATCTCCTGAACCCAATGTAAAACAAATTAGAATTATTTTTTCTCTTGAACCACATAAAAAATATATTAGAGAATTTTATTTCTCTTAAATCAGTTTATAAGGAAAATAATGTCCCCATATGAAAACCAATCAACAATTAATATTGATGAGAAATGGTAGAATACATTTTTAATTTTCTATGGTATATTATTCCTATTGGACTTAAAAAAGTTATCTTCTTATATGTATTTTTTGGTTCCAAAAACATCCAATTCTTTTTCATATTATTTTTACCAAAAAATTCCCACAAAAAATTATACATCTAATAAGGCTTTACATACGACATACAAAAGATACCAATAGTATGAATCAGTATCTGAATCTATTATAATGGATCACCGACACACCACATCTGATGGACTAGTTCCGCCTACTTCAACTTTTGAAACTTCTTTCTTTTTCCTAAATATGATACCAATGATATTGATACGAGAAATTTTAGGCATGAGAAACATCCTTATTTCACAACATTATTCTCATATCAGTAATTCCTAATGATTTTGAATATGATCAAGATCATATTTAGTATCAATTTAATTACAATGGATTCAATAAGACTCAGAACCTCATTACATTAAACATATCATTCCATACCCAAGCTTAGTCTAATGATCGTTTTTATCTGAGTAACATATTTCCTATATGACAGACTTTATAAAGCACTATAATTCTAATTTTATAAATATGATGGTCAGTCCAATCACCAACAATTAAAAAGTTAATCGGTCTCCTTCATCATTAAATAAAATTCCTCAATTATAATACAAAATTTATTTAGCTTCCAAAAACCATATGGAAACAACATGGTCCCAATAATCCATCCTTTGTATGTTGTTGTCAACCATGATTCATAAATCACAAAAGAATTTAACCCAAATTTATGGATTACATATCAAAAATTCCTATATTACGTGAGATAACTCAATGTAAGAAACAAGAATAATAGAAAAAAAACACACACTGTCCAAAAGTAGTGACACATGAAAATTCATTAACTTTTCCTCACATATTTCATTATATTTTTCTTTTCATAATTTTATTTCATGAATTTTTTACCTACATCTTCTCTAATAAATAGTTTTAATAGCTCATATACTTACATGATAAAATCACAACTTACCCACAAATCCCCCTATTCACATTATTAATTAAGATTCATAGCACATTATAATGGATAGATTTATTAAACAATTATCTCATTTGACAACACTATCCAAAAATATGATAAGAGAGGGGACAAAGACACATGCCTTATCCTTCATGAGAATGATTTTTGACACCCATGTTCAACTTCAATTTATAAAAATATTCATTTAGTATAAGTTTTTTGAAAATAACATCAACTTGTTACAATGTTGTAACATTCTAAAACTTCAATTAAATTTTCTCCACATGCTATTTGATGAAATGATATCTGAAATCAATATGTTTAAAATGAGAATATTATACCAGATTCTTCGAATGGTTGATTGAACTATGAATATCACAACCCAAGAGAAAGGGTAACTTCACATATACATGCAAGTATTCCAATCGAGCATTCATCAACATATGTTGAGTGTCATCTTGAGTTCCCGCAACAAACTCAATTTGAGCCATACAATGAGTTACTAAATTCTGTTTCTTTGTATTCCAACATAAAAAAATTTTCCACCAAAGGAAAACTCCACCATATGTGGATCTTCAGTCATCAACTATTCCTACCTAATTGGTATCTTTATATGGAAACAAGTGAATAATATTTGTGCTATCAGACCTGATTCTAAAATATTTTATTCCTTTGATACATCTAATAATTGTTTTTACATCCATTAGATGTGATTATTTTAGAGCACTCTTATATATTACAGACAGTGTAAAAGTATAAAAAATGTCATGTCTTGAGGAAGTCAAATAAAGTAATCTTTAAATCGTCTTTTGAAACAATCTTGGATTAACATCCTTTAATTCTCATATTTGGAAAACATGGTTTACACTAAAATCATTTTAGAAGGTAGTTTGGAATTTTCCATGTTGACCTTGTTAAGAATATCCTTACCAATATTTTCTTAAGAAAGAAAAATGTTTTCATTCCTTTTTATGATTTGAAACCCAAGATTGTATTTCATTTTTCTGAAAATGTACACATAAAACAACTTCTTCATATATTTATAAAATATTTCACATGCCTATTTATCATTCATGTCAAATATAATTTCAACCACATAAAAAAATACGATTAGAGAAAACTCCTGACATTATATGATATAAATATTGATATCAACTCCACCTTTCTTAAAAGATATATTACTTAATAAAATCTTCAATTTGGAATAACATTCCATCAGATCTTACATTCGACAATAAAAGTATTTATTCTCTTTATAGACATAACTTTTATCTTTCGTATCAAAAAATATATAGATTTGGTCAACAATATTCCTCATCAAAATCTCTATGAAATTTTATTTATTTCACATCAATTTGATAAATTATGTAAATTTATAATGGAATAATAGAAAGAAATATTATAATTGTTTCTAAGTTATCCCTATAGAAAAAGATTCAGGAAAATAGACATCCTCTTTATTTGAGTAATGTTTCACACTAACATTTAATATTTTCTTACAACTTCACCATCTTCATTCATCTTGTTAGGAAAACCCCATTTTATACAAATAATATTTCAATTATCTATCTTTTTTATGACTTACTAGGTATCGTTATTTTCAATTTGATCCAATTCTTTATATATATCCTAGACACATTCTGGATGATCAAAACCTCCATCCACATCTTTCAGTTAGAATTTTGAATCAAAATTAGTGTGTGTGATACTTTTTTATGTTTTTCTTGGTTGAACTTTATGATGTTGATCAGAAATTATATTACGAGATTCATCTTTCTTTGCCATCCTAGGATGAGATTTTTGTTATTCTTCCTCATCACTAGAAAAGGTTGACTTCAATTATTCTTTATGAGTATGAATTTCATTATCAAAATTCTTATTATAATTATCAAAAAAAATTATTTCATTATGGTAAACATCGTTATATTTAGGAGTCTTCTTATCTTCCTCATCTTTTTTATTAACTTTCACATCCACAGTAAAAAATATTTTTTCTATTTATTCATTAAAAAATAAGAATCCTCTTCGGTATGGTGCATAACAATGAAAAATTCTATCTTCACCTCTCTTCTCAAACATTACAAGGTTTACACCTATGTTCTTTATGATGCATGTAATCCCAAACAACTATTAACTTTTACCTACATGTACTTTTACCATAAAAAAATTCATAAAAAGACACATCAAAACATGGTCCATAAAAATATTTGTTTTGAATATACACAATAATAATCATTGATTGCCTCTAAATGTAGTGAGAGAGATTGTGTTCATGTAACATTGTTCAAACTATTTCCACTAGACTACTATTCTTCGTTTTAGAGACACCATTTTTAGGAGTATATGGTGAACTGAAATCATCTTGAATTCAATGTTTCTCAAGGTAACATTCATAGTATTCATTTTTATACTCACCAATATTAACAGTTTTCAACTTCAGCCCTGAAAACTTACATTACATCCCAACCTTCATCCAGAAACTATTAAACATTTTTTGAGTATCTGACATATGTTTCATACACATAACAAAATTAATTCGAGTAAATTCATCAATGAAATTGGTGAATTAGTTTTTTCTACCAGTTTATTACTTTATCATTGGACCATATATATCATAATGGATATGTTCAATGGGTTTGTTTGAACAAATGTAAAATTTTTTATGCACAGATTATGTAATCTCTACTTTTTGAGAAATAGTGCCACAATATTCCCTTTTTCTTGATATATCAAGAATTCCGCAAACAATGACTATCTTAAATTACTTGATCAAGTTTCTCTGACAGATATTTCCCAACATTTTATATCAAAACTAATCCTCTTAAATCATACACAATTAATAAGTTTTTCAAACCTCACTAACTTGGTACAAGTTTCTAATTTTAAATTTGTATTTTGTTGAAATCTTTCAATATTCACCTCTTTTAAAAAACAAATTTTCAAAAAATGACTTTCTAACCATAATAATAATGATGTGAAACACTTATAAGGTTTTGTTTCATCCCACTGACAAATTGATCTTTCTTGGATTTTAACATCCCTTCCCCAATGATGTTTGATCCAACTCCTTTGATTATAAGGGACTCATCATTTCCAGATTTTACCATTCTATCTTTTAATTTTTTTCACATTCTTGAATAACATTAAATATAGTGTAATATGAGAAGAACAATGACCATCCGAAATCCATTATTGTTATCTTTTTTTTATCTTTTAGAGTGGTATCAACTCATGCTCCTTTTCGTTCCCTTTATATTTATTCACAATCAGCTTCTGGGTATTGTTATGAATATTTTATTATGTCGGTAGTAAAAAAAAGACATCCTTTTGAAAAATTTCTCAGTTGTTCATATATTTCAAAAATAATATCTAATGTTTGGAACCTACATTCAACATTTAAAACAACCTTACAATGTTTCTTCTAAACACCATTCTCAAACTTCTTACTTTGAAGGTATTTAATCGCCAATAATATTTTCCATCTAATATTTAAGGAATAGTTATAATGTTTTTGAATGAACTAAAAAATATTTTTCATGTGTCTGAATCCACCAAAAAACCAACACTATCTATAGAAATAATATTTTATAATGAATCTTCCATACTATCAATAATTTTGATCATGTTTCTTAGAAACCATTTTATCTTTCGTAAGAGGACTTTGTTGACCACCAACCTTTTTTTATCAACCAGATTCAATATTTCCATCATTGTTGTTCTTTTATACCTTATTAAAACCATAATTAATAGAAATTTTTCATAATTCCTAATTTTTAGAAACCACTATCTTCGTGACTTTTTTGGTCATGGCTACATACATATCATTCCCAACTGTATTCTTTTCCGAAACATTTCTAGCATTCTTATCAACCTTTTGAGTTCACTTTTTATTCATATCATTTTTATCCTTCCCAGATATTTCACAAAATTAAGATATAGAGTTCTCCAAACTAATATTCATTTTTTAGTTTTAGAATTATTTTTATGAAAAGTTCCTACTCATATTTATTTTTTCCTCTAGTTTATATTCTAAATGTTCATTTTTATTCTTTTCATTCACAAGAGATTCCTCAAAATACCAATCTATTATAATAATTTAACGTTCTCATTAGGAATATATTATTGATTTTTTGAAGAGTTTAAATTTTCAGCATTCTAATTTCTTTTTCAATCTTCCAAATATTCCTTATTCGTTATTTCAATTCAGTTTTAATATGAAATTATAATTGAGTTTATTCATCTTCGAAACTAATTCATCTGAATTATACATTGTTAAATATGGTCTGGATTGTATTCTCACAAAAAATCTCAGTAGAGTTTTTGAATCCATCTTCGTTGTATTCATCATCATCACTATTATGTAAGAAAAATAACCTTTTATGTTTGTATAAATTTTTATCTTTCTCTTTGGAAAAATATGTATCTTTATTACCCATCATCTTCTATGACCTTCTTGGCATTCTTTCTTCATCATAACTATCCTATGATTTCTTTTCGTGAAGACAAATAGCCAAAATATTCCCAAAAAATACACATTAAAAACAAATCAAGGGAATTTTCTATTTATATATTCTAGTATATTTTCTCTCATTTTCAGAAAAATGAAAAACTTCCAGCAAGATTTTTACATACCTCATTTTTAAAGTATGATATAATGACATAATATTCTTCCAGAACCTTCACAAACATTTATTTATTAGT
Source organism: Viscum album (assembly GCA_963277665.1). Taxonomy (NCBI): domain Eukaryota; kingdom Viridiplantae; phylum Streptophyta; class Magnoliopsida; order Santalales; family Viscaceae; genus Viscum; species Viscum album. The sequence continues at coordinate 791,038,663 of OY728135.1, read as the reverse complement.
TTATTTGACGGAAATCAATCTGTCAATTTTTGTTTTTTTTACTTTTTTTTATTTCTCCCTTTTCATTTATTAATTAATGTGAGTACTATGAAGATCATCTTAAGATAGAGTTTTAGGAACTCTCTCATCTAATGAGGATATTTTAGAATCAAACGAGTCATGAATAAATCATAAGATGTTTTCAACAATAGTATAATCTTCTAAATTTTCACCAGGACATCTGATTGTGATGAAATTTTATTCACCCTTGTAAATAAATACCCAATATATTCATACTCAGACATTTTTGGATCTTTATAGATTAGTCACCGTATTTTTTATTTTTCTATTCTATACTTTTTTATTTACATCGTATATGTTTTTAATCTTATCCCATATATCTCTAGCAGTGGAAACACCCTTTACTCTTAAAAACAGACATTAATAATGTGATGAGATTAAATCATTATAAGATCTTACTTAATTTTCTAGATTCTTCTTGTCAATAGATGCGAGATGAACTTTATCATAAATAAGTGTAAATCCTTCAAGTTGCAACTTCAACAACATTATATCCAAGTGAAATAATATAAAAAAACCATATATATTTCCATATATTTACAATAGATTACTTGAAACAATATATTGTTCACACAATTCAGATTATCCATCAAATTATCGTCCAAAAACATCAACAAAGAATAAATGAAAGGACCTTCTATCTGATACCACTTGTTAGTGTCCATCCAGGATCTGAGTACTAATAAGAGGTGGAGTGCTGAATCTATGATATACTTTTCTTTTTTGATTTGTTACTTTTAAAACATTGTTCTACTCCTACTAAAGTGTTATAACCTTGTTGATATAATACCAACCCACATTCATAGGAACATAAGAATTTAAAAGGCTCACTACTAAAAAAGAGTATCTATGTCCTCAGTATAGTTTGGGAACAATATAAAACCATTAAATCAACTAGAAAATAGTCTTTTGTGTATAATACAATGAGTTGGATATTTTCTTACACTTGTGGTGTACTATGTTCAATACAACAGTGCATGTTCTTCATGTAGTAGAAAATGATGTAAAAAAATTTGGGTAAAAAAAATTATGGTGATACTCAATCTATATTCATAAATAAAATTTTAAAAACATTTATTCAACTCCACACAGAAAAGTAGGAAAGAAATTTTTATAGAATTTGAAATGAATCTAAGAACGATTTCCCTGTTTTATCTTCCAGTTGGACTTCTCAATATGGAAAATATTATACCTTAAGAATACCAATGAAACAATTCTAAACTACTTATTCTTCATTTTGGAAATCATATTCCGATTTCTCGGCCTGATTTAGAGAACTCTAATTATGATCTAGTATTTTGTGTTTTCCTTCAGTTGTTTAGAAAATATCTTCCAGTAAGACAATTCTATAAAGTTATTCTACCTAGAACTCTAGATATTCTTTATTTTTTAAACAATACTCACGTGTGGAAATTACCATGTACCTAATCCTTTTATAAGTGATCCAAATAAGGTTTGTACGTGATTCTGAAATGTTTTCCCACTAAACCAAATTGCCTAAAATATTAAAATTCCAATAAATATCAGATATATCTATAAATATTTTAATGATTCTCAACTCAACATGAATCTTCTAAAATATTCTCACAACTTCATCTCACTTTAGACTTCCTTAACAATCCTTAGTTTAATTTCAATTATCTATTCTATTTTTATCTTTTTGATGAAGACATGTGGTTATGCTACTTAGTACCACTTAAAAAACATATGTAATCTTAGTAATATTCTTTGAATGAACTGATCATTTATATTTCTTCATTATGATTGAGCTAATGATTATTATTTAATTTTCTCCACATGGAATAAAATATAATGAAATCATTATTCAATAAAATATATTATTCTCCTTTTATTATTTTCCTAGACTAATTATCTTCTGTCCAATGATGTTATTGGTGTATTCCAATGTTATACGGATCATTATCTACTTCACTCTAATGATCAATGTCCTCAATATTATGATGGATATTTTTCTAATTGATATAATAAATTTGATAATTAATAACATGCCCCCAATGTAGTAAAAATCATATCTATTTTTTCTCATGAACCACATGAAAAAAACTAGATCATTTCTTTTCTTGTGACTCACTTGATATGGAAAACAAATTTCTTATCAAAAAACTGATCAACAATTCATATTGATGAGAAATGGTTAACTGCACTATTGATTGATTTTTGATTTTATTCTTTGGACTGTTCAACAAAGAATAACTTTTTATATGTATTTATTGGTTCAAACAACTCCAAATTTCTTTTCTTTTTATTGTCCCTAAAAAATTCTCACAAAACAATTATGCCTCCGATAAAGATCTATATATGACATACAAAATATACCTATAGTATAAATCTATGTCATAATCTGTTATGATGGATCTGTGGAATACCACATCAGATGGACCAGTTCCAGCATCTTCAATATTGGAAAATTATATCTGCTTCCTAAATATGATAGCAATGATCATGATACCGAAAAGGTTTCGCATCACCAACTAACTTTTATCACAAAATTATTCTTGTATCATGGATTTCTCATGATTTTGAATATGATTAATGATCAGTTCCATCATAATATAAAATTCATTGGAGCTAAAAAGACCCCAAGACTCATTATAATCAACACATCATTCTGAACACAAGTTGATCTTGAGGATCCTTTTCCTCTAGAAAATATCTTCTTTGTATAATGGAATTTCTTAAGCATTATGAGTTCTATTTTCTAAATACGATTGTTTGTTTGATCACCAAAAAATACAAAGTGAATTTATTTCATCCCTGATTGATAAAAAATAAAACACTAAGCAAAAAATTTCTCCAGCTTCCAAAACCCTTCAATATCCAACTTAGTCCCAATAGCTTATAGGAGATAAAAAGTGTATCAAGACATGTGAAGATTATGGTGGGGTCTTGAATGGTATACAGTAGGCTATGATGTATTTGAGTCATGAACTAGGACAAATAGTTCTGAATGATAACCTGTTGTCATAAATTGAGATTATTTGGGGGTGGGGTGGGTGGGTACGACATACTTGTGGAATGATAGAACACATTATGACCTTTGGAATAGTTAGATACAAATGTTTTCATGTGGATTGTTCGATGATTAATGGAAATTGGTGTCACGACCCATCCTCGGGGCCTGGGACGTGACTACCCCAAGCCCACCTTCCATAGGCCAGGGGCTAGCGACTAGCACCAAAGGCGTAAATCCCGATAACTGGGAAGGAATTGCCTTTATAAAAGTAACAAAACACCACAGAGTACAAGCGGAAGTAAAACACTACGTACAAAAAAAGTGCTGAAAAGTAAATGGGACAGAACACAAACCCAACTAGAAATACAGCTACAACTTAACAAAAGTACAACAGAAAAAAAATAGCAGCTGGAAGAAAGAAAGCAGCTCCTGGGTCGTCCTCCTCGGATCCTACCTGAAGGGTAGGTACAGATAGCGTAGCTCCTGGGTCGTCCACCATGGATCCTACCAGAAGGGTAGGTATAGATTGCGCAGCTCCTGGATCGTCCACCACAGATCCTACCTCGTTAGGTGGTCCACCTCCGGGTACCGTCCAGTCCTCGAACACTCGGCCTTCGTCAGCACTGCCCGTCATCTACAACCAACACAATGAGGTGTGGGCATAGCCCTTGCAGGGGTGAGTATAAAGATACTCAGTAGGGACTTTGAGACCCACAAGGTCTCACTAAAACCAACAAGGATAACCACAAATAAGATCTCAATAGATAACCTCTACTTAAGTATATGCCCATACATATACCTAAGTTATCAAGTAAACCATCTCAATCATGAGGAAACACAAGATTATGAAATCAACGGATAACCACTACCCAGGTATATGCCCATACGTATACCTAAGTTATCAAATGACCCATCTCAACCAAGAGGTAAACAAAAAGGTCATAGACTCAGCTCAAACCAGGATTTTCATTATCGAAACCGTAACTGTTGAAGAGCCCAGTCTCTGGAGTGTATTGTGGTCTTGTCACAACTCTGAGGTACTGATCACTAACCTATGACTGCTGAGGTGATCCTCCTGTCGAGTACCGCGGGTCTACCACCTCACATAGTAGTGCTCCTCCGCCATGGGATTTCCACCTCACATAGTAGTGCTCCCCCTCATAGCCTACAGAGGTACTCCTCCTGTCGAGTACCGCAGGTCTGCCACCTCACACAGTAGTGCTCCTCCGCCATGGTTCTACCACATCACAAATTAGTGCTCCCCACTGGGCTATGCTAGCCACTCCGAATCGAATCGGACAAGCAGTCATCGGTCACAGCCAGCTACACGGTCTCGGTACTCTGTATGCTCGTCTCTGGTAGGGTCCGCTCCACGATCTACATGTCGATACTCCAAGTATCACAAGTCCCACGAAGATGTATCTCAATGGACCGCCTCATCATAGGGGTCTCAACACAATAGATGGCACGTCAATCGGACGCCCAGTCTGTGAGTTATTAGCCTTTTCGTCCCAAGGGCCTGATGGTTTCGTGTGCGAACCAACCCGGCTGTATCTCAACTGTACCCCAAACTCTCATAGGTATACCCTTAGGGACCGTTTCTCAATGTGATCACCAACGCCGCTGACGGTTCGTCAAACTGACGTCCGGTCTGAAAGATATCAGCTTTTCCGTTCCAGGGGCCCGGTTGGATTTCAGGTACAATCCAACCCGGCCATACTCCAACTGCATCCAAAGCGCAGGAGAAGTGTGCCAAATGTTCCGTCTCATCAAGAGGAATTCAACGAGATAGACGAAGTGTCAATCGGACGCCCGATCTGTGAGTTATTGGCTTTTTCGTTCCAAGGGCCCGGTTGGATTCGTGAACGAACCAACCCGAACACACTCCGACGCCATCCATACCTCGAGCGGAGTAATCCAAAAGTTCAGTCTCATCAATAGGAATTCAACGAGATAGACATCGCGTCAATCGGAGGTCCTTAGCCCATGTTATGGGTGAAAGACCGAAGAGGTCCGTAAACGGGGGTATGGGCCCGGGCCGGCCCGACCCAACCCCCCCCCCCCCCCCCCCCCGGGTCGCCCGAACCGGGTCCGGGTCCAGCCCAGCTGGGAGCGGCCCGGCTGTGTGGCCCGGCCCGGCCTGGGCGTCCCGGCTCGACCTGTGCAGCCGGCTGGTCTCGCGCTGGCGTGGCGCGACGGGTGCGGGGGGTGCGGGGGGTTACAAATCCCCCCGGTTGTCAACCTGGCGTGGCTAAAAGCCACGCCGCCTCAAACCCGAAACAGCCTGGCCATTCCGGTTCACGTCCCACCACCGCGGCTCAACCGCGGCGGTTTGCTCCTGAGGCGCGCCGCCACCGCCTTTTGCGGACCACCGGACGCGCTCTGGTGGTCCGTTTCGCCTGCCGCCTTCGCCAACAGTCCTCCCGGGACCCGATCATTACTGTAAAGGACATAAAACGCCATTTAGGCCTGATTCGTCATCGCCCGTCGATCCGCACTCAACGTTCAAAACGCGCTGTCTTCGTGGTTTTCCGGCGCGACGCGACGGCACCGCGCCCCTTCGCCGCGACCCGACTTCGACAACAGATTCGTTCGACCTCAAAGGCACGGCGCGACAGTGCGGCGCTTCTTCGTCGTGATTCTCTAAATTCCCGCACGGTGAGACGGCACTGCGTCACTTCAATTTCAAGCAATGTAGACAACCAACAAAATAAAAGGGGAGGAGGTTAGGCCATGTTTTTGTGGTCCGACCTCCTCTGTTATTTTGATAACAGTTGGCCGTTGATATCAAGGAACGTCTAAAATTATTCACCACATGAAAACCAAATCCCTACCTTGCAAAGACATCACACGTCATCGAGCCACGGAAAAGGCAAGTGTCATGGTGATCGGACGTCGCAGAAGATCGGTGCCGATTCTGTTGACGTCGGAGTGTGAGTCGTTGTCAATGGTGACGTTCCCCGCGGTGGTGTCTCCTCCCTTGACGCAGAGGAAGAAGTGGAGAAGGCACGTCGTCGGTGATCGCCCGATGAAGAATGTGGCATCTCGCTTCCTTCGGCATAGAGAGAAGGTGCAAGATGAGACGACGTTCTTCGTCGAAGCTTCGGTGTTCTTCATGTTCTTCAACAAAAGAGATGAAGCGTTCTTCTTCGGAGGAGAAAGTTTTTCAAAACTCAAATGCTCTCTCCCCTTTCTCTTAACACAATATTTCTAACCATAATAAAATAAGGCTCCAACTTATTTTATTTACCCATGCCATGAATTCAAAATTACAAAATTCAAAACCAACACTCTTAATTAATTGATCTTGAGTTGTCAAATTAATTAATGTTTAGGTGGCATGAATTAAAGTGGTAGGTGAGGAGGAGAGGAGTCACTTATGTTAAAGTGGAGTTACAATATTAAAGTGGGAGGGGTGTTATGGGAGGTCAAGGGGGTTATGGGAAGATCAAGGGGGGTTAGGGTCTCGTGTGGGCCACACCACCCTCTTAACCTCTCATGGGTAGTTCCGTAACTTCCACTCAAAGGATATAAATTCTTTAAAGAAATAAAAATTGTAACTCAATTTTTATTTTATCTTCCACAAATTTTTAACAACTCTTCCCGTGAAAACGCAACTCTGAAAAAGATCTTCTTAAGCAATTACCGGTGCTGCGAATCCATCGGTGCTCTCGGAATTCGATTTTGAGCATCGGTTCAAAAGTTAGAAAAACCCGCTCGTTTGTTCACTGAACATACCCAAGATAAATTTCGGAAATTGATTCCGGGCAGACTGGGCCTCGGAATCAGGCGCTGTCAAAAACTGCGTTCTTGTAAAATTTCAAAGAAAATTAAGAAAAAAAATTCCTTGAAATTTCCAGGTCTTTACATTACACCCATCTCAGGGCTTTACATCCTCGTAATTCTTTAACACAAACAAGGGTTACAAAAGCGGTACTGAGCACGCATCTGAGCCTTACGCTCCCATGTGCTTACCTAGAGGTTCCCGTACTGCTAGTCAAAGTGCTCTCGAGGAATCGAATTGTCCTCGTAGGACCCGCTCCTATCGATACGTGATCCCCACTAGAACCTCCGTGAAATACACCACCTTGCCATCGTCCAGCTCCCCATGGTCGATTATATGTGAAGGATCACACACATATCTCCTCAGTGGAGATACGTGGAAGTCATCGTGCACCTGGTGGAACAAAGGTGGATGGGTCAAGTTGTAAACCACCACGCCTACCCAGCCGAGGACCTAGGAATGGTGAACTAAACCTCGGAGAGAAATTGTCGTCTTGGCCACATCTCCGTAATCCTCATCGAGGTGAGACCCGTATAAGGACGTGATCTTCCTCCTCGAACTCTAGAGGTGTCTAATTCCTATTTAGAGATGGAACTCAAAACGACTGCTGCCCTGAGGGTATGTTTGACCGACTCAAGAGTGATCTGTCGCACCCTCCTGTACATGATTTTCTCTTGTGGTGTCTGGGGTTTCCTTTTTTCCGAGCAAGGAAAACCCATTCCGACATCGTAGTTAAACCACAACATTTTTTTTCCTAATACTGTCAATTTGTGTATGAATTGTGATTGCCCCGTCCATACACAAACCAACATCACAAGGCCTCGACGCTGCCACTAAGAGATTCCAACCAAAACTCTCGCCTCGAGGGTCTGACCACACTTTTGGCGTAAGTGTGATTATCGAGTCTTCTCCCAAGGTATCTACAGACGTGAGGGTCATGTCTACGACTTACCAGAAACTATAGGTCTGGGACAAGATTCGTGGAAGGAAGGAATGATTCATATCGATGTCTATTACTATGGCAGCTAGTAGTGGATACATTCTATCCCTTGAATCATTCTTAGAGACATTGGGTCACACTTCCTAACTGCAAGCAGATACTCTCTTCCTCTGCCCTCCAGCTCCCTGAGCCTGGTGGGGAAAACTAAGGTGGGTGGTTGTAGTATGTTAAAACGTACACCACCACATGCTGCTCTCCTAGCTCTTCCTCCACGTCTTCAGCTTTGCAGACTCATCTCTCCTTAAAGCTTCTACTTATTGAAACATTAAACATGCCTGAGTCTCTAAGACTGGTGCCAGTTTCCTGTTTCTTACTGCACTGTACAGTCTTCACCCACTCTTGGATGATCTGCACCTTCTTTTCCTACGATTTGAAAGAGATGCTAAAATTTATCCTTCTCTGAAAAGAGAAACTCGGTCTAATCCCCTAGACGAACCACGCCCATTGCCTAATACAGTCAATCCTGACATGAATGATGCATTCATGCCATGGATGACGTCGTAAGGCCTCGACGTGTCTACCAAGATATCCAACTGTCACTCTCGCCTCTAAGGGTTGAGTCACACTGTCGGCATCAGTGTGAGGTCACTGGGTCTCCTCCAGTAGAAATCTCGAAAGTGAGGGTCTAGTCAACAGTCTTAACCAGGACCACTCAGTATCAACCAAACTAAAGGACAGGAAAGCAAACGTCATAAAGATAAGTGTCTTTTCATTATTGCAGCTCATAGTACAAAGACACGAATACAACAGAAACATGGAACTAGAAGTACAAGTGACGTATCCACTAGTTCCACTCATGTCCACCTACTCCCAGAACTCTACTGACTTGTCCACTACTCGGCTGTTTCTCAAGAACTCGCCGCTGCTTCTGCCTCGGTGGCTCCTCCAACGCCTGCGGATCGACTGTGCGAGGAGTCAGACAGTCACGTGCCATGTGACCCTTCTTGCAGCAGGACAAACACTGTCTGTTGCTAGCACGCCTGGCCCTGACTCCACCCCGGTTGCCCCGCACTACTAATCCTACATCCCGAGGTCTCCCACCTGCTAGTCTGGTCCTCTTGGACCTCTGCATCGTCTGTCTACTGCCCACAAATTACTCGGCTACTGATCGAAAACCATGCTGCAAAGGCAGAAGCTCTTGTACACGCTCAGGGTGTATATCTTCTGGCACAAACTCTACCCTGAAGAAGGTCTCGAAGTCTTCCAATGTGAAGGTCATTCCATCGCAAAACTGGAACAAGTGGTTCAACCACCTTCCTGCTACTGCTTGAAGGAGGCTGGCAGCAAAGATCACCATGAAGTCTGCTGGCATCCCCACTAGCCTGATGAATCTAACCATAGCCTCCAGCCAATCCTCAATCGCATGTGGGTCCGTCTCTCCCTGGAACATGGGTGGCCTCCGGTGCTGGAACTCATGCAGTGCGCTCAAGTGGAGTGAATCGCCTACTACTGGGGCTGGTGGCATCGGTGGCCCAACGTATGGTAGTACCGCTGGTGCCTCCGCTGGTGCCTCAATTGCAAGAGGTCCTTGTACCGTTGCCTCGTCGCTTGGCAGGCTGTCAGTACATACATCCCTCTGGGCTCTAGCTGGTCGTCCATTAAGAGGCATCCTGAAATAGACAACATGCCATAGTCAAATGATTATACCTGGTGAGCTGACCTGGTTTGAGGTGACATTTAAAAACTTCTGTAAACACACACGCAATCAGTGTTTTCATGCACAATGTCGGAAATCAGTTGTCAGGGTCCTGATGTATGGATACGTCGGTCGCCCGCACCAACACAGGACTCCCTAAACTGAAGAACACACTCTGTACCCTTAACACTATTGCTTCAAAGAAAGAAAATATCAGAGTTATAAGTTCTGCAGTAGAACCGACTCCTCTAATACCAATTTGTCACGACCCGTCCTCGGGGCCCATGCCATGACTACCCCAAGCCCACCTTCCATAGTCTAGGGGCTGGAGACTAGCACCAAGGCGTAAATCCTGATAACTAGGATAGCATTTCCTGTATAGAAGTTACAAAACACCACAGAGTACAAGCGGAAGTAAAACACTAAGTACAAAAATAGTGCTGAAAAGTAAATGGGCCAGAATACAAACCCAACTAGAAATACAGCTACAACTGAACAAAAGTACAACAGAAAAAAACAGTAGCTGGAAGAAAGGAAGCAGCTCCTGGGTCGTCCTCCTCGGATCAGACCTAAAGGGTAGGTACAGATAGCGCAGCTCCTGGATCTTCCACCACGGATCCTACCTAAATGGTAGGTACTGATAGCACAGCTCCTGGATCATCCACCACGAATCCTACCTCGTCGGGTAGTCCACCTCCGGGTACCGTCCATTCCTCAAACACTCGGCCTTCGTTAGCACTTCCCGTCATCTACAACCAACACAACAAGGTGCAGGCATAGCCCGTGTAGGGGTGAGTATAACGATACTCAGTAGGGACCCCGAGACCCTCAAGGTCTCACTAAAACCAACAAGGATAACCACAAAGAAGATCTCAACAGATAACCTCTACTTAAGTATATGCCCATACATATACATAAGTTATCAATTAACCCATCTCAATCATGAGGAAACACAAGATTATGAAATCAACGGATAACCACTACCTAGGTATATTCCCATACATATACCTAAGTTATCAAGTGACCCATCTCAATCAAGAGGTAAACACAAAGGTCATAGACTCAGCTAAAAACAGGATTTTTATTATCGAAACCATAACTGATGAAGAGCCCCGTCTCTGGAGTGTACAATGGTCTTGTCATGTCTCCGAGGTACTGATCACTAACCTAAGACTGCTGAGGTACTCCTCCTGTTGAGTACCGCGGGTCTGCCACCTCACACAGTAGTGCTCCTCCGTAATGGGTCTGCCACCTCACACAGTAGTGCTCCCCCTGATAGCCTACAAAGGTACTCCTTCTATCGAGTACCGCGGGTCTGCCACCTCACATAGTAGTGCTCCTCCGCCATGGGTATGCCACCTCACAAAGTAGTGCTCCCCACTGGGCTATTCTAGTCACTCCGAATCGAATCAGACAACCAGTCATCGGTCACAGCCAGCTACACGGTCTCCGTACTCTGTATGCTCGTCTCCGGGAGGGTCCACTCCATGAGCTACAGGTCGATACTCAAAGTATAACAAGTCCCACGAAGAAGTATCTCAAAGGACTGCATCGTCATAGGGGTCTCAACACAACAGACGGCACGTCAATCGAACGCCCGATCTGTGAGTTATTAGTCTTTTCATCCCAGGGTCCCAGTTGGTCTCGTGTGCGATCCAACCCGGCCGTATCTCAACTGTTCCCCGAACTCTCATAGGGAATAACCATAGGGACCGTTTCTCAATGTGATCACCAATGCCGCGGATGGTTCGTCAAACGGATGTCCGGTATGAAAGATATCCGCTTTTCTGTTCCAGGGGCCCGGTTGGATTTTGGGTACAATCCAACCCAACCATACTCCAACTGCATCCAAAACTCAGGAGAAGTATGCCAAAAGTTTTGTCTCATCAAGAGGAATTCAACGAGACAGACGGCGCGTCAATCGGACGCCCTGTCTGTGAGTTATTGGCTTTTTCGTTCAAGGGGCCCGGTTGGTTTCATGACCGAACCAACCCAACCGCACTCCGACGGCGTCCAAACCTCGAGCGAAGTAATCCAAAAGTTCTGTCTCATCAAGAGGAATTCAACAAGATAGACGGTGTGTCAATTGGAGGTCTGTAGCCAAAGTTATGGGCGAAAGACAAAATAGGTCCGAAAACGGGGGTCTGGGCCCAGCCCGGCCCGGCCCAACCCCCCCCCCCCCCCCCCGGGTAGGCCGAACCGGGTCTGGGTCTGGTTCAGTGGGGTGCGGCCCGGCCCGGCATGTGCAGCTGGCTGGCCTCGCGTTGGCGCGGCGCGACGGGTGCGAGTGGTTACAAACCCCCCCGGTTGTCAACCTGGCGCGACTTAAAGCCGCGCCGCCTCAAACCCAAAATGGCCCAGCTGTTCCGGTTCACGTCCCACCGTCGCGGCTCAGCCGCGGCGGTTTGCTCTGGCGGCGCGCCGCTGCCGCCTTCTGCGGACCACCAGACGCGCTCTGGTGGTCCGTTTTGCCTGCCGCCTTCGTTAACAGTCCTCCCGGGACCCGATCATTACTGCGAAGGACTTCAAACTCCATTTCGGCCCAATTTGTCGTCGCTCGTCGATCCACACTCAAAATTCAAAACGCGCCATCTTTTTGGTTTTCCGGCACGGCGCGACGGTGTCGCGCCCCTTCGCCGCGGCCTAAATTCGACCACGGATTTGTTCGACCTCAAAGGCGCGGCGCGACGGCGCCGCGCTTCTTCGTCGTGATTATCTAAATTCATGCACGGGGCGACGACACTGCGTCGCTTCTATTTCAATCCATGTAGACAACCAACAAAATAAAAGGTGAGGAGGTTCGGCCGTGTTTGTGCAGTCCGACCTCCTCTATTATTTTGATAACAGTTGGACGTTGATATAGAAGAACGTCTAAAATTATTCACGACCTGAAAACCAAACCCCTACCTTGCAAAGACGTCACACTTCGTCGAGCCGCGGAAGACGCAACCGTCGCGGTGATCAGACGTCGCGGAAGATCGGTGCCGATTCCGTTGACATCGGAGGGTGAGTCGTCTTCAATGGCGATGTTCCCCGTGGTGGTGTCTCCTCCCTTGACGCGGAGGAAGAAGATGAGAAGGCACGTCGTTGGGGATCGCCTGATGAAGAATGTGGCGTCTCTCTTCCTTCGATGTGGAGAGAAGGTGCAAGATGAGACGACATTCTTCGTCGAAGCCTTGGTGTTCTTCACGTTATTCTACAAAGGAGATGAAGCGTTCTTCTTCGGAAGAGGAAGTTTTTCAAAACTCAAATGCTCTCTTCCCTTTCTCTTAACACAATATTTCTAACCAAAATAAAATAACGCTCCCCCTTATTTTTTTACCCATTCCATGAATTCAAAATTACAAAATTCAAAACCAGCACACTTAATTAATTGATCTTCATTTGTCAAATTAATTAACGTTTAGGTGGCATGAATTAAAGTGGGAGGTGAGGAGGATAGGAGTCACTTATGTTAAAGTGGAGTTACAATATTAAAGTGGGAGGTGAGTTATGGAAGGTCAAGGGGGTTAGGGGAAGATCAAGGGGGTTTGGGTCTCATGTGGATCCCACCACCCTCTTAACCACTCATGGGTAGTTCCCTAACATCCACTCAAAGGATATAACTACTTTAAAGAAATAAAAATTGTAACTCAATTTTTATTTTATCTTCCACAAATTTTTAACAACTCCTCCCGTGAAAACGCAACTCTGAAAAAGATCTTCTTAAGAAATTACCGGCGTTGCGAATCCATTGGTGCTCTCAGAATTCTATTGTGAGCACCAGTTCAAAAGTTAGAAAAACCCGCTCGTTCATTCACTGAACGTACCCGAGATAAACTTCGGAAATTGATTCAGGGCACACCGGGCCTCAGAATCAGGCTCCGTCAGAAACTGCGTTCTTGTAAAATTCTATAGAAAATTAAGAAAAAAGTTTTCCTTGAAATTTCCAGGTCTTTACAATTAGAAATAAATCCCTCAACCTCGAGATAATGATCTCATAAATGGGTTTCGTGGGATCCAGGTCAACTCACCATTTCATGACATGTGATTGTTTATATGTTTTTCAATATATATTCATTTAATAAAAAATTTTGTAAATATTTTACCTTTTTTAGTGATGCATTGGTGGAGTATTATAGGTTATACTCACACACAACACAATAATCTCATTTATCTTGTAGAAATTATAGTTAGGCATCCATTAATGGGAATGGGTATTATATTGTGTTTCTATGATGGGGGAGCATAGATGAAAGTCTGAGTTATAATGGACATCAGGTTTTTTGTTATATTTTCAGATGTTAACTTACATTTTTTAAATTTGTACACAACTTATAGGTGGTTCGTTTTTTGGGTTTCTTATATGTCATATTTATATCCTATGGTTTATGTTGTTAAATTATCTTGTATAATTATTTAATTCTATTATCACTTCATCATGTATATGTGTTTTTTATACATTAGTTTTGAGGGTATCGTCTCAGCTTGACCCTACTTATCCCCTCACATCTAGTCAGCAACCTCTTGTGTATAGGGAGACACACACGAGTTCATGTGATACTACTGCCCAGACCCGGTGATTAGAGACTTGGATTTTCATTTTTTAAATAATATTTATTTTTCATGAAAAAATTAAATTAATATTACATATAGTTATTTAATTATATCTGTATATTCTTGATTCATGGTAATAATAATTACTAGAATGTTATTTTTCAATTTTATCATTATCATTAAATAAATTTTAAAAATTAATCTAAAATACATTATTAAAAATATAGTTTCTATAGAATAATTATATTTTTTCATGTGAATTAGAAATTAAAAAAATATTATAGAATAATTTACACATCTATTTGTGTTTATTTTTGAATTTTTAATGTACACCATAATATATAATTTTTCACATAAATTTCATTTTTCATTTAAAAAATGATATCAATAAAATTGGATTTTTTAAATGGAAATATGTAAAAATATCACGGGGAGCTGCAATCTACAACATTTTAATGAATCTGACCCCCAAAATTCCATTAAGATTTGGAAATAAAATGCGAGGTATTTTTCCTTATTTCATCATATATTTATTATATTCCTTATATAAACATCTTATTCCTTAAAAAAATATTAATCAGTAGAGTGGTATTATTTTATAGTACTTTATACATATGATTAATTATTTTTCTAGTTGTTACTCATAAGATATATCTTGATCCAACTATAATACCACATTTTTTGTATATGTTAAGAGTTAGAAACTTAATTCATTAAAATTATACATGAAATAGTGATAATATAGGTTGAATTTTATGATGATAAAAAATTATCCCCACATGATTGAGTATTTAAAAATATAAAACAAATACGGTTCTCAATATTATACTTATCAAGAATATTATAACCCACTTACATTATGATATTCGAAATAGAACCTTATACATAAATTCAAACAAAAATTATAACTAATTTTTCTTAGTATTTTTCTAATTTAAAAATAGTGTACTTATGATTTATTTTTGAATGATCGGAATCCTCTCTATCATTTCATAAGAAATATCATTTCCCATTATATTACACACTCCAACAATGTCCCAACATATTAGATTCATAAAACTCATTCAAGATAGAGACACATATGGTTCTAATTAAATTATAGAATAAAAATATTGTAGTATGATAACTATAGAAGATGATGTTACTGATTCTAACATCCTTTTTAATCAATTTAATATGATCACAAATTATACTACAGTGTTTCAATCTACATTCCCAATAGACCATCGGTTTGATGATGATATGTGTTCATAAAGAAGAACTATATATTCAATTATTACTAAATAGTAGTTCCAAAATTTTATGTAAAAGTTGGATCCAAGTACGGTATAAAGGAACTTTGTAACATCTTAGCCCCAGTTCCACTAAACAGGTGCCCAAATTCAGTTCACCACAGGACCTCAAGCATACTTCCTCACACACCAGAGGATTCCAACATGTAGAGGGTGTCAAATATTGTAAAATGAGGAGACTATAATCTTATATATAAGTTGAAAAAAAAATTAAATAAAAATAGCAAACACATAATAGTAAAGAGCATGAATAAATAAACTGATACAAGATCATGGAGTAAAATAAATCATAGGAAAGGAATAAAAAACCATATCATACATACAACCAAACACCTACTGGGATATTTACATGACATTTTAAAAATAAAATAAACAACTAAAAGGTCCCTAGAGATATCAAAGATAAGCCCATATATTTAAATAAAACTGACTGAGTTATCCCGTCCGACCCTGGTAAAGTCAAAATGGGCCTAAACCACAACTTGTGCCTAAAATAAACATGGAAGATATTATACTATACCAAAGTGTAGTGAAGACCTAAGATTGGTGTTATTACACCTCATAATGCCTCCATTAATGATTTCTATAATAATAAAAAATATATAATAGTGTTTGAAGAAGTATGGTAAGTAAAATACAATAGTAGTTGAACCATATTCCATTATTTTACAATATTTAATTTAACCATATTTATTATTGATTCAAAGTGATAAACATTCCCATAAAACCTTATTCATCTCATATTGGTCATCTAATCTATTTATCATAAGGGTCATCAGTTAAAAAATAAGGAGCCTCAGTACAAGTATCTATCTATGGTTTTGATTGTCACGTCTTACCATCCCATCCATATATTTTAAGGTTAATAGTTATGAAAATAAGTAATAAAATTCCAAGTATCCAACCGTGATTTGGTATGAAATGTAAGACCATATTAAGCATATATAATAGGGTTTATAGGTCAGGAAAAATACCATCAATCCATGTATCCAACTGTGATTAAAAATTCAAGGTTTAGCAATCCAAAACACAAAAATGGAATGCTACATCAATACCCTTCATGTTAAGAGCATCATTATATAATTTTAAAACTTTAGTTCACTGGGATATAAGGATCATTAAACTAGATATCCCATGGTAGAATATAATTATTCCAACATTCCAAAAACCATTTATAATATAAATATTTTATATCCCATTATCTTGAAAACTAAACCATGGATGTGTAATCCCATGTCAAAAAACATAAACCATAATTATTTATTTTCTTCCCACGGATCTAATTGAATTTTAAAAACAAAAAGAATACTCCATATGGACCAATTTATTATCCTGTAATAAATATAATGATACAAAAAATAGGCATTAAAATTTTGGATTCCACCATTAAAAACACCGGTCTTCCCTTTTGAGAATCCAAAAAAAAATCATAACATTAATTTAACATTTAAAAAATAAAAGGATCCATCAAAGAAATTTTCCCAATGGGGTGACCACACACCAAATTAAAATAATCATTTGATTCCCATTAGAAACCCCCTTTTAAAATCTCATTGAGGTCAAGACCTCATTATAATAGACAACAACCTTTATTACATAATTTACATTAATTTAAATCCATAACTAGATATAAATCAAAGCACCCCATTTAAAAATACTCAATCACTTTTTAATTTCGTTGAAAATGAAATGTTAAAATTGATTCTCAAAATATCATAAACACATATTCCCATACAATGATAACTATACATTTTTTTGTAAAACATAAAAATTACAATTAAATCCCTCTAAATATCTTAATTTCTCTATCTCATGAATTAAAATTTCATGTCACATTGTTAAATTGTTCATAATATCCCATGGTTAGTCATTAGACTAGTCTCAAATCATCAATAGACTGAACGAGGTCCATGAAGGGTCACCCACATAAAATTAATTCCCAATTACATTTCAAAGTGAAAGTCAAAAATGAAGAAAGTTAGCACATTGGAATAACCACATACACATATTAAATAATTATCAAGACTATGGGTAAATTAAATAGACCAACTACAAAATCAATGAAGATTCCCATAACATTTTTATGGTCATAAGACATCTACGATGAAATTCAAAGACATTTCGAACCTCTTCATAATCCAATTTTTCTCGTCACAATCACCCAATATAAAACATCAAGTAATGAAATAAAAGATTAATTAATTATAACTATTATAATTAATTCATTAATTTATCCCCAACCTAAAATATTGCTGGACAAAATCACCAAGAAGTCAACTCTAATTGAAACACCTAGAAAATACAACGGACGTTCAATAATGGACTCCCAACACAATTGTTTGAAAAACCTCTAAGAGGAGATGCCATTAAAAATATTAACTAAATTTATTTAGATTGGAAAATATAAATAATTTTACCATGAACAATTACCATAACGAAACATTATGCATTGGTGGGAAGAATTCATTTTAGTATCTCCTATTCCTAATATAAGAAAAATACACATCATCCATGGCTGATTCCACTATGCTCATATGGAATAAAAATCAAGTCACTAATCCAAAACATCCAAATTAGTAGGATCCAAGGAAAGGAAGAAAGAGATGGAAAGGGAAGAATGATTTCACCATAAATGGTGAAATTCCACTATGATCACCACAAAAAAGTTTTAAAAGGAGGATGGGGAAAGGTGTTGGGAACACCCTAGTGTTTTCCACCCAAAAGGGGGAGGAAGATAGTAGAGTCACTAAAAATTAAAATGGGCTATTCTGTTCATTAACCACTTTTTAATGATATATCATTAGCCACACAATTTTCCCATAATATTTTCTAAGATATTCTCTAACGATGTGAATGGAAATGCATAATCTAATACCCCCACATTTTTCCCTCATGGTTGACCAAAATTTGTGGCATGCATGTATAATCCACTAGGAAACTTCTATAACTAGTTGCATGGTCTGTTTGAAATAATGCAGAAGTCATGAACCAAGTCTCAAACCCAACCATAACATTCATAGTTTCACCGTTGGATCGCATGGTTTAGCCTAAACCATGAAACATTACAATGGTCAATTCAAAAATAATAAAAATCCTCTTGAGCATTGTAGTGTTACATGGTGTCTCTTAATCTTTGCACACCAAACCATGCACCCTGATGATAATTCTCCAAAAATCATGAAACATAACCAATGTACTCTTGATGTAATCAAAACAACAATGTTACCTCTTGAAACTCATTACTCATCCTAAGACATTAAATTGATTCTTTATAACTCTTAGAATTTCATTCTATGTCATCTTCCCAAATATGACCCATCCAGTAATTGAAAATTCAAGATCATTTTCAAATATTCAACCAATATGGGCATTAAATAATACAACCTTTCAACTTAATAATTATATTCCTCTATAATCTTCAATGTCCATCCATTTGGACCACCTGAACTATATCAAACAATATTTTTTAACCGACATCCACAATAATCATATGATTTCTTAAAAGACCACTGAGGAAAAACATCCAAATCATGGCCCTTAACATGGACAAAAATGAATAAAACTCGCATTTAAAAAATAGATACACCGAAAATATTCTAACCCAAGACCATTTAATGGAATAATTGATAACAACATCACATGATCATTCAATTATCTATAGTTATTCCCACTATAATAATTATCTCAAAATCACCATCTTCAGATTCCTTCCTCTTCATGCATTGGAAAATTCCAAAAGAAACTTGAACTCATTCTACCACCACATCCTTGTATTGTTTCAAAAATTACTACAACCTAACATCCCCATGAATTTCCACCATTTCCAGATCCAACCTTAGTCATCAAAAACCAAAAGGTTCATATTCACACCAACAACCCAACAAAAAACTAAGAACAAAGTGCCTTTCCTTCAGAAACTTGTCTATGATTCCAAATGTAATCTGTTTCAAATTTAATCCAAGTAGGTATTTCCCCAGAAAACTGAGATCTAATGATCTTTTCTCCCATGGTTGACATGTTTATACTTCACCTTAACACATTTCCATAATTCTTTGAGGAATTCCATGATTATTCATACATTCTCATCATATTCCATACCTGAATCCTAGTGATATTTCTTAAGAAGTTACTGTACTTAATGAAAAACGTGATCATTTCCTATCACAACCATCAATAAACCTCTAACACGAGCATCTAATAATTATTTTTTTAGAAAAATATTGATCATAAACACAATTCTCAACTCGATCATCCTCTATAACAGATTTCTTTTTTCATTCCCTACATTATCTAACACCACACCTCAATGATTCCTCCTAGAACCACAGTTCAACCATGAGAGATCCATATCAAAATCCACATATATATAACCCCTCACACATTATGGTTAGACCTCTGTGATAAACATGTCACTCCCCTCCAATGGATTTTCATTTTTATTTCCTCACTCAATAAAATACATCCAATAATTCCTAGAATTTATGCATGACAACCATGGTATTCACTAACATATAGTCCATTGAAAAGAATTCAATAAAAAAGGTCCAATGGTTCACTCCCACCATATAGATTCAGAATCCTCGCTCTATGAATTCCACCTCTCTATTGGTCCTTTATCAAACCAGTGAAAAATATTATATAGCCACCTCTTAATCTATTAACCTTTCAACACACATAATATGATTTCAAGATTTGTGGCATGACAATAACAAGACTAAGAGTACGCTAATATGTTATTGAAATATAAAACCAAAATTGATCAATTTCCGATGTAACCTCTATATGTAAGGACATGTCAAACTAATCCAAAGGTCCTGAACATCATTTCTATAACCATGTATTCACATTTATAGATATTCTTAGATTACATGAGGATGGAAACTCCACTCAAGAACCTTGGGCATATATTCTCTAAACCATTGATCTAAAACTAAATGACACATTGTGTCTCTATAAAATTGTATCTAATAAAATCCAATCAACATTTAACAATTACACATCATTCTGTAAACCATCCATAAAATCTAATTCTGTCTCTAACGATCTACATACAAGGAAAACATCGCTCAAAATCACTATACAATAGTTATGCTTATATCAGAAGACCATTTTAACTAGCTCTGATCACCCATGGTTCTTTACAAAATCAAAATACAATCATCAAGCTATAACCACATTCTAAATCACTCAAAAACCAAGTATTATACAAAAAATTAAACTGAGACCATTTATTATCTTACAATATTCCGGAAGAAGAATCCAAAGAGAAAACATTTGTGAACCTAACCAGTCATTCTCTCAAAAAACACATGTTCATGTATAACATCAACACTCCTAGATAATTATATCTTCAAAAATTACATCATTGTGTGCCTCAAAGGAAAAAACCTCTCCCACATAGTCACCACTAAAAGGGAACACATGCACCAAAACCATATTATCTTGTACACCAAATATGATCCCAGTAATAATCATAACCATCATGAAAACCTCATATACACACTCATTACTCGAGCTAGGAACCTAAACTTGTATTCCCATATATAAACCAACCACCAATATGATATAATAAAACAAATTAAATTTTTTAAAAATTAATTATATACATTTAAACCCCATAATAGGTATCACCATGCATGAACTACTATAAATAGTCAAAAAACATACACCCATTACTATTACGAACAAAGGATGTTACAACTTGTCCATAACATCTCATCAATCATCCATAAAAACCACATGAAATTATGTCCATAAACTAGAGTTGCCTCAAGAAGGTCACTTGGATCTCAAACATTACCCCACTAATAAGGTCTCACAACAGGTTAGTAGGACCGACCACCTAGGTCAATGACAACTCCTAAAAAGACACAACTCACAAGGTGTCAAACCCTATTCTATCAAGACATCACATGTCATCATCATGTCACAACTCCCATTTCATAAAAACTCAAATATAAATGGAGTCACAAGACAAACTGACCCATGATGACCATACACCTATCTTATCTTTTCACATGCACATCAAAGTTCTCCCTCGAGGACCAGGACACATAAAAAACCTAGGAAAAAACTATCCACATGGGTTCTAATAGCTATTTCCCCTACCTTACTAACCTACCAGGGTCATATCACCTAATTTTTAGGAGGAAAAAACTAACATCCTCAACATCTGATGTCTGAAGAAATATCCCTATAAACTATCATCGGATGAAAATCCATACAATCCCAAAATATTAGGCATAAAACCTATGGATCCTATGTGTCCAATAGGATGAATGAGGTTCCTATTGACTTTACATGCTAACAGTAAAAAAACCCATGACCCTTGAAAATGGTCCAAGATCCATAAATGCATCATGAAACATCAAATAATAACAACATGTGTGTATCCCAAAGTGAACATAATATACAAATATAATGTTATAAAGCGAGGAAGTCAATCATAGCCCCGGTAACTAATTATTCCTAGAATAATATGTGTTCCCAACACACTATCCTGGTATCCATCAAAATCTCTAAAAAATTATTATATCTCCGGCATTCAAAATACAAAATAGTAAAATAATTGGACAATAAACCACATTTGATACACGTTTGTAACATCTCCGCCCATGTGATACTAAATTCTTGCTCTGAGATAGTTCTCAATATGTCCTCAAGTGTTCCTACTCATATGATAGATGATTTCAATTAGCTGTGGGGTCACGATGGTACCATGATGATACTATACCCCCACATTAATGTTCACAACTATATTTTTATAAACAAATATTATATACATAGAAGAAAATGAAAATAATAAATTAACAAAACAAGGCCATGATCTAATAAATTGAGATACAATAAAGTCTCAAAAGAAAATGTCATATATAAAACAAACATCATGGTATTCTTATTACATGATATAAAAAAATAAAATTAAACTACTAAAAATGATCTGTAATATCTTTGAGAGGAGTCTTCTTATCACCTAAATCATTTCTACCTATCATGTATGGCCATGAAAAACTCAACATTGGACTTAGCTCAAATTTCTACCTATAATAAATATGGGAGGGCTTACCGAGTACCCATGTGAAGGGAAAGCCTAAAAAGGGGTAATTACAACACATTAGAGCACCACCAACAATTTCTAAAGAAATAACCAGTCTATAATAGTGTATATATAATTATAGTAAACAAAACATAACATTATATGAACCAGGAATCATTATATAACAATTCTGAATCTGACCACATTTTCATGATTCCAAGTGACACAGATTCAAATAAAACTATATTTATACCATTCAATTCATAAGTATAATTTATAATAAGGTTCATAGGTAAGAAAAATTGAGTATCAGTCCATGATTACAATTAGGAATCAGAATGTCATATAATTCCAAAATAACCATATATTTTAGGGGCCACATGATGGAAAACCATAAGAATTTGTCCATGTATCCCATAAGAATTCAAAATTTCATGTCCAACCATACCATCCATATATTATAGGGTTTATAGGTCAATAAACATGGAAAATCTATCAATAAATTCCACTGGTAATTTTAATGTCAGTTATGATCATCCCAAACATGATATAGAACATCATATCAACACACATGGAGTCAAGATAATTAGTATAACCATGAAAAAATGGTGCACCATGATTCCTAGAGAATTATTCTAGACCTCCCAAGGGATAAGAGCATTATTCCAATATCCCAGTAACCATATAAAATATCAGTGGCTCCAGGAGCATTAGTATGACACCTAAACCACATATGAGTAACACCATGTCCAATATTATAAATCATTATATTATCAACAAATTATATTATTAGGTTAAATTTACTTAACCCTTTATAAAATATTAAAATAAATGAATTACCACCATTCAATTATCAATTTTGAAAACCATTAATCAATTAATCATTTCCCAAAACCCCAACAAACCTGTTAAAAAAAACATTCCTAAAAAATTCCAAACCACTTTCTCATGTCATAAAAAATACTTGAACAAAAAAACCTTAATAATAATTTAGAATCCACCCAAAAAACCATTTTTCCTTCTCTTGAAGAAACCAATAATGGTCCAAGATCTCAATTTTATGTTAAAACCATTAATGGATCCCTCAAAACATTTTCAAAAAAGGTGGTGACCACACACCCATTTATTATCATCATTTATTCCCAATTTAAAACAAGTTAGTATAATAACTATGATGTAAATTCCTCATTTTAAAATTAAATCCACATTAAGACATCATTTCAATTAATTGAATATGAAACCCAAATAAAATACAAACACTCCATCCAAAAAGTTACTTAGAACATCGTAAGATCTTAGAAAATAATATATATCAAATGGACCTCTTATATTTTTGTAAACACTTATTCCCACACTGTAACAACTATCTCCATTTTCCAATACAACATTAAAACTAAAATTATATACCTAAAACTCTCATAATTTCTTATTCTCTTGATTTAACATTTAATATCATCACATTAAAGGGTTTCGAATGTCCCATGAGAAGCCCTAGTCCCAGTATCAAATCATAGATAGGACCGCTATGGTTGGTGAAGGGTCACTCACATCAAGTTTAATACCAATTATTTTTCTTAATTTTAGTCATAAAATATATAATGGAATCACACAGATACATCCATGTACAGAAATAAAAAAATTATCAGGACTTTGGGTAATGATCTCAGACTACCTGCCTCATCGATGAAGCTTCCAATAATATTTCTAAGGTTCAATGATCTTTTTATGGTCCATACAAGTCTCATCCATCCACTTTGGCTTCCACGGATTCCAATATGACTACTAATTATCTAGAAGCATTCCAAGAAACCACAATTAATGAACAATAATTATTAAAATTAATTATAGCAATTATCCTAAACATAGAATATCTTTAGAAAACACATTGGGTGATATGCTCTTATGAAAACTCCATGATACCACCATGGAAGGTCAATAATGGATTATGACATAATTTTTGAGAAAATAATTATTAGGAGATATCATTACTAAATTTCACTTAATTTATTTAAGTGTGAAAATATAAGGACATTTATCATGAACACATACGTTAATGAAATTTTACATATAAATATGTAGATGTTGTCTTGGGATCTCTTGTACACTATCCGACCAAAGGAATCATCATCATTGGATGATCAGACCATTATCTAGTGTAATTGAAATCAAATACACACACCCACACATTAGAAAATTGAATTAACCAACGAAAAGTAGAAATATAAGGAAGGGAAATAGAAATATCTTCTTAAATGAAGGTGAATAACACTTAAACATCCCCAAAATAACTTAAGGATGATGGGGTATGGGATTTAGATCCCCATGGTTCATGAAAACCAAAAGCAGAGGAAGACAGTGGAGTGGATTAAAATACCATGGGGGTATTTTAGTTATTTACCCCTTCATTATAAAATCATGGCAGCAAAAGAGTTTTCCAAACCAAGTGTCAAACCTACAATTCTCCCATTATAAGAAATCACTTCTACTTGTTGGAATCCATGGATGAAAAAACCATGATCCAACCATGTACACCACACAAAGAACTGAAACTAGGATAAATTTTTTTCTGAAACTGTTCTTGTGTCGTGCACCATCCCATAAAGCCTCCCAATCCTCACACGAGTTCCAATTTGGCTCACACGATTTACCCCAAACCAAGATAATATCACTAAACTTAACTATTCGTAGATAAAAATGATTATAAAACCTCCTAGTAATCATGTTTTGAGTCCATTTATCAAAATCCATGAAAAAAACCATGAACCTAGTAGTGGAATCTTTGAATCTTTTGAAATGTAATTTAATGTCTATAAAACTCATCTAAACACAAAATATAACTCATGGGAATCATTTTTCATTTCAAAAAAATCTTTGAGGCATTGGAAATATCAAAATTTTATTTGGATTCATGATCCAAAAATTGACTCGTCTCTTTATTGAAAATAAAAAATAATTATAAAATTTCTAATCCCTTCAAATATGGTATTAGAAAAATATAGTAATCAATATAGTCTTACCACTTCCATTAAGAATATCACTTCTTAATTTCATAATAAGTAATAATAAATAGAAATTAAATGTTCCTACTATATATGTAAATGATATTAAACCCCAATGTATGTATAAACATTTGAAGTAATATGATGACTTAAAAAACATTTATTATTATGTTGTCACTTTTCTATAGAGTAATGAGTATGGGTTTCACCATTCCCTTTGACATATGACATCCATCATTACCACTATGACATACCAAAAAATATTTACACACACTATAGTCTATTCATTCATGGAATACACATAAAAAATGATAATTAAAATCACTATATATCATTGAAATTTAAGGATGGATAGATATTTTTGATCATTGTACATTATCTAACAAATCCGTATTTTTTATAGTATTAATGAATCATATATTGATTTCATGAATCATATAATTCCATCATTATCAAATTTGAACCTTGGAATATTAAATAACAAAATATATAGCTCAATATAATCCTATGTTTCTTCCTTAATCTACAGATTGATTTATGATTGATAACTCATTTGGGAAATATTTGGTTTCTCCATTTTCCATAAAATTTCAAGGTACATCCTTTTAAATTTATTGATTATTGGGTATATTTTATTCTTTATCATGGATAAGACTGCCTGATCCTTTCTACATAGAGAAACAACTGTGTTTTTCATCTAACAAAAGTTGTAATGTAGAGAGGTGTTATAGAGCTTGATAAAACCCACCTATATTCTTTAGCGTATGTTCAAAACAATATTTGAGAATATATATAATTGATGATATGATGATATATATATATAACCATTTTACCTATAGAGAAAATTCCACAATATGATTAATGAAAAAAATAAAATTGTTTTATCTTGACCATATGTTAAGATAATTTTCTAATACAAATTTAATTATAATAAGTTCATGCTAACACTATTTACTTTTTAATGAGGGAACATACCAATAATTTATTTTATGAATCAATAAATATCTCAAATCCTTTCCCAACTATAGTGTAGTTTGATAACTAGTGCACTGAAAAACCATATTTTAGGATCCTTAAATTTTACATCACATTCATATTTCAAGATTAAATCGATTCCCTTCTGAGTAAAAAATATTTATATAATTTAAATTCAATATCCAGTTATCAAAATGTATCAATAGTATCCTTCCAAACCATTAAAATAATAGATATTTATTATAAGGGTGTATTTAAAAAATTATTAAAATATATATTTCTTTTAGGTATCTACAAATATATATTTTCTTGTGATTTCATGACATAAGAATTAATCTTTATATATCCACAATTAACACATTCAAAATAATGCAAACAATTTATCATTTCTAAAGATAAATAAAAAATTGTAATATAATCATAATTCCCTTCTTTTAACTTGGAATATTTGAAAATATTAATATAGAAGACCACCAAAAAAATCATCGAGGAAATATCTAAAGACTATATTAATATTATAAATAAAAATATTAGGGAATTTGTAAATAAATTTTTTTCACCTCTAATTGATATTATTTAGATCTATAATTTATATTTGAGAAGTATTGAGCCCCAAATTATTGATCGAATAAGTCTAAAATTTTGGGTTTATGATATTTTTTATTTATTTAAATATTTTTATGTTATATATACTAAATGGTAGTGGCATTGATCAATATTTATTATAAGATAATAGGATAGGGGAAACCCATGTTGAAGTATATGACAATAAAAATCCCTTATATAAATACTCTTGGTGACTCTTCTTTATCTCTTGAAATTTAGTTTGGGACATTCTATAATTATCCTTTAATATTTCTCTAACACAATGTATAATTTTAATTGAAAACTGAACCAAATGGTTTTGGAGAAGACACATAAATAATTTCAGAAATAAAAATTTATTTTAGAATAATATAAATTTTATTAAAATTCTATTTTTATAGAACCTTGTATGCTATATAAACATAATGATTATGTATTATGATGCATTTTATGGATAAAATAATGATTGTGAGTTTACATCTATCCATAAATAGACAAATGATTATAGGTTGATTTGGGATACTATATGTGATTTCCATATCTTGATAATTATTATAGGCTTAATTTATATATAGGAAATATATGAAAAATGAAACATTAAATTTGATTAAGGGAGTATAATTATACTTTTAGAAGTAGAATTCTCATAATAATATTTTATATAGGAATTATAGTGTTGTGTTGTAGTTATTTTACCCATAGTTTTTTTCACCAATAAATGATTATGTAGTTATTTTAGTGATGATTTTATTTTCTTATAAACCATTCACGTTATAAAGGAGTTGTTAAAATGTAATCTCATTTATAAATTCTTATTTCTTTGGTGGATGATGAGTATACCTTTCACCACATCATATTTGTATTCAACATACACAGTTTTGCCTATAGAGGTTTAACTTTTGAACCATTGATTAAGAGGATATGACATTCACTATTCTCATTAACTCATGTGCTGGTTAATTTAGTTTATAGTGGCCAAATTAATCACATATAAAGCATTAAAATATATGTGGAACCTGAAGAGGAATAATACATTTAATTATAATTTTAGTTAAAACATAATTTTTTTCATCTATGTATGATACTCAATCCCCTCTTTTAGAAGATAAAAAACATATTCATGTTTAGTTGAGATATTTACTTAGTTGTTTCATCAGGAATTTTTAAAATATATAAAGAAAAAAATTATTCTTCTACTGACATTATCATATAAATATCCACGAATTTCTATTTAAAAATTATTTAGTGTTATTAGGATTTTTATGTGGTTTATTTTATTAATAATTAATTGACATAATGGAGTAAATATTACTATATTATCTTCAATACAATATCACTTCCAATTTGGGTTCTCCTTGAGGAAAAAATTTCTATGCGAATCATAGTCATTCGGAATTCAATTACTCTTTTTTATTTCCATCAAGTAAAACATAATAAAATGTGAGTATCAAGATATACTAACTAGAGTAAGAAATAATATGATAATAAAATTCAGTCCTATGATGTACTAAATCATGACACCTAGATTTTTTTTCATCCTATATCATATTCCATACATGAATGTTTCGTTTTTTATGTCAATTAATTATTAACAAACAACTAAAAAATACCATCATTGATACCAACTGATGTGACCTAGTCTGAATATACATATATATTTTGTCATTTTCAAATAATATTCATTACATCTCACAATAAATCGAATTATAAAACCTATATGTTTATTATCATTGAAGAATAGCTATATGATATCATAATTATACAATATATCTTAAATATCTTTCCGAAAATTATCTACCCATGATAACCTTTTATACATATCTTATGTTGTCCCCTTCTTTATAAATTTTTAATTGGAAATAATATGAATGGGTTGAGATCAAATGATTAGTAATGGAATATATTAATAATTACCAACTAAAAACCATATCTGATCAAAATATAGTCTTGTGGGTACAATAACATAATTGTGATACTTGAATATTGTATAAGAAAATTATATACCTTAAATCATATAACATAAAACATAAATCATGACGTAATTATTTTTTCCATAATTAATAAATGATTTCGAGTAGTGTGGAAACATGAGTAACGAATCTTAATATTTTAAAATATAACATATTTAACATTCCTAACATTGAAATGTGGAATTACCTAAGCATAAAAAATTTATTATGTAAAATATCACTACTCATAATATTATAAAAAGGTTAAAAAATCCACATAATGGTACATGGTTACTCCCATGTCCTATATTTGTGGGACCATGATATATAGGGCTTTACCCAATGCATTAGAGGTATATACTTTTATTTTTAATAATAGTCTGATAGAAATAGTTTATTTTGTTTACTCTCTAGTATTTGACGTGAGATACAATGATATAGAACACTTTACCAATGCAACTGGATGACTATATAATTATAGTCCCAATAATCACTTAAAGAAAAACCATACATATTCGTACCAAAAAAATTGAAAATTTCATAATTCCATAACACTTTAACTAACTAGTGTGAATGAAAAGATTCCAATGAAAATATATAAAAGACAATATCATAATCCACCAAAAAAAGAAGGTAGATAATATCATTAGACTAAATCCCCCAAGATTCATTATGTCGTGAACCCCCTCCATATGGAACCCTAATAGGAATAAAATGAATAAAGGGATTGAACACATAAGGCTGCCTCTAACAAGCCCTAGGTTGGTGACTATCCCCGAGGGTGTAAAACAAAATATTTGTTGAATTACCATCTGGAGTCCTTGGAATATAATATTCAAATAAAAATTAACTAAATATTTTTTTGCATAAAAAAAACGATCATACACTATATTTGGGAAAATAAAATTACAATATTAAAAATAAAATACGATGAAAAACCTGTGTAGAAACTCCACAAAAGCTCCATCACCCATGAATGTAATAACTAGAATGGTCTCCAAGACCCTATGAGAAAACTAAAATGATTTTTTTATATAAATAGGTTGTGGGTAACATGAATATTCAGAAAATATAGTCTTATTATATATTTTTAAAATTCTAATTCATTATACAAATTCTTTAGTAATTAAACATTTTCAATGGAATGCACATATACTGGTGAATTTAAACCCAACCTCACCAAGGAAAACATAAAAAAAATTATATTGCATAAAAATAATATTGGATGAATATATAAGAAATTCACCCCAAAACCACTTCTCCAATGCTTTTCCACCCTCACTCCACAATGAAAAAAATCTTATGATCCTATCACATACTTATATATTATGCAATATAATTATCAATCAGGCCCCACAAATCAAGGTAATCCAATGCTATCATCACCAATCAAGACACCCTCATTGAATTCCCATCTATAAATATCATATTCAATGAAGCACCCTGAATTAGTGGAATCCTAATATATCATAATATATCTCATACCACATATCATGTAAAATAGAGTATCCTCAACTCAATGGACATTAACATCATTCTATCCTCCTCCCATGCATGAGCTCCACCTTTTATCACCACCTGTTTGTATTAAAATTATCTATGTCATACTATTATTGAAGAGAGATATTGGAAGAGAAGGTTTCTCACCACCCTCCATCAATAAAATATATGTTTTTGGAAACTGTTAGAACTAAAAACATTTTGTATTTGGTAAAAATAAATGTATTGGGTGGGTTTTCTATGAAATAAAAACGAAATAAAAATAAAGTTGTCATAAATAAAAACCAAACATAAGGTCCACACAAAAAACACTAGAGAAATTTTTTTCCAATCACTCCACAATATTAGACACTAAATCATAAAGACACTAAATAAATACCACAATATGAAATATCAACAACATCCTAGAATTTAACTTCATTATTTTTATATTGAACTAACTTTTTAGATTTCACAATTTATCAACCATGATCCATTTAATATATATTCCACTACATGTTTTATGAAAAACATCCCCAGGGGTTACCCATATTTAATTTTAGAAAAATTATAATTAATTTTTTATGTGTTTCTCAACATTCAATTCAATAACCAATTAACTTATAATGAATTATAATCCCTAATTATTTAATTAAAATACATACCAATATCATACTATTTTGTGGAATTATATTCCATACATACCATACAACTATAACAACAACACCACATAATAACCCAAAAACCCACAATGAAATGGATCATATAACCACCATTATATACCTCCATGCTTCTCCAAAAAATCTAAAAAATTCTCCACAGTTTCAAAAAATTACACTTCTATAATGTTCAATATTGTAATGAACCAAACCATTTTTTTTGAAATTAATGTTTGAAAGAATTAATGCATTATTATGTAATGTAGTTATATAAAACTCAAGCACTAATTTGGTAACCATTATTGGTTATAAAATATTACTTTTCAGAATTAAAAAACCATTAATAATCATAAAAATTGATTATATAGTCATTGTATCATGATCATTAATATTTTAATGTAGAGTTTTTTGATAAAGGGTAAATGAAACAGGAGGAGGAAGTGGGGGAATCAAAATTTAAGATAATATAGTATGATGTTCCTTTACCATAGTGTCTAAAAAATATAGAATCAATGGGTTTTTCCTTTGGCTAAGTCCAAAATGACATTTAAAAAATAAATAATGAATGAAAACTTTTATGTGAAAAGTTCAAGATTATAATGATCACAACCCAAATAATGTTTTCTAAACTCCCCCATGAATGCACAAGAATCACACATGTTACCCTTAGGTAATTCAACGGTGTAATAGTGGGTTATATATATATACCCTGGATATAAAGTTTTTTATTTTTTATTTTTTAATAAAATAATTATTATATATATATATTCATTTTTATTATTACATTATATATAAATTTAAAAAAAATTATTGAAAATTATATTTTGATATGAAGAAACCAAAATAATATATTTATAAAATATATGGTTTTATCTAAAAAATAATTTTTAAACATGTGAGAAATATTAAATAAATTTAATTTCAGTATAATGTTTTATTAAATAACATTTTTGAAAATACACATTATAATATGATTTAATTAAGTTTGATATAATATTTATAAGGTTCAAAAAAATATTATTGTAACAAAAAAATTAATTTTTCAATAAATGAGGATTTTGATTTATTAGTACAAAAAACCTTAATTAGAGAAATATTTTCAAAAAATATATATTAATTTTTATATTATCATGTTGAAACTAGTTAATGGAGAATTTTTTATAAATTTCTGTGATGGTCATTTTTCTGTGTAAAAATTAAATATATTATAATTATACCATATGAATTATGACATAATAATAGCCCAAAATTTAGGTATACAATTTCATAATGGGAATAAATTTCAAAATATATATTTAAATTTTATAATAATATATTTTTAAATTTATTTCATAAATTTTATAATCCTTTAATTAATATTAAAAAATCAATATTATATTTTAAGGTTTCAAAATCATTTATTTATGAACATGAATCACTTAAACAAAACCAATGGTATTAATTTGTTGTTCCCATTTACATAATTTATAAGTAATGAAATTTGATCTTTTTATGTATAATCTATGTGGAACACGCAGTCATATACAAGATATAGATGTGACATGAGGGCCTGTATTCGTATAGGCCTCTAATTCATTGGGTAATTATTTTGCATCATGATATTCCTTTTATGGTTCATGATAAGTAATCCTACAAACACTATATTATTATTTCATAGTGGTTATCTCTAACATATTAATATGATTTCATATCTTAGGTTATTTCCATGTTCATATATTGTCATGATATTATCATCCAATATTGTGCTTTAATGTTCATTTTTATGGTCACCACATATTTTATATTACCAGAATATTATTATTGGATCACATGTATAACTCTCATAATGTTATTCTTTGATTATTCTATTTCTATTATTTAGAGATATCCCCTTTCTTACGTACATCTCCAGGTTATCCCATGAATTTTTAGAAGAAAAATGATATTTTAAGAGTTTATTTTGAGTTTTAAATAATTTAATTATGTCCTTGTTGTATGTTATTGTGTTATATACATAACTACCCAAATACACTAGTCCTATAATTATTCTAGGATATTATAATGTGTGTCTTTATGTCATAAATTGGGAAATAAAGTTTATGAAATGAATGGAATATCATTGTAGGTGTCATAGAAATGTATACTCATGTTTAAAAAATATATTATAGAACCATAAAAAAGCCTTTGGGATACGACTAAACATAAGAGAAAATCCCTAAATTCTGGGAAAGTATATTGTGAGTTGTTTTTAAGAAAAAACATCAATTTATAGATACTATAATTTTATGGATATCTAAAATATATTTACCTGGGGGTAATAAACTAGAATAGGGCCCATTTTTTATTATCTCAATCATAAACTAGTAATAAAAGTAGATTTCCTTCATCCTAGTTTGACACTCATAGAGGATGTAATTTTTTAAATTCAGAAGCTTGTTATAAACCATAATGAAGAAAATAGAAAATGCCCATAGAATTTTATTTTATGAATTAAACCATAGATAACTATGATTGAAAACTAGAAATTAATTTTTCAAATGTGACTTCTATGTTATCAAGTGAATTTTCATAATTTAATTATATATATTATTATGTGAATTAATATTTTAATTACCATTTCCTAGTTTATTTTTGTCAATTTATAGAAATAGGAGGAACTAAGATAGAATCAAATGCAACAGTTAACATAATGAATACTAAAATGAGACACTCAACATATTGGGAATAGTATTTCAGCACTTAATGAAGAAATATTCTCAATTAGTGCATTTTTTGAACAGAAACATAAATTAGGTAGAAATCCACATCCCTAGAAGGGAGAGAATGCTGCAATTGAGGCCATTATATGGAAATGGCCTTTAACAATCATAGGATCTTCAAATAATTTAATTATAGAGTAAAAGATCATGTCTATTGAAAAGAAAATATTCTAAATTTAATTATATTTGTAGAATATGGTCATGAAGGATATTAATCTTATGAAAGGGGAAGAAGACCATAGTGTATTTTAATAAAAAAAATTTAGCCTGAGGATAAGATTGTAGTAGTAAAGTGGAATGAATTATGGAAAATGTGTTTTGATAAATATTTTCCTGAAACATTCTAAAATAAAATATATTTTTTGTTATTTGGTCTTAAAAAATGGAAAATTATTTCATAAGTGAGTATGTGGAAAATTCTAATGAAATGAAAGATACACCTATGGTTTTTTGATTTACCATTAATGTAATGTAGATTGATTCTTTTTTGGGATAAAGATGAATGTACAAAAATATTTTTTGTTTTTGAGACGTTGAATGATATAAGGGAATTTTCAATGTAACATCAATGTTTAAATAGAGTTCAGTGAATATCAAGGGTCTTATGGTCCAAGAGATAAAAATCAAAGAATAGTGATTATTTCTTATGGGTGATATAAAATTATCATTGATATAATGTCAGAAACTATAAAAAATACCATGGTAACCTATTGACCAAGCCAATCCTAACATAGATGAAAGGGTGTTCTTGATTCCCATGGGTTGGTGACTAGAACCTTGAGTCATAAAATAATAACGTGGGTATGAATTTTCCACAAAACAAGAGATGATAAAGATACATATTTTAGTTTCTATGGTATTTATAGAATTATATGTTTTCATATCTCTTAATATTTAGGAATAATATATTAATTTTATGGTACATTGTATTATTTGTCTGATATCATACTCAAAAATGAAAAAAACTTGTTTCTATGAAATCTTACGTTTCACACAACAGTGAGTTATATCAAAAATTAATATAATAATTTTATTTTTTAAAATTATAGTATACTCCTAGACACTGTATTATCAGGAAGTAATAGAACTAAAAAAATATGACTAATATGTTTTCCAATTAGTTTTACATTTATATAATAAATATTAGAGGCTTAAAATGAGAATGAATCCAATTTTATGTATAAAATATTCGAATATTTTTAAAAGCTTTTTTTACCACCTTTTGATGGAGAACCATTTTTAAATATAGTTTTTGTCAATTTCCTATATTATATATAATAAATTAAACTTTTTATTTATAATAGGGGAATCAAAATTTACTTTGGATGAATTTTTGGTATTTTTCTGATAAAAATCATATTTTAAAGAATAGTGAAAATATACTACATTTTAATTCAAAAATACCTTTTTAGTATTATTTATTTATATATTTATATTGTATTTTTAATTTGTTTTAAAGATTAATTAGATTATGATTTTATGATTTAATCCAATTTTTGCCATTGGATGTAATTTTATATTGAAATTAGACATAATCACATGTCAATCTCTTGATAGTTTTTACTTCTTAAAAACCAGCTTTCTAGTTTTGATGACATAAATTAATTTTAAATTAATTTATGCTAATTATGTGTTTTGATTTTTAAAAAATGGATTCCATATTCGGAATCATAAGTTCCAAATTTGATAAATAGGTACATTTTATTTTTTTGGAAAATATGAATAGTAACACCAGTAATTATTTTTATTTTCCATGGTTTAAGTGTAAATATGATAATAAGTGTGAAAATAATATTATAATAATACAAAACAACCCTAAAAATGTCATAATTATATTGGATGAGATATCCCAAACTAGGGTCATCCTTGGGATGATTTTAGGACCCCATGGATCAACTTTGGTGTGATATTGACCTTTATAGTTTTTAATTTAAAGAAAAATAAAGTATAACATAAATTTGTATCTCATAACAAATTTTTTTAATTTGGTTTAAATAAATGATATCTTTGACTATAAATATTACTCATAAATTTAAAATTATTTCATTAATCATTGTATTCTCTTTAAAAAATTTATACTTTATATAAATAATTTTATTTATGACCAAATAATGATGCATTGATTACCTTATTAATGAAAAATTCAATTGAATGATATCAAAAATATTAAAATAAATTTAATTTGAATAACCTGATATCATCCAAGAATTTTATGGATTAAATTTACATATGAGGGGTGATTTAATACCTTTTATTCTAAGTCATCAAGTTTTTATTACTAAAAAAGATATATTACTAAATAGTGTCAATATTGAAAAAATTTGTTTTTTAAACAAATGCTATTTTATTAAATGATATTATAGTCTAAAAATATAATATCTGAGAAAATGACTTATATAATTTCCCAAATTTCATTAAGTATCTACTTTTGGATCTATTGGTGTTATATTGTAACTATAGTAACAATATATTTGGAAAATACAAGAAGTCATAGTAAGAGTGAATTTTTTTAACTAAGGGTTAAATTTAAATTATATGGTTAATTTTGAGACATAAAATTTTAAAAAACGTAATTTTTTGATGATTTCAATCCATACTAGGATTTTCGTTGTAATATATCACATTTGATAGTTTTTAATTCGAAAATCAATTTATAATAAAATAATACATCCAGACATTCCTAATGTGCCCCTCCTCCCTCTTATAAAAGGCCACTCACTCTACCCACTTACTCATACCTATAAAGACCCCTGTATCTTCTATGTTATCCTAAAATAATATCCCATCATCCATACCTTCCTCCTATAATCCTTACCTTGTGAATAAGGCAATTAAAAAAATCCTTTGGCTCAAATAGAAAGAAGTTTCTCTATTTAGAGGTAACATCTTCTCTCAAGTTACTTTCCTTTATTTTTTTATCAACTTCCTATACTCTTATTATTATATGATTACCAGAAACATAGTATCCTAAAAATAAAATGATGTTGTTATGAGGAGTATTCTAACTTCTCTTACACACACCATTATATAAATGATACGAACATACTAGTTCTATATACGATGAACTACTGCCTCATGAAATGATGATTTTTTAATTTTCCCCCAACACCTCTCAAGTTTTACATTATGATGTGACCAAATTTATATGATATATATATTATATTTCTACTGTCTCTATGCTAATATATTTTGTATTTACAATATACCTTTATTCTTTCTATAAGGTTTAAATATGATAATTTCATTTGAGGAGGTGCAGACTAACACCCCTTCAAAGTGATACAGCCGATTCATGCCACACATGAAACATATAAAGAATAGT
Source organism: Viscum album (assembly GCA_963277665.1). NCBI lineage: Eukaryota > Viridiplantae > Streptophyta > Magnoliopsida > Santalales > Viscaceae > Viscum > Viscum album. The sequence continues at coordinate 791,001,639 of OY728135.1, read as the reverse complement.
GGTAATGATAATATATAACATATATAACAATGATATTATAATATAATGGTATCATACTTATGTATCATTTAGTTTTCAGTCCTTTAATATGATAATGAAAATAAATTAGTGTTCATGTGTACGTATGACCTACCGTCTCCATGAATGGTGCATTTCATATATTATGTCTAATGGTATGGAATATTATAAATCTATTTATACTAAATAAATAAGATTTTTAATTCCATAATATCATTAAGGAGATGATGGACTTTTTACTACATGGAAAATTTACATTAAAAAAGTACATTTTCAACTCAAGTACTGAATATCAACAAAACGATTGATAAGAACATAAATAATTATGTAATTAGTATAACATGGTTTTAAGTGATATAAAAGGAATAAAAAACTTGGAAAAGTTTCTAAAAGAGTTGAAAATAACTTACCTTTACTATTTATGAAGAACACAGATGATACGTGAAGATTTTGACTCATGGTAAGGGACTCTATCTCAATATCCTTTCATTGAGGCATATTTTGATGTTATACAGAACCTTCTTTTATATGATGTATAATGAAACCATTTGAATTTTATATTCATTAAAAGGGAATATTTTTTATATGAAATGTTTTACTAAAATACAAAAAAGAATGTTTTTAATGTATGTGGTGACAATGAGTTCTCCACCCCCATAACCATAATTTGATATTAAGTATCCCCTTTAAGATTTAATGTTTTTAAAAGGAAATGAATGACCTTATTAAATTTTTAGATTTTTTTGTATTAAAATGGATTGGAATGTTGAATCACTATTTTAATATTTTGAAATGATTTCTTGTGATTGCAAATAAAATTTTATGAATGAAATGATGATAATTGAAATATTTTACATGTTTTGATTATATAATGGTACATAGGAATTTTATTGGTGGTTGTGTGATAAATCAAATATGGGTTGTTATGTGATAATCCAAATATGGGTGGTTTTGTGATAAACAATGGATAGGTGGTTACATTATAACCTCCAATGCATTGGGTTTGGAAGTCGGTCGTCTGACTATTCTATTTAGTGATATGTCTATAATTCGACCATATGGTTATTCTATTTATGAATTTTTATGTCCCATGTTACCTTTATATGTTATATGTTTGTTTATATGGGATTTATGGTAATAGTTTGGTTACAAAATGAGTAATCAATGATCTTATATTCAGTGAAGTATATTTACTACTTCTTAATGGTGGAAGGTATTATTTTATAATAAAGAATTAATGGGTTCCATGATTTCCAAATACTAATTTTTTTCATTATTTATGTATTTATTATTGAAATTTTTTTTCTCATTCCATTTTTTGAAATTTTTTTCATAGGACATAAATAATAATTGAGTCATGTATGGGATCAAGGAAAATTCATGCAGTTAAAACATGAAACGATACCATGTTTTTTTAAAGAGTTTTTTGTTTCATGAAAAAAATGATAGTGAGTAGAGTTGTCTAATTATATTAATCAAGTTGATATTTATGAGTTATTTAGTAATTCTATAAATTTCTAAACCTGAAAAGACCATGGATGTTAAATTATCGACTTATATCAAGATTAAGTCATGTTTAAGCCTAGGGCCTTGTATTTGGTATCTAAGGTTGGTTTCGATAACCTTGGGAGTTAGAATATTTTTAATATAATATCCATAAAATATTTTTAATTTATGGTAAAATTGAAATGATATAGAATTTTAAGATTACCAAATTGATTCATCTACAATATCATTGTTCAGAATGGTTTTCCATAGAGGAAACAATGAATATTTTCTTGGTTCGTATACAGAGGGAAATAACCTTCCATGTCAACATCCTAAGATGGTTGGAATTAGAACAGAACTATTTGATGCTATGATGGATCACTTAAATCAGAAGATACATGGTGGTGGCATCCATGCACGATATCAACCAGACCAACTGCAGAGGAATATGTCGAAGATGAAGCATTCCATGAGGCAACGTACCCAATTATTCATAATATCATGTAACCTGGTGCAGGCTAAAAAGTTTATTAAAGCAATAGAAATGATTTTTTATGTATGGGATGTTTATACACTCAAAATCTTAGTCACGTTGTTTGTCGTTTTGAAGGTGAATCCGATTAGTGGTGGTCAATGATTAAAAATATCATTGGAAGTGAATATATTGATTCCATAAAAAAGAGTGATTTTAAAAATATAATTATTGAAAAATATTTTCTTAAGGATATTCGAGTTAGGATAGAAATGAAATTTTCATAATTGAGTTAAAAGGAGGAAGATTGTTTGGTTGTATATGCAGAAAATTTCACCTGTTTTTCATAGTATATCCCAAATTTTATCCGAGATATCCGTAGTAATATAAATCGGTTTTACTCAATATTGAAGTCGAAATATCAAAGGAAGTAAGATTACCATGAGTTATAAATCTAATAGAAACAAGTTTGATGTGCTGAGATGGTAGAAATGGAGTTTTCTTTTGATCCTGTGTTCCATGAGAGAAAACAAAAGAAGTGATCCAGTTTGAAGGTAATGAGAATGTATTCATCAAAGAAGTCTTGAAGTAATAAAACTAAATTCCTACATTGGTATAATTGTGATAAAAATCCTCCTTGATAATTCCTATCAATGTCTGAGATGTTCTTTCGATGTGGTATGACTGGTCATATTTCTTGGATCTGTAATAAAGATGATCAAGTAGGCAATAAAAAACTAGTGGTAAGATGCATTAGTTGTAATGAATTATGAGATGATACTAATATTTGTCAAAAGTTGATTTCCCAGGGTTGAAAAACAGCTAGATTGAAAGCATAAGGGCATGGAAAATTCATTTCCTACTACTGATGTTGAAGTTGGTTCATCGAATGATGTGGTGGAAAGTATGTTACATTTTTTTCACAATATGCTTATACTATATTTGAATCTGGATCATCAAATTCCTTCATTGCTGAGAGATTTTCATGTAAATTAGAAATAGAACATCCTGAATGAGATAAATAAATTTTGGTTAAAACACCAGGTGGAAGTATTAAATCAACCAATATTTTTAAGAACCTTCCTACAATCTTTAGTGGTACAGTCTTTCCTGAAAATCTTTTTCAACATTCCAAAGTACAATTTGATATCATTTTGGGTATGGATGGGATTTCATATTATTATGCTAAAATAGATTACAAATCCATTGATGTTTTAATCAATGATTTCATAGAATTGGTAACATAAAAAAAGCTGACTGATTGATTAAATATGGGAGTGAATGTTATTTAGCTCATGAAGTTGAAAATAAAGAAACATCTTTGATTAGTGGCATTCCAGTAGTGAATGAATTAATATATGTCTTTCTAGATGAATTTCGTAGTATTTTTCCTAATCAGGAGGTTGAATTTACCATTGATTTAGTTCCTGGTGAAAAACCAATTTCTAACCCACATATCGAATGGATGAAGTAGAACTGGTGGAATTGAAAAAATAGTTCATGAATTACTTGATGAAGGTTTCATTCGACCTCGCACTTCACCATGGGGTGCTCCTGTTTTTTTGTGTTTAAATAAAGATGGTTCTATGAGACTTTTTATTGATTATAAAGCCTTAAATAACATCACTATTAAGAAAAAGTATATGTTGCCTCATATTGATGATTTTTTTTGATCATCTTGAAGGAGATCAGTAATTTTGAAAGATTGATTTGAGGTTTGGGTACCATCAAGTGAAGGTGAGTGAGGATGAAATTTCAAAGATAGGTTCCCAAATAGGCAATGGGAATTATTAGTTTGTAGTTATTCCCTTTGGGTTATATAATTCACCTGCTGTATTTATGACTGTCATGAATGATGTCTTTCCTCAGTTTTTGGATCACCTTGTGGTTGTGTTATAGATGATATTTAGGTATATTGTAAAACCTATGAGGACTATGAATGTCACTTAATTACTGTTTATCAAACCATAAAATAAAATAAACTACATTTAATGTTTTGTAAGAGTGAATTTTGGTTGCAATAAATTTCATTCCTTGGTCATAGTGTTTCTAAGGAAGGTGTAATTATTGGCCCTTCTAGAACAAAAGTTGTTGAGAAGTTACCAAGACCCACTGATATCATAGATATATATAGTTTTTTGGATTAATTGGTTATTACAAGAGTTTTGTTTAAAACTTTTCTTAATTATTTAAACCACTAACTAATATAACACATAAGATAGTTATGTTCATTTTTAAAAAATAATGTGATGACTATTTTTATGAATTTAAAATAATATTTGTAAATGATCCAATTTTGGCCTTGCCTTCTAAGAATGGTGAATTTTTTTTCTATTGTGACACATCATTGAGAGGACTTGGTTTTTCCCTAATGTATAATGATCAGGTAATTGTTTATAATTCGGGTAATTTTTAACCTCATGAGTTGAAATACCCTACACATGATTTGAAATTAGCTGTTGTTGTTTTTTCATTAAAAAAATTTGGAGGCATCATTAGTATGGTTGTTCCACCTCCAAGGTAGTGTGTTTTTAGGGGTATGAGGAAATGGAATGAATATGATCATGACCCATCCCTTTTTTCATATAGACAGGATTCTTTAGAGTTTACCACTCTTTTGTTTTGACCTGTTCAATGCCATTTTACTTTAAAGAAGGGTGAATTAATCATGTGGGGAACTGTTGGTCCCAGCGGGTAATTGCGTAGGGGGTTCAAGCACTCCTGAAATCAGTCCTTCTCTGATATAACTTCCTTAGATTTTCTCCATAAGGATTATTCATGGATCAAATAATGACAAACAACATTGATATCCACGATTTATGGACCTGATTTCCAAACAAAAGTGCTCGTCGGCTGACGATTTGGCCAACGATACTAAGGACTACATTATTCAAGTGGATGGGAGGTCATCCTCACTGTAACCTACTGGGGGAGGCTTGTTTCTAGTTATGGTACTCTCTTATATATTTAATTCATGTTCATATGTTTGTGAATCCTCAGTTAATTCCTGAAGAGTGTGTCCACAGGCTACCCTTTGTTTTCAAAATCGTCGTGAGCGTGCATATGTTCAACACCACGAAGGTGATGCTGACTTCACCAAATTATAAGAACTCTTGAGTTTATCATCATCTAGGGGGAAATATGGTGACTTGATTTTGGGATCGATCCCACAATGAGTATTTCCTACATATCCTCGATAGAGGAATCAGAACCCATTTAGTTCGGATTGTGTGGGGCTTATGCATGGAAGCTTACAATTTGATAGACATGATTTGGTGGACCCTTTATGGATGAGAACCCTTTTGATCTTAGGCCTTCTAGTAGGCATCCTACATATCTTGTTTTTATCATAAATTATAGTTCTCATTGTTCATAATGGTGTGGCGAATACACATGGAATATTCCCATTTGATAGACATGATTTGGTGGACCCTTTTGGACGGGCACCCATTTGATATCGAGCCTTCTGGTATGCATCCTACGTATCCTATTTTTATCAAAAATCAAATATCTCATAGTTCAGAATGGTGTTTCTATTTTAATAATTTGAAAACTCTAAGCTCACATGATTCATGCTCGGTATGAGAAACAAGAGGACTTGAAAGATTCAACAATTCACATGCCTCTTCCCTTGATGGTGGGGGAGGGAGAGCCCCCGGTTGAAGATGTCGGGGTGAGCACGGGTGAGGGAATGGAGTGATGAACCTTTCCATGTGAGAAGGAATTAGTGTTCATGTTGCCCTTCCTCAGAAAATTGGGTACTTACCTCAGTGGGAGGGCCCTGGAACATGTTCTGGGAAGGGGAGTAGTTTCGTCCTCATCCAAGGGGGGAGAAAACATAACCATTTCGACTGATCATTATTACTCATTTTTTTCCATAAGGACATCATTTTAATTGATTTTTGCCAACCCCCCTTTCAAGGGATGAGTGGGAACCCTTACAAGGCCCATAGGCTCAGATATTACATGGCCCGTAGGCTTAGGAGATTACATGACATGGAGGTTCACATCAGCATCCCATGGTTGGACTCCAGGTTACCATGGGAATGTAGCCTTACAAGCATTCCCAAATCCCACACATTTTTTGGGAAGGCCTTCGTGACTTTACTTACTGTGGGTATGTATATTCAATGGGGTGCACTAATGCACCCGATTTTTGGATCATATGGATCTTCAGGATTTGGAGGAGGCTTTGGCCTAGTGCCAGAGGACTGGTTTGCAGAGGGATCATGGGCATGAGGGCCATCCATATACTGGTGTGGTACATGGGCATGGGTATCGCCAACAGCATACCAACATGGTATGTGGCTCACCGTGTCACTTTGGGTTATATTCACATACCGATTTGGTATGCAGTGTCAGGTTCATTCCACATAGCGATACGTTACGCAGAGCACCATAATGAAGGAGGGTCGGTGGGATTACCATTGACGAGAAATTATTCCATGAAAATTATTTGGTATGCGGTTTACCCATTGGGTTCGTAGTTCAATTATTATTATTCAATTACCCTATTTTATGGTTTGTGGCTGGTTGTACCTACGGAGGAATTGGTTCATGCTTCGTGCATCACCAATGAAACAAGACGAAAGTAGGATTCCAACCTCTGAGTCTCTCTCAAGCCTTCATCGCTCGTCCTTCTCCATATCCATCTCTTAAATCCTTGTATTTTCCTTTATACTATTCTCCTTTAATAGAGAATTCGAGCCATCATATCTACTGGTCACATGACACCCTTTTTAGAGTCCCATTAAAGCAATATTCTGGCCCGTAAAAGACTCGGTCAACTAGAGTTTGTGGAGGCTTTGATTCACGATAATGTTTCATTGTACCCTGCTCGTTCACTTCATCCACAAACTGAGGGGTTCTCGGATCGGTACATAGACCGTCTTCTATGCGGAACTCCTTCAGTTGTCACAGTTTGTAGTTTTCCTTACTAATTGGCCATCACATAGCGGGCCAGCACTTCACATGCCTTCTTGCATACCTGGAAGTTTTTTATCAATCTTCTTCACGTACCTCTCCCTATTATGGTACGTGGGCCCCTATAAAACTTTATTTCTTTCTAGTTCATTCAATTTAATGCAACAGAATTTGATTCCCTATTCCTTGATAGAATTATAAAAGTTCTTGATTCCTTCTACAAAGAAATTTTGGGGGTATTTCTTCTCCTTGGAAGAAATTTCAAGGCCCTACAAACTCCCCCCATCGGAATGGAGTCTATTCAGAATGAAAAGGGGACTATTCCAATGTTGATGTAGTCCTGAACTGAAATGGTTCGTAGTAGAATAGGTAGACCCGATAAGAGGGGAACACACCTATATATAGGGGCTCATTTATTATGTGTTTTACCATTTCTCATGGTGAAACGTTATCCAGATTTCCTAGCCTTCTTCACTCTCATGTAACATTATCCATGTGAAAACAATGTTCTTCAACTACTCTCTATGTTCTACAAACTGATATCTTCACCATTTCGCCGTCCTCTTACCGTATTTCGATTTCTGGCAATGGGACTGCAGAAATTTGAAACCTAAATTCCAGATTCCATGTGGATGAATGCTACGCGGATGCCTTGATCATCCACCAAACCTAGAATAGTGAACCTGAAATCAAACTATACTAATAAGGACTTAAACATTAATCCACATCTTCTTAACGCGAACTTAACCCAGTACGAGGTTCGATATTTCTACATTTTGTGAACCGTTCTATTCGCTGGCCAACAGTTCATGGGCATGTGCCTCGTAGTCATATCATGTACCAAGGTTGTAAGTGGTGAAAATCATCCACATACCATACTTGTAGGAGGAGTAGCTTCTTCATGTCATGTTTTATGTGAATTTCTCTTTCTGTGTACCATTTTTAGGAACAATACGCTGACCCTTTTGCAAACATGTTTTAAATCCTTTAAAAAATGATCACATTTCTCCAACAATTTTCTATCATACTGACTTCTCATCATCTTCTGGATCTTCCTATGTAGGCTACAATAGTAGATTCACATGCTGTTGATAACGTCATTTCCTCTTTTGAGGAAACTATTGATGCTCCTCTTTCTTCTACTGAAGAATGATTGAGGAATATGGTGGCTTGGGTTGAAAATAAGACTTTGGTCGCTTCATTTCACCAATCTCTCATGAATCTTCTCATAGTGGGTCAATGAGAGTACCCAGAATCAGATAATATTTAATCATATGGGTTTGGCCTTTTGTCTGACAAAGCTATCTCGATTCCAAACATGAGCGATACACCCTCTTCTTGGTTAATTAATACTTATTTTCTAAAGGGTTTGATTTCTTACAAGGGGAGGTACCTTCAGAGAGCGACTACATCCGGGCCCTTGCTGCATTATACACCTCAATCCATAGAAGTGGTGTTGCAGAAACCTAATCAAATGACCTACTATTACCAGATCATCGTGAGGAACACCACAACAAATTAGTAGCATAGTTGGTCATCTCTACGAGAACTTTGCCTCAGAGGCTCATTTGGCTTGTATTGGGGGTTCCGCTTTTGGGTTCTTTAGAGATGTGATGAATTATGAAATGAGATGAATCTTGTGGGACATTACGAGGCCTCCTAGGTTTCTTAGACATACACCTACCGTCCTACTGCCCTTTTCTCAATGATTTTAAGCAGGTGGTGTCCAGATACTAACACTTTCCATTTGACCCATAGGGAGGTTGACAGTATCCTTAGGGACACCTGGCTAGCTTCATGAGTCCCTATCACTGGGAACATGTATAATGAATTTCACCACCTACACTATTTGTGATGGTGAGGAGATAAACTCCTCTTTGGCCAGGGAGCTCATCATCCAAGTGAAGATGCTTTTGCAGGAAATTGATCACGGTCTAAAGCTTGACATTGTGTTTGATGATTAGATTGGTTTATTTTCTATGAATAATGGTCTTGTGCATGATCCATAGAGACCCTTGTACTTTCCTACCAAATACACCCACAAGCGAGTAGGTACTTACAGAACCACCTTAGAAGACGGGGATATTAGGAAATGGGGATGAGGTATCATCCCTGATGTCGATCTATTATTTCGACTGGTAGCTTTCTTGACAATGTTCTTGAGCAGGTGGCCTCTACTAGTGAGATAATATTGTGGTGTAAGAGCCTTAACATTTATCATGGCCGCTCAGTTGGCCACCAGTAAATGCATTAGTTGGGCTATCCCTGTGTTGGCCAATGATATATCGCCTACTAGGCCGAATCGGTGAACTGGGGTCACCTTGTCGGATGGTTGGCCCGTTTTAAATTCATTGCGGATGGATGGGAGCCCACATAGGGGGTTATTCCTACATCAATTCCTTACCAATCCTACATTTGACCCTTTGATCACACCTTCAGAGCACCAGCAGGGTCATTCTAGTGGCTTGAGCTTCAAAGGATAAGAAGGAGGACAGGACCAAATGGATGGAGCAGGACTTAATTTCTTTCCTTAACATTTATTAACATTTTTCATACCACCTGTATGATTCCCCCAATGTAACCCTTACAGAAATCACATCAGAATACATTTTCAATAGGGTTTACTTGTTTTCTTTGTGGGAAGCCATTTTTGTTGCTAGTATTAGTGGGGAACTCATTTGTGAGGGCTATGTACCCTACAAGATTAGAAATAAATTCAATTACATTCAAAATATTTATCATCATGTTCTTAAAAACTCTCTCTTGGAGAAACATCTTTTGATATCTCACCAATTGTGGCTAATGTTCACCATGGAGGACACCCAGAGCTAGGCCAGACAATTAGATTCTACAGATTCATATCCCTTCCTTACTAAGAACTATGTTGAGGCCTTGGTTAGGTCATATCCTGATGGCCAATTAGCCCATATGGTTCCCATTGTGGAAACTTCTAAGGAATCCATGGTGAAGGCAAATGGGAAGAAAAATGATGTTCATAAACACCCTTGTATTGGAAATGTTTTTCAAAGGTCCCTTTGCTCTCTCCCTAGGAATGTTTTGAAATATGGGGTTATGACCTCACTAGCTTCCAAACAAGCTACCGGAGCTGCTGTCGGGAGTCCATCATCAATTTTTTCAGAGGCCAATTTTCTAGTGGCCTGAAGGTAATGAGACCATTTCAAAGGTCATCAATCTTTCCCTATCCAGTCCTCCTTTGATTTATGGATACTCCTCCAGACTAAAAAAGTTTCCCTTATTGGTATTGGTTTCGTGTCAACACCGACTGATGTTTCGTTCGATGAGGATCCAGATGAGGTGAGATGAAACCTAAAGGACCTTGAGACCCTTATCCACTCCTGAAGTTGTCACTATAGGTAATTTCATTAGGTACATACCATGTTGTGACTAGAAACCACCTATAATAATGATGATGTTGTTGGCCTGCCTTCTATGGCCGCTATGAAAAAGGGTTATTCTTACCCCCCAACATCCCATAAATGCTCCACTTCTTGAGGACTTGAGCTTGTCACGACACCCAAGAAATGTTTATCATTGTCAAAACCTACCCTTCTTCCTCATGTTAACCCCCAGAATTTTCAATCCCAATTACAGGTACATTTCTAGAAGAAAGGAGATTCTATGATGAGTTGAGGGTGAGCGCCTCATATGAACATATATGTAGACTTCTTAATAGGGAACACTTTGATCTTCCAGGTTTTGGAGGCGCCATCACTCCTACCTATATTTCAGAAGATGAAGAGCTTGATGAAGTGGTAGCTCACTTGACTGAAATGGATAGGTGTCTTCACACTTCTGCCTATAGGAGTTACTGGTCATACCACACGATATTGATGAATGTATTTCCATGGATAATGGGAGAGGTCTTATATGCAACCATTGGTCCTAAATTTATTTATTTCAAATATTATGAAATATTCCCACCTTTCATTCTTATTTTTCAGGGTCTTACCGGGTCTCGGGAGAATACTTTTTCCTCGACTTATTCTCTCAGAGATACTTTAGCTGGAAAGTACGCCACTTCACCAATATGGTGTACTACTGAAGGTTCTCCCGGAGCCCTAGAGAATATAGAGGCACTGATTTTGGACCCTTATGGGGCCTCTCCTCCTCAATCTCCTCTTGGTGATCTTATTCAGGATCTATATCTCCAACAGTCAAAGAAACGTAAGCAAGCTTCCTAGAAACCGAATCACATTCAAAGGGGGATTCCATGTAAGTGACTGATCACCTAGTGATTGAACCAACTATCCTTACCTTATTGACTCACTGGTATGTACATGTGCTTTGACGCAGGGCCCATTGTTGATCAGACGATGATCGCTCAGGCATCTATATCCCCTCTCCCTTTTAAGGTAGAAGAAGGGCCACCCTCTATCGTGGTTGATCAAAATAGGTAAGTAGGTACTCTTTATGATAATGGGGGTGTTGTTGACACCTTGGATGTTCACGCCCATGTCCGAACAATTTCCTCCCCCATAATAGGATGTTATCCAGAAATTGAGGGCTTGTTTGATAGTTCTGATCCAACTCTCATGGAGTGAGACATGGTGGTCTTCATGGTGGGGGCTGAGTCCAGTGACGAGCACAAAGGTTTTCCTGAATCATGGGGGGTGGATCCAGATATCATTAAGCCAATAAATCTCAACTGAGTGGATTTTGTCCCTACAGAGTGTATTTCTTCCAAATCCAACACTCCGCCTACCCATGATGGCTCTAGTGGAGTCACGGTCAAGGAGGATGACGTTCCATCCCTAAAAAATCTGGAGTGGCTATCATTCCATTTTTTTCAGTTTTGTGAGGGGTTATGTTTTTTCCCCTAGTATTCTAAGACCAAAATCCTCATACAGAATGAATATCCCCATAAGATTTATGTTAACCCACTACATTTTAAGGGGTGTCTTAAAAACTATTGTTCTGGATGATTATGGCCTAAAGTCCTCGATACCCTTGCAAATACATGATGTGCAGCTGATGATTGAAGATGTAGTGCCACCTATTTTAGAAAACGATACTTTTTTGGGGGTGGGAGGTATTTTCATCTCATCTCCATCTTTAGAATCACAACCACAATCATTGGAAGTAGAGGATGTCCCTACCTTGCAATCTATAATAATAAATAGAGACGAGGCTATTGTTAGGTCATGTCATTCTGTAGTTTCTGATCCGATTCCCTCTCTGGTGACGTTAATTCCCAACAACATTTCATCAAAATGGAGTGATTCTATAACCAACCAAGAGAGCCTAGGTGAATTTCATCCCACTCAGCCAAAATCATGGAGTAACATCCAGGTATTAATCATCAAAACTCTATTAGAAGAGATTCTATCAAAATTGACATGGTCAAACCGCCAATTTATAGTCCTTGGTTTCAGTGGATTTAACCATCATGGCATTTATTATATAATAAGGCAAGTGGTTTGTAACAATCCGAGATTTTATAAGATATATTCTTTTTAATCATCTATTTTACGCTACACCAAGATTATCTTGCACTATACGCAACACCATATTAGCTTTCAGTATACGCAACACTAATCTTGGATCTTGTTACACACAATTTAAAGTTTGTTTGATTGTAGTTATTCTACGCAACATTGAGTATATATATATATAAATAAATTCAATTTAAAAAAGAAATATGGTTGGATTTTGTTATACGTAACAACAAATGAGTCTTTCACAACATGCAACCCTGACATGGCTTGCATTACACGCAATCGCGACCTTCCTCAATAGCGTGTGTTGTACGCAAAACTAGGTTTCACTAAACAAAGATATATTATTATAATAATATTATGGACAAGACATTATGAATAGTATAATCTAAATTTGTAATTTTATAACATTATTATTCATCTTACTCATTTTCTAGAACATGGTATAAGAACAAAATAAATTTTTCGGGTAAAAGAAGTATTTTTATAAAAATGCAGTTTTGCCCCCTTTTGATGGCCCATCCACATTAAATCTAGTTTTTGACATTTTTATAAGTAAAATTTGACAAAATAAAATTATTCTTTGGAATCAGGATATAAAAATTTACTTTGGATAAATTTTTCATATTATTCTGATAACTTTCATATATTAATGAATAGTAAAAACACAATATATTTTAATTAAAAACAACTTTTTTCATCATAGTAATTTATATGGTAAAATTATAATATGTAATGCTTATAAAGTATAAATAGAATATATTTCTACCATTTAATATAACTCATGTCATTAGCATTGATTTTTCATTGAATTCATAGGTAAAAGAATTTCAATCTTTTGTAATGTTTTAACTTTTGAAACCCGTTTTCTTAACAACGGGATTACTTTTATATTAGTTTCTGAAAATTATTTGATTTGAATTAGGAAAAATGGATTCCATATTTGGAATCAGTAGGTCCAAATTATGTTAATAAGCTACTTTTTATTTGTAGGCATTATGAATAGTAACTACGAGAAATTTTATTTACCATAGTTAAAGGTAAATCAGGTAATTAAGGGTAAATAAAACATTATAAAATTACCCTAACAATTTTCTTATTATAATTAGATGATTATAGTTTTCCCTAAATCATACTTTGGTCGAAATTGAATCTAATGGAACCCACTTGTATTTGATTATGACCTTAAGTTTATTTTATTTAAAGAAAGTGAAATATGTCTCACTCAAACTTTAATAATTAATGTATTCTTAATAGAAGGCTATATAAAATATACATTCGGTTATAAATACTCATTTGAAAGTCGAAATGTTTATCTTTATCATGGTAATTTATTTTTAATTTTTAAGAGTTATTTAATTACCTTATTATCTTATACATTAATGATGCAGAAATTATTTATTTAGTGAAAAATCATTTATATAGTTTTTATTGAAAATATAATACATATCAAAAGACCAAAAAATATAAACAAAATTTATTGGCAGTGTAAATGTAAACCCTAATAATCCCTTGACCATATTTTGGACCATTTGGATTTTTATTAAGGCGATTATGACACTTATATTATTTTATTTTAAATGATTCCAAATTTGTCACCTTAATAATTTAATAAATATAAAAATTTACATGTTGTTATTTTAAAATGATAAATTCGAGTAAAATTGTTATTATAAAATAATAGAGATTTATATTCATCATAGGATTTTATTTTTAATTTTTATTCATCAAATACGTATATTAAATAATTATACAAAAATGTTGTACTAATTATTTTATTAAGAGATGTACCAAATAAATAGTTTTAAAAATATGAAAATAAATATTATATGAACTATTTAGTTTTATCCACAAATTTTCTAGACAAATTTGACATGTTAAGAATATATTAAATATTTTCTTTATAATATATCATCTTTGTGGATTTTATTGAAATTAAAATAAATGAATAATGTCAAATTTGACACTATTGTTATTTTATAAAAATAACATATTATAAAATTGTTTAAAAATAGCAAAAAAATTTAAAAATTATAAATTAAAAATTATATGTTCTACAATGTCATAAATTATCTAATTATAAAAAATTCACAACAAATAAGTAATTATTTATAACAATTTAAAATTTAGAATCTTATAACCCCAAATAAAATTAAATAGATTAAATAAGGATAAATCAAGTTGATAATGTATAAAATAAATTACAACATGTCTAAATTTTATTGGTTGATGATATTACAACCCTATCTCATCTAATTTCAGATTTAGGTCATTTTGGATGTTTTTATGTGGGTTTTTAATTTATTATAATCTAATATTTTTTAGGTTTCCAAAAGTGCCCCTCTCCTCCCTTATAAAAAGGGCACCGCTTCCCTCTTCTCTTCACACCATTTTGAACCGTGATTCTTGGACAAACCCTAACAAATCCTCTTCAAAACCTCTCTAGTTATATCATATAGGTTCTGTTCTTCTCAAAAGACCAACTCTAGTTTCCTATGAAGAAGTTTAAAGGTGGTTCGTCGAGGAAGAGGTAGTCTCTTCTACTGACTCTTTCATGTTTTGTTCTTCTTTTACTTCCTCTTCATTAGTTGTTTCATTATAATGTAATAACATAAATATTACTTATATACTTATTTGTTATTATAAATATGAAACAACCCTATTTCACCTTTTATCCATCCTATGGAAAACGAAATCACCGCGTGTGCGTACGTACGGAATATCGTCTCCACGCCGTGGTGTAATCTGTTTTTCCACCACCACCTTACTTGGATGGGTATAATGGTGTAAAAAATAAATATATATGATTATTATAAAATCATACTGATTATAACATATTATATCATCCAATCCAATTCCATTCAATAAATATGGGAATGATATCATCGCTTGTGCATACGTACAGATTACCGTCTCCACGACACAATGAGATTCATTTTCCATGTTATCAATTCAACAATGATTATGAAGTATATATAATAATTAATCGTGAAATATATTACATAATAATGATATTGTATTTATGTATATATATATGTATGTCATATACTTAATTCCATTCAATTCAGTAAGGAAATGAAAAACAACGTTCATGCTTACGTACGGCCTACCGTCTCCTTTAACGGTGTATTTCATTCCATTTATCGATCTGTAATATATATATATATATATATATGAATATTCTCAATATATATTATATATAAACCATGTTTTATATTCTGTAATTAATTAATCCTGATCTAAGTAATCATGTTAATAGTTACAAGTCAAAACACGGACGTTAAATGAAATGATTTTACCCAAAATGCTACTTTAACATGGAATTGACAAATGAATAGATAATATAAAGGCATAAGTGAATCATATAAGATATCATAAATATTATTATGGTTCTGTTACAAGTTAATAATATGTTTAAACCCACTATAAAAGAGTCTCAGACACATACGGATGAAATTGGACATAAGGTAAGGGATAATTATTCCAATCTCATTCTTATCCGAGATTGTTTATTCGTAAGTATTTACTGGGGTTATATTTATCATCCATGTCCATGTTTTCTAAAAATGTTTTCACAAAATGTTTACTATTCTTACATGTATGTTTAAAGTCATTTTACCCATTTTTGACTTTTACTATGATGAATGGAAGGAATCTTTCTTTTGTTTACCATATGATGTACTTTTTGACTTTTCCGACAAAATTATGAGGAGAATGTTTTTTTTACTTATACGGCATGACCGCATTTTTACGGTTTCATAATGATTACTCTATAAAATTTCATTATTATTTTCAACAAAATCATATTCTTATAAAATTACATGGCATTTTGTGAAAAGAAAATGATTTTGAAAAGAAAGGAAATTTTCCTCAAGAATTCATTTCAAGGGCTTTATCAAAACCAATTTCCATCTAAGACGACATTATTTCATATGTGTATGTTTCATGTATAATGTCTCTATGATTTACATGGTTTCACTTTTCTTATGATGAAATGATATCCATTTGTATTTGTTTCCGACACTTTCGCCGGGGCGCACACATCCGTTTGTGGGGAGGACACGCTGTTTTTTACCCCGCATTCCTGCTTTAAAAAGGTGGGTGGAATCCGTTCCTTATTCAGGGACGTCTGCTCTTTGATCAAAACCGGGATGATGGGATGTCGGTTCTTCCTTCCGTGGATTCCTCCTCGGAACTCATCAGCTAGTCTGGGTCGCCCTCATAGATTTAAGACGGGTTCGTGAAGCTCATTCCTGGCGCCATATCTACATGGATGCCAGTTAATTATGCTTCTTCCGTCGAGACTCTCTAAGGGGTCATGTCGGGGAAGCAACCATCGGTGAGGAGAATGGTCACGTTGGGGTGTCGTTGGCATGTCTGTCTTCTGTCCCTTATCACAGGGCTTCTCGAGGGCGCGGAAGCCCAAGGCATCCCACATCAAACATGGGGAATGTGTATCATCTGAGGTTTTCCTCAGCTTCCCATGTTTAACACGAGGTATGTCGCGAGTTTAACGTCTTGTGGAGATGGATCAGGTTGAAGGACCCCTAGGGGGAAAACCGATGTTGGGGCCAGCACGTGGGCGGCTTCCCAGATGTCCTGGAGTGGGATAGGGTGGCATGATCTCACTAGGATGTGGCGGCCCGGGTAAGGATCAGGATGGATGGTGTAGTGATAGGCTTGAACCTCGTGGAGGCTTCCTATGTATCCCCATGGTAGGGAATCAATGCCTGCGTAGTTCGGTGGTACGGTGGGACACCTGGAGTGGCGACCCGTGAGAATGAACTCATGGATTGAAGCATGGAGGAAGTAAGATCTCCGGGCTAGGGAATGATCTTACCAAGGAACATGGGCTCAGGGGGGAAGTCAAGATGAGACGTGGGTGTGAGACATGGGGCTTATGCTCTGAGATGGCCGAATAGGGGTAATACAGTTTCACATCAAGCGGGACGAGATACAATTTAACGTCATGGGGGACGAGGGCATAGAGTTTAACATCATGCAGGATGAAAGATTTAGGGCTTACGCTCTGAGGCGGCCCATGGTGGGTATGGGTCTTATGCTCTGAGGCGACCCATGGTGGTCAGGGAACCGACGTGGAGAGGTCGGGACGACCGGGTGGTGGGCTTGAACCTCATTGATGCTTCCTACGTACCATGTGTTAGCATGGATCAAAGTCCACATAGATCGCTGGGATGGGGCTTACGCTCTGAGGCAGCCGATGGGGGTGTCAGGGTCGATGTGCTCTCTAAGCCCATGTGAGTCTTGCTTGGTGTGAGACACAAGAGGCAGCATGGACCAGACGATCACGTCAGAAAGGGTGCGTCCGTGAGAAGAGGAATAGGGCTTACGCGTTGAGCGGCCCAAAGAGGAAACAGGGGCTCACACGTGGTTAGCGGCCCTTGGTGCCGGGGCTTACTCCAAGGTGGAGGACCATGGTTCGACAAAGCGCAGTGGGAAAGGGACTCCACAGGCCTTGGCAAAGGGAAGTACGGAGATGCACGGGTGCAACCATCCGTTGGGAGGCTAGGGGATTACGCTTTGAGGTGGCCCTTCCCCCGTGGACAAATGCCACTCCGATGAGGAGGATCTCATTCCATGCTAGGAAGAGTCCATTCCCGTGGAGACGAGTGGGCGTAAACAATGCCCGAGCTGGGGGGGACCCTATGTGCGAAGCACGGGGTCGAACCACAGTTTAACGTCATGTGTTAAGGACAAGGTGCTTAGCAGTTTTACGTCCTGCAACTTGGACAACGCGGGTTCGCTCCGCACACATAGGGCTTACATGCCCAACGACCTGTACCCCTTGTGGGAGGGAAGGCATCAGCAAGGCCGTAGTGAAGGGGGACGCAGGGCGAACAATCGAGGGGTCTACGTTAGAGTGGCTATGCGAATAAGAAATAGCCGTTAGCGTGCCTATGTGGAGAATCATAAGGCAAAGCAACTCAACCGGAAACACTGCGCAAGGGACCTTGAGGTTACTTCGCATGAGCCTGGAAGGACGTATGGGAAAAAAACGCATAGCGTGCATGCTTGGCAGGGAAGACATCACATACCGGCACGGAAAGGCAGCCAAGGGGCGTAAAGGGGCCCTGGGTGTTGCGCACAAAAGGATGGATTGCGCGAAAAACACCGGGATCGCGCACAATAGGGCCAGAGTATTGCGCGGATATGGGATTGAGCCCGAGGTATTGCACGCGTAGAAGAGGATTGCGCGCAAGGGACAACGATCGCGCGCAAGGGAAGTACCGGGAGGAGGAGTAAAATACACTGAAGCCAGTGGAGTTGCATGTAAAGGCGAACCCTAGGGAAAGGTTGCACGAAAATGGGGATTACCTGGAAGTCATATTGCTCGCGGGGGAGTCTAATTGTGCGCACGATATCCAATCCGAATTCCGCAACCCCCAAACCGTTCGGGGTCACCGCCTATTTATAGGCATCGGCTGGCGCTGAATCCAGGCGGCGCACGAAAGCTTCCACGCCGGGAGCCATCGGCGCGTAACCTCTCGCCGTGAAGAACCGGGGCACACAAATCTTGCACGCCTCATCGGCTCGATTACGCTAATCTTGGGGATACTTCGTGTGTACAACAATATTTCACGCGGCTCCTCCTTTATTTCAAGCACCACTTCCCGGGCCTCCGGATCGGGCCTCTGATTCCGAATATGACTTCGCTTCGTCATTTTGAAACATCCTTCGGGATTTATGGACTTTTTCGGCGCCTACAAATGCCCCCCTTGGAATTGGATCGGAGAGGGGTCGCAACGATCAGATTTCGATGAAAATGCCGAAACGCCGAAGTGCTGAGTCTCCTGGGCACGTTGCGCGCAAAATTCCAAAGGGGTGCGCAAAACGACAGACTCTCCCGGAATCATCTTTCCACATGGCGTGGAACCCTGGCCTCGCCTATAAAAACGGGCACTGGGTCCCAAATCCACACTTCATATTTTTACACACGATAGGCTCATCGCTCTCGGGTGCGAAATTGCTCCTGTGGCTGCGTGTAAAAATGCTCTGGCTGCGCAGAATTCCTTCCGAATTTTGGCCATGTTTTCACACCTGCTCGAGATATTCTGCGCTTAGCGTACCGATTGCGCGCCCATCTCCAAGATTTCGCGCAACTCCGTCAGATTTTGCGCATCACTCTCTGATTCTGTGCACCACATCCTGATTTCGCGCAACTCTCAAAAAATTCGAGATGGCCGAAAACCGAGTTGATGAGGGGGAAGCCGCCGTTCGTAGGGGTGAGATGGCGGAAAACGAAGAGTTTTATGGCGCCATGGTGATCGTCTCCAATAACCTGACCTTGTTCAATCTGCTGACTTCGGGCAAGAAGACGTATCCCATGTCTAACAACCTCCCGCTCTGGAACTTTGGAATCCTGGAGGAGGTGCCCTTGTCGTGATTCGAGGTGGACACGCCGCGGTCATGGGTTACCCTAGAGGATGATATTCCTCACTACAACATCACCAACAATGGCCATCCTGTCAGAGAAACTAGACATATGGACATATATGTCCTGAACACGAGGACTAGGACCATTACTGGGGACGTCCTATCACAGAGAATTATCCGGCCCTCTATAGGTGCACGTTCCTTCAGAGCATCATGAATGACACGAAGGGCTGGCTGAAGGATTGGGACCTGCGGTCCGAGGGAAACATCACCAGCAAATGGGCCTGGGCATTCTGGGTTCGCCATACCTGTGACCAGTTCGGGGATGAACTGCGGTATATCGGCATGATCGAGGCGGTATGGACATCGCAGTTACACTTCCAACGTCAACCTGAACTCGGGCCAGAGCTATTCACCCAGTGGTCTCCTGACACCAAAACATTCCACGTTCATCATCGGGATGTCGACATCAGTCTCTGGGACGTTCACTACATCGGAGGTATCCCACTAGAGGGATAACAATACGACGAGTTCGTTCCTCCAAAGAATACCTGGGGAGACAGTTCGCGGATGCCTATACTGACATGGCACCTGTTGGAGCTGGCCAAAGAGAGGCTGGGGGTCAAGGACTTCCTGAAGGACATTGCCTACAAGGGCTGGTTCAGCCAGTTCCTTGAGAAGGATCCGCCCGTCAAGATGTCGACACGGGGTAAACGGTGCCCAACTGTGGCTCAGAGGAGCAGGGACGGGTCATACTAAAGGACCCTGGAGGTGGGGCAATACCAATCATGGGTCTATCGCGTCATCGAGGCCCGGGACCCGAACGTCCGGTATACCAGGTTCCTTGCCGCCTTCATGAGCAGGTGCCTCCTGCCGGTGCAGGATGCAAGGATGGATGTACCCACCAGAGGAGAGAGGAGAGGAACTGGTGGGACATGATGGGGATCCGACACCCATCATTGAATTAACAAGCACAGAGGGTTCTCCACTTATGGTGGCTCCTGCAGCGGCCGAAACACTGGAGACTGATGCTCTGGATTCCTGTAATTCCCACACTTTACTACTGGTGCTTGGTGTCAAAAGATCTCAACTGACCAGCGTATGTCTTGCGCAGTGATCTCAACATTGAAGGCATGTCAGGCTGCGGAGCCCGGGCCGTCCGCGAGTGGACCAGTGGCGGACATACCACCTCATTCAAAACATACTCCCTACACTGAGTCATCCCCTAAAATTGATGAACAGGGGGTCGCAGACATCAGCGTTGATGTTCTTGAGGCGAGGTCGGAAGCTGATGGAGGCATCGTCGCTACTGGGGAGATAGAAGAAGGTCGCCCGAATGTCGAGGATCCTATTCCTCACGAAGGGGTCCCTGTGACAGATCATGCTGCCGATCTGCTAGATGCCTTCCCTATATACTGACCCGCTGTCCCTGAGGAAAAAGATGACTCAGACTCAGAGGCAGCCGAGGAGAGCCGGATGACACGGCGCAAAGGGTGGATGTGTATCCAACGCTGTCTCAGACAACCCCATTTAGATTGGCTGAGGCGTATGGGATCACTCTATACCTGGCTGCACTTCCTGTGTGCCTGAAGGGGCCGATGCTCAGCACCTTCATCCGACGGTCCGTGATTACATGGCCGAGAAGATACACGAGAGCAGCCGGTGCACCGACGTTGCCTGGTGCCAGGAAGGTTCGACAAGTGCCCAAATGTTGCTGAGGGCAGATCGAGAAGTCCGGCACCTTTAAGGGAAGGCGGCAGATAAGGAGGCCTTCATTGCAACATGATCTGAGCTTGTGGAGCAGCTGACGACCCAGCTGGCTGACGCGCAGGAACAACTGATGGAGCCGAGTCACCAGATGACCGTAATTTGAACCGAGTGGGTGCAGGCACAAGCTAGAGTTGGCGAGCTGTGATCTATGTTGGATGATGAGGAGAGAGTCTTCAAGGAGCGAGAAGCGGTCCTCGAGCCTACCAGCCAAAGGGTAGCAACACTAGAAAGATCGCTTCAGAACGCTGATCCCTAAGGGCTTTGTTTTGGCCATCTCATGAACATCTGGCTTGTACTGATCATCATCTCAATCCAATACATGTCCAAATCCTTTCATTTGTACCCTTGATTTAATATGCTCAACAATAGTTCTGAAACGAATAACAACTCATCTATAGGCTCCTGTGGGTTGCGCCCAACGCGAGAAGAAAAGGATGCTCGTGCCGTCATTTCGTCCAACTGTAGGGCATTGAACAAGCTTCAGGCATCCAAAATTGGGCCTGGATTTATGAGGAGACCCCAGACCGATTGATGTATCAACTTCTCAATGTTCTCTAACACACGAGAGGGGTAATTCTGGGGGCATTGAAATCCATCCGAACATAGGGAGATGGAGGGGAAGGGTGAATCGTGCAGCCCAAATTCGGAACACGATGGGGCGCAACGATGCAGGATAACAGTCAACCATGACAGAGACACAACATCTATAGCGTGTTGACTTGGAATGGGGACAATAAATGAGGGCTGACCACTGACAATGATCACAACATGGGGCCCAAAACAAATATCATCGGTCAGTTTTTTGGAACGTTAGCCCAGGACAGCAGGCAGACTATAGGTCTATCATCCATATTGCAACAATAGGCGGACCAAAGGTCTATCTTCCATATTGCTACTATAGGCGGACCATAGTTTATCATCCAAACTGTTAGGGGGTCCCGTCAAACATGAACAGTCCTCCGAAACGTTGGCCCAGGATAGTAGGCGGACCATAGGTCTATCATCCATATTGTTACAATAGGCTGAGCATAGGTCTATCATCCATATTGCTACAATAGGTGGACCATAGTCTATCATCCATACTATTAGGGGGTCCCGTCAAACATGAAAGTAAATGAGGATCCGAATAAGGGGGCATGAAAAGCGTGAAAGGTGGAGTGGTGGCTTGTTCAAACAGAGTCCAACACTCTCGAAATTGCGCCACCGTGGTGAAGGCGCATTAGGCGGACATACCGACCTGATCACGGGTCGTCCCAATTTCCAGGAAGGCCCTCATTGGCGAGAGAACTGCCAATTCCCATTATTACGATGGGGAATCCCGAACCTACTCGGTGTAGATATCCAGATTACACCACTTCCCATGAAGTCGGGCCGAGGGGTCGACAATAAAGAGGGACGGGGTTTGGTAATCCCTAAGGCCGGACCCAAAACGAAATGTCTGAGCGTTCCTACGTATCTCATTAGGATGAGAATCAAGCCGCACATAGTTCTAGAAGCATTGTTTAACATCATGTTGGACGAAATATAGTTTAACGTCATGCGGGACGGGCACATCTCATCTAGGGATAGGCACGACACGGCGAGTAACCTGACGTGAATGAGGACATAATCTCGCACCACACCGTGAAATCCCACAAGAGAGAGGGAGTCGTAGAAATCCAAAGAAATGATCTTAGATTTAGGTCTTAGAACTCAGAAAAAAGGACAAGGGGAACGAGAGACACACAGTAAAGTGGCTGCAAAACCCAACATGAATGGGGAAAAGGCCAGCCTACTATGTGCTCCAAGGAATGCGTTTAGTCCGAGAGACCAAACACGAAAAGTTAGGCTAGGCCTATGGGGAAGTTCCCAGGTGCTCCTATGTATCTCACAAGGATGAGAATCAAGCCATACGTAGTTCTTCAAAGACAGTATGGCGCGATGGGGTGCCTGCGGAAAGGAGTCGTGTGAGTCTAGCCCTCAGACCAAAAGAAGCGGAATTTGATATATCTTGTTTGTTCTTGAAGGTAAATGGTTTTTCTTTTGTGGGGTGACTGTTCTAGGGAAGAAGTTTCTGGCATCTCCACAATAATCAAGCCATAACAGGCATTGACAAGCGGCATGGTAATCGACCAATACATGGTGTGATGTCCCCCATGGGGAGGTCACCACAATGCAGTGCCATTTTTCGTCGTGCGGACAGGACGATATCATCACAGTTTAAGGTCTCATGGTAAGACTAACAACATAATTTAAGGTCATATGGTTTGGACCAACAGCACATTTTAAAGTCATATGGTTTGGACCAACAGCACAGTTTAAGGTCATATGGTTTGGACAAGCAACACAGTTTAAGGTCGTATGGCTTGGACCAACAACACAGTTTAAGGTCGTATGGCTTGGACCAATAACACAGTTTAAGGTCGTATGGCTTGGACCGGCAGCACAGTTTAAGGTCGTGTGGCTTGGACCGCCATCATAGTTTAAGGTCGTCTGGCTTGGACAGCCAGCACAGTTTAAGGACGTATGGCTTGGACCGAGAGCATAGTTTTAGGTCGTGTGGCTTGGACCGACAGCACAATTTATGGTTGTATGGCTTGGAATGATAGCATAGTTTAAGGTCGTATCACTTGGACTGAGGGGAACACGCACGATGCGATACCATCACTGCGTGTGATCCCGAGAGAGGAGGCTCAGGCCAAGGGGCCGACAAGGGTCCAACCATTAGGAGGGGGACATGAGATGTTAGCTCCCAACTGTTCAGGGCCTAAAACACAATGTCTGGGCGACTCCTCGTTTCCCATGGGGATGAGGGTCAAGCTGCACACAAGCTGCAAAGAAGAAACCCGAGCACATACTCTAGCGCTCAGATTGCGGGAGCCCCGAGAGACATTGTTACGCAGATTGGTCTGTCTGACGTGTGGGGGTATACTGAGGGTTTGTACAAGGAGTGTCAAGATTCCACCTCGACACAGTGGGACGGAACATAATGTGAATCATGCAACCAACATTCAGGGCCTGGGGAAGCCGGCGTGATGATCGAGGACTACTGATGACCACGTTCGCAACACATCATCCTATCGCATTAGCCATGAGGACAAACAAATGAGCATCAATCGTTGACCGTATTTGCAACGTGGGATTTGTATCAATTTGTTTTCTGAAACCCTCATGGGAATTGGCCTGTGACAGTAGGAGAGCCCTTGGGCGTTGTATCCAGGCCGTTCTTGGGGGTCCCTCCGGGTGTGAAGGATGATGGGGGCCCGAATGAAGGGGAACACGAAGCATGGCAAGTGGGTGGAACTTACCTAAGTCAAATCTGACACTCCAGGTCCTAGAACAGAGTACTCTGAACACATTAGCAGACCACTGGAAAGGGTCAAAGGGCCATGTCTGAGAGCGGCCAAAACATGGCGGATCCCTGGGAAAGGGGGGGGGGGGTGTATTGCCAAACACCATGGCAACCGGGGGATCATGGGATCTCCCAAGAGATGGGGATAGACCTGACATCATGGTGTTCAGGTGGTCCTACGTATCCCATAAAGATGGGAATCAAGCCATACGTAGTTCTAGACGGCGCCTTTTAATGTCATGGGAAACATGACATAGGAGGGCTAATCTTGAGGATAGGGTGCGCGTGGTGCAGCTATTGCAAACTAGACGTACATGAGGACATAATCCCATACCACGCCACGTGATCCTGTGGTCAGGGTCCCAAAGGCGATACAGACGCAATATCGGACCTCAAGGTGGAACCAAATACGAAAGGTCTAGGCATTCCTACGTATCCCATTAAGATGGGAATCAAGCTAGACGTAGTTCTAGAAACACAGTTTAACGTCATGTAGGATGAAATATGGATCTTAGTTTTAGGTCTTAGAACTCGGACCAGGTGCAGTTTATGGTCATGCGGGACCATACAGTTTAAGGTCGTATAGGACCATAGAGCCCAAATGTAGGGCAAAATGCTGTTTAAGGTCATGCTAGACCGGGTGCAGTTTAAGGTCATGCAGGACCAAAAGAAGATCTTAGTTTTAGGTCTTAGAACTCATACCCTTGATGCTCAGGCAAAATACCATTTGAGGAACCTGGCATTGGTGGGAGGAGTGACATTCTCACCATCCATAGTCACCAGGGAATACACGCCATTGGGATAGACCTCATGGACAATAAATGGCCCCTCCCACTTGGGCTCCAACTTGTGTAGTTTCCTACCAGGAATCATCGGCGCTCTGAGAGCAAGCACCAGGTCACCTTGCAGGAAAAGTGGAGGAGAACCTTCTTATTGAAAGCTTGAGCCATCCTGATGTGATGCCTTTCCATGTTATGTAAATCGCAAAGCCTACTTCTGTCCAGTGCTTCCAATTTGGCTAGACGGATTTCAGCAACTCTATCCGGCGATTGCTCGTCATAGACCGACGTGCGCAATGAGGGCAGTTGGATCTCGATGGGCAGGATGACCTCAGCTCTGTTTACCAGGGAATACGGAGTCACTTGGGTGGAGTTACGAGTCGTCGTCCTATAAACCCAGAGGGTGTTGGGGAGCTTGTCCGGCCAACCTTTCTTGTTCTGACCAACCATTTTTTGTAGAATGTTAGAGAGGGTTTTGTTAAACACCTCAATCTATCCATTATCCTGCGCATGATAGCGGGAGGTGTAGTTAAAGCGAATGTTGTACTTGGTGTACAATTTCTTCATCTCGGCCGCTCGGAAGTTGGTTCTATTATCTGTGAGGATAGCGTGAGGTACTCCAAACTGGTAGATGATATTGGAGCTCACAGCGTCAGCGATAGAACAAGCCTTGACTTCCCTGAGCGGGATTGCCTCTACCCACATAGAGAAGAAATCTGTAGCGGTTAAGATGAACCAGCACTGGCGGGCTGTCGCCGGTGGGTAAGGCCCTACGACATCCAACCCCCAGACTACAAAGGGCCAAGAATACATGGTAGTATGGAGAGGCTCTGGTGGCTGATGCACAAATTTAGTATGAACTTGGAATGCATGATACCACTTGGCATACTCGGTGCAGTCGTGGATCATGGAGGTCCAGAAGTATCCCAGCCTCCAAATCTGGTGAGAAAATAGCGACCCGGATTGGTGGGTGCCACAGGAACCAGCGTGCACTTCTTGAATGACCCGTGGGATCTCGACTCCTTGGACACAATGAAATAGAACACCATAAAACACGCGCCTATAAAGGAGCTGCTCACAGCTGGGACCGCTTTGAAGGGCGAACTGTGGCGCACGATGTCGGATTCGTTCTCGCTCTTCTCGGTCAAGTGGATGATTTTCGTGCCAGAGATATTCAACCGAGGGCGTCCTCCAGTCGGGAAAAGTCTCGATCACCATTCCTGAAGCCCCTGAGGGTCCTGACGTAGGGGCGCTCGTGGTGAGATGGTTCACTCGGGGGCCACAATCGCCCTCTAGAATAACATGAGCAATTACTCTCTGGTGCACCACATGGATGATTAGGTCATCCTGTTTGGGCTCCGCAAGTGATGCAGCCAGGCTGGCCAAAGCATCTGCTCGACCGTTCTGCGACGAGGGAATGTAAACAACATTTGCCCGGGCGGGGAACTTATCCATTAGATGGAGGGTTCACTCCATCAACGACATGAGTTCTAGCTTCCTAATAGCATAGTCACCATTGGCCTGATTTATGACTAGCTCAGAGTCCCCTTTTACATTAAGGTGGGGTACGTTATCCTCCAGAGCCAACTCGAGGCCAGTGATGAGGGCATGATATTTTGCCTCATTGTTGGTGCAGCCTTCTGAAAATAGGAATGAATATGGTAGAACGGCTTGCTCTGGGGTGATGAAGACAATACCCAGACCCACTCTGTTAAGCCTAGGATCGTTGAGCCTTCTACTGGTGGGGCTCCGGGAGGCACCGTTAAAGTGCTCTGCCAACATGGGATGGCTTGATCGACTCAGAGGATTGCCTCTTCAGGAAAGCCTAGATCCATTTGCCGGTCCGCATAGGTTGGGTGGGCAGCTAAGAAGTCTGCGAACGCGTGTCCTTTGACGGCCTTCTGAGGTACGAACCTGATGTCGAACTGCTGGAGGATCACCGCCAAGCGTGCCAATCGTCCGGTCAACATAGGTCGGTTCAGGATGTATTTCAACGGGTCTACCTGAGAGACCAGCTGTACCTCATGGTGCTGCAAGTAGTGCCGCAATTTATGAACAGCAAATACGAGCGCCATGCAGCTCTTCTCGATGGGAAAATATCTAATTTCTGCATCGAGGAGCATGCTGCTGAGGTAGTAGAGGCTATTCTCTGTTCCCTCGCTTTTCTTCTTGGCGAGAAGGGTGCCAAGGGATCACTCCAGGGCGGTCACGTAAAGGACCAGTGGATTTCTGGGAACTGGTGGCATCAATACTGGAGGGTGAAGCAGATACTGCTTGATTTCCTCAAAAGTGATCTGACACTCTTCGTCCCACCCGTAGGCAACACCTTTCTTCATGAGCTAAGAAAAGGTCTTACACTTGCTGGCCAGATTCGCAATGAATCGGCCTATATAGGCTAAGTGGCCTTGGAGGCCTCAAAGGTCCCAATTATTCTTCAGGGTGGGGGGGGCATCTGACTGATGGCCTTGATCTTCTCTGGGTCGATCTCGATGCCACGATACCTAACAATGAAGCCAAAAAAACTTTCTGGAGGTGACCCCGAAGGAACACTTCAACGGGTTCATCATCAAGTGGCAAGAACGGAGGAAGCCGGACACTTTCTCAAGGTCTTTGAGATGGTCCTGGAGCTGAAGAGATTTAACCACCAAGTCATCTACGTAGAACTCCACCAGTGTCCCGAGGATCGTCTTGAATATGCAGTGCATAGCCCGTTGATAGGTGGCACCTGCATTATTCAGGCCGAAGGGCATAACCCGGAAGGAGAAAGTACCCTGGGGGGCCCTGAAGGCAGTGAACTCTTCATCATCGGGGTTCATCGGAATCTGGTTGTACCCAGAGTACCCATCCATGATAGATAGGGCTTGGAACCCAGTCGTTTCAACGATCAACAGATCTGTCATGGGAAGGAGAAAGTCATCCTCCGGATAGCACCGATTAAGATCACGGAAGTCGATGTGGACCCCGATCTGTCCGTTCTTTTTTCTAAATTGCACAATTTTGGCTAGCCACCTAGGGTACTAGACTTCCTTGACAAATTTGGCCTTGATGAGCTTATCAACTTCGGCCTCAACCATGGCATCGTGAGAGGGGTGCATTTTTCTGGGAGGCTGCTTGAACCCGTGATGGTTTTCTGGGAGGTCAAGACGGTGAACGACTACCTGGGGATCTAGTCCCGGCATCTCATCATAACTCTAGTCAAACACATCACGGTGCCGTATGAGGAAGTCTATGTACTATTGCCGTTCCTCGGGGGCTTAGCGGTGCTGACCAATGTGGGTCTCGGGTCCGCCTCGCTACCGAGGTTCACCTGCACTAAATCGTCGACCATGGTGGAGATGACCTCCTCAAAGGTAGGAGGAGCATCTTCCATGTCCTCCTCTCTGCTTGAGGAAAGATCGTCCACGGGGGAAGCTGTTTCAGGGCATCTAGACCCTGACGGGGAGTTGGCGCTGGCTTGGGCGGCAGAGGTCGTCACGATGGGAGACTCATGCACCGCGTAGACCATGGCGATGAAGGCGGTTGATCCAATCCCATCTGGCCTTCAGCCCAAGGGGCCACACTTTATTACATCAAAGCAGTAGTGATGTGTTGGCTTGATCCGGTCGATTCCGGCCCAGCGAAATAGAAACGTATGATGTACTGTTGTTGCCATGAGCCCAACGTCCCAATATCATACTGGGGTAGGAGGCTCAGGGATCACCTGAGGCTGGTTGGTGTAAGAGTACGAGGTGATTTCCCATCGTCGCTTAGTCCCGGAAATATGCCTTCCTCTAGTACCCGAGACAACAAAGAACTGCCCCATGTCATGGGTCGTGGCCTCCAACCGATGGATTGGGAAGAAATATGCGTCAACCAAACCTGCCTAGGGATCACTCCTGACAGTGGCGGGCTCGACCTCACCTGCCAGCATCTTCTTTTCCTTTCTCTTGTAATAGTTAGCATCTAGGTAATGGGCTTCACAAGAGGTAAACAGAGACACATCTCCTTGGAGCACGCCCACTCGACCCTTAAGAGAGTATTTGAGGAACTGATGGTACGATGACGGGACCGCTGCGTGAAGGTGGAGCCACGACCTTCCCATCAACGCATTGTAGGCTATGTCTTGAGAGACAACCATGAATTTGGTATTGGCAATTAGGCCACTGAAATGGGTCTTCAGACGAATCTTGCTGAGTGAAATTTGCTCAGTTTTGTCATACCCCTGGATCCTGAGGTCGGAGGGAGTTAAATCATCCTCGGACAACCCCATCTTCCGTAGTGTCTGAGTTGAGATCAGGTTAATCCTGGAACCCGTGTCGACAAGAGAGCGACGGACTTCCATGCCATTGAACTGGCCTGTGATGTATAGTGGGAGGATGTTCCCTTGTATGGGAAGGTCTTCATCTTCACCAGAAAATGAGATAACCTCCTGACATTCGGCATCCTCAATCACCTCGGAGTGGAAGTCTTGTGCGGCCGCTACCTCCATTTCAAAGTGGAGGGGGATCCTTAGAGCCTCGACGAGCACCTCACGCATTTCAGACGACAGGCGAAGGGCCTCAATGATGGAAAGCCTTGCCAGAATGCCGGCCAGATGCTTCAGAACATCATACTTTCGGGCCAAACACGAGCTTATGCTTACATGAGGTCGCGCTGCGATTGAGGGAAGGATGGGCCTTGCTGGCGGGACCGGTGACTGACTGGTACTAGGAACGTCCCGTTGTTCACTAGCTGAAGCCCGGGAGGTGGCTGTCGTGCTAGGACAGGAAGGCCGTAGTCGGCCAGTGGTAGGGAAGGGCTGGTTTCAACATGGACGAAGCGGTTCTGCCTGATCCAACAACACAAACGGTGGTGTTAGTGAACCTGTTGACACCGGATGAGGGACCCGCGAGTGCTGATCTCTGTACTGGGCATGATGCTTGGTCTCGGTAGTGTGCACGGCCTGACTGGAGGTGACGACTACCGTGCCCCAGCGATTAATGTAGCCACGGATCTGCTGATGTTGGTGACGGCTGGGGACATTAGGGGGGTCTACCTGGAATTTCTCATCATAGGGAGTAAAAAAGGGATTTACCAACTCTACAGTGTTAACCAAAGCATACCCTGGGCTTTCACTTGAGGAGTCATCCACTACCGGATGGAGTCTCCGAGGGATCCCCATTTCTGAGGGCATGAAATTTCCAAGCGTGCAGGAAGATGATGGCAATGGAAGGGCACACTCTTTCTTCTTGCACCGCCGCTTTCTCTTCTGGGAAAATGTAGGCTGGGGCGACGATGCCAAAGTGGGACTCGCAGACTCTGAGGGCTCTGGCTGACTCAGGCGGGCATGGATGATTCCATGGGCACGAGCGACCATCCTGCGGGACATCTAGTCGTTATACTTCCGGGACCCACGATCGGAATCCTGTTCCCACTCATCCCCATTGTCACTGCTGCCATCTGATCTCATGAAGACACCGGCCACCTATGCCAGGGCTGGGCCCAACCTGACTATGTTGTTGTCAATCTGGTCTTGGAGCCAGTCCTTGACCACATAGAATCGCTGGATGGTGTGTCCCAGGATCCAGTGATAAGGGTAGTAGTTAAGGTGATCAGTGAGACACGCCTCTTCTGGCATCCGGCACTCAGGCAGTCGCACGATCCTCTACTCCAAGGTGCTGCGAAAATATCTGGGGACCTGGGCCTCTCCAAACGAGTAAGTCTGATTCCTTCTATCTAGAAAGGGGGCTCTTGGGAGATGACCATGAATAGGGGACGGAGGAGCAGGCCGAGGAGGCGGAGCCGGATTATCTCGCCTAGGTGGTGGTGGTGCGTTACGCGGAGGTGCCTGCCGATTTTGAGGCGGTCGCTGCTGGGCCGGAGGCTGTACCCGTGGGAGTGGCCCCCTATGTGCCTGCTAAGCTAGCCTTACTGGTAGCAACTCTAGCTATCTGGGGGCCTCTATCTGGTCTACAGCAGCAGGCTCGACTCTGGCGGCTCTCCTTGTAGAGATTACAGGAGGCAGCGGGCGTGCTTGACCGACCTGTTGCAGGGATTTTTCGAGGCGTTGAGCATTGTCCGAGAAGTCCCAAAACCCTCCAGGGTAATTATGTGTGATCAGAGAAGGAACCAAATCTACCTTGAAGTTCCCTACACACATCATTATTAATTGCTCCTGAGTCAATGGCATGTCAAGGGAGTACATGAGCCCCTTCCACCGGGCAACGATGTCCGCGACTCGCTCATCGGGTCTTTGTTTGCACCTGAAGAGGTCTACAATTTTCATCATCCAGGTTGTGGAACTGAAATGGTAGAGGAATTTCTAGTGAAGGTCCTCCCAGCTAGTCACAATTCCAACAGGGAGCTGGATTTACCAGACGAATGTTGGCCCTTCCAGTGTCTGAACGAAGCAACGGAGCTTGGCAGCCTCCTGCTACGCCGGAGTCCCTAACATAGGGCCGCACCTCTAGTTGAAGTGGTCCAAGTGTTGTGGAAAGTCTCTGATCCCATTAAAGGGGGCGAAATTGGGGTTCCCAAATACCGGCGGGGCCGGCATATCATCCACCCATGCTGGGTATGGCTTGCCGTCCGGTGGGAATGCCACCTACCGAGTTTCCAGGGCCTCCAAGTGGGCGATGAGTACTTCCATCAGATCATCCGAATGTAGATTCTTTTCCTGATGGGGATCTCTAACCACAAGCGCGTTGCCAGGCTCTTCGATACGGTAGTCACGCTCAGCAGCTCGCAGGGTAGCTGGCGGAGTGACTCTCGGGGCAGTGGTAGGAAACCGAGCAGGGTCCCCCAGGTGGTCCCGCTGCTCGGGAGGGTTTGGCGAAACATATCGCGCCCTCTTTCCATGGGTTCCAGCGTCTCTCCTGTCGGTGAACACTACATGGTCACGGTTGCCCGGGGGAATCTCGACAAGGGGTAGATGCTCCTGCCCCTGATGTCCTGGTCTAGGGTTACTATAGTCAGGCCGTCGCTCTGCAATGCGTTCGGCCAATAGCTCAACAACCACCCTCTTTTGATCAGCAAGATTTTGGTGTAGCGTGGATTTCTCAGGATCATCCTCTACCTTCTTCACCGAGGCATATGGATCGGCGAGTTTGATAGACCCGATGGGCTCTATGCCCTTGCCAATGTTTTGGCTCAGTGTCAGTGCCTCCATGGGTAAAGGGAGACCTAGGAGGCTCCTCTGTTGGCGAGTAATCCTCCCAGATGGGTCCATTAGCATATTTTCCTCAGGGGGTGACTCCCCGTCGAGGGGCTCCACACCGTTTCCCTCATCTGAAAGGTAAGCCATGTTACCTGCCACTGCCCTTGGCGACGGTCCCTCAGGGTCACCCAGTGAATCGGGCTGTCGGTGGATCGCACAGAAAAGAAGATCATCGTACTGCCCCCATCAGCGGACATGCGCATGGGGGTGGCTTCCTCAATATCTTTGAGGAATACTTGAAAAATCTGGACACATTGTTGCTGGAGGGCCTCGTGGTGGCCTAATGACTCGGGGTGCCGAACCACAGGGAGCGCTGCTAGGTTGACCCAACGACACTGCTCACCAATATCCTCGAGATGTGCTTGGCTCTCAGGATAAGGCGCTAGCTGATGGAGAAGATGGGAGGGAGTCACCCGAAGGGTCTGGAGGAAGCATTCAAACTCTCCCGGGGTGAGTGACTTTGGCACATCAAAACCTGATTCTGCGACCGACCAAAACTTCTCAGGGAAGTGGCCCACTGCAAGGATGGTCTAGAAGCTCCATGACTCCGGTTCGGGGTCCGGACCATTATACCTTTTCTCGTTCACCAAGATAGTTGGGGAACTTTCAATGGCGCTGAGACAGGCCGTCGGGCTGGCCGGCGGGGAATATGGAGAACATGCCGATTGGCCACCGATCCTTTAGTCATCCTCCAGTGGTTTCAATGCCCTAGCTGCCACATCACGATAGGATGGGCCGGCTAATGGGCCACCTGTCATAGTGTCAGTGCTTGGTGAGGGTGTGTTACTTCGCGACTCTTCCGTCGGTCCCAAAAAAAGTTCCCCACCCTCCCTGATAGGGGCGGAAGGTGCTTCCTGGAGGCCAGTGGAAACTATGGGTTTGACCCCTGGGGGTATTCCAAGTCCTCGTCCTCCTGGATATACCTTCAGAGGGAAGATGGAATCATACGGATCTCGCATTCGAGGAGTACGAGACTGACGTGCCGCATCCCCATCCCTGCCCTCAACTTGAAGGGTTGGGGGGGGGAGGTTCCATCGTCGAGTCGTACTCCGCCTAAGAATCCAAGAAACAGACTGGTCTAATTTCCATCCGGACTCCCCTGACATTCCTCTTACGGCGACGACGCCCGACCTTCCTGCCCCTGGGTGCCTCCTCAGGGTAAGGATGATTTCCGTCAAGGACCTCCCTGGCCGAAATAGAGCTGGGGCAGAGGGGACTGATGGACGGGGTGCGACAAGCACTAGGACAGATGTCGAAAGGGACACGGGGAGGACCTCTATGTGAGTGAGAGACTGGATACACAATGGCTCCATACTCGCGGCCGGCAGTAGGGGGAGTGACCTCATACCCGATGTAGTGGGTGCTGGAAATAGTCATACCCTGAGCATAGCCATCGTGAAGAAGCCTTCGACTTTCCAGATCAGTGGCACGGAATTAGCCTTCATGGTGGGTGGCACTACAGCAGATTGGTCCTCGGTGGCCATTGCCAGTGCCCGTGACTGGGAGATTCGACCCAACTTTCCTGCAGGGCGGTAGGGGTTTCGATCCCAGTCGGGCATGTGGCTTCCCCTGCTCAACGTGTGCGGGGGTCTGGTAACAGGAGTCAGCAGTGGCTTGGGCCACAGTGGTTGCTAATGTTGGTGCTCTAGGACGGGCATTCTCTTCCTCTTGCGCCCGATGCTTGCGTCGGGTTAAACAGATCGGAGCCGGTGGTGTAGGCATGATGATTTCCTTCTCC
This sequence comes from Viscum album, assembly GCA_963277665.1. Classification (NCBI taxonomy): domain Eukaryota; kingdom Viridiplantae; phylum Streptophyta; class Magnoliopsida; order Santalales; family Viscaceae; genus Viscum; species Viscum album. The sequence continues at coordinate 790,967,095 of OY728135.1, read as the reverse complement.
TCGGCTCGGGGAGTCAGGCGGCGGCGTCGACGCAGCCAGGCGGGGGTTCTTGCCCTTAACCCCTGGGAGGGGTCTCCGATCGGGCGGACCCGAACATCCCACACCTCATTGGAATAGGGGAGGGATGTTTCAAGGTGCTCTGGGGATAGGCTCCCGAAGCGATTGAACGTCGGAGTGGGGAGCGGCGGCTCCCTGCATGGCCCTCAGGGGCGGCGATGGTGGTGAGTTGTAGCCGCCTCTAGATCCAAACGGGCCATGCCCCTGGTGGGGATGATCCTTTCCTCATTGTACCTACGAACCAGGTCATTGATCACCCTCCACTGGATGATTTCTAACGGGCAGAGGGGGCATGAGCGCCCGACTGCTACGAAGGCCGAAGTCGAAGTGACTGTGGAAAAGGTGGGACTGTGCGGGGTAGCCGTGTCGGTACTGCCCCTGCCTCTGCGCCGGTGGGAAGGTGGAGATCGAGTCCCATATGTAGTGATCTGATTCCTGGAAGCAGGGAGATGAACCCATTAGTACCAACCGGAAAAGCGATCAACAACAAAATCCCAGCATCATTCCATCTTCCGTGGCCGGTGAGAGGGATCCTCGCTGACGACGTCGCAGAACGGAGTGGTCAACGTCCTGATGGCCTCGACCCCTGGCAGGTTCCAAGTCCTGGTAGTGGTTACCCGGACCTAGTGACATGCTAATCTTCCGACACCCCGACCGCTACCATTCTCCGTATTGAGGAGAAGAATTCACGTCGGGTTAAACATTTTATGTTTCCGACGCTTTCGCCGGGGCGCACGCATCCGTCTGTGGGGAGGATGCGCTGCTTGTTACCCCGCATTCCCGCTTTCCAAAGGTGGGCGGTATCTGTTCCTTGTTCAGGGATGTCTACTCCTTGATCGAAACTGGGATGATGGGATGTCGGTTCTTCATTCCATGGATTCCTCCATGGAACTCGTCACCTAGTCCGGGTCTCCCTCATAGATTTAAGACGGGTTCGTGAAGCTCATTCCTGGAGCCATATCTTCATGGACGCCAGTTAATTATGCTGCTTCTATCGAGACGCTCCAAGGGGTCTTGTCAGGGCAGAAACCTTCGGTGAGGAGAATGGTCATGTTGGGGTGTTGTTGGCATGTCTGTCTTCTGTCCCTTATCACAGGGATTCTCGAGGGCACGGAAGCCCAAGGCATCCCACAAAAAATGAGGGGAATGTGTATCATATGAGGTTTTCCTCAGCTTCCCATGTTTAACACAGGGTATGTCGTGAGTTTAACGTATTACAGAGATGGATCGGGTTGAAGGACCCCTAGGGGGAACACCGATGTTGGGGCCAGAACGTGGGCGGCTTCCCATATGACATGGAGTGGGATAGTGTGGCATGATCTCACCGGGATGTGGCGGCCCGGGTAAGGATCATGATGGATGGTGGAGTGATGGGATTAAACCTCCTGGAGGCTTCCAATGTATCCCCATGGCAGGGAATCAAAGTCCGCGTAGTTTGGTGGTACGGTGGGACACCTGGAGAGGCGACCCGTGAGAATGAACGCATGGATTGAAGCATGAAGGAAGTAAGATCTCCGGGATAGGGCATGAGCTTTCCAAGGCACATGGGCTCAGGGGGGAATTCAGGATGAGACATGGGTGTGAGACATGGGGCTTACACTCTGAGATGGCCCAAGAGGGGGAATAAAGTTTCACGTCATGCGGGACGAGATAAAGTTTAACGTCATGCGGGACGAGGGGATACAGTTTAACATCATGCGGGACGAGGGATTTGGGGCTTACGCTCTGAGGTGGCCCATCACTAGTACATAAGACATTTTTTACGTCACCATTTTTTTCGTCGGTTATATCTAACCGACATAAAAATGCGGCGAGAAGATTTTTAACGTCGGTTATTTTAATAACTGACGTTAAAAATCACGCCTGTTTGGTTTTTACATCGGTTATCTTATAACCGAAGTAAAAAACCAATTCGCGGGGGGTTTTTTTCATCGGTTATTTGGAAACTGACGTAAAAAACACGATATCTATGCGTTTTTTACGTCGGTTATCAAATAACTGATGTAAAAAACCAAAGCGCGAGGTTTTTTACATCGGTTATTTTATAACCGACATAAAAAACGAGATGTCTACGGGTTTTTTACATCGGTTATTTGATAACCTACGTAAAAACGAGTAGATATTGGGGTTTTTACGTCGGTTTCCAAATAACCGACGTAAAAAACGAGATATCTACGCATTTTTTACATCGGTTATAAAATAACCGACATAAAAAACCAAAGCATGGGGGGGTTTACTTCGGTTATAAAATAACCGACGTAAAAAACCAAAGTGTGGGAGCTTTTTTACGTCAGTTTAAAAATAACTGACATTATAAATTTAAAAAATAGTTTATAAAATCAGTTATATAATAACCGACATTATAATACATTTAAAGAAATTAATGCCTCGTGGACTGTCATTTACGATTTTTGGATTGATAGTTTTCCGGATTGTCTCTCTATCGCGGTAAACCCTAATCAGCTCGTCGATCGACCTGCGTTAAACTCATTTTGGCTTCATTGTTTATCTTCTTCACTCCTCTCGGACTTATCATCTCAACTCGCAACATTCAAGTAAGACTTCCACGAATTTATTTCGTTCGTTTTTTTCACAGATATTCTATAATTATGTTTTGCGATTTTTGTACATTTAATGTAAACAAGATGTAGTGGTTTCCAAGTATGAACCTCATTACTATTTTGATAAGATGGTGATGAGATAATCTAAGATACATATGATTCATTGATGGAAGTGATACAATTTCACATGGTGTAGGATGATTTATGGGCGAGGTGAGACCATGACATTAGCATTGGGGTGTGAGAGGAAATCTTGTGGAGAAGTGGTATCCGAGAACCATAATTTTAATATATATATATATATATAATTTTTTATACCAAAAGTTTTATTTATATCAATTATTTTGTGAGTGATCCATAGTGATTATATGAAACTATTTTTCCTTGTTTAGGTGATGATTTAGATTCCTTTTTTCATAGGGCTTTAGTGTGCTTCCTCAACATTTTCATGAGATGTTTTAGGGAGGATCTTACTATGTATACATGTTATGCCCACCATACATAAATATAAACAATTTTTTTTGGTTTTTAAAAGCAATTTGTATTTTTTTATAGATGTTAGTAGCATGGAAGTGTTGTGGAGAAGTGCATTGGGGTGTGAGAGAAAAACTAGTGGAGAAGTGGTATCTGAGAACCTTAAATTTAATATATATATATACATATATATAATTTTTTATAAGAAAAGGTTTATTTATATGAATTATTTTGTGAGTGATCCATAGTGAGTATATGATACTATTTTTTCTTGTTTAGGTGATGATTTAGATTCCTTTTTTCATAGGGCTTTAGTGTTCTTCCTCAACATTTTCATGAGATGTTTTAGGGAGGATCTTACTATGTATACATGTTATGCCCACCATACATAAATATAAACATTTTTTTTGGTTTTTAAAAGCAATTTGTAGTTTTTTATAGATTTTAGTAGCATAGAAGTGTTGTGGAGTAGCTTTCATGAGTATATAGATTTTATTCTTTCTTCCAAGTTTTACTTTTAGTAATAATAATCTTCTTTTTGGTTTATGTACAACAATACATGTATGAATTCATGCATAATTATCTAAATTTATTCATTTCGAACTGTGGAGGGTTACTTTTTGTGGGAGCAGATCCTAAATGATATGGTATTAATTAATTCTATCATAACCATAATTAAAATATAGTTGTATTTTATTTATCATATACATCAACTTATACTATTCTTTTTCATCACAAACCCTTTGAGAATAAAAAAACAAACTAAGGGCTTTGGTATCCACATTGCCTTTTGTTATAGAATATGGGACATCAAAATCAAATGATTGAACAAATTCCTCCCAAAAACACTTCCATTGATTTTTATAATTGTGTGAAAATATTTACCAAATGGATTTAGGGTCTACAGAAACCATTAATAACATGCTAAATAGGTAGTTTATCTAATATATTAAAACATCAAAACCACAATCAATATTAAACTATGTAGGATTCATGGGTTTCTTTGATTCGATGAAATTTAGAACTATTATATCTAACTATATTTTGTTTTAAAAATAATATTCAAGCATATTTTTTATATACCTGTAGATATTTTTTTATATTTTAAATTGTTTTACATTCAAATTATGATTTTTTTCATATAAACATATATTTGTCTTATCTTAAAAATATATATATTTTTTGATATTTGTTATAGGTAATAATGAGTCGAAGGTGGATTACGGCACATTGAATGAGAAATGAATTTGAGGAAGGTGTTGATGCCTTTTTGGAATTTGCAAAACGAAATGTTCCAAGTAGTGACATTTTTTTCTGTCCATGCCTGAAATGTTTGAATATGAAGAAGTTGAAAAGTAGAGAGATAAAAGATCATCTGATTTGTCATGGTTTTAATCCGAGTTACAACCCTTGGATTTGGCATGGTGAAACTAGACGGAATGTCACTGATGATGATGATTAGCAAGATGGTAACTCCGATGGAATTGAATAAATGATTCACGATATTGTAGCAGAACAAATTGAGATAGAACCGACAGTTGCGCGTCTATATGGTGATGCTGAAAAACCATTATATCCTAGTTGTACAGATTTTACGATTTTGTCGGCGGTGTTAAGATTTATTAACCTGAAGTCAAAGCATGGATAGAGTGATAGAAGTTTTACAGAGCTGCTACAATTGATGAAAGGCATTCTTCCAAAAGATAACGATCTTCCAGATTCACATTACAAAGCCAATAAAATATTATGCCCGATGGGATTGGGATACAAGATGATACATGCCTGTCTGAATGACTGCATTATATATAATAAGGAATATGAATTTCTGTCAGAGTGTCCTAAATGTGGGACATCACAGTATAAGGTGAAAGAAAAATCACATGCTGATGAAGAGATTACAAAGCTCCCTTCAAAGGTATTTTGGTATCTTCCTATAATTAATCGTTTCAAACGTTTATATGCTAATTCACATGATGCAAAAAGGTTAAGATGGCATGCTGAAGAGCGGGTATGTGATGGAAAAATACGTCATCCAGCTGATTTTCCACAATGGAAGAAACTTTATGCACAGTATTCTAAATTTGGGAATGAAATTAGAAATCTCAGACTAGGGTTGCGCACAGATGGAATGAATCCATACCGAACACTCAGTAGCACACATAGTTCATGGCCTGTTTTATTGGTAATTTACAACCTCTCTACTGATGTTTATATGATGTGAAAATATGTCATGTTGAGTACAATGATCTCTGGTCCAAAGCAACCCTGTAATGATATTGATGTTTACTTGTCACCGTTGATTGATGATTTGAAACTGTTATGGGATGATGGTATTTGGGTGTATGATTCTTATAAAATAGAATATTTTCAACTGCATGCAGTTCTTCTGCTCACTATAAATGACTTCCCAGCGTATGGAAATTTGTCTGGATATATTGTTAAAGGGCATAAAGCATGTCCAATTTGCGAACAACATACGTCATATTGTAAATTGCATCATGGGAGGAAAACAATGTACATGGGTCATCGAAAGTTTTTGCCTATGGAACACCCTTATAAAAGACTAAAAAAGGCATTCAATGGCTCATAAGAATTTGATACTGCTCCAAAAACATTATCCCCTGATCTGTATTTTGAGAGGGTGAAAAACCGTGGCGTGACATTGGTAAAGACACAGAAATCTGGTAATGATTGACATATTTGGATGAAAAGGTCTATTTTTTTGAGCTACCATATTGGAGGTATCATAAAGTTAAACATAATATTGATGTCATGCACATGGAGAAGAATATCTATGATTCTTTGATTGGAACATTGTTAGATATTAAAGGAAAGACTAAAGATGGGTTGAATGCAAGATTAGACTTACTATCAAAGGGAATACGTTTGGAGTTAGCTCCCACTCCTAAAGGAAGACGCACATTTCTTCCCCCGGCTTGTCATACATTATCGAAGAGGGAGAAAATTAGCTTCTGTCAGTGTCTTCATGATACCAAAGTGCCTCAAGGTTATTCTTCTAATGTAAAAAATTTTGTCTCATTGAAGGACTTAAAGTTGATAGGTATGAAATCACATGATTTTCACGTCATGATGCAACAAATTCTACCAGTTTCATTGCGTGGAATATTTCCCATTCATGTCAGAAAGACTATAATGAAGTTGTGTTATTTTTTCATTTTAATTTTTAACCAGGAGATTGATGTGAATGCTTTGAACATTTTGGAAAAGGATGCAATTTTTATACTTTGTCAATTGGAAATGTATTTTTCTCCAACTTTTTTTGATATAATGGTGCATTCAATGATTCATCTGGTTCGAGAAATAAAGCTTTGTGGACCTGTATATCTTTGATGGATGTATCCTTTTGAATGGTATATGAAAATATTAAAGGGGTATGTTAAAAATCTATATCGACCTGAAGCCTCCATTATTGAAAAGTATATTTCTGAGGAGGTAGTAGAGTTTTGTACGAGCTACTTGGATGTGGCGCAACACATAGGTTTGCCTCCATCTCACCATGAACGAGTTAATAATGAGGGAATGGGGATTCACGGATTGAAAGTCAAATCATTTTCAGCTGAACAGATGAAGAAGTTAGAATCATACATCTTGAATAACATAGCTGATGCTCAACCGTATATCACATTGCATATTAATGAGTTGAAACAATGTCATCCAAAGAAGAAAGAATTATGGATTTTGAATGAGCACAACAAAACTTTTTATTCATGGATTAAAAGGACTTTGCTTGGTAGATCAGATGTATCAGAGACATTAAAATGGATAGTGGGTGGTCCATGTTTAAATGTGATAACATGGTCCGGTTATGACATTAATGGTTATACATTTCATACAAAAGCTCAGGACAACCGAAGTGCAGTTTAGAATAGTGGTGTATTGGTGTTTGCAGAAGCAATGCATTTTTCGAGTGCTAAGGAAAAAAACCCAATTTCTACATCAAGTGCATATTATGGAGTGATTGAAGACATATGGGAGGTTGATTACTTTAAAATTAATGTTCTCATTTTTAACTGTAAATGGTTTAACGGTAACAATAGTTTCAGACATGATGAATTTGGAATGACACTTGTTAATCTGAATAGATTGGAAGACACAGCTGATTCTTTTATAATGGAAACACATGCAAAACAAATTTTCTATATAGTAGATCAATCAGATATGCAATGGGCTATTGTTTTATAAGGGAAAAAACAATATGTTGGTGAGGATGAACTTGATGAATATGCTGAATTATGTGAGATCCATACTTCCATGGAAATATTAATAGAACATAATGATGATCATGTTGAAGACATAGTTTGTGCCATAAGGAACGATCACAACGATTGAATTTTGGAAAACATTCCATTTGTACATTCCTAAAATTACAGGTAACATATGTTTATTTCTTGTTTACAATTATTTTTTCCATAAATGTTAGATATTGTATGTTTTTTATTTATTAAAACATGTTTTAAAATAAAATAAGTATATGTTTTTGTTTGTTTTAAGTTTGTTTAGTTTACTTTATCATGTTTATAACCATTACATGAATTTAAAAATGCTTATTTTTGTTCACTGACAATTACTTTACCATGTTTACGGTGTTTACCAGGTTTACCATTTTTACCATTTTTACCATCTTGACCATCTTGACCATCTTTTCCATCTTTACCATTGTTTAAAATGCTTACCATATTACCAATGTTTACTATTATGTAACTTAGTACACTTTTTTATTTTCAGATTACAGTAGTATTAAAATATTTGAATTTGAATATTTGTGAACTGACGTTTCTTTTTTTTTATTTGAAGGATAATGACAGATCATTCAGATGATCAACCACATGATTCTGGAGAGGAGCATATTGCTGGTCATACCTCTGGGGATGAACATTCACATGATCCTATTATGACAAATAGTTCAAAGGTTGGTAAACATGGGTGCACACGTTTACCAAAATTATCAGTTGCTCGTACACAGGATCAGAGGATAGTCGTTGAGTTTGATGATGATGATATTACTAGAGGTCCGAATGCCAAAGATTTTAAGAGTTTTGTTGCAACTCAGGATAAGACCAAAGTAAGCATTCTGTATGATGATTGGAGAGGTGTGGATAAAGAGATTATCTCTCAATTGTGGGAGACAATTTTGGTAAGATCTTTATTCATTGTCTGGCCATTCTTTTAATGTTTCTAGTATATATAATATGTTTAACCTCTTCTTTATCAGATGACATTTGATATTCCTGACACTGGAGGAGTCAGGAGGAAATTCTTATCGTTGGCTGCCAGGAGAGGGAGGGATTTCAAATCAACCCTCTTATCTGATTTCATTTATGGTCATAGGAGTCACGACAATCCATGTCGTATATATCCTTTTATAGATGAAGACACATGGAGACAGTTTTTTGAATGTAGAAAAAAGAGTCATTTCTGGTAAGGGAAATGTAAACTTTTATAAAATTTCTTATATAAATGATTTTATTAATATTTTGTTAATGATTTCTTATTCTTAAATTATAGAAAACAAGGAAATCTCATCAGGAGATCCAATCTAAAAATGTATACCCTCTAAGTTTATCTCGGGGAGGGTATGCATTATTGGAAGAACAAATGATGGCGGAAAAATTTCAACAACTAAGAGCTGAGTCTTCAAGCTCTGGAGAGGTGGCCCCTCCATCCCCTCCATTTAGACATGAAAAATGGAAGAGATCTCGGAAGGGAAAAAAGGGCAATATCTTTCGGAAGAATCGAGAATCGTAGCTGAGAGGATTGTAAGATATCTAATTAATTTATTTAAGTTAGATTTTTTCTTCATATAAGTTTCAATCATTACAAAAATGTTCAATTAATTAATATAGGACTCTCTTGAGGAGCAGAGTTCATAGGGGACATTTATAGCTACTGGGAGGGAAGATATTTTATTTGCAGCATTGTGAAGGCCCGAACATCCTGGTCGTGTAAGAGGATATCTGGCAGGTGTATCGGTAAGAAAAGTGTTTCCACATTCTCCAACTTCTAACATTGATGGGGTTTATAAAAAAATAGAATCCTTTGGAGGCTGAAGTTCGAAATATTAATGCGACGATGGAAGACAAGATTAGAGAGTCGGTACAGTATATGTTTTCAGAAATGCAAAGACAATTTCAGACTGCAGCTCCCACTCCTCCACCTCCCCCTGCAGACCCCAGTATTTATCCTCCACCTCCGCCAATAGCTCCCACTCCCCCACCTCAGCCTATGGACCCAATTTTTTATCCTACACCTCTGCCACAGCTTCCTATATATTGCGAGTTGTATGTTGATGATTCTCAACATCATATAGTAGCAAACATGTTGTTATATTGTATATGAGATACAATTCATCATAAAAAATTAGAGGTAGAGAATCAGAGGGTAACTGTACAGGATATTATAGATAGATCAGCTAGGGTACCAATACCTACAGATGAGGTGGCTACAGTTGGACAGAGTATCGGCCATTTTTTAGTTTGGCCATCCAGACTTCTTCGACTCATTAGCATGGAGGTATGAATGTTATATCTTTTATTTTATTTATTTTTATTAAAGTTGTTTTATCATTTGAAAACTAATATATTTTTCAATTTTTTTTCACAGGAATACTTCAAAGGTAAAGAAATACTGTATAGACAACAACAAAGACAACATGCTATGACATCAGATACAGATTCCAGTGGTCTTGACAGATTGTCAAGATATTTACATTTGTTGTTGGGGTTTTATGAGTTTCCAATGGAATCTCATGTTTGTGGATGTGAAATAAGTGTGGGGATTACAAAAACTGATATCATGGAGCTTGTTACTGGAGATAAGTTGGGCATCAACGTGGTGCAAATTTTTCCATGTAAGTCTTAACACCTTTTCCCTGCATTTTATTTATTAAAAATGTATACTTATGTATGTTTTGTATTAGGTATCTTTATAAAATTTGTGAGAGGAATGAGCTGACAGAAGTATATGGATTCATGGACCCGCAATTGATTTCCACTGAAGCATGGGAATTGAATGAGGAACAAAGAATGGTTTATATTGCTGAAATATTTGAAAAGAATACAATCACACAATGTTGGATGATGCCTTTTTATGAGAGGTATGAAACACATTTCTCTGAAAGAGTTAATTATCTTTTAACATAAAAAACCACTAACGTTAAATTTCTTTTTATCAGTGATCATTGGATGTTATGGATTTTTTGCCCAAGGGAGAGAGCTCTTTATTGGATATGCTCTATTCATGGTGATGTGCAGGAAAGTTTTAAGAATATATTGGAAATGTAAGTTTCAATTTCTCAATATTTTTATATATTATAATGAATTTTAAATTTACCCCATTCATATTATTTTCTAACAGTGCATGGGTTTACTTTCGAAAAAAACAAAGAAAAGAAATGCAATGATCAAATATGAAAATGCGAAGGTAAATTTCCATTTATTTTTTGTACTTTTTGATTTATTACATAAAAATAATATATTGAATTTACACTCATTCAAACAGAATTGTCATGAACAACAAGGCATAATTGAATGCAGATATTATATGTTAAGATTTATGTATGAAATAATAACAACTGGGACAGTTGTGAATTTTGACCTGGTACAATTTCCTCTTAAACTTTTCCATAATATTTCAATTTGATTTATTCATTATACATGTTAACTATCTTCTTTTTCATTTGTAGCTTTTTGATTACCCTCAACCCTATACTGCTGAAGACATCAAACACGTACAAGTGGAGTGGTCAAATTATTTTAAAGGTTTGATTGAATTTTAGTTGTTTGTAATGTAAAATGTAATTTTGAATATTGTCTTTTTAATTGTGTATTTGGTATTTTTTTAGGTTGGATTTAGTTTTTTTTGAAGTTGACAGTGTAAGTTTTGAATGTTATATAAGTGAATGTTTAATTTTTCTATACTTCTTGTTTTGGTCTACTTTTGATGGTTTTTCTGGTATGGATTTGGGTCTGTGGGAGAGGGGTTCCAAGGGTGTGGGGGTCTGTTCAGTGGGGTTGGGGGATGTCCAGCGGTCTGGGAGGGCTGTCCGGTGGGGTGGGGGGATAGTCCTGGGGGGTGGCAGGGATGTCCAGGGGTGTGGGAAGGCGGTCCAGGGGTGTGGGAGTTCTGTCCATGGGTGGGGGGGGGGGGTTGTCGAGGGGTGTTTGGGGCTGTCTAGGGGTGTGGTGGGGGCTGTCAAGTGGGGTGAGGGGTGGGGGGTGCTGTTCAGGCGGGTGTGGCATTGTCGAGGGGTGTTTGGGGTGTCCGAGGGTCGGGGGGCTTTCCAGGAGTGTGGTGGGGGCTCCAATGGGGTGGGGGAGGGTTGTCCAAGGGATATACATGAGGGTGGGAGCTCCAATGGGGTGGGGGAGGGCTGTCCAGGGGGTATACATGAGGGTGCGGGCTCCAACAGGGTGGGGGAGGGCTGTCCATGGGGTATAAATAAAGGTGGGGGCTGTCTAGGGGGTAAGTTTTTTATGTTATCTATGTACATGCATAATTTTGATCTACTTCTATTTTTGTGGTGCGATTTCTTGATTTGTTTTCTGGTTGATTCTGGTGGAGAGAAGATGAGTGCATTCTGTTTAAAAAAATTGGGTTTATCACGTCGGTTATTTAATAACCGATGTGATAAAATGCCGGGAAAATAGTTTATCACGTCGGTTATTTAATAGCCGACGTGATAAAAGGCCTAGAGAATGGTTTATCACGTCAGTTATTAAATAACAGACGTGATAAAAGGCCTGTAGAATGGTTTATCACATCAGTTATTTAATAACTGACCTGATAAATGTCCTGGAGAATGGTTTATCACATCGGTTATTGAATAACCGACGTGATAAATGTCCTGGACAATGGTTTATCACGTTGGTTATTGAATAACCAATGTGATAAACCGCCTCCCGCCGGTTTATCACGGTGGTTATATAATAACCGACGTGATAAACCCCCCTCCCCTGGTTTTTCACGTCGGTTTTATTTGAACCGGCCTGATAAACCACGCTCACCCCGGTTTATCACATCAGTTCTATAAGAAACAACGTGATAAACCCCCCTCACCCCTGTTTATCACGTCGGTTGTTTAATAACTGACGTGATAAAACATTTTCCAGGCCTTTTATCACGTCGGTTGTTAAATAACCGACGTGATACACCCTTCCCAATTTCTTTATCAGGTCGGTTCTAGAATAACCAACGTGATAAACATTGCGATTTAATCTTTTTGATGTCGGTTTTTAAATAACCAACGTCAAAAACCTTATTTATAACATCGCACGTATTAACGTCTGCTAGAAACCGACGTAAAAAATGAAAAATAACCGATGTAAAAAACATTTTCTGCACTAGTTCATGGTGGGTATGGGGCTTAGGCTCTAAGGCGACCCATGGTGGTTAGGGAACCGACGTGGAGAGGTCGGGATGACCGGGTGGTGGGCTTGAACCTCGTGGAGGCTTCCTACATACCATGCGTTAGCAGGGATCAAAGTCCACGTAGTTCGCTGGGATGGGGCTTACGCTCTGAGGCAGCTCATGGGGTGTGTCATGGTCGATGCACGCTCTAAGCCCACATGAGACATGCTCGGTGTGAGAAACAAGAGGCAGCAGGGACTAGACGATCACGTCGCAAAGGGTGCGTCCGTGAGAAGCGGAATGGGGCTTATGCGTTGAGCGGACCAAAGAGGAAACAGGGGCTTACGCGTGGTTAGCGGCCCTTGGTGCCAGGGCGTACTCCAAGGTGGAGGCCCGTGGTGTGAAAAGCGCAGTGGGAAAGGGACTCCACTGGCCTTGGAAAGGGGAAGTATGGAGATGCACGAGTGAAACCATCCGTTGAGAGGCTTGGTGCTTACGCTCTGAGGCGGCCCTTCCACCGCGAACAAACGCCACTCCAACAAGGAGAATCTCATTCCATGCGAGGAAGATTCCATTCCCGTGGAGACGAGTGGGCGTAAAGAATGCCCGAGATGGGGGGGACCCTGCGTGCGAAGCACGGGGTCGGACCACAGTTTGACGTCATGTGTTAAGGACGAGGTGCTTAACAGTTTAACGTCCTGCATCTTGGACAAGGCGGGTTCGCTCCGCACCCCTAGGGCTTACATACCCAACGCCCTCTACCCCTTGTGGGAGGGAAGGAATCGGCAAGGCCGTAGTGAAGGGGGGCCACAGGGCGACCATTGAGGGGTCCACATTAGCATGTCTATGCGAAGAAACAATAGCAGTTAGTGTGCATATGCGGAGAAGCATAAGGCAATGAAATGCAACGGTAAACACCGCCCAAGAGACCTTGAGGTTACTTCGCACGAGCCTGGAAGGCCGTACGGGAAAAAACGCATGGCGCACATGCCCGGCAGGGAAGACATCACGTTCCGGTGCGGAAAGGTATCCAACAGGAATAAAGGGGCCCTAGGTGTTGCGCGCAGAAGGAAGGTTTGCGTGCAAAACACCGGGATGGCGCGCAATAGGGCCAGAGTATTGCGTGGATATGGGATTGCGCGTGAGGTATTGCGCGTGTAGAAGAGGATTGCGAACAAGGGACAATGATCGTGCCCAAGGGAAGTACCGGGATGAGGAGGCAAATAAACTGATGCCGGCGGAGTTGTGCCCAAAAGTGAACCCCAGGGCAAGGTTGCGCGAAAAGGGGGATTACCTAGAAGTCATATTGCGCGCGGGGGGAGTCAAATTGCGCGCAGGGGAGCCGATCCGAATTCCGCAACCCCCAAACCATTTAGGGTCGCCGCCTATTTATAGGCATCGTCTGGCGTGGAATCCAGGCGGTGCGTGAAATCTTCCTCGCAGGGAGATGTCTGCGCGTAAAATCTCGCCGCCAAGAACCGGGGCGCGCAAATATTGCGCGCCTCATCGGCTCAATTACGCAAATTCCGGGGATACTTCATGCATAGAAAAATATTTCACGCTGATCCTCCTTTATTTTGCGCACCACTTCCCAGGCCTCCAGATCGGGACTCTGATTCCGAATATGACTTCGCTTCGTCATTTCGAAACATCCTCCGGGAGTTATGGACTTTTTTCGGTGTCTACAGTATTATATGGATTATGTTATGATGGGATGATGTTTATGAAACCCATTTTATTCTTTGGGTTATGATGAATGTTTTATGTCTATGTTGTGGAACATGTAAGAATGATTTCATTATGAGATGGGTGGGACCTATACTTCCATACAATGCATTGGGTAAAGATTTATATCTCATGAGATAGACATGGATGGAATGGTAAGTTAATCTGGTTCAGTGTTACAGGACTGAAACGAGGAGTGAACTCGATTCAGAAAGGGACATTGTCCACAAAGATAGTCTTGGCAGTAATGCCTTGGATACTATGGAAATGATATCACATGCTTAATGGTTTGGCACAATTAAATGTTTTATTCCCTTGCTATTTTATCATGATTAATGTTCCTTTATGACCTATGTCTTACTTACTACCACGATTTATTTCACAACTCAAGAATACGATGTGTAAACTTTATGTTCATGTTTTGAAGTTCAAATGTATATGTATTGTTTTATTTTCTACATGATTACCCTTACTGATCATTTGAGCCCACCCTTTATATGTTTTCTTTTCCCTATGTTATAAAGAAATTTTTTAGGTAAGAAAAAAAGGGAAGATCTTTATGGGAGATGTTGAAGATCTTTCAGCAAGATTAGAAGATTATATTACGAGTTTCCAAAGACACTCAACTATTATGGTACATTGGTGTCTGTTTTTGTTATGTATTGGATATTCCACAAAAGTAATGTAATGTCTATGTACATCAAGCTTCGGGTTTTTATAGTTGGTATCAGAGAAAATGGTTTAGTTAACCTTTGGAAACTAGGATGCGAAAAATTTTGTGAGATCCCTAGAAATATTTCAAAGGTATGACTAGGGATGTCCCTAAGATTAAGTATAACTATAGGTTATAGTCCTAGAATTACGGTAACAATCTTAGAATTTAACCTAAGATGTTAGATATTGATGGTACTCCCCCTTTATTATGTTGATTTCCCTAGCATGATTTTTGCCTCTCACATTATTCTTTTTGGGTTTTAGAAGATGGATGGAACCTGAAGGAACCGTGTTGATCAATGTAATGGAAAACGAAATGATTGTCCTTCTGAATAGACCAGTGTTATGGGAGATAGAGTGAAAAATATTATTGCTATACTTACACAAGATATTAATAATTCTGGACGTCCGAATGAGAAGAGAAGGGAAAAATATTCTATTGAGTCCTTCATGAGGCAATGTCCACCTTCTTTCAGTGGGTCTTCTGATCCACTTATTGGTGAACAATGGATCAGTAGAATTGAAATGATATTTTCCATACTTCTCTGTTCAGAGCATGAAAAATCCATTTTGGCTATTTACTATTTATAAGGTGAATAAGACCAGTGGTGGACTCTAATTAAGAATACAAGGCCCCAATATGAAATTGAATCAATGGAATGAGGCGAGTTCAAGAACTTGTTTTTCAATAAGTACTTCCCTCTTATTCTTCAAACAAAGATGGAAAAGGAGATCCTTGAGCATAAGCATAAGGATGATGAATCTGTTGGTATATACGAAGTGAATTTTACATGACTTTCAAGGTATGCATCTGGATTTATCATCCAACCTGAATGTAATGTTGATCGATTGTTCAGTGGCTTAAAACCAAGTCTTCGATGGGAATTATCTATAAGAGATTTCAGTAGCTATAAATAAATTGTGAGTTGTGATATCAAGGTAGAACTAGAAGTTGGTGTAACATATCCATCTAATGGTTTTGACAAGAAAAGAAAGATGGAGTTCAAGGAAAAACATCAGAACAATGGTGAAAAGAAGGTGAATGTTTCGTTATGCTCAATGTGTGGAAAGAAGAACGGTGGAGACTATCTTAAATGTACTAGAAAATGTTTTATGTTTGGAAAAGAAGGTCATCAAGCAGCAGTGTGCTGAAGTAATGGGAAAAAGGTTTCTAATGGCGTGAATAGAGAAAAGGCTACAGAGAACACTCCACCAACACTTCAATTCTTCATGTGCAAGGAAATGGGGCATTATGCTAATCAATTCCCTAATCCAAGGGTTAATGATGATCGACGTGAGAAACCTCATAAGGAAAAGGACAAAGGGAAGTCACATGCGATCATTATTTTTGATGTTGAGTATGAAAATGATGTTGTGTAATGATTAAGTGTTCATGCAATGGGATTTCAAAATAGTATCATGGAATCTCATTTATGGTATCGTGGTATTTTGGAATATCTATGTATTGGTTTTTAATAATTATATTGTACCAGTAACCATGAAAAGTGATTAAAATATTTTTAGAAATAAGATGATATGCGCATAATGAAGGGATAAAGAAAAAATGAAATGATCTCATGACTGATATAAGGACAAAGTTATATCATGGTTTGAGTATATAGAAATTGCCGGATTTTGGTATGTGGAAAGAGTTAACGTTTGACAGCATTCATGTTTTCACTAAGGTTCAATGGGTATTCATTCTTCAATAGAATACATAATTAAGGTACTCACATGTCTGGAATGTGACCAACAAAATATATTTTATGATATATGGGGGATAAATGATGGTATTCAAATGCTTTGTTGATGAAATTTATAGTAATTATTTTATTTATACTATGAGTTTGGACAGAAGTATTTTGGATAAGCCTAAAGATTGGAATGGATTATGTTGGACATAAGTTAGTATTATTTGTGGCTAGAAATATTTTTCATTATTATTGATGGGATGTTATAATAATGTAGTTTTAGAAAAGGGAAAAACTGTAGGATGGGAGACAACCCGTCGCGTCGGAAAAGGTTGCAGGAATCGAACCCACAACCGAAGTGCGACATGCCTTTATCACCTACCACTGGCCTACAGGAATTCCCTGGTTAATAGAAACTAGTTTTATTAAGTGGTAAGATAGATGAAGTAAAAGTCCATTTTTGGAATCATATACGATTAACCTCACCATAGATGGACTTATGTATATTTGATATCTTTTTCTAACCTTTTTTTGAGACATATGGAATGACCCATCATTCTATCACATGATCTACTAACACTTTAAGAATAACAAATTCAACATCATTTATTAAAGAGATGAAGTGGAAATTGTTCAAGGAATGAAAAATAGTGAGATTGTACCAAAATCATGTAAGTATTTCTTTTAATTCATCAAATTCAGAAAAATGATCATGAAAACCAAAAATGTTGTCCTAGTGTTCTTATATATGATGAATCAGATGGTACCTTATATTATCACAAATTTATGGCTTTGTGATTGTTGGATTTTTCATAGCCATGTTCTCTACCTCTCTCCATCAGAATTTGATGGTTACATTTCTCTTCCATATCCATATTTTCACCTATGTTATCCTATGTGGAAACCCAATGATTAGTTAATTTGGGTAACCATTACATTTCATACTTTAGTATTTAAAGATAAGTTTTCTTATTCCTTTTTACGATGTGGGTTTCTATGAAAGAAAGTCGCATGTAATAAACCATTTATAAGCCCGACAAATTTAGAGGGAAAAATTCATTTTAAGGGGGGTAGAATGTAAGAAAATGAGATTTTATAAGATATTTTCTTTTTAATCTTCTATTGTACGCTACACCAAGATTATCTTGCACTATACACAACACCATATTAGCTTTCAATATACGCAACACTAATCTTGGATCGTGTTACACACAATTTCAAGTTTGTTTGATAATAGTTATTCTATGCAACATTGAGTATATATATATATATATATTCAATGTATAAATGAAATATGGTTGGATTTTGTAATATGCAACAACAAAAGATTCTTTCACTACACGCAACCCTGACTTGGCTTGCATTACATGCAATCGCGACCTTCCTCGATAGCGTTTGTTGTACGCAATACCGGGTTTCCCTAAAAAACGATATATTTTTATAATATTATTATGTACTAGCCATTATGAATAGTATAAAATAAAATTTTAATTTTATAACATTATTATTCATCTTACACATTTTCTAGAACATGTTATAAGAAAAAAATAAATTTTTCGGGTAAAATAAGTATTTTTAAAAAAATGCAGTTTTGCCGCCTTTTGATGGCAGGCCCACATTAAATCTAGTTTTTGACATTTTTATAAGTTCAATTTGACAAAATAAAATTCTTTTTTGGAATTAGGATAAAAAAATTTCTTGGGATAAAATTTTCATATTATTCTGATAACTTTCATATTTTAATGAATAGTAAAAACACGCTATATTTTTATTAAAAACAACTTTGTTCATAATCATAATTGTTATGGTTAAATTATAATATTTAATGGTTTTAAAGTATAAATAGAATATATTTTTAACATTATATATAACTCATGTCATTAGCATTTATTTTACATTGAATTTATAGGTAAAATCATTTCAATCTTGTTCAATGTTTTAACTTTTAAAACCAGTTTTCTTAACAACGAGATTTTTTTTTAAATTAATTTCTTCAACTTTTGTGATTTTAATTAGGAAAAATTGATTCTATATTTGTAATCAGTAGGTCCAAATTATGTTAATAATTTTTTTTATTTTCAGGCATTATGAATAGTAACTATAGTACATTTTATTTACCATAGTTAAAGGTAAATTAGATAATTAAAGGTAAATATAATATTATAAAATTACCCTAACACTTGTTTTAATATAATTTTATGATTATATTTTTCCCTAAATCAGACATGGGTCGAAATTGAATCTAATGTAACCCACTTTTATTTGATTACGACCTTTAGTTTATTTTATTTAATGAATGTGAAATATGTCTCACTCAAACATTAATAATTAAAGTATTTTTAATATAAATTTATACAATATATAAATTCGTTTATAGATACTCATTTGTAAGATAATTTTTTTATCATGGTAATTTATTTGTAATTTTTAATAGTTATTTAATTACTTTATTATCTTATACATTAATGATGCAGAAATTATTTATTTAATGAAAAATCAATAATATAGTTTTTATAGAAATAGTAATACATATCAAAAGGCCAAAAAATCTGAATAAAATTTATTTTTAGTGTGTATATAAACCCTAATCATCCACTGGCCGAATTTTTGACCATTTGGATCCTTATAAAGGTGATTAGGACCCTTATATTATTTTATTTAAAATGATTCAAAAGTTGTCACCTTTTTAATTTAATAAATATAACAATTTATATGTTGTTATTTTAAAATGATAAATTCGAGTAAATTTATTATTATAAAGGAAATTATATTTATCTTCCTTATAGGATTTTATTTTTAATTTTTATGCAAGAAATAAGTATATTAAATAATTATACAAAAATGTTGTACTAATTATTTTATTAAGGGATGTACAAAATAAATGGTTTTAAAAATATTAAAATAAATAATATATGAACTATTTAATTTGATCCAAGAATTTTCTAGACATTTTCTAAATGTTATGAATCTATTAAATATTTTTTTTAGAATATATCATATGTGTGGATTTTATTTAAATTAAAATAAATGAATAATGTCAAAATTGACACTTTTGTTATTTTATAAAAATAACATATTATAAACATTTTTAAAACTAAAAAATTATTTAAAAATTATAAATTTATATTTATATGTTCTAAAATGTCATAAATTATCCATTTATGGACAATTTACATCACATAAGTAATTACTTTTAAATATTTAAAATTTATAATCTTATAACCAAAAATAAAATTATATAGATTAAATAAGTATAAATCAAGTTGATAATGTTTAAAATAAATTAAAAACATGTCTAAATTTTATTTATTGATGATATTACAACCCTATCTCATCTAAGTTCAGATTTGGGTCATTTTGGAAGTTTTTAAATGGGGTTTGAAATTATTATATATTAATATTTTTTAGGTTTCCAAAAGTGACAATCTCCTCCCTTATAAAAAGGGAACCCCTTCCATCTTCTCTTCACACCATTTTGAGCCTTCAAGATAGGCCAACCCCTGCCAATTCCTCTTATCAACTTCTATTTTCATATCATAGAGTTTCTGGTCTTCTCAAAAGACAAACTCTAGTGACCTAAGATGAAGTTTAAATGAGGTCTGTCGAGGAAGAGGTAATCTCTTTTACGGACTCTTTCAAGTTTCTTTCTTCTTATACTTTTTCTTCATTAGTTCTTTCATTATAAATTAATAACATAAATATTAATTATATACTGATATGTTATTTTAAATTTGAAACACCCCTATTTCACCTTCTATCCATCCTACGGAAAATGAAATCACCACACGTGCGTACGTACGGAAACCATCTCCACACCGTGGTGTAATCAGTTTTTCTACCACCACCTTACATGGATGGGTATAATGGTGTAAAGAATTACTATATATGATTATTATGACATCATACTGATTCTAAGATATTATATCATCCACTCCAATTCTTTTCAATAAATATGGGAACAATATCATCGCTCGTTCGTACGTACAGATTACCGTCTCCACGATGCGATGAGATTCATTTTCCATGTTAACAATTCAAGAATGATTATAAAGTATATATAATAATTAATCATGAAATGTATGAAATAATAATGCTATTATATATATATATATTTATGTCATCTACTTAATTCCATTCAATTCAATAAAGAAATGAAAAACAACGTTCATGCGTACGTACGACCTACCGTCTCCATGAACGGTGTATTTCTTTCCATTTATATATCTATTATATATATGTATATTCTGAATATATATTATATATAAATCATGTTTTATATTCTAGAATTAATTAATCATGCTCTAAGTAATCATATTAATAATTACTAGTCAAAACACGGACGATAAATGAAACGATTTTACCCAAAACGCTGCTTTAACATGGAATTGACATATGAACGGATAATCTAAAGTCTTAAGTGAATCATATATGATATCATAAATATTAGTATGGTTTTTTTAAAAGTTAATAATATTTTTAAACCAACTATACAGGAGTCTCGGACACATACAGAAGAAATTGGACATAAGGTAAGGGATAATTCTTCCCATCTCATTCTTATTCGAGATTGTTTATTCGTAAGTATTTACTGGGGTTATATTTATCATCCATGTCCATGTTTTCTCAAAATGTTTTCATAAAATGTTTATTATTCTTACATGTATGTTTAAATTCATTTTACCCCTTTTTTTCTTTTACTACGATGAATAGAAGGAATCTTTATTTTGTTTACCATATGATGTACTTTTTGACTTTTTCGATAAAAGTATAAGGAGAATGTTTTGTAACTTATATGGCATGAACGGATTTTTACAGTTTCATAATGCCTAATTTTCATACATATTACTCTACAATATTTCATTATTATTTTCAACAAAATCCTTTTCTTTTAAAATTACATGGAATTTTTTGAAAAGAAAATGATTTTGGAAAAAGGATATTTTCCTCAAAATTCGTTTCAACAGTTTTATCAAAACCAATTTCCATCTAAGATGACATTATTTCATATGTGTACGTTTCAAGTATAATGTCTCTATGATTTACATGGTTTCACTTTTCTTATGATGAAATTATATCCATTGGTATAATATGGATTATGTTATGATGGGATGATGTTTATGAAACCCATTTTATTCATTGGGTTTTGATGAATGATTTATGTTTATGTTTTGGCACACATAAGAATGATTTCATTATGAGATGGGTGGGACCTATATCTCCCTCCAATGAATTGGGTAAAGATTTATATCTCATGAGATAGACATGGATGGAATGGTATTTTAATCTGGTTCAGTGTTACAGGACTGAAACGAGGAGTGAACTCGATTCAGAAATGGACTTTGTCCACTAAGATGGTCTTGGAAGTAATGCCTTGGGTAATATGGAAATCATAACATGTTCTTAATGGTTTCCCACAATTAAATGTTTTATTACAATGCTATTTTAGCATGATTAATGTTCCTTTATAACCTATGCCTTACGTACTACCAAGATTTATTTAACATATCATGATTCTGATGTGTAAACATTAAGTTCATGTTTTGAAGTTCAAATGTATATGGTTTGTTTTATTTTCTCCATGCTTATCCTTACTGAGAATTTGAGCTCACCCTTTATATGTTTTAATTTCCCTAGGATATAAAGAAAGGTTTCAGGAAAGAAAAAAAGGAAGATCTTTATGGGAGATGTTGAAGATCTTTCACCAAGATTAGAAGATTATATTCCGAGTTTTCAAAGACACATAACTATTACGGTCCTTTAGTGTCTGTTTTTGTTATCTATTAGATATTCTGAAAAAGTACTGTAATGTATATGTATGTCAAGCTTTGGGTCTCTACATGGTTTCTATTAAGGAAGAAAAAGGTGAACTTGAATCTCGACTCTCTATGGCAGAGTCAACAGCTTATCTGGAAGCTACATGAAAAATCCATATTGACGAAGTTTCCACTCATGCTGGGATGGTTGTGAAGTAACAAAAAGAACACATGAATATAGAGTCTCTGATGGAGTAGCTTGACCAGGATGTGGAGCAACAAATCTAGAAACATGAATGACTCAAACATGAGTGGGCTTGGGCTGTCACTGCTGTTTGAGTAAGGGAGAAGGAAAATTTAGGTGGGAGAGAGGACCGGCCTCCAAGCCATAATAGAAGAAGAGGTGATGCGAGTAAGTGAAGAAGCCAATACTACAAACTTATTGATGCTCTGCCATGTGGTTGAGGAATATTACCAATAATTGATGTAGCTTTGTGAATCTATTGAATGTTTTCTGTATAGGTATTATCTTGTTATCAAGGAGAGGTTTTTGTTTGTGGATTCCCACCATATATTTTTCGTGGAATACGATGGAATTGATTTATCTATAAATTCAATCTCCTTTTCTTTTCCTGTCAACATCATTTCAATCAAGTGTTAATATTGAACCACTACTTGAAATCAGAAAACTAAGATAACCGAATTGAGGTCTAATTTCTTCCTGATCCAATGGAATCAGTTTGCATAATTCAACTATTGCTGAGGTTGAATGGAATACCTCATGAAAATTCTTTTTGTTTTCATTATTACCCTATTTTTTACCTACGTATGCTTATAATGGGCTTAGTGGGCCTAACTTGGCTTTTTCTTAGGCCTCCCATTATGGGTTTCTAACAGAACAAACATTTATCATTGTCCGAGGGATCAATGTCTTTTTTAGAGAACCAATACTCGAATTTAACCAAAATTCCATTGGGGAATTTTTCCTCTAGGAATTATTACATATTTTTTCGGGCAGTTCATATTCCTATCAATCTAACTTAATACTAATGATTTATGTCAAACTTCTTTGACCAAACATGATGGGGTAGGGACCCGACTCGAGATCGTTATTCGGGAATGTTCTAGTATCCTTCAGACATGGGTAAGGGATTTTTATTGACCCAAGATTTGTGGATTCTAGACATGCATGCGGCTCAGAAGCAACATTAGGGGCACATAGGTTGGAAATGACTCTCCTAAAGATGAATTTTCCTTTTATTAACGGTCATTTTTTCTTGGCGACGTCTGCAGATCCACTAGGGCATGATGTTCATAGTCAATAGATTGTGTCCCTAGGACATTGGCCTTCCATTTCTGAGAGCCTGGTGGTATATTCCATATTTTGGATTTATCTTGATGTTGGGATCTTCAATAGGTGGTTGGATTTTGTAGTTTTTTTTGAGAGAATTTAAAACATTAATATAGTTCATGAGTGAGAAATTGTTCCCACACATTTCATACTTGTGTGAGGGAAAGCTGTTAAGGGGTTAGTTCAGTTAAGAGTATTTTCTATGTCAGGGGAACTTGAGAAGAAGGAGGTACATAATCAATCATCCAAGACATTTCCAAATTTGGCGGTGAGAAAAGACGTGAATGTAATTTGAGTGTACGGAGGATGGAAAAGACTCTAATGGGGACATATTTTCTATTTATTGACATCCATTTTTTTGGGTGACATATGCAGAGCCACCCAAGAATGATATGCATAGTCAAGAAAAGGTGTCCATAGGACACTGGCCTTCCACCTTTGATAGACTTGGATGATTATGGATATTGGGAACTTTCAAAATAAGGTATGTGACCATAGACCAAGGGTTCCCCTGATCCAAAAAATAGCTTCATTTCTTTTGATGAACTTCTTCATGGAAACCAAGAAATGAGTGGGGTCCCTATTCCATTGTAGGCAGATCAACTTCCCGCATACATTTGGGATATCTTTTAGAATCCTGAAAAGAAAGCAGAGATGAATTGGGCCCATATGTTCCGATGATTCTAATATGTGTGAAAGGAGGAAAATGTAAACCATGACTCTGGGGTCCCTTGAATCAAGAGGAATGGAATGAGGCTTAGAAGCTATTGGGTGTACTATGACATGATAGGACTCTCCTAGGAAGGAATTTTCCTTTGATTGACAACTATTTTTGCGGGCGACGTATGTAGAGCCACCGAGGAATGATATTAATTGCCAATCAAAGGTGTCTGCAGGGCACTGGACATCCATACCTGTAACGCCCTGACCCCAGCTACCCAGAGTCGGTGCATTACTTCGTAACATTGGCATGATCACAAAAGATCAAGTCTCGAAAGACCGATTAGTTTAGTAGCCTTGAAAACA
The DNA here is from genome assembly GCA_963277665.1 of Viscum album. Classification (NCBI taxonomy): domain Eukaryota; kingdom Viridiplantae; phylum Streptophyta; class Magnoliopsida; order Santalales; family Viscaceae; genus Viscum; species Viscum album. The sequence goes on along the minus strand of OY728135.1, from coordinate 790,942,377 downwards.
CTAGATACATTCGTAAACGTTACATTACATCATAAAGTGAAAAACTAATAACAAAGTCTTCATAGTCCAAACTCATATCCTCTTCTGACTATCCCTGCAGGTCATTCATATAATACTTCTTCACATCCTGTAAAATATTAAAACATTGAAAGGGGTGAGCTCAGATGCTCAGTAAGGATAACAATATTGCGGAAGCTTTCATAAATAAACATAAAAATTTAAGTCAATGTATAACTAAAACAAAAGCCTTTTAAACATGAACATCAAAATAATATGGAAAAAGTAAAATGAGGTAATGCCATTCACTTCTTCACATGGATATTATACTGGTCGAATAATCACATGCAATACCAATAACCACTTTCATAATGAGGGAATGTATAATGCCGGACATTCTGAAACATTTTGTCAAGGCCTCGGCCAAGAAGTCTAAAATGATTAAGGCCTCGGCCAAAACCATAAATCAAATTGGGAAAGGGCCTCGGCCAATTCCACGTCTAGTTGTCTCATGACACCTACCGATGCATCGAGGAGCTATAGCGGGCTCCACCCGTCACTTATTATGTCCAATACATTCCTCATATGAATAGGTTTAAACATATCATAAACCATAACATAATCGTATCACATAAAACATGCATAAAGGAAACATAACATTTCCACATTTCAATCAAAAGATATCAATACAACACATTGATATAATAAAAACACTTTCAAAACCATTTTCAATACCAAAATAAAAGAAAGTTAAAACTTTGTATTTATTTTTCATTAAAAAAATGATGGCTTGTAGAGGAAGCCGAAACTCAAATAATGGTCACGGCGGCGGAGAAGTCGTTGTCGCCGCATAAGTACGGAAAGAAAAACATTCCCTTTTTGTCGTTTAGTAAAATGCTTCGTATAAAAAAGATTCCTTTTGAATAAACGTAAAAGTCAAAGGGGTTTATACACCGTATAAAAGAAAGTTGTGTATAAAACCAAATATGCCTCGATGAAAGGGGATTGAGACGGAGTCCTTAAAAAGATCATTTTAAAAATAAAATAGATCTATTATGTGTATTCACTATAGGTACACATAAAGAAAGTAAAAATACAAAATAGGACATAAAAATTTCATGACATAATTTGAAAGTTGGAGATTAAACCAAAGAATGGAAGTTGGGTTAAGAAATTCCCTTACCTCATGTCCGACTTGACTCAACTGTTCTTTAACCTCCTGAATAATAAACTAGAGTTAATATATAACTTATTAAGAACCATTTTTAATTTCATTATCCTTTTTATATCACTTATTACAATGTTATGAATATTATGTAATTATTCAAGTTAATAACGATCGTTTTGTCGATCTTTGGTAACTTGAGCCAACAATAAACTTCTTATAATTACAAGTTGTTCATGTGGTAGAATATCCATTATATCCAGAATTATATTCATGATTTATATGTCATATATATCTTATATATCCAGTATATACATTCATTTATAATATTACGTAACATTTAGAGGTATGAAATGAAATGCATCGTTCATGGAGACGGTAAGCCGTACGTACGCATGAACGCTACTTTCATTTCAATTTCATATTTAATGGAACTAAATCATAATGATATAAATGTATAATATAATTCCAGTATAATATAGTGTATAATACCATTTACTCCATCCTTTATACATCCCACATATGGCATTAACGATTCAAATCACTTTGAGGGGGCGGTAGTCCGCACTTTCTAAAATGAAATTATCGCGTTTTACCCATAATGGAAATCATAAATTATGACATAAATGAGAAATACAGAAGCATAAGTAAAACATAAACATATTATATATCATATATAAAAATAGTTACATCTTAATGGCCACCTTTGAAGGTGTTATATGAGTGTTGAACAATCATCGTTTCGTGAGGCAGAAATTCGCCATCCAGAGAAACCGTATGTTCTTTAACCATTAGATGTAGGTGTGTGTAAGTGTAGCTCGAATACTTATTATAACAACATCCTAGTATATTGAGTATACTGGTGTTGTTACAAAATAAATGGATAAAAAGAGTTTAGGGGGTTGGAGAAGAAAAATAAAACAAAACAACATTAGAGAAGACATTACCTCAAAATCGGGTAACTCTTTTTGATTTGAGCCAAAGGCTTCCTTGGGAAGAGTTCTGCCCAAAGTAATGCTTCTAAGAGTAAGAGGGGGAAGTTGGGAGAGTATTTGGGCAGAGTTTGGCCGATCCAAATGGCTTGAAAGTGTAAATGAGGTGGGAGAGGTGGGGGACTTTTATAAGTGGAGAGGAGGGGCACTTTTGGAAAGATTGAAATGTTATATTATTTCACAATGATTTTCGGATTCTAAAGGTCCCACACTTATATTATTCGAGGTTAAGGTAATAAGGTTTCGAAATCTCCTCATCCAATATGCTTTGGACAAGTTTAAGCTTTGGATTTTGCATTATCTTCTCATTTTATTTAAATCGTTAAATAATGAGGTCATCGCTGCATCATAATGATGTCATAAATAATTTAATTTATTTAATGTCTAAAAATTATACAAAAAATACTATGATGTAGGAAATCGTTTTAGCTTTCTAATGAATATTTATAGTCAAAATTTGGACTTGTGTAACCCCACTTAAAAACTGTTTTAGTAAAATAACTCATGTTTGTGTCAATTTAATTTTAACATTAAATAAATATATATTAATGTCATTTTCCAACTAAAGTGGCTCCATGGGGTCCCCAAGCTGACCCATGGGTTGTCTTGGTCTGCCATGACTCATCCAATAGGAGTAGGACAAGTGTCATGCTTATCTCATATTATTAAAACATTATTTGTACCTTAAACTACACTAATTACCACTAATCGCGATGAAGAACTTAAAAGTTACTATTCACCAAAAAATTATTTTAATCTCATTGAACCACATTTTACTTCTTAATGACAACCATGTATGTCGGATTTTTGAAAATCAAATCACAGAAGTGGTAATATTTCATTTAAACGAAAAATCGGTTATTTATCTACCACTTAGTGGTTTCACTATTCATCAAAAATTGAAGTTTTTCAGAACAAGGCCAAAATTTCACCCTAAGCTATAATTGATATTCCGAATTCAAAAATGATTTCTATTTTACAAAATTCCAAACATATATGTTTCATTAATTAATTTTATTATTAATTCCCGCTGTTACAACAAATAGCGTGTTTTTAAGAAACAATTTATATCAAAAGTTTGGCAATTGTTTATGTCCAATTTCAATGTTAAATTAATTAAAATGACCACCATTGGATAAAATTGTAAAAATATATTCTAATTATACTTTAAAACCACTAAATAGTATAATTTATCACTATAAATTATTTTGATTAAAAAGTTGTTTTTAAGTATTTTTCACTATTCATAAAAAATTAGAAGTTCTCAGAAAAATACCAAAAATTCAACATAGGCTAATTTCGATATTACGAATACAAAAATGAAGTCCATTTTGAAATATAAGATTTCTATAATTTTAAAATGTGGTTATTACTATTCACAACGACTACTTTGATTAGTCACGGTGTTTAGAACTCGAACTTGCGTACAATGCAAGCTATTGCATTATTGAAAGAGAGGCATATCGTGGAAGCTCGGGGTGTTACATTCTCCCCTCCTTCAATAAATTTCGTCCTCGCAATTTGATATTTTTCGTTGAAAATAAAAGGATAAAAAGAGAAAATACCTTTGAGGAAAACCCACATCGGAAATAAGGTTAATAAATATATAACATTAAAAGAAGGCAGGATAAGTACAAAGGTCACCCGATATAGCCCATTCTAGGATTTTATGAAAATATGGATATGGAGGAGAAAAAAACCATCAAGGTCTGATGGAGAGTTATAGAAAACAGGATTAGGAGAATGTTTAACCACAAGAAAATCACAAACTTGTGATTGGTTAAACGGTCATTGAATCCCCAGTTGGAAAAGTTAACCGACAACATTTTTGTTTTAAGTTACCTTTTATAATGTTGAGGAATTTATTTAGGAGATTTACTAAGAACGTAAGGGAATATACATACTTGTTATGTATACTTTCATTCGTTAATAAATTTTTACCACAAACCCAACTTTTACTCCAAATGGTAATGGAACTCAAAAATATTCTATTTATCCTAATTGTATAAGGTTCAAAATGTTAACACATACCAATTATATTAGTAAAACTATTTTGTAATAACCAGGGACTTCCTGTAGGCTAGTGGTAGGAAATAAAGGCTTGTCGCACTATGGTTGTGGGTTCGATTCCAACATCTTTGTCCGACGCGACGGGTTATTCCCCACCCTTCAGGTTGTCCTTTTCCTAAAACTATAGTATTATAATATTCCAAAAATAATCTTCAGAAATTCTTTAACCCTAAAAAATACTATCCATGGTTCAACTTAATCCATTCCAACCTTAATAGTTATCCAGAATACCTCCGTCCAGACTTTCTCTAAAAGGTCTCTAAATTCCAAAATCAATTGTAACATCAGATTCCCCAAACAAAGAAAAGTTTCTCTTATTGTCACATACTAAAAATATGATTGCCTTAATCATATTAAAACCTTACTGAAATCAACAAGTACTACAGTACAATCCATATATATATGTCACATTATTCTTATAACCAGAATATAATCCTTGAGTCCAAAAGAACCAATACATTAATTATTCCGCTTCAACTGTAGTCACAGCATAAGATTGGCCTTGATCCCTTGGCCTTTTCTGAGGTAAGTTTCCTTGACGCTTAGTAAATTCATTTGCATAATGCCCTGTTTCCCTACAATTGTAGCATTCAACTTTGACAGCCTCTTTCTTTCCCTTGCAATCACGAGCCTGGTGACCCTTTTCTCCACATATATAACAAACTCCCATTCCTTTTAGGCAAGTACCAGGGTGATTCTTCCCACAATTATCACATAATGGAAAATCCTTATTTCCCTTTTTCCCTTTATCTGTCTCTTGTTCCACCGTTCTCTTCTTCTCTTGCTTTACTTTGTTGTCATAAGACTTAGAGAAATCATTTTCTATCTTGATAGCACACGAGACAATATCTTCGTATGATGAGAAGGATTGTGATACTAAAGCTCGACGGAGAAATGGTTTTAACCCATCAAAGAAACGATCAATCTTACTCCTTGGGTTACGTATATAATCGGCAGTATGCCTCGCTAACCTTGTAAAGTTAGCCTCATACTTTGCGACATTCTCATCCTCCTTCTGCCTCAAACTCAGAAATTGCCTTTCCATATCTGCTTGATGGTCACGAGGAAAATATTTTTCTAAGAAAAGCTCTTTGAACTCCCTCCATTCCATATTCGATACGTCATCATCTTCCTTTGTGTTTTGAATCAGCGACCACCACTGATCGGCATCTCCAGTGAGGCGGTAAACTGCCATGACAACCTTCTCCCTTTCGCTACTCCCCAAGGCATGGAATATTTTCTCTAAGGAGTTTATCCATTGCTCAGCTACTAACGGATTTGTACCCCCATTGAAGGTTGGTGGTTGTTGCCTCATGAAACGGTCTAGCATTGATCCTCCACGTTGCGGATCAGGGTGCTCCATACGAGTAAGGTTATTATTCATAACCTGCGTGAGTTGTCCCAGTATGGTGAGAAGCTGATCAGCACTAGTTGTATCTCCAGATCCACAATAATTATCTTGAGCAGGAGGGCAATCCCTACACGGAGTTCATGCATTGATACGGTTTCCATTCCTTCCACTAGGCGCCATTTCTAAACAATGGCATAAACTGGATTAGTTTATGAATCAAAATACATAATTCCATACTTTTTAAACACTTTACATAAATTGAACTATTTATGGATATAATCCATAATCATAAAAAGAAATGTTTTCTTTGAGGAAGTATGTACTCATAACCCTTCATAGTGGTTTGTAAATAAAATGAGAATTATCCTAAGCATATCCCTCGGGAGTGTCGTAACCAAGAGTGCAGCAAGGCCCGTTGTCGTGCACCAGTTCCCATTCGAGTCTAGCTCAAAAAGGTGTTTTCAGGTTTTACCCCTAGGTACATCTGTGCCAGAGCCGCCTCTACCTTCTCGTATCCAGACAGGGATGTATTGCTCGGAAAACACAAAAAATCTCTACAATACCAAAATTTTAGGAAGTTCTTCTATACTAATCCTCAAAGTCAATCTTCGGGCTATGTGCTATAATCAGAGTTTATCTAAATCTAGCTTCCAAGGATAGTACTAAACTGCCTCTGATACCAACTGTAACGCCCCGACCCCAGCAACCCAGAGTCGGTGCATTACTTCGTAACATTGGCATGATCATAAAAGATCAAGTCTCGAAAGACCGATTAGTTTAGTAGCCTTGGAAACACTAGATACATTCGTAAACGTTACATTACATCATAAAGTGAAAAAATAAAAACAAAGTCTTCATAGTCCAAACTCATATCCTCTTCTGACTATCCCAGCAGGTCATTCATATAATACTTCTTCACATCCTGGAAAATATTAAAACATTGAAAGGGGTGAGCTCAGATGCTCAGTAAGGATAACAATATTGCGGAAGCTTTCATAAATAAACTTAAAAATTTAAGGCAATGTATAACTAAAACAAAAGCCTTTTAAACTTGAACATCAACACAATATGGCAAAAGTAAAATGAGATAATGCCATTCACTTCTTCACATGGATATTCTACTGGTCGAATAATCACATGCAATATCAATAACCACTTTCATAACGAGGGAATGTATAATGCCGGACATTCTGAAACATTTTGTCAATGCCTCGGCCAAGAAGTCTAGAATGATTAAGGCCTCGGCCAAAACCATAAATCAAATTTGGAAAGGGCCTCGGCCAATTCCACGTCTAGTTGTCTCATGAGACCTACCGATGCATCGAGGAGCTATAACGGGCTCCACCCGTCACTTATTATGTCTAATACATTCCTCATATGAATAGGTTTAAACATATCATAAACCATAACATAATCGTATCACATAAAACATGCATAAAGGAAACATAACATTTCCACATTTCAATCACAAGATATCAATACAACACATTGATATAATAAAAACACTTTCAAAACCATTTTCAATACCAAAATAAAAGAAAGTTAAAACTTTGTATTTATTTTTCATTAAAAAAATGATGGCTTGTAGAGGAAGCCGAAACTCAAATAATGGTCACGGCGGCGGAGAAGTCGTTGTCGCCGCATAAGTACGGAAAGAAAAACATTCCCTTTTTGTCTTTTAGTAAAATGCTTCGTATAAAAAAGATTCCTTTTGAATAAACGTAAAAGTCAAAGGGGTTTATACACCGTATAAAAGAAAGTTGTGTATAAAACCAAATATGCCTCGATGAAAGGGGATTGAGACGGAGTCCTTAAAAAGATCATTTTAAAAATAAAATAGATCTATTATGTGTATTAACTATAGGTACACATAAAGAAAGTAAAAATACAAAATAGGACATAAAAATATCATGACATGATTTGAAAGTAGGAGATTAACCCAAAGAATGGAAGTTGGGTTAAGAAATTCCCTTACCTCATGTCCGACATGACTCAACCGTTATTTAACCTCCTGAATAATAAACTAGAGTTAATATATAACTTATTAAGAACCATTTTTAATTTCATTATCCTTTTTGTATCACTTATTACAATGTTATGAATATTATGTAATTATTCAAGTTAATAACGATCGTTTTGTCGATCTTTGGTAACTTGAGTCAACAATAAACTTCTTATAATTACAAGTTGTTCATGTGGTAGAATATCCATTATATCCAGAATTATATTCATGATTTAGATGTCATATATATCTTATATATCCAGTATATACATTCATTTATAATATTACGTAACATTTAGAGGTAAGAAATGAAATGCACCGTTCATGGAGACGGTAAGCCGTACGTACGCATGAACGCTACTTTCATTTCAATTTCATATTTAATGGAACTAAATCATAATGATATAAATGTATAATATAATTCCAGTATAATATAGTGTATAATACCATTTACTCCATCCTTTATACATCCCACATATGGCATTAATGATTCAAATCACATTGAGGGGGCGGTAGTCCGCACTTCCTAAAATGAAATTATCGCGTTTTACCCATAATGGAAATCATAAAGTATGCCATAAATGAGAAATACAGAATCATAAGTAAAACATAAACATATTATATATCATATATAAAAATAGTTACATCTTAATGGCCACCTTTGAAGTTGTTATATGAGTGTTGAACAATCATCTTTTCGTGAGGCAGAAATTCGCCATCCACAGAAACCGTATGTTTTTAACCATTAGATGTAGGTGTGTGTAAGTGTAGCTCGAATAATTATTATAAAAACATCCTAGTATATTGAGGATAATGGTGTTGTTACAAAAGAAATGGATAAAAAGATTTTAGGGGGTCGGAGAAGAAAAATAAAACAAAACAACATTAGAGAAGACATTACCTCAAAATCGGGTAACTCTTTTTGATTTGAGCCAAAGGCTTCCTTGGGAAGCTTTCTGCCCAAAATAAGGATTCTAGGAGTAATAGGGGGAAGTTGGGAGAGTATTTGGGAAGGGGGTGGCCGAGCCAAATGGCTTGAAAGTGTAAATGAGGTGGGAGAGGTGGGGGCCTTTTATAAGTGGAGAGGAGGGGCACTTTTGGAAATATTGAAATGTTATATTATTTCACAATGCTTTTCGGATTCTAAAGGTCCCACACTTATATAATTCGAGGCTAAGGTGATAAGGTTTCGAAATATTCTCATCCAATAGGATTTGGACAAGTTTATGCTTTGGATGTTTCATTATCTTCTCATTTTATTTAAATCGTTAAATAATGAGGTCATCGCTGCATCATAATGATGTCATAAATAATTTAATTTATTTCATGTCTAAAAATTATAAAAAAAAAACTATGATGTATGAAATCTTTTTAGCTTTCTAATGAATATTTATAGTCAAAATTTGGACTTGTGTAACCCCACTTAAAACTGTTTTAGTAAAATAACTCATGTTTGTGTCAATTTAATTTTAACATTAAATAAATATATATTAATGTCATTTTCCAACTAAAGTGGCTCCATGGGGTCCCCAAGTTGACCCATGGGTTGTCTTGGTAGGCCATGACTCATCCAATAGGAGTAGGACAAGTTTCATGCTTATCTCATATTATTAAAACATTATTTGTACCTTAAACTACACTAATTACCTCTAATCGCGATTAAGAACTTAAAAGTTACTATTCACCAAAAAATTATTTTAATCTCATTGAACCACATTTTACTTCTTAATGACAACCATGTATGTCGGATTTTTGAAAATCCAATCACAGAAGTGGTAATATTTCATTTAAACAAAAAATCAGTTATTTAACTACCACTTAGTGGTTTCACTATTCATCAAAAATAGAAGTTTTTCAGAACAAGGCCAAAATTTCACCCTAAGCTATAATTGATATTCCGAATTCAAAAATGATGTCTATTTTACAAAATTACAAACATATAAGTTGCATTAATTAATTTTATTATTAATTCCCGCTGTTACAACAAATAGCGTGTTTTTAAGAAACAATTTATATCAAAAGATTGGCAATTGTTTATGTCCAATTTCAATGTTAAATTAATTCTAATGACCACCATTGGATAAAATTGTAAAAATATATTCTAATTATACTTTAAAACCACTAAATATTATAATTTATCACTATAATGTATTTTGATTAAAAAGTTGTTTTTAAGTATTTTTCACTATTCATAAAAAATTAGAAGTTTTCAGAAAAATACCAAAAATTCAACATAGGCTAATTTCGATATTACGAATACAAAAATGAAGTCCATTTTGAAATATAAGATTTATATAATTTTAAAAAGTGGTTATTACTATTCATAACGGCTACTTTGATTAGTCGCGGTGTTTTAGAACTCGAACTTGCGTACAATGCAAGTTATTGCATTATTGAAAGAGAGGCGTATCATGGAAGCTCGGGGTGTTACAATACCAGATGGCCTTGCAGGGTTATGGGGATTCAAGATATCTCAAAGCACGAAGTTTGGAATATGTAAAGAGAATATTTAGATAAATTGGAGACATTTGGGAAGTGATTTATTGATAGAATGGTGTCCCTTATATAGATCTGAATCATACTTAGGGTGAGGTATTAGTTCTATATTTAGGATACTCGGTCGTTAACATCACATGGATAAGTCACAGAGTTCCTCTTGGGAGAGGGAAGTAAAATTAATTCTAGGATCATGTTGTTAGGTCCAAATTCCTAGGCCGTTTTCTCATACTATCATGGTGGATATCTTTCTATGATACCTATGCTCTTCTGAGCTTTTCTCGGTGTGAGAAATAAGTGATTTCAAGGGTTATTTGTCACCATCTAAGAATAGTGAATTCAACATCAAGGGACATTTTTAGGCTAACTACATTGCCTTGCAGTTTAACATCATGCAGTGAGGATGGTCTTGGCATTGTACTTTAATATCGTGTGGTGAGGAAGATCATTCCCTTTTCATTTGTCATCGTATGTTGAGGACGAATTTGGCCTTGAAATTTAACATCAATCGGCGAGGATGATCTTGGCCTTGTAGTTTATCGTCGTGTAGTGAGGATGATTTCATCATTGTTGTTTATCATCATGTAATGAGGATGATCCTAGCCTTGTAGTTTAACGTCGTGTGGTGAGGATGATTTTGGAATTGTAGTTTAACGTTGTGGTGTGAGAACTATTTTGGCCTACTAGTTTATCGTCATGTGGTGAGGATAATTTTGGCCTTGCAGTTTATCATCGTGTGGTGATGATGATTTTGGCCTTTCATTTTATCAGGGTGCGTTGAGGATGATTTTGGATGTGATATTTAACATCATTCAGTGAGGAAGATTTTGTCCTTGATGTTTTTTTGTTGTGCGGTGAGGAGGGTTTGGGCCTTACAGTTTAACATCATGTGGGGAGAATTATTTTGGCATTTTGTTTAACATCGTGTGGTGAGGATGATTTTGGGATTATAAAGGACTTAAGAAGTTACAGTTTAATTGCAGTCAGGGTGTTCTAGCATTCCCTAGACATGACTCATGATAGAAGGTGTAAACCATGGTATTGGGGGAGACATGAATCAGGAAGGATGAAATGGGGATTGAAATTCATTGGGCGTACTAAGTTAGGTGAGAAATATCTTGGGGATTAATTTTCATTTGATTTATAACCATTTTTGTGGGTGACATATACAGATCCACCATGACATGATGTGCATGATCAATCAAAGGTGTCCATAGGACACTGGACTTCCACCCCTGATGGGCTTGGATGATTATGAGGATCCACATTTTCTCGAGGTATGGAGTGTGACAAATGGGAAAGGTGTTCCTGAGAATGTAAGAATAACCCGACCATGATTAATAGTGACCTTCTTGGAGATTCCAGATAGTTCTTTCCCATGCATGGGGGAAATGGGAATTTATCACTGGTGGTTATGACGTGATGTAGAATCTGAGCGTCACTATGTATCTGGAGAGGGCAGGAATCAAGACACACATAGTTCTGGATGTTTCCTACAAATGTTTGTTTGATGCGTTAAGGAAACTTGAGGGAATTTTGGTTTTAATTGATATGGGTGCGAATCATACCATAATCCCCTACCGTTTATATTCATAAGATAATCACTACCACTGATCCTAAGATCAAATTAGTTATAATAGATGTGATAAAAAAGAAGTGGTTACAGGTTCCCCATCACAAGTTTAAGGAGAGAGAGAATATAAGGGGTCATTTTTATTTTTATTCCTAGTGGGGCTAGGCCAGGTTCGCAGATCGAGGCATCTCTATATATCTCGTGTGGGTAGGAATCAAACTGTACATTGTTCTATACATTCCCCATACCGGTTTGGCTTGGTCCAAAGGGTAGGGGCATTTTAATTATACCCATCACAGTCATTAGGTCTTCCATTTTACCCCATAGTTGACCTTCATAAGAGAATCTCTATCCCCGTTCCTAAGCTCATGGGAGTTGCACTCGATGTGAATAAAAAGGAGTTATAAGGGTTTCCTTAACTAATATGGGTAGATAGGGGGAGTGATGGAGGCATTTATTATAGGGGTTGAGCCAAGATCGATGATCGAGGCATTGCTACATATCATATTAAGATTAGAATTAATCCACACGTAGTCCTGTGAAAGATCATGTAGTTAATTGTCCAAAAATTAAGAAGTTTTATGCTATGTAATTTCAAATCATACAAAGATGACATTATTCACAGTTTATATACATGTTTTAGGGACAAGTTCTTTATAGTTTAAAATCTTGTAGAAAGGAAGCTAACTCATAGTTTAAGGTCTTCGAGATTGGACCATGACATGGGGTTTTGTCATCACTCATAGTTTAAGGTCTTAGAGTTTGGACCATAACATTGGGGAATTTTTAGGACTCATAATTTAGGTCCACTTACTTCAGACCATAAAATGTTGGGGCATTTTTACCCATAGTTTAGGGTCATTGAGCTTGGACCGTGATATGGGGGTGATATAACTCATAGTTTAGGGTCATTGAGCTTGGACCATGATATGGTAGTGGTAAAACTCATAGTTTAGGGTCATTGAGTTTAAACCATGATATGGAGGTGATATAACTCTTAGTTTAGGGTCATTGAGTATGGACCATTACATTGGGGAAATTTTAGGAGAAATATTTCTTCAAGAACTTCGCATTTCTGGGAGCCGTGATGAGCTCTCCATCCATTGATACAGATAGTATTCTATTTTAGAATATAACCTATCTATGAAATATGGTCCTTCCCACAGTGGATCATTATTTGGGGCTTCTTCCATAGAATCATCTAGGTTATGAGGACTAACACCGTTTCTATATAGAGGAAAGGTCAAAGGAAAACCTTTAAATTGAAGGCTCGTGCAATCTGATTTTGGTAGATTTTTAAATGGTGCAGAGTGTGCATCCTTTTTCTATCTACCTACTCGAATTCATCATACCATCTATGGGATTTCTTGTCTATGGGATGTTGATCACAAATGGACACACGAAGTGACCACACTTGGAATTTTTTAAGTAACACCGCCTCTACCCCATATACTAGTGAGTATGGGGTTGCCTGAGTGGCAGTGCAGGTCACGATCCAGTAAGCCCACAAATCTTGAATGAGCTTCTCGGGCAACGATTTGTTATCCCATCGACCATCTTTTGAAGGATGTTGGACATAGTCTTGTTGAAATACTCTATCATCCCATTGGATGCCACATGGTAGCAGGATGACTGGTTGGCCTTGATTCCATATTCCTGGTATAGCTTATGCAGCTCAGCAGAGTAGAAGATGCTGTTGTTTTCTGTTAGTATTTTATTAGGGACACCAAATTTGGTGATTATGGTTGCATTCAAAAAGATGACATAGTTTTTCTCCCTGACATCCTTAAGGGGTATGGATTTAGAACATTTAGAAAAGTAGTATGTCTCAATGAGTATGAACTTGAATTGTCTGGCTATAGTGAGAGGATATGGTCCCACAACATCCATCCCCCTGGTGATGAATGGCCAAGAGTACATGGATGCATGAAGAAACTCCAGGGGGTGGTGTATGAAATTATCATGAACTTGGAAGGAATGAAACTTCTTAGTTAATATGGCATAATCATGTATCGTAGTGGTCCAATAATATCCAAGCCTCTGGATTTGGTGAGAGAACGTGGTTTCTTACTATTGTGCTCCACAAGCTATGACATGCACTTCTTTGATGACTACATTAGTATCTTCTCCTTCAATTCAGCTGAGAATTACTTCATGAAGTCCTCATTTATAGAGAAACTTCTCTTGGTTTACCCTATTGTACAAAGTAAAATTGACTACCTATCATCAGACTTGGTCTCTTTCAACCCTAACTAGGGGGAGCTCCCCGTTCCAATGGTAATATATAGTGGGTTTCATCCAACTAGTGGTATGACCATAAGGCTCAAGAATGGGGATAATTTCATCAATTTCCTCCATATTGGTTTGGATGAATGGAAAGACCATTCGTCGATGAGAAAATCTAATGACTGTTTCATCCCAGTCGGGATCAGGCTAGGATGTGGATGGATTTTCAAAAGCATTGTCTTGAGCATTATGTGACCAAGGGACATGAGTCAACATCGGTTCTAATTGTAATTCTTCCACAAGTTCTAGATCATGGTCCATCATGGGAACCAATACATCTTTCATGATAGCATAATCACTGTTGACCTATTTGATGATAAGCTTCAAATCACCCTTTATTCTTAGGTAATTTCTATGCACATGGAATGCCAATTCCAGGCCATTATTGGGGTCTTGATAATCTTCTTCATTGTTTGTACACCCTTATAAAAGCAGAAAAGATTAAGGAAATGTGGCCTTCTTGGGTGATACTAGTACGACTCCCAGCCCCACTTTGATGAACTTGTGATCCTCCACCCTTTTCCATTTCGGACTTTTGGAAGCACCATCGATGTACATTTCCCACATTTGAGGACTCCCCTAGATAGAAAACATTTATTAACCTGAACGTTTGGTATTCATTAGTGTTTTTTCTTCTGAGGGGTACTCAGACAGGATGTCTGCAAACACCTAGCCTATGATGGACTTTTGGGGCACATACCATATGTCAAACTATTACAGGATGAATTCCCATCAGGATATGTGCCAATATAACATGGGATGGTTGAGGATATACTTGAGTAGGTTGCAGCGTGAGACCAGGTGGACCTCATTGTGCTTCAGGTAATACCTGATCTTCTGAACTATGAAGATTAGGCCTAGACAGTACATGCCAACCTTCGAATACTGATTTTCCGCATCAATCATTGTCTGGTTGAGGTAGTAGAGGTTGTTATTACTGTCAGAATCATTTTTCTGCAATAGTAAGGTGGAAAATGACCGTTCCATGACAGTTATGTATAAAATAAGCGGTATCCCCTCAACTTGCCGCATGGGAACCAGTGGGCTTAAGAGATATATTTTGAGGTTTTCAAATGCTACTTGAGAATCATTATCTGATTCATATGTATCTTTTTTCTTATTGAGAATAATGAAAGGTAATCATTTACCTTCTTGGTTGGATATGAAGTGTCGAATGTAGTCAAGGTTCCCCGGGATACCTCTCAACTCAGTGAGGTTGATAGGTGGGGACATTACAAGATTGGATTTAGTCTTCTCATTGTCGACTTTGATTCCACTATGGCATATGATGAAGCTGAAAAAATTGTCCGTGGTAACGCCAAATGCGAATTTATGGGGATTCATCTTTAAACTGTGTGGTCTCAATTTATTAAAGACAGTTTCAATGTTGGCTAGGTGGTTCGAATGATATTGTGACTTAACCACCAGGTCGTCGACATAATAATTTATTATTCTTCCCAAAATGGGCTTGAAGATGAGATGTATGGCACACTGACATGTGGTTTCAACATTATTTAGACCGAATGGAATCACTTTATAGAAGAACACTCTTTGATTGGCCCAAAAATGGGTAGATTATTCCTCTCCTTAGGCCATCTAGATTTGATTGGAGTCAGAATAACCATCCATAAAGGAGAAGGATTTGTATCCGGTTGTTGCATTGATGAAAAAATTATTTTATTGGGACTAGGAATTCCTCTTTTGGGAAATGCTGATTAAGGTCACTGAAGTCAATGCAGATCCTAATCTGTCCATTCTTCTTTTTGACATGAAATATATTTTCCCACCAGATCAAAAATTGGACCTCCCGTATAAATTTTTCTTTGATCCTTTTGTCAACATCAACCTCTATTTTGGAAGCAAGTGTCGGGTGGGTCCTTCTAGCTACGTGCTTATAGCCCCGGTGACCTTCTGGTAAACCCAGATGAGGCGGGGTGACATCAGGATCGAGGCCAGGCGTCTCTGTGTAATTCCAGAAAAACATGTCTTGATTCTTCTTTAGGAAGGAGTTATATGCCTAATGTGCCTCAACAGGCATGGACATACTGATTAAAATGGGTCACATTCCATTTTCTGTGCCCATATTTATCTCTTTCTATTCATCGATGGTGGTGAAAACACCTTCTTCAACCACAGGATGGGCATCTTTGAGGTCTTCTTCCTCTTCTTCTTCTTCATCATCATCTTCTTCATCATCATCTTCTTCATCTTCCTCTTCTGATAGAGAAAGGATTTTCAAGATAACTTCTACAATATTGGGAAATAAATCTTCTTTTTCCATAGTATGTGAGGCAAGGGCCGTTTTATGTCCCATCGATGGGCTGGGAGAATCTTCAATAGGGATTTTCCTGACAACATCGGAGTCGGACCACTCGTTATTCTCTTTAGATTTGGTGGATGTAACAACGACCATATATATGATTGAGTCTATATCTAGACATGTACTTATGAATTTGACTTGGTTGATGGGTAGTATTTACTCCTCCCCAAGATGCTATAAGGGGTCAGTATGAGCCATCTCCAATCCATTCGGGGCATTGATCCAATCCTGGATGTCGACCAAACCATGTTTTTCATCCGACTCATAGAACCTTGCATCGATGTAATGAGAATCAGAGAAATATAATGGGGATTTATCAGTGTGAAACATCTTGCTCTTCCAATTAGTGCAATATTTAATGCACTGATGGAATGAGGATAGAATTGTTGCCTGTTGATGCGGCCAAGGCCTCCCTAATAAAACATTGAAGGTCGTAGTTTGCAGCACCACTAGGATCTCAGATGATGATATGAGATTTATATGCCATGTTTTATGTTTTATTCATACTAATGGTTTTTGCTCACTCTTTTCATATCCCAAAAAAGTTGCAGTGCATGGTGTTAAGCAGTCTACATCATATACCAGTTGATGAAGCTTTCTCGGTAGGATGAGATAACTCTAGACTCGTTATCTATGATGATCCTCTAAAAATCAATTCCATTTATCTTTCCAGACACATATAAGTGTTTGATGTTCCCTTTTATGATAGTTTCATCATCCTTATCTGTGATGGAGACGACGACATGACATTATTTGTGACTGGTCTCTTTTCGGTAGACTCCAGTTGCTGCTACTTCAGCCTTGAACTCCTCGGGACTTAGTAAGGCTTCAATGAGTGCCTCCCTATGTTCTACGGAAAAAATAAATCTGTCCAGGATTGGAAGCTTCACTGGTACTATGGCTAGCTACTTTAAAATGTTATTCTTCATGCTCTAATGGTTGACGCTTCATGGATTAGGGTTCTCTTTCACATACACATTAAGGTTTTGTGATTTGGACGTAGATGGTTCAACCTCTCTAGTAAGGGACGATGGTGCTACTATCCTTTCCACAGTTGGACAGACCGGTCTACCTGTATTGTTTGGGAGGTTTGGTGTTTGTTCATTCCTTGAAAGATATTCCAAGATAACGGGGCTCAGATTTAATCCGGTGGGGGATATAGATAACTCTGGTTCATGTTGCATCTTTTGGAAGGTCCTTTAGTGAGTTTCAACGATGTTAACGGTTTGAATTGAGGCGTGGTCGAGAATTTGACTCCTGTCATGATCATGCCTTCTGAGAAACCTCCAGCCTCTACGACCTCTCCCTTAGGCTCTCCAGTTAGGTGTGGGGATTTCTGGTTTGTGTCCATAGTATTCATCAGAGAAGGGGTCCATAAAGTGAATGAAATTATTGTATCCAAAGATCAGTTCTGGATCTAATGCTATTCTGGTCTGACTTCCATCTTCTGATGGTATCGTTTGGCGGGGTGGTGCTCATTGTACCATTTGGCAGGGCGGTTCCCATTGTACCTTTTGGCGGGTGGTGATTTTTTGTATCATTTGGCGGGGCGGTGCCTGGTGTACCATTTTACAGGGCGGTGCCCGTTGTACCCAGAATGTTGGAATGAGGTAAAAAAGTTTCAATATTAACTTTTAATTTGGTACTATCTTATCATCTTGCAATTTCTTTCTACCTTCCCAGCCTTTAGAGGACCAAATGAACAAGGAGGATGGTTGTTCCATATTCGGAGCTTTTGGGGGCACATTAGGTTGTTTCAACTATGCCTGGTTGATGTCTTGGACTTTGTTGATGATCTTCTAGGTCATCCAGTTGTCCAACTTTTTCTCTTTATAGATGGTTACATTTTGGAACTCCCCTTCCTATCTCATGTCTGAGGTGGAAACATCAGCTACTTGTATTAGTGGCGGGCCCAACTAGACTTTCATAGAATCCACCATCATTTTTTTTGGAGATTCTTGAAAAAAAATAATTCCTTCATGGTGTGTCCTAGTATCCAGTGATATGGATAATAATTTGGATGGTCGTCGAGACCCACCTCATCGGATCTCTTTGGCCTTTTTAGCTAGAGCAGATTGCAATTCATGGGGATATGAAATATCCACAAACCTGGTCGTCTCGAAATGAATTAACAATATTTATTTTTTCTTCAAACTAATTTCTTTTAGAACCCCGTTGCTCATCTTGTTGAGGTGGGAGTGACTGTTGGAATCCTGGGGGTCCTACATGGTTTTATGGGGTCCTTGTAACTGGGGATAGTGTTGAGGGATAGCTTAAGCATGACAGAAGCTACTTTATCTTTTTCCCTTCATTTACCAGGGGCCAGTGGGGCTACTCGTAAATTACGATTTATTCTTTTCAAGTGGTCTTCTATCCATTGGGCAATGGAAGAGAAGTCTCTAAACCCACTAGTGTACTTCATCGGGATGAGGGGCGTTAACAATTAATCCCAAAGGTCATCGATACACATGGAGAGAATCTCATCCCGGGGGAGTGGCCAATTCAGGTAATATGTCATGCCTTTCTATATGGAATTGAATCCTAAGTCTCTTTCGTTCTATCACTTTTTACAATTAATTAGTTCACTAACTGTAATTTTGGGCAATTTCGAGCTGAAGTAGAAGAGAAACTATCACCAAAGGTCCTCCTAGGAAGTAATTGAATTGGCGGGCATGCTAATATATCATAAAAAAGTCAATCCCTATTGGGTTCGTACAAAACACGTAAGTTTTATGGCTTATTACTGCTCTGGAGTGACCATCACGGGGTCACAGTAAGATGCATAGTGCAACAAAATCTATTTTGGGTCCCCTGATCCATTGAATACTGGGAATACGGGGTTCCCGGAGTTTGGTGGTGGAAACAATTGCTCACCCACTCATGGTAGGGTTTGTGCTCTAGTCGTATCGGATCAATCCAACCCTACATGGCTTATAGTTGATCTGTTAGCTACTCGATAGTGTTTAAGAGCCCTTGATTCATATCCTATCAGGCTTGAGCTTCAGTTGGTGCAACAGGGGCTAAGATTGGGTGTGTCAGTGCTAATATAATTTGGGGTGGATTCCCAGCTGGGGTCATCATTTGTGGTTTTAACTAGGTATATTTCAGCTACCTTCCCAATGGGGGGAAGTCTTGATGTCCTTCCAAGTCTTGGTTTAATGGTCATCTAGTCTAGGTTGCATTCCCTATGATGAGTTCTTGTGGTATGGGAACCTCGTCTGGGACCACCTGCTGATATTCCACATAGGGAACACATCCAGCGAGATAACAACCTCAACGTACCTCAACATTAATTCGTTTGTTCTCATTTGTCTATTCCTCTTGTTTGGAAAACCTTTCCTTGAGAATTAGGGACACACTCTCATGGGAAGGATGTTGGTCATAGATGAACATGGATTTAAATTTCTCCTTGTTGGCGTATCACATGGGAGATAATGTTAGATTGACTAAGGGGTACCCTGATTTAGAATCTCCCTCTGGTTCCAGGTATACACACCATCAGGCTTGGTATGGAATTCCTATTGGAGGGAACCATCATATTTTGTGTATTCTCCCCCTATGTCATTTCCTAAGATATATGTGGGGTTGACATTTACCATTTTCAATGAGGAATACCACATTGGGGGTGGTGTATCCAGTTATGAATGGTAGGAAGTCCTCTCACACCCTTTATTGGACTTCTTAATTCCATTCTGCGGTATTATTTGGGATTCTTGACGAAGATTGATGTGAAGGGATCCCAAGTCTAACCACGTAACACAACTTTGTCTCGAAGGGTGTGAACCGTGAGAAGGGGTGAAACAGGTAACTCCTCTTACCATCATTCTTCCTATACCGTTGAAGACAGATTTCCACCGTGTGGGGATTTGAGGTAAAAATAACCCCATTCTTGCAGGAAAGGGTTTTTTCTATTCTCATATCAATGTGCTTTAGCCTGGATTTATAGGTCTTATAGGGGAATTTTGATTTCAAAATTTCCCCAGCCCTTTGGCTTGAGACTATTCCCATATCGTGGTGGTAGCCACCACTGTTACCTCTCTTTCAATTTCACGTACTCACATGAGGGTGTAAGGTGAGTGTGGCATTGAGTATGTAAGAAGCCTATGGTCTTTAAAATGCATGAGAACTGCTTTCTGTTTGGCTTCCCTTAAGTGGGAAGGGTGCTGGATGTTCCTGGTCACCTAAATCAGAAGTTTTTTGATGGCCCGATCTCTTTGACCAAGATGCTTTTGTGAATTACTCTGGGCCGAATTTTTTTGAGTATCCCATCCTTCTTGAACAAGGGTTTGGTTTTATTGTTTCCTCTTGGTGATGAAATTGCAAGATTCCATTTCCACTAGGGAAAGGAGGACAAGACGTGGGGGGAAGTGTAGAGATCCATGTTCTCTTCACCCCCAAATGTGAACTCCATACAGGGCGTTGCCAATGAGGCATTGATATTAATGATGGTCAAAGAGGCAATCCAGTTCATGGTTTTTCTTTCACCTTTCTGTTTATGTATTCTTTGCAGACGGGAGGGATTTATAATCGATTAGACAGTGAATCTCCCCTATCTTGCTATCATGGAATGCATACCCTTAGTAGGGTAGGAATTTATCTATCATATTTCGAAGAGTGGTATATATATTGTGGTGAATTTCATGTTTGAATTCCTCAGACAATTATTGTGGTATGTCAAAGTGAGATGTGGACGTAGGCCATTACATCACTCGTATATTATCCACAGTTTTTTGTCTTCTCAGAAGCAACTTATAATGTTTTTTTAATCCAAAGGCTCCTATTCTTGATAATCCCAACTCGAATGCATCATGGTAATTTTGTTCCATGAAATTAGGCTGGTGGGAGCCTTATCGATTTGCGGATTCCAAAGGGGTGTCTCAGAAAATGAGCGTCGCCTCAGTCCAACCTATGGTTGAGAAATAATATCACTCATTATAAACAAAGTTATTAATGTGTATTTCTTCATTCCGAGCGCCTCATCATAGAAAGGGTTTCTCATATTCATTCCAGCAATGGGAGGACCTTATTTACAGTATGAATTTTGAATGCAAGGATGAACTTTGAAAGTGGTGTTGTAATGGCGAGGACTACCATGGCAACTTGATTCGTGACCGCGTGAATTTTCTTGTCAGCAAATACCCTGAAGAAGACCATCAGGGTAGATTGTTGCAATGAAATAACCTTATTTTTTCTCGATGTCACTATGGGGGGGGGGGACCTTCATAGAAACTTTAATTATAGGGAGGAACTTTAAAATGATAGTTATCATGGAATGAACTACCATAATGGGTTGATATATGGCTAGATGGTGAATTTCAATAGCGTACATCCTGGAGAGGATCTTCAAGATGTACTCCAATGAGGGGAGGACCTTCTCATTGCCTGGAGTTATTGTGGGGAGGACCTTCACAACAACTGTCATTACAGGGAAGGCATTCACAATGACCATCATTAGCACAAGGAATACCATCATGACTTGATGTCCGACTATAGGTTGGAGCATATCTGTTGTGTATACCCTAGGGAACACCATCAGGGAGGATGACAGGAATGGGAGGACCTTCTTGCTATCTGATATTTTGGTCAAGGCGAGGGCTAACTGAAGCACATTAAGAGGTAGGCTCCGATGATATATAATTCTTGACCCATGGAGTAAGCCCCTGAGGGTGCTCTATAGTGGACCTTTAGAGCTGTTGGTAGTGACATTGCAGAGAGGACCTTCACAACTACTTCTACCACTTCCATAATTTGGTAATGGTCTAATAGGGTCTTGAGTATTTATTGATATATGTTTGAGGGTGTCAATAAACCTAGCTTACTAGAGAGCAGTATCATGTATGTTCTCTTCATTTTCCAGTTGCCTTGGGAGATTTTCATTTTTGGGCACTCTCTTGTGGGTAACAAGGTCCATCTGCTGTTGTTAATGGATTTCAAATATGATTACCCATCTTGATGGGCCGCTTGATGTCATCAGGATATGATAATGATCATCTTTTGTTTTGGAAGGGATATATTCCTACCCTGGAGCAACCACTATATATGACCAGCATCTCTGAGTTGGAACAATTATTTTTTTCCTGATATGATTGTCAGTATACCATGAGATATTGCTGTCAACCCTCCTGAAATGGAGATGGGATGCATTACTGCTCCGGAGTGACTAACACATTTTCTGAGTGAGTCATTCTATCAAATAAATTGGGTTGTGGGCCATAGTTTTTCCTTTTCCGCCGATGCAATGATATCTTGGAATGTTTGGAGGATATTGTCTAAAATCGAGGTCTAATATCCCATCATTTCCATGATGTGCTGTGATATATATTTGGTTGGAATGGGTATGAAGTCCCATTCTGATGTTGGAGAAGGAGTTCATGCTAGCTCTAGTCCTCCATGGGTTTCTTGTAGATACTAGTAGTTCTCCTATTCTGAGAGAGTGGAAAAAGTCTGCTTCCAGTTGTCTTCACTGGTTGCAACATTATTTGGCTGATTTTCTTCATATTCACGAGTGTGGATTTTCATCCACTCTTTTGCCACTGTATTTGTCTCATGAGATTTTTATGAATCCACAGTAATTTCACTCTACTCATATTTGATTTCCAGCCCACTTATATGCTGGGATTTGTATGCATTAGTAGTTATTTGTTCCTGTGTATAGCCAGTTAGTGCCCTATTTAGATGGCCGGCATGAAATGCATCAGCAGGTGATTGTTTCTGCCTATAGATGAGTGCCACCCTATTTTGATAGTAGGATTGTTGTGCATCGTAAGATATCTACATATGAAATTATATCTCTTCTCTGTCTGTATGGTGGAAATGATGAGATCTAGAAGAAACGAGAATGTGCTTGGATTTTTCCACCATATTTCTGTGGTGGGATTGAGTGGGGAGGGAAGAGTTTTATGTCTTCCCGTTGAATGCTTCCGTTTTAGTATGGAAGAGATTCTCTTATAGAACCAGAGTAATAACATGGTCATCATTAGATATTTGATACCCTTGGCGGGCCGCCCGAGGAGACAGAGACTCTTGGACTTTGGCAGGTTCCCTCTACATTATGTCCTCTTCGGCGGGAGGGGGCCTGTTCATCCGATGTCGGTGGTGACACTCTCTAGAAGTGGCCCGTGGTTAGGGCCCCTGTGCAACATGGATGATGTTTTCAGTATTGTCTTTATCTTCCTCTCTAAGGTAAGGTAGTTATTCATTATCACGTTCTAGGGTAAGGCTCCCGAAACGGTTTGAGAAGACCATCAGGGCCGCCTTGTGCTGAGGATCTGGCAGCGGCTTAAAAGGTAGCTAGCGGACCTTTTGTGGCTAGAGGGCTTCTCTTATGACCTCCAATATGGAGAGAGTACCATTTCGGTGGTACTCTTTGATCATCGTATTGGACCCCTAGCATTGAAGATGTTGGGTAAGCGATGGTGTCCTCCTCTTCGTTGAGGCCCCAAACTCTCGCAGGATAACTGATGTGTGTGACTTCATAGATCACGGGGATGTTATTTTGATTGAAGGTCACTCTAAGAGAACATGAAATACATATATATGACATAAATACCACACAACTTCATCAAAGTAGAATTCCTTTAATCATATTCCTATTTTGAGATTTAGCTTATCCCTTTTCCCCTTTTCTTTGTTATGTGGGGAAAGAGGCTTGAGTGGGGTGAGACTTCCACCTTGGTTAAGGATTCATGTCAGGTTCACCATTTTGGTTTTCCCTCTGAGGTGGCGCATTTTGCGCGTACCAGGGAAAACACAATGGTCTGGCATGCGATATCCTTTAGTCATTTATCATTTGGGTAGAACTGCCACCAAGGTCAAGGATTCACGTTGGGTTCACCATTTTTGTTACACCTATGAGGTGAAATTTTTTTTGGGGGATGAGGAAATAGAACAAATATGATCATCACCCATACCTTTTTCTATAGATACGGGTTAATGTTGAGTTTACCACACCTTTGTTTTGACCCATTGAGCATCATTATCATTTAAATATGGTAGAATTAACCCTGTGGGGAACTGTTGGTCCTAGCAGGTGATTGTGTGGATGGTCAAGCACACATGAAATCAGTCATTCTTAGATATAACTTAATCTGATGGTCTGTAGAAAGTTAATTCATGGAGACAAGAAATCCCAACATCCCTGATATCCATGATTCTTGGACAATCATTCCAAAGGCAGGCGCTCGTCGGCTGACGATTTGGCGAACGACACTTAATGACTCCATTGGAAAAGAGGATGGGTGGTTAGGCTCAACGCACCCTTCTAGGGGAGGATTTTTGCCTATTCTAGGACTCTCTAATATATCTAAGTAGTGTTCATATAATATTGAATCCTTGGATCATTCCCGAAGAGTGTGTCCATGAGCTACCAATAGTTTGAAATGTCGCCGTGAGCATGCATATGTTTGACGCCATAGAGGTGATGCTGAATTAGCCATATTATAAGGACCCCAAGAGTTTATCATCATCCAGGGGGTTGGATGGAGACTTGATGTTGAAATCAGGCCAACAAGGTGGGCTTCTTTTGTATCATTGGGAGAGGAATCTGAACCCATGTAGTTCGGATTGTGTGGGGATTACACAAGGAATCCGCCCATTTGATAGACATGATTGGGTGGACCCTTTATGGAATGGCACACTTTTGAGCTGGGGCCTTCTAGTAGGAATCCCACCTATCCTATATTGGTCAGAAATTAGATTTCTCATAGATTAGAATGGTGTGGATCTTATGCATGGAGGATTTTCATTTGATAGACATGATTGGGTGGGCCCTTTTGGATGGGCACCCATTTGAGATCAGGCCTTCTGGTAGGCGTCCTACGTATCTTATTTTGGTCAGGAATCAGAGTTTTGATATTTTAGAATGGTGTTTTTGTTGTAATACACATAAACCTATAAGATCATGTGAGACATGATCAGTGTGAGAAACAGGAGGATTTCAAAGATTCAACAATGCACATGCCTCTTTCCTTGTTGTTGGGGGAGGGAGAGCCCGTGGCAGAAGAGGTTGGGGAAACCGTGGGAAAGGGAGAAGAGCGATGAACCTTTCTATATGAAATGGAACTAATGTTCATGTGGCCTTTCCTTGGAAAATTTGGGATTTACCTTAGTGGTAGGGCCCCGGA
This sequence comes from Viscum album, assembly GCA_963277665.1. Classification (NCBI taxonomy): domain Eukaryota; kingdom Viridiplantae; phylum Streptophyta; class Magnoliopsida; order Santalales; family Viscaceae; genus Viscum; species Viscum album. The sequence goes on along the minus strand of OY728135.1, from coordinate 790,917,003 downwards.
GCATGTTATGGGAAGGGGATGAGTTTTTTCCTCATCAAAGTGGGGAGCGAATAAAACCCCTTCGACTGATCATTGTTTCTCATTGAATGGAAAATCCAGTGCTAACCCCTAAACCATAAAAAAGGAAGGTTCACATTGAAATCCCAAGGTTGGAATCCAGGTTACTGTGGGAATGTAGACATATATGAATTCCCAATGCCTGCACCTTTGTTGGGAGGGCCTACGTGACTCTGCTTTCCATGGGTATGTAGAATCAATGGGGTGCACTGATGTGCCCGATGGCCAAATTATACAGGTCTGGTGGCATTTGGGGAGGCTTTATCCTAGTTTAAGAGGACATTTTGGCAGAGGGATCATGGAGGATTAGACTGTAAAGCAGGGGTGAGGTTGGAATCTAAAGGAACAATACACAAAAACACCCCATTCCGCATACTGGTTTCTCATCCAGTGTGGGTAAGGCTCTGCATGCCATAGTGGTATGTGGGTAGGGGACATCTAGGTACTGGTGTGCAAAATAGGAATGAGTATCACCAACCGTGTTCCAATGTGGTACGCGGATCATCGTGCCACTTTGGGTTACATCCATGAATATATTGGGTATGCGGTGTTGGGTTCTGCCCACGTGGCGGTATGCTACGGGGATCACTATACTAAAGGATGGTCAGGGGGATTACCATTCATGAGAAATTCATCTATGAGAAGTATTTGGTTTATCATTTACCCATTGGTTTCATGGTCCAATTATTATTATTATTTAATTCCCCCATTTTATGGTTTGTGGCTAGTGGTACCTACGAAGGATGTGGTATGCGGTTCATGCTTCACCTATGAAAAAGACGGAAGTTGGAGTTCAACATCTGAGTCTCTCTTAATCCTTCATCACCCTTCGTTGTCCATATCAATCCCCTTCACCCGCCTTTTTCATTTCTAATTTGATCATTATATAGGGCATCAGACCGATAAAATCTACTGGGCACACGTCACCATTTACAGAGGCCCTTTGAATCATTATTCTGACGCACAGAAGGCTCTGTCAACCGGAGTTTGTGGAGGCTTCAGTTCACGATAATGATTCTCAGAACACTTAATGTTCTCTTAATCCACAAATTGAGGGGTTCACGTCTTGGTAAGCTGACAGTCCTCCAAGACGAACTACTTAGGTTGTCGCGGTTCATAGTTTTCCTTGCTCGTTGTCCATTACTTCTCAGAAAAGCGGTACGTGGGCCGTATCAGATACCTGGTGGTTCACAATATGTCTTCATCACATAACTTTCCTGGTGATGGTATGCGGGCAACTCAAAAAGATGAATTCATTCATGTTCCCTCAAATAAGTGAAACTTAATTTGAGTCCCTTTTCATTTATAGACTTATAGAAGTGCATGATTTCATTATTATTGTGATTGAGGGGGTATTTCTTCTCCTTAGAGGAATTATCAGAACCCTATAATGGTGTAAAGTGTGAAATATATACTGATCACAAAATTTTGATGTATATATTCACTCAGAATTAATTATAAAGGAGATATATGAGATGGATAGTATTAATCCAGGATTATGATTGCAAAATTCATTACCATCCAAGAAAGGAAAATAAAGTGGTTGACTCTTTGACTCGAAAGTGAAATTCTACATTAACCATGGTACATTTGGATAAAGATCCACTGATTTTTGATTTGATGAATTTTTGATTTTATGTTGTTGGTGTTGGTAATTACTCAATTTTATTTCAAGAGATAGTGAAATCATATCTATTAGGCAGAATTAAGAAATCCCAAAAATAAGAGTGTGAGTTTAAAAAAATATGATTAATTGGTTAAGAAGGGAATGTTACCTGAATTTAACATTCAAAATGACTGTGTTTTTTGGTTAGGAGAGATATTATACATGTTGTGTGAATCATAGTTGAAAATGTTTTTTAATGTGAAGCTCATAGTTCAATATCTTCATTTCATCATGGTTGTACTATGAAGTACATAGGTCTTTGAAATTATTTTTGCTGGGATGGAATGAAAAGAGATATTAATGACTTTAAAATGTAGTGTTTGACGTTTTAATATGTTAAAGTATAATAGTTGTTACCAAACATGATGCTTTATCATTTTCCAGTGCTATAGTGGAAAAAGGAAGATGCTTCCATGGACTTAATCATGGGATTACCAAAGACTTCTCGAGGTATCAATGAAATATGTGATGTTATTGATCAATTGAATAAATATTCTCATTTTATTCCTATTTGAGATACTCTATCTCTAGATAAGAAAAATCGATTATATATTAAGGAGATATTCAAGTTATAGAGGGTTCCTCTCTGTATTGTATCTGATAGTGATCATAGGATCAATACTAACCTTTGTAAAGGCCATCAAAAGTCATTGGGAACTGAATTAAAGTTTAGTACAATTTTTTTATCTTCAATTAGATTGGTATTCAGAATGAACAATTAAGACTATGGAGGATATGATACATTCTTGTTAATTGGATCACCAAGGATGTTCGGATCAACATACTTATTTGGTTGAGTTTTCTTATAATAATTGTTTTCATTATTGTATATAGATGCCACCATTTGAAGCATTATACGGAAAGTTTTCTCGAACTCAAACTGTTTGGGATGTATTTGGTGAATGGAAGATGATGGGACCATAATTGGTAGAAGATATGGTAGAAATAGTTTAGTTGATTCAAAACAACAAGAGGACAAGTCAAAGAAGATGGAAATGTTATGAAGATAACAAGTGGAAGGATATTTCTTTCAATGTAGGTGATCATGTATTTCACAATGTTTATCCACGGAAAATTTTCATGTGTTTTGGTGTGAAGGGGAAGATGTGACCGAGGTTCATTTGACAGTATGAAATCCTAGAGATAGTTGAATCAATTTCCTACAGGGTTGATTTAACTCATGTTTATCCCAGGTACACAATGTTTTTCATGTTTCAATGTGGGGAAAATATATGATAGATCTATCTCATGTTTTGAGTCCCGAGGTAGTTTAGTTGGAATAAAATCTTTCTTGTGAGGAACCACCAATAGAAATTCTTGACCACAGAGAGAATGTTTTGTGGAATATAGAGATTATACTGGTAAATGTTTTATGGAAAAACCATCTGGTTGAAGAGGAAATATGGGGATCTGAACATGCTATGAGGGATAAATACCCCCACTAATTTTATAAGTAAATAAAATTTTGGGGATAAAAATTCCAAAAGGGTGAAATGCTATAGAATCCCATGGATTTATAGAACAATACTTTTTCATATCTGTTAATATTAGTGCAGAAAACGTTTTTTACGTCGGTTATTTTTTATTATTTACGTCGGTTTTTAGGCGACGTTAATACGGACGACGTTATAAATAACGTTTTTTACGTCGGTTATTTAAAACCGACGTAATATCCCTAACTTCACGGTGGTTATCACGTCGGTTCATATAATAACCGATGTGATAAATATGCGCGGGGGGCTTTATCACGTCGGTTATTCCCTAAACCGACGTGATAAAAGGCCTGGGATATCGTTTATCACGTCGGTTATGTCATAACCGACGTGATAAACCCTTCCCCTGGCCTATTACCACGTCGGTTATTTAGGAAACCGACGTGATAAAAAGGCCTGGGAAACGTTTTAGCACGTCGGTTATTCAATAACCGACGTGGTAAATCGATTCCCAGGCCTTTTATCACGTCGGTTATACTAAGCACCGACGTGATAAAATCCCCGGGAAAGGTTTATCATGTCGGTTCTAGAAAAACCGACGTGATAAACCCCTACCGATTTATTTACCACGTCGGTTATTTTATAACCGACGTGAAAGAATTTTTTTTTTTTTAAATAATTGCACTGCTCTCACCAAAAAGCAACCAGAAACCAAACAAAAATAACCATGCCAGCCCTCCCCCAAGCCCCAACTGAACCCCACCCTCATCTATACCCACCTAACAACCTGGCCAGCCCTCCCCCACCACATTGGATCCCCACCACAACCCTTGGACACCCTCCACCCCTTGGACACCCCCAAGACCCCTAGTACAGCCTCAAACACCCATTGGACACCCCCCCACACCTTGACAGCCCTCCCAGACCCCTTGGACACCCCCCCCCTCATTTACACCCAACCTGCCCCTTGGACACCCCCCACCCCTTCGACAGCCCCCCACCCTCATTTACACCCCCCGAACACTAGGACAGCCCCAAACACCCCTTGGACACCCCTCCCATATCCCTTGGACACCCCCCCACCCCTTGGACACCCCCCCACCCACTGGACAGCCCCCCACCCCCTGGACACCCCCCCGACCCCTTGGAAACCCCCCCTACCCCTTGGAAACCCCCCCTACCCCTTGGAAACCCCCCCTACCCCTTGGAAACCCCCCCCCATCCCCTTGGACAGCCCCAAACACCCCTTGGACACCCCTCCTATATCCCTTGGACACCCCCCCACCACTTGGACACCCAACCGACTCCTTGGACAGCCCCAAACACACCTTGGACACCCCTCCCATATCCCTTGGACACCCCCCACCCCTTGGACACCCCCACCCTCATTTACACCCCCCCGACCCCTAGGACAGCCCCAAACACACCTTGGACACCCCTCCCATATCCCTTGGACACCCCCCAAACACCCACCCACCCCCTTGGAACCTCTCCCCCCATACCAAAATCCAGACCAGAAAAACCATCAACAGTAGAGCAAAACAAGAAGTAGAGAAAAATTAAACATTCACTTATATAACATTCAAAACATACAATGTCAACTTCAAAAAAAACTAAATCCAACCTAAACGACTACGAAATACACAATTACATTGACAATATTCAAAATTACATTTCACATTACAAACAACTAAAAGTCAATCGAACCTGTAAAATAATTTGACCACTCCACTTGTAAGTGTTTGATATCTTCAGCAGTAAAGGGTTGAGGGTCATCAAAAAGCTACAAAGGAAAAGGATAGTAGTCAACGTGTATAATGAATAAATCAAATTGAAATATTATTAGAAAGAGGAAATCTTACCAGGTCAAAACTCAGAACTGTCCCAGTTGTTATTATTTCATACATAAATCTTAACATGTAATATCCGCATTCGATGATGCCTTGTTGCTCATGACATTTCTGTTTGAATGAGTGTAAATTCAATATATTATTTTTATGTAATAAATCAAAATGTACAAATTATAAATGGATATTTACCTTCGCATGTACATATTTGATCTTGTAATTCCTTTTCTTTGCGCTTTTTCGAAAGTGGACCCATGCCCTGTTAGAAAATAATACGAATGGGGTAAATTTAAAATTCATTATAATATATAAAACTATTGTGAAATTGAAACTTACGTTTCCAATATATTCTTAAAACTTTCTCGCACATCATCATGGAGAGAGCATATCCAATAAAGTGTTTTCTCCCTAGGGCAAAAAACCCCTAACATCCAATGATCCCTGAGAAAAGGAAATTTAACGTTAGTGGTTTTTTATGTTAAAATATAATTAACTCTTTGAGAGGGATGTGTTTCATACCTCTCACAAAAAGGCATCATCCAACACTGTGTGATTACATTCTTTTCAAATCTATCAGCAATATAAAGCATTCTTTGTTCCTCATCCAATGCACATGCTTCAGGGGAAATCAATTGTGGGTCCATGAATCCATATACATCTGTCAGCTCATTCCTCTCACAAATTTTATACATATACCTAATACAAAGCAGACATAAGTATACATTTTTAATAAATATAACGCAAGGAAAAGGAGTTAAGACTTACATGATAAAAATTTGCACCACGTTGATGCCCATCTTATCTCCAGTGACAAACTCCATGATATCACTTTTCATAATCCCCACACATAGTTCACGTCCACAGACATGAGCTTCCATTGTAAAGTCATAATGATCCGCCAACAAATTTGAATATCTTGACAATTTGTCAAGACTGCTAGTATCTGCATCTGATGTCATAGCTATCTGTCTTTGTTGTTGTCTATACAGTATTTCTTTACCTTTGAAGTATTCCTGTAAAAATAAATTGAAAAATATATTAGTTTTCAAATGATAAAACATTAATAAAAATATAAAATAAAAGATATAACATCCATACCTCTATGGTAATGAGTCGAAGAAGTCTGGATGGCCAAAGTAAAAAATGGCCGATACTATGTCCAACTTTCGTCACCTCATCTGTAGGTAATGGTATCCGAGCTGATCTATCTATAATATCCTGTACAGTGACCCTCTGATTCTCTACCTCTAACTGTTGATGATGAACTGTATCTCCTATACAATATACCATCCCATATGCAACTATATGATGTTGAGGATCATCAACATACAACTCACAATAAGTAGGTAGCTGCGGCGGAGGAGGAGGATCAAAAATGGGGTCCGCAGGCTGAGGTGGGGGAGTGGGAGCTACTGGGAGAGGTGGAGTGGGAACTGCACCCTGAAATTGTCTTTGCAAGTCTGCAAACATTAACTGCACCGATGCTCTAATCTTGTCCTCCATTGTCTCATTAATATTATGGACTTCAGCCTCCAACGATTCTATTTTTTTTTATAAACTCCCTCAACGTTAGAAGTTGAGGAACGTGGCAACACTTTTCTTACCGATACACCTGCCGAATATCCTCTTACACGGCCAGGATGTTCGGGCTTTCCCAATGCCACAGATAAAATATCTTCCCTCCCAGATGGTGTAAATGTCCCCTGTGAACTCTGCTCCTCAAGAGAGTCCTGTAATAATTAATTGAACTTTTCTATAATGATTGGAAATATATGACGAAAATAGTAAACTTAAATAAATAAAATAGATATCTTACAATCCTCTCAACTACGAGTCTCGATTCTTCCGAAAGATATTGTCCTTTTTTGCCCTTCCGAGCTCTTTTCCATTTCTCATGTCTAGATGGAGGGGATGGAGGGGCCACCTCTCCAGAGCTTGAAGACTCAGCTCTTAGTTGTTGAAATTTTTCTGCCATCATTTGTTCTTCCAATAATGCATACCCTCCCCGAGATAAACTATGAGGGTATACATTTTTAGATTGGATCTCTTGATGAGCTTTCCTTGTTTGCTGTAAATTAAGAATAAGTAATCATTAACAAAACAATAATAAGATCATTTATATAAGAAAGCTTATAAAAGTTTACATTGCCCTTACCAAAAATGATTCTTTTCTTCTACTTTCAAAAAATTGTCTCCATGTGTCTTCATCTATAAAAGGATATATACGACATGGATTCTCACGACTCCTATGACCATAAATGAAATCAGATGAGAGGGTTGATTTGAAATCCCTCCATCTCCTAGCAGCCAACGATAAGCATTTCTTCCTGACTCCTCCAGTGTCAGGAATATCAAATGTCATCTGATAAAAAAGAGGTTAAAAATATTATATATACTAGAAACATTTAAAGAACAGTCAAACAATAGCAAAAGATCTTACCAAAATGGTCTCCCACAGCTGAGAAATTATCGCCTTATCCACACTTCTCCAATCATCATAAAGAATGCTTACTTTGCTCTTAGCCTGAGTTGCTACAAAACCCTTAAAATCTTTAGCATTTGGACCTCTAGGAAGATCATCCTCATCAAACTCCACGACTATCCTCTCCTCCTTCGTACGGGCAAGTGATAATTTTGGTAAACGTGTGCACCCACGCTTACCAACCTTTGAACTCTTTTTCGTAATAGGAGCATGTGAATGTTCCTCCCCAGATGTATGACCAATATGCTCATCTCCAGAATCATGTGGCTGATCAACTGATTGATCTGTCATTTTCCTTCAAATCAAAAAAACAAACATTAGTTCACAAATAGAAAAGTGTACTAAATTACATAATAGTAAACATCGGTAATATGATAAGCATGTTAAACAATGATAAACATGGTAAACACAGGCAAAATGTTGCCAAGGAGTTGGCATAAGAAAGCTGAAAAGTGGACTCACTGATGCCACCGGCCGGCCGCTGGCTCACCACCGGCCGGCCGGTGGAGCAGACAGCCTTCCTCTGTCTGGACCACCGGCCGGCCGCTGGATCACCACCGGCTGGCCGGTGGACCAGACAGAGCCTTCCTCTCTGTCTAAACCACCGGCCGGCCGCTGGCTCCTCACCGGCCGGCCGCTGGTGATCCAGACAGAGAGGAAGGCTCTCTGTCTGGTCCACCGGGCGGCCGGTGGTGATCCAGCGACCGGCCGGTGGACCAGAAAGAGAGCCTTCCTCTCTGTTTGAACCACCGGCCGGCCGCTGGCTCAACACCGGCCGGCCGCTGGTGATCCAGACAGAGAGGCTCTGTCTCTGTCTGTACCACCGGCCGGCCGCTGGCTCACCACCGGCCGGCCGGTGGTTCAGACAGAGAGCCTTCCTCTCTGTCTGAACCACCGGCCGGCCGCTGGCTCAACACCGGCCGGCCGCTGGTGATCCAGACAGAGAGGAAGGCTCTCTGTCTGAACCACCGGCCGGCCGGTGGTGAGCCAGCGGCCGGCCGGTGGTACAGACAGAGAGGACCGGTTGCCGGTGCGCGCAGGACTTCTCCTCTTTACGGTTTTTATTGTTTTATCGTTTTGGTTTGATACATATTTTAATAAGTAAAAAATTTACAGTATCTAACATTATATGAAAAAACTAAATGTAAACAAGATATATACTTGTGTTACCTGTAATTTTAGGAATGTACAGTTGGATTGTTTTCCCAAATTCCTTCGTCGTGATCGTTCCTAATGGCACAAACCATGTCTTCAACATACTCATCATTATGTTCTGTTAATCTTTCCATGGAAGTAGGGATCTCACATAAATCAGCATCTTCATCAAATTCATCCTCACCAACATATTGGTTTTTCCCTTGTAAAACAACAGCCCACTGCATATCTGATTGATCTACTACATAGAAAATTTGTTTGGCATGTGTTGCCATTATAAAAGAATCAGCTGTGTCTTCCAATCTATTCAGATTAACAAGTGTCATTCCAAATTCATCGTGTCTGACACTGTTGTTACCGATAAACCATTTACAGTTAAAAACGGGAACTTTAATTTTAAAGTAATCAGCCTCCCATATGTCTTCAATCACTCCATAATATGCACTTGATGCCGAAATTGGGTTTCTGTCCTTAGCACTCGAAAAATGCATTGCTTCTGCAAACACCAATACACCACTATTCTGAACTGCACTTCTGTTGTCCTGAGCTTTCGTATGAAATGTATAGCCATTAATGTCATAAGCGGACCATGTTATCACATTTAAAGATGGACCACCCACTATCCATTTTAATGTCTCTGATACATCTGATCTACCAAGCAAGGTCTTTTTAAACCATGGCAAAAAAGTTTTGTTGTGCTCATTCAAAATCCACATTTCTTTCTTCTTTGGATGACATTGTTTCAACTCATTAATATGCAATGTGATATACGGTTGAACATCAGCTATGTTATTCAAGATGTATGATTCTAACTTCTTCATATGTTCAGCTGACAGTGATTTGACTTTCAAGCCACGAATCCCCTTTCCCTCATTATTAACCCGTTCATGGCGAGATGGAGGCAAACCTATGTGTTGCGCCGTAGCCAAGTAACTCGTACAAAACTCTGCTACCTCCTCAGAAATATACTTTTCAATAATGGAGGCTTCAGGTCGATATGGATTTTTAACATATCCCTTTAATATTTTCATATACCTTTCAAAAGGATACATCCAACGAAGATATACAGGTCCACAAAGCCTTATTTCTCGAACCAGATGAATCAGTAAATGCACCATCATATCAAAAAAATTTGGAGGAAAATACATTTCCAAATGACAAAGTATAATAATTGCATCCTTTTCCAAAATGTTCAAAGCATTCACATCAATCGCCTTGTTGCAAATTGAATTGAAAAAATAACACAACCTCATTATAGTCTTTCTGACACGGATGGGCAATATTCCACGCAGTGCAACTGGTAGAATTTGTTGCATCATGATATGACAATCATGTGATTTCATACCTATCAACTTCAAGTCTTTCAATGAGACAAAATTTTTTACATTTGAAGAATAACCTTGAGGCACTTTGATATCATGAAGACACTGACAGAAGCTACTTTTCTCCCTCTTCGATAATGTATGACAAGCCGGGGGAAGAAATGTTCGTCTTCCTTTAGGAGTGGGAGCTAACTCTAAACGTATTCCCATTGACAGTAGGTCTAACCTTGCATTCAACCCATCTTTTGTCTTTCCTTTAATATCTAGCAATGTTCCGATCAAAGAATCACAGATATTCTTCTCCACGTGCATGACATCAATATTATGTTTGACTTCATGATACCTCCAATATGGTAGCTCAAAAAATATTGACCTTTTCTTCCAAATATGTCTATCATTACCAGATTTCTGTGTCTTTCCCAATGTCACATCAAGGTTTTTCACCCTCTCAAAATAAAATTCTGGGGATAAAGGTTGAGGTGCAGTATCAAATTCTTGTGAGCCATTGAATGCCTTTTTTAGTCTTCTATAAGGGTGATCCATAGGCAAAAACTTTCGATGACCCATGTACACTGTTTTCCTCCCATGATGCAATTGACAATATGACGTCTGTTGTTCGCAAATTGGACATGCTTTATGCCCTTTAACACTGTATCCAGACAAATTTCCATATGCTGGGAAGTCATTTATAGTGAATAGAAGCACTGCATGCAGTTGAAAATATTCCATTTTATAAGAATCATACACCCTAATACCATCAGCCCATAAAAGTTTCAAATCATCAATCAGCGGTGACAAGTATACATCAATATCATTGCCGGGTTGCTTTGGACCAGAGATCATGATACTCAACATGACATATTTGCGCTTCATACAAACTTCAGGAGAGAGGTTGTAAATTACCAATAAAACAGGCCATGAACTATGTGTGCTACTGAGGGTTCGGTATGGATTCATTCCATCTGTGCACAAGCCTAGTCTCAGATTTCTAATTTCATTTCCAAATGTAGGGTACTGGGCATCAATTTTCTTCCATTGTGGACAATCAGCTGGATGACGTATTTTTCCATCACATACCCGCTCATCAGCATGCCATCTTAACCTTTTTGCATCATGTGAATTAGCAAATAAACGTTTGAAACGAGGAATTATAGAAAGATACCAAAATACCTTTGAAGGGAGCTTTGTAATCTCTACATCAGCTTGTGATTTTTCTTTCACCTTATACCGTGATGTCCCACATTTGGGACACTCTTTCAGAAATTCATATTCCTTCCTATATATAATGCAGTCATTCGGACATGCATGTATTTTCCTGTATCCCAATCCCATCGGGCATAATATTTTTTTGGCCTTATAATGTGAATCTGGAAGATCGTTATATTTTGGAAGAATGTCTTTCATCAATTGTAGCAGCTCTGTAAAACTTCTGTCACTCCATCCATGTTTCGCCTTCAGGTTAATCAATCTTAACACCGCCGACAAAACCGTAAAATCTGTACAACCAGGATATAATGGTTTTTCGGCATCACCATATAGACGTGCAACTCTCGGTTCTATCTCAATTTGTTCTGCTACAATATCGCGAATCATTTCATCAATTCCATCGGAGTTACCATCTTGCGATTCATTATCATCAGTGACATTCTGTCCAGTTTCGCCATGCCAAATCCAAGGGTTGTAACTCGGATTGAAACCATGACAAATCAGATGATCTTTTATCTCTCTACTTTTCAACTTCTTCATATTCAGACATTTCAGGCATGGACAGAAAAAAATGTCACTACTTGGAACATTTCGTTTAGCAAATTCCAAAAAGGCATCAACACCTTCCTCATATTAATTGCTCATTCGATGTGCCGTAATCCAACTTCGACTCATTATTACCTATAAAAAATAGCAAAAATATATATATTTTTTAGATAAGACAAATATATGTTTATATGAAAAAAATCATAATTTGAATATAACAATTTTGAAATATAAAACAAATCGATGTGTAAACCCCCCTGGACACCCCCCGACCCCTCTGGACAGCCCCCCACCCCTCCTGGACACAACCCCCCACCCCCGACCTGCTTGGACACCCCCCTGGACACCCCCCAACCCTCTGGACAGCCCCCCCACCCCTCCTAAACACCACCCCCACCCCCTACCCCCTTGGACACCCCCCTGGACACCCCCAACGCCCACCCACACCCTTGGACAGCCCCCCACACCCACCCACCCCCTTGTAAACCCCCCTGGACACCCCCTGACCCCTCTGGACAGCCCCCCATCCCTCCTGGACACCACCCCCACCCCCTACCCCCTTGGACACCCCCCTAGACATCCCCCAACCCTCTGGGCAGCCCCCCCACCCACCCGGACAACCCCAAATACCCTCTGGAGAGGCCGCCACCCACTTGGACAGCCCCCCACACCCATCCACCCCCTTGGACAGCCCCCCACACCCATCCACCCCCTTGGACACCCCCCTGGACACCCCACCGACCCCTCTGGACAGGCCGCCACCCCCTTGGACAGCCCCCCACACCCACCCATCCCCTTGGACACCACCCTGGACACCCCCCAACCCCTCTAGAAAGCACCCCCACCCCTCCTGGACACAACCCCCCACCCCCGACCTGCTTGGACACCCCCCTGGACACCCCCCAACCCTCTGGACAGCCCCCCCACCCCTCCTAAACACCACCACCCACCCCCTACCCCTTGGACACCCCCCTGGACACCCCCCAACACCCACCCACGCCCTTGGACAGCCCCCCACACCCATCCACCCCCTTGGACAGCCCCCCACACCCATCCACCCCCTTGGACACCCCCCTGGACACCCCACCGACCCCTCTGGACAGACCGCCACCCCCTTGGACAGCCCCCCACACCCACCCATCCCCTTGGACACCACCCTGGACACCCCCCGACCCCTCTAGAAAACACCCCCACCCCTCCTGGACACAACCCCCCACCCCCGACCTGCTTGGACACCCCCCTGGACACCCCCCAACCCTCTGGACAGCCCCCCCACCCCTCCTAAACACCACCACCCACCCCTACCCCCTTGGACACCCCCCTGGACACCCCCCAACACCCACCCACGCCCTTGGACAGCCCCCCACACCCACCCACACCCTTGTAAACCCCCCTGGACACCCCCGACCCCTCTGGACAGCCCCCCGCCCCTCCTGGACACCACCCCCCACCCCCTACCCCCTTGGACACCCCCCTGGACATCCCCCAACCCTCTGGACAGCCCCCCCACCCACCCGGACAACCCCAAATACCCTCTGGAGAGGCCGCCACCCACGTGGACAGCCCCCCACACCCATCCACCCCCTTGGACACCCCCCTGGACACCCCACCGACCCCTCTGGACAGGCCGCCACCCCCTTGGACAGCCCCCCACACCCACCCATCCCCTTGGACACCACCCTGGACACCCCCCGACCCCTCTGGACAGCCCCCGACCCCTCTAGATAGCACCCCCACCCCTCCTGGACACAACCCCCCACCCCCGACCTGCTTGGACACCCCCCTGGACACCCCCCAACCCTCTGGACAGCCCCCCCACCCCTCCTGGACACCACCCCCCACCCCCTACCCCCTTGGACACCCCCCTGGACACCCCCCAACACCCACCCACACCCTTGGACAGCCCCCCACACCCACCCACCCCCTTGTAAACCCCCCTGGACACCCCCCGACCCCAAATCCATGCACCTATGCCATGGTTGTGTGTGAATAAAGTAGTAACAACTGTAAAAGGGCAACCCATCCAAATGGACACGCCCCAACCCTCTCGGGGATTTATAGAAAACGATGAAAAATTAGTGAAATCATAAAATTACTCAATATTGCAAGTCGAACAAATAGATCTAGGGATGATAAATAAGATTATGGTGCCAAAACGAGTTAAAAGGGTTCGCAATCGAAGAATCTTAGCTAGTTTCAACAAAAAAATCACAACACATATATATTTACTATCCGCGAAAAAAAACGAACGAGTGGGAGGATTACCTGAGTGCTGCGAGTTTAGATGATTGATCCGAGGAGATTAAATATGAGAAACGATGATCGCAAAACGAATCTAAACCAACGAAATGGACGAGCCGATTCGGGTTTACGCGCGAGAGAGACGAGTCGCGACTGTCGAAGGTAAACTCGCGAATGACAATCCACGGGTCTGGGTAAATTTTTAATTGAGTTATCACGTCGGTTATTCAATAACCGACGTGATAATTGTTTTAAAAACATTTATAACGTCGGTTATTTCACTAACCGACGTAAAAAACTTCCTCCGATTCATTGTTTACGTCGGTTATATAATAACCGACGTAAAAAATGGCTCAAAATCCGCGTTTTTTTACGTCGGTTATGGAATAACCGACGTCAAAAACATCTGCGGATTCTTTTTTTACGTCGGTTATTTTATAACCGACGTCAAAAAGCCTTCAAAAACCGCGTTTGTTACGTCGGTTATTCAATAACCGACGTGAAAGGGCCTTCGAAAACCGCGTTTTTTACGTCGGTTATAAAAATAACCGACGTAAAAAACGAAGCCGCGAGATTAATAACGTCGGTTATTTGTATAACCGACGTTAAATGTGTACCGAACACAGGTTTTTACGTCGTTTATTTCTTAACCGACGTAAAAAACCTCGTTTTACATATTATGACGTCGGTTTTATATAACCGACGTAAAAAATGGTGACGTAAAAAACGTTTTCTGCACTAATTAATAATAAATTAATTTTATGTTAAAGTGGATGCCTTTTCTTATAGTGTATTCGACATGTAGAAATGGTGTAACACCCTGACCCTAGTTACCCAAAGTAGTTGCATTATTACATAACATTGGCATGATACATGGAATCATGTACTGAAAGAAAGATCAGTTTAGTTTCCATGGAAGTACAAGATACATTCATAAGTTTTACATTACATTTTGAAATAAAAACATCAACAACATTTTGTACCATTTTTAACACACTTATATCCTTATCCTATTCGTACAGGTCAACCATAAAATACTTTTCACATCCTATGAAAAATAAAACATAAAAGGGGTGAGCTCAGATGCTCAGTAAGGATAACAGTATAGCAGAAACAATCATAAATAAGTATTAACATTTAAGGAAATGTATAAGACTAAAACAAAAGCCTTTAAAACTTAAACATCAACATAATATGGAAAAGATAAAATCAAATAATTCTATTTACATAATCACAAGGATATTCTACTAGTCGAATAATCACATTAAATATTAATATCCTCTTTCAAAATGATGGAATGCATAATGCCAGACTTCAAAACCACATAGTCAAGGTCGTATGCCAAGACTAAAAATAAGATTTTGTCAATGCCTTGTTGAAAGACACTAGTTTATCTCATGAGACCTACCGATGCTTCAAGGAGTCATTTCAAACTCCACCTGTCACTTACTAAGTCCAATGCATTCCTCATATGAAAAGGTTTAAACATGACATAAACATTCATATTAAAACTAGCATACAAAATTTCAATACATTATCCATAAACCATGAATGGTATAAGAATAAAACATCCACCTTCAAACATATCACAAAACATTCAATAAAATATGGGTGATTTGTATCATAAAATTTTAACTTTAAATAGACTTAAAATCAATCAGTGGATGTTGACATAGATGAAATGAAAACTTTTTTTTAGAGAAATACCACTTTCTATTTTGAAATCATTTAAAATTAATATAATTATAAAAGAAAACATTCATTTTTAAAATATATTTATAAGATTTTATGGGAAGCTTAGACAATGATATAATGTAGGAAAATAGCCACACCCACCGTATAAGTTAAAAAAACATTCTTACCTTAATTTTGTCGAAAAGGTAAAAAAGCACCTTGTTTGGAAAAGGACAGAAAGATTCATTTCAAAACATATATGGTAAAATAAGGGTATAAATTACTTTAACACATAGTATAGTAAATAGTAAAATAGTTCTGAATTACATTTTTAAGAAACCATGGATGTGGATGATAAAGAGGTCCAAGTAGATACTTACGTAAAAACAACCTTAGATAATAAAGAGATTGTGAAATTTATCCTTAACTTGTACTTTTACATAGTAGATGGTATGTTAAACTCTTGTATAATAGTTAACACACTATTATTAAATTATACAATAACTATATACATAAATATGATATAATGTATGATCTTCTAATATTGCTTTTTTAATAATATTTTAGTACTATCATCATTTTGGGTGTTGACTGAGCTGTTTTCCATTATATGCAGGGTTACGTAAGACAAGTTTATTATATATATGATGTATTTTATTCATATCTAGAATGATATTAAGTTATTAAAAATTATTTTAATCAAAAAATGAAAATTAATTAAGAATGATTATGATGGGGAAGGAATGTCATCGCATGCATTGAGACAGTAATCCATATGTACGCACGAGCAATAATATCATTATATTGATTTTGAAATCATATGTAGTTGAATGGTATATCATATATACAGAATCATTAACATGTTATATTTATTATTTACATCTGTTATATATAATATTCTAGAGTTATTATTTTATAATGGAAACAACAAGGAAAGAGGAAGTGGAATAAGAAGAGAACATGGAAGAGGGTGGTGAAATTATTACCTATTTTTCGGGTGTATCCTTTTGAGTGGATCAAAAGGGCTCCATAGGATGGATTTATGATCAAACTAAGTCCTCTATGATATAGTGAGGGAAATTGGGAGGATGTTGGGGTAGGGTTTGTCTGAGCCAAACGGCTTTCGATGAGTGATTTTGAGAGAATGGGAAGTTTCCTTTTATAAGAGAGGTGTGGGGCACCTTAGGTAAAGATTGAAATATTATTTTATAATAAAATAATTTTCAGTTTATAATGGATCCAAAATGATTTATTTCAAGGATAAGGTAGGAATGGGTCTAAAAACTCTCATAAAATAGTTTTTAGACAGGTTTGGGTTACCATATTAAACTTATCTTTTAGATTTAACACTTAGTTAAATATTTTAACTTTTACCAAGTATTCTAGTATTATTATAATATTTGGTTAATAAACTTACTATAAAATTACAAAAGAACCTCAAGTGGTTAATTAATAATATACCTATCATTATATAAGTTCTTTGGAAGAACCTTAGATTTTAAAGACTATATATAATTTAATAATATAATATTTGTTTTAAAAACTCATTTATGTCAACCTTTGACACTATTTAGTATTTGGATTATTGTGAATTTAATCACAACATGATTACATTGAACCAAATACATTGAATCAACCCTAACATTTCATATTCACCTATAAAATTCGTGGATGTCATAAATAAAATGAAATTATATTTATTTTAATATTTACAATACCATTTATTTGATTCATTCATTAATAAGGTAATTACTGCATCACCATTGTGTAAAAAATAAATTTAATTATTTAATGTCTAAAAATTATAAATAAAATAAAATTATGTAGGAAATAATTTTATATTTATAATGAATATATATAGTAAAGAATATAACTTATATAAAAACATTTACGTTTTTTACTAAAAGATACATGTTTATGTCATTTGTCTTTTTTTAAATTAATTAATATAAAGTGTCATTATCACTCTCAATTGGCTCCATCGGGTTCTTTAATCGACCTAGGGATGTCCATGGCCAGATAGGTATCAACCGATAGGAATATTACACATTTTAGGGTAATATAATATTATTATTATATTATATTTTACCCTTATTTGTTGTATTTACCCTTTAACCATGTTAAATAAAATATTTACCAAAGTAATTATTCATAATGTCTAAAAATAAAAGTTACATATTTTCACAATTTGGACCTCCTGATTCTCAATATGGAATCCATTTTCAAAATTTAAAACACAAGATAGGAATAAATTAATTTAAATGTAATTTATATTTTCAAAACAAAAGGCGTGTTTTTAATTAGTAGTAACTATCAAAAGATTGACACTTCTTTATGTCCAATTTAAATGTGAAATTACATAAAAATACATAAATATTATTAAATGATAAAAATTTAATCTAATTATACATTAAAGCCACTCATATTTTAAATTTAAAACTATAAATTATTTTTATTAAAAAATTTGTTTTTAATTAACATTTTGTATTTTTCACTATTCATCAATAATTGAATGTTTTCAGAAAAGTACAAAAAATTCACCCTTAGCTAATTTTAACATTCCGAATTCAAAAATGAAGTCAATTTTGAGAAATAAAATTTATAAAATTTCAAAAGTGGTTATTACAATTTATTACTACTAGTGTGATTGGTCATGGTGTGTTAAAATTCCAAGTTACATACAATTAAAGATAATGTATTATTCAAAGGTAAACGTACCATGGATGCTTGGGGTGTTACATTCTCACCACTTTAAAATAAGATATTTCTCAAAATTTATAGAATATTATTTCAAAAATGATTCGGGTGGTTCTTCATCATAAGATCCTCTGGTTCCCATGTTTCCTCTTCTATCTTATGGTTTCACCATTGAACTTTTACCAGACGAGTTGTCCGGTTCCGCAACATTTGTTATTTGGTATCATGAATTTTGACTGCATATTCACAATAAGACATATTAGGTTGCAGTTCCATTTCTTTAAAGGTGAGTACATGCATTGGGTCCGTCATTTATTTTCTCAACAGTGATACATGGAAGACATCATAATCTTTGGAGAGACTTGGAGGCATTTCCAAATGGAAAGCTACAACCCTAATTCAATTTAAAATTTTGAAAGGTCTGATGTACCTGTGACATAATATACCCTTCTTACCAAATCGTATAACTCCCTTCCATGGAGATACCTTCAAGAAAACATGATCTCCAACCTAAAATTCCATATCCTTCCTTCGGTTATCGACATATATCTTTTGCCTACTTTGAGATAATTTGATGTGGGTTTGGATAACCCTCACCTTTTCTATCGTTTCCTCAACATGTTTTTGGCCTATGAGTTTTCTTTCACCAACATCAACCCAATAAGTTTGTTTGCGATATCTCTTTCTATATAACGCTTCATATGGTGCCATCTGAATACTTGAATGGAAGCTATTATTATAGGAAAAATTATACCATAGGTAAATATTGATCCCACATACTTGAAAGTCATCTAAGAAATATCCCAACATGTATTTTATGCATTCAATACTCTGTTCTGAATTTCCATCAGTTTGAGGGTGGTACGCAGTGCTCAAAAAATGTTCATTTTCCAGGGCTTTCTGAAGACTTTTCCAGAATCTTGATGTAAAACGAGGATCACGATCTGAAACAATCGATAGAGGTACACCATGGAGTCTTAAAACTTCATTAATATATAGTCATTCCAGACGATCAAGTGGTAAGAATTCTCTTATAGAAAGAAAATGTGCTGACTTGGTAAGATGATCAACAATGACCCATATTACATCGTTCATTCTAGGAGTCTTTGGTAGCCCCATGAAAAATTTCATCGTAATATTATCCCATTTCCACTCAAGTATGGGATGAGGTTGCATTAATCCTCCAAGATTTTTCCTGCCAGCATTCACTTTTTGATAAACCATATATCATGACACAAAATCATCAATCTCCCTCTTCATGTTGTCCGACCAAAAATTTTCCTTCAAATATCTCTACATCATGGTGATCCCAGGGCGTATATTAAAATTGGAGCTATGAGAATCATCCAACAATTCCTTTTTTAGATCAGGTATATCGAGAAAAAAAATCTATTCACAAATTTTAAAATTCCATCTTTATATACGAAGTTGATCAATATCGTCTCATTCACAGCTTTACTTTTTTTTTGAAATTCCTCATCATCGGTCTGGAAAATTTTTATCCTTTCCAGTAAAGATGGTTTGGAAACCATTTGAAAAAGTACTGATGTTTCAACGTCCATGGTTATTCTTATGTCCATCTTTACTGAATCCCTAAATACAAGATCAAATTCAACTCTCATCTTATTCAAAACTCCATGATCCTTTCTACTCAAATCATCTACCACCTTATTTACCTTCCCCGGGTGGTAGTGTATAGTGAAATCATAATCCTGGAGTAGTTCAAGCCATCTTATTTGCCTCATGTTGAGTTCTTTTTGTGAGAAAATATACTTCAAACTCTTGTGATCAGTATACATCTCACAATTTTCACCATAGAGATAGTGTCTCCATATTTTCAGAGCAAAGATTTCAGTTTCTAACTCAAGGTGATGAGTATGATAATTTTCTCATGATTTTTTTTTCATGATGCATAGGCAATAACTCTATCATTCTACATAAGGATACAACCAAGTCCTTTATTTGAAGCATCACTATAAATAACAGACCCATCATTCCCCAATGGTAGTGTCAATATAAGATCATTGACTAATATTCTATTCAGTTATTCGAAACATTATTTACACTCTTTTTTCCAAACTAATATAACCCCTTTATGTGTGAGCTTGTTTAAAGGGTTTTCCAATAAGGAAAAATTCTGGAAAAAAAACTCCAATAATAACTTGCTAAACCAATAAAACTGTGTGCCTGAGATATACTCATCGGTTCTGGCCAATATTGGATTGCCTTTATCTTTTAAGGATCAATAGAGATACCATCCTTGGAGATAATATGGCTCAAAAAATAAATCTCTTGAGGCTATAATTCACACTTGATAAACTTATCATATAATTTATTTCTTCTAAGAGTATTCAGAATACTGTACAAGTGATTTTCATGATCTTCGTAGATTTTTGAGTATACCAATATATCATCAATACATACCACTACAAATTCATCATGATATTCCTTGAAAACTCTTTTCATTAGATCAATGAAGATAGAGGGTGCATTAGTCAATCCAAAAGGCATTAAATTAGAATCGTAATGCCCGTACCTGGTTCGAAATGTGGTTTTTTGAATGTATTCCTTCATCACACATAACTGGTCATATCTAGATTGAAGGTCAATCTTTGAAAAATATGGACCTCCATGAAGTTGATTGAATAAATCATCAATGTGAGGTAGGGGATACTTTTTCTTTATTGTTAGAGCATTTATCTCCCTGTATTCAATGCCCAACCTCCTGGATCCATCCTTATTCTTAACAAAAATAACATGGGATCCCCATGGATAAACACTAGGGTGAATAAATTACTTATTACTCAATTCCTCTAGTGGTTTTTTACTTCCACTAATTCCACAGTGTCCATTCTATAAGGGGCCTTCGATATGGGCCTTGAACTAGGAATTAAATTAATGGAGAACTCAATTTTATTATTCATGAGGATGTCTAGGTAAATCTTCTAGAAACACATCTACATATTCTTTCAAAATAGGTACATTCTCTATTCGAACATTCTGTTCCTCACCCATAATTATTTCATTCTCATCCTCCCCAAAAATAGAATTTAGTAGAGCTACTGGGGGTGGATCAAGATAAGAATCAGCTAGCGACGATTCATCTCTAAAGATAAGGTACTCTTTATCATTAGCGAGAATTGTAACGCCCTTATTCTTATAATAAATGTTCACATCATGGTCCAAAATCCAAACCATACTAAAGATTATGTGAAATTCAATCATATGTATGATGATGAGATTAGCAGATAATTAACATTTGTATGCCCTAATGAGAACTGATTCAAAAATCCTTGTTCCGACAATAATTCCAAAAGGTGTTTCTACTGAAAAATACCTTGTTAATTCAAATTAAAAATATGTAATTTTCTTAGAAAACTGGGAAGATATGAAACAATGTGATGATCTAGATTTAAATAAAGAATCGGTCGAACTTGAGTAAACCATTAAATTACCTACCACCACTTCTTTCGGAGCTTCAACCTCAACAGTAGTGATCTCATAAGATTGGCCTTGCTACCTTGACCTTTTATGAGGTAATTTCCCTTAGCACACAATACATTCATTTTCATAATGACCCTTTTCTCTATAATTATATCATTCAACATTGATATCCAATTTCTTCCCCTTGCAATCACGATTTTGGTGGCCTTTTTCACCACACTTGTAACAGACTCTCATTCCCTTCAGGCAAGTACCAGGGTGTTTCTTCCCACATTTACCATTGGATTGAAATTAAACCTTTCACTTCTTCCACTTATTTCAATTTCCAAAGTGTTCAGAAGATCTCTCATTTCATTGAAGTCGTAATACTTAGAGAATTCCTTTTCTATCTGGATAGTGCATGAGACAATAACTTCAAATGATAAGAAGGATTATGAGACTAATTCTAGATGTATAAATGGATTTAACCCATCATTTAATCAATAAATATTACTCCTTGGGTTAGATATATAATCTGTTGCATCCCTTGTAAAACTTGTAATGTTATCCTTATATTTTGCGACATTGTCATCCTCTTTTTTCCTCAAACTCAGAAATTGTCTTTCCATATATGCTTGATGGTCATGATGAATGTCTTTTTCTAAGAAATTCTCTTTATACCCCCTCCATTCCACGTTTGATACTTCTTCATCTTCTTTTGTGTTTTGGATTATTGACCACCATTGATCTGAATCTCTTGTGAGGTGGTAAACTCCCATGACAACTGTTTCCCTTTCGATACACCCCAAAGCATTAAATATTTTCCCTGAGGAACTTATTAATTTATCACCTACTAATGGATTTGTTATACCATTTAATGTTGGTTGTTTTTTCCTTATAAATATTTCTAACATTGATCCTCCACATTGTGGATCATGGAGCTCTATACAGGTAAGGTTATTATTCATAACCTGAGTGAGTTGTCCCAGTATGGTGATAACCTGATCAACATCAGTTGCATCACCAAATCCACTATAATTATCTTGAGTATGATGTAAATACCAACATGGATTACGTGGGTTTATACGGATTCTATTACTTCCACTATGTGCCATTTCTAAACAATGGCATACAATGGATTAGTTTATGAATCACAATTCATAATTCTGAACTAGTAAAACACTTAACATAAATTTAATAGTTTATGGATATAATCCATAATCATAAAAATATTTTCTTTGAGGAGGTATTTACTTATAAACCCTTAATAATGTTTTGTATTGAAAATGGTAATTATCATAAGAATATCCCCCGGGAGTGTCGTAACCAAGAGTACAGCAAGGAACATTGTCGTGCACCAATTCATGTTCAAGTCTAGCTCCAATAATTGTTTTTAAGTTTTACCCCTAGGTACATCTATTCCAGAGCCACCTCTACCTGGTCGTATCCAGATAGAGATGTATTGATTGAAAAAATCAAAAAATCTCTACGATACCAAAATTCAAGGATGTTCTTCTATATTAATCCTCAAATTCCATCTTAGCGTAGTGTTCTCTAATGAGATTTTTTTTCTAAATATAGCTTCCATGGTTTGTACTAATCTTTATCTAATACCAAATATAAAACCCCAGCCCCAGTTTCCCAAAGTCGGTGAATTATTACATAGCATTGGCATTATACAAGGAATCATGTCCTGATAGACCAACCAGTTTAGTATCCTTGATTGTACTAAATACTTTCATATGTTTTACATTATATCATGAAATAAAAACATCAACATATTTTTTTACCCTTTTAAACACACTTATATCATTATCCTATCCTTGCTGGTCAACAATTAAATACTTCTTCACATCCTCTAAAAATAAAACATAGAATGGGTGAGCTCAGATGCTCATTAAGGATAACAATATAGAAGAATCTTTCATAAATAAGCATAAATATATAATTCAATGTATAAGACTGAAACAAAACCCTTTTAAACATAAACATCAATATAATATAGAAAATATAAAATCAAATAATTCCACTTACTTAATCACATGGATATTCTACCAGTAGAATAATCACATAAAATATATATAGTTGTATTCATAATGATGGAATGCAAAATACCAGACTGCATAACCACATAGTCAAGGCCTTGTGCCAAGAAAACATATAAGATTCTATCAAGGCCTTCTTCCCAAACACAAGTGCTTCTCATGAGACCTACCGAAGCATCGAGGAGCTATAGCGATATCCATCCATTACTTACTAAGTCCAATGCATTCCTCATTTGAAAAGGTTAAAACATAATATAAACATTCATATTAAAACTAGCATACGAAATGTCAATACATTATCCATAAACAATGAATGGTATAAATAAAAAACATCCAGAGTCAAACATATCACAAAACCTTCAATACAATATGGAATATATTTATCATAAGAAAACTTCAAAAAAGCTTAAAATCCTTCAAAGTAGGTTCATATAGATGAAATCAAAACTTCTTTAGAGAAATAGCTATTTCAATTTTGAAATCATTTAAAATTAATATAATGATAAAAGAGAACATGTATTTTGGAAATATTATTATATAATTGTATGGGACTCTTCGACGTTTATATAATGATAGAAAATATCCACACCTACCGTATAAGTTAAAAATCATACTTACCTTAATTTTCTCTAAAAGGTCATAAAGTACCTTATTTAGAAAACGGCGGAAAGATTACTTTTAAAATATATATGGAAAAATAAGGGTATAAATGTATTTAAACAATAGTATAGTAAATAGTAAAAAAAATTTGAATTACATTTTTAAGAAAACACAGATGCAGATGATAATTAGGTCCCAGTAGACACTTACATAAAAACCACCTCGGATAATAATGTGATTGTGAAATTAACCCTTACCTTGGACTTTTCCTTAGTAAATGGTCTGTTAACCTCCTTTATAATACATAAAACATTTTTATTAAATTATTCAATAACTATACACATAAATGTGATATCATATATGATCTTATAAATCTTCTTTACTAATAATATTTTAGTAGTATCATCGTTTTGGGTGTTAGCTGATCTATTTTCATTTATATGCTTGGTAATGTAAGTCATGTTTGTTATGGATATGATGTATTTTATTCATATCCACAATGATATTATGTTCATAAAAATTATTTTTAAAAATAAAATGATAATTATTCTTTAATTATTACGATGGGGAATGAATCTAACTGCGTTCAAGGAGATGGTAATTTGTACATACGCACGAGTGACAAAATCATTATATTGATGGTGAAATCATATGTAATTGGATGTTATATCATATATACAGAAGTATTAACATGTTATATTTATTATTTACATTAGTTATACTCATTATTATACCCATCCAAATAATGAAGTGTTTGAATAATAATCTTCACTACAACGTGGTGACGGTAAGCAGTATGTATGTATGTATGGTGACATTGTCATTCCTATAATGGACAGAATAATGAATATGGTTGTAACATTTTTATAATAACACTACATTATATAGAATATATTGGAGTTATTATTTTATAATGAAAATAAAAAAGAATGATGAAGTGGAAGAAGAAAAGAAATTGAAATATTGTGGTGAAATTATTACCTCTACATTGGGTGTTTCCTTAATAGTTGATCAAAAGGGATCCTTAGGTGAGGGGCACCTTAAGAAAATATTGAAATATTATTTTATAATAAAATCATTTTCGGTTTCTAATGGCTCCAAAATGATTTATTTAGAGGATAAAGAGGGTATGGGTCACAAAACTCTCAACTAAAAGGTTTTAGATAGGTTTTCGTCACCATATTAACCTTATCTTTTAGATTTGACTCTTTGTTAAATAGTTTAACTTTTACAATTTGTTCTTGTATTTTTATAATAATTGGTTAATAAACATACTATAAAATAACAAGATAACATCAAGGGGATAATTAAGGATATACCTATTATTAAATAAGTTCTTTGGAATATCATTATATTTGTAGGACTATTATATAATTTGATATTAAAATATTTTTTTTAAAAAATCATTTATGTCAATTTTGACAGAGTAGAGTATTTGGTTTTTGAGAAAGTCGTCACAACTTGATTACGTGGAACCAAATACATTGAATCATCCCTAATATGTCATAATCACCTATAAAAACTGTGTATCTCATAAAAACATTGATATTATATTTATTTTATTATTTATAACAAAATTTGTTGGATTCATTAATTAATAAGGCAATCACTACATCATGATTGTGTCATAAAGAAATTTAGTTATTTAAAGTATAAAAAGTATAAATAAAATAATATTATGTAGGAAATATTTTTAGCTTCCTAGTGAGTATTTATTTTCGAAAAGATAAATTATATAACCCAATTTAAAAATTGTTTTACTAAAAGATATATGTTCAAGTCATTTTTGGCTTTACTTTAAATTAATGAATATAAAATGTCATTATCACACTCAAGTGGCATCATGGGATCCCCAAATCGACCCAAGGATGCACATGGTCATACATGTATCAACCAATAGTAATATGACACATGTTAGGGTAATTTAATATTATTATAATTTTATATTTTACCATTATTTACGAAATTTACCTTTTAACCATGGTAAATAAAATATTTACCGAATTAATTATTCATAATGTATAAAAATAAAAGTTAACTATTTACACAATTTGGACCTCAGGATTCCAAATATGGAATCTATTTTTCCAAATTCAAAACACAGAAGTGGCAGAAATTAATATAAAATTAATTCATGTTGTCAAAACTAAAAGTGTGTTTTAAAAAAATAATAACTATCAAAGGATTGAGACGTGTTTTTGTCCAGTTTAAATGGAAAATTACATACAATGAACTAAATTATATTAAATGATAAAAATATAATCTAATTATACTTTCAAGCTACTTTAATTTATAATTTAGCACTATTAATTATTTTGTATAAATTTTTTTTTAATTAAAATTTAGAATTTTTCACTATCCATCAAAAATGGAATGTTTTCAGAAAAGTACTAAAACTTCACACAAAGCAAATTTCGATATTCCAAATTCAAAAATAAAGTCCATTTTGAAAAATAAAATTTATAAAACTTTTGAAAGTGATTATTACTATTTATAACAGATAGTTTGATTGGTCATGGTATGTTAAAACTCCAAGTTGCGTACAATGAAAGCTGCTACATTATTCAAAGGGAAATGTAATGTGGATGCTTGGGGTGTTACAAACGGGTTTCTATGAAATCTTGTATTGAACACTACAATGATTTATAAAAAAATAATATAATACTATTATTATTTATTCAAATGGTTATAAACAACAAGCCATTTTATTGGATGGAATGAAAAGAACTAAAAAAAATAAGATTACACATGTTTTTAAATGTTGTGACATTTATCTAGTAAATATTAGAGGCTTAAAATGAAAAAGAATCTAATTTTAAGCATAAAATACTATAATATTTTTAAAATCCTATTTTATCACCATTGATGGAGAACCCTTTTTAAATATTATTTTTTCACTTTGATATGTTCTATTTTACAAAATAAAAATCTTCTTTAGAAGACGAAAATAAATTTTAATTTAGATGAAATTTTGGAAATTTTTTGATAAAATTTTTATTTTAATGAATAGTAAAAAATACTTCATTTTAATTCAAAATAGATTTTTCATGTATTTTAATTATATAGTTAAATTGTAAATTTAATTTGTATTAATTTTTAAGAGTATTTATTTTAATTTTTTCAAATATTGGTCATTTTAAATAATTTCAATTGAAACTGGATATAATTGCTTGTCAATATTTTGATACTTTTTTACTTCTTAAAAACGCGCTTTCTGGTTTTGACAACGATAATTGATTTTAAATTAATTTTTTCAAATTATATTTTATGAATTCGAAAAAATGGATTCCATATTTGGAATCAGAAGGTCTAATTTGTGTAAATTGGTACCTTTTATTTTTTTACATTATGAATAGTAACTTTAGTAATTATTTTTATTTTTAATGGTTAAATGGTAAATATGGTAAATAAGGGTAAAAATATTATTATAATAATATAAAACTACATTAAAATGTTCCCTAATCCTACTGGAAGAAATTTTTCTCACTATGGTCACCCTTCGATCAATTTTAGGATCCCATGGATCCCCTTGGATTTGATAGTGACCTTTTATAATATTTACTTTAATTAAAAGGGAAGTATAACATAAACATGTATCTCCTAACTAAAATAAAATAATTTGGTTTATATAAATGATCCCTTAGACATAAATAGTCATTATAAATTGAATTTTGTTTTTCTAATTCAGGATATTTTCATCATATTTTTTAATATTTAAAAAAATAAATTTAGTTATGACACAATGATGATATAATGATTACCTTATTAATGAAAGATTAAAAGGAAACATATTATAAATATAATATTAAATGTAATTTGAACATTTTAATTCCATCCCCTAATTTTTTGGATGAAACTAATATGTGATAAATGAGCTAATTCCTTTGTTTTGAAGGAATCCAGTTGTTATGACTTTAACAAAAATAAATTATTAAATAGCGTGAAAATGTACAAAAATGGTGTTTTAAAACAAATACTATTTAATTAAATGATATAATAGTCCTAAAAATCGAATATTCAACCAAGTAACTTATATAATGTAACCAATGTCATTAATTATCCAAGTTTGGTTTGATTTTTAATTTTATAGTAAAGATAGTAACAATATATTGTGAAAATACAAGAAGACATGGTAAGAGTTAGTGTTTTTAACTAATGGTTAGAAGCTAAAAGATATGGTTCATTTTGTGAACTAAAATTTTCAAAAACTAATTTGTTGAGAGTATTTAGGCCTAAAATCATCTTATCTGAGAAATATATAACTTTTTAGCCTTTATTATTCGAAAATAAATTTATAAATAAATAATATTTCAAGACATTCCTAAAGTGCCCCTCATCCCTCTTATAAAGGGCCACCACCTCTACCCCCATACTCACACATCTTAATCCACTTGTATCATCTGAATTATTCTCAAATAATCTCCCAATAAAGCTCCCTTACTTCTAGAAGACATACCCTGGGAATAAGGTTAATCAATAAAGCCATTGGATCAAATGAAAAAAGTTACCCGATTTAGAGGTAACATCTTCTGTCAAGTTCCTTTCCTTTATTTTCCTTCTACCCAGCCTATGATCATATTATTATGTTATTTCATAATAACAACAGTATCCTAAATACTCCAAGATGTTTTTAGGTTAATTATTCAAACAAAACTTACACACACCTCCATCTAATAGATATACACATACTGTTTCTGTGTACGGCGAACTACTACCTCACAAAATAATGTTTTTTCATTTTTCTCCTACCTCCTCTAATGGTGGCCATTATGATGAAACTATATTTCTATATGATATATATTATACTTATATTATCTCTATGATTTGGTATTTTTTATTTTTAACAAACCTTTATGCATTCCATAATTTGTAAATACGAAAATTTTATTTGGGTAAGTACGGACTATCGCCCCCTCAAAGAGATATGGATCGTTCATTCCATAGATTGAATATATAAAGGATGTAGTTAATGAACATATTTAACACCTATAAAATATATATTTTAATGTAATTATATAATACCTTTGTATTATTTATTTTTCATTCCTTTAATATGACCATAAAATGAAAATAATATTCTTGCGTACGTACAACCTACCGTCACCATGGATGGTGAATTACGTTTCATATATAAAAATGTCATGGAATATTATAAATAAATATATACTGGATATTTATGATATCTAAATCATTAATATCATTATGGGGATGATGGAATTTTGGCTAAATGAACAATTTACATCCAAACAAGTTCATTTTTGACACAAGTATCGAATATCGACAATATTATCGATATGAACTTAAATAATTATGTAATTATTATAACATGGTAATAACTGATATAAAAGTAATAATAAATTTGAAAAAGGGTCTCAAACATGTAGAAATTAACCTACGTTTATTATTCATGATGGAAAAAAATATACATGAAAATTTGGACTCAAGGT
This sequence comes from Viscum album, assembly GCA_963277665.1. Taxonomy (NCBI): domain Eukaryota; kingdom Viridiplantae; phylum Streptophyta; class Magnoliopsida; order Santalales; family Viscaceae; genus Viscum; species Viscum album. Next base: position 790,887,162 of record OY728135.1, on the reverse strand, counting down.
AAGGGACTTTGTCACAATATCCTTTCATTTAGGCATATTTTGATGTTATACAAAATATTCTTTTATACGGTGTATAATAAAACCCTTTGTCTTTTATGTTCATTCCAATGAAATCTTCTTTCTATGAAAAGTTTTAAAAAATGAAAAAAGTAATGTTTTTAATGTATGCGGTGACAATGACTTCTCTATCTCCATAAACATTATTTGATATTTGGATTCCTCTAGAAGCATTAATTTTTTTAAAAGTAAAGGAAATACCTTATTACCTTTTTGGGTGTTTTTTTATTGAAATGGTTTTGAATGAGGATTAACTATTTCGATATCATAAAATGATTTATTGTGATTAAAAATGATATTTTATTAGTGAAATGATGGTAATTGCAATATTTTATGTGTTATTATTATATAATGGTACATGGACATTTTACGAGTGACTATGTGATAATCCAAATATTGGTGGTTACGTGATAAAGAAAAGAAGGTTAGATCTATGATATACCAAGTATGGGTGGTTATGTTATAACATCCAATTCATTGGGTAAGTAAGTCGGTCGTAAGGCAATTCATTTAGTGATATGTGTTGATGTCGACCGTAAGGTTATTCCATTTAAGAATGTTTATGTACTAAGTTACCGTTATATGTTATATGTTTCTTATATGGGATTTATGGAAATTATTTGGTTACAAAAAGGTAACTAATGAGATTTTATTCAGTGAAGTTTATTTAGTACTTATTAAATGTTAAAATTATTAATTTATAATAAAGTATTCTGGGTTTTCATGTTTTACTAAGACTAATAGTTTTCCTTTTTTGTGTATCCCTTATTGATCATTTTATGCTCATCATATGCTTTAAAATGTTTTTCTAAGGACTTAAAAAACAATAGATTCAAGTTTGGGATCTATGAAAATTTATGTTTTTAAAACATGAAACGGTACCATGATTCTTTTTAAATAGTTTTTCATTTTATGAAAAAATTGGATAGTTAGTAGAATTGTCTAATTATAATAATAAAGATTATATATTTAATTTATGGCCTAATTCTCTAAATATATATTTCTTAAAAGACCCTCAAAGTGATTTAAAGTCATATTATTGACTTATCTCAAGATTAAGTAATGTTTAAGGATAACGCCTTATAATATTATTATGCTCAAAAACACCAACATGGGAGAGTATTCGAATCTAAATTGTTATATTAAAACCCAAAATGAAAATCATAAAAGTACTCCAAATAGACAATATAACTAAAATGTCCCAAGGGACATGTTAGAAATATTTTCCTTCAGGAATTGTTTGTCAAATGTTACCTTAGGTAAGGAAAATTTTGATAAGATATATTTCCAAATTCGACCTCTAAGGAATAATTCTTTATTTGGATATACACATTCAGAACCAATTTTTAGAAACAATTGTTTTGCACCTCAAAGTAGTCCATTTTACACTATGTTTTATTGTGGTGGGCATTGGGGAAAAAATTGTTCCTTAAACAAAACTATGTCTTTAGGATTCCATAATGATTAATTTTCAATGAAAATGTGGATTCCTAAAATTTTTCTTTCTGAAGTTTCTGGATCCAAGAAAGATTGTGTCCCAAAAGTCTAACACTATTTTTTTTAGGAAAGTGAAGATAGTACCAACATCAATACATGGTACATGGACAATGGATGTTCCAGGAACATGACTAGTATCAAAAAATTCTTTAAAAAAATTATCCATACGAAGGGAGGAAAAGTGAATTTCAGAGATAATGCTCAGGGAAAAATTATTGGTATATGTAATATTTTATTTCTTGTAAAAACATTGATTTCAAAATTTTTATTCATTAAGGGTATAAAGCACAACCATATTATCATAATTCAATTATGTTATGAAAGTTACCTTGTGAATTTATTAATGATAAGGGTTTAATACCCAATTCCAATGAAGAGTTTATTCTTTCTTCCCATAGATAAGATAATGTTTACACTATAAAACAATAAGACATTAGGAGCCAAGATCTACCTTGTCTTAGTGTAATGGAAGATCATTCTTGGTTATGGAATAGAATGTTAGGACACTATTATCTTAGAAACCAATGAAAACTCTCTATGAAAATACTAGTTATGGATCTACTAGAGCATAGATTTGATTCTTAAAAAGTTTGTGATCCTTGTCAATATGGAAAAAACATAAATCAATATTTAAATCATCCAGTGAAGTCTCAACCACTAATGAATTACAGTTTCTGAATATGGTTCTTTTGGGTCCAACACAAACTGGAAGCATTGGAGGAAAATATTATGTATTTTTCACTTTTCATTATTACAGTAAATTAACATGGGTCTATTATCTAGAAAAAAAATCTGATGCTTTTTCTTATTTCAAAAGTTTTAGACCCCAACTTAAAAATGATAAAAATATTCCTTTGATAAAAATTCATAGTGGTCATGGAGGAGAATTTCAAAGTTATGATTTTGAAACTTTTTGTAGTAGAAAAGGAATTACTTATAACTTATCAGCACCAAGAACTCCTAAAAAATGGAGTTGTTGAATGAAGAAACAAAATTCATCAAGAGATAACAAGAACCATGTTGAGTGAATATTCAGTAGCCAAACATTTTTGGGCTGAAGTAGTATGTACTACTTGTTATAATATAAATCATGTTTTGATTAGACATTTTCTTAATAATACTCTTTATGAGTTGTGTAATGGTAGAAGAACTAGACTTTACTACGTCAAGGTTTTTGGTTGCAAGGTATTCATTCTGAATAATAATGATAATATACAGAAATTTTCACAATAATCTGATGAAGGAATTTTCAAGGGTGTCACGACCCATCATCGGGGCCCTTTCCGTGACTACCCAAAGCCCGCCTTCCATAGGTCAGGGGCTAAAAACTAGAACCAAAGGCATAAATCCTGATATAATGTGAAGGAATTACCTTTATGATAGTAGAAAAACACAACAAAGTATGCAAGATGAAGTAAGAACAAAGTAATAGTGAATACAAAGATAGCGCTGAAAGGTAAATGGGCCAGAATAAAAACCCAACTGAAAAGTACAGTACAATAGAAAGTCCACAAAAACATCACAAAAGTAAAACAGAAACCACTAAGTCATCCTCCGAGAATCCCACCTGAAGGGTGGGTACAGATGGTCTCCTCGGTACCTCAGGTCCGTCCGTCCACTCTGTGTACGTCTCGCAAAGTGGTCCACCTCTGGATACCATACTGCTCTAGAAGTCTCTACCACGATCTTTGCTATCCATCATCTGCATCCAACACAACATAGTGTGGGCATAGCCCGTGCAGCGGTGAGTATAAAAATACTCAGTAGGTGTAACACCCCATGATTTCATAGTGTGTTATTTCTTCAAAATAATTCAATAACTTGCACTACACGCAACACCGAGTTCAATCAAACCATGAATTACCACACAAGACATTCAAAAGAGGTTATGAATAGTATTAACTAAATTTTAAACTAATATATCCTTATAATTTTAGAATCTATATTATGTGTTTCTTAGACATAATGCAAGAACAAATTCATTTTCAGTATTGCACTTTTATCAACTTTTAATAGTGAACCCTTTTTAAATAAAATATTTTAAACTTTTTGACTAAATGGGGACATCAAAAATTTAAAATGAAACATCCCATGCTTCCACGGTACACTTTCCTTTGAATAATACAGTAGAGTGTGTTGTACGCAACTTCGAGTTTTAACACACACCACAACCGATCAAACTAGCCGTTATGAATAGTAATACCTACTTTTTGAAATTTTATCTCTCAAAATGGACTTCATTTTTGGATTCCGAATATCGAATTTAGCGTAAGGTGAAATTTTGGTACTTTTCGGATAACTTTAATATTTTGATGAATAGTGAAAATTACTAAAATATAATTAAAAACAACTTTTTTAATCAAAATAATTAAAAGTGATAAATAATGAATTTGAGTGGTTTTAAAGTATATTTAGAATATATGTTTCCCATTTAATAAAATTTTGGTTATTGGAGATAATTTTACAATTAAACCGGACATAAACAAGTGTCAATCTTTTGATAGTTATTATCTCTTAAAAACACGCTTTTTGTTTTAACAATGAGAATTAATTTTTAATTAATTTCTTCCACTTCATTGTTTTGAATTTGGAAAAATGGATTCCATATTTGGAATCAGGATCTTCAAATTGTCTAAATAGGTAACCTTTATTTTTAGACATTTTGAATAATTACTTCGGTAAATATTTTATTTTCCATGGTTAAGGGTAAATTCGGTAAATAAGGGTTAAAACATAATATTATAATAATAATAAATTACCCTAAAACATGTCCTAACCTTATTGGTTGATACATGTTAGACCATAGGAATATTTGGGTCGATTTTGGGACCCCATGGATCCACTTGTAGGTGATAGGACCCTTTATTTTAATTAAGTTAAAATAAGTACAAAAATGACATAAGCATATATCTTTTAGAAAAACAATTTTTACATAGGGTTATATATGTTGGATTTTCGACTATAAATATTCATTAGAAAGATAAAAAGATTTCCTACATAATGATAGTTTATTTAAAATGTTTATAATTTAAATAATTTAATTTATTTATGACACAATGATGATGCAATAATTACCATAAGAGTGAAAAATTAAAATAATTGATATTATAAATACCCAAATAAATATAATATGAGACTTTTAATGAATTAAACTAATTTTTTAGGATAATATGACATATTAGGATTGATTTAATTAATGTTTTTTGAAGTAATCATTCTTTTATAAGTTTCACAAAAATCAACTATTGAATATTGTCAAAATTGACATAAAAGAGTTTTTAAAACAAATATTATATTATTAATTGATATTAAATTCCTAAAAAACTAAGGTTAGGCCAAGAGACTTATATCATGATATTTGTATCATTAATGGACCACTTGGGGGGTCTCTTGGATGTATATAGTATGTTTAGTAACCATATAATATAAAAATACAAAGAGACATTGTAAAAGTGAAACTAATTAACTTAGAGTTCATACTTAAAGATAAGGTTAATATAGTAACCCACACCGGTCTAAATTCTATTGGATGAATGGTTTTAAACCTATACCCACCTTAAAATTTAAATAATCAACTTTGGAGCCATTAGAAACCGAATATTAATTTATTATAAATTAATATTTCTAGATTTTCCAAAGGTGCCCCTCACCCTCTTATAAAAGGGAACTCTTCCTTCTCATTTCATCACACCTTCAAACCTTTTGGTTCGGCCAAAATCTGCCCAACTACTCCCCCAAATTCCCTCAATACAACCCAGAGGCCTTAGTTTGATCAGAAATCCAACCTATATAGACCTTTTGATCAAATCAAAAGGAAGAACTCAAAGAAGAGGTAATGATTTCACCACCCTTTTACAAGTTCCTTTCTTCTTCCACTTCTTCTTCCTTTGTTATTACCATTATAAAATAATAAATCCAGTATCATATATATACTGTGATGTTATTATAAATATGGTACAACCATATTTATTATTCTATCCACCCTTTGAATAACATTTCACTATACATGCGTACGTACGGCTTACCGTCTCCACGACGTGGTGTAATTGTTATTCAATATATTATTATTTGGATGGGTATAATAATTCTGTGTAAATCATGTAAATAATAAATATAACATGTTAATTATTATATATATATATGATATACCATCCATTTATATATTATTTTAATATCAAAAGAATGATATTGTCACTCGTGCGTGCGTACGGACTACCGTCTCCAAGAACGCAATGAGATTCATTCTCCATCGTATCCATTCAAGTATAATTATCATTTGATGATTAAAAAAAAAATGGTTAAGGACTTGATATCATTATGTATATGAATAATATATACCCTATCCATGAAAAACATGGCTTATGTAACAAAACATATAAAATAAAACGAGTAAGTTAACACGTGAAACGACGATAATACTAAGATATTATTAACAAAGCAATGTTAAAAGATCATATATGATATCATATGAATGTATATGATTCTTGTTTAATTTAATAACAATTATTTCACTATTATACAAGAGGTTAACCTACCCCAACCAAGGAAAAGTACAAGGTAAGGGTTATTTCACAATCTCTTCAGTATCTGAGGTTGTTTATACGTAATAATCTACTGGGATCTCTTTATCATCCACATCCATGTTTCTTAAAAATGAATTACTAAACATTTTTACTATTTAATAGAATATGGGATAAAGTCATTTATACCCTTGTTTGACTTTTCATAAGAGGTTTATAAAGGAATCTTTCCGTCTTTTTCCAAACAAGGTTCTTTTTAACCTTTCGACAAAATTAAGGTAAGAATGTTTTTTTTAACTTATACGACGGGTACGACTATTTACCGCCGTTATAAAATTGTAAAAGTTTCCCTTACATGATTAAAAGGATATTTTCAAAGTAAATGTTTTATTTTATAATTATGTGACTTTTAAATGATTTCAAAATGAATACTTTAAGAATTTCGGATAGGTACTCTTTATGAAAATCAGAATTTTAAATGTTTAAAGATTTATCTTTCTAAATCATTTTAATTAATTTCCATGTATTCAAAAAGGGTTTTAAGGATTTATTTATATGGACATGAATGTTTTTAAAATGTTAATTCCTTTCCAAAGATTCAAAGTGGTATGGGACACTTTGATTCAAAAATCTATTTTTAATTACTTCCTTTATAAATGTGTGACTTTTAAATGATTTCAAAAAACAAACGGAGATATTTCTCTCAAACAGTTTTGATTTCTTCTATATAAACATCCTTTGATGGATTTTATGTTTATATGATGTTTATTTATTATGATACAAAACATCCATAATGTATTGAAGGTTTTGTGATATGTTTGACTGTGGATGTGTTATTTTTATACCATTCATGGTTTATGGAGAATGTATTGACATTTCGTATGCTAGTTTTAATACGAATGTTTGTGTTTTGTTTAAAACTTTTCATATGGGAATGCATTGGACTTAGTAAGAGATGGGTGGAGCCCGCTATAGCTCCTCGATGCATCGGTAGGTCTAATGAGACAAACTAGTGTCTTGGCACAAGGCCTTGGAAAAATCTTATTTGTAGTCTTGGCACGAGGCCTTAGATATGTGGTTATGATAGTCTGGCATTATGCATTACATCATTATGAAAATGGTTATTGATATTTCATGTGATTATACGATTAGTAGAATATCTATGTGAATAATTAAATAGCATTATTTCATTTTACTTTTTCCATACCATGTTGAAGTTCAGGTTTAAAAGGATTTTGTTTTAGTTATACATTGCCTTAAATGTTTATGCTTATTTTGGAAAGGTTCCGCTGTATTGTAATCCTTACTGGGAATTTGAGCTCACCCCTTTTCTATGTTTTATTTTTCCAAGGATGTGAAGAAGTAAGTTATGAATGACCTGGAGGGATATTATGGGGGGATAATAGTGTGGACTATGGATACATTATGTTATTGTAGTGGTTTTTCACTTTATGATGTAATGTAAAACATTATGAATATATCATGTGTTTCCAAGGCTAATAAACCAACCGGTCTTTCGAGATTTGATCTTTCTTGTGATCATGCCAATGTTATGTAATAATGCACCGACTCTAGGTAATTGAGGTCAGGGCGTTACTGCTGGTATCAGAGGAGGTTTAGTATAAACCTTGGAAGCTAGATTTAGATAAAATTTGATTAGTGAACATATACCTAAGATGAACCTTGAAGATTAGTATAGAAGAACTTCCTAAAATTTTGGTATTGTAGAGATTTTGTGAGTTTTCCGAGCAATACATATCTGTCTGGATACGAGCAGGTACAGGCGGCTCTGGCACAGATGTACCTAGGGGTAAAACCCAAAAAACACCGCTTTGAGCTAGACTCGAACGGGAACTGGTGCACGACAATGGGCCTTGCTGCACTCTTGGTTATGACACTCCCAGGGGATATGCTTAGGATAACTCTCAATTTCTTTCCAAATCATTATGAAGGGTTTATGAGTATATAATTCCTCAACGAAAACATTCTTATGATTATGGATTTTATCCATAAATAGTTAAATTTATGTTAAGTGTTTTGTAACTATGGGATTATGTATTTTTATTCATAAACTGATCTAGTTTATGCCATTGTTTAGAAATGGCGCGCAGTAGAAGGAATGAGAACTCCAGAAATGCACATGATCCAAAGAGAATGAAGGATCATATCTTTCATGGTCTTAAGCTAGAATTTATAAGAGACATAGTCTCCCATGTATTATCATCTTATGAAGAAATAATATCATGTGTTGATAGGATAAGTAAAAAGTTTACTGAGTCCTATGGATTTGAAGGGAAGCAAGAGAAGAAAAGGATGGAAGAGGGAAAGATGGATAAAGGGAAGAGGGAAAAGAATAATTTTTCCATATGTGATAATTTTGGGAAGAAACACCCTGGAACTTGCCTGAAAGGAATGGGAGTTTATTATAAGTGTGGAGGAAAAGGGCACAAAGTACGTGACTGCAAGGGTAAGAAAATGGTTTCAAATGTGCAATGCTTCATTTGCAAGGAGTTTGGACACTACGCGAACCTATGTATCAGTCATCAGACTATGCCGCAAATGATGCTATTGGATAATAATCAAGTTATGATACTACCATAGATGAAGAGGAATGATTAGAGTTCTTATGTTGATTATGTCATTTGAGTGATGTATCAACAATGTACTTATTATAATAATCATGGAGTATATAAGGATTGTATTGCAGTACTATTTCATTATGGACTTGAGATTGTGTGGAACAATGAAAAATGAGTCAATAGCAGGTTAATTTTTTGGGAAATATTTGTTTGAGAGAAAGATAAACCATAATATGGTTCTGATACCGAGGTAGTGATTTTATAATAATACATGATTGTTTTGGATAAATTATATTGGATAATCTTGACTACCTTGAAACTGATTAATGATTTGTATATTCCATCATTGTTGGGGTTTACAACATTTTTGGATTGAAGGAGTATATCTATTATTCTATAAGGAATAAGGGATCATGAATGTAATCAATAAGGTTTTATGATAATTCAGGATGTTGTAGTGTTTTAAAAGAATACATGATGAAGGTGATCACATGTTATTACGCGGTAAAAAAAGGGATCTTTATTGTGTTTACCTTCCTTATAAATTTTGGACTGAAGTATTTTTGATAGTTCTAGTTTGGATTATATTGGATTGCCATAATAGGACAACCCGGAGGTCGGGCGGCAACCCATCACGTCCGGTAAGGCCGCGAGACTTGAACCCACAACCGAAGGGCGACAGGGGTGTATCACCTACCACTGACCCACGTGATGTCCGAGATTAAATAATGTAGTTTTTTTAGAAGATATGGTAGATGATTTATAAATTCGTTTTTTTGGAACCCTATACGAATAGGATAAATAGAATATTTTTTTACGTTCTATTATCTTTTAGAGTGAAATATGATATTTTGGTAGAAATTAGTTAATGGACGGAACTCTACTTGTCAAGAATATATTTTTCTTCTTCTCTTATTCTATGAAGAAATTAATTATTATACTTTATTTATGGAATCCTAAAACCAAAAATGTGTTATCCTAATACCCGATGTTTTGTTGAACCGATGGTATTTCAAATCATCATAGATTGATGAATTTAAGGACCTAAATTTTACAATTGTTTGTGATTGATGACCTCAATCACTAATTATAAATATTTACGTTTTTTCCTCCAATTATATGTCTCTAATTGCCACAAATGTTCTCCTAATCAAGATCATAATTTGGTGGTGAACCTTTCATTTCTATTTTCCTCATATTAAAACTAAATTTTAGTTACCCAATTTCTGATGTGGCTTTTCCCACAAAGATATTTTCTATTAAGACATACTCTATTATTGTGCATATAATTTCATATATTTGGTGTACATAATTCCCCTTTGAGATGTAACATCACAATATATTCATTATTCATTAAATTTTCTATTCTAATTTATATTCTTTCATCTAAAGGTATTTTAATTAAGAGTTACCAAGTTGAAAACAATTTTATTTTCCAGTTTCTTTTTGTAGGGTTATATTACTTCATCGATGTAATTAATATTCTATTATTATGTGTTTAATAAGTTTTACTATCTGTTTTTGTATTTCAAATATAATTTTTTGGATTTATAAATATAAAATTTAGTTTATTTATTGATTTATTAAAACATCGATGTTATAATCTTTTCAAGGGTTTACATAACAGTCTCGTTTGTTGGGAATATTTATACTTAAAATTAACTTCTATGGTTCCTTTGTTATTACCCTAGAAATAATCAATTTCCTATTATCATTAAAAGTAGAATTTATATTAAATATAAATATCATTTATCATTGATACTATTATTACCTAAACCATATACCAATATTAAATATAGTGATTACATTGATTGTTATTTGATATTTGGGAAAATATTGACAATTTTGAATCTTCTACTCAATTAAAATGTTTGTTAAGTCATATTATTCTTAAATTCAATCGTTTATTCAACATATGAAGAATTATTTAGTGTTAGATTCCATTAGTGGGGCCTATTTATTGATATCCCCTTGATGCACCACAACTCTTATGATATGAAATCACATGGAAATAAACCCTTTGAGTTTTCTTCCAAGAGGAATAGAAGGGTTTTTAACCATAGATTTAAGTTATCTTGAGATTAGTTCTTGACATAAAAGTTACTATATACATAAGAATCAAGTAATCCACTAATTAACCATTTAATTAATTTTTATTCAGTTATTATTTATCCATTATATTTGGATTTGATATATCTATGGATACATTTCATTCAAATTTCATTGATTAAATGGGGCACAATTCAGTTATTTTACATTATATATTTGTTATAAATTATCTATTTATTTGAATAGAATTGGTTTTTAGTTATTTCCTTACCATATTGTTTCAGTTTATTGATTGTGTGGCATGTTTTTTTTAATTATTACCTTTCCATATTCATTATTATCATTGATTCATTATTTCTTCTGCTATACTTCACTCTTACTGATCATATAATCTCACCCTTATATTCCTTTTTCCTTGGAATATAATATTTTTTTCTAAGAAATATATTAAAATATATTTTATATGGAATAATGTTATCCTCTAAAGAGAAAATATATATATTAATTAGTGTATTCCATTTTAATAGAAGGCTCATTAATATATCAATTTTACAAAGAATACTCAAATATTTTGTTATTTGGGATTTTATTCCTTGTAATCATTCCAACTTAATGGTATTAGAAATCACCTCCAGTATAAATGGTTTCGAGTCACTACTACTTGTAACAATGGAAGTTTAGTAACAACCATGGGAACTGGATTTAGAAAAAAATTAATTGGAGAATATAACCCTGAGGTAGACTTCATGGATAAGTATAGAAGAACATTCTAGAATTTTGGTAAGGTAAATTTTATGTGGGTATTACTATAAATACATCCTTGTATGGATAATAAATATTTAAAAGGTTCTATAACAAATGTACCTAGGGATAACAACTCTGAAAAGGTTCATCAGGGCTTATTGAGCACCTAGTTTGACACTCCCGCAAGATATGATTAGGATAATTTACACTTTATTTACAAACCATAGTGGAGGATTTGAATAGATAATGAACCGTAGTACTAAGGTTGAACTATAGATCATGGAATGAATTATATTTAAATAAAATTGTTGAATTAATTAATTAGATTCTAGAATTAAATTATAGATGCATTTTTACCAGGAGTGTTGTAGTTATTAGAAGGATAAAACATTTAAAGATTGTTTAAAAGTTTATAAGAAAATATTTCTTTATTAAAATAATAGATATGGTAATTAACATAGGATAATGAAAATATTATGACCATAAGTCCCAATTATTAAAAATCTCTATAGGTTTTTTGTAATTAAGGATACTTTTTCTGAAAATCAAATCCATACAACACATTACATTAATATTTTCTAATGTAAATGATAATTGATAAATAAATTTTAATAATAAACTAGTAATATTAATTTTTAGGTTGAGAGATTAATCTATTAACAATTTTTAAATTTTATAATAGTTAGAGATAGATGGAATGACATTTCACTCTTTTATAGAACTTATTATCTATTAAAAGTGTATTTTAATGCTCAAATCATCAATGTAAATTTCTGGATATTCATTATTTAAGTAATGGAGGGATTAGAAATTGATCAAAGATGAAACAATATATTGTGATTATGTTTATATAAATATGTTAAGTATTTATATTTTCTTATATTCTTGGTCAATAAATAAATTCCTCAACATTAGAAAAATGATCAACAGAAGTTATCCTAATACCATAATATTTGTCAAACTGATGGTATTTTAAGTCGTCACAAATTTATGGCTTTGAGTCCCTCAAAATTACACTGATCATTAAATTTATTTGTGTTTTATGACCTCAACTATTATATATAAATATTTAATCTTTTCATCTATGTCTATATCTCGACTTTACACTAATGTTATCCTTCATATAAACCTTATCATAAGTTATTCCATGTGACCTTTCTATTTCACATTATCTCTTTTATGGAGGATGTTTTACATATCCCTGTCACAATTTTGTAATTAAACATAGGAAATATCATAAAATTTAATTCTAATGCCTAGTTTAAATTGTGAGGATGCAATTTAATTGTGTTGGGGAGAATGTAATTCCCAAAAATTCTAATGTAAGAACATTATATTCAATAGTGTGTATGCCACGCAACAACAAGAACATAATGGAATATAATATCATGATACTTTACAATATATTTAATATTTTAAATTAATGAAATCTATGATATATCTTGAAAATCACTCAATACATAGATATTTTGTTTCACACATAATAATGACATTATTCGATGACTTGTAGTACACACAATACTTAGTTTTACTTAAGAGAAATATATTAATAAAACATTTTTATTTAATATAATAACCTAAAAACATTATATTAAATTTATTTCATTTAATTTTATTAACTAGATTAGTAAATTCATAGTTTATAAAAATATAAAATGAATTCCTTGGTTACCGATTAATTATAAATGAATTTCAAAACCAATTTAATATAAAGGAACTACTTTTATAATCACAAAGGTGTTTAATCCTAATAAATTAATTTAATTGAAATTATTGAAGGATATTAGTTAAATATACATTTTATATATTTAATTTAATATTTTTGATATCAATCCAATCGATTTTATAAGAAATATATAAGAATTAATCATATTTTACACTTAAAAATGGTATTATTCTAAAATGGAAAATTTAACTACATTTAATAGAGAACTTAATTTAATTCAATTTTCTGGAAAAATTTTAAATTTATTTTGAAAAAAAATTGGTTTTCAAATATAAATATAAATATTTTAGTAGAGAGATTGTTTTGGAATTTTTCTGTGAGTTTTCTTTTTTTAATGAATAATTAAAAATATGTGTTTTTTTATTAAAAACATATTTTTTACTAATTTATTTATAAGTATAAATTAAATTAAGGATTGGATTTAAGTTTTCAACAGATACATTTTTAAACTATTAATTTAATTTATTATATTGTATCAACTTCAATTTTAAATTGTATGAATAAACATAGAATACTTTTGAACATTTTACATTGAAAATCAATTTTTTCATTCCATTTATAGTATTAAATTTAAATTAATTTTTTCCACTCATGTTATTGGAATTTAGAAAAATTGTTTTAATTCTCAGAATAATAAAATTTATAATTTCTAGGAAGGATAAATTAATTTTTGACAAAATTATTTGTGAAAGAAATTAATGGTAATTACAACAATTAAGAGTAAAATTGGCATAACAAGAGGATAAACCTTAATATTAAGAGCCAAAATGACATTTAAACTCATAAAAAACATATTTTATGGAAATAGTTATACCATATACTGAAATTTATCTCATTTTTTTAATTTTGGTTGCACATTTCATAGTTAATAGATGGGTGTAATTTCCTCTTGAAAATAATTATAAGAATGTTGTTCCTCCTCATTATAAAAATAATCTCATCCATCCCACTTAATCACACTTTTCAACAAATATTTCACACCCAAAATATTTTGAAATAATATTCCAATATCCTTCTCCTAAACCTATAATCCTTTCCATTGTAACCAAATCTCTCTGAGGAATTACTTTAGTGCAAATCGAAAACAGTTTCCTGAATAAGAGGTAACATGATTCCTCAAAATCTTTTGATATATTTTAATTACCCACCAAATACAATAATATTAGTCTATGATTATAGATAAAATCAGTATACTAAATATGCTGATATTTTTTTATTTTAAGGGTTTTACCAATAATTACAAACACTTCAATATAATGGTTAGCAAACTTATAGTTTTTGTGTACGGAGAACTATCACCTTACAAGATGATGTCATCCATTTTTTACTTTACCACCTATAATGGGTTGGAATTATGATGGGAAAATTATTTTTATGATATATATGATATTTTTAATATCTATATTATTATTTTATTCTTCTTTGACACAAACATTCATGCATTCCATTTTGTGGGGATAGGATATCATCATTTTTGGATGTGGGGACTACCCCCTCCTCAAAGCGATGTGATTCATAAATGATATGCATGGAATGGATTATTGGAATTTTTTAATAAAATATTATGAAATATATTGAATATATAAGACACTATAATTACAATATATTGTGATAGATCATTTACTTTTAATTACATGAAAATACAACAATAAATGGAAGTATCATTCATGTGTACGTACGACCTACTGTCTCCAGGAATAGTGAATTTAATTTAGTCTCTACATAATTTATGTATTATTTAAAATAAATTATTAATAGATATATATGATAATTTAAAAATTTTATAAATATTATAGATACTGAAATTAGTATCTATGTAATGGGAACAGAAATAAGAAGTTGAAAAAATACCAAACAAAATAGGAAATTAACAACAAAATACTATATATAATGAATGATAATTAATAAATATGTAATATGATACAATAAGAAGAAATATATGATATTATAAATATGATTATGGATCTGGTATATTAAATTTTCTTTTCATAAACCATTTTAATGGAATTTAATGGATGTTCCCCAAAAAAGAATCACATGGTAATCGATTCTTGTCTAACTTTTCATTCTGTGAGGCATATTTCATTTTCACCACATACTTATTTTTTATGGTTTATCTAATAAAAACATTTATTTATTTTATCATAAATTATTTTATCTTAATGGTATTTAATATGTATTTTTTATGCTATCTATTTCATAGGGATTATGATTCAAAACTTACTAAGTAGAAAGGGACTTCGCTTTGTTTTCCATTATTTGAGACACACATTATTATCGTGCACCTAACTTCTAATATATGATGTACATACTACAACTATGACACATTATATACTGATTAATTCTTTATTAATGACATATTTAGTTTCAATTTGAATCATTTTATCAAACGGGAATTGGATTAAGCGTTACCAAGTAGAAAATAATTTCACAGCCCAGTTTCTTTTTATTGGTATATATTACATCCTCATTATCATTAATATAATATAATTATATAGATAATCACTTTTATTATCTATTTTTTAATTTCATAATTTTTTTGTGGATTTAATATTGGTTAAATATAATATTTATTGATTGATTCTCATAATAACCTTATAGTTTATTAAAACGTTTTGTTCATAATCTCATTTTTTCGTGATTGTTTACAAATGAATTTTAATCGGAGGAAATTACTTGTTCATTATTTTATAGAAAAAATAATGTTCTTCTAATATTGTTATTCACAACATTTTCAAAGTAATAGTACCATTTTTTAATCTTTTGTACTCAAAATATTGTATAAATCATTATAATAAAACCTGATATTAATTCAATCATCAGTTAGAGAACTTATTTTCTTCTAAAAACCATGAACTCTAAAAATGTTTTTAAACATGAAATTAACATTTAAAAAAGAATAATTAAAATCAATTAATTATTTTTTATTTTACAAATGTTTTTAAATGAATATTTCTGTCTCTTTCCAAATATGGAATTTTTCAAACCATTTACTATGGAAATGGAATATTGTTTTTTACATGGTTCAGTATGTGCATATTTACCTGTAATCACTTATTTAAAGCTTCATTTTAAATTTTAAATAGTTATTTGTAAATAATATGTTTTCATAGGCTTTTTTAAAAAAAAGTATTTTAAAAAAAATCAATATAAAATTGTTATTTTCTACAAAAATGTTTTCATAATATATCTTTGTTGTATTCTCATTCATCAATGAAAAGATCCTTGTTCCTTAATTCACATGGGATATTTTTTATTGAGACCATTCTTATTATTGAACTATATGTTCTATGATTGATTTGGCCATGGATAATATTTACATTCAATTCCTTGATTCTTTTGTTAGTCCACTTGAAATATTGAATTTCATACGATCATTAAACATTGAATTAAAAAAAATATCAATATCATTTATCATGGATATGATTATTTCATAAAATGTATACCATTAATACATATAGTGTTTAATATAAATGTTATTTGATATTTATGTAAATAATGATAAATCCACATCTTATACACAATGCGGATTTTGATAAGGCACATTGTTCTTGAATTTAATCAATTATTTGATATTTGAGTAATGTTATGGATAGGTATGACATGGATGTGTCTTGATTTTATATATCTTCTTGATGCACCAGTAGTCTCATGAGATGAAATTAGTTGAGGATAAACCCTTTTAGTTGGTTTTCAATGTGAATAGATGGGTTTCTACCCATAAAAATAAGCTGTCATGAGAATATATATTTACCATAAAGGTAAAAGTTACCTAGGAAACATGATGTCTAATAATTAATCATTTCCTTTAGTTTGATTCAATTATTATTTTTCCATGAGATCATTCATCAACATATATATGAAATAATTTCTTTCTCAGTTCATTGATTGAATAGTATGTGTTTTAGTTATCTCCAATGTCATATTGATTATTACTTATCTAGTTTTTTATTGGAATATTGTTCTAGTTATTACATTTCCATATTGACCGTTCACATTGATTTATTAGTTCTTCCACTATACTTGACTCTTACTAACCATTTCAGCTCACCCTTATTTTGGTTCCCTTCCCCAATATTCCAAGAAGTGTACTAAGAATGATATGAAAAGATATCATACAATGAATAAAGTTATACTAAAAAATTTTGATAATTAGTGAATTTTTTTAGAATACAAGAGTCTTGAATATATGTATCTAGTTTACAAATACTACTAATCTCTTTGGTCCATCGTGATTTGATTTATTGTAATCATTTTAATGTAATGGTGGTAAAATCTAGTTCTAAGCTTACAAAGGTCAGGTCACTACTGAAATGAAGGTAAATAACATTTTTTACATATTTATAATAACATTTCATTATATTAAGGATATTTTTTTTCTAACACCCTTATAATTTCTATATATTTGTTTCTCTAAATAAAATTAATATCCTCGATATCTTTAAATATGCTCAATGCTAATTCTAATCTAATATATATATATATATATATATATATATATATCACATCATTATAACCACACTATTTATTTGGTCAAGTAAATAGAAATATTTTTTTAAAAAATCATATAATTTTTTTAAATAGAGAAAATATACTGATAAATATTCTAAAAATTTTACTGGAAAAATTATATACTTATAAAATTCATTTTCATAAAAAATGGGTGCTATTTATTTTTATGAGAATATAAAAACATTAAAATTTCAAACTTTTGATAATATTTTTGAAATAAAATAACATAAATTTTTAAATTTTTGTATCAAAAAACATATAGTCTTGTTTTTGGAATTACTGATTTTTTTGTGAATAATGAAAAATATTTAATTTTCATGTACTCCCATTTACTTTCCTTAAATCAGGTAATTTTATGGCACCATTATATTTTAATTTTTTATTATGGGTAAATATGATATAATTTATTTATAATAATCAAATTAAATATATTTCAGTCAATAATATTCATGATTTTGAATTATTTAACTTTTGAGATTAATTTTTTTATAAAAAATAATTGTTGTGTTGTATGTATTTTTATTTATATTTATTTCTCCCACATATGTTAAAAAAATATTGAATCTGTGATATCATATTAGGATTCATGGGGATCAAATTTGGTAAATAGTTCCCATTTCATTCAAATATGAATGGTTATAGTGGAAAATATTTGCCACCTCAATAATGGTAAATTCTGTTAAATAGGGTTAAACCATGAGATTTGATCTCAAAAGCAGCACAACACAACAACTTATTTCAATGGAATTACTCAATTTGACCTTAAAAATGATATATTTTATAAATTTGTAATTTTTTTTGAAATTTACATGATTATTGAATTTATATTATTTTAATTAAGGAAATTTATAAAATTTCACTCTCTTGAATTTAATATATTAAAATTTATTAATTATGTATATAAAAGTATAAATTATATTAAAACTTTATATTTTAAATATTAATTTAATTTTTTCATTATAATTTAACATTAATTTTTAGTGATGAAATAATTATAATAATTTATTACGAAACACTGACACTGTGCCTACTCAAGCAGTAATAAAATCGCAAAAATCATTCAATGAAAATATAATAGTAATATTTCTTAGTTGAGTTAAAGTGGTCCATCAATTTATAGAATGAATATAAAATATAAGATATGTTTTAATTCATTATTTTAAAATAAAATCTCATTCATTTTGATTTTAATGACAAATTTTGTGAATTCTTCCTAAATGGAAATTAATAGATTCTTATTGGTAAAATATTTTATTAAATTATTTAAAAATATTAAAAATCATTAAAGGAGACAACTATGAAGAGAAATGGTCAGAAATTTCAATATTTGGAAATATTTGATCAATTTTTTCCATATATGTAAAATAATTTCCCATTAATATTAAAATGTCTTTGTCAAGTATAATGATAAAATTTCTTAATGAAGTGGTTAAAGAATGATAATGATTTAAATTTCCCTAAATCCAATATAAATTTCAGTGTATGATGTCGTTTTGACAATATTTTCATTTCCTTTTAATTAATTCCTTTTTTGAACCATTATACATGAGAAATGAATTACTTATATTCAAATATTTTATGTAATTCCATGTATTTCCTTTCCCTCCTATGTGAAATGACACACCTTCTCTATTTTCTTCACTCCATATTTATCAATATGGATCAACTAAATATTTCCAAAATCTCTTCAAAACATCCCAACTAATTAATTATAGGTTATGGTATTCTTAATATAATATATGAGAGGTCCTTAATAAATGATATAGATGTGGTCTCCCCAAGATGCGATACTAATCTTACCCAAACTCTTTCAATTAATTTATTCTTCTATAAAAAATAAATTTATGGTATTCAACATTCAATAATAAATTCTTCATAATAAATATTTATAATGTTATTATGAAATAACAACTCTCATTTGCAAAATTATTTTCTATCAAATAGGAAGTGAATGTATCGACAATGTTTACATGTTGACAACTACCTTCAAGTAGTGATAGAAATTATTTCCATCTCTATCATTCATGGATGTTTATTAGGATGAATTTAAATATTAAATATGATGTTTATGAAATTATTATGGTACTTTAATTAAAATTAAATATATACATTCTTACCTTCCTATACATTGAAAAATTATAATGTCACTCTTGTGTATGAGTGGACTACCACCAACACAAAGTGATATGATTTATTGTCATTTATGCTTTACATTTTTGGTAATAAGCATAGATTTAATTAATATAGATGATGTATATTATCACACCCATCTCCCATGGCCCATTTTGTGACCACCCTAACCCAGCCTTCTATAGGCCAGGGCCTGGTGACTAGAACTGGAAAGGAATAACCCCAAAGGGAATGCATTTCCTTTAAACCTGTACACACATAGTGAGGGTATACCACATGAAGAAAACCAAAAAGTGTCACTACTAAGAGTAAAGTGTGTAAACTGAAATTAAAGCGGCCAGAATACAAGCCCAACTAAATGGAATGTACAACAAAATAAGTACATCTTTCATAGGTTGTCCACCAAGGATCATACCTAATGGGTAGGTGTATCTCTATATTAGATGTTACTATATCACACCAAGTCTATCAACCCACCTTAGAGCACCATCTAGTCCTGACTACCCGATGTCCTGGTCAAAGTTGTCTGTCTTCTAAATAAGACACAATAGGTGTGGGTGAAGGCTGTGCATGTGTGAGTATAACTATAATCACTAGGGACTTCGATACCCCCGAAGGACTCTCGGTAATACACAAATAAAAACCCCACAAATGAAAATACCATAGAAGTTATACAACCAAGAATGAACTCAAACACATAGCATAATGTGAAAGACTCAACTCACACCTGGTATATCCTAAGTACAGAAGTAAAGATGATTAGTCATTAAGGTTGATCATACTATTTTGTTGAGAGGCATTGCTGCTGATCCACATAGGGTCGCTAGGTGCTGACCAACATAGGAACGCTAGTTGTCAACCCAGACAGGATCAATAAATGCAGACCGATAAAGGATATCTAGGTGATCACTCACAAAAGATTTATAGGTGCTGACCCAAAACTATCTCTAGGTGCTGACTGATAGAGGATCCTTATTCATTCTTTACATCACAACCAACCACTGGATTCCCGCACATAGCACACTTGATTCGCAAAAGATCTACTCCTCAATCCATCGATCATACCTCAACATCAATGAAGTCCTATATAGAGTAACCCCATAGGACCATCTCTTTGTAAGGGTCCCAACGCAACATATGGCACGTCAAACTGACACTCGGTTAATAAGATATGAGCATTTTTGTAAAATGGGCTTGTTTAGATTCGAGTCCAATCAAACCCAACATCATCCCAACATCAAAAAAACTATCATAGAGTATATCGGAAGGACTCTTTCATCTCAAGGGTCCGAATGCCATAAACGTCACATCAAAAAAATGCATGATTTGAGAGATACAAGCATTTTTGTGAAACACATGAAGGTTGGGTCTGGGTCATGTCCAACCCGGTTGGATGGACCCAACCAACCTGGCCCAGGGGTCCCACATACACTCATATAATTCAACGACTCGACATGACCCAGTTCAGGTATGGGTCGGTCCGGTCCGGCATTTATATTTGGTCAGGCCCAATGGGCCTCACTAGACCATGGCTTGTTTGGCTGAGGGTCCAGCCCGCCGGGTCGGTCGATGACCTGGTCTAGTTTGGCATGACCCAAAGGGTCGGTCTAGAATATCAGCGCAGGTCCGGCCCACTAGGTGCGGGACTGGCCTGTTTGACTGCGGGTCCAGCCTGCTGGCTGACGGTGCATTACGCCAGCCCAAAGCCTGACCTGTCTGATATGAGCTGGTGGTGTGTTGCCAAGCTAGGATTTAGCCTATTGCAACATCCGACATCCACTAGCCTCGGAGACGCATGGGTGCCTCGATCCTTGGTTGAGCTACCGTTGCTCGCCAAACCACTTGAACGGCCTGGATGCGGGTCATCCTCCATTTGGCGCTAGAAGGGTGTCGCATCTCCCCAATTTTGTAGTGGCACATCAACTTGTGCACCACCAACTCTGCCCACAGCATCACTACGTGCCGCTGGTGCTGTCTGCAGATGTTCGGTGGACCATCAGACACACTTCGGTTGGAAATTCATCACTTCACATGCGCCTGGGATCCCCATGGAATGTCCAATTCACCACAAAGGCCCTAGAATCAACTTCCCACCACTTTGAGGTTGTGGCCACAAAGAATGCACATGGTGGAGGTGCTCATGCCTTGTTTGTGTCGTCTTACGCCCACTGCATAAGAGGTTTATAATCATGGGAGGATTGTGGATTGTGGCTCAATAAAATTAAAGATAACCTAATCCCAGATAATAACTCCCAAAACAAAGTCACCCTCAACCAGAAATACAGGATTCATGGATCAAAATATTTATGGGTTGATCTACATTCATCATTTGTATAATAATAATGGGGAAGAAATTGAACAATTTAAACCCCTACTTTTTTTACATTCGTTGCCCCAGTGTTTCGTCCTCGAGGTCTCAAGACATCAACATCATTATTCCCTTCCAACTCCATTCTTCATTGGAGAGGATGTTCATCAGAGGTTCATCAGAGAATCCTCACAGTTTAATTCTCTACTCCCCAAAGTGTTCATTTAATAACAATATACACGTCGCAACATTTTTGTTACAATACAACATTGTGTCATTACCCTATTACATATAAGAAATATCATAGTAGTTACACATCCACTGTGATCCATTAAGGGGCTTCCTTAATTACACCTTGTCATTTCCTTGTTGCCGCAACATAATGTTGTCGTCCTCCGCTCAATGGTGTGAAGAAAAATAAAATAACTTTTTATGTTATTTTATTATTATTTCCAAAAATTCTAAAAAATTAATGTTTTCATCTAACCATTACCCATAGATGTTCATTTCATTCAAAGATAATCATGGTGGTTTGAGTTCAATGGTTTCCTCATATTTTTCTTCAGAGCATCGATTCAAAAATTATAAAATCCTGTTCACACGTTTACTGAACGTACCATAAAAAATGTTCAAAATTCTTTTCTGGGATCACTGGGCCTTGGAATCACGTGTTGTCAAAGCATGTGGTCTCAAAATAATTCAAAATAGTTAAATAAAAATACTTACATGTAAATTTTGAGACATTAAATTCTCCGAACCTTAGGTATTTATGTACTTGAATGCCAAAATAAGGGATAATCAAACAAGTGAGTGTACTGAGCATAAATATGAGCCTCTCACTCTCTTATTCCCTTCTGGATGTTTCTTTGATTCCTCCCAACTCCCACTAGAAGAATTTATTGTACACGATGGTCCTGCTTTTGTAGATCACCTATCTTGACCAGGAACATCGCGAACATCACCTCATCATCAATTTCTATATTTCCCCAGTCGATGACATGTGGGGAATCATTCACGTACCTCCTCAGCAGTGAAACATGGAAAACATCTTCATCCTAGGGCATCTGTGGGGGAAGATCTATGTGGTATGCCACCTCGAAAACTCTTCTGATGATCTAGAAAGGTACGATGAACCTTGTAAATAACCTTGCACCCAACCAAACCTCCGCAATCCCCATCGGGGAGAGACCTAAAAGAAAACATGGCCTATATCCTCAAAATATGAGGGTCTCCATATCTTGTTAATTTAATACTTCTACCTACTATTTGAATTCCTCATCCTCTCTGGGATGATCTTCACCATTTCAGTGGTAGCCCTTACCATCTCTGGACCCTTGAGTACCTACTCCCCTAGGTCTGTCCAGCATTGTGGTGAATTGCAAGGTCTCCCGTACAAGGCCCCAAATGGTGCCATGCCAATGGTGGAGTGACAGTTATTGTTGTATGATAACTCCACTAGTGGTCGGAGGTACTCCCATACACCACCAAAATATAGGAAACAAGAAAAAATAATGTCATCCAAGGTCTCTGTGGTCTACTCCATCTGATGATCTATTTTGGGGGTAAAAATTTATTCTCAAGCATAGAAGAGTCATGAATGCCTCCTATAACCCCTTCCATAACCAGGATGTAATGTGTGCATCACGGTCCTTGACAAACATCGAAGAAACCTTGTAAAGCCAAACTATCTCCTAGATTTAGAGGAATCTTAGTCCCTCTACCAATCCCTGATCCTGGATGGGTAGGAATTGAGTCGACTTGGTTTGCCAGTCAACAATCCACCAGGGAGAATCTTGGCCCCGAGATACTCTTGGTAACCTCATCACAAAGTCCATAGAGATACCATACCACTTCTACTCTGGTTACTCATGTGCCTGTGTTAATCCTGCTATGACCTGATGCTCGGCCTTTAGTTACTAACATGTGAGGCATAGAAGAGCAAAATCTTCCACTATTTTCATCATCCATGGCCACTAGTACTGATGTCGAATGTCTTGGTACATATTTTTCATAGCAGGATGTACCGCAAAAGGAAAAGTATGGAACTCCCTCAACACCACCTACCGCAAAATCACTGGTACTAAGGTGATTCCTCTGAAAAGGTTGATGTGGTCCCCACCTATCAAAAATACAGCTGGAGTATGTTCTAAGGATATTGGAGCACGTCAGGCCATGCAGTTTGTATCCACAAGATGTTCCTCCCTAACACACTATAAGAGTGGCGGAGTGATCGGCATAGAATGAAGATAAGATACTCGATCATTATCCACAATTGATATCTGTATCGCAACAAGCTACTCTATCGCTATTTGCGACACTTTTTCCAGGGCATACACATCCATCACACAGATGGAGGGCAACTGTGTCCCCACATTCCCACATTCCAAAGGTGGGCTGCATCCTCTCCTTGTTCAGGGACATTAACTCCTTGATCGAAATGTGATGATGGGATGTTGGTTCTTCATTATATGGATTCCTCCTCAGAGCTCGTCACCTAGTCAGGGTCTCCCTCATAGATTTAAGACGTTGTTCATGAAACTCTTCTCAGCACCATAACTTTATGGACACCAGTTAATTATGCTTCTTCTCTCAGGACGTTCCAAGGGGTCCGGTCAGGGAAGAAACCTTTGGTTAGAGGAGTAGTCACCATAGGAACCACTGGCGTGTATTGATGCTGGGGAATTGGAACGTCTATCTTCTGTTCCTTATTATACGGCTTCTCGAGGGAGAAGAAGCCCAAGGCATCCCACATAGAACCTGGGGGTATTGTATGTCATGGGCATAAATTTGAGGTTTTCTTCATCTTCCTATGTTTAAAATAGGGTATGCCACAAGTTTAACGTTCAACGGAGACTGATTGGACTGATCGGAAAACTGATTAGAGTGCATCAGATAGAGGAACCCCCTGGAGGAAACCCCGGTATTGGGGCCAACACAAAGGTGGCTTCTCGAATGCTATCAAACGGAACGGGGAATGGGGTGGCATGATCTCACTGGGATGTGGCGTCCCAGGTAATACTTAGGATGAGTGATGGAAGGTTCTTGTAATGGGATTGAACCACCATGGGTGGACGATGGTTATGGGCTTGAGCCTCGAAGAGACTTCCTTTGTATCCCAGTGGCAGAGAATCAAAGTCTGCGAAGTTCGATGGGATGACGGGACACCTGAAGTGGAAACCCGTTAGAATGAACACATGGATGGGACCCAGAAGTAGTTGAACCTCTAGGTTAGGGAATGAAATTCCCAAGACACATGAGATCGAGGGAGAGATTAGGATGAGACATGAGTTATGGGATTGAACCTTGTGGAGGCTTCCTACGTATCCCCATGGTGGGGAATCAAAGACCATGTAGTTCAGATGGCTAATACAGTTTAACAGCATGTAGGACGGGGGAAAACCAACGTGAAGGTGGTTGGAACGACTAGGTTGTGTTCATGAACCTCGTGGAGGCTTCCTATGTACAATTCCTTAACATGGATAAAAGTCAACATAGTTCGGGATGAATTGGGGCTTATACTCTTAAGAATCCCAAGATGGTATGAGGCTTATAGTATGAGGCATCCCAAGTTGGTATGTTGTGGGGCTTGAACCTCATGAAGGCTTCCTACGTACCATGCCTTTACATGGATCAATGTCCCCGTTGTTCGAGATGGTATGGGGCTTACACTCTGAGGTGACCCAAGATGGTATGGGGCCTATACTCTGATGTAGCCCAAGATGGTATGTTTTGGGGCTTGAACCTCGTGGAGGCTTCCTACGTACCATGGCTTGACATGGATCAAGGTCCCCTTTGTTCGGGATGGTATGGGGCTTACACTCTGAGGCGGCCGAAGATGTATGCGGCTTACACTCTGAGGCGACCCAAGGTGGTATGGGGATTACAGTCTGAGGTGGGTCATGCTGGTGTGGGGCTTACACTGTTTCGCGACATAATGTGTTCTGGGGCTTACACTATGAGGCAGCCCAATCTTGAATAGGGCTTACACTCTAAGGCAACCCAAGGTGTTGTTAGGGTCGGTGCTTGCACTAAGTTCATGTGAGTCATGATTGGTGTGAGAAACAATAGATAGCAGAGACCTGAGGATAACGTCGAGAAGGGTGAATCCGTGGGAAATGGAGTGGGGCTTATGCGCGGAGTGGCCCAAAGAGGAAATAAGGGCTTATGTGTGGTTAGTAGCCCGTGAAGCCGGGTCTTACACCAGGATAGAGGCTCGATGTTGACAATGCCCATCAAGAGATGGAAAGGGTGAATAAAACTATATTCCCTATCTCGCCTCTTGGTCTTTGTCACTGAGTAAGTGAGGAGGATCAAGGATGCTACCTCCTGCAAGAAAGGCTAGGGGTTTACACCAAGGTGGATGCCCTTCCCCATGGACAAACACTACTCTAATAAGGAGGATATCATCCCATGTGAGGGGTGATCCCATCCCCATGGATACTAGTGTGTGTGGAGAATGTCAAGGTGGGGGACCTTGCGTGTGAGGCACGGGGCGAGGTAATAGTTTAACGTCATGTGATGAGGGCGATGGTGATTGGATTTTTAATATCCTACAGGTCGGACAAGGTGGGTGAGCTCTACATCCCTAGGGCTTACATAACCAGAACCCTCTGCTCCTTGTGAAAGGGAAGCCATCGACAATGCCGTGGAGATGGGGTGTCATGGAACAATCCATCAAGGGGTCCACGTTAGTATGACTATATGAAGAAGTAATAGCCATTAGCGTTCCTATGAGAAGAAGCATGGGGCAGAGCAACGTAATGGGAAGTGTTGTCCAAGGGACTCTGAAGTTACTTCGTACGAGTCTATAAGGTAGTACGGGAAAAAAGTGCATGATGTGGATGTTCAGGTAATGATAGTCACCTACGAAAGGAATTCATAAGAAGAGCATCAGGAACTTGTGCTAGGGGGGAACTGGGAAGAACTAAGGTGAGGAGTCCATAGGTAATTGCCCGCAACCTTGAGGGTTTGCGCGAAATATGTAGACCTATGCAAAAAATACTGAGATGGTGGGAATTTGGTGATGCTTGCATGGAATTGGAGCTGAAGTTTTGCGCACGACTAGAATTATTGCACACAAGGTGCACACATGCGTGCATGTGGAAAGGATTGCTTTCAAGGGTTGGACCCCGAAGGGATTGGAATTCAGTCTAAACCACAGGGATCTCGCGTGATGGTGGACCCAGGGGTGACTTGGAATGACAAGAACACTACCTGAAGGCCATCTTTGCACACGGAGAAGACAAAGTTTTCACACAAGAGATGATTAAAATTCTTCAGACCCGAAGTGTAAGGGGGTCGCCTTCTATTTATAGGTGCCCATGGGCGCCTAAACCAGGTCAGCGTGAAAAAATTCTTCGACAGAGGTGGTGGGACAAAAATTCGACCATCCGGTTCAGGGCGGGAAATATTTCACGCCCACTCCAAAAGAGTTTCGCGAATCTCAGAACATTACACGTGATCCATAATTTGTTCATGCGCCGATGAAATTATTTCACGCGACCCCTTAGCCCCCCCCCAGACAGGGTCCCCAGGATTGAATATGACTTCAATTTGTCGTTTCGAACCCTTCTTCAGCACTTGAGTATTTTCAGTGTCTAAAATTTCCCCCCTCAGAATTGGATCAGAGAGGGGTCATAATGGTCGGATTTTGAGGGAAATGCTGAAATACAGGGCTCCATGGGGGTCCACGTGCCCAAAAATCTAAAGCGGTGCAAAAAACTCGGGAAGGTGCGGAATCCGATTTTTGTGCGGGCGTGTAAACCGGGCATTGAGTGTAAAAGTGGCCGCAGGTCTCAGGCTCTGTACGAATTTTCTCGTGTGACAAGCTCCATGCTCTCGTGCGTGAAATTTTCTGCGGCCCTGTGTGAAAAAACTGCTCCGGCTGTGTGTAATTTCAACAAGACCAGGCACCATTTTATGCGCAAACCCATGGATTTTTGTGATGCAGTCTGAAATTTCATGGTGCCTGCTAAATTTACTTGCCGCCCTCCCCTATTTCGTTCCCACCACCCAAACACTTGTTGGAAGAAGATGGACGTAAACCAAGCTGGTCATGGAGAATCCACTGCTTGAAGGGCTGAAATGGTTGAAAACCCAAGGGTTTATGGTGCCCAAAGAATTGCATCGAATAACCATAACCTCTTCAATATTCTCACCCCCACCCAAAAGGAGTATTCCATGTCCATCAATCTACCACTGTAGGACTTTATCATTCTGTAAAAGGTCCCACTTCCAGGCTTTGTGGTGGATACACCGCGGTCATGGGTGACTCATGAGGATGGTCTTCCTCGATACAACATCACCAAAATGGTCATCCTGTTGGAACCACGTTCTTCAAAGCATGATTTGGTGTATGGTTTGTGTTTGTTGTCAATCCTCAGTGGAAGTTCCGAATGTGTTCCAGCAAAGTGATCATACAGTTCAAGCAGACAACAGTTTTGAAGGTGGCACTGTTTCCCAGTGTTTGCCAAATTTTTGGGCCTCAAAATCGGAAAATGAAGACATGGATTGTCTGCAAAAGGAGCTTCGTAGAAAACGGAAGTGGTGCGCGAAATATAAGAGTCTTGCGCGAAAAACTTAAGTTAGGCGCGGAAAACAGCGGGATGCGCGAAATAGTTTTTTCGCGCAAACAGTGTTTCGAATTCAGAGAGGTGAAAAATGGCAAAGGCATGGGCTGCGCGGAAAATCAGGGATGTGCGCGAAATACTTAAGTTGGGCGCGAGAAAAAGCGGGATGCGCGAAATAGTGTTTTCGCGCAAATGCTGTTTCAGAATCAGTTTGGTGAAAGATGGCAAAGGCATGGGCTGCGCGGAATATAAGGGTTGTGCGCGAAATACAAAAGCTGGGGGAAAGATTACGCGCCAGATGAGAGATTTTCCGCGCCGAAGGGGATTCTGCGCGCAGTGGTCTCAGTCGCCTATAAATATGAGGTGACCCCCTTCATTCGTGTCGTCGGAAGACTTAGAGAAGATCCGAGGTCTGATGCGCAAAAAGGATCGCATAAAGGAGCTTGCGCGAAATATTTGGAGTTGCGCGAAAAAGGGGATTTTTGCGCGAAATATTTTTTTCGCACCAAAAGAAAATGTTGCGCGCAATAGGATGATTTTGCGCGCAAATGGGTGATGTCTCGCATATTTCTCAATAAGGTTTGTCTGCACATTTTGGTTATCCAGTTCAGTGGTTCTGTGCGTTCTAGTGCATCTCTTCCGGACTTCGATGCAAGCAGAGTCTCGTGCTGAGCAGAGGCAAAGACTTCAATGCAAATTTATTGAAGATACCTACACGTCTATAAACTGAGTGAGACATCACCAACGGCAGTGAGCCAGGGGGAGTCAACGAGAGTGACCCGAGGGAAGCAGTGAGCTATCCCTAAACCTTATGTAAAGGCAGTCAGCCTGGGACAGAGTGTCTGTACCCGAACTTTTGTATCCGCAGCTAGTGAAGCATAGTGGATTTAGGTACGACCGGAAACCTGTCGGCGTATGCTCCTTGGACGTAGCCCTTAGTGGTGAACCAAGTAAAAATGACTGTGTCTCCTCTGTGCATGTGAATGTTTTCATTTTGATCGTAATCATCATACAGGTTCAACAAGTTCCTACCAACGTGGGAACAAGATCCAACAAATTAGAAGAAAAAGTGGTCACCCTGATTCACCCCTCCCCTCTCAGGGTGTCCCGGGGTCCTTCAAGTGGTATCAGAGGGAGGTTGCTGGTGTTGAATCTGACCTTCTTCATCATGGAAAACGTCGTCAATGTCAGGGGAGTCCCTCACTTCGATGGAAGCAATTTCCAGATCTGGAAGAACAGAATGAGATCTCATCTAAGATCTCTTGGAATGGAAGTTCTTTTTTCTACTATGCAAGGAATACATGTCACTGATCCAACAGGTCTGGCTATGACTGAAACAGACAGGAAACTTCTTGATGCCGATGCTAAAGCACAGAATGCTCTCACTGCTGCCCTTTCTGATCAGATTTACCTGAAGGTGATGAATTGCACCTCAGCAAAATCTATGTGGGATAAACTTGAGAATATTTATGAAGGTGATAGCAAAGTGAAGGAGGCGAAACTACAAGTGCTACACAATCGGTTTGATGATCTGAAGATGTATCCAGACGAGAATGCAGACTCTTTCTTCAATCGAATTACAGAAGTGGTTGGAGCAATTCGGGGTCTAGGCGAAGAAATCAAAGACATTGATATTGTAAAGAAAATATTAAGAAGACTTCCACCTCTGTATAATGCGAAGGTGTCAGCTCTTGAGGAAAGAGATCTTTCCAAACTTTCTTTAGATGACTTACTGAGCAGTTTGGTAGCATATGAAATGAGAGTCAAACCAGAAGATGCTACGACTCGGGTGAGCAAGGAAATGGCATTCAAGGCCATGGATAAATTGAAAATCTCAAAGGATAGTAGCGGTGATGATGACGAAGAGAAAGAAATTCTTTCTCTCATTGCAAAGAAGTTCCAGAAGGGGAAAGGGAAATTCAAAGGGAAGTTACCTCTCTCATGCTTCCGTTGTGGAAAAGTTGGGCATATTGCCTCTCAGTGCTTGAAGAATATCAATGATGATGATAGTGAAGATGAAAACTTCAAGAAGCCTCAAAGAAGGTTCTTCAAAAATGGAGACTTCAAATCTGGTAAGAAAATGCAAAGGAAGAGTTTTGTCTGTGAAGAGGAAGAAGATGACAATGAATTCTGTGATGAAGAAGAACCAGAATTCAAAACTGGGAACCATGCTTCTATGATGGCCACTGTTGAAATGTCAGAAGATACTGATGGTGAAAAACAACTGAGAACTTGTGTAGATCCTGAGGTGCAACTTAAGGATGCAGTTAGTAAGCTTAAGATTAAATGTAAGAGCTGCAATAAGTGGAAATCAATTGTAGAAGAATCAACTGAATATGTTGATCAACTTGAAGCTGAAATTGAACGACTGGAAGAATTTGTGAAGGTACAGTCTAAAATAATTGAAAGCAATGATGATGCAGTTGATCTGAAGCTGAGAGTTGAAGAGCAAGCAAAGGTCATCAATGACCTCACATCCAGACTGGATGAAAAATCCAAGACTGTTGAGGGTCTTGAGGAGGAAGTAGTTACTCTGAGGAGTAAAATGGAGACAGAATTAGTTCCAAAAGAATCGAGGAAGAAAATACAGTTCGGAAGATTCTCAGATGCAGAATTACTTGCAAGAGCCAAGTGTGGTTCAGATGGGGTTGGAAAAGTCTTGAGTGATCAAAGACCTGCTTGCATGAGAAAGAGTGGAATTGGCTATGAGGCTGAGTCATCAACTACTGGAAGTGCAAAGATCCAAAAGAAAGATAAGATGGAAGTTGAACATGTTGAAATGTTACCTAGAGTGCTGAAAAAGGAACCCTCAATCCAAACTAAAAGGAGACCTGAAAATTATCCTCAAACTTTCAAAAATGGCAGACAGTCTTGCTATTCTCCCAAGGAAGAAGCTATGAGGAAAAATTCAAGTGAGAAGACATTTCTTCTCATGAAGTGTCAGTTCTGTGGCTATCTGGGCCATACCATGTCCTATTGTGAAGAGGCAAGAAGCTATCTGAATGGAGAAGATATAGATGCTCAACAAAGGAGAACAATTTCATATCCTAATTCTTATAGAAGAAATAATTTCTATGGATATTGTTTTCATTGTTCTAACTTTGGTCATAAGGCCATTAATTGCAGGCAGAGAAGGGACATTGACACCTCATACAGAAGTTCCAGACATGTCAAGTCTCATCAGCAAGAAGATGTTTCTCTTTCAAACAGGTTCTCACCTCTTAAAGAAGACTTTGACTATGAAGAACCTGGGTTTGCGGAAGAGATAGTTGAAAGGCCATCAGTTCTATATACTCAATCTAATGTCTCATGGAATGAAAGGAGGAAGATTGAGAAATCAAACCTTGCAGAGGTAGCTCTCAAAGCCACAAAAAACAACAGTACCTGGATTCTAGATAGCGGTTGCTCATCTCATATGACAGGTAATGCCGGTCTACTTACAAATATCATAAAGAATGTTGATGGTACAGTAAGATTTGGTAATGATGGGGCTCTGAAAATCAAAGGGAGTGGAAGTACCAAATTAGCTAATGGAGAACTAAAGAAGACTGAAGTCCTTTACGTAGATGGCCTACGTCATAATCTCCTCAGCATGAGTCAACTCTGTGACTCAGGACTTGTTGTTACTTTTAATTAGAAAGGCTGCACTATCAAGGGAAAAACTGGCAATTCTCTCATGAAGGGATGCAGAACAGAAGGAAACTTGTATCAGGTTGATAGTGAAGAGAATGTATGTTACATGACTGTTGAAGAAGAAAACAATCTGTGGCATCGGAGATTGGGACACATCAATCAACAAGACATGGAGAAAATATCAAAATTGAGAATTGTCATGGACATTCCCAACCTGAAGCGTGAGCGTGAAAAATCCTGTGATGCTTGTATTCGTGGGAAGCTGGTCTGCAGTTCATATCGGCCAAAGAAGAAAAAGGCATCTCACCTTCTTGATCTGATTCATACAGATGTTTTTGGTCCAATAAATGTTGCCGGAACTCATGGAGAAAGGTACTTTGTCCTTTTCATAGATGATTACAGTCGAATGGCATGTGTGATGGTCATTCACCGGAAACGACAGGTCCTTGACTGCATGAAAACATATCGGCGAATCGCCGAGAATGATACTGGACGAACAATCAAAGTGCTGCGATCTGACAATGGAGGAGAATACACGTCCATTGAATTTGAAAATTATCTGGAGAAGCATGGGATACAACATGAGGTAGCTGCTGTGAGAACTCCACAACAAAATGGAGTTGTTGAACGAAGGAATCGACAGGTTAACAACATGGCACAAACTATGCTGATTGAGAGTCGTATTCCACGACATTACTGGAAAGAGGCTGTTCAAGCTGCAGTGTACATTCAGAATCGAACAGGACTTTATATGGGTGAGACAAAGACACCATATGAATTGTGGCATGGACGGAAGCCTTCTCTAAAATACTTTCGTGTCTTTGGAAGTAAGTGCTTCATCAGGAACAAAGAAGGAAATCAGGGGAAATATGGTGACAATGCAGATGAAAGAATCTTCCTCGGTTACTCAATGAACAGCAAAGCCTACAAATGTTTCAACAATCGTTTGGGAAGGATTGTGGAAAGCAATGATGTTAAGATAATTGAAGAGAAAACCACAAATGCTTCACGGACGTCATATGCTGATGTGATCGAAAGTCATGAAGAATTTGAACATGAAGAACCTACAAATGCAGAAATAGAGGAAGCTGTTCAAAACACTCATCAATCACATGATGATGTTGACTCAGAAGAAGAATCTGAAGAAGAAACTATGGTTGAAGAGAATACTACTGAACCTCGCAGGAGAAATCGAAAAGCTGAGATTGATCCATCCAACATAATTGGGGATAGGAGTGCACCCACTCAAACCAGAAGGATGAGGAATACCACACAATCTGCATTTCTATCAGTTGTAGAGCCATCCTCCTTCGAAGAAGCTGCAAAAGATGAATCTTGGGTGAAAGCCATGAATGATGAATTAGATCAGATTGATAAGAATCAGACATGGGATCTTGTCCAGAGACCCGAAGGTCACAATGTGATTGGTACCAAAATGGATCTTCAAAAATATGTTTGATGAGCATGGAAGTGTCATCAGAAACAAGGCACGACTGGTATGTAAAGGATACTCTCAGATTGAAGGCATTGATGTTGAAGAAACCTTTGCTCCAGTGGCTAGACTGGAGTCAATAAGGCTTTTCCTTGCCATGGCACTCCAAAGAGGATATAAAGTATATCAAATGGATGTCAAGACGGCATTCTTGAATGGTGTACTCGAAGAAGAAGTCTACATTGAACAACCAGTGGGCTTTGTCTTGGGTACCGATGAAACAAAGGTCTGCAAACTAAAGAAAGCTCTATATGGTTTGAAGCAGGCACCACGGGCGTGGTACTCACGGCTAGATTCATATCTCAAGAAGTTGGAATTCAAAAGAGGAGGAGTTGATCAAAATCTCTATGTGAAGAATTCTCCAAAAGATCAATTCATGGTTCTTGTCTACGTTGATGATATCATATTTGGTGGCAGTAGGAAGAAATCAGTGGATGAATTTGCCAACCACATGAAATCAGAATTTGAAATGTCTATGATTGGGGAGCTCACATATTTCTTGGGGCTGCAAGTTATTCAAAAGAAGGAATACACATTCATTTCTCAGGAAAAATATGCAAGAGATCTGCTGAAGAAGTTCAATATGCAAGACTCCAAACCAATGTCAACTCCGATTGCAGTTGGAACTAAACTTGGAAAGCATGAGGATGGGAACTTTGTTGATCCCACCTTGTACAGGAGGATCATTGGCAGCCTACTGTACCTGACAGTGACAAGGCCAGATATTGTCTTTGCAACATGCCTTGCGGCCCGGTTTCAGAGTAATCCAAAGGAGGAACATATAGCAGCAGTAAAAAGAATCATGAGGTACATTCAAGGTACCCATAACTTCGGGTTATTTTTTGCTGCAGGCAGAGACAGTGAATTATCAGCATTTTCTGATGCTGACTGGGCTGGTGATGTTGTAGATAGAAAGTCCACAAGTGGTGGAGCTTTCTATATTGGGCAGAAATGTGTTGGCTGGTTGAGCAAGAAACAAGAAAGTACTTCTCTTAGTACTGCTGAAGCTGAATATATCTCCGCCACAAAAGCATGCACTCAACTTCTTTGGATGAAGCAGCAGCTAACAGATATTGGTGATAAGGTGCAGCAACCAATGGTGATTTATTGTGATAACAAAAGTGCAATTGATCTTACGAAGAATCCGGTTCAGCATTCTCGTACAAAACATATTGAAATACGGTATCATTTTATCAAAGAAAAGGTTGAACAAGGCGTGATTAAAATGGATCATGTTGGAACAAATGAGCATGTGGCTGATATCCTAACCAAGCCATTGTCCGCGGCTGTGTTCGAGAAGCATCGGTTGAACCTCGGTGTTCGACCACCTCCTACTGCATAAGAAGGCTCCGGAAGTCCCCTATCCCCGTGTGTTTTGACTGTTTTTATCTGTTTATGGCTGTGATGCAGGTTTATGGGGGAGATACTATCCAGGGGGAGTATGGCTTGAGCTGAACGTTGAACAAACTTTTCGGTCTTTGGTTTTATTGTCAATGGGGGAGAAAGGAATAAATTCAAGGCAAGATAATTCAAGGCGAGAAATTCACGGCAAGAGAATTCAAGGCAAGAAATTCACGGCAAGAAATTCACGGCAAGAGAATTCAAGGCAAGAAATTCACGACAAGAAATTCACGGCAAGAAATTCATCTGTGATGGAAGTGTAAGTTTGTGATGAGAAGTTTAATAAGGATAACATCGGGCGTCATGGAGAATTTCAAAACACTAAGACCCAATTCAAGCTTCCTCTCTTGTTTTCTACACCGAGCATTGCTCACGTAGACTTAGAGTGTTGGCTGAGTTGATTCTTGCGTTTTGGATTTGCTCATGATTGGAGATCTATTGAATTTATTCTGATTGCCAACAAACCCAAAGGGGGAGATTGTTGGAACCAGGTTCTTCAAAGCATGATTTGGTGTATGGTTTGTGTTTGTTGTCAATCCTCAGTGGAAGTTCCGAATGTGTTCCAGCAAAGTGATCATACAGTTCAAGCAGACAACAGTTTTGAAGGTGGCGCTGTTTCACAGTGTTTGCCAAATTTTTGGGCCTCAAAATCGGAAAATGAAGACATGGATTGTCTGCAAAAGGAGCTTCGAAGAAAACGGAAGTGGTGCGCGAAATATAAGAGGCTTGCGCGAAAAACTTAAGTTAGGCGCGGAAAACAGCGGGATGCGCGAAATAGTTTTTTCGCGCAAACAGTGTTTCGAATTCAGAGAGGTGAAAAATGGCAAAGGCATGGGCTGCGCGGAAAATCAGGGAAGTGCGCGAAATACTTAAGTTGGGCGCGAAAAACAGCGGGATGCGCGAAATAGTTTTTTCGCGCAAATGCTGTTTCAGAATCAGTTTGGTGAAAGATGGCAAAGGCATGGGCTGCGCGGAAAATAAGGGTTGTGCGCGAAATACAAAAGCTGGGGGAAAGATTACGCGCCAGATGAGAGATTTTCCGCGCCGAAGGGGATTTTGCGCGCAGTGGTCTCAGTCGCCTATAAATATGAGGTGACCCCCTTCATTCGTGTCGTCGGAAGACTTAGAGAAGATCCGAGGTCTGATGCGCGAAAAGGATCGCGTAAAGGAGCTTGCGCGAAATATTTGGAGTTGCGCGAAAAAGGGGATTTTTGCGCGAAATATTTTTTTCGCACCAAAAGAAAATGTTGCGCGCAATAGGATGATTTTGCGCGCAAATGGGTGATGTCTCGCATATTTCTCAATAAGGTTTGTCTGCACATTTTGGTTATCCAGTTCAGTGGTTCTGTGCGTTCTAGTGCATCTCTTCCGGACTTCGATGCAAGCAGAGTCTCGTGCTGAGCAGAGGCAAAGACTTCAATGCAAATTTATTGAAGTGACCTACACGTCTATAAACTGAGTGAGACTTCACCAACGGCAGTGAGCCAGGGGGAGTCAACGAGAGTGACCCGAGGGAAGCAGTGAGCTATCCCTAAACCTTATGTAAAGGCAGTCAGCCTGGGACAGAGTGTCTGTACCCGAACTTTTGTATCCGCAGCTAGTGAAGCATAGTGGATTTAGGTACGACCGGAAACCTGTCGGCGTATGCTCCTTGGACGTAGCCCTTAGTGGTGAACCAAGTAAAAATGACTGTGTCTCCTCTGTGCATGTGAATGTTTTCATTTTGATCGTAATCATCATACAGGTTCAACAAGTTCCTACCAACGTGGGAACAAGATCCAACAAATTAGAAGAAAAAGTGGTCACCCTGATTCACCCCTCCCCTCTCAGGGTGTCCTGGGGTCCTTCACATCCTTCCATAGAAACCAGACACATGGATGTATATGTCCTAAATACTAGAACTAGGACCATTACTGGGGGTGACCTTGTCACGGAGAGTTCCCCAGCCCTCTATGAGAGAACCCTTCATCAGAGCGTCACTAACAAGACTAAAGGCTGGCTGCAGGACTGGGACCTATGGTCTGGCGGAAATTTAACTAGCGAATGGGCCTAGGAATTCTGGGATTTCCATACATGTGACCAATTTGGGTCCGAGCTGCGGAATATTGGTTTATTTGAGGCAGTATGGACACACAATTTTACTTATACCTCCAACACGTGCTCGGGCCAGAGCTATTCACCCAGTGGTACCCTGATACCAACACATTCCATATCCATCATGGGGAATTCGGTATCAGTCTCTGGGACATTCACACCATCACGGGTATCCCTTTGGAGGGCCACCAATATGTTTAATTCTTTCCACTGATGAACACCTGGGGAGAGAGATCACGAACCCCCATACTGATGTGGCACCTGATGGAGCTGGCTAAGGAGAATATGGGGGTCAAGGAATTCCTGAAGGACATCATCTACAAGGACTAGTTTAGCATATTCCTAGAGAAAGGTCTTGAAGTCAAGATGCTAGGGAGGGGGAGACGGTGTCCAACCGCGACATAGAGGATCACGATCGGGTCATACTGGAGGGTCCTGGAGGGTGGGCACTAGCTGTCATGGGGCTACAGCATAAACGAGAGTCAGGACCCTAATTTTCGGTACGCTGGATTTCTCTATACATTCCGGTGCTGGTGGCTCTTGTCGGTGAGGTACGCAAGGATTGGTGTCCGTCCAGTGACCCTGGTGATTGATGGCATCATGGCTGCCAACAAAATGTTTAATCTGGGGGTCCCCGTGCTGGCTCTGCTGTATGCCTTTTTGGGATACATATCGAGATGGGGATCACCTAAGAGAGTCTATGGCCCCTTCCAGATTTTCCATAGCTAGGTTGCAAATCATTGTGGTGGATACAGCTTCCCGAATGCCATTCGTCCTCCAGGAAATGGCCTGAAACCCTCCCTACTAAACATTACTGGGGTCATGCAGCTAACACTAAATGAGGAGGGAGTAAGGATCAGAATTGGTAACCATGAAAACTTCAACATCAACCCGTTCACCACTCCAACTAGCCAGATGATAGATAATGGGAAAGGATCACTGGAGTAGAAGGAGTACTTCCTGATAATCAGAGATGGGGTGCTTGTGGCATGGATTAATGGGAAGATATCTTGAAAGCCTTCTATGCCATACCGGTTCTCCATGAATTTTGGGTTCCTCCAGCGAATTCCAAAAAAAGTATACATTGACGTCCAGGAAGAAAGGAATCCATGTGTTCTCCTTCAACTGTGGATGATGTCCACGTCCTACAGCTCGGGCGACATCATCACCTTTCCTCCTACTAGAGTCAACGATGGTATCTCAACCGAGTATGCTGAATATTGGTCAATAGCATACCCTGATGGGATTTTGTGGAAGCGAGTTCAGAAACTCAAGGTTTCCTGTGTGGAAACCGTGTGGTGGGAGAGTAGGAAGTGTGTCGCTAGAGAAGATATATCAGAAGTTTGTTGGGAAATGGGGCCTGGACAGGCCGAGAACTCAGTAGAGGGATGTCACATGGCATGGTCATGACCTCATCGCCCAGAGGAGGGTCCCACAGGGTAGTTAGAGAACTTCCAGGGAAGAAAATAAGATATATGTTTCAAACATCTAAATATTTCATTTTCCCCACGCTATGGTCGGCTTGCCTAACCCTACAGCAGTCCGTGAGCACTGCGGCCCTCTGGAAGAAGATAGTGCGATATGGAATTCAGCTGCTAAAATCTAGGCTTGTTTGAGTTGTTGAAAGAGTGAACAACCTTATACGACATGTGTATCTGATAGCCATGTACATGCACGCATATCAATGGGGTCATTGTGTGGATCCACCTCTCTTTTTGAATGTGATGCTTGGCCAGGATCATTATCCGTAAATGATGCCGCCAGGGGATGATGACTGTAATGATGAGTCAGAGGTAGGTGAGACAGAAGAGGAGGAGGTAGAAGGAGACGGTGAAGGAGAAGAGGATCCCAAAGTTGAGGGGTCTCATGGGGCGTCACACCAAGGGAGTCTCTGAGAGAGTAGTGAGATCATCGGCTGAGACATGGATGTTACTGAGCTACTCGAGGTATTCATCAACCTTCATCTATACCCCTTTATCCACATTCTTCTGCAATCCTTAATCCATCCTTATTATTTTATATAGGAGTACAATGGTCCTAATCAAGCGTCTCCAGTCAACGGAGGGTGATAAGAGCCAGTGGAACAAGGTGGGGAATCGACACCCATTATCGAGCTGACGAGCGCTGAGGGATCCCCTGTTATGATAGCTCCTATAGCGGCCAAAACACTATAATCTGGATCCTTGAGTTCTCTTATGTTCCTTGTTTCGATACTGGTACATAACGTAGGAGGACTCAACTGATTAGGGTGCTCTTTGTCTGTACAATGATCATGACATTGGAGGCTTGTTAGGCTGCTGAACCCAAACCGTCTGCGAGAGAGCCGATGGCAAACATACTTCCCTATGCAGGACATGACTCCCAAATCAATTTGGCCCTGGAGATTGGTGAGCAGGGTGTGGCATATATCAGTGGAACTACTATCGGGGCATGCTCGATGGTTGACGAAGGAAGCACCAGGGTTGAGGTGGGAGAGGAAGGTCTCATAGAAGTTGAGGAGCATATTCCCCTGGGAGGAATATCCAAGGAGGACCCTGATGCTAGCTCATTGGCTATCTTTTCTATCTATCAGCATGCTGACCTTGAGGAAATCAATGATTTAGTCTTAAAAGTGGATGAGGAGAGCTGGATGATTCGACATAAGTGGTGGAAGTGCATCCAGCATTTTCTCAGTCAGCCACAGATGGAATGGATGAAGTGGATGGGGTCACACAACACTTGGCTACGTTTCCTGTGTGCTGGAGGGGAAGAAGATCAATGCCTTCACCTGGCGGTCCGTGATTACATGGCCAAGAATATGCGTGAGAGAAGCCGATGCACCGACGTCACCCAGTGTCGAGTGGAGTCAGGGAGTACCCGAGCATTTATAAAGGCGGAGTAGGAGGTCCGAAACCTCGAAGAATAGGCGAAAGAACATGATATATTCCTCACAAACAATTCTGAGCTCATTGAGATGTTGAGGGCCCAACTGGTAGATTCCCAAGAGAAACTAGTGGAAGCGAGCCACCAGATAACTGATCTCCGAACTGAATAGGCACAGGCATGAGCTTTGGTCAATGAACTGCGCTCCATGGCCGCTGATGAAGAGAGAGTCCTTAAGGGGCAGGAAGCAGTTCTGGAGGCCACCAGCCAGAAGGTAGCGGCATTTGAAACATCCATCCCAGAAGCCGACCCCTAAAGGCTCTATTTAGGCCAAACCCATAAACTCATTTTTCCTTACTGCTTATTATTTGAAACTGTATGTATGGAAAAATTTATTTACTTGTCCCTTTCGTTTAACGTGCTCAACCATAATCCCAAAATAAATAGCAATCCATTCATAATCTCATGTGGTTCATACCTGATTTGAGAAACAAGGGATGCTCATACTATCATTTGGTTTGATCGTGAGAGCGTCAACCAAGCTTCGGGAATTTGAGATTCGAATCCGGATTTCCTAGGAGAAGAGGGAGGCCTAATAAAAGGAAGGGGACCTTAGATCGATTGATGTATCGTCTTCTCA
This sequence comes from Viscum album, assembly GCA_963277665.1. NCBI lineage: Eukaryota > Viridiplantae > Streptophyta > Magnoliopsida > Santalales > Viscaceae > Viscum > Viscum album. Next base: position 790,846,349 of record OY728135.1, on the reverse strand, counting down.
ATGTGCTCCTACGCACAAGTGGGGAAATGTAAGGGGAATTTGAATCAGTCCAAACATATGGGAATGAAAAATGTGATTCACATTACCCTAATTCGGAACACTTGGGGAGGGGCATGGAAATAAAGGACAACTTTTGACTGTGTTGGAAACAAAACATCCCTGTTGCATTAGCATGAAATGGGGACAATAAATGACGGTCGACCACTGACCATGTTGTCAACACAGGACCTAACTAAAATATCATCCTTCAGCCTTTCGAAACTTTGGCCCAGTATAGCAGGTTGACCATTGGTCGAGCATCAATACTGTTAGGGGGTCCCTTCATATGTCAAAAAGTATGAGGATCTGAATAAAGGGGGAACACAAAGAGTGGAAGATGAAGTAGTGGTTTGTTTGAACAGAATCAAACACTCTTGAAATTACACCTACATGGTGGAAGCACATTAGGCGAGTGTATTAATCTGATCATGGATCATTTCTACTCTAATATAGGACCTATCCAAGGCTTCAGGCCATGGGGTCGACTGTGAGAAAGAATGGGATTTTCAATTCCCGGGGCTGGGCCTGAGACGAAATGTTCAGGCATTTGTACGTATCCCATAAGGATGAAAATCAAGCCATATGTAGTTCTAGAAAGGGTATTAGTTTATGGTCTTAGAACTCGGATAGGGGATCAGTAAGGAATGTAGGGGACACAATGTAAGGTGATTATGATACCTGACATGAATGAGGATAAAAGTCCAAATTACCATGTGTTCCTTGGGGAAGTGTTTAGGTCATGGGACCGAACACGAAAGGTAGCCTGGGACAGTGGGGAAGCACCCAGGCGTTCCTATGTATCTCATGAAAATGAGAATCAAGCCGCACATAGTTCTGGGTGGTAGCATGGTAAGGTAATAGTGAAAAGGATTAAAAGGGTGTGTAGGTCCGGCCCTCATACCAAAAGAAGTGGTATTTGATGTATCTTGTTTGTCCTTTATGTTGAGTGGGTTTTTTGTGAAGTGGCAGGCCTAGGGTAGAAATTATAGAAATCAACACAAGAATCAAGCTGTATACAGGTGTTGATAGATGGAATGGTGGATGACTAATACCCAACTTGATATCCCCCATAATGATGTCATCACAATGCTGTGTTGTTTTTCTTCTTGAGGCCAGGATGATACTATCGTAGTTTAGGGTCATGTGATTGGACCCGACAACATAGTTTAAGGTCATATGGTTTAGGCCTGAAAGAGTGTGCACAACGCGACAATAAATACCCGATGTGAATGAGGATGAGGTCCATATCATCAGTCTGCACAATTCCGGGAGTGGAGCCTCAGTCCAAGAGGATAAAGTGTAGGAGAAGATATCTCCCAGATGAGCTGGACCTAGAAGCACGATGTCCAGGTGATCCCATGTATCCCATGAGGATGAGGATCAAGCCACACATAACCCTTATATAAGATCCCAGTTATGGTATTAGCGTATGGATTTGAGGAGACCCAAAGGATTCCAAATTGTAGCTTTGGATACCTGACGTGCGGAGGTGCACTGAGGGATAGTTCCAGGAGTATCGAGATTTGACTCGGACATGACCATTTGGAATGTAAATTGAATCATGTAACCAAAATTCATGGCATGAAGGGGCTGGCATGATGACAGAGGATTATTGCTGACCATGTTCACAATGGAGCATCCTGTCGTGTTAGCCTAAAATGGGGACAAACAAATGGGCATGCACCGCTGACCATGTTCGCAACGTGGGACTTGTATCAATTTTTTGTATGAAACCCTCGGGGTCATTGAACCATAATGTTAGGAGAGCCATTAGGCATATCATCGATGCTATTTTGGGGGTCCCTTCTGGTGTGAAAGATAATGGGGGCCCAAATGAAGGGGAACATGAAGCTTGACAAGTGGATGGAAACTTTCCCAAGTTGAATCCGACACTACTGGTCCAAGACCAGAGTTCTCTTAGAAATATTTTCCAACCACTGTAAAGGATTGAGGGGCTCGACCTGAGAGGGGATGGACCCTAAATTTAAATGTTCGGGCTGTCCTACGTATCCCATAAGGATGGGAATTGGGCCATATATTTTTCTTGAAGATACAGTTTAACTTCATGCGGGATGACATACAGTTTAACGTCATACATGACAAAATAAATTTTAAAATCATGCGGGATGACATGCAGTTTAAATTCATGCGGGAGGACATGTAGTTTAACATCATGCAGGATGACATATAGTTTAACGACATGTGGGATGACATACAGTTTAATGTCATGCTGGAAAACATATAGTTTAACATCATGCGGGACGAAATATAGTTTAACGTCATGCGGGATGACCTAGAGTTTAACATCATGTGGGATGATATAATGTTTAATGTAATGTGGGAAGAAAAACAATGTAACGTCATGCAGGACGAGTGTGAAGTTTAGGGTCATGTAGGACTGATAGATTAAGGTCGTACGGGACAGTAATGCAGTTAAAGGTCATGTAGGACCCGTAAGGGTCCGGAAAAGTATTTTTTAAGGAACATGGCATTGGTGGGTGGATTTATACTCTCACCAACCATGGTAACCAATGAGTACACACCAATGGGATAAACCTTATGAACAATGAATGGACTTTCCCATTTGGGCTCCAACTATGGTGGTTTCCTGCCGAGGATCTGTAGCGTTCTCAAATCCAGCACTAAGTTGCCTTGCTGGAAAGAGCCGATGTGAACCATCTTGTTGAATCCTCGAGAAATCCTACTCTGATGCCTTTCTAGGTTGTGCAAGGCACGAAGCCTATTCTCATCTAGTGCTTCCAATTCAGCTAGATGGATTTAAGCCACACTATCTAGCGCTTGCTGGTCACATACCGCTATGCGAAATTAGGGAAACTAAATATCGATGGGTAGGATGACGTCAGTTCAATAAAATTGGGAATGTGGGGCACCTGGGTGGAATTACGAGTCATCGTCCGATAGCCCTAGAGGGGGTTGGGGAGATTATCCGGCCAAATCTTCTTGTTCTGACAAACCATTTTTACAAGATGTTAGAGAGGTTTTTATTGAAAGCCTCGATCTATCCATTTTCCTGCCCATGATAGCAGAAGGTATGGTTAGAGCCGATGTTGTACCTGGTGTACAACGTTTTCAATTCATATTCTCCGAAGTTGGTACAATTATCAGCGAGGACAGCGTGAGGTACTCCAAACCAATGGATAATATTGGAACTCACGAAGTCAACAATAGAGAGGGCCTTGACATCCTTGAGTGGAATTGCCTCTGCCCACTTGGAAATGAAATCCGTAGCGGTCAGAATGAATCAATATTGGCGAGCCATTGCCGGTGGGTATGGTCTTACGACATCTAATCCCCAGACTGCAAAGTGCCAAGAGTACTTGGTAGTGTGGAGAAGCTCTGGTGGCCGATGCACAGAGTTAGCATGAACATGGCACACTTGGAACCTCTTGGAGAACTCGATGCAGTCGTGGATCATGGATGGACAAAAATACCCTAATCTGCAGATCTGGTTAGATAGTTTTCAGCCAGCCCGATGGGAACCGTAGGAACCAGTGTGAACCTCTAGCATGACTTGTGGAATCTCAACCCCCAGAAGGAATCAAAGGAGAACACCACCAAACCTGTTCTTATAGAGGATTTTCCCAAGGTTGGGACCGCTCTAGAGGGTAAACTATAGCACGCGGCGTCAGATTAGCTCATGCTCATCCCGATATTATGGGAGATTACCGTGATGGAGGTATTAAACCAAAGGTGTCTTCTAATAGGAAACCATTTCAATCACTGCAACCGGATGACCCGGGGGTCTTGAGGCTGAGCCATTGACTGTAAGATGGCTTACCTGTGGGACGTCATCGCCATCTGGGGTAACAGGAGCTATGAATATCAGATGTGCCACATGGATAATTAGATCATCCTATTCGGGCTCTCCAACTCATGCATCTATGCGGGCAAAAGCATCTGGTTGACTGTTCTGTGATCAAGGGACATTGATAACCTCTGGTCGAGAAGGGAACTGGGCCATGAGATGGAGAGTGTGTTCTAACATTGGCATGAGCACTGTATTTCTGAAAACATAGTTTCCATTGACCTGCATAATGACTTTCTCGGAGTCCCCTTTCACATGAAAATGGGGCACTTCGATCCTGAGGGCCAGCTCGAGGCTAGTAATGAGGGCAAGATACTTTACCTCATTTTTGGTGAAGCCTTCTGATAATTGGAATGAGAATGGAAGAAAGTCTTGCATCATGGTGATAAAGAGGATACCCATGCCTACTCTGTTGAGCCTATAATCATTGAGCCTCCTACTGGTGGGGATTAGGGAGGCACCATCAATGTGAATTTTCCAACATGGTATGTCTTGATTGACTGAGATGATTTCTTCATCAGGAAAATCCATGTCCAGGGACTGGTTCGTAGAGGTTGGATGGACAGCTAGAAAGTCTGTCAATGCATGTCCCTTGATAGTCTTTTGAGGCCCGAACCTGATGTCAAACTGCTAGAGGATTACCGCCCACCATGCTTGTCATCCGGTCAACAAGGGACAAATTAGGATGCACTTCAATGGGTCTACTCGAGACACCAACTGTAGCTCATGGTGCTACGGGTAATGTTTCAATTTTTGTATGAAAAACACAAGCGCAAGTAAGATCTTCTCAATGGGGGGGGGGTATTTGGTCTCCATATCAAGGAGCATGCGGCTAAGGTAGTAGAGGGTTTTCTATATCCCCTCATTGTTTTTTGGTTGAGAAGGGTGCCAAGGGACCATTCCAGGGTGGCGACATAGAGGACCAGTGACTTCTTGGAGATGGGTGGCATCAAGACTGGAGTCTAGAACAGATTATTCTTGATTTCATTAAAGGAGGTCAGGCACTCGATGTCCCATTCATAAGCGGTGCCCTTATTCATAAGATGAGGGAAGAGAATACACTATCAGGCCGGATTCGCAATGAATCAGCGTATATAGGCCATGTGGCCTTGGAGACCTCAAAGATCCTGAATATTACATGGGGAGACATTTGGATGATGGCCATGATCTTTTCTGGGTCGATCTAGATGCCCCGGTACCTGACAAAAAATCCAATAAACATGCCGTTGGTGACCTCGAAAGCACACTTCAATGGGATTATCATTAACTAGCGAGAACGGAAAACACTGAACACTGTCTCTAGATCCTTGAGATGGTCCTTGCACTGGTGATATTTGACCACAATATCATCCACATAGCACTCCACTAATGTTCTGAGGATTGTCTTGAATATGCGATGCATGGAACGCTAATAGGTGGAACAAACATTCTTCAAGCTGAAGGGAATAACCTAGTAAAAGAAAGTACCTTGGGGTGCCTTGAAAGCTGTGGACTCTTCATCCTCGGGGGCCATACAGATCTGATTATACCTAGAGTAACCATCCATGTAGAAGAGGTCTTGGAACCCAGCTGTAGAATCAATCGAAAGCTGTATCTTAGGAAGGGTAAAATTGTCCTTCGAACAATTGCGGTTGAGATCATGAAAGTTGATATAGACTCTAATATGTTATTTCCTCTTCCTGACTGGTACAATGTTGGCCAACCATTTGGGGTACTAGACCTCATTATCGAAGTTGGCTCTAATGATCTTGTCAATGTCGACATAGACCATGGCACCGTGAGAAGGGTGCATCTTTCTGGGAGGCTTCTTGAATCTACGATGATTTTCTGGAAGGACGAGGTGGTGGCTAGATACCTAGGGATCTAGTCTCGACATCTCATCATAACTCAAGGAAAACACATCGCGGTGCTGTTTAAGGAAGTCAACGTACCTCTGCTGCTCCTCAGAGGGCATGGTGGCACTGATAAATGTGGGTCTCGGATCTGCCTCACTTCTGAGGTTTATTTGTACCAACTCATCAACCATGGTAGAGACACCTTCCTCAAAGGCAGGGGGCGTCTTCAATATCCTATTCTCCACTAACGAGGGGATCCTATGTGGGGGAAGATTATTTTGAGTTACCAGACACTAATGGGAGGCCGATACTAGCTTGAGAGGTAGTGGTTATAGTATCGAGGCACTTCGGCACTGCCGAGACCATAGTGACGAAGGTTGTCGAACCGATCCCATCTGGTCTCCGGCCCAAGCGGCCACTCATGATAATATCAAAGCAGTAGTGGCGCAACGTTCGGAGCTGACTTATTCCATCCCATCGAAAAAGACAAGTGTGACATACTGTAGTTTCCATGATTCGGACATCCCGATACCTGATGGGAGTTGGAGGCATCAGTATCGCTAAGGCCTTGATCATTTAATAAGATGAAGTGATCATCCGACACCGCCTGGATTTTGGAACATGGCTCCCCCTTGTCCCGGAAATGACAAAATATTGACCCATTTTAGGGGTTGTGGCCTCCAACCGATGGATCAGGAAGACATAGGTGTCATTCAGGCCTACCCAAGGGTTGGTCGTAGTAGTGACGGGCTCAACATCACTTCCCTAGAATTGTTTATCCTTGATCTTGTTATAGTCATCGTCCAAATAATGGGCTTCACAAGTGGAAAAAGGAGATGCATCACCTTGGACAATAACCACTCGGCCATTAAAAGATTACTTGAGTCATTTGTGATACGATGAGGTGAAAGCGACATGCAGGTGGAGCCATTGCCTACCCATCAATGCAATATACGCTGTGTCCTAGGAGACAACCCTGAACATCATGCTGGAAAACTGGCCACCGAACTAGGACTTCAGATGGATCTTGACGAATGGGGTCTGCTCCGTCTTGTCATATCCCTCGATTAATAAATCATAGAGAGTCAGTTCATCGTCAGATAACCCTAGCTTCTGCATCATCCATGTCGGGATAAGGTTGATCCCAAAGCCGGTGTCAATGAGACAACAACGAACCTCCACGCTGTTAAACTGGCCTGTGATGTACAACGGGTGAATTTTCGCCTGTATGGGGGAGCCTTCAACCACTTCTGAGAATGAAATTATGACCTGAAATTCGTCATTCTCATGCACTTAAACATGGAAAGCCTCTGCAGCTGCTATCTTTGTCTCAAACTGGATGGGGCTTCTTAATGATTTGACAAGTGCTTCGCGCAAATCTGGTGAAGGTGAATGGCTTCAGGGATGGAAATCCTATCTAGGATACCAGAGAGGTGTTTGAGAACATCATACATCCATGCCAGGCACGAACCTCTGCTTGGAGGAATCTGTTCTGTAATAGAAGGCAGAGCGGGCACTGGGGGCCGGACCGGTGGCTGATTGGTACTAGGCATATCATGCTTTTCACTAGTCGAAGCCCGGAGGGTAGCTGCCAAGTGAGGACCATATGGTTGATATTAGACTGTAGCGGGGTGAAGGTAGTCACGACATGACCTAATTGGTTTTTTCTAATCCATTAGAACAAATAGTGGTTGAGGCGGGTCTGTTGACACCAGATGAAGAGGTTGCACATGCTGGATTCTGAACTGGGCCTGCTTTCTGGTCCTAGTGGCATTGACATCCTCGCTGTAGGTTCCAACTGACGTGCCGCGACAACCCAGATGGTCGCGGATCTGTTGATGTTGGTATTTTCTGGGGATGTTGGGGAGGTTCACCTGGGGATCCCCCTCGTCGGGAGTAATATAGGGTTTTACCAAATCAACGGTATTAACTGAAGTGAAACCTTGACTATTAGTTGAAGAGTCATCCACCACCAGGTGGATTATGGGAGGGATCTTTATCTCTGGGGGCATAATGTTTCCAAGAGTGTGCGATGATGATGGAATTTTCAGGGTGCGTTTCATTTTGTGCACCGTCGATGCTTGCTCCTCTGGAAAGAGGCCGACTAAGATGAGGATACAGGAGTGGTGGCCACCGCTTCTCAAGGCTCCGGCTGATTCATACGTGCACAGATAATGCTATGGGTGTGGGAGACCATCTTGTGAGCCATCCAGTGATTATACTTCTGGAAGTCGTGGTCAGAAACCTGCTGCCACATTCCTTTGACATCGCTACTACTGTCTGACCTCACATAGACACCTGCCACTTGTGCCGGGGCCGGGTCTAACCTAACCATGTTGTTGTCAATCTGGACTTGGAGCCAGTCCTTGAACACATAGAATTGTTTGATGTTGTGCCCCAGGATCCAGTGATATGGGCAGTAGTTGGGGCGATCAGTGTGATTCGCCTTTTCTGGATTTCTACACTCAGGAAGTCATACAATACCCGGCTCTAAGGTGCTACGGACGTAACTAGGGACCTGGGTCTTGTTGAAAAAGTAGGTCTGATTTCTTATGTCTGAAAGGTAGATCTAGGAGCCTGACCCTGATGGGTGGTTGGAGGAGCCTGTTGAGGAGGAAAAACATGATTAGCTCGCCTAGGAGGAGGAGAAGAATTACATGGACGCACCTTCTAATTCTTAGGTGGTTGCTGCTGGGCTGGAAGCTGTGCCCATGGTGGTGGACCTCTGCGGGGATACAGAGCTGGCTCTACTGGTAGTAACTCTAGCTGTTGGGGGGCCTCTATCTAGGCCACCGCGGTGGACTCGTCTCTAGCAGACCTCCTTGATGATATTATAGGGGGCAGTAGTTGTGCATGGCTGGCCTGTTATAGGGCTTCTTCAAGGTGATAAACCTTATCTGAGAAATCTTGAAACCCTCCAGGATAGTTCTGAGTGATCAGGGAGGGAACCAGTTCTGTCTTGACATTCTCCACACACATCATCAGTAATTTCTCCCGAGTCAGTGGCATGTAAATGGAGTATGTGAGCCCCTTCCATCGGGAGACAATGTCTGTGAATCTCTCATTAGGCCTTTGTTTTCACTTGAAGAGATCTGCGATGTTCTTTTTCCGGGTGGTAGAGCTAAACTGCTATAGGAATTTCCTGCGAAGGTCCTCCCAGATAGTCACGGATCAAACAGGGAGTTTGCTGTACCAAATGAATGCCGGCCCCTCCAGTGTCTAAACAATATAGCAGAGCAAGGAGACCTCCTACTGCGCTGGAGTACCTAGCATAGGCCCACACCTTAAGTTGAGGTGGTCCAGGTGTTGCAACGGGTCCCCAGTCCCGTTTAATGGGGAGAATGTGGGGTTTCAAAATCTCGGGTGTGTTGGCACATCATCCACCCACGTTGGGTATGGATTTCCATTCGGTGGGATGGCCACCTGTCATGTTTCCAATGCCTCCAGGCATGCAATGAGTGCTTCCATTGGATCATCTAGACATGTGTCCCGGTCTTGATGGGGGACCCTACCCACGAGTGCGTTTCCGGGTTCTTCAATGCGGTAGAAAAGCTCCGCGGCTCATGGAGAAAAACCTGGGGATGCCAGAGGAGCCCGAGTGGGGTTCCATGGATTCTCGCGTCATTCATGAGGGTTTGGAAAGACATAATACTCCCTCTTTTCATGATATAAAACTTCTGCCCTGTCAGTGAATGCAGCATGATCTCGGTTTTCTGGGGGCAGCTCGCCAAGGAGTGGTTGTTTCTACCCCTGCTACACCGGCCTAGGATCACCGTAGTCAGGTCCTCGCTCAGCAGTGCATTCAGCCAGAAGTTCATCGACCAAATTATTCTTCTTAGCAAGATGGGGGCACAATGTGGCCTTCTCAGGGCCCCCCTCTATCTTTTAGACTAAATCGGATGGGTCGGAGTGCTTGACAGATCTAACGTTCTCCTTGCCCTTACTGACATTTCGGCTGAGTACCAATGCCTTGGTGGGCGAAGAGAGATCTAGGAGGTTCCTCTACTGATGGGTAATCCTCCCCGATGGGTCCAGTTGTGGTGGCATGTCCTCAGTGGGGATGTTCCCATAAAAATTCTCCATCTCATTTTCTCCTCCTAATAGATCAGTCATATTGACCGCAACTCTTCTTGGGGGCATGTCCTCAATGTCGCCAAGTGAGTTGAGCTACCGATGAATAGAACTAATGAGAAGGGAAGAATACTGCCCCCATCCACGGACTTGTGCATGGGGGGGGGGTGGTAGCCTACTTAATAACTCCGTGGGTTACTTGGAAACTCTGTGGAAACTGCTATTGGAGGGCCCCGGGGTGACCAGGTGACTCGGGGTGCTGGACCATAGGGAGTGCAGCCATATCAACCTGACGACATTGTTCACCGATGTCTTCTAGGTGCTCTTGACTCCTTGGATAAGTCACTCTCCATTGGAGAAGAAGGAAGAGAGTCATCTAGATGGTCTAGAAAAACATTCAAACTCTTCTAGGATGAGAGATTCTGGTGTACAAAAATTTGGTCCTGCAACGGGCCAAAACATTTCAAGGAAGTGGCCTACTTCAAGGATAGTCCTGAAGCTCCATGGAATAGATTTAGGGTCTGGAAATTGATTTCCCCACTCATCAACTGGGGTTGGATGAGGAACTGGTGGTGGCACAGAGGCAGACCACTGGGATAGTGGGCTGGCAGACAGAGAATACAATGACCGGGTTGATTTGCATCTCAATCATGGGTTGTCCTCTGAGGGTTGTAGTGACCTGACCGATATATCATGATAGGATGGACCGGTGACCAAGGCTCTTGACACAAAATTAGTGTCTGTCGAGGGTGGGCTATGTCGTGTCTCTTCCACCATTGACCCCCAAAATGTCTCTCTGTAGTCTCTAGCCGAGGTAGAGGGTGTTTCCGGAGATGACGGTGGCGATAGTGTGGTGGGTCCCTAGGGACATGCCAGATTCTCGTCCCCCTAGATACACCTTTGGAGGGAGGCATGGATCCTACGGGTCACACAATCTAGGAGTACGAGGCAGATGCACCTCGTTCCTGCCCCAACCCTTGACTCGGAGGACTGAGGATAGGGCTCCCACGCTAAGTCGCACTTCTCTTCGGAGTCTGAGAAGCAGAATTTTTTGATTCCTGCCTGTCCCTCCCATTAATTCATCTTGTGGTAGTAACCACCTACTCTCTGGCCCCTGGGTGGCTCTTTGGGGTAAGTCCCACATTCTGCATGAGGAGGTCCTTCGGCCATACTAGTGTTGGGGTGGAGAGAGTTTCTGCCATGGTGGGCCGCAATTCAAGGAGAACCGGGGTAGATGTCAAAAGGGACTTGGGGAGGACCTCCATGCTAGGCGTTGGTGAAGTGAAGTTGGCCTTCACCTTTCCGACCACTAGGGCGAGGAGGACCATCACTGATTGGTACAGAGACATGGGAAGGACCTCTATGCTAGCGAGTGAATGGACATGCAACGTCTCCATACCCATGGTCTATGTCAAAGGGAATGACCCCATACCTAGTGTAGTGAGTGCAGAAGATACTCTTATATGGAGTTTTACTATCATGGGGATGACCCTCTCTTAGGTTGATGGTTGCGTGGGGCATCCCGCCATGCCGGGGTTGGAAACAGGGAGGACCCGCACCTTCCGTAGTGGCGGCATGGAGTGGGCCTCTACACTTGATGGAATTGCTGTGGATTGGTCTGCAGCGGCCATCGCCTGTTCCGGTGACTGGGAGAGTCAACCAAACAAGCCCATGGTGCATTTGGGGCCTCGATCCAGGCCGAGAGTGTAACATCCCCTGCTCAATGTATGCCAGGAGTTAGGGATATGAGTAAGTGGTGTCTAAGGCCACTATAGTCTCTGATGTTTATTCCCCATGATGGGCGTCCTCTTCTATTTGTGCATGATATTGGCTTCAGGTCAGATGAACTAGAGCTGGTGGTGCAGGTGTGTTGCTTACCCGCTCCTTGGCTCGGGGAACCAGACGATGGTGCTAACACAACCTGGTGGGAGCCCTTGCCGGGAGCCCTTGAAGAAGAACTCTGATCGGGCCGACCCGATCCCCTACCTCTTCGGTGTAGGGTAGGGAGTCGTCAAGGCATTTCAGGGACATGATCTTGAAATGATTGAATGTTGGTGTGGGGAGTAGCAGCTCCCTACGCAGCCCCCGGGGGTGGCCTTTACATGAAGGTGCGCCCACATCTAGATCTAGGTGGGCCTTATCACTGGTGGGGATGATCCCTTCTCCTCATACCTACGTACAAGGTCATTAATTACCCTTCGCTAGATAATTTTCGAAGGGGAGAGGGGGTGTGGGTGCCCAACAGTCGTGGCGGTCGAGGCCATCATTGAAGAAGTAGAACCGCGTGGGGTAACCATGTTGATATAACCCATGTCCCTGTGCCGGTGGGAAAGGGATCAGGCTCTGAATGCAACAACAAGGTTCCAGAATGTAGGGAAAAGAACTCATTAATACAGCTAGGAATAGAAATTGACCACCAGTGGCACAACACCATTCCGTCTTCAGTGGCTTGTAAGAGGGATCCATGCTAACAGCGTCACAAAATGGAATGCTCAACCTCCTGACTGTCCCATCTTCTGGTGAGTTTCACGTCAGGCCCGATATTTTCTCAGGGGACCTGGTGCTAGATGACTGGGTCTGATGACAAGATAATCCATTGGTTCCTCAAACTCTACTAGTCTCCATATTGAGGATAATACCTTCACGGTAGGTTCACGATTTATATTGTTGACGCATTCGCTGGGGTGTACGCATCCGTCAAGCAGAGGATGCACAACTGTTTCCCCGGATTCCTGCTTTACAAAGTTGGTCATCATCCTCTCCTTATTTAGAGAAGTCTGCTCCATGATAAAAACGGGATGATGGGATGTTGGTTCTTCCTTCTATGGATTCCTCCTTGGAGCCCATCATTTAATCTAGGTCTCCCTCATAGATTTACGTCGTTGACCGTGAATCTCTTCATGAAGTCGTATCTTCATGGACACCAGTTAATTACGCTGCTTCTGTCAGCACATTCCAAGGGGTCTGGATAGGGTAACAACCATCGATTAAGGGAGTAGTCACCTTGGGCACCACTGTTGTGTCTTGACACTAGGGGATTGGAATGTCTATCTTATTTCTTTTATTATAGGGCTTCTCGAGGGCGTGGAATCCCAAGGAATCCCACATCGAACGCGGGGAATTGTATTCCATGGGCATATATATGAGGTTTTACTTAGCTTCCCATGTTTAAAACTTTGTATTCAGCAAGTTTAACATCCATTAATGATAGATCAGATAGATCAGAACACATATTAGAGTGGATCAGATGGAGAACCCTCTAGAGGGAACACCGATATTATGGACAACACGTGGGTGGAATCCTAAATACTGTCAAATGAAATGGGGAATGGGGTGGCATGATCTCACCAGGATGTGGCGGCCCTGATAAGAATCAGGATGGTTGACGTAAGGTTCTATGAATGGGATTGAACAGCCATGGGTTGACGATGGTTTTGGTCTTGAGCCTTGAATAGACTTCCTATGTATCCTCATTGTATGGAATTAAATTACCCATAGTTCGATTGGATGATGGGCCACCTGAGGGGGAGACCCATAAAAATGGATGCATGGATGGGACCCAGAGGAAGTGGAAACTCTAGGTTAGGGCATGAACTTCCCGAGACACATGGGCTCAAGGGAGAGATCAGGATGAGATATGAGTTATGGGATTGAAACTTGTGTAGGCTACCTACATATCCCCGTAGTGGGGAATCAAATACCACATAGTTCAGATGGTGAATATAGTTTAATGTCATGCGGGACCAGGGCGAACCGACGATTAGGGGGTCGGAACGACCGGGTGGTGGGCTTGAACCTCATGGAGGATTCCTACATACCATGACTTACGTGGATCAAAGCCCCCATATTTCAGGATGGATTGGGGCTTACACTCTTAGGTGGCCCAATATGGCATGGGGATTACACTATAATACGGCCCATGATGGTATGTTTTGTGGATTTAACCACATAGAGCATTCCTACGTACCATGCCATGACATGGATCAAAGTCCCTATAGTTCGGGATGGTATGGGGCTTACACTCTAAGGTGGCCCAAGATGGTATGGGTATTACACTCTGAGTTTGCCCTAAGAAGGTATGTTGTGGGGCTTGAACCATGTGGAGGCTTCTAACGTACCATGCCTTGACATGGATCAAATTCCTTGTAGTTCGGGATGGTATGGGGCTTACACTCTGAGGTGGCCCAAGATGGTATGGGGCTAACACAGTGAGGCAGCCCAAGGAGGTATGGGGATTATCCACTGAGGCGGCCCAAGATGGTATGGGGATTACACTATGAGGTTGCCCAAGGTGGTATGAGGGTTTCACTCTGAGGCGGCCCAAGCTAGTATGGGGCTTACACTATGAGGCGGCCCAAGGTGTTTTCATGGTCAGTGCTTGCTCTAAGCTCATGTGATTCATTCTTGGTGTGAGAAAAAAGAGATAGTAGAGACCTGATGATCATGTCATGAAAGGTGCGTCCGTGAGAAATTGAGTGGGGCTAAGGCGTGGAGCGGTCCAAAGAGGAAACATGGGCTTATACGTGGTTACCAGCCCAAGGATTTGGGGATTACTCCAGGATAGAGGCCTAATGGGGACAAATCCCAGTGGGAGAGGGAAAGTGTGACAAAAAACCATGTCACCATGTCCCCTCATGGTACATGGAACCGAGGAAGTGTGGAGGATTAGGGATGATACCTCTTGCAAGAAAGGTTTGGGGCTTACACCAAGGTGGCTGCCCTTCCCCAAGGAGAAACACCACTCCAATAAGGACGATATCATCCCCTATGAGGGGTGATCCCATCCCCATGGAGACTAGTGGGAAATGGGAATGTCCACATTGGGGGAAACTGCATGCGAGGCATGGGGCGAGGTCAAAGTTTAATGTCATGTGCTGAGGACGTTGGTTCTTGGTAGTTTAACATCCTGAAGCTCGGACGAGGTGGGTGCAATCCGCACCCCTAGAGCTTACATAACCCGTACCCTCTGCTCCTTGTGGGAGGGAAGGCATCAACAATGTAGTGGAGAGTGGGTTTCATGTAACAAACCATCGAGGGGTCCACGTTAGCATGGCTATGCAAAGAAGTAATAGCCGTTAGCGTACCTATGTGAAGAAGAATGAGGAAAAGAAACACAACGGGCAGTGTCGTCCAAGGGACTTTGAAGTAACTTCGTATGAGCCTAGAAGGCCATACGGGAAAACGATGCATGATTTGGATGTCTAGGGTGTGAGAGACACCCACTACTGGAATCCGTAAGAAGTGAATTGGGCACTCACGCATGGGGGGCACCCAGGGAGCCCTGAGGTTAGGGGTCCCGGGAGAATTGTGCGCAACCATGATGGTTTGTGAGAAATAAGTAGACCTGCGCAAAAAACACCGAGCTGGTGCAAAATTGGTGATTCTTGTATGGAATTGGATCCGAAATTTTGTGCATGACTAGAAGGATTGTGCGCAAGGTGTAGAAATGCGCGCAAGTGGGAGAGACTACACGCAATGACTGGGCTGCGTGCAATTTAAGGGATTGCACAGAATTGGTAGGGGTGTGCACAATAGAAGGGGTTGCGCGCAGTTGGCCGACATGAGCGCAATTTTAAGGGTTTACAAGCAAGGGGAATACCCCAAAGGGATTGGAATTCAGTCTAAACCATGGAGATCTCACGCAAAGGTGGACCTCAGGGCGACTTGGTGTGAAAAGAATTGTACCTGAAGGCCATCTCTGCGCGCGTGGAAGGCGAATTTCCCACACGGGAGCTGGTTCTGATTCTTCAACCTCAAAATGGAAGGGGTCACCATCTATTCATAGGTTCATGTGGGAAAAAAACCAGATTAGTGAAAAAAAAATTCACGATGGAGGCGACGGTGCGAAATGTCGACCGTGCGGGTCGGGGTGCGAAATATTTCATGCCCACACCAAAGGAGTTTTGTGAATCCCAGAACATTTCACGAGGGCCATAATCTTTTCACGTTCCTTCAAATTTATTTATCACGGCCCCTCCAGACCCCCCCCCTAGACTTGGTCCCTGGGTCCGAATATTACTTTTCTTTGTTGTTTTGAAACCTTCTTCAGCACTTGATCACTTTTCGGCGTCTATAGTTGCCTCACCCAGTAGCTGCAAACCAGGAATCCTACTGAGTGCGACTGCCACCATGTTCCCATTCATAGGAGTATAGACTATCTCAATTTCATAGTGCTGGGGAAACTCTATCCATCACCAATGTCTCATGTTATCATCCTTATAAGAGAATATATACATGAGAATATTGTGGTTGGATTATATGGTAAACCATTCACCCATCAAGTAATGCCACCCCCTCTTCAAGGAAAAGACCACTACTGCTATCTCCAAGTCATTGGTTGCATAGTTCTGCTTATGCTTCCCCAACTGCTGTGAGCTGTAGGTGACCACTTACCCCTCCTGAATCATGATAAAACCTAGTCTGGTCCTTGATGCATCTCTGTAGACTACATACCCAAGACCCTCTTCTAGTAGTCCAAAGATAGGGGCACTCAACAGTCTCCACCTCAGCTCCTGGAAACTTATCTTGAACCTCTCCATACACATGAAGGGTTGTACCTTATTTTTCAAAGAAGACTATAGTGATAATACATTGGAATCATTGGTTATGAACCACCGGTAGTACCCAACCAACCCCATGAAACTCCACACCTCAATCACGCTCTTAGGTGGATCCCAAGAAAGAAATGCCTCTATCTTCATTGGATCCACTACAACTCTGACCTCCAAGATGGTGTTTCCAAAAAATTGGACCTCCTAAATCCTGAACTGGTACTTTGAGAGGTTACTATAATGTTGGTGCTCTCAGAGAGCATTTATAACTATATTTAGGTCTGTTGAGTGCTACTCTTTAGACGATGAGTACTCCAAGATGTCATCTATAAAGACTACTAAGAAAAGATCAAGGTAAGGTGGAAATATCATGTTCATGAGTCCCATGAAAACTAATGGGGCATTTTTCAGGCTGAAATCATAATAAATATCATAATTTCCATACTGGAATCTAAATGTTGTCTTCAGTACGTCTTCATCCCACACTTGAAGGTGATGATTGCACGATCTGAGGTCGATCTTCGAGAACCACCTTTCTCTTTTTCGGTGATCAAAAAGATCATAAATCCTCATTATGGGATTCTTTATTTTCACGATAACCTTGTTTATGCACTAGAATAACACACATAGCCTCAAGCTCCCGTCTTCCTTCTTGGGAAACAACACTAGGGATTCCCATGGAGAAAAACTAGGCCTTACAAATCAAGTATTCTCCAAGTCCTCCAGCTATACCCTCAACTCAAAAATCCCCACAAGAGCCATCTGATATGAAGGTGTAGATATTGGTGTCATCCCACAGTGCAAGTCAATGTAGAAGTCTACTTTTCTGTGAGATGGTAGTCCTATGACATCTTCTGGAAGGATATACTCATACTCATCCACCACTATTGGAATGATCAGACTCCCCTCCTCCACCATATTGATGGTGAGGCTAGCCAATATGCGAGCCATCAGATGAACCCTCATCTAATAAATTCATCTGTTTGTGAAAAGGTTCCCTTCTCACTGGTTATGGAAAACCTTGTCCAACTCTCCTAGTAACACTACACATTGTGCCAAAAATAGTCGATATGATCATGGACTATAGAGAACCAGTCCATTCCCAATATAACATAGCTAGGCCTCGACGTTTCTACTAGGAGATCCCAGCCAAATCTATCACCTTCTAGTGTAAGCTCACACTCCCGATACCAACATGCAATCATCGAATGACCTCCCATAGGAGTCTCTAATCGTAAGGATCGAGCCAACAGATCCATCAGAATATCTGATCCTTGAATTTGGTCAGTGGAAGGGAATGAGTGACTTGATCCTATGTCTTAAAGAACTGAATCTATGGTGGATTAGACACATATTGTAGCTATAATCATCTGTAGATCACCATGGTCATAAGAATCCATCAATTGTTGTTCTCCCCACCGCTTTTCGCATACTCACACAGCTTGTGGTGGATAACCTGGGGGTGGTGGTGGTAGTACCTAGAACCGTCAGTCACTACCTATCGCTCGACCTACACCCCTGCCTCATCTTCTACCATACTGACATCCTCGTTTGAACCTCTATTATTGTTTTAATAGTACCTTGACCCCGTCATGGTCATCGGTGTGGGGATTCTGACAACCCTGGGCCACGTTCCCCTATTCTCAACAAGATTAAAAAAATATAGCCCTCACGTGACATCCTATGTCTTGAGAGTTTTCCCCTCTGAACCTATATAACAGGGTTGTCCATTGTATGGTCTATCCCATTTTCAACTATGTGTCATCTACCTACAACCTACTATAGATGAATCATCCACTTATCATCTGGTGGTGGCTCTCACTTTTGGTGCCTGATCAGCTTGAAAGCTCTCTACTATTAGGGATCTCTCTAGCACTCCATCCTATGTCATGATTCTATGATAAATCAATGACTCTATTATCACCCATCATAGACCCTTTCAACTGTCTGGGACCTAATGAAAGGGTCTCGTACCATGTTTGAGGAGTAGTGAGAGTGGTCAGTAAACCTCAATGAGTACTGGGCCACAGTTAAGATCCCCTATTATAGGTGTAGTAACTCCTTACACATTAAGCATAGTGATATTGGTATGAACACAACCCATAAGAGGATCTCAAAGTCCAACCAGTCCAGGGTCACCTCCTCGGGAGTCTGGAGAATCTAGCTCCCCTATCTCACTACTATTCGATAAAAAAGCTAGCATCTAGTACCACCCTCTGGTCTATTGGTTTCTTTATGAGGTGAAAACCCAAGTCACTTCCTCCAGCCAATCCTCAGCTTCCAGAGGATATATCTCTCCTAGAAATCTCTGAGGAATCTGTCTCTGGAACTCGTGCAGCATGCACAGTTGGCATGCACTTTCCACTGGTGGGGCTGGTAGAAATTGCTGCTCTCTAAGTGGTGGTGCTGCTGGTACACCACCCGAAGGTTCTATTGCAGTATGTATTCCCTACACCAATGCCTCATCGATTGGTGGAACTTCATCATGATCTCTCCCTAGAATCCTAGGAGGCTTTCTTTATAGATGAATCCGGTAGAGAAACAAATTCACCATGGTCAGTACATTATACCTAGTGAGAAGTCTCAAAAGAGATCAAGAAAAAATAATTTCCAAAATACATGCAACTAGTGTTTTCATGTACAGAATCATAAACAAAATTTGGGTCCTAGGGTATGGATATGTCAGCCGCCGCACCATCACTGGACATTCGGTACTGAAATACGAACTCAATACATATAAAACTATTTACCCCATTGAAACATATGAACTCTTAGTTCTTCTGGTAGAACCAACTGCCCTCTCATACAACTTTGTCATGACCCATCCTCTAGGGATTGTGCGATGAATACCCCATGCCCACATTCCATATGCTAGGGCCTCAAGACTAGTACTGAAAAGGTATATCCCAAAAATGGAAGGCATTACCTTTAATCATGTACACACACAGACAAGGATTACTGCACGAATAAATCCACAAAGTATCAATACTGAGATAAAAGTGTGTAAACTGAAAGTAAAGGGGCCAGGATACAATCCCAACTAAAAGGAAAGAACAAAAAAAGAATTAAAATCTATGGTGGTCATTCGCCAAAGATCCACCTTAAGGGTAGTTACAAATCTCTATCGGATGTCTCTACAACACACCATGTCTATTAATCCACCTCAGAGAACCTTCTAAGCCTAGATCCCCAAATTCCCAGTCAAATATGTCTGTTGTCTTCTCAGGAGACAATAGGTGTGGGTGAAGCCTGTACATTAGTGAGTATAGAAATACTAATTAGTGACCCCAATTCCCCCGAAGGTATCACAGTAAACCACAATGGAAAAAACCACAATAGAGTATAGCACATAGGTAATACCACTAAGCAATATCTCAACCCCATAGAACAAATTAAAGACTTATATCACACCAGGTACAACATAAGTATATAATTTGGGATGATTAGTTGTAAAGCTAGATCATCTTATTATGCCGAGAGATTCTACTGCTGATCCAAACAAGGTCTCTAGGTGCTGACCCACTGAAGATTGATAGGTGCTGACCCAAATAGGATCTCTAGGAGTTTACTGAAACATGATTAGTAGGTGCTGACCCACACAAGATTTCTAGGTCCTGACCTATATAGGACAACTAGGTGTTGACCCACATAGGATCTCTATTCATTATTAATGTCATATCCAACCATTGGATTCCCACATATAGCACACTTGAATCCATGAGGATCTAATCCTCAAGCCATCAGTCATATATCAACCACCAAGAAGTCCCAAAATGAGTCACCATAAAGGACCATCTTGTTGTAAGGGTATTAACACATCATACAACGTGTCGAACCAAAAATCGATCTGTAGGATATGTCCATTTTTATAAAAAGTCCTAGTTGGATTCGAGACCAATCCAATCCGGGCATATTCCAACATCCTTCAAATCTCATGTAGAGTATCTCAAAATTACTGCCTAATTGCAAGGGTCCCATCGCCACTGAAGGTGCATCGAACAGACGCCATGTTTGAGAGATTCTAGCATTTTAGTGAAACGATGCGTGGTTGGGTCTGGGTCCGGTCCGACCCAGTCAGACCGACCCGACAAACATGACCTGAGGGTCTCACATACCTCGATTTAATTCGACCGACTCGACCAGACTACTTTTAGGTCTGGGTCGGCCCGGTCTGGTTAGCCAAGTGGCTAGGCCCAATGGCCCTCACTAGACCCGCACCAGTTTGGCCGAGGGTCTAGCCCGTTGGGTCGCCCAGTGACCCGTTCTAGTTCATACTAGCCTGAAGGGCTTAGGTCTAGCCTGACGGTGTGGGTCCACCCCATTGGGTGCAAGACCAGCCCGTTGGGCCGCGAGTTCGGCCTGCTAGCCCAAAGCCTAGCCCGAACGGTGCGGGCCGGTGGGGCAACGCTTGGCCGGAACGCTTCAGGATACCTTGTACGGCCTCCACTATCCCCACAGATGCATGAGGCCCTCCAGTCGTGGTCGAGCGACCACATCATGCTGAACCACCCAGATGGCCCGGAAACAGGTTATCCCTTCATGTGATGCCAGGGGGAACCATGTATCCTAACTACAGCTTGTGACAGTTAGCCGTAGCCTCCTAACACTATGGCGCACCGATTAGCCCACCCCCACATCTACGGTCCACCAATTCCGATGCACCAATAGATGTTTGTCGGACCATTTGACGCGCTCTGGTGGTCTGTTCATCATGCCACCTATGCCTGCGATCTCTGAGGAATATCCACTTCACCACAAAGGTTGTAGAATCATCTTGCTACAACTTTAAGTGTGGAACATCAAATAATTAAATGACGAAGGTTATCAGGACGTGTTCATGTCGTCCCTCGTCCTCCACATTAGAGGTTTACAGTGATGGGGAGGCTCAGAGATTGTGGATCAATAATACTAGATATAAACAATTCCCAAATTATAACTCCCAAAAGAAAAGTCACCCTCTAGAAAAATTGAATGATTTATGGATCAACCAGTTTATGGGTTGATACACGTTATCCATTTATAGAATATGATTGTGGAAGACCATTCACAAATTAAACCCCTACTTATTTGATGTTTGTTGTCGTAGTGTTACGTCATCGAGGTTTCAAGGCGTCGATGTCGTTCATCGCTTCAGACTCCATTCTTCAATGTAAAGGATGTTCATCAGATGTTTTTCAAATATTCCTTGCAGTTTTATTCTCCACTCTCCAAAACATTCATTTAATCAAAAGAAACTTGTCACAATGTTTCTGTTACATTTCAATGTTGCTTCAATATGCTGTTTCATTTATGAAATATTAGAGCGGTTACACTTTGATAATGATCTATTATGGGGATACCTTAATTGCATCTCGTCATCACCATGTCGCTGCACCGCAGTGTCACCATCCGCCTCTCAATAGTGTAAAGTTAAATAAAATAACTTTTTAAAGTTATTTTGTTATTTTTTTAATAATTCCAAAAAATTTACTTTTTCTTCTAACCCATGCTGATTGAAGTTAAGGATTTTATAGATGAATCCCAGAATTTTTATTTCAATGGTTCCCTCATATTTTCGATCCATGCACTGCTTCAAATATTAGATAATCCCGCATGCACATTTACTTAATGTACCTTAAAAAAGGTTAAAAATCCATTCTTGGCTCCTCGGGCCTTAGAATCACGTGTCGTCAAAGTGTGCCGTCTCGAAATAATTCCATATAATTAATTTAAGAAAAATGTACAAATAAATTCTATGAAATTACATATATGATATAATTATTATTATTTGTGGTGAATAATTATTTACCGTTATTTCATTCCAACTTCTGTAATGTGAAAACAACATTCGTGCGTATATGAATTCTACCACCTCCATGAATAGTTTAATTTATTTTTCAATCACAATTATATATGTATAAAAAAATATATGTTTAATGAATTAAATATTTATTTTTATTTATTATTAATATCCTTGATATTATGTGATCATGATTAATATAAATAGCCAGAAACAACCATATCAAAATTCTAATAAACAAATGAAATTACTAAAAACTAGAAAAAATGTTTTTAATAATGATTAGTCAAAAATAAGGTGTTCAAATGTTATAAGTGGATCATATATGATATTATAAGATTTCAAATTAATATTTTATATAATTAAAATAAATTTAAATTAAATATGTGGGAAGTTGTAACAAATTTTAATTGAGTGAAACTTGAGTTTATGGATTTTTGTCTCACTTTTACTTATATAAAACACATTTCAAATTAACCAATTTTTTATTTATGTGGATTATAAGCAACACAATAATATATTTTATGACAAACATAATGGTTATTAAGGGTATATACATGAATATATGAGGTCCTCTCTTGAATAAGTTTTTGATTCGAATGTTACCGATGTGGGATGGGATTGATGTTCCAATCACATTTTATTCAAGATTATTTTTTTCTAGAATTTAAATTGAAGGAATATAAATGATATCCTACTAATAAATAACATTAATTGAATTCTACCCTATTTATTTTTTTCTTATAAATGTATTCATATCTTTTTTCTCACTTTATGTACTCATGAGGATAAAAGAATATTTTTAAAGAAAACTGACTTCATTTATATCTTTGGTCGAAAATAATTTTTTCACCTATAGTTTTTTTCAAAAAATGTATTCAATATATATTATAAAAATATCCTATGAATTTTTAAATATATTTTTACTGATTTTTTAACTTTAATAAGAATTATTATAAGTTAAAATATTATAATTTTTGGAAAATTTTTTTTTGACTATTCATAGAAAAAGAAAAGGGAATCATTATTTTAGTATATTAAAAATGGATGAAATTTGTTTCCATAATGAACACTAAATGATT
This sequence comes from Viscum album, assembly GCA_963277665.1. NCBI lineage: Eukaryota > Viridiplantae > Streptophyta > Magnoliopsida > Santalales > Viscaceae > Viscum > Viscum album. Next base: position 790,823,166 of record OY728135.1, on the reverse strand, counting down.
TAATGATTTAATCTATATGTTTCCAATGTTATCTTCAAAGAAACATTTTTCCATAAAAGTTTTTATATTTATTAAATTTAATATGCAAATTAAAAATGCGTATGTTCCTCAAGATATATTCTAGTGATCATTTAAAAGGAAATATACATCATTGATAAAATTTATTGATGAAATGTTGGAATTAATAGTCAGATTATCCTTTTATACCATTTGAATTATTTACCTGGATGTTTTATGATCATGGTGATGATATATCAATGAAACACATATTATTTTCCATGACTTAGGTTATGATTATTGTCTTTATGATCTTCTTCCATACATATGAATGGATTTAAGATTGTGTTGTGGGTGGAAAATTAATTATATATCCTTCTAATGAATTAGATAAATATTAAAGCTCTACATGATAAAAAGTATATATTTGGGTTTCTAACCCCTGAAAAAGGGTACACATGAGTTTACCTGATAGTCGAAGGAAGGTACAAAAGATGATATCCCAAGACTGATGTAGATATCCTAGAAATTATCCAAACCATAATGTTGTATGAATTTCCTTTTTTGGTAGAATTTTCATAATATTTATATTATTTTGATTTTTCAAAAATTTATACCCCTCTTCATATGATAATGTTATGTTTTCGTGTCTCATGTTTTTTGATCCCTTTATGATTAATGACTTATGAAATGAATATATTAATGACCTAAATCATCTTAATGAACTAATAATTTTTTCGTATAATATTAAAAGTTTATGAAAATTTGATAATACCAATTATTTTTATATTATGAATAAATTATCCTTGATATCTCCATTTTTTACCATTATGAAGAATCTGAGATCACCCTTTATTATGATTTCTTTTCATTAGGATATGTACAAATGTTTCATTTTTTATGTGTCTATGATATTTTCTAGTTATGAGTAACTAAGTGGGAGATGTATAGATTAGTTATGAACATTTTTATATTCACATATTTTTTCAAATACATTAATAATTTACAATTATATCAAGGAATGTAATGATTTGTACTGAATATTCAACTAAAATTATGTGATACTTATTTATGATCATTTTTTATAGCTATATTTCTTATTATAACAATTTTTTTTAATTTTGGAAACAAGGTTGTAAAATATTGAGTGAAACCCATAAGATAATCATATTTATAGGAGAATTTACAATTGTTTGTTAATGAAAAGATTGTTATTTTCCAAGAAAAAACACATTTTCTAGATTCGACAAGTTGACATTATTTTCTTAAAGAAGAATATATGGATAATAATCCTACAAATTGTTAGTCCAGTATATCTTATAAATCATTATGATATATAGTGATTGTTCCCTTACAGATCAACAAGGTTTGTCTACCAAGGGACATTCATTGGTTAATTCACACTTTCTTGGTGATCTATTATGAAGGAATTCAATACATTATGACCATGAATAAAATAGATTAATCTAATCATTTCATAGATTTAAAATAACTATGAATTATTTATACATCTTATAGAAGATTTTCTAAATTATATGCATGATAACTATGATTAAAAATGATTTGTGGTCACAAAACCAATTTTTGTATTTTTGTATGATTTAATATAGAATGATGAATTTCAGGTGGAAATAGGTATAAAAATATATTTATGTATCATATTTGAAATTAGTAATTGAATTCCATTATATTTTTAAAATTTATAATAAATGTTCATTCTTATTATCAATGTAACGATATTAAATTACTAGTGATAATTCATAATTTTATGATCATTGTTAATAAATAATATTATTCTTCTATGATTTAATATTGTGGGTATATGATTCTTAAAATTCTTATTATTCTCCATGTAATTGAATTTTATTTTATCTTAGGAATGGAACAATTTTCATCACGTAAACACCACATCAATTACAAAGGAAGGTTATTGTTATCTTTTAGTACACCAATAACTATGCGAAGATGAGGTAAATGGTATCTATTTTAGGGTAATGATTCCTTTTTAATATTCTGGGTTTTATTCAATTGTTGAGATGAAACAAAAAATTAAAGTCATAACTATTATACGAGAGTTTTTAATTGTCTTCCCATTATAATTTTATGTATTCCTCAAAATCAGGAAGTTGAGTTTTCAATAGAACTCCTACATAGTGAAACACCAATATTAATGAATATATACAGAATGGCCTAGCTTGAGATACTGAAATTAAATAACAAACTCCTAGAGAATCATGATAAAGGATTCATTTGGAAAAGTGTGTCACCTTTGTGTTGACATGATCTTTCTATTATTAACAACAATGAATCAATGTGTGTCTGTATTTATTATTAGAAACTAAACAGGATCTAAATAATTAATATATTTAAATTTCCTTGCATTGATGACATTTTTTTGTTAACTTCATAGATCTCAATACATTTAAAAAACTTATCTTCATTTTGAATATCATATATTAATGTCTAAAAAGGGGGATATACATAATAAAACCTTACATATGATATATTGAAAATATAAATTTACATTTATTCAATTATTTTAAAATAATTACCCGATAATATTCATCGATTTAATTTTTATAGTATTTAATGAGTACCTTAATAATTTTATAGTTTTCATTATAAATGAAATTCTTACATATTAAAATAGAATGGAAGAGCAATAATATCACTTGCGTTTTATACTTATGAAAAAAACATTGGATAATATTTATCCAAAATTTAATATGTGTGAATTTTGGATGTATAAAGTTTAATATTTTGTTCATGTAATCTCGTAAAAGATTATATCAGTGGATCACACAGTGTATAATGTTCTTGAATGTAAAATAAGACAAACCACTTGGACTGTGATCCATGGTTCTACATTTTTAGATGGATATTATCATCACTTTGGGGGATAATTTCTCATCAATATCTAATCCACTCACCAATTTAACTTTGATAAGAGACATTTTATTTGAGATATATGAATGTGATGAAAATTTATGTAAATTAAATTTAATTTTAATCAGAGAATGTATTCTTACATTAACCTATAGTAGATAAGGGTTTTTGATCTATAAAGATGTACTAAATAAGGGACTTGGAAGCATACCCATGTAGAATGACATGGTTATAGCTTATTCTTCCCAGTAATTTATTGTTAATGATAAAAATTACCCATATAACGATTTGGTGTTAGATATATAATTTTTCATTAATGATTTTGAGTAATTATCATCATAGAAAAATCTGTTATATATACAACAATCATATTGGTTTCACATAAACATTTAATAAAAAAGGAGTTCATATCCACTAGACAATATGGATGGAGTTAATTAAAGATTAGGACTTCTCAACACATTACCACCCTGGAAAAGTGAACAAGGTGAATGATACTATAAATTGAAAGGATTATGACATCTTATCAATGCTAAGGATCACAAAATATCCAATATTTCAATATTTTAAAAATAATTTTCATTAAATTATGAATTAGGGGGATAATTCTTATCATAATCAAATTAGATTTAAATAATTTATCCATATAAAAACGAAATATGAATAAAAAAAAGATGTAGTGTTACAATAGAATGTATGAAACATCCAAAATTCAAGATTGATTTTGATGGAATGATAAGTTTCAAGAATTGTGCATATGTCCCATAAATTCCCAATATAAAGATTTAGTTGTTAGGTGAAGCTCAAAGTTAAATATTCCATATTCATCCACAAAGTATGAATATAAATAGGTATATGAAAGTGTATTTTTACTTTGACAACATGATAATGATATTTTAGATTAGAGATCTCTTTTCTCCTTAATTAATCAAGTTACATATGATAAATATAAGAATATGGTTTTGTTAAAATGAATAACCCCACTATAATAGAAATTTGAAAAACAACACAATGTATTGATTCATTATACTCCAAAAAATGTGTAAAGTCCATAATTGAATTTTGCGATATAGTTGTGAAAATTAAAAATTCATCACACAATGTTTCTAGATAAGAGTTTTTCAATCTTGACATGCCTTCAAAGATATAAATTAAATACATTGAATGGTTACTTAGAGCACCACATTCTATATTATCTTATCATAATCCACAATTTATGTTGATATACTATAGATGTCATCAGATGTCTATGGATAAAAAATTGTGTTTCAAAACAGTGTATCGACCATATAAAGATGGTAAGTTTGAGTAAACCATTCAAAACCTAGGGAATATATTGAGATCATTTTTATGGATCATAATGGTCCTGATGGTCGTCTACTTCATCACATAATGTTTTATTACAATAATTAATTTTATTCAATAATTCAAATGAATCATTATAATTATCTCTTTGGAATGAAATGTCGAACACTAGATTGTTGGGATAAAGTTAGAGAATTACATCTATTTAGACATAAGATATATGAGGAAATGGAAGATAATTTAAAATATATTTAATAGTATATAAAGTCACTTAGATTTAATAGAAATATTATGCTGAAAATATCCTTTAAAATATGGAATTATATGTTTGTGAGAAAGAATAAACATGAATTTATCATTAGAATATTATTATGAGATTCAAAAATAGGCCAAAATTGTATCCAAATTATATTTTCCCATTTGGTATTATTTATTAAATAGGGATGCTATATTCTCACAAGGAAATTCCCATAAACCTCCCACAGGATCGTAATGTGTTAAATGTATAACACGTGATGAAGTACATATCATATATTTATCATGTATTGACCTCATATATTTTATCACTACAGTATGAACTTTTCAATAAAGTAAAAATAGTAAAAATATTGTATCATAGTGATGAATTTCTATGTAATAGGACTAATAATGAGGATAAAGTTAGCTAGAGGAATAAAAACATTTAAGAACCTACATAGGTACCCATGTATGAGATGAAACAAATATGTACTCATAGTTTTGTTATCACAGTTATCAAAATATGATGTTGAGATTAATTTTCAAGGGGTTTAATATAGCACTTCAAGATATAACGATCTATTTCTCTTTAAATATGTTTAATTTATTTAATAAAATATAATACATTCTATCACATGTCTAAATGAAATTTAATATCAGACATTGTTTTAATCGTGTCATTGCATTTGATGATTGAATAGGAATAATCACATTTTGATGATAAAATATATATAAATGTATTATATAATTAATATATATTCATAAATAAGTACACATTTTTTTAAATAAAATCATTATATGCTTGAAAACACTTTTCCTTCAAAAAAAGGATTTTATTTCACTTAATGAGATAATAATAAATTTATTATATTTTATTCTCTAAAATGGTATTTTAAAAAAAGAACTTTATTTTTGAAATTAACGTATCAAAATTAACTGATGGATTCTTTGGAAATGATTTTTTATTTAGTGAATAATGAAAATACAAATTTTTCAAACAAAATTGTTTTTTTATATGAAATAAAGTAACTTAAAAGTCCCCATATATTTTTAATTTGGATTCAATGATACATATAATACATTTTATTGAGGTTAATATAATTAATTCCAATTTAATAAGAAATATTAATTACATCTATATAAGATATATTTTATAATTAGAAAAAATGTCTAATTTTGTTAATCTATATGTTTTACACATTTATATTAAAATATATTTTAAACACTTCTAGATATTCAGTATTTAAAAAATAGATACCATATTTAGAATCAGGATTTTATTATTTTTAAAATATTTCACTTTTATTTATGGTCATTAAAGAACAGTAACTGGGATAAATATTAGTTATTACGGTAAGGGTAGATCGGGTTAAACAGTGTTAAAACAGTGATATAATGTATCAAATTAAACCCAAAACTATCCTGTATTTCATTAGAAGGATTAAATTTCACCATATACTCCACACATTCGTATATATTTACTTTTTGTTCCATTATCCCTTGATAATGAAATGTATATTATTTTATATAATGAAAATTACAAAAAATTATTAGTCTCTTACATTTCATATCTCTAAATATTTTACATATGGATAATGTGAGGATATGTATAGTTATATATGTTTAATTGAAATATTTTTTTTAATATTTTATCATTTTTATTATATTTTATTTTTATTGATAAAATAGTAATATTTAAATGCTTATGCAACATTAACACAATGCTCACGAATGAAAATTGAAAAATAATATAATTGATTTTAATATAACATAAGAAGTAATATGTTTTGGGGGATTAAAAGTTTCACATGAAATATGAATATTAATATATCATATTACAGATATATTAAGAGTAATCATTTTAATTTCAAGGTTATGTGGTTGTTTTCAAATTAAATTAGTGTGAATAGTTCTTAAAACTTTAAAAATAGTACTTTATGTTGACATTTTTTTATGAAAATATTAAAAAATAAATAAATTATTAAAATAGGACAAGTATAATGTTAAATGGTTAAATTTATAGTACCTTTTCAATATTGATGATTTTTTTACATATTAAGTAAAAATTTATCAATCTTTAGTTAAAGAGTCCTTACCATTGTTGGGGTTAAAATTTGTAAAAAAGGATATTACCAAAATAAAATGTTTTACAATGAAACTGAATCCAATCAAAATTTCATTTTATGATTATATTTATACCTTGTTTTCTTTTAATTCAAATTCATATCCATATTTAAGCCTTGTACATGAGAAAAACAATTACATATATTTAAACCGTTTATGTAATTCAAAGTGTCTCTTTTCCCTCCATTATAATAGGACACCACTTCTCTCTATTCATGACATGATTTTGAGCCATATTTATCAACATAAAAATAACCAATTATTTTATCAAATTCACTAGATATGAATTAGGGGTTATGTTATTCATAAAAATTCGTTCCATGGGTCGTCAAAAAATTATTAAAAGAAGGTATTTAGCTAAATACATAATCATACTACATGAACCATTTGAATTTAATTGTCCTTATACCAGCACTAAGACAATATTAATCATCATTAAATAATTATATAATTATTCTAAATTTACATAAATTTTATTATTATTATTTAACTATTATTGTTAACTCTATTTTCCTTTCAATGGGATGTGAACGTTGTGCTCGCTGGTATGTGCGGACAACACCTCCACATAGAGATACAATTCATTTTCCATCACCCTCATTCAAAGAAGGTTATTTAGGATGTTTTCAAGCTAATATATTAAATTTATTAAATAATTATTCTACTATAATTACAATTTCATATCAACATTCTTTTCATTATATCTGTGTGAAAAAGATAATGTCACTCTTGCGTACATTTGGACTTCCACCTCAAGGATGTGAGGTAATTAATTTTTCATTTATGGTTTATGTGGATGGTAATAATGTCCAATTCAATGAATATATGTTCTATATATGGTATAACAATTGTCATTTATGATTAATTATTGTTTAAATTTCTATTTTTCCTTCTTTTAAAAACTGAAAACATCATTCATTCATACACATGACCTTCTGTCTTTATGAATGGTGTAGTTCATTATTGTACCATTATCATTTCTAAAAAAATTATAAATATAAATATGAGAAATATATAAGATATTTATATAAAAATTAATAATCTAGATATCATGGAATTATGATCAATTTAAAAGAAACATAAATAATGATCTAATTGTTTTTAAAAAAATGGGACATTAAACACTGGGGAATATTATTTAATAGAGAGTTATAAAAAAAATTGTGTTAAATTGTTATAAATTGATTATATATGTTAATATTTATATAGGAATGACTCTATTAAATTATTTAAATAAAAAAAATTATTATACATATTTTAATAACACCTTTATAGAAAATTGAACTGAATGTAAGGGATTTTTATGTCACTATTACCTCTATGAGACACAAACTATACTCACCACTTGATTATCTTATGTTGTGTATATTACAAAAATAATGTATTTAATTTTTGTTATACTGATAAATATGGGGATATAAATGTAAATCTATGGTTCTCTCTTTTATGAGGTTTTATTCAAATGTTGTCATTGTTTTAAGGGATTTATCTTCCAAGATATTTTTATATGGGATTTTTTATGCTTGAATTTCTAATAAAATAAATTATATGATAACTTCTTGATAATAACCATTAATTCTTGATCAGTGAATAAATTTTTTATCATATAAAAATTTTATAAAAATGATTTCAAGAATGCTTATAATATTCTCCAATGATTTTAACTAATTTTTTACCCAGGTCTGACTATTAAAAAAGTAATTAAAAATAATATTTTATAATTTATATAATGTTTTACATTTTATGTTTTATTCAAAATGGGAAAGGAAATTTCATTTTAAAAAAAATATATGAAAATAATTTTTAAAAATCATGAACGCATAATACAGGGAATATTCGTTCAATGTTCTCACAGTTATTTTAAAAATAATGTTATCCATAAATTTTGGAGTTATTTTAATTTTTAATATGTGATTTAAAAATGAAAATGACATTTCTACAATGATATATTCTAACATTTTTAAAAAAAATGTAATTTTCATCAATGATAAAATAATAGGATGTTAGTAGGTTTTAGTGGGTATGTTATCCAATGACACATTCTTTCTTCCTTCCCTTGATGGTTATCGATTATGATGATGAAATATAAGTGAAACCCATTTTCATTTCCACGGGATAATTTTTAAGGATGATTTATATGATCATATGGAATAAATAAGAATGGTTTTAAGGTTATTTTATGGTTTGGAATATAATTATATATCTATCGAATTCATTGGAAAATGATCAATGTTTTATGTGATTAATGAGTATACTGAAGGTTATCCTATGACCAAAAGTCAGTATATGGGAGGTTATCCCAATCCCCAATGAGAGTAAAAGGAATTTTATCCCATTCATTGATTAATAACATGGGTGTATATCCCAATTATTACATTTTAGGAAAGCATTTATAGATATCATTAAAATAAAATTTCTTTAATTATGATTATTTCACACTTTTTTTCATGTAATTATGAAATGATCATAAGACAATATTATGTTCTAATAGATCATGTTCATTGATCCTTTTATAATTTATGTATTATGAACTAATAAAATTTCAGAAATGAATCATTCATAAGATATAATAATTAATGTTTATAATTATGAATGTTTAAACTCATGTTCACAAAATCCTTTATTCTCGTGTTATATTTAAATAATCATTGACTTCTCCCTTATTCCCCAATATCTCTAATGTAACCCATTACAATGTTTTCCCAATTTATCTGATGATATATTTCGTTTATAAATGTTCAATTAAGGATGATATTTATATAGAATTATGTTGTAGGCGATGGAGATCTTTTATGAACTAGTTAGTAATGTATCCAATATTCAATTGACACTAAAACTTTATAGTTGTAGAATGGGTATTAATGGTATGTGTAGAATATTAATGAAAAATAATGTGATATTTATATATTAATATTCATAGTCACCTAATGAGTAATTAGTTTATAATAAATACCATATTTTAGATGTGGTATAATAAGAAATAATGTGAACTAGGTCTAGTAGGATGATTACCACTTCTTCAATATAACTCCATTAGATGCTTTCCTTAGGACACTTATAAGAGACTTTAAAGAATACCCATACTTCAAATTCATGAATATAGATGTTTATGAGAAAATATGTATGAGGATGGTTATGTATATGGAAGAAAGTGGTATAAAGAATATATTGGATGGGATATCCTTTTATACGGGAGGAAGAATAACATGTTTAATTAATAAAAAGATTTAGTTATAATATAATAATTTTTATGTGTGAGTTTAACCATGGGGATATAATTTTGAATAAAATATATGTTGTGATTGGAATACCATCATCCCATAAAATTTAGACATGTTTATTTTATATTTCAATTATTTTATTTTAGTCTAACCCCTAAGTTAACAATGTGAACCTTAACTAAAATAATGATTTTTTTTCTTTCATAAAGGGTTATTTATTCACATATAATGTGGAAATTTTGTTATAAATTTCCAAGGTATGATATTTTAGATACTTTTGTTTTCATTTTAATAAATTGAAATTTATTTTGAAATACTTTTGGGGGCAGGCGCTGAGACGTCACATGATTCTGAGGCATGGTGAACCGATAGTTTATTTTATAAAAATATTAAATTTATTTTATATCAGGTATGAATAATATTTCATAAATAATAGTATATCACGTAAATGGTGCCCCGATCCATAATTTTGATACCACATTTGAATATGGATCATGAGGTTTACCCTATTAGTGACCTAATTTGGGTAGACATTATACAATCAAATGAGGCAGCCATTTGTGGGTACATTACGTGAATTAATAAATTTATATAAACAATTAAATCATTTAATAAATGTAACCTATTTACCCCAATATATATCCTATTATTAAAAATCTCCTTTTAAGCCACATAAACATAGGATCACTGAGAGGAGGATTCCACCTTTCATCATTGGTAGACTGAGATCAGATAATGACTGGCATCCAGATCATGGTAGTTTTATAGAGGGTGAATACAACAGATTTTCTCCATAATTAGAAACTATAATAATCTCCAATGATCAAAAATAATCAGTGTAGGTCTCATCATTTGTGTTTTACAACTATTTTGGTTATATTGTTTAAAAATGTTTTCAATCTAATTTTTATTACAATATTTATCACCCATGACATTTCCCCATTAATGAATAATTTTTTATTTGATTATTATATATCCATGTCATGGTTTCACCATAGTTATCACTATTTATGAAATTGTTTTATAGAATTAATGACCAATAATTTATGTACCATTTTTCTTGTTCATTACCCCCAATGTTCCTCATGTTTTTGACGTTGGCCTATAGGGTCTAAGTGGGACATTTTCTAGTGTGTTCAAGTATGATCAATCCCATAGATTCATGGTAGAATGAAATATGATGAATATATTGGATATTTGAAGATACATCAGGATAGATCACAAGACATGGGTGATGAATCACATTGATATGTCGTCTGAGACTGTGTTGTAGTGACAAGTATCACATCGGGTGGCGTATAGTATTTTTTTAGATAAACAGATTTTTAATTTCATCCATCAAAGGACATAAATTAAGGGAGAATGTTGTATAACACCATTTATAGTGGTAAAAAGTTATTTTTGTAAGTGGGGGTTCCATATCTAGGGAATAATGAAGAAGCCTGAATTTTTATTATGATGCGAATATACAACATGTATTCTGAAAACCACACACCACATAGCACCACCAAGACATGAAGGCTTTGATTTTGGGGGAATATAAGGATCACATGACTTGGGGCTAGGTCACACACCATGTGATCCTCCACCTGAATCTAGCTCGATATTCTATAGAACACACCATGTACCAGATGTGGGAGGACACACCGTGAACTCTGGGTTTACACAAACACATCTAGGTACACGACCATATATAAGGTTGAAGTGCCCAGATCAGTGTGAATGACTGAGAGGGGGAGGGGGTGAATCAATGATCCTGTAAAACTTTTTACTAATTGATTCTTTATCAATTAAACCTCTATGACTGTTTAAAGCCTCGATCCACTAATCTTGTATCTCTCATCCTTTCCTTGAGTGTTGCAGTAAATGTAAAGGCACATGACACAAGGATTTACAAGGATCGGCACCAAAGGCCTACGTCCTTGCCATGTTGGTTATACAACCCAACATGGTTTCTCCATTATAACCTGTTAAAATTATAATGGTCGATACAGAGTCCCACTGTATCTCTTATGAGTCCCACAGGAGGGTCTTTATACTGCGTCCCACAGTGTTACCAGAGTCCCACTGGCCTGCTCCAGAATCCCACTGAGGACTTCTTCCACCCTGAGTCTCACAGGGGGCTTCTCCTGGCTCCTCGAGTCACACGAGTAGCTCTTCTTCACTTTAAGCTTCTTCAAGTATCTTCAGCAGTCTGGGATAAAGACTGGTGGCCTTGCTCTTCACTTCTGATCACTTGATCAGGTCTTCTCATCTTGCTCAGGATTTATCTCCTTCTTCTCAGGATGACATGGCCTCTCTCTTCAAGAGTCTTCAACAGCCTCTGATAAGGTATGTTGGTCTTTCTCAAAACTTCTGATCACTTCTGTTGATCAGGGCCTTCTCAATTACTGAAAACTCAGGTAGCTGATGTCTTTAACTTCAGTCTGGCTTCAGTCTGGCTTCACATCAACATCATGCACTGAGTGCATGGCAACTCTTCTTCCTCATGCACTGACTGCATGGCTTCTCAATAATCTTCTTCAAGAACTTTTAGTCTTGGAAAACTCAAAATGCACACAAGCAGATTCAACTTGTTCACGTGTGCAGGTGCATGCATGAAAGCATGCAATCCCCTTCTCTTTCATTGGTGTTATAAACCCTCAAAGGGTGTAATTACTTTTGCACACACACCACTTCTTCCTTCACACTCTTTGTTCAATTTGTTCACACACTTAAGTTGGCCTACTTCACATGCACATACTTGGCCCGTAAGAGTTTGTTATCCAATTTTCACACACACACAAATAGTGTGGTCTTCCACTCCTTATGCACACACAAGCCACTAAAGGCCTCGGGTCTTCCTTCTTTGCACACCCACTGCCCGTAGGGTGTTCTCCCACTTTGCACACACACAGGCTTGGCCTTCTTCTTTTGTTTAGCACTATCAAAACCCGAATGAAATCAACACTACCACGTAGGGTCTTCTCCTATTCATCACCACGCAAGGCACAAGACGAGGAAGTGTTCTTGTGCCTTGATTCACGCAAGACTCAATGGGTGAAAGATGGCTCGGGTGCGCAAGTGCATCCACAAGGGCCGCGCAAGCCTCGTCCAACCGCGGGCACAAGGAGGGCGCACAGATGCCACTGCCATGCAAGCAACCTCCTGTCACGCAAGGGACGCGCGTAGGGATTCTCTAACCTCTTTCACGCAAGGAGTAGGGCGAAAGGAACATTTGGAGGAAAGGGATGGATCCGGAACAAAATACTGCGCAAGTGTGCACGCAGGGCTCAAAACATCGCTAAGCACCGAGGCTTCACAGGACAGTGTCTTCAAAAACTTAGCAAGCTTTTTGAGAGCCTCAGGTGCTCCTTTTATAGGCGAGGAATTATTTGGCCCATCCGCGTGAGATCCTGAAGATTTCGGATCTTCAGGATTTTTCAAATCGTGATTTTTATCCTCTGTTCAACGTAGGTTGCATTTTTATTTTCCTCCTTCACGTGCATGCATTTTCGAACGCATGCATGGCCTTTTTAATACTTGTCCATGCATAGCACGAACACACGAAGCCTCGGCAACTCTGTTTGCCTTGGCTGAAGTCCAAAATCCTCCATTCATCTTGTGCATACATATTTTATTGCATGGTTGTGTTCATTAGGGTCATACGAGCATAATGAAGGTCTTATGTCGATCGACAGTGGCCGGGAACACAAAATCGGTGCAAAGGTTGCTCCTGGTTCAACGGAGGTGTTGGGGGACATTCGGCTGAGCTCGAGGAAGGAGATGCCTCGGAGCCATCAGATGCGGCGTTTAAAAGATCATCAACGGCTGGATTAGATCGCGGCGCGCGGAGAATGAGATGAGTGGCTCGGATTAGACGCGGGATCGCTTGGACGGCTCAGATCTGTTCCGCGGCGAAATCTTTCATCCCACATCGAAATGGGCCGCGGAATTCTCACAGTTTATCAAAGATGCGCTTCCCCAGCCGGCTCAATTGAACTTCCAACCTCCACGGTGCCGCCCCACACCGTGTTCTCTTGCGGGCATGCTCTTGCGCCCACCCCTGCCACTCGGGCGCGCCACTGGAGCCCACTATGCACACACAGGCACGCTCCTCGCGCTCACGCTGTGCAGGCTTCATCACCGCGTGGCCTCGGGGCTTATACACGGCCCCGGCCTCTCTCGGGCTGGCCCCATGGGATCCCCTTGGGCGTGGTGACCTAATCCCACATGTGCCTTGGGTTGAACCCTTAAGGCTGGCCCTTGGTGGCTTAATTTTTGCTTGAATATACACTAAGTATACAAAGTACTTAAGTGTAAAATGCGAAATGCCACTTCTTCCTTCTCTATTCTTCTTCTTCATTATAATTCCTCCAATTCTTCCTCAACATGTATTCATTACTTAGGAATGGAATTCCCGAAGGTTCTTCATCAACCGAAGCTCCTGAATCAAATAAATCTTCAATGTTCTTCATTGATCCAATCAGAGATCAAGTTGGATCAACTTCTAATTCACATGCACTAAGTGATAGTGCATGGACTTCATTAAACCACTTCATCCACTTAGAACTTGTGGATGGATCCCTTTCATCTCCTCATGCATTGTCAACACAATACACGGCCTTCTAACATTGTTGTGACTTTGTATCATCAGGATACAAGTTCTATGAACTTAAAGATCAGCTCAACAATCGTTAGATATACATAGAGAATGTTTCAACCACAACAACCTATGTCATTTAGTGAATCTCCTAAGTGACATGCATCTTAATACCATGGCCATTCTCCTTTCCTCACCAACACCATCACATCCTTTTTTCATTCACATCTTGACATTCCTTGACATCCATTCATCTTATGACAACATCATGCCTCATTGACAACAAATGCAACACAGTGCACTTCAAAGGTCTTAGATACGAGAGCATGGGTAGTCCTTAGGTTGCTGAGACACACTGTGTAGTAACATTACACACCATTTACTAGTACATATCTAACATTCCATGATATGGAGAGGACATGGCCATGAAGTGGAGTGGGTCTACACGACCTGTGGACCCCTTACACACTGTGTACTTCTTATGACTTTTATAAATATTGTGTCTCCTTTCCTTTTTTAAATTTTGTCCCACGAGTAAAAAATTATCATTTTTACACAAAAAACATGATGATGGACTTGTTGTGGCTTGTGAGGTATGATATGATATTTTTTAAAGATGAACTATTTTTTTTGGTATTGATCAATGATAGATGTGATTAGGCAGGATCATGAGAGATAGTACATGGATGAAAATGTCCCATAATCATTATAACCATTCAAGTATAAACCAATTTCTTTATCAGGTAATTTGTCATCTATAAAATTGAGTAGAACCATCCAATTGTATTAATGAAAATTTACTCTACATATTGAGTGGAACACTCCTATTGTATCTGGGTATGATTTATCTATCTATTGAGTGGATCCTCTGATTGCATCACAAAGTGGATTATCTATGTATTAAGTGGAACCATCATATTATATCAAGACATTAGTCCTCTTCCTACTGGGAACACTAATATTTAATAAGTTCATAGGCCCTCATTGTATTGAGTTCCACCCTATTATTGTATCTAGTCATGAGTCTAATATATAATTAGTGAAATCATCTCACTATACGAGGGAATTGGTCCTATATATATTGAGTTGAACCCTCTTATAATTTTATTGAATAGTTACTCTACTTATCTATTGAAACCCTATTGTTGTACCAAGGTATGAGTCGTATACTTATTGAGGGTCACACTTCTATTATATCATGTAATGGGTATTCTATATATTTAGTGGAACCATCCTGTTTTATTTGGGCATGGGGATCCAACCTAATGAGTGTCATAGTCATATTATATCACGGATTTGGACTATAATATGTAATTTTTTCTGTTGAGTTTTAGAGCAGTGTCGAGGTGTAGACCCTCCTCATGAATACGTAATATAGAAACATGAGGTGTTGGGCATCATTGACAAACCTTTTGAAAGTATTAGAATATTCATCATAATGGGCTGTTCTTTGAGATTGAGATCCCTTATATCTCTTGTATTCTATTCCTAAATGTCATTATATATATATATATATCATAATTTTATTGTTTGTACCCCTTTCATTGTGGTGATCTAATTAATTCTACCATGTATCATATTTCTCCCACACTAGCTTTATAAGTGTCCTACTATGTATATATTTACTCTCCCGAACATGTGTATTTACAAAATTGTTCATGTCTTATTAAAATGAGGAATATGTTTGGGGTTATATCATATGATCATAGGTATATTTGGGAACATTTGACCATGTATGGTGGTTTGGTATTGGTAATATGGAGCCAAACTCTCTCATTATTCTTTTTCAAAATATTTTCATACTAGGCCATCAATTTATGTTGGGCATGTATTTGACCCTTCACTTTTTATATTTCAATGTTTCACACTTATATTTCAATGATTTTATTATATAAATTGTTTTTAATCTACATATTATAGTTATTATTATTATTATTATTATTTCTCTAAACTTCTGCATAGACATAGTTGTGTGTGCGTGTATAGCTAATTTAGGGAAGTCTTCACAATTTATTTTTGTCTTTTACCACTTTTCCCCAGCCCCTAGTCTATGGAGGAATGCATGGAGTAGTCATGGCTCAAATTTCCACCTGTAAGAATGCCTTAGTGTGTCAAGTTTGTATCAAATTGGTATTGGAGATGGTTGGTACTTGAAATGGGGTTTTAATATTTTCACCGTAGGTGGTTTGATTTGAAAAATAGGGAAATGGTGTCAATATGTCTAATGTGTGCATTCTATGCTAGGGAACCCATTGTTAATGTGTTAGCTGACATATATTTTCAGTAGTACTAGGACTGCATGCTTGACTGATTAGTATACCAATACATTGGTTATATACAACAAGGATACATGAATCATCTATGATTGATACTTTTGATAACCCTTCATGAGTTAGATATCTATATAAATATATTATTATCTACCCATCATAATTCGTTATAAAATTTAAAAGATTCCAAAATTAAGATATAAATGTTATATATTTAGGATTTTAATGATAATTAGATGAGGTATGAGGCCTTAGTTTAAGGGCCATCATGCATTTTCATTCTTTTAGGAAAGTTGGTAGTATTAACCCATACTATCATTGTAAATACCCATAAATTTCAAGGAATTTTTTTTCTTAATTTTATTTGGAATTTTACAAGAACGCAGCTTCTGACGGCACCTGATTCCGAGGCCTGGTGTGCCCAGAATCACTTTCTGCAGTTGGCTCAGGTACGTTCAGTGAACGGACGAGCGGGTTTTTCTAACTTTTGAACCGGTGCCCGGAATCAAATTCTGAAGGCACCGATGGAATCGCAGCGCTGGTATTTGCTCAGAAATGCCTCTTCCGGAGTTGCGTTTGTTCGGTTGTGGTTTTTAATATTTGGGTTTTATGTTAAGAAATAAAATAAAGTTGTGCGACAATTTTATTTTTATTTCACTTAAGGCCGCTTAAAGACCACTTCAAGATCTTTAAGCTGAGTTGATGCAGATAGGGTGATATCCAAAAATATCCTACCCTCTTGGTAGGATATTTGTGAGGTGGGGCCCGCACGAGCCCCACCGTTTCTTTTCCGCTAAGTAACGCACCCGCGAAAACCCGTCATTATGAAAGTCAACTGACGCGTTTTCTTAATTTCTTAACGCACCAATTAATTGGGCGGTTTTATTCATTGAATTAACTCTATGAATTAATTTAATCGTTTCTTAACCTATTTTCAATCCGTTGGCGTAATAATAAAATATGGCCAATGCACGACTTCTGGGAAAATGTTCGTTGAGAGGATTTGACAGAAACCAAGAGTTCTTCATCCTCCTTCACAAAGAACATGAAGAACGCGAAAAACGCGAAGAACACGAAGAACGCCGATCCCTCAAAAATCGATGACACGACGCCAAGTTCCGTGACGCCGGTGATTCATCTTCCGCGACGTTCTTCTGCGACAATCCAACCCTGCGACAACCTTCGATCGACAACGAAAAGGTAGGGGGTTGCGGTCTTTTTTAAATTTACTTTGTGGATTAAAACAAGAATATGGATTTAATTATTATTAATTAAATTGATATGTTCTTGAACCTTGAAGTTTGTCGACACGCACTGTATTCCGCGATGACACGATGCCCTTCCTCGACGACGCGACGCCCTTCCACGACGACGCGATGCCCTTCCCCGACGCGAAGATCACCTCCTTCTGTGGTGATCAATTCCGCGAAAAAACGCGCGTGCGACGACTTGAAGAGGTAGGGTTTTGTTGTGAAATAATTTATATTCCCGTGATCGTTTCTTTTAAAATAAAAAACCCGGTCTCATAAATACAATTTTAATTTATTAAAATTGTTGTTGACATGTTGATTTTTCTTCCTGATTGTTATCGTCTAACACGGAGGGTGCGGGCCAAACGAACACGGCCCGAAAACCCTTCGCAGTTCTTGGTTGTCGTGAGGATTTGGCGGGCGACGAAAAAACATGACGCATGGGCGATTTGAAGTTTCCGCAATGAAGAACGGGACCCGGGACGAGCAGCGGCGCAGACGTGAAGGAAAACGGACCACTGGAGCAACTCCGATGGCCCGCGGAAGCCTCCGGCAGCGCGGGTCGCCGGCGCGGCGGTGGCGGCCAGCGGACCCGTGGCTGCACGGGTCCGGCTCCCACGCACGGGACGCGGCAAAAGCGGTGTCCGCTGAATTCCAGCGCGGCCCCTCTAGGGCCGCGGCTCTTCCATCCCGCGGGGGTAGCGCCGCGTGGCTGCCACGCTCGGGCGCTCGGCCGAGCTGAGCCAGGCCGGCCCGACCGGCCGGGTCGCGCCCTGGCCGTACCGGGCCACGCCGAACCGGGTCCGACCCGGACCCGGGTCGGGTCGACCCGGTTCGGGATGACCTAGGGGGGGTTGGGTCGGGTCGGTCCGGGCCCAGACCCCCCCGTCTTCGGACCGTTTTGGTCTTTTGCCCATAACATGAGCTATGGGCCTCCGAACGACGGGCCGTCAGCGGCGATGCGATCCTTTGATCAAGATGGTCGTTTCGGTATATTACACTCAAGGTTTCAGGATAATTTGGGTTCGGCCAGGTTGGTTCATACACGAAACCAACAGGGCCCTCGGAGCAGAAACACTCATATCTTGAGCTCCGGACATCCGATTGACGTGCCGTCGACTTTGTTGAATTCCTCTAAGGGAGACGGATCTTTTGGCTCACTCCGCCTGATATTTGGACGCAGGTGGAGTATGTTCGGGTTGGTTTTGCCTTAAAAACCAACCGGGCCCCTGGGACGAAAAAGCCAATAACTCTCAGACCGGGCGTCTGATTGACCCGCCGTCTGCGACGTTGAGTTCCTGTTGGCGATACGGATCTTTTGGATACATCAACTCTAGACTATGCATCATTTGATGTATCAGCTTCTCGGCTCGTGGAGCGGACCCTCCCGAACGAGCTTGTTGTGTGCGGGAACCCTAGTGCTGGCTGCAACTGCTGCTGTGACGACGACGACTGTACATAGATCCTCGATGGATTCGACTGCGACGATGATGAAAACAGTACGGGAATCCTCCATGTTTTTCAGCAGGGACCACTACGGTACATCTTGGGATACATCAACTCCGGACTACATGTTAGTTGATGCATCAACCTCTCAGCTCGTGGAGTGGAACCTCCCGGAACAAGCATGCTGTGTGCGAAAACCCTAGAGCCGGTTGAGACTTGACGACTGCTGATCGAACAACTCGGTGTGTTACAGATAACGGCACAGGGGAGCACTTTGTTGTAGCGGAATACCCACTAAAGAGGTGCGCTTGGTTGTAGCAGCACAAGGGAGGGCTTGCTTGTTGCGGCAGACCCACGACAGTGGTGCGCTTGGTTGTAGAAGCACAGGGGAGCGCTTGGTTGTAGCGGAAGACCCATGACATAGGTGCGCTTGGTTGTAGCAGCACAAGGGAGTGCTTGGTTGTAGCGGCAGACCCACGACAGAGGTTTGCTTGGTTGTAGAGGCACAGGGGAGCGCTTGGTTGTAGCGGAAGACCCACGACAGAGGTGCGCTTGGTTGTAGCGGCAGACCCACGACAGAGGAGCGCATGGTTGTAGCAGCACATGGGAGCGTTGGTTGTAGCGGTAGACCCACGACGGAGGAGCGCTTGGTTGTAGCAGCAGGCCCACAGTACCCGATAGGTGGAGTACTACAGCAGTCCAAGGTAAGAGTGAATCACTTGGTTGTAGCAGCATAACCACTGTACTTGATGGAGAAGGAGTTTCCCAATAGCTTTGGGTTCAACTTCATGATCGATCCTGTGTAGGTCATTGCGGGGGTTAGTACCTACCAATCCTTTGTGGGTCCGATGGCTTAGATGAATCAGTGGTACATCTGATCATCTCTATCGTTATTTGAAGAAGTATACCTGTGTGAGATGAATCCTGTGTTACTCTCCTTTGTGGATTGTGTTAAGCTATCCTGTGTGGATTTTACGTTTTGCTTTCATGTGTGGACTGAGTTGTGCTTGGGCTCGGATGTTGGAGCTGAAAGGGAATTGGTGACTTAGGTATATGTATGGGCATATACCTAAGAAGTGTAGGTTGTTACTTCGTGATTGTATCTTTCCTTTTTGGTTTATCCTTTTTGGATTTTGAGAGACCTTTGGAGGTCTCGGGGTCCCTAAAAAGTAGCTTATACTCACCCCTGCACGGGCTATGCCCGCACTTCATTGTGTTGGTTGTTGACGATGGACAGTGCTGATCGTGGTGGAGGCTTGTGGAGCAGGACGGTACCTGGAGGTGGACCACTGGGCGAGACGTACTCGGAGCGGTCAGGTGGACCCGAGGAGCAGTGGAGGCTATCTGTACCCACCCTTCAGGTGGGACTTCCAGAGGACGACTCGACGCTGCGGCTTTTCTTTTCAGTTGTTGTTTTTCCCTTCGGTTGTACTTTACAGTTGGGCTTGTATTTTCGGCCCCTTTTACTTTCTGCACAGCTTGTTACAGTTTTTACTTAGTGTTTTCTCATTCCTCTTGCTTACTCTGTGGTGGTTGTTTACATTACAAAGGCAATGCCTTCCCTGTTTATCGGGATTTACGCCTTTCTGCTAGTCGCCAGCCCCTGGCCTATGGAAGGCGGGCTTGGGGTATTCACGGCACGGGCCCCGAGGAGGATTTGTGACAATTGGTATCAGAGGGGTTGGTTTTACCACAGAATCTGATCTTTCTTCTATGTGAAGCAATAGTGTTTAGCGTATTGAGTGTGGTTATTAGTCCAGGGAGTCCAGTGTTGTTGCGGCGGCCGACGTATCCGTACACTAGGACCCTGACTTCTAATTTCTGACTTAATGCACAAAAACATTGATTACATGTGTGTTTCATGTTTTCTTTGGGATTACTTTATGTCAGCTCACTAGGTACACTGTTCTGACCTTGGCGCACATGTTTCTTTTCAGGATGGCCCCATGACAGCATCCAGCTAGGGTTCCAAGCGTTGTGCGTGGCGACATCCCGCCGAGCGACGAGGCTTCGGTACAGGGCCCTTTGACATCAGAGGCACCGGCAGTACCTCTACCAGCCGAGCCACCGATGCTTCCAGCCCCAGCCGCTGAGGATGCACGTCGCCTTAGTTCACTGCATGAGTTCCAACGCCAGCGACCGCCCATATTCCGTGGGGAGACGGACCCCCAGGAAGCCGAGGACTGGCTGGAGGCAGTTGTACGGGTTTTCATATTAGTGTGGACACCAGTAGACATCATGGTGATCCTCACAGCAAGCCTCCTTCATGCGGCAGAAGACAGATGGTGAAGCTTGATGCTCCAGGTGCACGACGAGACATCTCTCCTCTGGACGGACTTTGAGAGCATCTTCCACTCTGAGTTCGTCCCATCCACCCTCCGTGCGGTGTGCATCCAAGAGTTGCTACAGCTACGGCAGGGCAGCATGACAGTGGCCCAGTACTCGGCGAGATTTACTGATCTCTCGCGCTACTCCACAGATATGGTACGAGACCCGTTCTTCCGGGCCCAGACCTTTGAGCAGGGACTGAGGCACAAGAACAGGGCTTCGATGATCTCCCTCAACATTCCGACACAGGCAGAGGTGTTGGAGAGAGCCCTTCTAGTGGAGAGTTTTCTCGCCGAGCAGGCTCCAGTGACAGGACCCCCCGCAGGATGGCCCGTAGAAGGGTCTTCTGCAGCTGGCAGTAGATAGGTGACACATGGGTCCAAGAGGACACGACCTACAGGTGGTCGACAGCATGACTCTGGATCGTTTGGGCGAGGCACTCGGGGTGGACAACGACTTGCCATGAGGGGGCAGTGTTACTCCTGCGGTGGGATTGGTCACATGGCTCGTGACTGTCCGACCCACCATATGGATGACCAGCAGATGAATGAAGGACCTCCTAGGCAGAGGAAGATGTTCGATCAGGGCGGGCTGCAAGGAGAAGGCAGCCATGGCAGGGGAGCTGGCTGTGCAGTTAGAGGTGGACGACGCTTCGGGGTGTTGCCACCACCACCACCAGGAGGTCCACCCCGACCGCCGGGGACAGGAGGACATGGGAGAGCTCAGCTTCAGGCAGCTGAGGCCTATGATCATGGAGCTCTGGGAGCAGATGGACATGAGCGGAACTAGTGGATATGTCCTTTGTACTTTTAGTTCCTTGTTGTTGTTGTGTAGTGTCTTTGTTTTATGAGCTACAATAGTAATAGACGCTTACCTTTGTGATGTTTTCATTCCTGTCCTCTTTTGGGTTGTTACTAAGAGGTTCCATTTTAGACTGTTGACTTGACCCTCACTTGTGAGACTTCTACGGGAGGAGACCCAGTTACCACACACTGATGCCGACAGTGTGACTCAACCCTTGGAGGCAATAGTAACGGTTGGATCTATTGGCAGTAGCGTCGAGGCCTTACGACGTCATCTTTGGTATGGATTAGTAAAATCCATGTTGGGATTGATTGTATTAGGCAAAGGAAGTGGTTCATCCAGGGGATGAGACCAGATTTCTCTTATCGGCAAAGAAGGAATCTTCGCAGTTCTTGTGGGATCAGAGATGGTCCAGGTCATCCAGGAGCGGATGAGTATAGCCCAGAGCCGACATAATTCCTATGCTGGCAGGAGGCGGAGGCCACTTGAGTTCGAGGATGGTGACCACGTCTTCATGAGGGTCTCACCTCGACATGGATTACGGAGGTTTGTCCGAAGCGGCGAGTTGTCTCCACGCTTAATCGGACCCTTCCGGGTCCTCAGCAGGATTGGCAAGGTGGCAAATCACCTGGCTCTACCACCACAGTTGCGCCGGGTGCACGACGTCTTCCACGTATCTCAGCAGAGGAGATACGTGCATGACCCGACGCAAATCATTGACCATGGAGAGCTGGTCTTTGATGATGGGGCGACTTTTGCGGAGGTCCCAGTGGAGAACGAGGATCGACAGGAGGGGGTCCTATGTGGATGATCGATTCCTCTAGTTCACTTCAGATTGCAGCTCGGGAACCTCCAGAAGATCACTTGGGAGCGGGAAGCTCATATGCGTGCTCAATACCGCCTTTGTATCCCTAAGTTTGTGGTGAAGCTTTACGGGGACATAAAGCCCTGTTGTGGGAGTAATGTAAAGACCTGTAAATTTGAAGGAAATTCTTTTCTTAATTTTCTTTGGAATTTTACAAGATCACAGCTTCTGACGACACCTGATTCCGAGGCCCGGTGTGCCCGGAATCACATTCTAAAGTTGGCTCGGGTATGTTCAGTGAACGGACGAGCAGGTTTTTCAAACTTTTGAACCGGTGCCCGGAATCGAATTCTGAGGGCACCGATGGAATCGCAGCGCCGGTATTTTCTTATAAATTCCTCTTCCGGAGTTGTGTTTTCTCGGTTGTGGTTTTTAATTTTTGGGTTTTAAGTTATGAAATAAAATAAAGTTGTGTGACAATTTTATTTTTATTTCACTTAAGGCCGCTTAAAGACCACTTCATGTTGTTTAAGCTGAGTTGATGCAGATAAGGTGCTATCCAAAAATATCCTACCCTCTTGGTAGGATATTTGTGAGGTGGGGCACACACGAGCCCCACCGTTTCTTTTCCGCTAAGTAACGCACCCGCAAAAATCCGTCATTATGAAAGTCAACTGACACATTTTCTTAATTTTCTTAAAGAACCAATTAATTGGGCAGTTTTATTCGTTGAATTAATTCTATGAATTAATTTAATTGTTTCTTAACCTATTTTCAATCTGTTGGCATAATAATAAAATAAGACCAACACACGACTTCTGGAAAAATGTTCGTTGAGAGGATTTGACAGAAACCAAGAGTTCTTCATCCTCCTTCGTGAAGAACACGAAGAACATGAAGAATGCCGAGCCCTCAGAAATCGACGACGCGACGCCAAGTTCTGCGACGCTGGTGACTCTTCTTCTGCGACGTTCTTCTGCGACAATCCAACCCCGCGACAACCTTCGATCGGCAGCGACAAAGTAGGGGGTTGCACTATATTTTAAATTTACTTTGTGGATTAAAACAACAATATGGATTTAATTATTATTAATTAAATCTATATGTTCTTGAACCACGATGTTCTTCGATACGCATCGTATTCCGCGACGATGCGACACCCTTCCGTGACGTGACGATCGCCTCCTTCCGCGACGATCAATTCCGCGAAGAACGCGCGTGCGACGACATGAAGAGGTAGGGGTTTATTGTGAAATAATTTATATTCCCGTGATAGTTTCTTTTAAAATAAAGAACCCGGTTTAATAAAGACAATTTTAATTTATTAAAATTGTTGTTGACATGTTGATTTTTCTTCCCGATTGTTATCGCCTAACGCGGAGGGTGCGGGACAAACGAACACGGCCCGACAACCCTCCACAGTTTTACGTTGTTGTACGAATTTGGAGGGTGACGACAAAACATGACGCAAGGGCGATTTGATGTTTCTGCAGTGACGAACGGGACCCGGGAGGAGCAACGGCGTAGACGGGAAGGAAAACGGACCACCGGAGCAACTCTGGTGGCCCGCGGAAGCCTCCGGCGGCGCCCCGGCGCGCCACCGGATAGGGCCACTGCGGTTGAAGCCACGACGGTGGAAGCCAGTAGACCCGCGGCCGTGCGGGTCCGGCTCATAGGCAAGGGACGCGGCAAAAGCGTCGTTCGATGAATTCCAGCATGGCCCCTTGAGGGCTGCGGCTCTTCAATCCCGCGGGGACAGCGCCCCGCGGCTGCCACGCTCGGCCGCTCGGCCGAGCCGAGCCGGGCCAGCCCGACCGTCCGGGTCACACCCTGGCCGGACCGGGCCGCACCGAACCGGGTCCAACCCGACCTGGGTCCGGTCGGACCCGGTTCGGGCTGACCCAGGGGGTGTTGGGCCGGGTCGGTCCGGGCCCAGACCCCCCGTCCTCAGACCATTTCGGTCATTTTCCCGTAACATGAGATACGGGCCTCCGAACGACGCGCCGTCAGCGGCGATTCAATCCTTGGATCGAGGTGGTTTTCTCGGTATATTACACTGAAGGTTTCGAGATACTTTGGGTTCGGCTGGGTTGGTTCGTACACAAAACCAACCGGGGCCTCCGAGCAGAAACACTCATATCTTGAGCTCTGGATATCCGATTGATGTGTCGTCGACTTTGTTGACTTCCTCTAAGGGAGATGGATATTTTGACTCACTCCGCCCGAGGTTTGGATGCAGTTGGAGTATGGTCAGGTTGGTTTTGCCTTAAAACCCAACCGGGCCCCTGGGACGAAAAAGTCAATAACTCTCAGACCGGGCCTCTGATTGACGCGCCATCTGCGACGTTGAGTTCCTGTTGGCGATACAAAACTTTTGGATACATCACCTCTGGAATATGCGTCAGTTGATGTATCTGACTCTCAGCTCATGGAGTGGACCCTCCCGAACGAGCTTGCTGTGTGCGGGAACCCTAGTGCTGGCTGCAACTACTGCTGTGACGACGACGACTGTACATAGATCCTCGGTGGATTCGACTGTGACGATGATGAAAATAGTACGGGAATCCTCCTTGTTTTTCGGTAGTGACCACTACGGTACATCTTGGGATACATCAACTCCGGATGACATGTCAGTTGATGCATCAACCTCTTAGCTCGTGGAGTGGACCCTCCCGGAACGAGCATGCTGTGTGTGGAAACCCTAGAGCCGGTTGAGACTTGACGACTGCTGATCGAACGACTCGGTGTGTTACAGATAACGGAACAGGGGAGCGCTTGGTTGTAGCAGCAGACCCACGACAGAGGTGCGCTTGGTTGTAGCACCACATGGGAGTGCTTGGTTGTAGTGGCAGACCCACGAGAGTGGTGCGCTTTGTTGTAGAAGCCTAGGGGAGCGCTTGGTTGTAGCGGCAGACCCACGACAGAGGTGCTCTTGGTTGTAGCATCACAGGGGAGCACTTGGTTGTAGCGACAAACCCATGACAGAGGTGCGCTTGGTTGTAGCGGAATAGGGGAGCGCTTGGTTGAATCGACAGAACCACGACAGAGGTGCGTTTGGTTGTAGCGGCATGAGGGAGCACTTGGTTGTAGAGGTAGACCCACGACGAAGGAGCGCTTGGTTGTAGAAGCACAGGGGAGCGCTTGGTTGTAGTGGCAGACCCACGACGAAGGAGCGCTTGGTTGTAGCAGCAGGCCCACAGTACCCGATAGGTGGAGTACTACAGCAGTCCAAGGTAAGAGTGAAGCGCTTGGTTGTAGCAGCATAACCACTGTACTTGATGGAGAAGGAGTTTCCCAATAGCTTTGGGTTAAACTTCAGGATCGATTCGGTGTAGTTCATTGCGGGGGTTTGTACCTACCGATCCTTTGTGGGTCCGACGGCTTAGATGAATCAGCGGCTACATCTGATCATCTCTATCGTCATTTGAAGAAGTATACCTGTGTGAGCTGAATCCTGTGTTACTCTCCCTTGTGGATTGTGTTGAGCTATCCTATGTGAATTTTACGTTTTTCTTTCCTGTGTGGACTGAGTTGTGCTTGGGCTCGGATGTTGGAGTCGAATGGGAATTGGTGACTTAGGTATATGAATGGGAATATACCTAAGCAGTGTAGGTTGTTACTTCGTGATTGTATCTTTCTTTTGTGATTTATCCTTTGTGTATTTCAGGAGACCTTCAGGGGTCTTGGTGTCCCTACTGAGTAGCTTATACTCACCCCTGCACGGGCTATGCCCGCACTTCGTTGTGTTGGTTGCAGACGACAGACATCGCTGATCGTGGTGGAGGATTGCAGAGCAGGACGGTACCTGGAGGTGGACCACTGGGCGAGACGTACTCGGAGTGGTCAGGTGGACCCGAGGAGTAGTGGAGGCTATCTGTACCCACCTTTCAGGTAGGACTTCCAGAGGACCGCACGACGCTGTGGCTTTTCTTTTCAGTTTCGGTTTTCCTTTCAGTTGTACTTTACAGTTGGGCTTGTATTTCCGGCACCTTTTACTTTCAGCATAGCTTGTTACAGTTTTTACTTAGTGTTTACTCTTTCTGCTTGCTTACTCTGTGGTGGTTGTTTACATTACAAAGGCAATGCCTTCCATGTTTATCAGCATTTATGCCTTGGTGCTAGTCGCCAGCCCCTGGCCTATGGAAGGCGGGCATGGAGTAGTCACGGCAAGGGCCCCGAGGATGGGTCGTGACAATCATGTTGTATTTTAAACTAGAAAAGTTAGTTGAAGATACAGGAAGGATAAACATACTCCAGGAGTTCAATAGCTGCATGATACTGAGACATGAATCATATGACGAGACTGTGTTAGTGATCTATGTTTTTTATGTTGTTCTGGACCCCAAATGATTATATTTTTTCACTGGAATCCAGTCTTTTTCATATAGATGTAGGGTGTTGGGGGAGTCTAGTCCCACAAATGCTTGATGATTTGGCACTCTCATGTTAAAAATTACAGTATCTATCCCATGAGATGTACTTCAAATCATTATTATGATCCATTTGGATTTAAGAGTATTTAGTATTGTAGAATAAAGGTAAAACATTTCTAGAGTTACTAAACAAAAATTATACCACAATGACATGAATTAGGGTGGTTTCTTCTAGGGGAGGATGTTTGAGTAGGATCTCTCGATAGATATACATGGAATTGTGGTACCAAAGTTCATTCCCACATATACTAGTGCTCGGTAGCAGGGTGATAGTGATGAAATGATTCTCATATGAGTGGCTTCATGTAGATGGAGATGGAAGTGGGCATCAGAGGGTTGTGTCATCTACAACATCTACTAAGAGCTAATCAGTAGGGTCTTTGCATAGGATATCTTCTCATGTCCATAATTAGGCACGTGGCCATGATGCTCAATGATACCATAGAGGAATGTGGAATCCCAATGATCGGATATGATTTTAATGTTACCTAAAAGGTCACATGGAAGGTGATTTCCTACACCGACATGCTGTGGAAGATTGGTAGATAGTGGTTAAACCACCATGGAAGAGGCAGATCCGTCTTCATGGAACTCCTAAGTATGGTGAGGGTATCCCTTAGCGAGGTAGAGATAACCGAGGGGTAGGTGTGGCTCTTAGAGGAAGATATATTTGTTCTGTATAGTGTTATGAGCTCCTTCCACCTTGACCACTAGGAGTACCATACTTGGCTTTGTGATCTGGTGGTCCGAGCCATAGGAAGCTACAGGCTATGAAGGGTTATGACCCGACAACTTACTAGATGATTAGAGGAAAGAATTTTTTTATTTTAACTTTGATTCAGTGTGATTATAAATATACGAAAATTCATGCATTCATCTCTATAATCCTTACGAGTGAGGTAGGGCTCCAAGTATGATTTTTGTATTGTCATTTTCTATGAGGTTCTTATAAGGAACACTCCTTCGATATCAATTTTTTGTTAGAAGTGAGAGACATGACTTATGGGAGATATATTATCATTGTACCTATTGGTCAACAAAATTAGCCTATATTATTTAATTTTGGGAATATACTATTTTTCCATAGTTCGATCCCAAATCAAATTTCATTTATGATGTTTCAAATACCATCGAACTGATGGGACAAGATTATTATTTGTGTGTGAAAGATATCTCATGGTAGAGTGAGTAATGTTTACAAGAAAGAAGTTACAAAAAATAACCTATTAGGTTTCAAATTTATCTTATTGTCATTATGGGATTCTTAGAAATCATGGTTCATTTATTCATGGAGGATTATATGGACCTATTCCCAAAGGAAGTGTTGAGACTACCAATGATGCGGTACATGGGTTTTTGTATCATCGTCAACATCGGAATCACATTGAAATATTCTTCACCATATCTAATAGCTATAACCAAGCACCGAGAGTTGACGGTTCCAATAGAGGACCTTCTAGGGATGTTTTTTATTAGACCAGTGTGTTTTATTTGGTAGATATGGTTTTTATTATAAAAAAGCTGTATGGGAGATTATGAATGATTTTGACTATCCTCAACTAATATTATGCCACCATAGTGAACAAGTACCCCTTTATGAGGATTAACAACCTCTCTAATCAGTTTTGAGGTTCTATATGGTTATTGAAGATCTATCATTTCTCTAGATACCACTAGTTGAGGGTTTCTAATACTGATATTCTAAAGATACCATTCCAATCTCACAACGGTCACTATAAGTTCCAATTGATTCCATTTAGTTTAATTAATTCACCCAATATTTTTATGGATGTAATGAAATTTATTTCCTAGCCACACATGGAATGTAATTTTGTTATCATAATCAATGAAATTCACATCTGCTTAGCATCAATGGTTGAGAAAAAAATCATTTGATAATGGTATGAGGCTTATTTAGAATCAAGAACATTATGGTATGCTCTCAAAGTGATTGTTCTAGATCCATGAGGTTTATATTCTATTGAATGTTATTTATAAGAATGGATTATCTATAGAAGAAGTGAATAATGATGTTGTAGTATCTTGGGATCCACACAAAAGTGAGTTAGATATGAAACATTTTCTTATCATATTTGGGTAATACTTGAGTTTCATGCAATAATTCTCAAGGATAGAAATCCCATTGACCATGATGATGTGGAAAAGGAAACATTTTTTTGTATATTGAGCTATTCTATATATCCATTGAGGGGTTTAGGTTGAGGCTAATGAGTTCTCAAATATTAAGACTACTAAAGGATTTCATTGAGTATGTAGCATATTTTTAAGACTCTTGTGCTGGGCTCAGATATGTTTTGATTCATAAGGAAAATGTTATCGTATATGGGTTGAAGTAGTATAGACCCCATGAGTAGAAATATGTGACTCACAACTATTATTTGGATGTTGTAGTTTTTTCTCTGAGGATTTGAAGGAATTTTATTCTTGGAGAGAACTATGAATTTTTTAAATAGGCCATCATAGTCTGAAGAATATCTTTACAAAGATAAAACTAAACCCGAGGAAGATTCCCTAGTATATGTTGTTAAAGGACTATTAATTTGAGATATTATATAATCCTATGATGGAAAAAATAGTGGATGATTTCCTTATAAGGAATTCACATTCTCATCTAGTGGTGGATATGCCTAAGTAGTTGGATTGATTGCGGCTGACACTTATAGAAGAAGAGGGTGTTGTGTTTTTATCGAATATTATTGATTAATATGATTATAGAGACTTTGAGGGAGGATAATTAGAGAGACATTTAATATAAATTAATTTATGAATAGATATCCTTAGGATATTCACAAAATGTATTATATGAAGGGGGAACCACATCATCCATTTCAAGTGTGGGACGATGGTTACAATCACAATGTAAGAGGAGTTGATGATTGTATGTCACACATCCCCTTTGGTTGTACATTAATTTGTATGAAAGACATAAATATACATTTAGTGGTAGTTATGATGTGTGTAATGATGTTGAACATGGAAATTTTCATCTCTCGGTGTCTCATATGTCAGCAGGTGAAAGACGAGAACCAGGTTCCCACAGGTTTTTTGATGCCTACTGAGATCCCGATGTCAAAAGGGGATGAAATATCAATAGTATTTGGGTTATAGATTTTGTGGATACATATATGAAATTATTCCATAGAGTTTATATTTGACCAACTTACCTAGTAGGAATAAATCATTTCTATCATAGAGTAATGTTTAGTAGAGAGTTTGTGGTAATTGTACATTTATGATATTATACACCTTAATGGGGTTCCCCAAACAATTGTCTCTGACCATGATGTGATGTTCACATAATGGTTCTAGGGAGGCCATCAAGTGTTATTAAGGACATGATTGAGGTTGGGTATATCCTTTCACCCACATAAGGATGGGCAGACCATGGAACTATCCATGAAAGGGGGGATTTTTAGAGGGAATACATGTTAGACTTTGGTAGGATATGGGAGGATAACTTACCATTTATAGTGTTTTCTTATATTAATATATATCACACTATAATCGACATGAATCCTTTCAATACACGCTATTGGAGACCATGAAAGTCAACAATATGCTGGATCGAGATCATCAAGGCATCATTTTTCATGCTAGAAATGGTGAAGGTAATGACATAGAAGGTAAAGGAAATATAGATTTTGATGAGGATAACCTAGAGTAGCCTAAAAAATTATGTAGATCCAAGTCATAGGTTCCTAGATTTTCAGTATCAAGAAGAAATTATTTCTAGTGTCTCCCCATGGAAAGGATTGTGGAGATTTATCATGGTAAAAATTCTATACTCTTGGTTTATCCGTCAATTAATGATATTTTTAATGGTTTTAAGGGTTTCATAAAACCTCTCAATACCCTCATAGTTAAAGAGGGTGCATGATTTCATCCATGTTCCATATTTGAGGTGATATTTTAAAGAAATTTTTCATGTTATTGACATTGGATAGATATACATATAGGATTGATCCTCCATCCTGGAGTACCCATTGGGGATCAAGAATCGATGGAAGATTATCTTGTTTGGACAGTCCATTCTATTTGTTAGTGTGATGTGTTAGTATGGGAGCATGCAAGAGAGATCCCATGAGTCATAAATCCAAATGAAGGCACAATATCCCCACCAATATTCATTATTTTCTCTTTTTATGGCTGAAAATATTGAATGATGGAATAATGAAGAAACATTCTTTTTTGAATTGTAATACTTTAAAATATATTATGAAATACTTTTAGAGCGATGTAAGGTTATAGAACGTGATTCCAAGGACCAATGAGCCCAATTTTTTTTAAAATTATAATTTATTTTTTATCATGCTCAAATAGTTTTTTAGAAATAATTCAATATAGCTTTAATGGGTTCATAGCTTAAAACATTTGAGGCCACGGTCGAATACGCATCACTATTTTTACCCTAGGAAAGACCTAATGTTTATTGGAGCTCGATATTCAAATGTGGTAGCTATTTGTAGGTATATTAATTAGAATAATAATTTTATTTATTCAAATAATTTATTTAGTACCAATAACATATTTCCCTATATAAATATCCTATTATAGAAAAACTCTATGGTTAGATGCATAACCATGGGATCAATGAGACGAGAATTCTACTATTCCTCATTAGTAGATTGAGAATAGATGATTCATGAAGAAAAGATAAATGTGGTTTTCAAGACATTGAATTCATCAAATATTCTCCATAAGTGGAATTTATTTGCATCCCCAAATATATGTTTTGAATCAAGTAAGGTCAAATAAATTATGGTTTTCTTTCTATTTTTATTAAACATTTAAATCATGGAAGGTACATAATTTTTATTATTAATTTTTTACCCATCCCATGAGAATCTTTGATGAATAATTTAGTATTATATTTTTTATTTTTTCATTCTAAGGTATGACCCAATTATCCACATTTATGATTTTTTTCCATGAACAGTAGGATAATGAGTGACTCAAATTCATTCTTGTGATTTACCCCCATTATTCATTATATTCTTCATCGTTATCATGGAAATCCTACAATTAAACTTTTTTATATATGATGGAGTGTGATAAATCCCCAAGATTCGAGTTATACTCATGTGGGATGAATGTATTAGTGACTTGTGTATGGGTCAAGATTGATTGGGGGATGCGCTGGAAAAATAATTTAGATTTTGGAATCAAGACAGAGCAGAAGGGATGGTTGGCATGTTGATTGGCATGCAGTAGACAATTTAATCAATGGATTATGATTATCAGAAAATTTAGGGTCAAAATCAATAGTAAAATGTTATTACCACTATTTATAGGTAGCCAAATGATAGATTTGGTAGTGGGAGACCTAGATCTGGAGATGTGTAATGATAATAAAAATTTTATGAAAAACAAGACTACATGATGCATAACCTAATTAACACATTCTATGTTTCCCCACCGAGTTGTGGAAGATAGGGTTTTGGGAATGATAAGGAACATACAACATTTGGTTGGCCCTCCGATATTTTTATCCTCCCCATAAAGCTAGTCTATTTGATAGAATAACACAACTAAGACCCCATGTTCGAGGACACATTGTCTAGTGTGGGTTTTCATAGACATGTACATTTACATATAAAAGTACATGAAAACTACCAAGGGGGAAGATAGAGGCATGGATGGATGATACAAGGAGTTTAGTACTATTACATGGCAAGTACTACTACATGGACAACAAGTTGTGTGCTGGAAAGGACATAACCAGTTAGAGGAGTGGGGCCACACATAGTGTGGGGCAATTATACACTGTTTCCTTCCTTAAAATCCTATACATCTAATGTATCCATTATTTGGTCAAGTATTTTGTACTTAAAGTAACCAATCCTATGTGTTCTTTCACATAGAACGTGGTGATGGAAATCATAGTGGCCATTGGTATATGATACGATATGTTTGGGGTATTAATATTTATTATGTTATTCTCAATGTCAACATTTATTCTACATGTAAATCCTAGATATGTTGTGGTTAGAGATCCCAAATAATCCTTTTTCTGGATTGAGTGATGCCCTCGTATTGTGTTATGGTATGGGTCCTCTCCCTATTGAGTGGAATCCACCTATTATATAAGGATATTTTCCATTTACCTATTAGTTGGAACTCTCATATTGTACCAAGTAATTATTCTATAATGTATTGAGTGTAAACCTCTTATTTTTCCAAGGAATCAATCCTCTATTGATTTACAGGAACTCTCTTATTGTATAAGGATTCGGTTCTATAGCTATTTTCTGGAACCCTATTATTTATGGAGGGAAAGGGTTATCTAAATAATGAGTGACACCCTCTTATTGTATCAGGGCATGGGACCTCAAACTCTTAAGTGGAACCCTCATATTGTACTAGGGACTGGGTGCTATACCTATTGAGTGGAACATTATTATCATATCAAGGAATTTTTCCTATACCTATTTTGTGGAACCCTATTTATTTATCAGGGCATGAAGCCTCAACCTATTGAGTCGCTCCCTGAAATTGTATAAGTGAAAGTGTCCAATATATACTGAGTGATACCCTTCAACTATATTTGGGCATGATTCCCCTATTTACTCAGTGACATAATCAAGTTGTATTTGATCATGGGTCCTCTACATGGAGATTTTTTCACATCAATCTATAGAGACATGTTGCGGTGAATACCCTCATTATGAATTCTTCAAAAACACACACTAGATGTTTGGATTCGTTGGTGGACCTTTTGGAATCGTTCTAGACAAATCATCATGGGTTGGGCTGTTAGCTGGAGATCAACTTCTTTTTCTCAATCAGGCTTATTATCTGAGTGTATATATATATATATATATTATTTCCATTAGGTTACATTTACCTGATTCATTTGTATATGATATCAAATTATGTCATCTCACATATTACTACCCATCTATTTTTCGAGGTGTCCAACTGGTAATGTATATACTCACCCATGGATGGACTTTCATCGATCATGTCATGTCTTATACAGAAGACGGATTTGTCAGGGGTTAATTCAGAGGAGAAACTTAATACCCAAGATAATTTGATAAAGTATGGTGGTGGGTTCTTAGGGATATGGATTTAGACTCCTAATGTTTATTTTATGAATATTTTCATTTTGGGAAAATAATTTTGGTTTGGAATTTATTTTTCCCTTTTAAATTTTTGATTTCTATGTCTTAGTCTTTGGAATTTCCTATTATATATTACATGCCTAGATTTTACTCTAGATTTTATAGGAATTTATTATTATTCCCTCTCCATACTTCACGAAGATTGCTGGGATTATTCATAGAGATACATTAGGGAATGTCCACCCATTTTAGTTATTCCATTCATATGTTGCCACCATCTGCTAACCAGTAGAGGTGTTCTTGGGGAATTTGTGGCTCACCCATCAATCGACTAGGAGGGCCCTAATAGATCAAGACATGAAATATATTTTTGACTATATATCATCATATTTTCCCCATATATGATTTTGATGTTTTTTAATATTTTTAAAAAATATTATTTTTTATAAAATATTATTAATCTCTTTTACAAAACTATTTATTTAATTATCTCTAATGAGTTCGATACAAATAATGAATTAGAATATAAAAAATTAAAATTAAAATTAAAAATTATTATAAATTATATATGACGTTTTACACAATAATTCATTCAAAATTATTATATTTTATGTTTTTAAAATAATTTACTTGGATTTTTGTACTACATTCACATGCACATTGTAATTATAGTATGTTTAGTTATTGTAATTATATAATCACTATAATTTATAAATATATTACCATCAAATAAAAATTATTTATGATGCAAATAATGATTAATATTCATTCAAAAATTATTTTTATCCATGTTTGAACATATAAGAGTCATTTTAAATCATGAGAGTGACATTTTATATTTTTCTTTACATAAAAAAATAATTTTTTCTTCATCCAATGTAAATGAGAAATGTCACAATTTCTATGTTTGGATGATTTCTAATGAAATATTCTTATATAATTCAATATATTAAACCATGTATTTTAATTTTTATAACTTATCTCATTTTAGTACTTTTTTTACCCATGTTAACTATACCAAGGTGACAAATTTTTACCAAAGCGACTATTCATAATTACTGAAAATATAGTGGTTATATTTTCTAAATTAGAACCCCACAACTCAAAATATTATTTCCACTTTTGAATACTCATTCTATAATGGTGTTATAAAAAAAGTTCAATATTATTTCGTAAATACTTACAAAAATCAGTTTTCTGAAAAAAAAAACTATATTAAGAAAAAAATTAAGTTATCTGGAAATAATTAATATTAATAATTCAATGTGAATTAATTATAGTATAAAATGTAAAAATATATATATTCCACATTAGTAATAATTAAAAAATGTATTTTTTTCAATTAATTTATTTAATGAAAATAAATTTTTGAATTTGATATATTTTTATTTTTTTACCATTTACTGAAAACATAATAATTATAAAAAATATGAACACATCAAATTATGTTAATTTTCATATGATTATTTAAAAAATTATTTCATAAATCAAAATTTTAAATATTAAATTTGGAAATAATAATTTTTAATATATAGTCACAAAATTAAACAAAAATCGTTTCTAATGAAAATGCATTTTTGACATAAATAATTACCTCACGAAAAATAGAGTGCATAAATTATATGAATTGATTAATAAAATTGTATTTACAAAGAAATTATTTTTCTTAAGTAGTTTAATAATATTCTAACCCAAAAATTCATTTTATAGGTTACAAATGTCACATTTGAATATTAATATTTTTAAAATATATCTAAATTAAAAAAAAGAACAATGTTTCCTCTTAAGAGAGATATCCTGATGATAATAATTATTATTATAAAATTATATTTTATTGTTTCAAAATTTAGATAAAATCATATACATACATATTCACTATATTGATATTTGATTAGAATTGTTAATGTATGGTCCTTACACATGATAATTGTATGTCAATCCTAATATATCTCTTGATGAGTTCATTATACTAAATCCCTACATCTTAAAGATGTTATTCCCCTAAAATACTTCTTTAATTAGATATTATGTAATCCTTAGGATATAAACATATCAATGGAATTATATTCTCCCTCATTAAGAAATTTTTTCTTGGAATGATATTAAAGGGTATAAATTTCTTATCATCCTTTCCCAGCATCAAAATGACTGATTAATAGAAGATTTTTGAACATTATTATTCTCTTCATTTCCAATAAATAATAATCCTTAGAATAATTTTGATTAAAATCATCTCTAAACTCATTAATAACATCAAATATAAATGTAATTAATAATTTTTGAATAACCCTTCTACATAGTTATTATATTTTTAACACAATAAATACTCTATTGTAATAATTTTCAAGTTTATAAGTCCCATTTACTTTCATCATCTACATAGATATTTATAATCTCATTATTTTCAATGAAGATGATTTCTAATTTTTAAAGTTATAATATTTCATGAAATAATGAATCCTAGAGTCTAAATTTGAAACCGAACATATATTAATCATAATTTCCTCCACCATCAACAATTGGAATAAAGGGAAAAATTCCCATTCTGAATACTGATCATTCTCATTATAGTATCCAATATAATAACTATGATGTTCTACTTTATATCTTGTTAAATATCATCTTCTTAACTAATTTAAATTTCCATAAATTTCATATATTCTTTTATCACATATAAATTAAAAGAAAATATCATTATGATGCAATGTTCAAACTCACAATGAAATAATTATTTCAAAATATCAACAAAAAATAATGATTTTTATTATTATATGTAACATCAAGATATTTTAAACTTTAATATATGAATTATTTAATTTACTTTTTTGTACCATATAAAAAAACAGGTTTAACTTTTAATGGAATCTATATGATCTTAAAATTTCAATTGATACATCATTTAACTCATTATAAATCCAAATCTAGCCATATATTTGGCATTAAAAATCATATTTAATCTTACATATCACCACAATACACATAAATATGGTCTTCATTACAGTTATAGCTCATAGTATAGTCCAAGATTTATTTTGACACATCATATTTATTTTTGAATAATCAAACTATTGGATCTTTCTTATCAAATATCTATTTTTCTTTGTTATATTATTATAACCACAATATAATAGTAAATAATTTGAAACTATAATTGATCACATGTCTAAACACTAAATATCATATATCAGTTTATAATTAATTCAAATCACTTAATGAATTTATCATACATCTATTAGAATCAAATGAATAAAACCTAAATATTGCATATCTTAAGATGAATTACATTATATACATATATGGTCTGTCATCTTGAAAAAATATTTCCTAACTAAGTATTCATCACCTTCATTCTACTAATAGTAAAATAATTAATTTTCTACTAATAAAAAAACATTTATATCTCATCTAAATATAATGTAATGTATCAAATCATTATCCAATTGTGTATATTTATTTATTTCATTAGCTATCATTATTATAAAAAAATATACGAACCCAATCATTCCAATCGTATTCATTTACATTCAATACTAAATATCTAATCAATATATTATCTTTAATAGATAACTAATTTAGTCAAGAAACATAATTAATCTATGGAAAACCCGATATCATATCCTCCCATAATCACTTCATTTTGATTTCAACCAATATTTATAACCATATTATAATCAATAGTACATATAGTCCAATACAACTAATCCTACAAAAAATTACTACTCAACTACCTCATGAATAATCATAGAATCTTGTACATTCGACAAACATATCATCCATATAGAAACCATGTTC
Organism: Viscum album; assembly: GCA_963277665.1. Taxonomy (NCBI): domain Eukaryota; kingdom Viridiplantae; phylum Streptophyta; class Magnoliopsida; order Santalales; family Viscaceae; genus Viscum; species Viscum album. Next base: position 790,784,601 of record OY728135.1, on the reverse strand, counting down.
ACCAAGAACATACTCATCCTCTCTATTAATTGGGATTTTCATTCTTACTGGCATTATATTGACTTTATTAATTATTAACAAAAAATAAAACATTAGTCATAAAAATAAAATATGAATATCAATCCTATAGTGTTTATATATATGCTTACTTATTATTTATATATACTTAATTTCATTTTTTATAGATAGTGTTTATAGATGTGTTTGGATAATTTATTTATTAACACTGGAGACTATTTTTTTTAATTTTTCATAATTATATATTTCTAGAGACATAGTGGAGTCTTATGTATTATTCACTGTTAAACTACTTATGTCTTATAGGTTTTTGTATTTCTATAGTTTGGATTATATTTTATTATATATAAAAAATTATATATTATGTTATTCTACTAATTTTTAAAACTTCATGCTGATTTGTGAATTTTTATTTCAATGAGTAATAAATTAGACTATCATTATTCTAAACTTTTTGGGTTAGTTTCATTCACATTACATTTTTATGATTATATGTATAAGATAAAATATATTACCTTTTCCACATAGGGAGATTCCAAAAAGGGTTAAGTATGTTTTCAATGTTTTATGGTCAAAGGTTTGGGATCATTTTTGTATTAGGAAGTATTGAAGATTTTATTTCATACAGATAAAACTATTTTAATGAACATGGTTTCTCTAGTATACATTATAAACTCTATGAAATTATACGGAATATTCTGAATCATTGATATAGAACTGATAACAAATTAATCAATATTATTCTAAATATATTTTAACATCTATCTATATTAATAGGTATGGACTGAGTAATTATGTTGTTTTTATTCATTATAGTTATGTGTTTTTTAAATTAGGTAGTGGTTTTTATATGATAAATTACAAGATATTATTGGTAGAAATTAATAAAATTTATTTTCCGGAAAATATTTTACATCAACCTATATTGATTTAGTTTGTATGATGGCACTATAAAATTATTAATGAGTAGAAAAAAACCTCTGGAGGGATTTCATTTGAAACTAAACAAATTGGAGTAAAATTTAAAACAAAAACCTTAATTGACATAAAGGAATGAAAATAATAGAATTATTAACATTTTATCAACATAATTAGATTGAATTCTTATTAAAAGTGATGTATGTTATAGTACAATTAATATAATCAAATTAAGAACATCATGCATTAATAGTAATTCGATTGTAACAAAATTCAACATGTTAGAATGTTACTCATTTCCTTGGAGATAATTACATGTACACTATCAAATTAACATAACATTAGAATAATGTTATGATATATTTATTATAATAAAATTATAAATCATATAAAAAATATTATTTTATTGTTATTATTTGTTATATTTATACAATTGAATGTTTGTTGTTACATTTTTGGGTATTTAATTAACCGATTTGATTCAAAAGAAATGAAAAAACTAATAATTTAATATTTTATGAAATAAATGAATAAAGAGTTTGAATTATTTTTTATGATTAATTTATTAATGATATTGAATAAATATAACAAAAAATTGAATTTATTTACTAGGTTTTGATCCATCTTAGATATTAATGAACAAGAAACGTTTTATGGCTAATTTAGAGGTAAAAGTTCTAAATTATCTTGAAATTTAATGTTTAATGCTAGTAATGGGAACATCTACAAGAATAAACACATTTCCATATAAATTTTAATATAAAACCATATGATTAAAACCATGAAAAAAATTATATAACTTATCCAAATTTGGTATATAAATCGAGATAAATCCATATCATTAGCCTAATGGGAGGAATCATTAGTAATGTATAACTCTTGATGAGATACATAATCATTATTATTTACCATCTCAATATTTTTATTAAATAGAATAAATAGTGGACCATTGGGTCCTCAAATGTAGGGTTAATCAAAAGTAAAATTGTATTTAGGATGTTAATGTACTTTTAAAAATCAAATTTAAGGGATAGGGGTAGAGTCCGACAACGAAATAGATAATAAGAAGTATTATATATTATAAAATTCTATGAAGTATATTTATAATAGTTGGTGGGGCTAGAGTTTATTTAAGGATTAAAATTCATATTCCCATGTATAATTTTAATTTTTCTATAATTCAAATTCAAATTTTATAATTTAAACTTTTATAGTGAAAGGGTAATCACTTAAAATAGAATTGAATCAAATGAAACCAATAATGAAAAATACATTAGAATAATAAAAAAGGATGTATGAGGAAAATTGTAATATCAAGCTAATTTCATCAGAAGAGAAATATTTAATGAACCAATGCATACTGTGGATATATGAAAATGATATAGTGATTTGTATATATTATATGTTTTTTATACACATATTTTGGGACTTATATTGAAAAAGTGTTATTTCCTCTAATATTGATGGTGATTGTAATAAGATCAATTGGGAAAGGAGATTCCTGTTTTTTATATTGATGGGTTTACTGATATATAGTTACATAAATGTTAGTTAATTTCATGTTAGATGAATATTAATATAATATGGTTAAGCAAAAAAATTAAGGGGGGATATATTGATGTTTTTCAAAAAGAAAATATTATTTTACCTCTATAAAAAGTGAATATATTTTGGAATTATTTATATCATTTTTTAGGTGTTGATCTGATTTTTTATTTTTTAAAATCTTATAAAATTTAAGAGTTAATGAATAAAAATGACTAATTAGTTAAATTTTGTTCAATATCATATTGTTTATCACCGATGGATACACCAGACTTTTTTCTATGAGATCCTATAAAAATATTTTTTATATAAGGATTTTTTTAGTCAAATTTGGAATGGTTGTGAATCTATATTCCTTAAAAAGTAAAATTATTTCATTTATCTATTTAAAGGATTGTGATTGTTTTATAATAATAAATAAAATATATCATCATATGTGTTTTTTGAATAATGACATAAGTATAATGGTTTTCTAATATCGTTAGTGTCAAATCACATTTTTGTTTATTCATTATATAGAAAAATAATTTTTTTGTGTGTTTAGTACATATACATATTTCTATAAAAAATATCATAATGATATTATTTTATCATATATTGATGTAATTTTTAATAATTCAATGATAGAGTGGGAATATTAATATTTTATTAGCAGGGTGTAATAGACACTTAAAACAATTAGGTGTATGGGTAAAAGTATCTAGTTCAATTATGTATATGCAATGTTCAGATAATATACAATTTCATTATCGATCATGTTATTTTTTAAACTATATAAATATTTGTATAGTTATTGAATGTAATCCACGGTTAGATTTATGTATGATTCTAAACTGTCTTCGTTAATTATAATCCATGGTTTTTAGTCGGATTTTCATGGATTTTGAATCAATTAATAACTTTTGATATTGAAGGAAAATGTTTTTCATAGTTAAAGTAATTCTAATAATATTTTAATAGTTTCAATGATAAGGTCACTGATATTTAATTGGATAATAGATTGGTGATCTCCCAGATGTTTCATGATCTCTATGAGGGCATCAAAGCTATTAATGATCATAATATACAGATTTTAGATTGTAACGATATATACATATGGTATAAAAATTGGTTATTACATAATAATATATTTTCTAGCATCCCCAACCATAGAATTTGGATTATATAAGCTATTGGGTACCCGTTCTTCAACAATTCTATTCTAAATGAAGAGTGTAACATGATTTATTGTATCATCAGGGCCACTTTAATGAAAGATAATTTCATGAAAGGAATTTACATTATTATTTTATATTTGTTTGTTATATTTAGTAATTTGGTTTTATATAATTAACATATAAAATAGGACAAAGTCAAAATAATTTATTATATTAACTTCAAAATTAATTTTTTAGAATATAAATGGTCATAAGAGTTAAAATAATTATAATTTATAAAAAAATCAAGATAACTAAAATAAAAATATTTGGATATTCCCCATCCTATAGAATAATCATTGTCATGAAAATGAACATATAAAATATTAGTAATTAAATATTAATTTTGAAAATAAAAATATATATAAATTTGATAGAAAATACAATGAAATGAAAAATCGATAAAATATGAGGTATTAATATAATGTAGAAAACCCATATGACTGTTATAAATTTGACCTTTTCAATAGTAATCTAATAGTTAGAAATTTCCACTAAATGTTATAATAGTATATTCAACTATAATGGTGTGAAATAAAATTTATTTATGTTATCAAATGAAAATATAACATATTTTAATAATTACACTTGAATATAAATGTTTAATAAATGAAAAAAATAAATTCTTGTATTTTTGGAAAACATATTATATTAATTTCCATTTCTATATAAAATATAATGATTTTAAAGGACACTCATTTTCATATAATGAAATTATATGTTAGTAATTTTTTATACTACTGATAATAATATTTTAGGTGAATATAAGATGTTTTTCACATGGTAATAAAATTTATTGTAATTTTTTTTTTGTATTTTTTCAATAAATAATGATTTAAATTAAGAATTAATATTTTATCATATAAATTTGAAAAAATGATCACGGAGTGGTTTTGATATTTTTCTAAAATATTAGTTTTTTTTTCGAATTGTAAAATACAAAAGAATAAGGTAGTACACATTATAAGAAAAATATTTCAAGAAATGAGTGTTGGATGATTTTTTACAGAACAGTCAAATACAAAAAACATGTTAACATGAATAATTGAACTTTTTTATTCATAAAGTGGATTTTATTATAGGAATATACATTTCCAAAAATTGTTAGTGTGAATTTTGGTATTATTTCTAAAATATTTGAATTTTGGGTGAATATTGAAATTCAATAAAATAATGTAAAATGTATTATATGAAAACTATAAGATGAAATGAGTGTTGGATGATGTTAGTAACAATTAGCACATCCTCACATTCATTATTTATCACATAGAGTCTGAATATAAATTAATATTTTTATTCATTTTCCATATTAAAAACTAATGAATGTAATTAAAAAATACTCATCCCCCCTTATAAAGTTCACCCCTCACTACCCCTTCTACTCAATAAAAATATGCATAATTGATAACCCAAAGTATGAAAAAATTACCTATCATATCTCCATTATATACCTTGAATCCTCGATCTTAACCGAAGACTAATACAAAGTTCTTTATGTAGAATCCTAAGAGGAGACATGTAAAACAATAAGTAAATTCTAATAAACATAATTTCTTATTATTCCTCATATACCAACCCATATATTTTACATCACTTTAATAAATATAAATAAGTAACCTAAATATACAAATATATGTTTATTATGGTGTAATATCAATGCTCCACCCTCCTTTAATATTATTCTAAAATGTTAACATTGTATATAATATGGTTGGTTCACCACCTCCCTAAGAAATGTACATAATTTTACCAACCACCCTCATGGTATGTAATATAAATATTATTATTGATAAATATGATTATAACATTTAAATTATAACTTATTTCATGTTATTTATTGTTTTAATTACATTGGGATTATATAAAAAATTTACCTCACAATGGACAATAATACTTACAAAATGAAATAAATATATATTAAAACCCTTTATATTAATCAAATCATCTATAATACAGAACAAATATAGATATTATTTTACACATTATTTTCCATAAATAAATGAATATTATTTAATTTCCCTTATGTATTTTTCATCTTATTTTAGAAGAACATCAACAATTATCCACAACTAATCCTGCGATGGAAGCATGAGACGAACACCCTCAAAACGATGAAATTAACATTTTATCATATTAAAAATATTTTAAATGAACAAAACATCATTATATTAAATAATATATATATATATGGTTCTTAATAAACATATTAATTAATCTTATTTATTTATTCATCATGTTTTGTGAATGTTTAGAATGATTCTAGAACCCTTGGCAACGTACCTCTCTATACTAGTATATTTTATTTAGGTTATATTTTCTCTATCAGTTCACTAATTTGTATCCCTATTCATCTTATTTACTAATTTAATGTAATTTTTATAAATCCTACACTTATATAACAAATTTAAATCTCTTTTATTTGATGAGGATATACATATTTTACTGGTTCCCTAATTAAATTTTATTTTTTATGAAATAACTATTAAAGTGAACTTCTCAGTTGTTTAATATAATTCAAGAACCACTCTAAAAATATATTAAATAAAATATGTATTACAATGTATTCTAATTAGATTATAGAATAATTTTTTTATTCATCTCTGATTTTTTGGAAAATATGATTCCCTTACCATCATTAATGATTCTCTACCCATTTCGAAAAAAACACCACTTAAATGGAATATTTACAGAAATTAGTTCCCCGCACAATTTTAGGTATTAAAATAACATGGAATTGTTTTATGGTCTTACTATTCTATATTTATATACAAAATTAAATTAATGTTTTGTTTTCTTCATTCTTGGAATACATTATGAAAATACATTTTCCTGTGTCACAATGCTTGATTATGTAACTCATTTCATTAGATGGGTTGTGATTATTATTATACCTTATGTATGGTTTCCATATATTGATAAAATAGGAAAATATATGTTATAATGGTTTAAGACAAATAGAAGTCCTATTAATTTTTGTAATGCTTTGCTCTAATGATATGACATGTGAGGGATTTGGGATTAAACATAATCCATTATAGGACTCCGTCCACAATGTGACGTTGTCTTAGAAGTTATCATTAACAGATATTAATTCCATGATTTATATTTACACCATATTTAAATATCATAATGAAATAAATATTCTGGATTATTTATTTCATGGGCCTAAATGATTATTGATTAGTCATATCTTTTATTATGGCATGATAGGCATTTTTACCCTTACGTTATGCTTCATCACTATATATATTCCATTCATGGGATTTTTAGCTCACCACTTTTGTTTATATATACCCCAAGTTAAATTATAATGTTTTAAGATATTACTATGAGTTATTATATCATTATGAATCTTAATAAAATGATATTTTATTTTAGTTATATTTTTATGTTTTTTAGCATTGTATTCTAATAACATTAGGCATATCGATCTTTGGGACCTGTTTATGGGATTTTTGTTAGAAATCATGTAATAATATGTGAAAATGTATTGGTTCACTATATTTGGTATCATATAATAGTGTAGTTATTTATAGGGATAAAGACAAGAATATATTAATAGAATCCATAGGTATATTCACGGTACATTAAAATATCACTAAATTTTGTCAATGGATAGATTGAGTGGTTACCATTAATCTACATCCATGTCTGGGTACTATAAGATTATTTTTTATTTTTAATATATGTACATGGGGTTAAAAACTCTATAATTTATAATTGAGTAATAACCCAACCCATACTGATTTCTGACTAAAGAGGCCTTTTGGAACAACTAATTTGACACATATACCGGATATACATTATAAATGAGTAGGCTTTTATGAACTGATGAATGAATATTTAGGATAGAAAATGTTATTGGGAAATTACCTTGTTTTTATAATATTGAAACATGTTGACTAATAAGTTGGTATATATTTTTCATTTTTATTTTATTCATTTGTTTTCCATTTTTCTCTATTCTATATGATTTCCATTTTGAGCATTATAGTCCCTATTACTATTTCCATTATTTTAGTAAATGAATAGAAAGGGAATGATGTGATTTATTCGTTTCCATATTGTGTAATTTTTGAAAACATGTATTAATATATTTTAATATTAATAAACTCTTTATCAAATCATGATATTTATTATTTGTAACATAGTATGTGAAAATTTCCCAAGAGTATATATCACACTAAAAGCACTTTGTAGTTCGATGAGACCCTGGATGCCACGACAAAATTATTAAATATATTTTCTAACGCTAGATGGTTTCATTTGAGTGGGAAGAATGACTCATGATACCACTACTAGAGACTCATAATACTTTTAGGTACCTTCTCATGGTGTACACCCTTGGTAATATCTTATATGATATTATAAAAACATGACCTACTAGTAGGAAATCAATGTTTATATGTTTTAGTAGATATGAGTATATGTGGACATGTGTATTGATATATAGACTTTAAGATAATTATTAATTATTATTATAAGTCACATGCTTTGGTGAATTGATTAAAAATGTGATGAAATATGTTTTTGGTGAGGTAGGATACGTTGGGGGCATTACAAGTAATATTGCATTAGTGAATAATGAGAGAAAGGATTTGGCCCTTACCTTATTTAATGGATGTTGATATCATAGGCCCTTTTATGGCAATGATATATCCTAAATAAATCCATCACCATGGTATTTTATAGGCATTTTCAATTTATAAAAATTCATGGAAACAGTAATTGGGCACATAGGTTTATGGAACCAACATGAAAACTATTTGATTAGAGATATTGTGACAAAGGGGTTATATTACACATTTAGCTTCCATATGTGGTATTATTTCATTTCAAAATTAACTTCTTTCTCTATGGACTCCATTGTGTGTTTCTAGATAATAACCTTATACATTAGGTAGTTTTTCTTAATGTTACTATGAAAGAGACCTTGAGGGTTAAAACCAAAGTGTATCGAGAACCCCAATTAAAAAATAATAGTATTATTTATTATTCAAAAATTTGAATTTATATTATTCCCTCATATGGTATAATAATTATTACTTTTTTCTTTATTTAATATATTCAATCACTAGTTATTCTAGAGAATATATTGTGACACTTATATTTAATATTGTTTTCTATTTAGTGAATGTAATATTTATTGGAGAATAAAGTATTGATATTTATTTAATAGATTGATAGTCATTATTCAATACTTGATAAATATTGTAGAGAAATGGTGAACCATGTTTAGTGGTCTAGTCATAAATAATAAGAATTTCATATTATTTGGTAAAATAATATTTAATTTAATTCACAAGTTAAATACTTGTCTATAAATAATAATGAAAATATTATTTTTATTATTTGTCATGGGGTTCTATAGGGATTCAAAAAACAATAAAGGGGACATTTAAAATTATTTATTTATAACCCTAGAGGTATATAAATCCAATAATATTATTTTAACTAAGAGAAAATACATTTGGTCGGTTGTGGACAACACATTTGAAGAATACTCTCAAGACATAGAGAGCTCTCTTCTCAACTATATCTCCCATGAACATAGAGTGATATTTCTCCACCTCACACTATCAAGTGAGGAGATACCTAGGAGAATGCTTTGGAATAAATTCATGTGGTTATCAGAGGAAGATGATATAAGTTATATGATCAACCATGATATCACCAAGTGATTTCTATGGAGACATATGCTGATTCTTGGAACATGTGTGGACCATAGCAAGAGAGAATCATCCTTTATTCCTATAACAAAAAACAATACAACACAGATCTCTTTTCAGATCCCTTAACAATGAAATATTTCCAGAAAGGTAAATATTTAATTAAATAAATGGATTACAAATAATTTTTAATGATCATGTCTCTAGTTTTATAGTTGTAGACCTTATTTGTTTTATTTTATTCAATTTCATAGATCATGATGTTTATCTTTGTGTATATCCCGGATTTTTCATCGATCATAAAATATGAAATATATTCTATGACCCATTGCACACTTCAACTACTCCTAGAAGCTACAAGTGGTTTCAATGTGGTCACATAATTATTTATAATTATTTAAAGATCATTTATGAATTTACACATTTTCTATTTAGTTTTCAATTCATGTTTAATTATTCCTTTGATCAAAAGTGTGATATATGTATTTTCCTCCATTGTTTCTCATAGATCGAATCAGTAAAATTAATTTGATGAATGAAATAAAATCAATTATGTCATATAATGGTGAAAAGGATCCTGGCGGGATAACACATGATCTCACTCCCTGTAATTTGAGTCACATTCCATTTACTCATGTTCAATGCAACAGGAATTAATTATGAAATTAATTCTATCGAAGTTCATTGATGAAGAATGGTGCATTTATTACTTATTCTGCATGTTGACTAGGATAGCGTGACACATAGTCAACTAGGGTAGACATTCTATAGAGTATATACATGGAGTTTATTCTTTTTTCATCATATGAAGGCTATTTATTACCTCAGAAAACCTACTTGAATGGTGACCATGTTATTTAGAGCCCACATGCCATATAGCCCATTGTACAGTGTGTGTAATTATTTTATTAGAGGAAAAATTTAGATTTTGAGTCCCTAGGAATGTGACTCTAATAGATAGTTAGAGACCTACAGGCCTTGTAACTCACTTGTTCACGCTTGGTAGCTAAAAACATTTAAATTGATCTATTATTTATTTATTATATTTTCTAAAACATATCTACATATGATGGTGTGTGGCCATTAAGTTGATTGTACACACCATGTGATGGGTTTTATTATTAATATATATATATATATATAATTTTCTTAATTAACATCAATGTAATGTTCATATATTCTTATCATGTATGAGTAGTATTAAAGCTGTTAATCGATGTGCATTAAAGAATGACACGTCAAAAAAATAGCGTAGTTCGTGTAATCATTAAGTTGACACTACACAACATTAAATCACATGATAAGTTGTTTATGCTATATGTCACAAATAATAAACAGTAAAGGATTATAGTACATGTTGGGTAGTTTCAGAAGGGTATTAAGAGTGTTTACTCAATGTTACATTTATATACATTGTTAATTTTAGATAAATTTATTTAATTTATATAAAATTATAATGGATTAAAATATCAAAAAAATATAGATGTGAATTAAGATAAAATAGTTGATTAATTAAATAAGATAATAATTTATTTGTGAGCGATTTTTCATAAATAGGAATTAATAAGATTTAAATGATTGTTTTATTAAAATTTTAACTAGTGGTGTACATTTTGATGATCAGGGGAATAAACTTGAGCATTGTATGTGGTTGGTTTCATTTAATTTTGTAATTCCCTGACCCCAGTTACCCATATTTAGTGCATTGTTACATAAAATTGGCATGATACATGGAATCATCTCCTGAAAGACCAATCCATTTAGTAGCCTTAGAAGTACTAGATACATTCAGATGTATTACATTACATCATCAAATAAAATAATCAAAAAAAAATTTGTACGGTTTTGAACACACTAATATCCTTATCCTATCCTTATAGGTCAACCATAAAATAATTCTTACCATCCTTGGAAAAATAAAACATAGAAATGGGGATCTCAGATGCTCAGTAAGGATAACTATATAGTAGAATCTTTCATAAATAAGAATATACATTTTAGAAAATGTATAAGAATAAAAGAAATTCCTTTTAGAATTAAAATTCAGCATAATATGGAAAAGATAAAATCAAATAATGCCATTTACTTATTCTCATGAATATTCTACTAGTCGAATAATCACATGCAATATAAATAGCCACTTTCACAATGATGGAATATATAATGCCATAATTCATAACCCCATAGTCAAGGCCTTGTGCCATGACTAAAAATAAGATTATATCCAGGCCTTATGACAGGACACTAGTTTGTCTCATGAGACCTACCGATGCATCATAGAGCAATAGAGGGATCCATCTGTCACTTACAAAGTCCAATAAAATCCTCATATGAAAAGGTATAATCATAACATAAACATTCGTTTTAAAACGAGAATATGAAATGTCAATACATTATCCATTATCCATGAATAGTGTAGAAATAAAACATCCACAGTCAAACATATCACAAAAACATTAATACAATGTGGAATATTTTTATCACAATAAATCAACTTCAAACAAGTTTAAAATCCATCAATGGATGTTGAAAAAGAAGAAGTGAAACTATTTGAAATAAATACCTCTTTATATTTTGAAATCATTTAAAAGTCACATAAAAATAAAATAAAACATTTATTTTCAAAATATTCTTATAATAATGTATGTGAATCTACAACGATGATATAATGGCAGAAAATAGCCACACCCGCTGTATAAGTTAAAAAATGAAATTCTTAGCATAATTTTGTTGAAAAGGTCATAAAATTCCTTGTTTGGAAAACGATGGAAATATTCAATTCAAACCATTTTATAAAAATTAAAACAAGGGTATAAATGAATTTTACCCATAGACTAGTAAATTGTAAAATTGTTTTGAAATGCATTTTTAAGAAACATGGATGTGGATGATAAATGGGTCCCTGTAGATACTTACATAAAAACAACCTCAGATAATAAAGAGATTGAGAAATTAACCATTACCTTCTACATTTACTTAGTCATTGGTATTTAAACATCCTGTATATTAGTTAAAATACTGTTATTAAATTATACAAGAATCATAAACGTAAATATGATATCATATATGATCATATAATATTGCTTTGTTAATAATATTTTAATAGTATCATTGTTTCGTGTGTTAACTGATTCGTTTTCCTTTATATACATGGTTAGGTAAGCCATGTTAGTCATTGATAGGATGTATTTGATTAATATAAAGAATTATATTATGTTCATATGCATTATGTTTCATCATAAAATTATAATTATTCTTGATTGATTTCAATGGGGAATGAATCTCATCATGTTCGTGGAGACGATAATCCACACATATGCACGAGCGATAATATCATTATATTGATTGTGAAATCGTATGTAATTGGATGGTATATCATATATAAAGAATCATTAACGTGATATATTTATTATTTACGTCATTTATAATCATTATTATACCTATCCAAATAATGAAGTTCTTGAATAAGAAACTACACCATGACGTGGAGACGGTATGCCGTATGTACGCATGTATGGTGACATTGTCATTAATATGATGGATATAATAATGAATATGATAGTAAAATTTTTATAATAACATTCCAGTATATAGAAGATACTGAAGTTATTATTTTAGAATGGAATGAACATAGAAATAGTATGTGGAAGAAGAATAGATCATGAATGAGGTGATGAAATATTTACCTCTTCTTCGGGTTATTCCTTTTGATTTTATCAAAAGGGCTCCATAGGATAGATTTAGTACAAAAGTAAGGCCACTACGATGAATGGAATAAAGTTGGAAGGATATTTGGGTAGGGTTTAGCCAATCCAAAGGGATTTGGAGGTGTGAAATTAAGAGTAGCGGAAGTACCTTTTTTTAAGAGAGGTGAGAGTCACATTAGGAAAAGCTTGAAATATTATATTATAATAAAATCATTTCAGGTTTCTAATGTCTCCAAAATAATTTATTTCTAGGATTAGGTGGGTATGGGTAGAAAACCTCTCAAACAATAGGTATTATATAGGTTTAGGTCACCAAGTTAACCTTATCATAGAAATTTAACACTTAGTTAAATGGTTTGACATTTACCATGTCTCATTCCATTTTTATATTATATGGTTAATAAGAATACTATAAGAATACAATAGAACCCCAATATGTTAATTATTAATATATATACCCTTATCTAAGTCATTTGTCATATCCTTAGAATTTAGGAATACTATATCAATTAATAATATAGTATTTGTTTTAAAAACTCAATTATGTACATTTTGACACTATTTAGCATATAGATTTTAGGGAAATTATAATAGCATGATTACTTAGAAAAAAATTATTTAATCAACCCTAACATGCCATATTAACCTATAAAATAAGTTTAATTAATTAAAAGTCTCACATTACATTTATTTGGATATTTATAATATCAAATTGTTTAATATTTCATTAATAAGGTAATTACAACGTCATCATTGTGTCATAAATAAGTCAAATTATTTAATGTATAAAAATTATAAATAAAATAAAATTATGTATGAAATGGTTTTAGCATTCAAATTAATATTTATAGTCAAATTTATCTTCTGTATTAACCTATATTTAAAATGTTTTATTTATTAAACATTGAATTTAACACTTTTAACTCTTCTTTAAATAAAATAATAATAAATGTTATAATCTAATAAAAGTTGAAAAAAAGGATCATATTTATTCCTAAGTTTGTTTTTGGTTGAATTACACATATCCAATAGAATTAGGAAATGTGTTAGGGTAATTATAATATCACTTTTACCCTTAATAACACTATTTACTTTTAACCATGGTAAATAAAAGTCAAAAGTTACAAATAAAAAATATATATTCATCTTATTGAACCACATTTTACAAACTGATGTCAACCGTGTCTTTAGGATTTGTGAAATTCAACTCATGAAAGCAGTAAAATTATGTTTTATGCAAATTTTTAAATTCTCCTAGAAGGTTGGTAAAAGATGATAAAAAGTTCAATAAAAAATTTAATACGTAAAATTTTATAAAATGGATCTAATGAATTACATTGAACATATATAGGTATTATGTATATATATTTACGTAAAATAAATTAAAATAAAATTGCTTATTATTTAAATACAAAGTCATTTTTAAACAATAACGCAATGTTAATCACTTGTCATCCAAAATTGAAAGTTCTCAGAAAAATACAGAATGTTCACCCTAATCTTATTTTGATATTCCAAATCAAAAAATGAAGTCCATTTTGAAAATTTTAATTTATTAAATTTAAAAAACTTTGTATTACTATTCATAATAGCTAGTTTTTTTGAGCGTGGTGTGTTAATACTCTAGGTTTTGTACAATGTGAGCAACTTCATTTTCAAAGGGAAACGTACCGGGGAATCTTGGGGTGTTACATTCTACCCTCCGTAAAATAATTTAATCCTTGAAATTTCTAGAATATTACTACATAAAAAGAATCAAGTTTTTCTTCATCATAAGTTCCTGAAGTTCCCACATTTTCTCTTCAATCTTATGGTTTCTCTATAGAACTTTCACCAGACGAGTCGTCCACTTTCTCAGCACATGTTCTTTAGTATCAAGAATCTTGAAAGGCTCTTCACAATACGATAAACCAGGTTCCAGTTAAATTTTCTCATAGGTAAGTACACGTGTTTGTCTAGGTATTTATTTTCTCAATAATGATACAAGGAATACATCCTGGACATTGGAGAGACTTGGAGGCATTTCCAAATGATAAGATACAACTCCCATTTGCTCTCAAATTTTGAATGGTTCGATGTACCTGGGAATCAATTTACACTTCTTACCGAAACATATAACACCCTTCCATGGAGATACCTTCAAGAAAACATAGTCTCCTACTTCAAATTCTAAATCCTTCATTCGGTTATTGGCATAGCCCTTTTGCCTACTTTTGGATGCTTCGATGTGGGATTGGATAACCTTCACCTTTACCATTTTTTCCTAACAAAGTTCTGGCCTACATGTTTTTATTCAACACAATCATCCCAAAAAGTTGGTGTGCAACATCTCATTCCATATAATGCATCATATGGTGCCATTTGAATACATCAATGGAATCTATTTTTATAGAAAATTTCTACCTCAGGTAAATATTGATCAAAAATACCTTGAATGTCATGTGATAAAATCCAACATGTATTCTAAGGTTTGAATAGTTTGTTCCTATTGTCCATGAGTTTGAGGGTGGTAGCCAGTGCTCAAATAAAGATCAGTATCCAGGGCCTTCTGAAGACTTTTCCAGATTCTTGTTGTAAAATGGCGATCACGATCAGAAACAATCGATATAGGTACTCACTGATGTCTTACAACTTCATTAATATATAGTATTGCTCGAAGTTCAAGTGGTAAATCATCTCTTATATCCAGAAAATGTGCGGACATGGTAAGATGATCAACATTGACCTATATCGAATCATTCATTCTAGGATTCTTTTGTAGACCCATGACAATGTCCATCATAAAATTATCTTATTTCCACTCTGGTATGGGAAGAGGTTTCGGGACTCTTCAAGGCTATTCCCTTCCATCTTTTACTTATTGAAAAACCCTATATCAGGAAAAATAATCAGCAATCTCTCTCTTCGTGTTGTCCCACAAAAAATGATCCATCAAATATCTATACATCTTTGTGATCCTATAATGTATAAATATATTCGAGCTATGAGAATCATCCAAAAATTCCTTTTTTAGATCATGTATGTAAGGAACAAAATGTCTCTTCCCAAATTTCAAAATTCTATATTCGTATATGAATTCACTCAATCTCTCATCATTCACAGCTTTAATCTTCATTCAAAACACCTCATCATGAGTCTGAGAACTCATTATCCTTTTTAGTAATGATGTTTTGGCAACCATTTGATAAACTATTGATGTTTTACCATCCATGGTTATTCTCATATCTATCTTTAATATATCCATGAAAATATCATCCCTTTCAACTTTCAACTTGTTAAAAACGCCAAGATCATTTCTACACAAATCATCAGCCACCTTATTTTCCATCCACTAGTGGTAGTGTGTTATGTAATCATAATCTTAGAGTAGTTAAAGCCATCTACTTTGCCTCATGTTGAGTTTTTTTTTGTGATAAAATATACTTCAAACTCTTGTGATCAGTATAAATTTCACATTTTTCACCATAGAGATAGTGTCTCCATATTTTTAGAGAAACTATTACAGTTGCTAACTCAATGTAATGGGTGGGATAGTTTTTTTCATGAATTTTTAGTTGTCATGGTGCCTAGGATATAACTCTATCATTATGAATAAGGACACAACCCAGTCCTTTCTTTGAAGAATCACTATAAATAACAAACCCATCATTATCTAATAGTAGATTCTAGATAGAAGAATTAACTAATCTTCTCTTTAGTTCATCAAAACATTATTCACACTCTTTTGTCCACAAAAATTTGACCCCATTACGTGTGATCATGGATAAGGGGTTAGCCAATACTAAACGTTTTTGGACAAAACACTGACAATAACCTATTAAACTAATAAAACAGTGTACATCAGTGATACTCGTTGGTGCTGGACATTCATGGATTGCCTTGTTATTTTAAGGATCAATATTTTTTCATATTTATAGAATATATGGCCATGAAAATAAATCTCTTGAAGCCAAAATTCACAAATTCAAAGCATCCCATAAAATTCATTTCTTCTGAGGTTTTTCAGAATAGTGCGCAATTGATTTTCATGATCTTCAAATATTTTTGAGTATACAAATATATCATCAATAAATACCACTGAAAATTCATCAAGATATTCATGTAAGCCTCTATTCATTAGATCCATGAATAAAAAGGGTGCATTAGTCAATCCAAAAGGCATTACTGTACACTCATAACGCACGTACCTAGTTCGAAATGATGTTTTCAGAATGTCTTCCTACATCACACACATCTGATGATATCCAGATTGAATGTAAATATTTGAAAAATATAAATATCCATGAATTTTGTTGAATAAATCATCAATGCGAGGTAGGGGATACTCGTTCTTTATTATTATAGAATTAATCTCCCTGTAGTCAATACACAACCTCATAGATACAAATTTCTTCTCAACGAAAAGAATATGGTCTCCCCATGGAGAAACACTAGAGAGAATAAATACCCTATTACTCAATTCGTATAGTTGTTTCTTTAGTTCCACTAATTCCACAGTGGACATTCTATAAGGGGTCTTCGATATGGGACTTAAACCAAGAATTAAATCAATCGAAAACTCAATTTCTCTCTCTAGAGGATATCCAGGTAAATCCTCTGGAAACAAATCAACATATTCTTGGACAATAGGTATGTCCTCTATTTGAACATTCTTTTCCTTTCCCGTAGTTTTTTCATTCACTTCCTCTCTAATAATTGAATTTAGTAGATCTATTGGGGGTGGATCTAGATAAGAATTGGGTGGTTTTTTTCTTCTTTAAAGATATGGTATCCTTTATCATCATCGAAAATTGTAACCTCCTTCTTAAAAAATATTTTCGCATCATGGTCCAAAAGCCAATACATACCAAGGATTATATCAAATTCAATCATTGGTATGGATATTAGATAAGAATATATAGAACATTTATGTGCCCTAATGGGAACTGATTCAAAAAATATTTTTGTGATGATACTTCCCTTAATAGTTTTGACTGACAAATCCCTTATTAATTCAAATTGAAAATATCTTATTTTCCTTGCATAAAGAGAAGATATAAAACAATGTGATGATCTAGAATCAAATAAAGATTTGTCTAAACTTGAGGAAACCATTAAATTACCTACCACCAGGTCTTTATGTGCTTCATCCTTAGTAGTAGTGATCACATATTCTTTGAATTATTCCATTGGACGTTTAGGAGGCATGTTCCCTTGGCACATAAGACATTTATTTGCGTAATTTCCCTTTTCTCTACAGTTATAGCATTCACTATGGAAACACTCTTTCTTCCACATGCCATCACGAGCTTGGTGGCATTTTTCACCACACTTGTAATAGAATCCCATTCCCTTCAGGAAAGTATGAGGGTGTTTCATACCACATTTACCATAGAATGGATATTCAACTTTTCCATTGTTCCCCTTGATTCCTTTTTCAGAGTGTTCAGCAGATCTCTTATTCTCTAGATTTTCTTAGATGTTGTAAGACGTAAAGAATTCCTTTTCTATCTCGATAGCGCATAAGACAATATCTTCGTATGATGAGATCTATTGTGTGACTAATTATCAATGGATAAATTGATTTAACCCATAAAATAATCGATCAATCTTATTCCTTGTGTTACATATATAATCTGACGCAATCGTTTCTAACCTTGTAAAGTTAGCCTAATACTTTGCGACATTATCATCATCATTTTTCCTCATACTAAAAAATTTTATTTCCATATCCGATCGATGGTCATGAGGAAAGTACTTTTCGAAGAAAATTTCTTTAATTTCTATTCATTCCTTGTTCGATACTTAATCATCTTATTTTGTGTTTTGGATTAATGACCACCATTGATCTGCATCTCTTGTGAAGCGATAAACTTCCATGAAAACTATTTCCCTTTTTCCACTCCCAAAATAATGAAATATTTTCTCTACGGAATTAATCCATTGTTCATCTACTAATGGATTTTTACTCCCATCGAATGTTGGGAGTTTTTTACTCATGAAGCGGTCTAACATTGATCCTCCGTGTTGTGCATCAGGGTACTCCATATGGGTAAGGTTCTTTTTCACAACCTGATTGAGTTATCCCAGTATGGTGATAATATTATTCGCATGAGTTGAATCAGTAGAAATAATATAATTATCTTGAGTAGGAAGGAAATACCTACTTGGATTATGTGGGTTTAAATGGTTTCCAATCATTCTACTAGGAACCATTACTGAACAATGTCATATAATAGATTAGTTTATGAATCACAATACATAATTCCGAACTTTTAAAATTGTTAAAATAAATTGAATAGTTTATAGATATAATCCATAATCATAAAAATGTATTCATTGAAGAGGTATATACTCATAAACCCTTCATAATTGTTTTTAATGAAAATGGGAATTATCCTAAGCATATCCCCCAGGAGTGTCATAACCAAAAGTGCAGCAAGGCCCATTGTCATGCACTGGTTCCCATTCGAGTATAGATTAGAGTGGTGCCTGCTATATTTATAGACAATATGGCCAGGAAAATAAATCTCTTGAAGCCAAAATTCACAAATGCTAAACATCCCATAAAATTCATTTCTTCTAAGGTTTATCAGAATAGTGCGCAAGTGATTTTCATGATCTTCAAATATTTTTGAGTATACAAATATATCATCAATAAATACCACTGAAAAGTCTTCAAGATATTCCTAGAAGCCTCTATTCATTAGATCCATGAAGAAAAATGGTGCATTAGTCAATCCAAAAGGCATTACTGTAAACTCATAATGCCAGTACCTAGTTCAAAATGAGGTTTTCAAAATGTCTTCCTACATCACACACAACTGATGATATCCAGATTGAATGTAAATATTTGAAAAATATTAAGATCCATGAATTTGGTTGAATAAATCATCAATGCGATGTAGGGGATACTCGTTCTTTATTATTATAGAATTAATCTCCCTGTAGTCAATACACAACCTCATAGATCCATCTTTCTTCTCAACGAAAAGAATATGGTCTCCCCATGTAGAAACACTAGAGAAAATAAATACCCTATTACTCAATTCGTATAGTTATTTCTTTAGTTCCACTAATTCCACAGTGGCCATTCTATAAGGCGTCTTCGATATGGGACATAAACCAAGAATTAAATCAATCGATAACTCAATTTATCTCTCTAGAGGATGTCCATGTAAATCCTCTGGAAACAAATCTACATATTATTGGACAATAGGTATGTCCTCTATTTGAACATTCTTTTCATTTCCCGTAGTTTTTTCATTCACTTCCTCTCTAATAATTCAATTTAGTAGATCTATTAGGGGTGGATATAGATAAGAATCGGGTGGTGATTTTTTTTCTTTAAAGATAAGGTACCCTTTATCATAATCGAAAATTGTAACCTCCTTCTTAAAAAATATTTTCGCATCATGGTCCAAAAGCCAATACATACCAAGGATTATATCAAATTCAATCATCGGTATGGAGATTAGATAAGAATATATAGAACATTTATGTGCCCTAATGGGAACTGATTCAAAAGACATTGTTGTGATGATACGTCCATTAATAATTTTGACTAAAAAATTCCTTATTAATTAAAATTGAAAATACCTTCCTTTCTTTGCATAAAGAGAAATATAAAACAATGTGATGATCCAGAATCAAATAAATAATTGTCTAAACATGAGTAAACCATTAAATTATCTGCCACTAGGTCTTTAGGAGCTTCATCCTTAGTAGTAGTGATCACATAATCTTGGAATTATTCCATTTTACGTTTAGGAGGCATGTTCCCTTGGCACATAGGACATTCATTTGTGTAATTTCCCTTTTCTCTACAGTTGTAGCATTCACTATGGAAACACTCTTTCTTCCACATGCCATCACGAGCTTGGTGGCCTTTATCACCACACTTGTAATAGAATCTCATTCCCTTCAGGCAAGTACGAGGGTGTTTCTTACCACATTTACCATAGAATGGATATTCAACTTTTCCATTGTTCCCCTTGATTCCTTTTCCAGAGTGTTCAGTAGATCTCTTATTCTCTATCTTTTCTTAGATGTTGTAAGACGTAAAGAATTCCTTTTCTATCTCGATAGCGCATAAGACAATATCTTCGTATGATGAGATCGATTGTGTGACTAATTCTCACTGGATAAATAGATTTTACCCATAAAATAATCGATCAATCTTATTCCTTATGTTACGTATATAATCTGATGCAATCCTTGATAACCTTGTAAAGTTAGCCTAATACTTTGCAACATTATCGTCCTCATTTTTCCTCATAATCAAAAATTTTCTTTCCATATCCGATCGATGGTCATGAGGAAAGTATTTTTCTAAGAAAATTTCATTAATTTCTATCCATTCCATGTTCAATACTTAATCATCTTATTTTTTGTTTTGGATTAATGACCACCATTGATTTGCATCTCTTGTGAAGCGATAAACTACCGTGAAAACTCTTTCCCTTTTTCCACTCCCAAAATAATGAAATATTTTCTCTAAGGAATTAATCCATTGTTCAGATACTAATGGATTTTTACTCCCATCGAATTTTGAAAGTTTTTAACTTGTGAAGCGGTCTTACATTGATCCTCCGCATTGTGCATCAGGGTACTCCATATGGGTAAGGTTGTTTTTCACAACCTGAGTGAGTTGTCCTAGTATGGTGATAATCTTATCAGCATGATTTGAATCACCAGCAATAATATAATTATCTTGAGTAGGAATGAAATACCTACTTGTATTATGTGGGTTTAAACGGTTTCCAATCATTATACTAGGAACAATTACTGAACAATGTCATATAATAGATTAGTTTATGAATCACAATACATAATACCGAACTTTTAAAATAGTAAAAATAAATTGAACAGTTTTTAGATATAATCCAAAATCATAAAAATGTTTTCATTGAATAGGTATATACTCATAAACCCTTCATAATGGTTTTTAAAGAAAATGGGAATTATCCTAAGCATATCCCCCAGGATTTTCGTAACCAAAAGTGCAGCAAGGCCCATTGTCGTGCACCGGTTCCCATCCGAGGTCGTAAAGTACTTTATTTGGAAAACGACAAAAATATTCCATTCAAACCATTTTATAAAAATTTAAACAAGGGTATAAATTTCTTTAACCCATAGTCTAGTAAATAGTAAAAATATTTTGAAATACATTTATATGAAACATGGATGTGGATGATGAATAGGTCCCAATAGATACTTACGTAAAAACAACCTCGGATAATAAAGAGATTGTGAAATTAACCCTTACCTTGTACTTTTCCTTAGTCAATGTTATGTTAACCTCCTATATAATAGTTAATTTAATTATTAAATTATAAAATAATCATATACCTAAATATGATATCATATATGATCTTATAATATAGCCTTGTTAATAATATTTTAGTAGTATCATCTTTACAGGTGTTAACTGATTCATTATCCTTTATATGTTTGGTTACATAAGGCATGTTTATTATGGATATGATTTATTTGAATCATAAAAATAATTATAAAATTTTCATTAAAATTATTTTTAATTATAAAATTAATCTTATTATTGAATGATTAGTATGGGTAATGAATATCATCGCATTCGTCAAGACGATAATCTGTACGTACGTACGAGTGTTAATATCATTATATTGATGGTGCAATATTATGTAATTCGATGGTATATCATATATACAGAAAAATTAACATGTTATATTTATTATTTACATTAGTTATAATCATTATTATACCCATCCAAATAATGAAGTGTTTTAATAACAAACTACACCACGACGTGGAGACAGTAAGCCATACACACACACGCATGGAGACTTTGTCATTCATATGATGGATTGAATAATGAATGTGGTTGTACCATTTTTATAATAACATCATAGTATATATAAAATAATATAGATAATATTTTATAATGGAAATAACAATGAAAGAGGAAGTATAAGAAGAAAAGAACTTGAAATAGGTGATGAAATATTTACCTCTTCTTCAGGTTCGTCCTTTTGATTTGATCAAAAGGGATCCCTAGGATGGATTTATGACCATTGGAAGGCCACTTGGATGAATTTAGGAATGATGGGAGGATAGTTTGGTAGGTTTGGCTGAGCCAAATGGCTTTGGAGGTGTGAAATTAAGATAAGGGGAAGTAACCATTTTTAAGAGAGGTGAGGGTCACTTTAGGAAAAGGTTGAAATATTAATTTATAAGAAAATAATATTTGGTTTATAATGGCTCAAAAATAATTTTTTTCAAGGATAACGTGGTTATGTGTATAAAAAATTTCAACCAATAGTTTTTAGACAGGTTAGGTCACAATATTAAACTTATCTTTTAGATTTAACTATTAGTTAAAGAGTTTGGCATTTACCATGTCTCATTGTATTTTTATATTTTATGGTTAATAAGCATAATATAACAAGCCAATAAAACCCCATCTTATTAAATATTAATATATATAACCTTATATATGTCCTTTTTCCTAAAATAGTATTTTTTGGAATATTATTTCAATAAATAATATCGTAATTGTTTTAAAAACACAATTATGTAAATTTTGACACTATTTAGTATTTTGTTTTTGTTAAAATCATAACAACATTAATAATTAAAAAATTTATTTAATCAGACATAACATGTCATATTAACAAATAAAATTAGTTTAATTCATCCAATGTCTAAAATTACATTTATTTGGATATATATAATATCAAATAGTTTAATATTTCAATAATTAGGTAATTAATACTTCACTATTGTGTCATAAATAAATTTAATTATATAATGTCTAAAAATAATAAATAAAATACAATAATTTAGGAAATCTTTTTATCTTTCTAATGAATATTTATAGTTGAATTTATCTTATGTATAACGCTATATTAAAAATGGTTTATTTATTAAACATTGAATTTCACATTTGTATCTCTTCTTTAAATAAAATAATAATAAATGCCCTAATCATATCCATGTGGACCAAAATGATCATATTTTATTCCTAAGGATGTTTTTTTGTCGAATTAAACTTATCCAATAGAATAAGGACATGTTTTAGTGTAATTATAATATCATTTTTACCATTAATAACCCAATTTACATTTAACTGTGGTAAATAAAAGTCAAAAGATACTATTCACCAAAAATTATTATCATCTTATGGACCACATTTTACTTACTGATGTCTACTTTGTCTCTTGGAGTTTTGATATTCAACTCACAGAAGTGGTAAAATTATGTTTTATAAAAATTTGTAAATGCTTTTAGAAGGTAGGTAAAAGACGGTAAAAAGTTAAATAAAATTTTATATATCTAAAATTATTATTAAATGACTCCAATGAATTACATTGAACACATATAAGTATTATGTATCTATTTTGACATAAAATAAATTAAAATAAATTTACTTATTATTTAAATAAAAAGTAGGTTTTAAACAATAACATAGTGTTTTCACTATTTATCAAAAATCGAATGTTCTCAGAAAAATACCTAAAATTTACCATAATTTTTTTTTGATATTCTAAAGGAAAAAATGAAGTCCTTTTTGAAAATTATATTTTATAAAATTTAAAAAAGTGGGTATTACTATTCATAATGGATAGTTTCATTGGTCGTGGTGTGTTAATACTCCAAGTTATGTATAACGCAAGCTACTGCATTATTCAATGGGAAACGTACCGTGTAAGCTTTGGATGTTACAAATTATTTATTAAATTAAATTTTTTTCATGTGTTACTTATCTCTTATTATAATTTAATGGTCTATGTTCCCACATTATCATTAATGTAAACCATTTTCACTATACCTATATTTGAGTAAAAGTATATGTAGTGTATGGACCTCCAAACATAGTGGAGTTAGTTCATTATTAGAGCAGAGAGAAAACCAACCCAAGAGATATACTGTGTTGGATAGGTAGAAATCTGTAACATGAAACTGAATTGGCTCAAGGTGTTTTTCCTCCTAGGTCAATAGTTAGATTATCAACCACCAGATAATCTAACCATTATAAAAATATCATGATCATACAACTTAGTTATTTTATTTATATGAAGATCCATGGTTATTTCATTATGAGTATTTTTTCTTGATCACATTTATTAATGAAATTCAAGATCATGTAAGATAAAACTAAAATAAATATTGGTTTTGAAAAAAATATTATCTAATATATTATTTATCACTTATGTAAATCCACTTAATATTAACAAGAATGTGAAGAAGATAATTATTTAAAATTTATTCATAATAGATAAAATATCTCGATTACATATATTTAGATGGTATATTCGTATCATACATTAGTTAAACTATAACTATAGTTAAAATTTCTTGACAAGACAATGTTGGGGTGGTTTCAATTAATTGGTAATTCTATGTTGATATTTTTAGGTTGAATTAACTTAGTTTACATTAAGGGTTGGCTTCTAAAGAAGTAATTGGTGTAATTGAGAGGAAAGTTCTGAGGAAATCAAGTTTATAGATTTTATGATTGGGGATTCCACTCAAAAGATGAAGGAACTATTAGTTAATGTACTTAGAATTTTCAATGTCTACATAGAACTATTCATGTTTTTTGAAAAACCAAAGTTGGGGGAATGAGAATAGGAATATAGATCCAGGCCACATTAATGTTCAAGAAACATGATCTTATGAAGCCCATGGTGAGGGATATAGTGTTTCAATTAAATTGTGGGAGATTAATAAATATAATATTTATTTATTTCTTAAAAATATATCTAATAAGTACAAAAATTATTCATAACATAATTTTTAGAAACATCATTAAAATTAATTCAATAATATTGTTGTGAGCCATACTTGAGAAGGATGACCTTATAAAAGGAACATATTTTCATGAGTAGAAATGTTTCTAACACATTATGATTCACCATGAATAGAATTTGTATATGTGGGAAGAAACCATTCCTCTTATTCTAGGTAATGTGGCACGTGAATAAAAGTTATCCCTCTTTTAGAAACATCTAAATGATGGTACAAATATCCAGTGTTTCATGATATCATTCATGTCTAATCTCCTTTTAAAGCAACCTGAGTACATTAGTGCATATAACATGACGTCTCTCCTTCAGAATATTTATCAAGAGAAGATGATACATGAGAGGTACAATATGTGCAATTATTTTTTACCAATATGATTGGAGTGTCTAGTAATTTCAGGCCTCATATAGTCAATCATAACGGATACATTGAATTTTTAGACATACGAGGGATTAAATACTCAGATGAGTTGCATACTAATCTCATGCTTTCATCATATCCCAAGACATTCTCTAGTTTTATTATTAATTTAAATATGATAAATAATGAGAAGAGTCATTTGGAACTTTTTATTTTCATTCTCCATGTGTATAAGGAAATGGGGCATGATAAAATCATGGTACTTATAGTGAATAAGAAAAGTAAGAACAAGGAAAAGTGTCCCAAAAATCAAAAAAAGCATAAATCTACTGAGCACCGTCCTTCACGAAAACGATGTCCTAGATATAGGGTAAAGAAAATGGGGTAGTATGATTTCCATTCTGTAGTTAGGACACTGGAAGGGGAACTGCACTTATAAATATGGGGAAACTAATGGTGCATTCATTATTGAATGTATTCTTTTATTATATATACATTGGATATTTGATAAATTTTTTTTACTGAAATATGTATGGAAATAAAAGAACTAAGTAGATTAAGAAATATTACTATATGATAAGTGAATATGATAGAAACTAATGATGCATTGTTGACTTCCCTATAGACAAGTGAATATAACCTTTATATCAAAAAATAATAACATTGGATTTGAATTATTTTTATTACGTACCTTTAGTTTCCAAGAACATAATATTTATATCAATATAAGATGCATATATGTTGATTTACAAATTTGGAAAAAAATTAATATATTTTATAAGGAAAATATATATTATGGAATGGAATATGTAAATAACAGTATTTATGAATTAAATTATGAAAAAAAAGTGTTAAAAATTGATAACAAATCATTTTCACAAGACTCATATAACACCCAGCTATTCCCTCACCATTTGGGTCATGTAAACTAGAAGTATTTGAAAAAAATCAATGGGGATTAGTAAAATGTGATGTGTGCAGAACATTTCTAGTAGAATCTATAGGTGGATATTATCACTTCCTAACTTTTAATTATGAATTGAGTACATATGGTTATATATACATGATAAGGTATAAGTCCGGTTCCTTTGAAAATTTTAGTGCATTAATTAATTATGTAGATATTCAACATGAAAAGAATATATATAATAGTTGATCATATGGAGGTGGTGAATAACTAATAAAAGAGTTTAACACCTTTCTACAGGAGTTAGGGATTCTATCTCGACCAACTCCACCATATACACCCAAGTGGAATTGTATTAGTGAAAGGAAGATCCATACCTTGTTAGAAATGGTATGTTTTATGTTGATCCACTAAGATCTTATATTATCCTTTGGGGATATTAATTATAAACTATCTCATATACATTAAACTGAGTACCAACTAAATTGGAAAATTGAATTACCTTCGCGTTATGGAGTGTAAGGAAACATGTTTTTTCACATACACATTTATTGGGTTGTGAGGAATTTTTTAAGGCCTTATTAAGAAACAAACTAGCACCTTGGGGAAAATAGTATCTTTTTTAGGTATCCAAAGGTAAAAAGGGATACCACCTATAAAACCCCTTGAACAAGAAATTGACTGTCGCTAGACAAGACAAATTTATTAAGAGGGAGAATATCCTTAAGAAGAATAGTTGGAGAAATATTGACATTTATGAATTTGATACTAAAGATATATAATTTTTTTTCATAGGAATAGATTCCATATGCCCCTATTTAGGAAGTTGTTCCTTGAACACTAGTACTGCGTAGGATCATAATAAAGGTAAGAGAACCAGAGAGATATGGTTTTCTAATCATCGAAGATGGTGACTCATTTTTTGGTTGGAAATGATGAACATATCTAATAAAATGAGGAATTAGGGATCTCAAAAAGAATCTTGATAGAAATAATCTATTAATTTTTAAATGAATAAAATTTTTTAGAACCATGTTCGGTATCGGTATGATGCGATAGTTGATGTAAATCGCGTTGGATTCAAATGAGTATTCAAGAGGAAACATTACATTAATGAATATTAAATATCTATCTAGAAAATATAGTGGATATATTATTTTGATAGACTCATGGAATTGAATATGATGAAACCTTTTCACTAAATTTAATGTTTAAATCCATCAAATTTCTAATTTCAATAATAGATTACCATGACTATATGATTTTGAAGATGGATGTCAAAACTAAATTTCTTAATGGGAACCTTTAGTATGATGTCTATATGAATCAAACATAAGTTTTTGTTATTCCATGTGATTCCATAAGGGTTTTCAGATTTAGAGATCCATTTTTTGATTGAAGTAAGAATTTGGGTCATGAAATATTTGATTCGATGAATCCATTAAGGAATTTGGTTTCATTAAGAATTAATCTTAGATGTGATATTATAATATGTTTAGTGGAGATGTAGCCATTATCCTAATAATATATTTTTATGTCATATTACTTATTGGAACATCATGCTAGTCTAATCATCAATTAAAGAGTAGTTGAAGTATAATTTCTCAATGTACATTGGTTAAATAGATGGTATTCTAGTTATAATGATCATTCATGATAGATCATTGTGGATTATTTGACTAAGTCGAAGTACATATGTTGACCGAATACTAAACAAATTTCGTATTGAATAATGTGTGAGAAGATTGGTTTCTGTGTCACATTGTTTATATCTTTTTAAGAAAATTCATACTAAAAAAATGATAAAGAGAGAATTAGAAAGATATCATATGCTTTACTGATACGATAAATCATGTATTTCATGCTATCTACTAGACTTGATTTTTCCAGTGTAGTGATCATTATAGGTAGATATCAAGCTAATCCACTAGAACTACATTGGTCTGCTATTAACGATATCATTAATTATTTATGAATAACTAACGACGTGTTACTTCTATATAGATGAGATGAGGATAGTCATCAGGGTTAATATTGATGCTAGTTTTTAAATAGATCAGAATGATCTGAAGTCACAGCCTGGATATGTTTTCTTCCATAACGGAGTAGTTCTGAGATGGAAGAGTGAAAATTAGTTAGTTTTTGATAAATCTATAGTGGAATATGAGTATATAAGAGATAATGATACTTCCAAGGATGAAATTTGGATTTAGAACTTTTTTTAGGATCTTGATGTGGTTCATTGTAGTAATGAACCTATCACACTGTATTGTGATACTATTGAAGAGGTGGCTCTGGTAAAAGAGCCAAGGTCCTACCAATAGGAAAAGAATATACATTGTAAAATATCACATACTGAGTTATTTTTAGCAATGGTGTGAAGTTGAAGTGAAAATATCACCCACTAAAGAGAATACAGACTCCCCTTTGACTAAAGGCATATCTTAGTAGAATCATGAGTAGCATCTAAGAGCTAGCTGACTGAAGGTTGTCGGTAGTTGGATCTAGTGAAAGTGGG
Source organism: Viscum album (assembly GCA_963277665.1). NCBI lineage: Eukaryota > Viridiplantae > Streptophyta > Magnoliopsida > Santalales > Viscaceae > Viscum > Viscum album. Next base: position 790,754,998 of record OY728135.1, on the reverse strand, counting down.
ATTTGTTGGATTAGGTTCCCTAGAACCAAATTTAATGTACATCATGATTACATGTATCCATTATTATAAATATTAATAAAATCATTGTCACATCATGATTATTCTACTTTTTAATATAGAATTTCATACTGTCCCAAGAGTAGCATACACACTAAAAGGTCAGAACAGTTCCCTAGTATGATGAGAACCCTGATGTGCTACGACACTATCTTAAATATATTTTATATACCTGGATGATATCATTTTAGGGAAAAAATGATATAGGCTATTTGTGGTGGAGACTCATAGGACTTGTAGGAACCTTCCCATGGTGTTCCCGCTTTGTAAAATCCAATATGATATTATGAGAATGAGACCTAACAATAAAAAATAAAAATTTATATGGTCCATTGGATATTCCTATATGAGTACTTTGGTATTGATCATTAGACATAATGATTTTCATTAATGGGTATTATGATTCCTTTAATTTTATGTATTGAATTAAACCATGGAGACATATGATCATAATGAGGTAGGATACGATGCATGTGGCATAAGAAATATTGTATTAATGTATAATATGAGCAAGGATTGAACCTGTATGTTTTTTAAAGTTGTTTATATTTTAGGTCATTTTATGGAAATTATATATCCTAAAAAATCGCTAACCATGATATTCTATAGACATGTTCATTTTGTAGGATTTCAAAGAAAAATACATCAAGACTATGGTGTATGGCACTGACATACAACCTATTTGATTAGAGATATTACGATTAAGAGATTATATAACACAGTAATCATCTGTGAAAGGTATTATGTCATTGTGGCATTATCTTCTTTCTATGTGGTGATTATGGCATGTTTCAATATTCTATCCTTGGACTTTATGCTACTTCTCTTAATGTTTCCCGAACCATCCCCTGGGACCCGTGCAGTGACTACCCCAATCCCTCCTTCCATAAGCCATGGGCTGGTGACTAGCACTCAAAAGTAATATCCCAATAATGGGAAGACACTGTCTTTAAACCTTTACAAACTCATAGTGTAGAATGCAATAAGAGGAAACCCTACAGACTAGAATGCATTAAAATAAACAGTGAAGTAAACTGTTTTAGTAAAGAGTGTTGAAAGTAAAGGGGGACAGGAATACAAGCCCAACTGAAAAAATACAAGTACAACTGAAAAAGTACAAAATAGCTAAAAAGTGAACACTTTCTCCTGGATCCTCCACCATGGATCCTACCTAAAGGGTAGGTACAACTCCCTATCTGTAGTCCCTATGTCACATCATGATAAAATGTTCTAGCTCCAATCACGGCCTAGTCCTATCTCTCTCGGGCTCAATCAATGATGTACATCGTCTCCACTAAACACAACAAGGTGAGGGTTAATCCCATGAAGGGCTAAGTAAAATAATATATAGTAGGGACCCCGAGACCCCTGTAGGTCTCCGAGAGTTCCATAATGGAAAAACCACAAGGAATGTTGAAAAAGTAAACAACACATGTCAAATCACACAAGGTATAACATTAGGTCATGGATAGAAGGGTTATCACATCATAAAACACCTCAGCTCCTGGAGAACTCCTCCTCTATCGAGTACAATAGGTCTGTCGGGTAACAAAGAGCCGCTTCCCACTAACCAGGAACTGGTGGGGTACCCATCCCTAATGGGTACAGTGGGCATACCAAGTCCCATAGAACCACTTCCCACCATGGGAATGTTGTGTCATACAGAGCAGCATCCCTCCTAGGCTTAACTGAGGTATTCATCCTGTCGAGTACCATGGGTCTTCCGGGTCACATAGTGACACTCCCCACCATTGGCATGTTAGGTCACACAGAGATGCTTCCCACATTGCCAGTCGTCGAGCAGTCTTTAGGACTCAGCCAACCGTAGGGATCTATACATAGTTTTCTATGGATAACAACAAATCAATCCATTATCGCATCATGAAATCCATGTAAGTCACCTCAAAGTAACCCAAAATATCCGGCTCCTCAATAGAGTCCCAAATTCGCAAACAACTTCTCAATCAGATGCATGGTTTGCGAGATAGAGGCGATTTGCTGCGAAGGGCCTGGTTGGATTCATATATAATCCAACTCGGCCGTGCCCTAAAATTCTCCAAAACTATAGTGGAGTGCCTAAAAAGGACTTCCTTATACTAAGGATCCCGCTGCCATAGATGGTTCATCAAATAGACATCTGGTTTAGAAGTTATGGACTGTTTGGTGTAACAAGGAGATACTGGGATTGGGTCTGGTCTGCCAAGGTCGGACCGGCCCAACCAGACCTATGTCAACCCGGTCTGACCCAACTAGGCCTTTGGATTGCGGGTCGGCCTACTGGGCGGTGTGTCCGTCCATTGGGTTGACCCGACGGTGCCACCAGCCAGGCGACAAGGGCCACCAGAGACACCCGGACGTAGAGCATCTAGGTAGGCCTGATGTGGCATGGAGCCACGTTAGTGGGTCAACCTATGGGGATTGACCCGACGCGGCACCACGTGGAACCACGGTCTTGCTTCCGGGTGTGGCGTCGGTGCGTGCCCCGTCCACCAATCATTGGTCGAATATGTGTCCCCCTTCTCCTGTCGCGACCGTCGCAGGCTGTGGCCTTACTACGGTGTGGGCGCGCCGTCGGGGGCGCGCCCCACCTCTGATCCTTTATCTGTTTCACCACCGACCGGCATGTTGGATGACCTATCTTTTGTTCAACGCAGTTGACGATACGCCGCCCTCCTTGTTCATCGGCGGCATGCGACGGCGTGTCGTGCCCCCACAGCGGCCCGCCGGTTCTGCTGCTCCGATGACCACTGTGGCTTTGTGCGGTGGCCTCCTCATGTGGTGTTTGTCAATGCTTTATCCACCACATAGCCTGCTGGTGTTGTCATTTTTTCAGTCCTCCATAGAGGCACAAGGGTGTAACAAATATAACAGAGGTTTTGGGCAGGGATCGTTAGGCCCGCGCCCTCCAAGTTAGCTCGTAACAATAGTGAGCTAAAGGGTTTAATAACAATTGAATTAAACAACATTATAAACCTCACAATATTCCCCACAACAACCTCTCTCAATGACAAATGAATCACTGGTCAACCAATTACTTGGTTGACCAGCATTCTTAATATAATTTCAAAATTGGGGAAGAGGGAATCAAAAATGCACAAACAAAATAACCCACCTTCCTAAAAATGTTGGAGGATTCTTGTGGTTGAGGGAGTCTCCTTGTTCATCATCCCCGCAACAAGACGCCATGTGCCACCGCTCGAGAATCAAACTCTGATTCGAGGTTTCATTGTCGCACATCACCTCTTGTTGGGATCAGCTCTATCCTTTAAGGGCCCGATGTTACATCACTCCTACGACACTACGTTTCTTGAAAATTCTTTTCCGATACCCCTCCCCAAGCTCTATATTTATAGGAGATGGGGATAGTAAGTATCGAAATGGGGAATTAATGGAGGCTCATAAATTAGAGACCTTCCTAATTCCCCAATGACATTGTTACATAGGATTTATCAAGTCAAGAAATTCATTGGCCTAACTCACCATGGATCCCACACTCGGATTTTCTATTGGTGGGAAAATAGAAAAACCAAAAGTTAATTTTTTTAAATTTTTTTCTATTAAAAGTTACAAAACATAATTTCTTCTTGGGGCCTACTACGGTAAAAGTAATGTGTCCATTAATCAAATCACGACATTACAGATTCAATGGTACCCTCATATTTTGAATCTGAGTACTGGTTTGAATGTCAGAGAAATACAATTACGTGTTTACTAAACTTACCTTAAAAAAAGTTCCGATGTTAATTCCGGGCACACCGGATCTTAGATTCACACACCGTAAATTTTTGCGGACTCATAAAATTCCATATTTTTAAAAAACATTTACATGTAAAAATTTGGGTCTTTACATACTGACATTAAGAAATAGGCATAGAGGGTCACACACTAAGCGTGTCAAAAAAACTAGTTAAATTATAATAATTATAATAATAATAATAATAATTTAACAAATTGAATAAAAATAACTACCATATGTGGTTTAATAATTATTCTTATTTTCTTGATCCCATTTATTCCATCTCATGTTATTCAAGAGAATATAATGTGAGCTGAAAATTTAATAAATATTTATATTCTATTTAGTGAAAAAAAATATTGATTTATTTATTGATGAATAATAATGTGATATTAATTTAATAAATAAATATTCATTTTCAGGGCATGATATATAGTGTTGAGAAATGGATGACTAAGTATAATGATCCGATGATAAATAATAAATTATTATTATTATATGATTAAATAATATTTTATTGAATTTAAAAGTTAAGTTCACATTGAGAAATAAATATATTATTATTATTTAACTACATGGGGTTCCATAGGGATTAAATAATTAAAAATAAGTATTTTCAATTATTTATTTCTAACCTGAGTGATATAGTAACACAAATATATAATTTGATATGGGATCCAATACAATTTTTTGGATGTTAACAACATATGTGGTGAATCATCTCCGGACCTAGAGATATCTATTTTCCAAGAACACTCCCAAGAATAGAGATCAATATTTCTCCACCTCTCACTCTTAGGTCAGGAGAGATCTTGGATAATGATTAGTATTTTATTATCAAGGTGATCCCAGGAGAATGATGAAATTTATAGGATCTTCCATTCTAGCAACCAAAGATTATTATAATTATATTTTGAGTTATTTGTTACAGATGTGGATCACCAATATATGGAATATTTTTTTACTCCTATAAAAAAATTATGCTAAAACACTGATCTATTGTCAGACCCATCATGAAAAAGAATTCAAGAAAGGTGATTCTTTAATTATTTAAATTGATTTAAAATAATATATGTGGATCCATTTTATGGTTTCAAAATTATATTTCTTCCCAATTTTAATTTATTCAAATCATTATATCATGATGTTTATTAATGTGTAAATCTCGTATTTCTCATTGATCGTCATAAAATAGAAAATTTGGACATGACCCATCACACACAACCCCTATGCTCAAAAACCTATATGAATAATTAAAAAACAAATTTGAAATGAAATGTGATGATTTACTTAATTATATGCCTAAATTTATTAGATTGGGAGATGTTAAGATGTAGGAAATACTATATCAACAGACAAAAGTCATGAATAATAACATGAATCACGTGGAATACCCTCCTTATCCATGTAAAGAGGGTTTTTTATTCAATTCCTTTATGCGAAAAAGTATGCTCACCTACAATTTATATTATGACCCCCAAATCACATAAAAATATATTAACTCTATTGGGGATATATTTTTTGTCCTATGATATGTGAATCAAGATAAATACATTCTATTCATTTATCTCCCATAGGGGGAAATTGATCAATGTAGTAAACCAATCATGAGCATGATGTCCAATTATAAATTTAATTCTAAGTAAGGGGAATGATGAAAGGAAAAAATTCCAATTAATATTTTCTCACAATTTTCAATATTAGAATAGAGTGTGAGTTCATTTGATTAATGAAAAAGGATTATGAGTCTAATATGCTGAATATGGTAAAAAAATAGTCTTACATGTTACTCCTATGGATTTTTTATCAATATTGAATGTATGGTGGACCACTTAATTAGTGTATTAACAGTGATTCTATGAAAACAATTAGTGTTTTGAGACATTGATAACTATGTAGATATTTCAAGTTATGACCTTTAGTTATATATTATGAAAGGTGAATTTATTTTTTCTAATGGGGTTGCCTAAAAAAAATAGGGTTTTATATGGGATTATCAACAAAAAATCTTATAGTAATGAAAACCCAACAACCTACTTGTATATAATTTGTGTGGATTCATACAAGAAACTTTCTTAAGGGTGTATATATATTCTTCAGGTGTGGAAAAGTTTATGAAAGTCCATACAAAAGGGAAGAGAAAAATTCCATTAATTTGGTAAAAGAAAATAAGGTTCATTTAAAAACACCACCAAAATTAAATGGTTGTAAACACATGTATCATGGGATTTATGTAATTCAATTTCATATAGAAATATAAGACAATGAAAATAAAAGAAAACAACTTCTAATTCTGAGAGATAATGGAAGTTTATATTTTATCACTACTACATTTTTTATCCTTATAATGATGTGGTGACTAGTACACTATTCATTATTTCATAAATATTATATAATATAATTAATTCCATTTCTAAGCATTCTTCCTAAAAATTTAATTTAGTAGAACTACTCAAACACCATTTCAGAGCATGTGGGTTACACATTTTGTTACAAAAAAGTGAAATTATTAAATCCATAGTATATAAATACTCCCCAGTCAATGTTTCCATACCATACCTCCCAAAATCTTATCACAATTCCTTTAGATTAATTTGATGCTATATTTAGAATTCATTGGAAATCCATACATATTTTTGAAATAAACTATCAGGAGAGGGAGATTACTCTTAACATCTTTAGTAATCCATAAATTCTATTTTTGTGTATGACGGATGATGAATATCCATTTAATATTCATCCCATGAGGAGATATTACTTCCTTGTGAGAATTAATTTCTAAATCAGATGAATGAGAAAATGGATAGAATCATGGTTTATGAAAAATCCAATTATGAGAAACTATATTAATGAAATCCATAATTGTAATTAAGATGATCTTTCAAGGGAAAGGTTGGGTTCTCAAATGAACTTATACCTAGATCCATATCCATACCCAATAATCCATAATGAATAACCCCTATTAGCTTGAAAGTGAGAAAGTGTCTTTTAAAAGAGTATATGATGAAATGTTTTATTTACCTAAGTTCATCACCATATGTGGCACCGACCCACTTCATGATGAACAATAATGGTTCAATGAACCTCTAATTTTATTATTTTTATGTCAATGAGATCATGATAAACAAATGGTTTCCCTTTCCAAGTATTGATGAATTTCTTGATTAATAATGTGAGGACCAATATTTCAATAATGTAGATATTCAGTCTATATATATCCATTTTTTGGGGAATGACAGTGTTATTCAAAACATCACCTTATAAACCATGTATGGAAACTATGTATAATGACCCATACTTTACATACATTTTTATTACTTCAAAATTGAAGCACACTTATTACAACATATAACAAAACTAAGAAAGGACCGTATAGGTATAGTGTCTTTAGAAACTGGGAAACATAAAAAACTGGTTCATAAAGCGTCTACACTATCTCCCATTTATTTCATCATATCTATAGTCCCTTTTGGAATATCTTACTTAATAACCTTCTTCCTGTCCTAGGGAAATACAACATACAAAAGGATGAGCTCAAATGCTCAGTAAGGGTAAACAAATGAAATCTCAATTACATCATTTTTATAAGAACATAACTTTTGGAAATCTTAACCTGCAAAAGAGATCATAATTTCATAACATGGGGTAAATCATAGTGGTAAAATGTAATCCCAATAATCATATCTTAAAACATGAAACTTTGTGGCATACACACATAATCATAGATAATCATTTCTTAGAAGTAAAGACTCATTTCCAAGACTATCTTAGCGGACCAAGTCCATTTCTGAAGCGAGTTCACTCCTCGTTCCAGTCCTGTTTCACTGAACCGGTTTAACCTGCCATTCCAGCCATGTCTATCTAATGAGATATAAAATCTTTACCCAATGCATTGGAGGGAGATATAGGTCCCACCCATCTCATAATGATACCATTCTTATGTGTGCCACAAAATCATAAACCATACATCATAGCATAACCCATGTAATAAAAATGGGAATCCTTAACATCATGACATAATAAAACAATTCAAATAAGATAAAGGAATTAATAAAAATATTTCCATCACAACATAGTCATATCAATGTAATAATAGGGATATAAACATAACCCTATATTATCTTATATGGAAAACAATTTTGATAAAACACTTGAACTCCATTCTTAAAGAAAATATCCTTTCTACTTCAAAAACATTTTTTCTTTCTAAAAATGTCATACAATTTTAATATAAAAGAAGTTGATTATAAATAAACTTGAAAACTTGGAAAGGAAGCTTCTTGGAAATAATTGTTTAAAAATCCATTCACACCGTATAAGTTAAAAAACATTTTTCTCGTACTTTTGACGGAAAAGTCAAAAAGTAACTCGTACAAAAAACAAAAAAAGATTCCTTTCATATCTTTTACTAAAAACTCACCGAAGGGTAAAATTGTATTTAAACAAATTTATGTGGATGGATATAATATTACATATTGAGGAAACATGGATGTGGATGATGATATTCCCCAGTAAATTCTGAAGTATAAACAATCTCGGATAAAAGTGAGATTGTGAGATTTTCCCTTACCTTAGGTCCGATTTGCTTCGTAAATGTCCGAACCTCCTGTATAATGATTTAAATAATGTCATTGACTTAATAAAGAATCATACTCATTGTTATGATATCATATATGGTCATATTAATAGCTTATTATTAGTAATATTTCATTGCTACTTGTTATTCGGGTGTTTATTACTTTTTGTTCTTATGCGTGTTTTGTCGAATAAATTCTTATACTTCATTTTAGGTTATAGATTCCTCATTTCCTGAATGGTATTAGTGTAATATATATCATATTCATTCATTTAATTCATTTATATAATCATTATTCAATGAATATCATGTAAAACAAGTCGCATCACATCGTGGAGACGGTATTCCGTACGTACGTACGAGCAATGATATTGTTCCCATGATCATGGAATTGTATTGGAGGGTATGTATACTATTTCAAATTCAATATCAAATTACAATAATCATATATATTCATTCTTTATGCCATTATACCCATCCATGTAAGGTGGTGGTGGAAAATAGATTACACCACGGCGTGGAGACGGTATTCCGTACGTACACACGCACGGTGATTTCATTTTCAGTAGGATGGATATATGGTGAAATAGGGTTGTTTCATACTTATAATAACATATAAGTATATTAGTTATACTGATTTTATTACTTAATAATGAAACAACTAAAGAAGAAGAAGTGGAAGAAGAAATAAAGATGAAAGAATCGGTAACGGACATTACCTCTTCTTTGAAGCGTTTCTTTAAGACCTCCTTTTAGGGAACTAAAATTTGTCTTTGAAGAAGAAAAAAAACTCTAGGATGTCTCTAGGGAATTGAAGAGAAGAAATTGGCAGGGGTTGGACGAGCGTAAAGGCTCAAAGTGGTGTGAGGAAGAGAGGGAGGAGGGGCCCTTTTATAAGGGAGGAGAGGGGCACCTTTGGAATAACTAAAAATATTATTTTATTATAAAGCCAAATTCGGTTTTAAATCGCTCCAAATTGATTTATTTCAAATATAAGGTGGGGATGGGTCTAAATTCTCTCATCCAATATAATTTAGACAAGTTTATGTTCCTATTTTAACCTTATCATTTAGATTTAACATTAAGATAAATAATTTTACTTTTACCGTGTCTTCTTCTGTTCTTACACTATAAGGTTAATAAACTTACTATAACAGGACAAAAGAACCCCAAGTTGTTTATTATTAATATATAAAACCTTATATATGTTAGTTTTCCGAATCTTAGATTTTTTGGGAATAAAATAACAATTAATAACATAATATGTTTTTAAAAACTATTTTACGTCAATTTTGACACTATTTAGTAATTGATTTTTGTGACAATCATAAGAGAATGATTAGTTCTAAAAAAGATAATTTAATCAATAATAACATGTCATATTAACCAAAAAAATTAGTGGAATTTATAAAAAGTCTCAAATTACATTTATTTGGGTATTTATAACATCAATTATGACAATATTTCATTAATAAGATAATTACTGCATCATCGTTGTGTCATAAATAAATTAATTTATTTAATGTCTAAAAATTATAAATAAAATACCATTATGTTGGAAATATATTTATCTTTCTAATGAATATTAATAGTCGAATTTATATTATGTATAACCTTATATTAAAAATGTTTTATTCTTAAACATTGATTTTAACTATTTTAACCTTTCTTTAAGTAAATTGATAATAAATGTCCTAATCTAATCCATGTGGGCCTAAATGGTCATATTTTATTCCTAAGGATATTTTTGGTCGAATTATATTTATCCAATAGAATTAGGACATGTGTTAGGGTAATAATAATATCATTTGTACCCTTAATTACCATATTTACTTTTAACCATGGTAAATAAAAGTAAAAAGTTACTATTCACCAAAAAATTATTTTCATATCATTGAACCACATTTTGCTTACTAAAATCAACCGGGTCTCTTGGATGTTCGAAATTCCACTCATAGAAGCGGTAAAATTATGTTTTATGAAAAATTCAGTTTTTTAACTACCACATAGTGGTTTCACTATTCATCAAAAATTGAAAGTTTTCAGAAAAATAACAAAATTTCACCCTAGGCTGATTTCGATATTCCGAATCAAAAAGTGAAGTCCATTTTAAAAAATAAAATTTACAAAATTTCAAAAAGTGGTTATTACTATTCATAACAGCTAGTTTTAATAATATTCAAATAGCATATCATTGTTTACTGAAACTCGGTATTGCGTACGACGCAAGCTATCGAGGAAGGTCGCGGTTGCATTTAAAGCAAGCCAATCTAGTGTTGTATGTAGCGAAATATTTTTTTGATGATTTATATAACATAAAAACAAAATATTTCTCATAAAAGTATGGGGTTTTACATTCTACCCCCCTTAAAATGAATTTTGCCCTCGAAATTATTCACTTTGTAACAAACAGATGAGGATACCTTTCCCTCATTATATCCTCAAGCTCCCATGTAGCATCTTCAAATTAGCGGTTCCTCCATAAAACTTTCAACAAGCGAGTGGTCTTCTTCCGTAGGACTTTTTCACTACGATCTAGAATCTCTATCGGCTATTCTTCGTAAGAAAGATCTTTCTCCAGCGGTACAACTTCTGAGCTGAGTACATGTGAAGGATCAGGTATATACTTTCTCTGGAGAGATACATAGAACACATCGTGAACTTGAGAGAGATTCGGTGGAAGCACCAATCGGTAAGCTACCGTTCCAACACGATCCAGTATTTCGAAAGGACCGATATATCTAGGGCTCAACTTCCCCTTCTTTCCAAATCTCATGACCCTCTTCCAGGGAGATATTCATAAGAACACTTTATCACCCACATCAAACTCTAGGTCTTTTCTTCTGTTGTCGGCATAACTTTTCTATCGACTCTGAGATGGTCTTATGTGTTGTTGAATAGATCGGACCTTTTCTGCCATTTCATCAACAAGATCAGGTCCTAATAGATTTCTTTCCCCAACTTCATCCCAGCAAGTTGGAGTCCTGCATTTATTTCCATAGAGAGCTTCATAAGGATCTATCTGAATACTAGAGTGAAAGCTATTATTATAAGAAAATTCCACAAAAGGTAGGTGTTGATCCCAATCACCGTTGAAATCCATAGAGCAAGCTCTCACCATATCTTCTAGAGTTTGAATTGTTCTCTCAGACTGACCGTCTGTTTGAGGATGATAAGCAGTGCTGAATCTCAACTCTGTATCCAGAGTATGCTGAAGACTTCTCCAGAACATCGAGGTAAATCTCGGATCCCGATCAGATATAATAGAAAGTGGTACTCCATGCAATCTTACCACTTCCTTTACATATATCCTGGCAAGCTGATCCAGATAGAAATCCTCTCAAATAGAAATGAAGTGAGAAAACATTGTAAGACGATCAACTATGACCAAGATAGCATTATTGCCTTTGGATGTTTTAGGAAGATCTGTGACAAAGTCCATAGTGATGTTTTCCCATTTCCATTCGGGTATGGGTAATGGTTGTAATATCCCCTTAGACTTCTGTCTCTCAGCTTTAACTTGCTGACAAACCAAGCATCGAGAGAAATATTCAGCAACATCTCTTTTCATGCCATCCCACCAGAAGTACTCTTTCAGGTCCCAATAAATCTTCGTGATTCTAGGATGAATAGAGAATAAAGAACTATGAGCCTCATCCAGCAGCTCCTTCTTTAATTCTGAGATGGGAGGAACACAAACCCGATTCCTGAACTTTATTATCCCATCACAATCAAGGTTGAATTCAAGAATATCTCTCACCTTCTTTTGTAACTCGACATCTTCTTTCTATGCCTCTTTAATCTTCACATGTATAGATGGTTGAACATTCATTTGAGAAAGATAAGATTTTTCCCTTTCCATTATAATTCCAAGATCCATCCTTTGTAAATCCATAAATAATTGATCTTTTGTGATCCTCATCATGGATAAACCGGCACGGTCTTGTCAACTTAATGCATCTGCCACCTTGTTTGCTTTCCCAGGGTGGTAATCAATTGTGCAGTCGTAATCCTTAATCAGTTCCAACCATCTTCTTTGGCGCATATTCAGCTCCTTTTGTGTGAAAATATACTTTAATCTTTTATGATCAGTATAAATATCACACATTTCTCCATAAAGATAATTCCTCCAAATCTTTAATGCAAATATTACCATAGCTAACTCCAAATCATGAGTTGGGTAATTTTGCTCATGGATTTTCAACTGTCGTGAGGCATAAGCTATCACCATATCATTTTGAATAAGAACACACCCCAATCCCTTCTTAGATGCATCACTACAGATCACAATCCTTTCTTCACTAAAAGGTAGTGTGAGCACAGGTGAACTGGATAACCTTCTTTTCAACTCCTTGTAATTATCTTCACATTCCTCTATCCAAACAAACTTAACTCCTTTCCGATTCAACCTGGTGAGTGGATTAGATAATCATGAAAAATCTTTCACAAAATGTCGATAATATCTAGCCAACCCAAGAAAAATTTGGATCTCGGTTACTGTTGTTGGTCTCGACCATCTTTCGATAACCTCTGTTTTTGCTAGATCCAAAGATATCCCCTCTTTTGAGATTATGTGACCCAAAAATGAAACTTTTTGATGCCAAAATTCACACTTGATAAATTTGGCATAAAGCTTCTCCTTTCTCAGGGACATCAATATAATTCTCAAGTGATATTCATGTTCTTCCTTGCTCTTTGAATAAACAAGAATATCATCTATAAAGACTACAAAAAACTGATCAAGATAGTCTCTAAAGACTCTATTCATCTGATCCATGAAGATAACAGGGGCATTAGTCAGACCAAATGGCATCACTATAAATTCATAGTTTCCATAACTTGTACCAAAAGTGGTCTTTGGTATATCCTCCTTTTTGACCCTTAATTGATGATACCCTGAACGAAGATCAATCTTGGAAAAGAATTTACCTCCGCATAGTTGGTCAAATAAGTCATCAATGCATGGAAGAGTATATTTATTCCTGATAGAGATCTTGTTATGTTCTCGATAATCAATGTAGAGTCTCATTGATCCATCTTTCTTCTTAACCAATAGATCAGGTTCTCCCCAAGGTGACGCATTAGGGCATATGAATCCCTTGTCAATATTCTCTTGGAGTTGCTTATTCAATTCCTGAAACCCAATGGGGGCCATTCTATAAGGTGTCTTTGAAATTGGCAAAGCACCCGGTACGAGTTCTATTGAAAACTCAACTTCACGATTTGGTGGACGTCCTGGAAAATCCTCCAGAAAGACATCATCAAAATTCCGTACAATGGGAATATTCTTAATTGTGATTTTCTCACCAACCATTTGAGATAAATAACTTTCATTTAGTGGAATCAAGACCCATAAGATGGAAGAAATTTCCACTGGAAGGTTCTGTTCATCCTCGTATCGATAGACGGTCATATATTGATCTGGAATATGAAATGTGACTTCCCTTCTTTGGCAATTGATATGAGCTCCATATAAAGAAAGCCAATCCATGCCAAGAATCACATAAAATTCCACTATAGGAAGGATCATAAGATTTGCAGGAAGCACTTTCCCACAAACTTCAATCAGAGAAGAATTTTAAACTTTTGATGCGACTGTTGTGCCATTAGGTGTTGTCACAGCTAACTCAACATCTAATTGATGAGGTAATATGCTGATACCCTTAGAAAAATATTCATAAATAAAAGAGTGGGTGGATCCAGAATCAAATAAAACATTTGATACTTTATAGTGGATGGTAATTGTACCTTTCACCACATCATAATCGTACTCCACATCACTGATAGAAATTGCATGTGACGTTCCTTTGTCTTTAGCCTTAAGATTTTGTTGATGTCAATCATCATCAACAACCCTTGGATTTGGGAATTTATTGGCATAATGTCCCATCTTCTTTCACTTGAAACATTGAAGTGTATTAGGGTCATTCTATGTATCCCTTCCCTTGTCTGCATCACTAGACATCTTCTTCCCATCATTGTGGCATTCAAATCCCCAATGACCTTCCTTTCCACATTTGAAACATTTACTTGTCCCTTTAAGACAACTCCATCCATGTTTCTTTCCACACATTGAGCATAAGGGAAACCTCATCTTCGTTTCAGTGTGCTCTTTAGATTTTCCTTTGAATTCCATTTTCCTCTTCTTATCAAACCCATATGACTGATGGGTTACTCCAATCTCCAACTCGACTTTGAGAGCACATAGAATTATTTCCTCGTAGCTATTGAAGTCCCTTATGGCTAACACCCTTCGAAGACTTGGTTTTAAGACACTATAGAATTGATCGATCTTACTCTCAGGTTGGATAATAATACCAGAAGAGTACCTTGCATGTCTTGTAAAATTTACTTCATAGGTACCAACAGATTCATCATCCTTTTGCTTAAGTTCAGGAAACTCTTTCTCCATCTTTGTTCGGAGAAAACGAGGGAAGTACTTATTGAAAAATAAGTTCTTGAACTCGTCCCCTTCCATGGAATCAATTTCATTCCTTTTCCTCGTATTCTTAATAATATTCCACCATTGATCAGCATCTCCTTCAAAAAGATACACTGATAGGATGAATTTATCATGTTCAGAACATTAAAGAACTGAAAATATCTTTTCAGTAGTACTAATCCATTGTTCAGAAACTAATTGATCAGTAGACCCACTGAAAGAAGGTGGACGCTACCTCATGAACGATTCAACAAAATGTTGCTCCTTCCTTTGCTCGTTTGGAAGTCCTGCATGATTCATAGCTTGAGAATGTTGTGTGAGCATGGCTACAAGATTTTTCATTCTAGCACCCATAACATTTGGTTGCTCAGGGGGAAAATCATTGCATTGCCCGTCGCATTCCGTATTAACACGGTTCCTTCGAGTTCCAGCCATTGAATATAACCAAAAACAACAGTGTGAGCAACACTTATTATAATAGGAAAACCACATAATCAAGAATAAAATTCACACTTAAGGTCTTATCCTAGGTTATTCATGGCCATTTCTAAAACACTATGATTGTGTTATATTCTTAGAATTATGCTTGGGATTCTTTCTAAGGATTTCACATCATAGTTTCCAAAGGTTGAATATACCATTCCTCTGATACCAACTATAACGACCCATACGTTACATAGATTGTTATTACATCAAAATTGAAGCACACTTATTACAACATATAACAAAACAAGGAAAGGACAGTATAGGTATAATGTCTTTAGAAACTGGGAAACATAAACAACTGGTTCATAAAGCGTCTACACTATCTCCCATTTATTTCATCATCTCTATAGTCCCTTTTTGCATATCGTACTTAATAACCTTCTTCCGGGCCTGGGGAAAGAAAACATACAAAAGTGTGAGCTCAAATGCTTAGTAAGGGTAAAAAAAAGAAATCCCAATTACATCATTTTCATAAGAACATAACATTTGGAAATCTTAACATGCAAAAGAGATCATAAATTCATAACATGGGGTAAATCATAGTAGTGAAATGTAATCACAATAATCATAACATAAAACATGAAACATTGTGGCATACACACATAATCATAGAGAATCATTTCTTAGTAGTCAAGACTCATTTCCAAGACTATCTTAGCCGACAAAGTCCATTTCTGAACCGAGTTCACTCCTCGTTCCAGTACTGTTTCTCTAAACTGGTTTAACCTGTCGTTCCAGCCATGTATATCTCATGAGATATAAAATCATTACCAAGTGAATTGGAGGGAGATATAGGTCCCACCCATCTCATAATGATACCATTCTTATGTGTGCCATAAAATCATAAACCATACATCATAACATAACCCATGTAATAAAAATGTGAATCCTAAACATCATGACATCATAAAACAATTCACATAAGATAAAGGAATTCATAAAAATATTTCCATCACAACATAATCATATCAATGTAATAATCCGGATATAAACAGAACCCTATATTATCTTAGATGTAAAATAATTTTGATAAAACACTTGAACTCTATTCTTGAGGAAAATATCTTTTCTACTTCCAAAACATTTTTCCTTTCTTAACATGTCATACAATTTTAATCTAAAAGTAGTTGATTAAAAATAAACTTGAAGACTTGTAAAGGATGCTTCTTGGAAATAATATTTTAAAAATTCATTCAGGCCGTATAAGTTGACAAAACATTCTTCTTGTACTTTTGTCAGAAAAGTCAAAAAGTACCCTGTACGAAAAATGACAAAACATTCCTTTCATATCTTTTACTAAAAACTCACCGAAGGGTAATATTGGATTCAAACAATTGTATGTGGATGGAAATAATATTACATATTGAGGAAACATGGATGTGGATGATAATATTTCCCAGTAAATTCTGAAGTATAAACAATCTCGAATAAAAGTGAGATTGTGAGATTTTCCCTTACCTTAGGTCCGATTTTCTTCGTAAATGTCCGATCCTACTGTATAATTATTTAAATAATGCCATTGACTTATTACAGAATCATACTCATTGTTATTATATCATATATGGTCATATTCTTAGCTTATTATTAGTAATATTTCATTGCTACTTGTTATTCAAGGGTTTATTACTTTTTGTTCTTATGCGTGTTTTGTTGAATAAATTCTTATTCTTCTTTTTAAGTTATAGATACCTCATTTACAGAATGGTATTAGTGTAATATATATCATATTAATTCATTAAATTCATTTATATAATCATTTTGCAATGAAGATCATGTAGAACGATTCACATCACATCGTAGAGACGGTATTCCGTACGTACGCACGAGCGATGATATCGTTCCCATGATCGTGGAATTGTATTGGAGTGTAAGTATACTGTTTCAGAATCAATATCAATTTAAAATAATCATATATATTCATTCTTTACACCATTATACCCATCCAAGTATGGTAGTGGTGGAAAATAGATTACACCACGGCGTGGAGACTGTATTCCGTACGTACGCACGCGCGGTGATTTCATTTTCCGTATGATGGATAGATGGTGAAATAGGGTTGTTTCATACTTATAATAAAATATCATTATATTAGTGATAATGATGTTATTACTTCATAATGAAACAACTAAAAAAGAATAAGTGAAAGAAGAAATAAAGATGACAGAATCGGTAACGGACATTACCTCTTCTTTGAAGCGTTTCTTTGAGACCTCCTTTTAGGTAACTAAAATTGGACTTTGAAGAAGACCAAGACCTCTAGGATATCTCCAGGGAAGTGGAGAGAAGTAATTGGCAGGGGTTGTCCGAGCTTGAAGGCTCAATGTGGTGTGAGGAAGAGAGGGAGGCGGTGCCCTTTTATAAGGGATGAGAGGGGCACCTCTGGAATAACTAAAAATATTATTTTATTATCAAGCCATATTCGGTTTTAAATAGCTCCAAATTGATTTATTTCGAAGATAAGGTGGGGATGGGTCGACATAATATCATCCAATAGAAGTTATACAAGTTTAGGTTCCTATTTTAACCTTATCATTTAGAATTAACATTAAGTTAAATAATTTTACTTTTACTGTGTCTTCTTGTGTTCTTACACTATATGGTTAATAAACTTACTATAACAATCCAAACGAACTCCAAGTTGTTTATTATTAATATATATAACCGTATCTAAGTCATTTGGCTGAACCTTAGATTTTTAGGAATAAAATAACAATTAATAATATAATATTTGTTTTAAAAACTATTTTATGTCAATTTTGACACTATTTAGTAATTGATTTTTATGAAAATCATAACAGAATTATTAGTTCGAAAAAAGTTAATTAAATCAATACTAACATGTCATATTAACCTAAAAACATAGTTTAAATCATAAAAAGTCTCAAATTAAATTTATTTGGGTATTTATAACATCAATTATGTCAATATTTCATTAATAAGATAATTACTGCATCATTGTTGTGTCATAAATAAATTAAATTATTTAATGTCTAGAAATGATAAATAAAATACCATTATGTAGGAACTCATTTTAGATTTCTAATGAATATTTATAGTCGAATTTATCTTATTTATAACCCTATATTAAAAATGATTTACTTATTAAACATTGATTTTAACTATTTGAACCCTTCTTTAAGTAAATTGATAATAAAAGTCCTAATCTAATCCATGTGGGCCTAAATGGTCATATTTTATTCCTAAGGTTGTTTTTGGTCGAATTATTTTTATCCAATAGAATTATAACATGTGTTAGGGTAATAATAATGTCATTTTTACCCTTAATTACCCTATTTACATTTAACCGTGGTAAATAAAAGTAAAAAGTTACTATTCACCAAAAATATTATTTTCATCTCATTGAACCACATTTTACATACTGAAATCAACCGTGTCTCTCGAAGTTTCGAAATTCCACTCACAGAAGCGGTAAAATTATGTTTTATGAAAAATTCAGTTTTTAACTACCACATAGGGGTTTCACTATTCATCAAAAATTTAAAGTTTTCAGAAAAATACCAAAATTTCTCCCTAAGCTAATTTCAATATTCCGAATCCAAAAATGAAGTCCATTTAGAAAAATAAAATTTACAAAATTTCAAAAAGTAGTTATTACTATTCATAACGGCTTGTTTTAAAAATATTTTAATAGCATATCGTTGTTTAATGAAACTCGGTATTGCGTACGATGCAAGCTATAGAGGAAGGTCGCGGTTGCGTGTAAAGCAAGCCAATCTAGTGTTGTGTGTAGTGAAATATTACTTTGATGATTTATATAACATAAAAACAAAATATTTCTCATAAAAGTCTTGGGTGTTACACTATGTGTTCATAGTTATTCCATTAAGACTCACTAATTCTCCAATAATCAAAATGGTAATGATAAATTGAGTCTTTTTCTATTAACATGATATGTTTCTAGTAGTTTAAATAAAATTATATTTTGATACACACAAAAAGCAAGGATGAGTATGAGATGAATTGTAGTACTATATTAAAGACTTCATGATAGGAGAAATAATATAAATATTGTAGTAAATGTATGTTATAGATGGAGGAAGTTTTAGTTTTGGGGTAGGTTATCATTGAAAAATTAGTATCCGTTGAATCATCAAGGAGAAAGGTGATAGTGAAATGTCTAAAAAATCTATAATGGGGATCTGTAGTTTCCTTGGAATGGATGGGTTTTAATGAACCATTATTATAAACATACCAATATAGTCAAAACCACTAATTGTGATGGATCAAAATGATGTAAATATTCTCTATACTAATTCATATATAGAGGGAATAAAGAAATTTTAAAAGTGGCTGGTTAGTGCACTACACCAGATCATACACTCAAGGGGGGGGGGGTCGTTTTGTTTCATATATAGTGTTTTGTAGAGGAACTTCATGGGCTTTGTACTGATGAATAATTTAAAAGTGAAAGCCTATGACATAATTAATTTGAATGTTCATCTATTGAACTATAATACACATGATCTGGAGTTGGTTGTAGTAATATTATCACTAAAAATATTGCATCATTATCTTTATTGGGAGATGTATGAAATATATATTCATCATAAAATAATATTTTATATATTAAAAAGGGAGATAAATATGTTATGGTGATGATGGTTTTAGATTATTATTGATTTTGAGAGATCAATCCATTGAAATATATGGAAGTAGAATAAAGTTGAAGATTCCCTATGTAAAAATGACCAAAATACGTTATCTATTATTATAATTGACATGGTTCCAGTAATCTTGGACTATTAAATAATGTACATGGAAGTCATAATATATGGAAAAATATCAATACATTATCTTGTGATTCCTCTACTATTCCTTAATGATATGATAAATGATTCCCAATGAGATTATGAGAAATAAAAAATAATGTTGAAGGTATAAAAAATTGAAATCCATGATGTTAAAAAGTGATGATGAAGTATTTTATATGATTTGGAAAATGACTATGTTACCCATAAAATCCTGAGAACTATGCGATATTTAATTCTCCACATAGCATGACCATAACTATCTAGTCTAGGTGTAAGAAGATGTATCAAGATATCTGAGAGAAATATTAGTGGGAACAAAAGTAAGAGATTATGTACTACACATCAAAGTACCTGGAATGTCATCATGTGAATGGGGAATGAAAAAACACATGGGGATGAAGATACTATTTATAATTCCATCATGTAAATTAGAAAACATTACCATGATAATATTAATTTCTCTTTTAAAGGAATCTAGATGAATAACTTCTATATAGAATGTGGTGGATTTTATTTCATATGAAACTTGTTTAATTTATATATGGGATGGATTCACACTAGATCAACATTGATGGATATGAATCAAAGAAGTAGTTATACTCTATAGAACACCATTATTTATTGTAACTATCTGAATATAAATATTTACATCCATTTTTTTCTAAAGTATCTACTATTATCTAAACACTGATTCGAACACAAGTATTTCCTATAACACCCAAACTGATGGCCAATCTTAATGGAAAATACATGAACATGAGGATATCTTGTGAGACATGATTGATATACTTCAAATGAATATGGGATTGACATATTAATCTTAATCAGTTCTTCCAAACTATTATTTATCACTCTATCATCAAAATGGCTCCATATGATTCCTTATATGAGATGATATATAGAATACTTTTTTGGGGATGCTGATAGAGAACACAAGCTTCAAAGACCATAAATTAGAAATGAAATAAGAGACAAAAGTTAAAACAAATTAGTATAACATTAGGGAATCCGAAAGATGAAAAAATAGGTACATTGATAACAATTCAGGATACCACGAATTTGAGGATAGAGATAATGTGTTCTTCCACATTGCATCATAAGAGAGTGACATTCCATTTTTTATGAAGAAAATAATACAAATAAGGTATGTCAGCCCCTTTGGCAGTCATGATTTCATCAATGATATACCCAATTAATAAGAATTCTTACCAATAAAATATCAAGAATATGATATTTTCTATACATCCATCTTAGGGAAGTACATACTAGGATCCTCTAATTTATTGAATTTTAAGGATATATTGTGGGTGAATAATCACGCTTTAAAGGAGAATCAAGGTAAAATCATGATTTACTAATATAATTTTCTAAATAACAGTCCAACTCACCAATTAAAACTGTTATGGGTGAAGAATATATTTGTGGTGAATATAGGGCATCCTGAGGAAGAAATGATATAGAAGTACTAACACACATTTTCATCTAATTATGTAAAATAAAATTTCAAGGTTGAAAATTAATTCTTTGGTAGAAATTATTAAGACAAAAAATTATGAATGGGATTTACATAATGACTAAATAATTACATCATATTTCATAATGTAGTAATATATTAAAAATATATACCATATGATAAAAATAATGAAATTTTATTATGTTAATTTGAATATTAAATTTAGTGAATAAAAATCGACATAACAAATTAAATTATTATAATGTGGAAAATTGTAAAATATTATAGTTAAAATATATAAATATGGATTTCTAGGATTTTGTAGAATTATCAAAAAGATTAAAAATAATATGGAAAGGAAACATAATATCAGTAATGAAATAATAATTTTGAAAATGATATTCTATTTTTCCATGGTAGAGAATATAATTTATTGAAGAAATATTAAAAAATGAGGGATTTAAATAATGTAGAGAACCCATATGACTCTAAAAAATCTAACAATTATAATAGTAATATTCTTGTTAGAATTATAATATGATTATCATGAATAGTAAAAACAATGATTGAATACTATCCCCACCTTTGGTATTTTAGTACAGAACTTATATTTCTTATAAAAATAAAAAATTAAAAAATTAACATCATTTTATATGTAGCTAAATGTTGTAAAAATATAAAAAGAACTATAATTTTTTGAAACATATATACTTTAGTTTGTTTTTTATATAAAATATTAACATTTAAATGAATGATTATTTTCATTAAATTATTTAAAAATTAATATTATGTTTCATTATAATGATAATATATTTTTATGAAATAGTTAGTAATCTTTTAAAAGTTTTATAAAATTATTCATATTATTAAAATTGTTATTTATTTTAAAATATTAGTATATTAATTTAAAACTAAATTTTTATTATATGGAATTTTTTTAAAATTTGGATTACATTTTTGAAATCTAAATATCAATAGATTATAAGACTGAGTTTTTTAGTTATTCCCAAAAATAGTTGAATTTTTCGAGAATAATGAAATAAGATAAATTGTGAAATTTGTATTATAAGAACAATATATGATGAAATGAGTCATGAAAAATGTACTAGGCCATTGGATATATAAAAAACCCACTAATTAGTGTTTATAGCTACTATATCCATCTATATTTGTAGTTTTGTGTAAAAGAAAAATATAAATGAATATAATGGTTAAACAATACCCCTCTCCTCCTCTTATTTATTACACTCATAACCACCATGTCATCTCATTCATTCTATGCCAATGATCATTCCCAAATTTTTTAAAACAACCCCATAATCTATTTATGAATCCCTACAATTCATCTTCTTATCAAATTTCTAATCCATGGTGCATTATGTGTAAGCATAATAAGAGAGGAAACCACAAGCTGGCGTAAATTATCATGTATATTTATTTTATCTTTATTTTTCTTATACCACCACTTATGTATACCATAAACCTAAAAATATTATCATAAACATCCTAAAAATAATATTTTATTTATTTATTTATTATATTATTAGTCATATACCCTCCATTCATTTTACTCTAAAAATAAAACATTGTTCAAAACATGGTTTGTTCACCACCACTTTTGAAAGAGTACATACGTTTTCTTGCCCGCCTTCAAATATGGTTTCATAAATATTATTATTATTAAATTTAGTTATAATAAGAATAATATAACATATGTAAAATTCGATAATGCATTAATAACCATATAGTTAAATAAGAAAAATATAGTTCATGATGGTTTGAAAAATTACAAAATTAATTTAAGAATATAATGATAACATCCATACCAAATGTATCTTTTATATGATGGAACACATATGGATACATGGACCAATTTTAATCATTCAAAGTATATGAATATTATTTCATTTAATAATTTTACCCATTACCTTTTTATATGAACTTCAATAGTTATCCATACGTGATCTCCCATATAACAATTAATCAGAAACCCTCAATATAAACGTATATAAATATTATAACATATTAAAAGAGTTGTAAATGGAAATAATATAACATTTTTAAATAAAATATATATGGAGTAATTTAAAATTTATTATTGTATTAATCTAATTTTTTTATTATAATGTTTTGAATCATTTTGCAGACTATGGTCAGGGATCTCTATAAACTGCCAAATTTTATAAGGGATGTTCTGAATATCTATTTTCTTCACATTAATTCTATATTATTCTAGGTATATATTATATAATATATGTATATGTATTAAAACTATATTAATCTTTTAATTTACATTTCATTGATGGGGATATACATATTATAATGGTTCCCTTCATAATTTCATTCGATAACAGAACCCAAATAATAAGAACTTCCATTTTTTACCAAATTTCATGCAGTACTCCATAAAAATATATAAAAATTCTTTGTTTCCTAAAATTAATAATTATATTAAGGTAAAAATGATTTCATTTATGTTTTTATTAAATCTATTATTCTTTTAACATAATTATTGAATATTTACTATTTTTTTAAAAATCCCAAATAAAAAGAATAATTTCAAAATTATTTCTACACATTATTTTATGTCTTAAATTCAAATGGAATCATTTTTACGTCATATTGTATAGTATACGTCTAATAATTTCAAAGCAAGATATATTCACTTATATTAAGGAATTAATTATGAAAATCTATTTTTATATCTTATAAGACGTGATTATGAAGCCTATTTCATACTTTGGGATCTTCTGTTACTTATATCTTATGTTTTATTTTGTTACATTGTGAACATATGCATGTACCTATTATATTGGTTATTTCCCAATAGTACTTTGGGGTATTGGTTAATGTTTATGTCTCATTAAATGATATCTATTTTATAACAGCCCAAGATTTTAATACATGGATATTACATTATTTTTATAATGAATATTCATTAAATTACACAAACAGATGTTCTAGGACTTTAATAGTTTAATGCCATATAAACATTGGAGTCAGAATCATCTAACATGGGGAAAGATCTTAATTGTATCCCAAAAATATCTTCCCCTTTATTACTCATACTTTAGATCATTCTTTATAAATTGGGAAAAGAAACATAAGAAAGGGTGATCTGAAATGATTAGTAAGGGTAAATAAAGGATAATCCTAAGAATAAAATGAATATTAGGGTATGAGAAAATGAGAATAACCTTTGAATAACATACCCATCATTTCATTGACCATAATTTTGTGTCATGACATAAATATTAGCAAACGATAAGACATGAATCATTATGGAATCAAATAAAATATCCCATGAGAACATAAAATCAACATAAAACATAGATTTATGGCATAAACATCATCTATAAAAATTTTCAACATGTATAAACTGAAAAATATTCACTTATTAAGTTGATTAAATGAAATCAATGAAACTCCATGAGTTTTTATTTTATAAAATAAAACTATTTTCGATATCATTTGCAATATGAAACATCGAACTCATACAAACAATGATTATTTAAATATGGCCATCTTCATCTTTACATTTTTTTTTTGTATTAGTAGAAAAAGTTAATTTATTAAATAAATATATGTTCTAAATATAGTGATAAATTATTAATAAAAAATCTATTAATTTCTGGAAATATCATATTGTTCTTGAAAATTTGTTTTCGTTAAAAATGATTTTTATTTATTTTTATGTCAAAATTTTTTAATAAACATTTTGAACATTAATATTATAATAAAAAAATAATGTTATGATATTATAATATTAATATTTACTTAGGTTGAAATTTTCTTTAGAGGATATTTATTTTTCAGTAAATTTTAAAAAATACTGTTTTATATAATACCCTCATTTATTTCGATAAAATAATCAATATAAAATTCCAAATTATATTTTTTATTTGATAAAAGGTAAAAAAATTATCCTTTACTCATATTTCATTAAATTAATTATATTTTTATCATCATTATACAAGATTTTAATATAATATTTTTTCAGAATAAAAATACATTTTTCAGAATGCTTCATTAAAAAGATTAATGTATCTCCCATTTAATTAATTAAAAAAATACTAATAAGATATTTTCTAAATTAAATGATAATATATATATATATGATTTTAAATTCCTAAAATAATGATTACTAGTATTATTATTTAATAGAAATTATAGTCTCCGTAAAAAATGTATTTTTTGAACAACCACATTTCATTATGAGTGTGGGTTTCATATTTAATCAAATTATTCCGCCTGTTGTAATTGATTATGATAAAATATATTCCATATTTGGATTCATTATAACTATATTATTTAACATGGTCAACTAAATTTTCAAACAATATGAATTGTGACTATAGAAAATATTAATTGACAAGGTTAAATGAAAATAGGTTAATTAAGGGTAAAAATAATTTAACAATGATTAAAAACAATGTAACCATAATATTATGGAAACTAATATTTCCTTATTATTTATATTATTATTATATTTTTATCATTTTTATTCTTACGTTAAAAATTAGTATGTAACCAGTTTCATAAATATTATACTTTGAAAAGATGAAACAAAAATTATATTTTTATGTAATATAAAATTTCAATTATGAAATTCCGTTTATGAATTAATGGATTTTTGAAATAAATTATTTTTCAATAAAAATATAATTGTTAAATAAGTTTTTAAATATAAATGATTATATGTTTTTATGATGTAAATGCAATTATTATAAGGGTTTGAAAACTATTGTTATCAAATAACACACTATTTCTAAATAAATGAGAATTATTGTTTTTAAATTGAATATTCCCATATTAATAAAATTATTTTTATAAAATTAGTATTATTTTTTGAATCATAATGTCGAAATTTTCCAATGGTCAATTTTTCATAATTTTCTAACGTGGTCTGATTTTCAAGTAAAAATTATATACCGTATAAATATTAAGTGTGAATTAGGAATTCATAATGACCCAAAAGGGATGTAATAAATAATATAAAGGTTATTAGAGATTAAATAAATATTTTAACATAATATGATTTTGATTTTATGTTATGGTGATTAATTTTTAATTCCATTGTGAATCCTTTAAGAACATTAATATATTTTAATGGTTTAAAAACATTTCTTTAAGAGTATGACTCATTTGCACATAAGCAATGGTATTATTTTGTTTTATTCATACCAAGACTATATAATATAAAATATAATCCCATATGGGAGAAACCATGGAAAATACCATAGAATGCTTTGTGGTTTTGGTTATTTTATTATATAGAGTACAAAACCTATGTTTGAAATATAATAATGAAATCTACACTAATTTCCAATATAAAACCATCCATGCCCCCATTTCTATTAATTAAAAATTCCTTTATCACATTATTATTATACTCTACACTCTCTAGAGTCCTCTTTAAATTCCCCAAATCACTTACGAATACTTTCCCATGTATTTGGAGTCACACTCTAATGTATGGGATCACAATATCTCTATTTTATTCACGAACCACTTTTATGTGAGGCCATTCAATTGCCATTTTTTCAGGTTGGGATATGTTCTTATATATAAACCATAAAATAAATTATATTTCTAAATTATGGGAGACTAATTTTGTTTCTAATTTTATCCCTCTCATTATCCTTTTTGTACACCGGGTACCATGCCAAAATTTACTAAGAAGTCCTCACCTTCACTTCATTATTCAATTTTATTTATTATCTTAGGCATTCTATTTCCATTTTTAATTATTGGGAAATTTATTTCCATCACCCTATTTTTACACATTTTATTTCAAAATTATTATATACCCATTTCTCTATAATCAACCATTTATGAATTTTTATATGATGCCATCATGCTGCAAGTGTTTCACTGTGCTTTTCCATGACAAAAGAATTATATAGTGAAGACCATACCCATTTATTATAAGGGGATTCACTTTTAAACAATTATACTTGTTTGAAATGGTACATTAATATATTTAATCCATATTCTATAATTTTTCAATGAAACATTATGATGAATGATTCCATTTTGTATGATTTATGTTGCACACATAAGAATTGGAATGAAAGGGAAGTGATGGGTGCGCCATGAATTCAATAGAATTCCAACGCATTTGTTAATGTTTCATCTCATGAGATTTTAGGTAGGTAAAGGGAGTGAAATGATTTCCTTTAAATTTATTTTACCAATATTGTGAATTTTCATTTATCCTTGACCCATTTTTATTATTTAGTGTTTTATGTTGTTGCAACGTTTCCCAAGTTATCATGATATATCATGTCTTATTGTTCATGTTTATGATTCTCAACCATTTTATACTCCATTTACATGCCTATTGTATAAAATTTATTTTTCTCTTCATTTTATTAAATGATTATATCTTTAATGGGATTTATAGATCACCAATTTCTGATTTATGTCCCCATGTTATCTAATAGAGTCTTAAAATCCATTAAATTTTAGAAGCATGTTAAAGAAGATTTCAATAATTTTGCTGTATCACATGTTAAATGTTATTCAATAGAAGTAATTCCTAAAGACACTATAAATATTGATATTTCAAGTTTTATTATGTGTAATATTATGTAATAAAACATTAATTGATGTGCATTAAATAATCTGGTTGTTTTAGTTGATAGAGAAGGAAAAGTATAGTTATTTTTTGGAGTAGTATTAGAAAATGATAGCGAAAGTAGAAGGGATAAGACTAAGTATAATAAAAATTAAAAAAATATTGGTCAGTATAGAATATGATTTTTTAAATAAAATAAAACAATGTATGTATAATAAAAGTTAATGTTGCTCTGGAAAAAATTTATATCAGGGTAAAACATGCAAACACCATATTGACCAAGACTCGATCAAGAACTAGAGAATGACAATATGCCTTGATGCAAACCTGGTCTGATACTCCCAGGAGATATTATTTGGTAAATTTATAATATCATTATGAACCAATATTTATGGAAAACAAAATCCCCATAATAATATATTTTATGTAATATATAATGGATAACTTATTTTGAAGTCTAGAAAATCATAAGTTAGGAAATAAACATCATTTATAATTTATTCATTTACGATCAATCCCAAAGAATTCATGTTATTTTTTACCACAAAGAATTTATTTTTTTCGATACATTAATATACTCATGGACCTTTTTTATATTACTCTATTTTAGTTCTTTGGGGTTAGTTTTCACTTTCGTGTCTAGGTTTTCACTTCCCAATAATGTTCTCATAATTTCAAACATAGTTATGCGATGAACTTCATACATCCCTTCCCTATCTTTTGAAAAAGATGTTTTATTATCCATTTCTATGATATGGGATTTAAATAAATATATTTCCACGTTTCAAAACATTTCATAAAATGTTCAAGATTAAATTGTGAGGAGGAAATTAATTAAATGGGGAAGAATGTAACACCCTGAGTTTTTTCCAAAAAAGGAACCTATGTTCGATAGAATACGCGATACAAAAAACTAACCCGAAACAAACAAAGATTATTTAAATATGATAATTTTATATTTTCCATGAAAGTTTTTGGTATGAGTATTAATAAATAATTTTTGGAATATATATTTCTTTAATATATTGATAGATTCTTCTTAAGTAATAAATTAATTTTTTAATGTCTTTTTATTCTTCAAAATATATAATCTTCAAAAATATTATTAATTTATTTTTATATTATAATTATCTCCTATAAGAGATAGAAAATTTATTTTATAAGACAAAATCAATTTTTGAAATTTTAAATTTGAAATTATCTCCTGTTAAAAATTTTGGTTTTTTAAGAAACCATTTATTTTTCAATAAATATTGAAATTTATAGTTTTATGAATATTCATCATTTCATTTGATAAATTATGTAATATAAATGTCTATATAATCTTTTAATTGAAAAAAATTGTATATTTTCCATTAGTTATATTTACTTAAAATAATTACATGTAATTCATAATTATGCTATATTTTTGTATAATTATATTTTTAGGAATAAGAATCCATTTTCAGAATGTTTTTTTAAAATTCTTAATGTATCTCCATTTTAATTAATTATAATAACAGGTATTAAAAAATTAAATAAATGAAGTTGTTATAATATATATATATACTTATATATCATTATTAATTTAAATTGATATAATTAAAATTATTATTAATACTGTTAAAGTGAATTCATGAGTTACATAAAAAATATATTTTTTGAAAAAAACATTTCATTATGATTGTGTTGTATATTAAATTAAATTATTCCCCTCTATGAATTAATATTTATAAAATATATTCCATATTTGGAATCATCATAATTAATATTATGTAATAAGATCAACATAAATGTTGAAGTACATTAATAGTAAATGTAATAAACATTAATTATAATGGTAAATGGAAAATATGTTAAATTAAGGTTAAACCAAGTAAGAGATATTTCCATATTAGAAGAATGAAAATCAAACTAAATATATGAAAATATGTGAATCAATATGTCACAGATTACACATTCTATTTCTGTAGTAATATTAATAAAAATATATACACATATAAAGCCTATATATAAGCACCGTCCAAATACAAACATACAATCCACTTACTAGGTGAAAAAAAGAATATATGTCTTATACAAAACAAAAGTTTTGATATAAATAGAAAGAATTATATATGTATATTTCATTTCCCAGTATAACATCTTCTATTCACTCCCACAATAAAAAAGTATCATATATAAAATTTATTATAAATCATTTTCAATTATATCCATATTAAAAACAAGGATCATGTCTAGTTGTCTCTGCATGTATAATCACAATGTGAATAAGAAATATTCCAATAATTAGAACAACATAATATATAAAAATAAAATAGTTAAGGAATAACATATAGAATGGGTCAATATAATAAATATCAGTGTTATAATGTGAATAAACCAGTGATATTAAATGTGATGAAGTTATTTATTTGAAGAAAAATAGTTTTAGGGTAATTTTATTGTTTTGGTTTTGTTTCACTCTTCTATATGTCACTTGTAACCATTTAAAATAGAAAATATATATTAGTGGAATAACCTACAAAAGTATAAATGAAACCATAAAATATAATATTATCAATTGAATCACACTAGTAGATAATAGATTATATGTGTTTAGAATAAATGATTATAGATATTTAGTTGTTTCCATAAGAAATGGATAAAATATATGATGGAGAATAAATGTCATACTATATATTTTTCAATGTTATATATAGATTAATAACCAAATTAAAGAATTGGTCTATGGAAAATAGATGAGAATGAAATAGTGTGTAAACCCATTGTCCGAAAAAAGTGGAATTCATGGTTATTAGAGGAATATATAACCATATCCACATTAAAAATAATTTTATATAATTTCTAAAAAATGAACAATATCATAATGAAAATAGAGGATTTTTAGAGAACATGAGAAATAGAAGAGATCTATTTAAATAATCTATAATATATTTTGAGACATGAAGTCCAAAATAATATTATTTAAATTTGGAATTTTATATGTGAAATGTCATAATTTTAGTAAATTCATGAAAACCTACATAGGAGTCTATCAGGTTCTCAATATAAGGCTCCCAAAAACATTAAATCTCCACTAGTGTCCACTACAACTACATCACATTCCACCACATACTAAAAGCACTTCCATCGTGTTCTTAATGAATCTCTTATACCTTTACCTAAAATATTTCCACTATATCTATTACAATCCTCATAAATCATCCATTTCAATTTGTTAATACTAAAACCATAGAATTATATAAAGATAAAACCAAAAAAGATATCAGTTATTAAATAAATAATTACTTAATAATTATGTGTCTGTGTATATCCAAATAATATATATTTAATCATATAATATTAAAATTTTATTAATAAACGATAATAGTACTATCCATAGAAATTCATGATGATTTTTTTTAGAAAGAGATTTTTTTGACGAAATTATGTATACGTGTAAATTATCATGAAACAATATTAAATAATAGAGAATATAATTGAATTTTTATTGAATATTTCCCAACTGAAAAATATTTTATGTCATAATAAATCCATGAAAAAAATACACTTATAAAAACAGTTATAATTTAGTAATATTTCTTATGAAATTACATATATAGTGGGCCAGAAAATATTTTTCCAAATACAAATATACTAACATTGAAGAACAATTCCCAATTGATAAGTGTTTTGATTTCATATCATATAACCTATTGAATAGTTATTGTAGTATTTATCTATTAAAATATTCAAATAAATAAGCATAGTTATTTTATTTATTTATATACATATATTAAAAATAATGGGAAATTTATAAAATTTAAATAAATAGATAATACTATATTTTAATAAACATATAATATTTTAAAAAATTATATTCATTGAATAATATATATTAATATAATATTTATTTGAATAAAATTATTATATAATACAACAATACAATTCCTGTATAAAACATTTAAATTTTAGTATAAAAAATTTAAGTAAAATAAAAAATTGGATATTTTTTATTTTAAAAAATCAAATAAATAATATTATGTGAATTCATTGAAAATTTTATGTAGTTGAACAAAATATATAGACATGTAATAAGATATTTTTTATAAAACAATTATACAAAACACATAAAATGAAAAAGAGAACATGATATATTTAAAATGAATAAAATACACAATATTTGTATTCATAGAACATATGTTCTATTATTAAACTATGTTATCTTGTATATCGTAAGTTCATAATTTTATTTTTTGAGCATTAATATATTGGAAAAAATATTATTTGTGTTCCTAATATATAATTATCCATAAAAAACAACAATTTTACATAAGTACTGACATGAAATTAATCAAAAAATATTTTGTTTCTAAAAAAATATATTAATTATCTAAATAATAAATATTTTACCATTTATAGTCAAATAAAAATAAATAAAAATGTTCATAATACATTTTTATTCCAATTTATTATGTATTTATATAACAAATATTTGTTCATATAACATAAATTGTTTTTATATAATTGTATTTCATGTCCTGAAATGTATATTTATTTAATATATGTTTAATATTATAATAAAAAATAATAAAAATATTCAAAAATGATTCAAAAAATGTGCATAGTTGAATTGGTTTATTTAGAATGTACATATATCGCAATAAAACAAAATATTTTTATAAAAATATTCCAATATAATTTTCAAAAAACACATGTAGTAATTTCTCATGAAATATTTTTTAGATTGTTAATGTTTTTAACTCATATAACACATTTAATATTTTAATAAAATTTAAGAAAAATTATTTTCAACATAGTTTTAATAAGTCTCAATACAAAGAACACATAACTAAATGAATATTTTTTTAGAAGATACATTTATCAAAACCATAATAAAAATGTTAAAAAATAAAATAATATTTTTTTTGATATATATTAAAAAAACAAGAAAGAAGCATATTTTTTCTATATGGGACACAATATTTGTATAATAACCATAATCATAACAATAACCATTTATACATAAAATATAACTGAATATTAGTATGGAGACTAGTCCCATTGTTTGTCCACCCAATTTTCTATATACCATGTGAGAATTTGGTCATACCTATGGAAGCCACCTTTATCTAGTTGTTTTATAGTGAATGGTACCCCCATTTTTTCAAAATAATATTAGGTAATAATGAGAAACACTTATGAAACTCATAAGAAATTTCATCAATCCATTGTCAACTGTCATTTTATATTAATTGTTATAAGATTATTAATCCCACCATGTGGTTCACCCAAGGAAAAAACATCCTATTTTATATTCATTTTATAAATAACCTATATTCATGGCCCTTATTAGAAAAAGAGAATCAAGGAACTCATGCAAGAAAAATATAAAACAAATTTCACTACCAATGAACCTTTCGAGATGATAGAATGCTATATTAGTGAAAAAATATACCCTTGAACGTTAGAAAATAATGATAGTTCTATGGAGAAATAATTTCCAAGAACCACATATCATGGGTAACATAATTATAGATTTTCAAAACATTAATCTCTAGATTTTCCAACCTATCCATCATAATTAATTATAAGAAGAATTTCATATATTAAAATATAATATTTTATATTCATCACATGCTCTAAGATACCATGATTCACAAAGAGTTAATATTTTTAGGTATTTGGGTTGTTTAGATGATATATAAATGAAGTTAAATGAATCTTGTAATACCTAGATCATCCCGATGATAAAAAATTAAGACACAAGAAAAAGTATAAGGATTCCTATAAAATTGATGTTGATATGTCATGGACTTTTTCTACATGGGAATAAAATCATGATATGCTAACACATACCATTATTCATGTATTTGGATTACATTTCATCAGTATTAGTTAGTTTTATAGTACCCATTCCCTTCAGTGTAACACTCATAAGATCTATTGTTCCCTCTCTCTTGGAAAAGTTTATCATCTTAATCCATCTCTTTATATGGGTTGTAACACAACTAATTTTTAATTTTCATGTTCCATATATCATATTTTAAAATTTTCATCATATTATATTAGTCTTTCCAAAATTATGATTAATTACTCAATATGCCTCAATCTAGAAAAATCCATGCCTTCTGACATCCTTACTCAGGATAAACATGTTATTCCCGAGAAAGATTGTGTAGTCACCTATGTGTGGGGGGGGGGGTGAATCATTTCGAAATTTTTAATAAATTAGTTTAAACATTTATATTTACTGATCACTATTCCAATATCATTTATCATTTATGAAAATATAAATTTATGGTAATAAATTCCCTCACCACATTCATACTACATGAATATTCGAGCATGAAAAGTCACAAGACAATATATTTTTACATGATTTGGTACAATATGGATTCCTAATAATTTATATATATTTTATTTTATTATTAGACATAATTATTCAATATATTAAACAATTAAATTTAATGTTTTATCATCCAAAATCACTTATTACCACCCAATAGGTTCTTTTTGTGGGATTAATCAGTTTATAGTCTCTTGAAAGAATCATTTTAATGGAACATACCAATGTATAGTGTGTCCTCCTAAGCTCCCTTAATATGATTTTCAAGATACTCTAGATGGAACCACATCACTAAAATGGGATCTTATTCCTCAATGAATGGGTCTTAGACTACATCTTTATTCTATAAAAACATGTCCATCTACCTTATAAATAAGTTATTGTCCTAAAAAGTATGATGATATTATAAGAAACGAAAATTTTACTCCATCATAATTCTACATGATACTCTAATTTTTTTACTATATTCATTTTAATATTCCTAATCATGTTCTTTTATATGATCATATTATAGGACTTTTTCTTCTTCCTTATTCCACATTAATTTTTTTTCTCTTCCTGGATTCTATAAAATTTATAGATCAATAATAAAGATGTTTAATATTATACTACAATATAGGTTCTGGCTATATATTTAATCTGTTTATTCATCTTCCTTTTATAATCCATTTTACATGAATATTATTTCTGTAATTAAACATTGAAATATATCTTGATTTTTGGATGTATGATCTTCATGTAAAATATCACTAAATTATTATATTTAACTCGTACTTTTCATTTAACCCTTGATATATAGTTGACATATTATGGCATGGTATTACCTTTATGGTGTGAGTGCCTCTAAATTAAAAAAACAATCTTTGGTTTAATTTATATTTCTCAAAATAGCTTTATGGTGGGATGTCCATATCCATTGTGTAAAAATTACATGCTAAATACTCTACTTAAATAATAATTACCCATTGAATCATTGTGATATAGTATTAATTTTATAATAAATTCATCACCACCATGTTCTATCTTTTAAATATAAATTTCTTATAATCAATTTCTAGAAATATCACAATTTTAATATTGATTATTCTTATATAAGTAATAAAAAATATCTCAATGGATATCTTTAAAACGTTTCCAAATATATAGATTTCATAAACTTATTATTATATTATGATATTTTTTTAATACTTATGAACTATATATGGTTTTTTCCTTAGACACATTTCCTCTTCAGTCTTAGAAAATTTCTTACTCATGCTACTGAAGAAAATTATATATTCATTAAACCATATTATACATCATGTAAAAGAATTTTTCCACTATATATTTTGTAAACTTAAAATAATATCATGAAAAAAAATATTCCTTTTAAAAATCAACACATATCATTAAGATATTATGGATGTCATGATGTTTTATTATGTATTATCATAAACATTATTTATTCTAATTAATATCTTATATAATAAAAAATTATATTTTCCTTTGTTAATTATTGAACACTCATAATTATATATATTAAATATTATCGCATGTATTTTATATAGAACAAGATGTTTTTTACATATAAAGTTTATTTATCTTTAAAAAAAATAAACATTTCATTGCTTTATCAAATTATCACATTAAACTCTGAATTATTGAATTATTGTAAATTATTTTAGAATATTTTCAAAAATATTAAATATGTATATAATTATGTCTAAAACATATAACACATTATTACATGATTAGAGAAATATTAGAATATTATCATAGATCTTAAAACTGTTTTCTAAGTATCCCACAATTTAAATGACCTTTTTATAGAATTTGAATTAATATTCTATATTTCATTGATTATAGTTTGCATCATTTTCTACTCTAGCCACACAACTAGTTTGATAGTTCCATTATCCAATAGATACCATTTTCTTTATACAAATACCTTCTTGATAAATAAGCATTTATAGTTTCTCACACATCTAGATATATTTTTTTCTTTATCCAAAAAGATCAATTTTATCATCAATGACAATACGTATCTCTAAAATACTTTAGAAATAATCATTTAATACATCATAAAACCAATATAAACATATTTTAGATATTTATTCACTCATTAAAGTCAATAAATTATCATTATTAATAAATCTGTATTCAATATATTTCAATGATATTATCATTAATCTATATTTAGGACAACTAAAAGCTATAGTTTCATCATGATTATTCATTTTCATTAATTATTAATTCTATATTTTTTTTCATTTCCCAATATTTATGAGAATTATCTCTTTTTTCTTCATTGGGTTATTCATTATCAGTTAACATCTAAAAATATTTACTTTTAATTCCTAATAGATATATTGAATTCAAATAAAACCAATACTTTTATTCATCACAAATAATTTAGATATTGAGTCTCCCAATTTGGATTTGTTGTAAATACATATTTTATATTATTTTAAATATTTTTCTCACCCTTATTAAAAATAAATTAATTATTTTATTAGAATGGAAAAAAATGCCATTTAGTGACTTCTTCGTTGATACTGAACAATTTTTATTCTCCCCATTACCATTCTATGTTTTAGAATAATATATTCAATAACTTAAGGGAAATATTGAATAACATTTACCTTTTAAATTATCTATTATTTAGCTTCATGTATGTCTATGTGATTAATTATTAATATTAAAAAAGTGACATAAACTCAGTCAGGACGGCTGTCCATAAATTGTTTAGTATATTTTACTGAATTCAAATTTCTATTTCTAGGGATTGTATAAGTAGATATAAAAATATAAAATTTTAAGAAACATTATCAATCATATTAGAAACATTAATGTGGTGTAACATATCTTATTTTATTTTATAAAACACATACTCTTTATTAGATATTATAATTTACATAATCAAAAAAAGGGGTGAGAAAAGTGATTGTTTTAACGTAAATATTAAATTTTAAATAGGCACATAGATTTATAGATTCACATGAAATAATATCATCGATCATATTACTCATCTTGTCATTTCCCACTCAAAGGACGTACTCTATTACTAATCATCATGGATATCCTTAATTTGAATGCATAATAACTATATTCTATGTGATTCTACATTGAATAATTATATGGATTAAATGGTGAAATCCTCCATAAGAGATTATTAATTAATAAACATAGTTTCCAAAATATCATTGTTCTCCAATTGGAATACTAACCTTAATTTCTCAATAGAATTTAGAATTAAAAAATTATTTATGGAAAATATGGGTTCCTCCCATCCTTTATAGTGAAAGAACCACGGTAGGTATTATCCTAATTTACCTATACACAAATTCAAGAACTATTTTTTATGAAGCTCATCATTGAAGGATTTTTCAGGTATATTTTTAGTATCGTTTGTTTCAACCCTTTTAAGAGACTTCTCAAAATATTTATATTGGATTTCATCCAATAAAATATTCTTCTCATTGAATACATGAAGTAATTATTTACATTTTTACAACAATATTCATTATTCTATAATTATCATATAATTTTCTCAATATCACATGATGTGGTCATTTATATTTTAGTTTAGTCATCACCATTTTTTGTATGAAATCCATTAATGTAATATTCTTGAGTGTACTTTTCTCGAATATCATCTTTTAATTGTACACAATCATGAAAAATAATAGTTTTGTTTTTTCCACTTATGATCCTTTTATCATCTTTAATAAAATTATTTTGGCGCATGATTAATATATTTATTCGCAAACCCCTAACTATTGTGACATCTATTCTTTCAGTCCCTATATAATTTAGTAAGGAATTAAAATCTATTATTTCAGAGTAGATTTATCCTTTTCTACAAACATTTAATCTATATATTAGGATTATGATATTATTTATATTCACGCCCCCTTAACCGATTAATTATTGAATTTGTGGTTGTTGATTAATTTTTCATGTACTCAATGTCTCTATTTATTAATGTTGTACAAAAAAGTTAAATTAGACCCTTCTTGTTACATGTTACATAAAAAACAAAGGATTAAATTCTCAATGTAAAAAAATTAGCCTATAAGGATAAAGGTTTAGTATAATTCCACAAAATAATCTATAAAATTTTTACCACCATGAAAATGTTATTTCTATTTTTACAATAATAAAATTTATCATGCAATTTCAAAATGAAAACCATTTTGAAAAACATGATTCAGTTTATAATTTAAATATTTCATATTCAAGTTCACAAGAATATGAAAATAAATATTAATTATAATTATGTCGATGTATCCAAAAAAAATAAATATCCCAAAGGTAACATGGTGAATATATAAATTATAGTCCATTTAATCACGCAACCAAACAAGGTCTGAAGTGCAACAACCTCGTTCCTACCTGTAATTGTCCATGGGCCAGTGATATTCACCCAATAGCCATATAACACACATGTTAGGCCTTATACTAATGTACCTAAACACACATACACATCTATAATCCCATGTAATATAGAAATGTAATAAAATTTAAAATCATGAATGAATATATATAGGATTCCCCTATCAGAGTACAAAAACATGTATTGGAAAGAAATGGTTCATATAAAATACCACAAAAATAAACTAATAAAATTGAACATAAAAAATAAGTGTATTGATATCAATGTAATCATATGGATAATCCTTGGTCTGTCTCTATCACTAATCATTGCTTGTTTCGGGTCCCTCTAATACTCTATGAAAAAATCTTTTGTCATTATGAGAGACGAAATGTGCTGGAAAATCCCATTCATGGGTGAGTATAACAATACCTAGTAGGACACCCAAAAAACTAAGAATATAACATCATGAAAAGGATAAGTAAAGAACACATTATTTAACAATACCCATATATACAAATAGTAAAAAAAAAATCTCTTATATGATCACAACCGTACAACCATCCAAGTATTATTGATCAATCATTCCATATAACACTCCTAGAAGATGAAACACTCATCTTGTAAAATAATACTGATGGAATCCATATAATTTTTCAATGTCATCGAGTCATTATATAATAATAACACATTGACAATTTTATGATAATGATACACAAATTATGATCACATCCAAGGCCATGAGGTATAAAAAAACACAATATG
Source organism: Viscum album (assembly GCA_963277665.1). Lineage (NCBI taxonomy): Eukaryota > Viridiplantae > Streptophyta > Magnoliopsida > Santalales > Viscaceae > Viscum > Viscum album. The sequence goes on along the minus strand of OY728135.1, from coordinate 790,715,467 downwards.
AAATAAACTAATATCTAGGGGTCAACAAACATGTAATACTATTAATGATGACCCTAATAACCCAAAAAATAATATTTTGATGATTGAATATCTCACATCAAGCCTCCTGAAGTTAATCTAATAACTCTATCTGAACCTGATGTTCTTCAGATGGGATCACCATTCAATGTATTATACATGACTCCATACTAAACCCTCAGGTAGTGGATGAAGGGAACATAACCTAATTTCATTACATGAATTATAGGACAAGGTATTAATGAAATTTTCATATTAGTACATGAAATTTACTAGAGGTACATAATTAATCCCTTTATCTCAAAGTCCTACTCATGTATTGTAACAACCCGATATTTTATGAAAAATATTCTTTTAATTTCATTAATGTCTTGTGTTGTATTCTACACCATGATTACCTTGCGCTATACAAAACACCGTATTAGCTTGCAGTATACGCAACACTATTCTTGGATCGTGTTACACACAATTTTGATAATAGTTATTCTACGCAACATTGAGTATATATATATATATATTCAATGTATAAATGAAATATGGTTGGATTATGTTATACGAAACAACGAAGGATTCTTTCACAACACGCAACCCTGACTTGGCTTGCATTACACGCAATCACGACCTTCCTCGATAGAGTGTGTTGTACGCAATACCGGGTTTTAATAAACAACGAAATATTATTATAATATTGTTATGAACTAGACGTTATGAATAGTGTTAACTATATTTTGAATTTTAAAACATTATTATTCATCTTACACATTTCTAGAACATGGTATAAGAACAAAATAAATATTTCGGGTAAAATAAGTATTTTTCAAAAAATGCAGTTTTGCCGCCTTTTAATGGCGCACCAACTTTAAATCTAGTTTTTGACATGTTTATAAGTTCAATTTGACAAAATAAAATTCTTATTTTAAATCAGGATATAAAAATTTACATTAGATAATGTTTTGATATTTTTCTGATAACTTTCATATTTTAATGAATAGTAAAAACACGCTATATTTTAATTAAAAACAACTTTTTTAATAATAATATATTATGTGGTTAAATTATAATATTGAATGGTTTTAATGTATAAATAGAATATGTTTTTACCATTTAATATAATGTATGTCATTAGCATTGATTTTACCTTGAATTCGTAGGTTAAATCAATTCAATCTTTTGCAATGTTTTAAAGAACAACCCGTTTTCTTTCGACAACGGGATTAATTTTAATTTAATTTCTTCATCTTTTTCATATTGAATTTGGAAAAATGGATTCCATATTTGGAATCAGTGGTTTCAAATAATGTTAATAAGCTACTTTTTATTTTTGGGCATTGTGAATATTAACTACGGTAAATTTTATTTACTATAGTTAAAGGTAAATCAGGTAATTAAGGGTAAATATAAGATCATAAAATTACCCTAACACTTGGAAAAATGCTATTATATGGAAAAAAGTATTCTCATATAACCTAAGGGTCTGATTATATTCATTTTATGGACTTTTGTCCATGAAAATAATTTAATTATTATTAAAACCAAAGAATGTGACAACATGTCACTTTCTTAAATCTTATAAGTATAATAATTTTAATTTAGTGATAAACTTCATGAAACGTAGAACCTGAATACCCTCCAGAAATATAATACAATTATCTACATCATAGGAATTTATTTAGAATTTTTAGGGATTAAATAATTATCATTTAGTATGACACAAAGATGATGCAGTAATTGTCTTATTAATGAATTATTGACATAATTGATGTTATAAATGCCCAAATAAATGTAATTTGAGACTTTTTATGACTTAAATTATTTTTATAGGTTAATATGACATGATATTGTTTATATAAGTAACTTTGTTCTAACTTATCATTATGTTATGAATTTCATAAAAATCATGTACCAAATAGTGTCAAAATTGACATAAATTAGTTTTTAAAACAAATATTATATTATTAATTGTTATTTAATTACTAAAAATCTAATGTTCGGCCAAATAACTTATATAAGGATAGATATATTAATAATAAACAACTTATGGTTCGTTTGTCTTGTTATGGTAAGTTTATTAACCATATAGTGTTAGAAAACAAAAAGACACGGTAAAAGTTAAATTATTTAACTTAGAGTTAAATCTAATTGATAAGGTTACAAAAATAACCTAAACTTGTCTAAATCCTATTGAATGTTATTCTTCCGACCCATACCCACTTTATATTCGAAATAAGACCCTTTGGAACCATTATAATCCGAATTTGACCTGAATATAAAATAATATTTTGAGATATTCCTAAGGTGCCCCTCTCCTCCCTTATAAAAGGGAACCTCCTCCCTCTACTCCTCACACCAATTTGAGCATTCAAGCTCGGCCAAACCATGAATAAATCTCTTCTACACTTCCCTAGTATAATACTAGAGGTTTTGGTCTTCTTCAAAGACCAGCCTTAGTTCTTTAAGTGGAGGTTAAGAAAAGGCGCGTCAAAAAGAGGTAATATCGATTACCGATCTTTTTCCATTTCTTTCATCTTCCACTTATTCTTATTTAGTTGTTTAATTATGAAGTAATAACATCAGTATACCTAATATACTTATATGTTATTATAATTATGAAACAACCCTATTTCACCATCTATCCATCCAACGGAAAAAGAAATCACCGCGCGTGCGTACGTACGGAATACCGTCTCCACGCCGTGGTGTAATCTATTTTCCGCCACCACATTAATTGGATGGGTATAATTGTGTAATTAGTAACAATATATGATTATTATAAAGTGATATTGATACTAATATAGTATAAATACACTTCAACACAAGTTTACGATCATGAGAATGATATCATCGCTCGTGCGTACGTACGGACTACCGTCTCCACGACACGATGAGATTCATTCTCCACATTAACCATTCATGAATGATTATAAAGTATATATAATGAATAATAATGAAATATATTACATGTTAAATCTACTGGATTTATGTATATATATATATATATGTATGTCATCTACTTACTTCCATTCAAGACAATAAGGAAAGGAAAACAGCATTCATGCGTACGTACGGACTACCGTCTCCATGAACGGTGTGATTCATTTAATTTATCTATCTATTATATATATATATAATGAATGTATATGATATATAAATCATTTTTTATATTCTGGAAGTATGTGAATAATGATATAAGTAATAATAATGTCAAGAACCACAAGTCCAAACACCTACGATAAATGAAACAATTTTACCCAAAACGCTTCTTTAACATGGAATTTACAAAAGAACGGGTAATATAAAGTCATAAGTGAACCATATATGATATCATAACAATGAATATGATACTGTAATAAGTCAATGAAATTATTTAAATCATTATACAGGAGGTTCGGATACGTACAAAGCATATCGGACATAAGGTAATGGAAATATCAAAATCTCATTTTTATCTGAGATTGTTTATACATTAATATTTATTGGGGTGTATTTTATCATCCAAATCCATGTTTCCTCAATATGTAATATTATTTCCATCCACCTACAATTTTTTAAATACAATTTTACCCTTCGGTGAGTTCTTAGTAAAGGATATGAAAGGAATCTTTTGTCGTTTTTCATACGAGGTACTTTTTGACTTTTTTGACAAAAGTACGAAGAATGTTTTTTAACTTATACGGCATGAATGGATTTTTAAAAAATTATTTCCATGAAGCTTCCTTTACATGTTTTCAAGTTTATTTTTAATAATCTTCTTTTATTTTAAAATTGTATGACATGTTATGAAAGGATAAATGTTTTTGATGTAGAAAGGATATTTTCCTCAAGAATGGAGTTCAAGAGTTTTATGAAAATTATTTTCCATCTAAAATAATATAGGGTTATTTTTCTATCCCAATTATTACATGTATTTTATTATTTTGTGATGGAAATATTTTTATGAATTCCTTTATTTTATATGAATTGTTTTATGATGTCATGTTGTTTAAGAATCCCATTTTTACTATAAGGGTTATGTGATGATGTATTATTTATGATTTTGTGGCACACATAAGAATGGTATCATTATGAGATGGGTGGGACCTATATCTCCCTCCAATGCATTGGGTAAAGATTATATATCTCATGAGATAGACATGGTTGGAATGGTAGGTTATACCGGTTCAGTGAAATAGGACTGAAACGAGGAGTGAACTCGGTTCAGAAATGGACTTTGTATACTAAGATAGTCTTGGAAATGAGTCTTGACTAATAAGAAATTATTCTCTATGATTTTGTTTGTATGACACAAATTTTTTTGTTTTATGTTATGATTATTGGGATTCCATTTCACTACTATGATTTATCCCATGTTATGAAATTATGATCTCTTTTGCAGGTTACGATTTCCAAAAGATATGTTCTTATGAATATGACGTGATTGATATTTCTTTTGTTTACCCTTACTGAGCATTTGAGATCACCCTTTTATGTTTTCTTTTCTTAGGAAATAAATAAAGGATTTAGGTTTAGAAAAAAAAAGAAGATCTTTATGGGAGATGTTGAAGATCTTTCACCACGATTAGAAGATTATATTCTAAGTTTCCAAACACACTAAACTATTACGGTCCTTGTGTGTGTGTTTTTGTTATGTACTAAGTATTCTGAAAAAGTAATGTAATGTCCATGTACGTCAGGCTTCGGGTCTCTACTTTTATCATATCATGTTCCCATGTATTTCTATTTGTATAGAACATGGATGATGCCATGTACTCCAGATCATGTATGCATCTTATTACATGACATGTATTAGCCTATGTACTCCTGTTCATTTATGTGTATCCTCTATGGTATACATATAACCATCTGGTAAGGCTCACAATCTATGATAAAATTGTCATATTCAATGTGATAGTTGTCACACATCGTGTGATAGTTTTCTTCTCAATAAAAATATATCATCATACAATTCTCCCACATGATAGTTAATTTAATATTATATTTTTTATAATATATAATTAAATTTAAATCGAGGGTTCTACAATTAAATTCACCCACAATGTTGTTTCCTATAGTTATCTTATTGATTACATTTGGATATGGAAGATCTTGTTTGACTATGCCTTATTATCACTAGATTACTGGAGATCACCCCACGATTAGCGTAGAAATAATCCGTCGATCTATGCCATCATAAAATTATAAATATATAAAGAATGGGTTTCCATAAAGTCATGTACGATTGATTATAAATCACCATATCTCAATCCCATCATTAATATAATCCCAGATCTGTGACATCAATTAATTGTTCCATGAAACATGTATGAGGCAGTTGATTTCTGAGTATGTGTAAAACCTCTAACTATAAGAATTAACCATTAAAAATGATGAATCTGGGATGATATTAAATAAATAAAATCATTTTTAATGGAATAAATATAATGTTGTTATTATCCTCTAATATTTACGATAGAATGATGAATTATGATATATAACATAATCACTAATAAAATCAACCAAATTCAGATAAATCAGATTCGTACACATAATACACATGATCCATTAATTAGTTCATTAGTTTATTAGTTCTATTTCATCATCATAATAATAAAAATTGGATGAAAACACAATAAAATTTCCTACCTCAATATGCATAGATTTTGATGTAGAACAAATATGTCTTGTTATCATTGAAGAGATCCTTGAATTTTGAGGGCATAATGATCCTTGACCTTTATATGATCTAATGTTATCCTCCATAAATTATCTCATACAATGTTCTTTAAGGTATATAGGTTTACCTGAAAATATATGATAAATCGTCATGGCCATATATATGGTGAGGATTCCAGGATTTTGTGCCAAAAAATAATAATGATATTTATTTATTTTATTAATTCATCCACATCTGTACCTTATCAAAAATCCTGAAATTAAAAATGATTATATCATTCCTAGGGTGAATCCCACACCATGAGCTGAATCAGGGCCTCATATTTCTAATCCAATCCTTTATTTAATAATCATTACAATTTTTTGGAAGAAATTTGTATGTGTGCTATTTAATATATTTCAAAAATTAATTCAAGTCCATCTGGGCCTCGTATTCTCACAACGTCATAGAATCTAACTCAAAAAATAATCCATATAATGTACTAATGTAATTCATGGAAAAATTATTATTTTTACATTCTACCCACCTAAGGTATTTATGTCACAAAAATCAAAAAAAAATAACACACAAAGATATTTGGGTACTACACATGGATTTAGGTCTCCCTCCGCAATGTACTCATATTATGATTCTTATGCTTCCACTAGACCCAATATAAAATAATATATCACCCATTTTGGATCCTCTCACACTAATCATAAATATATATCAGATTCTGTACAATAGAATAACCATCCTCAATGTCTAGATCATTCTAATCAAGAAGATGCGAAAGGCAATACATGTACCTCTTAGTGGGGACACATGGAAGATTTCATGTACCTAGTCTAACTTGGGGGACATAGCTAAGCTGTACATCACATCACCAATTATATGTGATTTCGTAAATGGTCCAATTTATCTAATAGATAGATTACTACACCAATAATCCCTCTCATTACCGAGGTGTAAAGTGATCATAATGGTCCGAACTCCTCATAGAGGAAACTCCATAGAGGCATACTATCTCATTTTTGTATGAGTATCCCAAAAAATCTATTTTAATATTATCTAAAATACAATTAAATGATATGACTTAGTGAGTTCTCATTAGATTACCTAGATGGAATCCTGTCCCCTAGATGTATGTGATTACCCCATAATGAAGTCTATAGATATCTATCACCATTGATACCCTATATCCCTTAGTGTTTGAGAAAAACCTGATAGATCCCAGTGCTCAGCCATGAATTTATAACATGTAAGGCATCGAGACAAAAACTATGAAACAAACAACTTCATCCATTTCCACCAAATCAATCACTAATAGTTTTGGTACATTTTTTCCACACATGGATGTACTGATAAGGTTGACTTTTGAAACACCCACAACACATCCTCTGTCAGTGGAACCGGTACCATAAACCATGAAATGGAATGAAAGCCAAGCACCCCACCAATAGAAAATCCATCTTGAAGCAAGTCCATTGGATATATGAGTAATTAGGGTCTCACAATGTGTATCCTAAAATATCTCCTCCACATATTTTGGTTAAAGTGGATGGGTTATAACTATCATTTATAAGTATGTTGTTCCATCCTCATCAATAAAGGATATCTATTATAATTTCAAATGATCTGACACCTCATTCAGAAATCATGAATAATATCTCATACTAATATCATTTTCTACCACATTTTACTTCCTAATAGTATATATAATCAACATGTAAAAAACATGGAGGAAATTTATCCATAATCTATTCCTCATGTTGAGATCCTTATTATATAATATAATATTGAGAATATTATTGTGAGAATAGATGATAAACTGCTTTCCCATCAAGTACTATCACCACATCAATAGTGTAAATACCACCACTATTAACTCAAGATCATATGATGTGTATTTTTGTTCATGGTGTCTCAACAGACATAAACCATTGATATTCACCATATTTTTCTTCATAATACCTTTACCAATCCTCATATCTAATGCATCACAAAACCCTACATACTCAACACTCACCTCTAGAAATATGAATATAGATGAACTCATAAAACTCTTATTAAACTCCTATAAATCCTACATGAACATCTTTATCGACAATAATGGATACCCCTTTCGAGATAAATATTTCAAGATAGATGATATCCTAAATAAATTCGATACAAATCACTAATAGTAGCATGCCATCCCAATGAATATTTATTCCTCCATCATGATCTTGGGTAGATCCAATGTTAAAACTAACCTCGATGTTATCTTAGTTCATTGCTACATAGTCTACTGAGTTAACCTGTCCATGAATGTGGACTAGAAAAATCTATAACTATAACATCTAGAGACACCGATATTTATTATGATCACTGATTATATCTAGAAACATCATCGAGTGGCTCACAGTCACATATTTATATGTCAGGTAGATTAGGATATAATTCCTAAAGACCGCCCTAATCTAGTCTAATGATTGTTAAAATTTCATATTCATAAGTCCCGATAATACTTATGGGAAGTTATTGATATTGAACAACATAACCATGTATTCATAGTGACTATAAGGATAGTGGATATACATGTTCATTATATCCTCATCACATACTCATAGCTAGTGATATCCTTAATCGAGAAAAATCATAGAGAACCACCAGGTCCCTCTTAACTAATCAAAGATTACATAAATACAAGGATGTGGAGACATGTTCTTTATAGCCAATGGGTTTTGGCGATGAAAATCTACACTCAACCGCATGATCATGTCCACCTTTTATGTACTCAATACTAGGTCTAACTGAGTTAATATTATGGGTTATACGAAGACCATCTTCTGCATTTCCTCCAAATAAACCCTCAGGATGTGAAGCTCTATATGGTACATTTAATATAATGTTGTAGATATCGGGTTCATCTATGTGTGTAGATCAATATAGAACTATATCTATTGATAGAGAGGTAAGTTAGGATCGTCCTCATGAATAACATACTCTTAGTCCTCCATCACTATATAAAACTGAAATATCATAGAATCCACTAGACTATAGGGAATGATTTCTAATTGGTTGTTAATCTGAATCAACCACCAATGATAGAACCTATCCTCCTTTTTTTGGGATTCCTTTTCACTAACAATTGAAATCATCATCCCGTTACTCTGGACACACCACAACCTCCACCTAAAATAGATAATCTTGGAATGAACCATTTATAAATAGTCCAAAGATAAGATGAAATCGAAAGGACTCATCACATAACAAATATATCCCAATTGAAAAATTCACATCGAAGTGTTAGGTCACATTGTCAATAGAAGTGCCTTAATCCTGAGTCACCTCCCATACTAGACATGAAACACAATTATCAGACCAAGGGATTGATTGGAATCTCTTTGTATGAATCAAGAGAAGTGTAAAAAATGGAATGGATTACACTTATGTGTATTAGTAATGAATATAAGGGAGATAATAAATATATCATTTCTCTTATCCTTTCAAGAGCCTATGGGTTGTAGGTCTCGACCGTCTGCAGCTGCCTGCACCGATGTTTCTATCTCACTAATCCTAGTGAACACATCTTGGGGGTGGTGCTGGAAGCAATTCATAACTTTTACACCTCTATCATATTTCCCATCTCCTTTGGAACTTCCTAAACTATACATACCAACCTACTCCTTCCAATACCTCTACCTAGGAATCCCATCCAATATTTCTATCATAGTCATACAGTTTGATGTGTAATCCTACGTGAAATATCTCATATCATCATAAGAGTAGAATTTCCACTCCCAATACTTAATATATTAGTACACTGAAATAATAATCATAGAACCACTATACTTGGATCACCTCATGACACATATCATATGTTTTTGTCCCAAAGATTCTCATCGAATCCCTACAACTGATGTCATGGCTCCAATGTTCCAACTAATGGAAACAACTATCTGTGACTTCTCAGCCCTGATACTCTTGAGTAAAAAATAACTTCCAGGAATCAAATATTATATATGAATTCATAGAGGTATCATGTTGTCACATATGTCTATATGTGGTACTCACTTTAGGGTCCGATTTTAAAAGAACTAATCATGCACCATGACTATTGAGCATCGATATTAGTCAGTGAGCCAAGAGCAATACTCAGTCACAATCGTATTTCCTTACTGAAGATGTTGAATACATTATATTCCAACATCCATCAACAAAAATGTAGAAAAATACAATCTAAAATGGATCTCAATCTCAGACCATGAAAGAGACTCATCATCATACAGTTATGCAAAAAAACTGCACCATCACCCTATAGATCCATGGGGATGGGTCACTATTATGACCAACTTCTAGTCATCTAGTGTCCTAATATGATGGACGACCCATGTATCTTACTTAAGACAATCCTCATCAACCTGTGGGTTTTTCTTGGGCATGATCTAGAGGGGTCTATAACACTAAAACACTTGTGGTGTTATTATCCTTCAAAGTTCATATGTTAGTACTTTTTCTATCATATGTTTCCTGAAAAGTGATGGTAAGTGCAGTGGATCACCTAGGGGTAACACCTCCTAAATAGGTCCCTAATTCAAATCCTCATCGATTAGGGGATGATAATCATGATCATGTTTCTAAATGTTAGATCGAAATTATCATTGTGGAATCCTGAAATAGAAAAGATGTTATATAGTTAATGAGTATATTAGGAGAGATAACTCAAGAAGGACATGGAAACCAAAACCCATTCATATATGATTCTTGTAAAAATGTTTTCCCTTCAACCAATATCTATATGTAAAAAAGTTAAAAGGTAGGTGATCAGATTCAGAATGGATTGATACGTTGTCTTTCACACCAACATTGGATTCCCTAGTGAGAGACCTGGAATAAAAAACATCAATCTATTTCCTGAAACCAATATCACAAACTCTCGTCCTATAATGAAATGAAATACATTTATTTCACCTTATTACAATCCATCCCAATAGTGTTCTAACCAATTATACCACATTCCCACCTCGAAATTGACCATCGGCTGATTGCTAGCACTATGTAAGAATATCACACCCATGAAATTCCTTATATGCATCTACTTGTACCCACACAATCATATCTAATCTCATACATTTATGAAATATAAATGAACTAATAAAAATTCACACCTGCATCTATAATCTAACCATAAAAGTGCTAAAAAGCACTAGAATTCAAGGGAAAAAATATAAGATCACATAAAATATATGATATGTCAAACTAGAAACAATTGAAGAGTGATGCAGTTAATGTATCCATAGGAACACACCTTATTTTGTCTGGGTCACTATGATATTTCTAGCCCTGGTCCCTCTAGGACTCGATTAGAAGTTTAGACATCTAAACAATACAAGACATGTGTTGAAAAATCCCTTGTAGTAGTGAGTATAACAATACACTAAAGGACACCATAAAACACTATTCATATAACACCAGAAATAACATGTATATTATCACAAGGATATTTCATCTACAAATATAAACAGAATGCCCAAATATAATAATATTAGACACACATTACCATTTACAATCACAACCAAATGCTATCATAGGATTCCTACTCAAATTTCCATAAAACACTCCTCTAGGATAAAAAACTCCAAGAGTCAAATAGAATATATAGAATCAATCTAAGATTGCATGATTCTTGGGCCTCACCATAATAAGAACACTTTGATCTTCTGAATAGTTTGATACATATATGAGAATCACTCCCATGGCCAGGGGTTATATGGACAACCCAATCAGAATTAACCCACTCTGATGGAGATTTACACACACGTAGTATTGGTCATGACATTACCAAGAACCCCATATAGGAAAATTGTGATGATAAAGGATCTCACTCTAGGACCCTCAATGTGATTCCAACAACACTATCAAAACATGATGTTCTTGAGTGGTAATCAACCTCCCATACATAGGATTCAACTCCATTTAAACCCTCAGGGAATAAATCAATGTTATGGGTACTAAATAAACTTTTCTAGGATGAAAAAGAAAACGAATCCATTCCTTTTTCATATATGTACACATTGTGTATAGGGATTATGTGGAATTTCTCTTCAATACCAAGATCAACCTATGTATCCCGACATGTTTGATTGTTTGTGTCTAGGTACAATACATGAACAGCACCGCATACTCTTGACCCTGTATGTGTCTGAGTATCTATAGTGTTCAATACCATGTACTTCTATCCCTATTAGTGTATCTTTTGAGGCACACATTGAGCCACAATGAAAGGGTCACACCACATTTGATAGTTGTGATAATCCATGTGATATTTTTCTTCTCGTAGAAACCCTCACACTAGACAGGGTGTCCCTCTACATGTTTAGTTCCAAATTACATTACGTTTAGTAAGTAAGTTCAATAAACATGTTGGTTATTCCTCAACATATTCCCAACCCACCATCCTATTGGGTTATGCCTCCGATCTCACTTGTAGATCACTAATTTAGTTTGAACGATCCTTTCCAGTTCTTGATCAACAAAGATCATGAATCAATTTTCCCAGAAATGGATCATCTAGTTACACTATCATGAGAGTCCAAAGACTCTAAGAACACGTTTCCCAAATTCTATCTATAATCGATCTTCTATCATCATTTCTCAATTAAATTGTTGATAAAAACCACAATAAGTAGTTTAATTCCATTTCTCCATGAAATTGGTTCACAAACATTGTTATACAAGTATTTATAAAACCATGGGATAAATTAATTCCAATTATGAATGAGGAACAAGGGAAGAAATTAACACAAAATAATTTTTCGGAATAGACCACGACCAATATTTTTGTTAACCTTGAATGATTCCTGTTATAGTGATGAATAGATATACATAACATAATCATTAATGAAATTCCCCAAATCTAGATAAATCTATCATGTACTCCCAATACGTAGAATACAAAAATTAGTTAGTTATTCGATTGATTAATTTTTTTTGTATGAATAATAAAGCATGTTTAAATCCACCTAAAATGGCATCCGACCTCGAGGTGGATCGATCATGGAAGAAGAATAATTCTGTATTGTTATTGTGGGTGAGATCCATGAATTCCATTTTCGGAATTATTATTGATATTTATCCAATATGATCTCACCTTCCAAAAATAAAATCCTAAAACAGTCTTCTAGTTCACCATGGTGATGCGTCTAATTTGGATAAATCCTCATAACTATATATTTATATAGGATTAAAGGTAATTTTGTCAAAAAAACATTCTTAAATTATTTTATTTAGTTTTAATTCCTTCAGGACTGTACATTATCCAAAATCCCTTGGTAAAAAACATGATATCTTTATATAGGAAAATATCATACCCTCATATCATAAGTAGAATTATATTTTTTATTCGAGCCTCCAATTATGTGTTATTTCACATTTTCAGGAAAAATATTCTTTCATGATCTTTAATATATTTTAATATTATATTTCATGGCTAAAAGGGACTTGGAATCTCTGATTTTCCATTCTCCTTCTTCCAAATGTAATCCATACAATATTTTATTGCAATACATTGAAAAATCAGATATGTTATAGTGAAAAATGGTTACTGATATAACAAAATCCAATTCAAATACCCATGATTCAATATATAAAATAAAAATAAGTTTGAATATAAAATAGTATACATCATATAAACCATAATGTATGAAACATATTGGGATCTAATCTATGGAATATGTTCTAGGACAACGAATATGGAAATACTGGGAATGATGAATCCTACGATATTGATTCCCAGTACAGGTTTTCAATATAAACCATATTCTCACCCCAAGGATACTTGATGTTTTCATGTGATAGGTTTTAACAAAAAATGGTTGATAACATCATGAGTGAGAAATTATTGGGCCTTATTCTAAGGTAAATGTTCCAATGTTCTCGTTTTTACCAAAACAAAACATAATAAAAAATCAACTTTAAAAAAATATTTTCACAATAGAACTATCACAACTCCAATATGTTAGATGAACATTTTATGATATGAAAAATTTATCAAAAATATTTTCAAAAGTGAATCATTACCACAACCATGCCATGAAAATACATTTTAGTAACAAATTTACTATATTTGGATTTAATAAAAGAAGGTGAAATAACTATTTTAAAGAAAACCCCCTTTAATTTTTTTTTTAAAATAATTAAAGAAATAATATTTGTTACTTCTCCCATAGAAAATAGTAGTGTTTTTCATTGGAACAACCAGTATTTCATTATACATAATAACTGTTTTAAGAATCATCATAGAATAAATATCAAATATATTATAGAGGCGGATCAAACAACCAATGAGGGAGAGAAAACTATAAAATTAAAAGAATTTCATTACTCAATATACAGGGAATAACACCCTCTGTCACACGTTCTCTAGCGTTACAACAAAGAAGAAAAAAGAAGAAGTCAAAGGATCCAAATATCCTTTTATAATTGCTAAACACCCAAAATCTCTTAAATATGATGAAAAAAATATTGGATTGTAATGTTTTAGCTAATTAAAATGGAAACAAATAATGTGATTTGGTCCACTGGATTAAAACCTCAAAGTAAAATATTTCACATAATTTATTATTTTAATTAGATCCTAAATGAAAAGTGTATAAAAATACTTAGAGAGATTCATTTTTTAAATAAGATATAATAATTATGTTTTCTGTGATTACGAGACATTAATATGGATTAAAAGCATTATATAGACAAACTGGATGAGAAGAAATAAAAAACTGGTTTTTTATTTATTATTTCATAAAAATAGCACTGTGTAATGGTAACATCACTTTATCCTTAAAAAATTCTCATGAATCATTTATGGCTATAGGGTTACCATTAGATAACCCTTATAATGCAGGAGTTACTATAACAAAAATCTATATTACCCATAAATATAATTTGAAAAAAAAGGTTACCATTACACAACTCTTCATATATTTTTCCACCACACCATGTACACTTACATAACCTTATCAAATAATATGTTACCCATACACAATTCCCACCTTACCCTTATATCCTACATAACCTTTCTCACATACCCTTACATAGTTTATAGATTACATTTATACATACTTTACAAAATCGATGATATCCTTATCCAGGGAGGGTTTACCACTATGTATAATTTTGAAAATATAGGATAAAGTTAACTAGAATGAAAGGGATTCCCTTATAGAACCATGTTACAATGAGAGAACTTATAGAAAATTCCTATTTTCTTTACACGACTCAAATATTACCATTTAAAATCCCATATAAAAAGTTAAATGTTTAATAACCTTAAGAAAGATAGAATTTCCCTTAGGCATCCCAATGAATCCTCTCCTTAACATTATGCAACTTTTCTAAAAGTGGAATTTCCCTTATTTCACTCCCAAGAAACACCCTATATAATGCTAGAATGAACATATGTTTATGTAGGGCCTTTTAAAAGAATAGTGGTAACTATAAAGATACAAATTATTTGGTTTTCAATTTTTGAGGACAAAAAAATAAAACACAGGGAGTTCTAATTATTTTTTTTAAAAAGGTAATTATAATAAAATAGTGAAATAATAATCCAAACCCTCAATATTGGATTCCCCTACAAAGACACTAACAATTTAAATTATCAATGATAGATTTCCATTTTCACATAAACAACATTTTTTTCCAAATTTTCATGGATATCTCATATTTACTTATGCAATATGTTGAATGGAGAGTGTTTTTTTATACACAATATGTACTTTTTATATTTTTTATCTTAATAAGAAATAAAATAATGAAGGTTTTAGTATTAATGTCAACCTACTCCCATTTAAAACTATGTAGATAAAAAAATTGGGAATAAAAGACATCATCCCAATATACCCTATTCACTAAAATATGGTTTCCTAATGGAAATGAGATTCAGTAAGAGATATATTTTCATTCAACTGATCCTCCAACAAAAAATGAATGTAGTTTTCATAAATTTTTAGTGGTTCAGAACTTCATCTTACCCTTTCTATGATAAACTTTCCATTCTTATAACCATAAAATAAGACTTAGTTATTCTATAGAACATTCACCTACCCATTACCAATAATAATAAGAGTTATAAGTCCTTCTATAAGATACTTCACATTGAATCACCTTGATCATTGAGTTTTTAAGATATGGATCCCAAAATCTAAAAAAACATTGACTTTAAAAACTAAATATATATAGCAATAATGAATTACTACCATAATCATCTCATTGGAATAAATGAGAATCCAATTTCAGGAATCAAAATATAATGACAAGAATCACAACATGTTCCGTACAAGGATTTTGTGGCAGTATAATTTGGAATTCCATTAGTTATTTTTCCAAATTACTTAATGGAATGAATAAAAAAACCCTAAATAGTATGGTCTATGGTGTGACATGACATTTATAAGAGGGAGGGCATCATGATATAACGTTTTTAGCAGATTGGATTGCTCACCCACTATCAATGATGTCTCAAATCATGACACATATTAGTAACCCCAAATTATTTGAAACAAATATTCCTTGATTAATGTCCAATAATCTCAAATTTTTAGATCAAATATAACAAAAAACTACCCCATAAGATAAAAGGTATCACCATGAAACCTTATCAATAAACATGTGAACTTCCCACTATAAAATATCACATTATATTGCTTCCCACCAATATCCACTACATTGTTGAGATGAAACTAATTAGTCATAGAAGAACTATGTATCTCACGAGTTGAGAACACATGAACATCAAAGCCTAAAATAAAAAATATCTATGTTATTACAAATATCCCCCTAAGGATTCCTCATCCATTGATTTTTCATAGTCTATTTTGGTTAACCCCTATATTATGTGTCTGCGACCAAACCTCCAATATCAAGAGTTTACATAATATCTAAATAAATGATCTGAAATCACATAACATATATTTTAATAACTATTATCATATTACATTCGGTGTAATTACCCTTAGTAATATTATTATATGAATAAATCATAAATTATCATTGAGGGATTGGTGTAACAATGTTCTCAACATGTAGAACTAATATCAGATCTTGGTCAAGAGTGAATACATCCTTTCCATTATGGTTTAACTAGTGAAATATTTAATTCACAACTCATTTTCTATCATCCAGATACTCCCCATCCCCATTTCCAAATCTATATATTATTATAGTGAAACCCAATTTTGATTATCATGAAACAACATTATAGGTGAAATTAACCCCAATTATAGCCTTTAATGTGATTTTTTGGTTCTATATTATCCAACACAAGCCTATAATGATTATGAGGACCTAACATAACACTACCCACAATTAATGTTGAATATAAAAATGTGAAACAACAAGAGACGACATTAAAATAAGAGGTAATTAACAAGAAAACTAAAGCTTCATATTTTATACAATGAAATCCCCTATGATTTTGACATATAAAAATGAGAATCAAACATGATATCGTAAACTGAAATTTATGAATGGAAAACCTAGTTGAAGAATATTAAAATAAAACAACCCCAAGAAATTTAAATAATTGATTAATCAAAGATACTAATTAATGAACAATATAGAACAATTGTTCTACCATATCTCACTTAATTACAAAATAGTTTCAGGAAAAAATTGACTCAATTATGAATGAAATATATCTTGAATTAGGTTATGAAAATTAATCTATGGTAATTATGTTTTAGGAATCTCAAAATTATATCCCATATTATACAACTGATAACATAATATCACCAATGAATCTATTTCTTAATTGACCATGAAAAAAAAATATTACCCCCATCCATATACCCAAGGATTACTATTGTAGGGAACCACTCCGAAACCAATGTAATTGATTTATACAAAAAAATATCCAAGGGAAACAATGTTCAAAATGTAAACCATAACAATGAGGAATAAAGGAAAATATTTTTACTATAGCTCTAAATAACGCAACCCAACAAAGAAGTTAAAATAAAACCTAAATATGCATACCCCAAATCATAATATAATATGAAACTATAGATTTTAAAATCAATGTTATCAAAACACAAATAATTAGTTGTTAATATGATTCCATTCATCCCAAAGGACCCATTAAAACTAGGAAAATGGTGTTTAAATGCCAATAATACCAACTAAACATATAATTTCCTATGTTCATGCCCCAAAATGACATCATATTTACATACCTATAAATCTTCCATCAATAGATCATCAAGAGGGAATATAATATTTCCACTATATTAAGATCCAAATAAATAATGAGTTGAGGTAAATGAATTTCTCTAATGGACATCATTGAAATCCAACTCTGTACCTCCCCATAAGAGTTACGCATACCACATAATTGGTGGTATTTATCTAGGAAAGTAATTTACATCACAATATATAACCCATTAACAACATAATGGTTCAAACCATACATATATGTCATCAATGAAATTATAAATTTTCAGAGAGGTTTGAAAAAAAGTTCTCAATGAGACGAAACTTCTTAAAAACAATTAATTTTAGAAACCTCCTAACACCATTTTATAAGTATTTTTATATTTGTTTTCATAGCTAATAACCATCTAATACAATAAAATTGTACCAAAAAATAAGCATATTACAATTAATTAATTACATGATGAATCCATTCATTGTTTTCAATCTATATATTTAAACATAATTAAATATCCTCTGGAATCAAATTATTAATGTGATGATCTTCAAAGTGAATCCACCATTCATGTTATAGAACTATTTTTCAATAAAATATATAATATTATTTTATTTTAACATTTCAAATTCAAAAAACATTTACCCCAATATATTAAATATTTAAAACAACCATGTATTTTATATAAAACCAAAACCCACCCCTTTAAGATCATAGTAAACATCATTTTTATTTACAAATTTTTATATCTTATCAAATATACGCATAAGTGTAGATAATTTATTTAATGGGTTAATTAACGTGTTAGAAAACCCAACAAATCTAGGATTCCATTAATAGAAAAAAATTTATAAAAAGGACCTAAAATCCAAGAATTATGTTATAAATAAAAAATATAGCATCAATGATTAAACAAAGAATATTTTTCATGAAAATTAATTTCACAAAATAATATGTTTATATCATCCCTTTGTAAGAAAATTATTCTATAACTATTTTCAAAGTGATTCATAGTATGACCATATCCCATGATCCACCTTGAATAATTTCTCATTAATGAGAGTTACTAAAAGATTACATGAATCAAAATTTGTAAATAAAATATATTAAATGGAGTTTGATTCATTCCCCTCTTAATCATGTCAGTGATACCCATGTGGTAACGCCCCTAAATTCAAAAGTGAGAACATTGTATTCAATAACATGTATCACAAGAAACACCAAGAGAATAGTGGAATATAAGATCCTTTGACTTTTGAATATATTTAGTATATTAAATAAATTAAATCTATGATATATCTTTTATTTCATTGGATACTTAGTTATGTTATGTTCCACACAAACAAAGACATTCTTCAATAGCATATGTTATACACAAGACTGAGTTTTATTGAATAATACTATTATTATTCAATGTAATAATATATAAAACAACCTAAAATTTTAGGTAATGAATAAGATTAAATAAATTATTAATATAGGTTTTTTATAAAATATAAAATAAACTCATTTGTAAATAATTTATTATATATGAATATAAGAATCAATTGAATATAAAAGAAATGTTTTTATGTTCATAAAGGTGTTTTATCCGAAAAAATCAATTAATTACAAGTATTTAATGATACAAATGATATATATATATATATATTATATTTAATAAAATATTTCTAATATTAATATAACTAGTTCAAAACTCATATGCTTAAAATAAATCCATTTTGTTGTTAAAATATGTATTTTTCTAAAATGAAAATTTTTCCACCTTTAATGGAAAACCTATTTCCAATTAAATTCATGGAAAAAATAAAAAAAATTAAAAAAATCATATTTATTGAATTTAGAACATAAAAAACATCTTCTTGTTAAATTTTGGTATTTTTTAGTGAGGTTTCATTTTTTGATGAATAGTGATAATACAGAATTTTAATTCAGAACTACCATTTTTATAATTTCTTTATAAAGATATATGATATTTTATATTGATTTTAAATTTTATTTAGAAATATTTCAAATCTAATATTCCAATTTAGTTTATTACAATCAATTTCTCATTGAAATTGAATATAAAACACATTTAGCTTTTGAACATTTTACCTTGAAACCCTACTTTGTCGCTCGGTCAACAAGATTTAATTTAAACCGAATTCTTTAACTAATCTGATTTTAATTTTAAAAAAATTGTAAAAAATTTGGATTCAAACTTATTTATATTTCTAGTAGGATCATATTAATTTTTTAAATAGATTACTCAGAAAAACAATTAAAATAAATTGTAGCGATTAAGAGGGAAAATTCATTAAAAATTTAATAAACCATAATATTAAAAAAAATGACATTAAAAAAATTTTAAACCCCATTTTACGTTCATATTTAAACCCTATACTAATTTGGATAATATTTGGATCATTATTAGGGTCACATTTCAGAGTATAAACATGGTAGGAATTATCTTTTTTGAAAATTCACAATAATGTCACTCCCCATTCACCATAAAAGGGACTGAAAACTATAACTTCCTCACACCCTTCAAGAAATTTTTCTCACCATAAATATAATTACACAACATCCCAATATATATCCAATAATAGTAGAATCCTCACCCTAGTTATAAGTCTATCAAAGGATTCCCATTAGTGTAAACCAAAAGATGAATCCTAGATAAGAGGTTACATCCTCCCCCCTGATCTTTTGATTTATTTTCAATATACACCCCTAAAATCTACTTATTCTACAATTATATAAAATTTTAATTGTAATAAATATACTTATATGATTTTATTATATTTTATAGACCTATTCTTACATATAAATACATTTACTGGTAGATGAGCATACCGTTTTGTAGACTGGTGAACTACCGCTTCAAAATACATTATTGTTCATTTTTTCCTTCACCACCAATCATGGATTGAAATTAGGATGGAAAAAATACTACAATTTTATTTATATTATACTTATTATATATTTATTTTCCATTAATTTTTATATAGCACATAACTTAATTATTTCAATTTTGTGGGAATATGATAACATCATTTGTGGAAGTCTAGAGTACTACGTTCTGAAAGTGATATGATTATTTTACACTATCCATGGATCATAAAAAGATTTGTTTTAATAAACATATGTGAAATATATAACATAAAAATTATAATTTAATTTTAATATACATATATATCATTTACTTTTCATTCTTTCAAAACGAAAAAATGGATGAAGTGTTTATGCATGCGTACGACCTACCGTCTCCATGATCGACGCAATACAATTATTGCCTCAAAATGTTATGGATTTCTATAAATAATTTTATAATTGATATAAATAATTTAAAATAAAAAAATTTATTACATTATTTATATGATTAATTCATTATTTATTTAATAGTAAAAAAATGAAATGTCAATATAAACTCAAAAAAGGCCATTAATCCCCAAAATAGTGAAAATAATGAACGATTATTAACAAATATGTAATAAGATAGTAAACGAATTTAATTTATGATATTATAAATATTATAATGGTTATATTATTAGTTATTAACTTGTTTAAAATCATTATACTATAGTTTAATTAAGGTTCACCCAAAAGGTAACAGAAGGTAAATGATTATTGTCCAACTTTTAATTCCTTGAAAAGTACCATGTTTTCCACACATATTTATTTTTTTGGTTTATAAAATGGAACTATTGTATATTATATCATTAATAAAATTAAATTAATTGTATATTGAGTATCAATTAGAACTATTTCTTCTATTAGGATTTTAATTAAAAGATACCATGTTGGGAAGAATTTCGTAACACGATTACTTTTCATTTAGTTATATTAATTTCTAATTGGTGATAAAATAATAAAATAATGAGTGTAAATTTTTATTAATATTAATATTTATTTTTACTTATTTTATGTTGATTTATAGTTGAAACACATTATCTATTTATTGATTTATTTTCACTTAAACATTATGATCTTTTTATGTATTTACATGACAATTTCATTTAGTTTTGGATTATTTAAATTTTTCTTTATATCAGATGAATATATTAGTTCATTGATAAATAAATAACACCATTATCATATACTATGTTTAATAATTACCTTTGAAGCTAATAATACTATTCTTATAGTCATTGGTTCTCAATATATGTTTTAGAAAAAAAAAGCTTCATTTCTCTCTTTAGGTAGATAACTTGTTTTCTTCCAAAGAATATATTTTCTGAAAAGGATTCCCAAAATAATTTAACCTTAAAATATTTATTTATGAAATAAATTTTTATCCTTTTGTGTTTAATAAATATATGTATATGAATCTTCTTGCCTCTTTCAAAACAAGAAATTTTTCTGTCCTTTTTTACCATGTAAAAGTATTGTTCCTTTTAGCTGGTATGTGATGTACATATTTACCATCTAATATTCGAAGAAAAATTAATTTTCTTGTTTAAAAGGATATTTTTTAAAGAAATTGTATTCATATGTTATTTTCAATGGAAATAATTTTCATGAAAAAATCAAAATAAAAAAAATAATTTCTTGATGATGTTTTTTCAAATAGATTTTTAGAGTATTTATATTAATCCAAGAAAAATCGATTCTTTTATATGTCAAATGGGATTTGTTGTAATTATAAAATAAATATTATTATTTTGTATGTTCTATGATTTATTTATCCAATGATATTATTAAAGTTAAATTCCTTTTTTATTGTTAGTCCCCTTAAAATATTCAATTTTCAGTTATCATTGAACATTGTATTTACCCTAAATGCAATATCAATTTTCAAGGATGTGTATATTTAATAAAAAATATAAAAATTTTATATATTGTGTTTTATTTGATATTTATTTTATTTTATTTTAAATAGTTATAAATATGTATATTTTTTAGTTATAAATATTTTATAGAGCACATTCATTATAAATTAAATCGGTTTTTCAATATTTATGGAATATTTTATAAAGGTTTGACATGGGTTGGGTACCATTTAAATTAATCCCCTAGATTCATCGGTTTTCCCATGGGATAAAATTAGTTGGTGAAAAACCATTTGAGATTGTTTCAATATTAGATTTGTTTTAATGTATTGTGTGAGAGGTCTTGAATGTATCCTGTTAAAACATCTTATGAAAGGTTCTAACGATACTGGTACAATGTACATATGAAACAGGAAATACAATAATTAAAAATTTCTTTAATTTAGATTTAGTTGTCATTAACCAAGAGAATTTTTTATTGGACATTAACTATGGATCCATTTAATTGTCAATTCATTGATTAAATGCATGTGTTTTTAGTTATATAACTTTCCATATAATTTACTCAGTTCATTATATGTTATTTACTATATAGAATGCATTCTCAGTTACTCACAATTACATATTTGGTATAATAATTGATTCTTTATTTCCTCCACTTCGGATAAACATTATTAAGCATTTTAGGTCACCCATATTTTGATACCTTCCCATGGAATCCAAGAAGTGTACCATGTTACAGGCCGAAATCCATGTAATTTGATGTACAAACCATACTTGGAGGAGAATGAGAGATTTCTCTCATGGCTCTCCCAACTATCCTCTCTCCCTCTCCGCCCTGCCTAGGGCTTCCTCCTGAAACCCAACGATGCAGTCTTGGAAGTACGTCTGATCACTTCTCCTTACTCCCCTTGTACTCTCCCCTTATTTTTCCACATTCTCTTTCTTCCTTCCTAGTTTTTAGGATTGACATTGGTGACTGCGTTAGAGCCCTTGGCCACTCCCATAATCTTACCTCTAACTCCCTTGTGGCTTTTTAGGGTGGATCTGAAGCGGGGTTTCTAAAAGGTTTTGTGATCTCGTGGTTCGGTGGCTATCGGTTCTCAAGGCACTCTGGTGTCAACTTTTATTTGTTTTTGGTTTTTTACCTTTCATCCCGGCGTCATTTGGGTTCCTCATCCTATTCTTTCCCTGCTCTAGCCTCATGTAAATCTATGCCTCTTCGAGGAAGATTGGGTGCATGGTGACATTGATGTTTTCAAATTTGGGTTCGAATGCCTTCGAGGTTCTAGACGTGTGTCCTTAGTTAGTGGCGAGTCATAGTTTCTATTCCACAAGGTGTTAAGGGATGGTTTGTGGGGTTATTTATTTCTGATTTCGTCGTCAAGGTGGGGCTTTGGTTGTCTATCCCCTCTGGTTCAGGTGTGGCAATCTCATCAACTGTTGGGATCCTACATTGGCTATTTTGTTTCAGATGGTCCTTGTTGCAATTTTTTTTCTAGATTTGACTCTCTATGGAGGCTTTTGTGTGAAGAATATGTGATGTCAAGGAATTAAATCTTCACCAGCACCCACGGTTTTTTTAGGTTTGTTTCAGTTTGTTGTGAAGTTATTTATCTTGTATGATGGGGATCATTTATGGAAAATTCTATGGTGTGGTTTTGATTCTCAGAAAACCCTTTCCAGCATTGGTCTCCAGTAGTGCTAGGATGGCATTCGTCTTCAGTGGTGTTAGGATGGAATTTATATCTTGTGGTGTTAGGGTGACGATGACGACAGATGGTCATCAAGAAGGCTATGTCATGACTTTCTCTGAAATGCTAATCAGATCTCCCCATGTTTTGGATTTAATTCCGATTTTCGTATCCCGCCTGATTTAAGGTTTAAAAAATGTCTTGGGTTCTTTGTTGAAGTTTGAATTTTTTTTGGGTCAGATTTTCTTATTATGAATTTTGTGTGTGCTATATTTGTGCGGTTCCCACTAACCCAAAAAGTGGTTTATCTTGAAAATGAAAGAAGAGGATTTGGAAAGAAGTGTTCCATGAATTATATGGAAGGACATACTTGATGAAATAATATTATCATAAAAAAATTTATGTTTTATTTAGTTTTTATAGTTGTAATACAAGACTCATGTATGAATCTAGATTACCAAGAATACATGACTTTTCAGTCATTTGAGATGTGATTTAATTATATCATAGTCTTATTTATTACCAAAACCTCATCAGCTCTGTTTATTCTAGGGTCAGGACTCCAGAATTTTATTATATGAATTTATGTCGAAACATTGGGAACAACAATTTAAAAAATATATATTTGAGAATATAACCCTAAGAAAGACCTTGATAATGTGTATATATGATCAACTGATAGTTTTGGTAAGGTAGAGATTATGTACGTATTTCGATAAATACAACCCTATCTTGATTCATTAAATGTACATAGTTCTTGCATATATATACCTAGTGGTATTAAATAAGTGAAGGTGTGTCATTCCGGAATCGATCATAAATTGTTATACAAAAAAGGCACCTTACTACGCACATGGTTTGAAACATTTCGTGGAAATTCATAGGATAATTCAAATTCTCATTATAAAATATTATTAAGGATTTTAATAAATAAGGATAATGAATAACCTTGGTTATACATGGAGTTTCATTGATTCTAAATAATGTTTCATGATATAGAAATATTAAAAATGTTTATATAGTTTTTCCAATATGTTAATTAAGTTTTAAAATATTTTTTTTGGTTTTAGGAAATTCCATCTTCTGAAAGTTAATGAATAGAGAAAAGATGGAACTATATAAAACTAAATGGATGTGGAATTTATGTATTGGGGTTTTGTCGAAAAACGTTGTTAAAAGTCTATTTTGTGACTAAATTTCAGGGATAGATATCATATTTATTTTTTAAATTTTATTAATCTGGTTTCAGAAAATGATGACATGTAAGTCGGGGGACATCCCATCATGTCCAAAATGTCTGGAAAATTTGAACCCATCACTGATAGACAATAATGATTTAATTCCAATTACTGACCTACATAATGTGATTGTTAAAATATTATTTTTAGTTAAAAATATGATTAATACATATTAATGATGAACATGTTGTATTAATTTTTATGATTAGTGGAAAATTTAATAAACATATTGTGTTTAAGGAATTGTTAGAGAAAAATGGAATTACATTTCACTCTTTTTTGTGCATGATGATCTATTAAAATTATATTTTAGTGAATAAGTAATTAATATTTATTTTTGGATATCCAATTCTTTATGTGATGGATATATTAGAAATCTATAAAACCAAAAAAAATTGGTGATTCTTATATGATAATATATAAATTAATTATATTTTCTTATATACTTATGGAGTAGAATAATTCATAATCCATGGTAAGAGTATCTTAAAACAAAAATGATATCCTGATACCATAACATTTGTTGAACCTATGGTCTTTTAATCATAAAATATTTATGAACATGGGATGATAAAATTCCACTGATCATTCTATGGTTTGTTATTGAGGACCTCAATCACTCCCTAGAAATATTTACTCTTTTCTTTGAAGTATATATATATACTTGCCAATAGTTTTCTTCTACCTAGAGACCTGGTTATATGTTAGTTCATATGAATTTTGTAATTCAAATTATATCATTTATAGATGATGTTTTATGCACTATTCGAATGATGTGGGATTTAAAGAATGTAACTATTAAATAACATAATACCATGGTCAAGTTTAAATTTCAAGGACACAATTTAATTTTGGTTGGGGGATTTTGACACCATGAAATTATATTTTAAACAAATTGTATTCAATAGAGTGTATGAAACAAATCACCAAGAACATAAAATAATATAATACCCCAAGAAATTATAATTTATGTACTATTAAAAATAAATTCAATCTGTGATATAATATTTAATTCATGATATACGAATTTAGCTTTCATTACACACAAAAAATTCTTTCTTCGACAACATTCATTACACACAAGTATGAATTTTACCGAATATTAGTAAAATTATATAATATAATAACATGTTAAAAAGCGGTTAAATTAGTGGATATTATCATGACCCGTCCCCTGGGGCCCATGCCTTGACTACCCCAAGCCCGCCTTCCATAGGCCAAGGGCAGGAGACTAGCACCAAAGGCGTAATTCCCTAAATCTGGGAAGGCTTTGCCTTTATAAATGTAAACACACACAACAGAGCCCAAAAATTGATACAAAACACTAAGTAAACCTATATTGCAAGAAAGTGATGAAAAGTAATGGGGCATGGAATATATGACAAACTATAAATTAAAAGGCACTGGAAAAAAAGGTACAACTGAAGAAAAGAGAAACCCCTACTAGATCATCCTCTAGGATTCCTAACTGAAGGGTAGGTACAGATAGCCTCCTCAACACTCTACATCTGTCAGTCTCCTCTGGGTACTGACTCGTCATGAGGTCCACCTCCGGGTACTGTCCAATCCTAATACTTTCTGCCGCGGTCAGCGCTGTCCATCGTCCACATCCAACACAACGAGGCTTGGGTATAGCCCGTGTAGGGGTGAGTATAACGATACTCAGTACGGACCCCGATACCCTCAACGTCTATCGAAATGCACCAAGGATAAACCACATAGTATAAAATAGTGAATAACCATTACTTAGGTATAGGCCAATACATATACCTATGTTATCAAGTAATCCATCTCAGTCCTGAGGTTAACAAAAAGATACTGAATCAGCTCACACAGGTATACATCTTATGTAGAGAGATAGAGAGGATCAGATGTAGCCACTGAATCAACTATTTTGTCGAACCCACATAGAATCTAGGAATAGAAATCAGAACTATCGAACCCACACAGGATCTAGGAATGGTAAACAGAGCTATTGAACCCACACAGGATCAAAGAACTGTAGTCAGTGCTGTCGAACCCACATAAGATCTAGGAACAGTAGTCGGAGCTTTCAAACACACACAAGATCCAGGAATAGTCGTCAGTGCTGTCAGACCCACATGGGATCCAGGAACAGTCGTCAATGTACATCCATCCATGGGGTTCTTCACAATGAATGATTGATTGCTTGTTGGTCTGATCCTCAAGCCATGTGTCTCAAAGGTCCGCCACATCATTGGGGGAAAATCCAAGTGATATGTGTCCAAGACACAGATACGAGATGACCACTATATTTTCCAAAAATATACACAGCGTGTTGGAATAAGGAACATGTCGTGTCTTCAGACCTCGGGTACTGCTCATGTACAACGGCTCATGTCAAAAGGATGGTCATGTAGAAAAGTAAGTACACTATGTGTGGTATGGTTACCCTCCATGTCTACAAACCTTGGGTAGTTCCCATGTGAAACGACCTATATCGTAAGAGTGATCAGGTAGAAAAGAAAGTATACGGCGTGTGGTATAGTTACACGTCGTGTCCAAGCAATTGGGGTCGGCTCCGTGTAAGCTGGCCATGTGCCCGTACATGGCCTCAACCCGTGTTCGCCAACCCATGTAACTTTTACATGGGGTAGCTCATGCCACTGGCCATGTCTGGCCATGTGGTGGAGTACATGCCCATGTACTCCACCCCGTGTCCGTGTATCCCTGAGATATAGGCCGAGTCTCATGAAGCTGCTTCTGCCATTTTTTGTACGTAGTACATGTCATGCCTCATGGCCGTGTTATTATGCATGTGTCCTTATATTTCCCAAAATACACACCATGTCTCACGAATCCGCTTCTACTATTTTTCACAGAGAATACATGTCGTGTGACCAGGCTCACATGTTGTGTGTTACTAGTCTTATATTTGAAACTATAGCTACAGAACGCCTGTATTACACAGCGTGTTCGTCAGCAGTATATTCCGTGTATTCTGGAATTTTCCAAAAATGGAACCTCCGACCAGCGTGCCTCCCATGAAGTATGTTCTTCGTTCTGATAGTCAGTTCATCATAACACATCAGACACTAGTTTTCCCTGATGTTACATAGTAGTCTCTGGCGTTTTTGGGCCTCCAATCGGCTCCTGAAAGACGATTTGATTCACCGACTCGAAGAACGGTTGAGGAACGGTCCATCCCATTCCGATTTGATCTGTCACCCTCTATCTTCGTTGCACCTCTGCTAGGTCGTGGTTTTATTGGTCTTCAATTTGGGATCATTTCATTGCAAAAAGGTCTTTTAATGATTTTTTGTTCTTCACCCATGAAGAACGCGAAGAACACACCAAACATTCACAAGAACGATGTAGGGATCGGGTCGTGTTCATTGGGCTTGGTCCGTCCGCATTAGTTTAATAGCTAGCGGGTCAAGAGAAACAATAATGGAAGGAAGAATCAACATTTCTCAAAACAAGACACACCTATAACATATTTTATTCATCGGTGGAGGTCACAAGGTAGGAGACAATGCCATTAGGGATAGACGGACGTTGATGAGCAGGGTAGGAAGATCGTCGTTTGATGATGTCCTACGTTAGTTGCCTCTGAAAGGTGCTTATGATCCAGATCAGGGTTGGTTTCTATGTTCTTCGATCTTCGGTGGTCATTCTTCATTTTAGAGGATAAGTTTATCTAAGTTCTCTTCCAACCACTCTCCCAAAAAAGGAATGGCCAATATAAATTAAATTATTTTTTAATAATTTAATTTGAATTTCACCATTAATTCAAAAGGTGTAGGAATTATAAATTAAAAATGGGGTGGAACCATTAAATTGGGGGAGTTTAAGAGGCTCCCCCCACACATAATAGAGGAGATCAAGAGGTTTTAAGACTCGGGTGGTCCCCACATTAATAAACAAGAAGAGGAGGTTTAGAACTCAGGTGGGTCCCACCTCCATAACCTGTCATGGGAGGTTAAGGTGTGGTGGGCCCCCTTGAAAGACATGGTCTCCATCCTCGTACTCCAAAGGTCTCTATATCCTATCAGCATACGACTTATATCTGCTCTGTACAGATTTCATCCGCTCCTCGATGATCTGAAGCTTCCCTATGGTAGCTCATACCATCTTTGGTTCCACTATTGCTGACTCTCTTGGGTATGTCCAGCACAAAGTTGATCTGCATGGTTGCCCGTATAATACCTCAAAAGGTGCCATCCCAATGGTAGTGTGATAGTTATTTTTTTAGGAAAATACAACAATGGTAAGTGTTCCTCTCAGCTGGGAAAAAAGTCAAGATCACAAGCACGGAGCATGTCCTCGAGGGTCTGAATGGTCCGCTCAGTTTGACCATCAGTATGAGGATAGATGGTGTTGGTCAGACAGAGCTATATCCTGAAATCCTCCTGCAACCCCTTTTATAGTGTGGAAGTAAATCGTGAGTCACAATCGGAGACAATAGAAGAATGTAATCCATTTAAACGCACAATATTCTACTTATAGAGGCATTCCAAACTTTCTACTGAACTTTCTCTCTGATCGGTTGGGTGTGGGATGACTTGGTGAGTCGGTCGACGATCACCCAGATAGAGTTGGGTCTCCTGTATTTAAGTGGAAGTCCTATCATGATGTTCGTGGATATCTCATCCCACATCTACTCTGGGACATCGGCCGATCCAAGTATACTGGTACCTGATACTCAGCCTTCACTCGCTGACATGTGAGGCATCGAGAGACAAACTCCGTTACTACCTTCTTCATCACTGGCCACCAGTGATGTCGTCCGAGGTCTTGGTACGTCTTTTCCACTCCTGGATGAGCTGATAGAGGGGAATTGAGGAACACCATCAACAATTCCTCCTGAAGAGCCACTAGTACCATGGTATGTCCTTTGAAGAGGATAGCTTGCTCCCCATCTTCAGAAAATTCATCAGGTGCCTTCCCTATTGATTTCTGAGCACGTTGTGTCTCACAGTCATCATATCCACTTTGTGCCTCCCTCACTCACCGAAAAAGTAGGGGAGTGACTGTAAGATACTGAAGGAAGCCTTCCCCATCTCTATCCACAAAGGATATCTATAAAGCCGCAAGTTTCTCTGTCACTTTGCCTATCAGCTGTATACCAGACATCTTGCTAAGTGTATCTGCAACAAAATTACCCTTCCCATGAGTATAAACTATCTCTAAGCCATAGTCCTGGAGTAACTCAAGTCAACGTCATTGTCTCAGGTTCAGGTCCTTCTGGGAGAAGTTATACATGAGACTCTTATGGTCATAGTAGACTGTGTCACACTCACCCATCAAATAGTGCCACCACATATTCAAGGTGAAGACCACTATTACTAACTATATGTCATGGGTGGATTAGTTCTTCTCATGTGGTCTCATCTGATGAGAACTATAAGAAATCACTGCTCGCTTCTGCAACAGGAAACACCCATGTATGGTCCCCGATGCGTCACAGTAGACTACGTACCCTATGCCCTCCTCTAGAAGCCTCAATATTGGGGAAATAGTCAGACTCTACCTCAGCTCCTGAATGCTCTGCTGGCATCTCTCCGACCACACAATGGGTTTCCCCTTCTTCGTCAAGGCTGATAGTGGTTCTGGAACTCTAGAGAAGTCCGATACGAACCTTCAGTAATAACCAACCAAACCCATGAATATTCGTACCTCCGTCACACTCCTTGGTAGATCCCATGAAACTACCGCCTCAATCATCAATGGATCCACTGAAACTCGAACCTCTAAGATGAAATGTACTAAAAATTGAACCTCTCGGATCCAAAACAGGCACTTTGAGAGCTTACCAAAAAGCTGGTGCTCTCAGAGTGTGTTCAGTACTACACGAAAATGGTAGGCATGCTCCACCTCAGTAGTTGAGTATATCAGAATGTTGTCGATGAAGACTACAACAATGTGATAAAGGTATTGTTGGAAGATCCTATTAATTAGTATCATGAACACTACTGGATCATTGGTTAGGCCGAATTTCATAATCATGAACACATAATTGTTGTACCAACACCTGAATGATGTCATAGCTCATCCTCATCTAGAACTCGGAGCTAGTGATAGCATGAAATGAGGTCTATCTTGGAGAAACCACATGCTCCCTTTAGCTAATCAAAGAGGTCATAAATCCTTGGTATTGGGTACATGGTCTTCACATTCACCTAATTCAAGCGCCGGTAGTCGACACAATTTCTCATGATTCCATCTGCGTTCTTGGAAAATAGAACCAGGGCTGTCGAAGGTGAAACATAGGGCCGAATGAATCCCTTCCCCTACAAGTCCTCTAACTGTACCGGC
This sequence comes from Viscum album, assembly GCA_963277665.1. NCBI lineage: Eukaryota > Viridiplantae > Streptophyta > Magnoliopsida > Santalales > Viscaceae > Viscum > Viscum album. Next base: position 790,683,671 of record OY728135.1, on the reverse strand, counting down.
AGCTCGCGAATCTCCACGGGATCCATTCAATATGCTGGTGTAGATATTAGTGTCATCGTGTGGTATAGATCAATGTAAAAGTCTACCACTCAACGAGGAGGTAGACCTGTGATATCATCTGGGAAAACATCTGCGTACTGTTCCACGACTACAGGATAGCTCAGGCTCTGTGTATGAACCTCTTTGAGGACAAGGCTAGCCAATTGATGAGTAATCGGATACACCCTCCTTTGGGTAAGTCAGTCATGTGCTACAAAGTCTCCCTTCTAGCCGATGAAGGCAAATCTAATTCCATTAATGTGGACACACCACACTTTGCGCCTAATACAATCAATATGAGAATGGATTATAGACAACTAGTCTATGCCCAAGATGATGTTGTAAGGCCTCTATGCCGCTATGAGGAGATCCCATCTAAAGCTCTCACCTCCTAGAGTAAACACACACTACATGAACCAGTGCATTATCTTCGAGTCTGCTCCCGTAAGATTATCTAGCCGTAAGTATCGAGCCAACAACTTCTTCGGAATTTCTAAGCTCTGAACAAGGGTGGTGGAAATGATAGAGTGACTGGAACCTATGTCTATAAGTACTATATCTAAGGTGTAGTAGACAATGATCGTACCTCAAATCACCTCTAGAGCACCATGATCATAAGCCTCAGCTGCCTGGAGCTGGGCTCTCGCCTGTCCACCTACTCCCTGCGGTCGGGGTGGACCTCCTGGTGGTGGTGGTGGTAACACATCGTAACATCGTTCACTGCCTGCATCACAAATGTCTCCCCTTCCACGTCCACCTATGTCCTACGGATCTCCGCGATAGAACCGATGTCTCTGCTTGGGAGTTCCCTCTACTATTTTTTGATCATCTGAACGACGGGTCAGATAGTCATGAGCCATGTGGCCCTACTCTCCGCATGTGAAACACTGCCTTTTCCTTGATTAATGGCTCTGTCTTGTGTGCCTATCACAATCGAACCTGAGTGATAAGGTTGTCCACCAGATGTATGGTTTTCTTGGATCTCTACGACATTCGTCTACTGCCTGATGCAGAAGAGTATGCTACGTGATGCCCGATGCTGGGTCTCACTACTGGTGACTGCTCAGTAAAGATAATATCCACTAAGAGGGATCGCTCCATCACCCCTTATTGTATCTTGATGCTGAGGGAGATCATCGAAGCCCTGATCTCTCACATGAGCCCCTGCTCGAAGGTCTGGGCCCTGATGAATGGGTCTTGAACCATATCTGTGTAGTGGAACAAGAGATTTGTGAACCTCACAGAGTACTGTGCCACCTTAATGCTACCATGTTGTAGATGAAGTAGCTCCTATTTTTGTACTGCATCTAGAGTGGTAGGGACAAACTCCGCCCAAAACAGGATCTTGTAGTTTTCCCAGAGTAGTGTCGCCTCTTCATGAACCTAGAGAATCAGACTCCAACATCTGCATGGTACTGCCTAAAGAAGACTCGTGGAAAGGATCACCATAAGGTCGGTTAGTGTCCCTACCAGTATGAAGACTCTCACAACAGCCTCCATCAAATCCTCAACTGCATGTGGGTTCATCTCACCCCTAAATCTGGGTGGCCTCTAGTGCTGGAACTCGTGAAACGTGCTCAAGTGGAATGCATCATCTGCTACTCGGGCTGGTAGCATTAGTGGCCTAATGGGTAGTGGTACCGCAGGTGCCTCTACTATAATAGGGCCCTGCACCATGGCCTTGTCACTCAACGGGCTGCCATCTCATACAAAGCATGGAACCCTGGATGGCTATTTGCATGGAGGCATCCTATAAAGCAACATATATTCCACGGTTAAAAAGCTATACCTTGTGAGCTAACTCAAAGATATCACAAGTAGAACTATCGAAAACACACACGCAATTAGTATTTTCATGCATTTAGATAAAAATCAGAAGTCAGGGTCCTAGTGTATGGATACGACGGCTGCCACACCAGAATTGGACTCCATGAACTGAAAACCACACTCACTAAACTTAACATCATTTCTTCATAGAAAAGTTCAGAGTCATATGTTCTGTGGTAGAACCGACTCATCTGATACCAATTGGTCACGACCCATATCCCAGGGCACGTGCTGTGACTACCCCATGCCTGACTTCTATAGGACAGGGGCAGGAGACTAGCACCAAAGGTGTAATTCCCTAAATCTGTGAAGCCACTGCCTTAATAATTATAAACACACACAACAGAGCACACAGATGGATACAAAACACCATGTAAAACTGTATAACAAGAAAGTTCTGAAAAGTAATGTGGCTGGAAATACAAGCCCAACTATAAAGTATAAGGAACTGGAAAAAACATTTACAACTGAAGAAAAGAGAAACAGCTGTTGGAGCATCTTTTGGGATTCCTACCGGAAGGGTAGGTACAGATATCCCTCTCAGCAGTCCATGCCCACCGGTGTTCTCCGGTTACTGACTTGTTATGAGGTCCACCCCAGCGTACTGTCCAGTCCTAATAATACCTGCCATAGTCAGTATTGTCTGTCCTCTATATCCAATATAATGAGGTGCAGGCATAGACTGTGTAGGGGTGAGTATAACGATACTCAGTAGGGACCCTGAAACCCTCAAGGTCTCTTGAAATACACCAAGGATAAACCACAGGGTTTGAAATCAAAGAATAACCATTTCCTAGGTATATTCCCAAACATATACCTATGTTATCAATTAATCCATATCAATCATGGGTTTAACACAAAGTTACTGACTCAGATGACATAGGTATATAACTTATGTAGAAATATAGAGATTATCAGATGTAGCCACTGAATCATATATTCTATCGAACCCACCCATGATCCAAAAACAGAAATCAGAACTATCGAACCCACACAAGATCCAAGGACAGTAAACAGAGCTATCATACCCCCACAGGATCTAGGAATAGGCGTTAGTGCTCTCAATCCTAGAAAGGATCCAAGAACAGTAGTCAGAGCTATCGAACCAACACAGGATTCAGGAATAGTCTTCAGTGATTTCGAACCCACACAGGATCCAAGAACAGTCATCAGTGCGCAGCCATCCACATGGTTCTTCACAAAGCATTCTTGATTCCGGGAGGGTATGCTCTTCAAGCCAAGTGTCTCAATGGTCCACCACATCATAGGGGAAAAATCCATGAAATACGTGTCCAAGACACAAAGATGAGATGAACAACCCATTTTAAAAAAAGTACATGACATGTGGGAATAAGGAACACACCGTGTCTTCAGACCTCAGGTACATCCCATGTACAATGGCCCGTGTCGAAATGTTGGTCATGTAGAAATTTAAGTACACAGCTTGTGGTATGGTTACACGCTGTGTCTACAAGCCTCTGTTACTGCCCCTGTGCAACAGCCCGTGTCGTTAGAATGATCATGTAGAAAAGAAAGTAAATGACATGTGGTATGGTTATACGCCGTGTCCAGGCAATTGGGGTCAGCTCCATGTATGCTGGCCATGTGCATGTACACGGCCTCAACCCGTGTTCGCCAACCTATGTAACTGGTACACGGGTAGCCCATGCCACTTTCCATGAATGTCAATGTGGTGGAGTACATGACCATGTACTCCACCCCATGTCCGTGTATCCCCATGATACACACTGAGTCTAACAATTCTGTTTCTACCATTCTTTGTAGACAGTACACGCCATGCCTCTTGGCTGTGTAATTCAGCCCCTGTCGGTGTATTCTGAAATTTTCCAAAAATGGTGCCTCCGACCAACCTGCATCCTATGATGTCTGTTCTTCATTCTTAAGATCTTTTCATCAAAAAAAATCAGACACTAGGTCACCCTGATGTCCCCGTAGTCGTCTATGGTGTTTCCGAGCCTCTGATTGGCTTCGAAAACACAATTTGATTCACCCACTCGAAGAACAGTCAAGGAATGGTCCTTCACATTCTAGTTCGATCTGTCGCCCAATATCATCTTAGAACCTCCTATTGGTCATTGTGATATAGGTTATTCAATTTGGGATCATTGTGTTGCACAACGGTCTCACAAAGATCCGTTGTTCGTCACCCATGAAGAAAGTGAAGAACACACCAAACATTCACAAGAACAACGGAGGGATCGAGCTATGTTCATTTGGCCCGGTCATGCCGTGTTTGTTTGGCAGTAAGAGGGTCATGGGAAACAATCATGGAAGGAAGAATCATCTTTTGTCAAATAAAAATACACCCATACCTTATTTGATTCATCGATAGAGGTCGCAAGGAAGGAGATGACATCATTGGGGATAAATAGACGTTTGTGAGAAGGGTAGGATGGTCGTTGATTGAAGACGTCCTATGTTAGTTGCCTCCGCAAGCTGCTTCTAATCCGGCTCGGGGTCGGTTTCCTCATTCTCTAATCTCTGGTGGTAATTCTTCTTTGGAGAGAATAAGTCTCTTTAAGTGCTCTTCCAAACCTTCTCCCAACAAAGTAATGGCCAATATAAATTAAATTATGCTTTCATAATTTAATTTAAATTACACCATAAATTCAAGAGGTGTTGGCATAATAAATTAAAAAGGGGGTGGCACCATTAATGTGGGGGAGTTGAAGAAGCCCCCCCCCCACACACACACATGAGAGGGGAGTTCAAGAGGTTTTAAGCATCGGGTGGTGCCCACCACAATAAACAAGAAGGGGAGGTTTAGAACTTCGGTGGGCCCCACATTCATAACCTCTCATGAGAGGTTAAGGTGTGGTTGTCCCCACCTCCAACCTCCACTTGGAGGTTTTAACCAACTAATAAAAATAAAGTTTACACAGTGTTATTTTTATTTAATTCATTCACAAAAAATCCAAACAACTGACTTTTATCATCGAATCACTACCATCGAAGTGAATGTCTCCTTAAGCAAATATCGGTGTTGCGAGTTCAACGATACCCTTGGATTTCAATTCCAAGCACCAGTTCAAAAGTTATAAAAACCCACTCAAACGTTTACTGAACGTACCCAAACAAATATTTGGAAATTGATTCCAGGCTCACTGGGACTTGGAATCATGCGCCGTCAGTTTTCACGGAATAGTAAAATTCCCATCTATTTAAGAAAAAAATTTCCACAAAAATTACAGGTATTTACAGATATGAATAGTTTTATCTAGCCAATGAAACTATTTTCTTAACAATAATATATCATAAATTCATTGTTAATCAATTTATTAATAATTAATATAATAACAAATTGAATATAAATGAATTTATTTTTTGCTTACAAATGAGTTTAATAGTAATAAATTATACTAATTACTCTTACTAAATGATATTAATTATGTATTTATATTATTTAATAATTTTTTGATATTTATCTAACATTTTTGATAAATTTAATAAAAAAATAAATACATTTTAATTCTTAAACATTTCATCTTTCTTAAAGGTAACTTTATCGCATTTTAATCGCAAAAAAATTTGAAATCCAATTTTTTTATGATTTATAAATTTTATATGTAAAAAATCGAATTCATTCTTGAATTTGGAACATATAAAATATAATAGGCTGAATTTTTGGAAATTTTTTGTGAGGATTTATTTTTTTAGGAATAACAACAAATACTAAATTTTAAATCAAAAAATATTTTACCCTAATTGATTTATAATTTTAAATTAAATTTTAGATTTCTTTAAAGTAAAACTAGGTACATTATACATCTAGTAATTATATTTAGTCATTGGAATCAATTTTAGTATTGTATTTAATAAAAAAACATAGAAGACTTTTTTAAAATTTTACAATAAATTCTCGCTTTGCTGTCCCATTTGGGAGAGATTAAATTTAAATTAATCTCTTCCACAAATGTGATTAGAATTTATAATAATGGATTAATAATTAGTAATTTGAATAATTTATAATGTCTAGAAATGTAAATATCATTTTTTTACCAAAAATATTGTTGAATGTAATTAAAATTAATTATAACAATTAAGAGAAAAATTAGTTTAAGAAGGAAATAAAAATTAATCATAATGGAAAAAATGTCATAGAAAATTTTCCAAGAAATTTGTTTTTCTATTTCTACCCTATCATCCCTTTGATATAATTATATTCATTATTGGTGCATCTTGTCCTAAAGAAAAGGTTGGAGCTCCCTGTTGAAAAAAATTAGATGAATTCCACTCCTCCACTAAGAAAATGAATACCCCCTCCCACTCCTTCAAACCATTCAATCAATTTTTATCACCCAAAATATGATTAAAAATAAATAAATATCCATCCCTTAAAACTATAATCATCAACATTGGAAAAAAACCATCCCGGGAATCACTTTGATGTAAGACAAAAGGCGTTACTCGAATTGTAACACCCCAAGCTTCCACGGTACAATTCTCTTTGAATAATGCAGTAGCGCATGTTGTACGCAACTTCAAGTTCTAACACACACCACAAACAATCAAACTAGCCGTAATGAATAGTAATACCCACTTTTTGAAATTTTATAAATTTTATCTTTCAAAATGGACTTCTTTTTTGGATTTTGAATATCAAAATTATCCGAGGGTGAATATTTGGAATTTTTCTAAAAATTCTCAATTTTTGATGAATAGTGAAAACACTGAGTTATTGGTGAAAACTGACTTTTTATTTAAATAATTTTTTATTTTATTTAGATTTATTTTAGGTCAAAATAGATACGTAATACCTATATAAGTTCGAGTCAGTTTATTATAATTTTAGACATATAAAAATTTTACTGAACTTTTCACCGTCTTTTACCCATCTCCGTGGAGAATTTTCAAATTCAGATAAAACCTAATTTTACCGCTTCTGTGAGTGGAATTTTGAAAATAAAAGAGACACAGTTAATATAAAGGAGAAAAATGTTGTTCAATAAGATAAAAATAATTTTTGGTGAATAGTAACGTTTTACTTTTATTTACCACAGTAAAAAGTAAATAGGGTAATTAAGGGTAAAAATGATATTATTATTACCCTAACACATGTCCTAATTCTATTGGATAAGTATAATTCGACCAAAAAAAGCCTTATGAATAAAATATGAACTTCTTTGGTCCACTTGGATTCGATTATGACAATTATTATTATTTAATTCAATGAAGAGTTAAAAGAGTTAAAATAAAAGTTTAATAACTAAATTTTTTTTATATAGGTTTATACATAAGATAAATTAGATTATAAATATTAATTAGAAAGGTAAAACAATTTCCTACATAATGGTTTTTAGTTATAATTTTTAGACATTAAATAGTTTAATTGTTTTATGACACAATGATGATTCAGTAATTACCTTATTAGTGAAATATTAAAATAATTGATATTATAAATACCCAAATAAATATAATTTCAGATTTTTTATGAATTTCAATAATTATATAGGTTAATATGAAATATTATTATTGGTTATATTAATTTTTTGAATTAATAATTCTGTTATGAATTTATCAAAAACAAAATACCCAATAGTGTCAAAATTGTCATAAAAGAGTTTTTAAAGAAAATATTATATTATTAATTGATATTATATTTCTAAAAATCTAAGGTTCGGCCAAAATACGTATATAATGATAGGTTTATCATTAATGAACCACATGGGTGTTGCTTGAAAGTATATAGTATGTTTAGTAAATATATAACATAAAAATACAAAGAGAAATGGTAAATGTCAAACTATTTAACTAAGAGTTAAATCTAAAAGATAATGTTACTATAGTGACCAAAACCTGTATAAAATCTATTGGAAAAGTGGTTTTCGAAAAAAATATCCACTTTATAATTTTAATAATCCACTTTGGAGCTATTAGAAACAGAATATTAATTTATTATAAATTAATACTTTAAGTTTTTTCTAAAGAGAACATCCCCTCCCTTATAAAAGGTCACCACTTCTAACCAATTCCTCACAACTATCAAGAATGTTTCTCATCCAAAATCACCCCAATAAAGCTTTATAAATCCCTCTCATACTCATAGAATACTTACCCTAGGAAGAAGGAACTTCAAGAGTCCTTTTTGGTTCAAACCAAAGGGAGTTACCCAAATTAAAGGAAATGATTTCTCTTAGATTCTTTTATTTTATTTTACTTCTCCCACCCCAAAAATCTTCGTAATTATTTTCTTTTGTAAAAAAAATAGTATCATAAATATACTAAGATATATTTATGATAAGTATTCATACTACACTTACACGCACCTCCATCTAATTGGTGAAGAACATAATGTTTTTGTGGATGGCAACCAAACGCCTCACGAAACGATGATTGTTATATTATCTCATACCTCCTCTCATGGTGGCCATTATGATGGAACTATAATTAAATATGTTAATAATGATATTTATTTTCTATATAAGCTTCTGTAATTTCATTTTATAGCATACCATTAGTCATTTCATGTTGTATATATATATATATGATAATTTTATTTGAGGAAGTGAGGACTACCGCCCCCTCAAAGTGATATGACTCGTTCATACCATACATAGAACATATAAAGGATGGTGTTAATGAACATAAGTAACACATATAAGATATTATAATATACTATAATTATAATATACCTATGTATCATTTGGTATTGATTCCTTTTAAAATGAAAAATGAAATGGAAGTAGAGTTCGTGCGTACGTATGGATTACCGTCTCCACGAACATAATGAGATTCATTTCCCTATCATATCCATTCAAGAATAATTATAATTTGACGATTGAAAGTAATTTTTAATGACTTGATATCATTATGGATATGAATAAGATATAACCTATCCATAACAAACAGGGCTTATGTAAAGAATCATATAAAGGAAAATGAATCAGTTTACACACGAAACGACGATAATACTAAAATATTATTAACAAAGCAATATTAAATGATCATATATGATATCATATTTATGTATATTATTCTTTTATAATTTAATAAAAACAATTCAAATATTATGGAGGATGTTAACAAACACTCTATCAAGGAAATGTACAAGGTAAGGTTTAATTTCACAATCTCTTCATTATCTGAGGTTGTTTATACGTAATTATCTACTGAGAACTCTTTATCATCCACATCCATTTTTATTAAAAATGTATTTAAAATCATTCTTAATTTTTTATATAATATGTGATAATGAAATTTATACCCTTGTTGGATTTTTATAAGAAGTTTATGAAGGAATATTTCCGTTTTTTTTCAAACAAAGTCCTTTTTAACCTTTTCTACAGAATTAAGGTAAGAATGTCACTTCTTTAACTAATACGGTGGGTGCGGCTATTTTCTGCCATTAGAAAATCGTCGAAGTGTCCCTTACAAGAATATAGAAATATTTTGAAAGTAAATTTTTTATTTTATAATTAATTTATTTTTAAATGATTTCAAAATAAATATTTTAAAAATTTGTGAAAGGTACTATTTTTCAAGATCAGAGCTTTAAATGTTTTAAAGATTTATCTTTCTAAATATTTTTAATTAATTTCCATGTTTTCAAAATGATTTTAAGGATTTATTTATATGGACATGAATTTTTTGAAATTATATTTCTTTTCAAATGTTTCAAAGTGTTATGGGACACTTTTATTCAAAAATAACTTTTAAATTACTTTCTTAATAAATGTGTGACTTTTAAATGATTTCAAAAAAGACATATTTATCTTTAATAGTTTTGATTTCATCTATGTCAACATCCCTTGATGTATTTTAAGCTTATTTGTAGTTGATTTATTATGATAAAAAACTTCCATATTGTATTGAAGGTTTTGTGATATGATTGACCATGGATGTGTTATTTTTATACCATTCATGGTTTATAGAGAAAGTATTTACATTTATTATGATAGTTTTAATAAGAATGTTTATTTTATGTTTAAACCTGTTCATATGAGTAATGAATTGGACTTAGGAAGTGACGGGTGGAGCCAGCTATAGCTCCTCAATGCAATAGTAGGTCTCATGACACAAACTAGTGTCTTAGCCAGAGGCCTTGAAAAAAATTGTTAGTAGTCTTGGCACGAGGCCTTGGCTATGTTGTTATGCTAGTCTTACATTATGCATTCCATCATTATGAATGTGGTTAGTGATATTTAATGGGATTATTTGACTAGTAGAATATCTATGTGAATAAGTAAATGTAATTACTTCATTTTATTTCTTCCATATTATGTTGAAGTTCAAGTTTAAAAGGCTTTTGTTTTAGTTACACATTGTCTTAAATATTTATGATTATTTATGAATGTTTCCACTGTATTGTCATCCTTAATGAGCATCTGATCTCACCCCTTTCTATGTTTTATTTTTCCCAGGATTCCACGAAGTGTATTGTGATTGATATATAGGGTTAATCCAATAAAATAATGGCATTTTTAAAGGATTATATATGTTGTTTTGTATGTTATAAAGTGTAATGTAACATTCATGTATATAATCTATTTTGCAATACTGCTAAACTGATCTGTCCTTAGGGACTTGATTCCTTGTAATCATGATAATGTATTAAAATAATGCACCGACTCTGGGTAACTAGGGTTGGGGTATTACAGTTGGTATTAGAGGAAGTTTAGAAATAACCTTGGAAGCTAGATTTAGATAAAATCCGAATAAATCAAATAGACATAAGATAGATGTTGAGGATTATTATAGAATAAATTCCTATAATTTTGGTAATGTAGAGATTTTGTGTGTTTTCCAAGAAAATATGTCCATGTCAGGATACGAGCTGGTAGAGTTGGATCTGGCACAGATGTACTTAGGGGAAAAACCCAAAAAGTCCGCTTTGAGCTAGAATCGAACAGGATCTTGTGCACGACAAAGGGATTTGCTGCACTCTTGGTTAAAACACTCCCAGGGGATATGCTTAGAATAATTCTCATTTTCATTACAAATCATTATGAAGGGTTTATGAGTATATACTTACTCAAGGAAAACATATTTATGATTATGGATTATATCCATAAACCGTTCAATTTACGTTAGGTATTTTACATGTTTGGAATTATTCATTGCAATTCATAAACTGACCTAGTTTAGGACATTGTACTGAAATGGAACCCAGTAGAAGGAATGTGAACTCCATCAATACAAATGATCCAAAGAGTTAGAATAATCATAACTTTCATGATCTTAACCCAGAATTTGGAAGGGAAATAGTCTCCCACGTATTATCATCATATGAAGAAATAGTATCATGTGTTTATAAGATAAGTAAATAGTTCTCAGAGTCCAATTGATTCGATGGGATGCCAGAGAAGAAAAGGATGGTAGAGAGAAGGATAGATAAAGGGATGAAGGTAACGAATGATTTTACCATATGTGATAACCGTGAAAAGAATCATCTTGGAAAATGCTTTAAGGTAATGGGAGTATGTCATAAGTGTAGAGAAAAAGGACACCACGTTCATGATTGCAGGGGTAAGAAAATGGTTTCAAATGTACAATGCTTCATCTGCAAGGAGTGGGGACACAATGTGAATCAATGTTCACATCATCAGTGTATGCCCCAAATGATTCCATTAGATATTAATAAAGTTATGATACTTCCACAGATTAAGAGGAATGACTACTGTTCTTATGTCATTATTAAAGAATTATTTCATTTAAGTGTTGTATCAATGATGTACTGGTTATATGAATTATGGAGATAAATAAGGATTATACAACAGCACTATTTCATTTAGGATTTGAGATTATACGGTACTATGAAAACTGACTCAACAGTAAGTTAATATTTTTTTTAAATTACATGGTTGAAGGAATGGTGATCCTTAATATGGTCTTGATACTAAAGGAGTAATTTTGGAACAAGAGATGGTTGATTTAGATAAATTATATTAGATATTCATGACTTCCTTGGAACTGTTTAATAGTTTGTTTATTTCATTATTCTTGTAATATTCAATAATTTTGGATATAAGGAATATATAGAGTATTCTATAAGGAATAAGGTAGCATTAATGTAATCAATAAAGGTTTTATGGTAATTTAGGATGTTACCATGTTTTAAAATAATGCATGATGACGGTGTTCACATGTTATTACATGTCAAAAAGGATCTTCATTGTGTTTAAACTTCTTATAAAATGTGGACTGTGAGTTTGGATAGAAGTATTTTGGATAAGTCAAAAGGTTGGAATGAAATAATTGTGAAAGGTTATTTTTGGATTTTTATAAAAGAAAAACATGCAGACTGTTTGACAACCCATCGCGTCGGATAAATCTGCAGGAATCGAACCCACAACCATAATGCGATTGTGATTTATTGTCGACAACTTGACTACATGAAGTTCCTGGATAGTATAATGTAGTTTCTTTTTTATAAAGTGTCTGATATGTGAATTATAAATTCATTATATCTGGAACCCTATACAATTAATTTTGAGTAGTATTATGTTTTAGAGTGAAGGATGAGTTTGTGGTAGAAATTTATTAGTGGATAAAAATCTAATTATAAAGTAAGTACATATCCTTATGATCTTATCCAATCTCATAAATAAATTCCTCAACATTAAGAAAAGAAACTTAGAACAAAAACATTTTCCTAGATGGTACCTTAGATCACCACTAATTTATGGCTTTGTGATTGTTGGCCTTTTCATAGCCATGTTCTCTACCACTCTCTATCAGATATTGATGGTTATATTTCTCTTCAATATCCATTTTTTCTTACATGGAACCATTGTATGTGTTATTTTCTGTAACCTTTATACTTACAACTCTTTATTTTAAATAGAGGCCTCATTAATCCATTTTTTGATGTGGGATTTCAACTAAGATATTTTGAAATGTCAACCCCAAGTTTCCAATACCAAGCATAAATTTCGAGGACACAATTTACTGAAGTATGGGAGAATGTAACACCCCATGCTTCCACAGTACACTTCTCTTTGAATAATGTAGTATCGTGTGTTGTACGCAAATTTGAGTTCTAACACACACCACAACCAATCAAACTAGCCGTTATGAGTAGTAATAACAAATTTTAGAAATTTTATAAATTTTACCATTCAAAATGGACTTCATTTTTGGATTCAAAATATTGAAATTAGCCTATGGTGAATTTTTGGTCTTTTTCTAAAAACTCTCAATTTTTGATGAATAGTGAAAAACACAGAGTTATTGGTTAAAACCAACTTTTTATTTAAATAATATTTTTTATTTAGATTTTTTTAAGTAATAATAGAAACGTAATAACTATATAAGTACAATTTAATTCATTGGAGTCAGTTTATAATAATTTTAGACATATAAAAATTTTATTGAACATTTCACCGTCTTTTACCCATCTCCTAGGAGAATTTCCCAATTCACATAAAACATAATTTTACGGCTTCTGTGAGTGGAATTTAAAAAATCCTAGAGACATGGTTAAAATCAAGGAGTATAATTTGGTTCAATAAGACAAAAATAATTTATGTTGAATAGTAATGTTTTACTTTTATTTACCGCGATAAAATGTAAATATTGTAATTAAGGGTAAAAATGATATTATTATTACCCTAACACTAGTCCCAATTCTAATATCTAAGTACAATTCTACCAAAAACATCCTTATGAATAAAATACGAACCTCTTTGGTCCACTTGGATTAGATTAGGACATTTAGTATTATTTAATTCAAAGAAGAGTTAAAAGAGTTAAAATCAAAGTTTAATAACTAAAACATTTTTAATATAGGGATATACATAAGATAAATTAGATAATAAATATTCTTTAGAAAGAAAAAAATATTTCCTACATAATGGTATTTTATTTATAATTTTTATACATTGAATAATTTAATTTTTTTATGACACAATCATGATGTCGTAATTACCTTATTAGTGAAATATTAAAATAATTGATACAATAAATACCCATATAAATATAATTTGAGACTTTTTATGAATTAAAATAATGTTCTAGGTTAATATGGCATATAATTATTGGTTATATGAATTTTATTCTAAGTAATATTGCTTTTATGAATTTCTCAAAAAAAACCAATAGTGTCAAAATTGACAGAAAATAGTTTTTAAAACAAATATTATATTATTAATTGATATTATATTCTTAAAAATCTGAGGAATCCAAAGGACTTATATAATGACAGGTGTGTCATTAATGGACCACTTGGGGGTCGCTTAAAAGTATATAGCATGTTTAGTAACAATATAATATAAAAATACAAAGACACATCGTAAATGTCAAACTATTTAACTAAGAGTTAAATTTAAAAGCTAAGGTTTCTAGAGTGACCGAAACCTATCTAAAATATATTGGTTGAATGGATATAGACCCATACCCACCTTATAATTTTAATAATATTTTTTTGAGTCATTATAAACCTAATATGAAATTAATATAAATTAATACTTTATGTTTCCCTAAAGAGCTCATCCTCCCCCTTATAAATAGAGACCACTTCTGACCAATTCCTCACAACTCTAAAGCCTTTTGGATCATCCAAACACTACCCAATTAAGCTCCCTACATCCCTCTCCTCCTCCTAGAATCCTGAATTTTGGACGATGACACTTAAATATTCTTTTTTGGTTCAAACCAAAGGGAGTTACCCAAATTAATGGTAACAATTTCTCTTAGCTTCTTTACTTTTATTTTACATCTACAACCCTTAAACTATTCTTATTATTTTTTTAACAAAACCTGTATCATAAATATACTAGTATATTTTTATGAGAAGTATTATAACTACACTTATACACACCACCATCTAATGGGTGAAGAACATAATGTTTCTGTGGATGGCAACCAAACACCTCACAAAATGATGATTGTTCAATTATCTCCTACCTCCTCTCATGGTGGCCAATATGATGGAACTATAATTAAATATGATATTTATAATATTTATTTTATATATCATCTTCTGTAATTTCATTTTATAGCATACCATTATTCATTTCATGTTATATATATATATATATATATATGATAATTTCATTTGAGGAAGTGCGGACTTTCGCCCCCTCAAAGTGATATGACTCGTTCATACCATACGTGGAACGTATAAAGGATGATGTTAATGAAATTAAGTAACACATATAAAATATTATATTATATTGGAATAATAATATACCTATGTATCATTTGGTTTTGATTCCTTTTAAAATGAAAAATGAAATGGAAGTAGCGTTCGTGCGTACGTACGGATTACCATCACCACGAACGCGATGCGATTCATTTCCCCTTCATATCCATTCAACAATAATTCTCATTTGATGATTAAAATTAATTTTTAATGACTTTATATCATTCGGGATATGAATTTGATTCAACCTATCTATAAAAAACACAGCTTACGTAACGAAGCATATAAAGGAAAACGAATCAGTTAACACCCAAAAAGACGATAACACTAAAATATTATTAACAAATCAATATTGAAAGATCATATATGATATAATATTTATGTATATGATTCTTGTTCAATTTTATATAAATTATTTAACTATTATACAGTCTGTTAACCTACGCTCTATCATGGAAAAGTACAGGGTAAGGGTTAATTTCACAATCTCTTCATTATCCGAGGTTGTTTATACGTAATTATCTATTGGGACCACTTAATCATCCACATCCATGTTTCTTAAAAGTGTATTTCAAATAATTATTACTATTTTAAATAATATGTGTCAAAGTAATTTATACCCTTGTTTGACATTTCATAAGAAGTTTATAAAGGAAATTTTCCTTTGTTTTCCAAACTAGGTCATTTTTAACCTTTTTGACAGAATTAAGGTAAGAATGTCTCTTTTTTAACTTATATAGCGGTTGCGGCTATTTTCTACAGTTATAAATTCATCAAAGCTTCCCTTAAAAGCTTATATGAATATTTTTAAAGTAAATTAATTATTTTATAATTATGTGATTCTTAAATTATTTCAAAATAAAAATTTTAAGAATTTGTGAAAGGTACTCTTTATCATGATCAGAATTTTAAATGTTTTAAATATTTGTCTTTATAAATATTTTTAATTAATTTCCATGTTTTCAAAATTATTTTAAAGATTTATTTATATGGACATGAATGTTTTGAAATTATATTTATTTTCAAATGTTTCAATGTGATACAAGACACTTTTATTAAAAAATCTCCTTTAAATTACTTCATTAATATATGTGTGACTTTTAAATGATTTCGAAAAAGAGATATTTCTCTCAAATAGTTTTGGTTTCATCTATGTCAATATCTTTGGATGGCTTTTAAGATTATTTGATGTTGATTTATTATGATATGAAACTTCCATATTGTATTGAAGGTTTTGAGATATGTTTGACTATGGACGTGTTATTTTTATTGCATTCATGGTTTATAGATAAAGTATTTACATTTTGTATGCTAGTTTTAATACGAATTTTTATGTTATGTTTAAACCTAATCATATGAGGAATGCATTGGACTTCGTAAGTGACGGGTGGAGCCCTCTATAGCCTCTCGATTCATCAGTAGGTCTAATGAGACAAACTAGTGTCTTGGCACGAGGCCTTGACAAAATATTATTTGTAGTCTTGGCATGAAGCCTTGGATACGTTGTTATGATAGTCTGACATTATGCATTCGATCATTATGAAAGTGGTTAGTGATATTTCATGTGATTATTCGACTAGTATGATATCCATGTGAATATGTAAATGGCATTAAAACAATTTATTTTTTCCATATTATGATTAAGTTCATGTTTAAAAGGCTTTTGTTTTAGTTATACATTGCCTTAAATGTTTATGCTTATTTATGAAAGTTTCCACTATATTGTTATCCATACTGAGCATCTGAGATCACCCCTTTTTATGTTTTATTTTTCTTAGGATTCTAAGAAGTGTATTGTGATTGATATGAAGGGTTAATCCAATGGAATAATGGCATTCATAAAGGATTATTTATGTTGTTTTGTATGTTATAAATTGTAATGTAACATTCATGTATGTAATCTATTTTCCAAGATTACTAAACTGATCGTCCCTTCGGGACTTGATTCTTTGTAATCATGCCAATGTATTAATATAATACACCGACTCTAGGTAACTAGGGTCGGGGAATTATAGTTGGTGTTAGAGGATGTTTAGAAATAACCTTGGAAGCTATATTTAGATAAACTCTAATTAGAGAACATAGACCTAAGATAGATTTTGAGGATTAGTATAGACGAAATTACTAGAATTTTGGTAATGTAGAGATTTTTTTCGTTTCCAAGAACATACATCCCTGTCCAGATATGAACAGGTAGAGGCAGCTCTGGAACAGATGTACCTAGGGGTAAAACCTAAAAACACCGCTTTGAGCTAAACTCAAATGGGAACTAGTGCACGACAACGGGCCTTGTTGCACTTTTGGTTACGACACTCTCGGGTGATATTCTTAGGATAATTCTCATTTTAGTTACAAATCACTATGAAGGGATTATGAGTATATACTTCCTCAATGAAAACATCTTCATAATTATGGATTATATCCATAAACCATTAAATTTATGTTAGGTATTTTACAAGTTTGGAATTATTTATTGCAATTCATAAACTGACCTAGTTTATGCCATTGTATAGAAATGGTGCCCAGTAGAAGGAAAGTGAACTCCAACAATATGTATGATCCAAAGAGTAAGAAGGATCATATCTTTAATGGTCTTAAGATATAATTTAGAAGGGAAATATTCTCCCACTTATTATCATCATATGAAGAAATAGTATTATGTGTTGATAAGATAAGTAATGAGTTCCCAGAGTTCTATGGATTCGAAGGGAAGCCAGAGAAGCAAAGGATGGTAGAGAGAATGAAATATAAAGGGAAGATGGTTAAGAAGGATTTTCCTATATGTGATAATTGTGGAAATAATCACCTTGTAAAATTCTTGAAGGGAATGAGAGTATGTTATAAGTGTGGAGAAAATTGACACCACGTTCATGATTGCGAGGGTAAGAAAATGGTTTCAAATGTACAATGCTTCATCTTCAAGGAGTGGGGAAACTATACGAATCAATGTTCAAATCATCAGTGTATGCCCCAAATGATGCCATTGGATAATAATAAATTTCTGATACTACCACATATGAAGAGTAATGACTACTGTTCTTATGTTGTTATTAATGAATTATTTCATTTGACTGTTGTATCAATGATGTACAGGTTATATGAATTATGGAGATAAATAAGGATTGTACTGCAGTATTATTTCATTGAGGATTTGAGATTATATGGTACTATGAAAAGTGAATCAACAACAAGTTAAACTTTTTTTTGAAAATACATGGTTAACGGAAAGGGAATCCTTAATATGGTCTTGATACTAAGGTAGTAATTTTGGAATAAGAGATAGTTGATTTGGATAAATTATATTGGATATTCTTGAATTCCTTGGAACAGGTTGATAGTTTGTTTATTTCATTATTGTTGTAATATTAAAAATTATTGGATATAAGAAATATATCCAGTATTCTATAAGGAATAAGGTAGCATGAATGTAATCAATAAATGTTTTATGGTAATTCAGGATGTTACCATGTTTTAAAATAATACATGATGAAGGTGTTCACATGTTATTATATAGAAAAAAGGTTCTTCATTGTGTTTAAAATCTTTATAAATTTTGTACTTTGAGTTTAGATAAAATTATTTTGGATAAGTCTGAATGTTTGAATGAATTAAGTTTGAAAGGTTATTTTTGGATTTTTATAAAAGGACAATACACAGACTTTGTGACAACCCATCGCGTCGAAAAAATCTGCGGGAATCGAACCCACAACCATAGTGTGATTGGGATTTATCGCCTACCACTAGACTACGTGAAGTTCCTATATGGTATAATGTAGTTTCTTTTTTATAAGGTGTTTGATATGTGAATTATAAATTCATTATATTTGGAATCCTATACGATTAATTTTTAGTTGTATTATGTTTTAGAGTGAAGGATGAGTTTGTGGTAGAAATTTATTAATGGATGAAACAATGATTATAAAGTAAGTATATCTCTTTATGATTTCATCCAATCTCATAAATAAATTCCTCAACATTAAGAAAAAAAACATAGAACAAAAACATTGTCCTAGATGGTACCTTAGATCACCACAAATTTCTGGCTTTGTGATTGTTGGCCTTTTCATAGCCATGCTTTCTACCACTCTCCATCAGATATTGATGGTTATAATTCTCTTCCATATCCATGTTTTCCTATATGGAACCATAATATGTGTTATTTTCAGCAACCTTCATACTTACCACTCGTTATTTTAAATAGAGGCCGCATTAATCCATTTTTCAATGTGGGATTTCAACTAATATATTTTGAAATGTCAACCCCAATTTCCAATACTGATCATAAATTTTGAGCATGCAATTTATTGAAGTAGAAGAGAATTTAACACCCCAATCTTCCACAATATACTTATCATTGAATAAAGTAGTAGCGTGTGTTGTACACAACCTCGAGTTCTAACACACACCAAAACCAATAAAACTAGCCGTTATAAATAGTAAGAACCAATTTTTTAAATTTTATAATTTTTATCTTTAAAGATGGAATTCATTTTTGGATTCGGAATATCGAAATTAGGCTAGGGTGAATTTTTGGTATTTTTCTACAAACTATCAATTTTTGATGAATAGTAAAAAACATAGAGTTATTGGTTAAAACCAACTTTTTATTTAAATAATTATTTATTTTATTTAAATTTATTTTAGGTAAAAATAGATACGTAATACCTATATATGTTCAATTTAATTCATTGGAGTCAATTTATAATAATTTTAGACATATAAAATTTTTATTGATCTTTTCACCGTCTTTTACCCATATCCTAGGAGAATTTGCAAATTCTCATAAAAGATAATTTTACCGCTTCTGTGAGTGGAATTTCGAAAATCCTAGATACATAGTTAATATCATGGAGTAAAATGTGGTTCAATAAGATAAAAATAATTTTATGTGAATAGTAACTTTTTACTTTTTTTTACCACGT
The DNA here is from genome assembly GCA_963277665.1 of Viscum album. Classification (NCBI taxonomy): domain Eukaryota; kingdom Viridiplantae; phylum Streptophyta; class Magnoliopsida; order Santalales; family Viscaceae; genus Viscum; species Viscum album. The sequence continues at coordinate 790,663,781 of OY728135.1, read as the reverse complement.
TAAAAAGTAAATAGGGTAATTAAGGGTAAAAATGAGATAATTATTACCCGAACACATGTAATAATTCTATTGGCTAAGTATAATTTGACCAAAAACAACCTTTGGTATAAAATATGAACCTCTTTGTTCCACATGGATTAGATTAGGACATTTATTATTATTTAATTCAAAGAATAGTTAAAAGAGTTAAAATCAAATATTAATAACTAAAACAATTTTAATATAGGGTTATACATAAGATGAATTCGATTATAAATATTCATTAGAAATCTAACAATATTTCCTACATAATAATATTTTATTTATAATTTTTAGACATTAAATAAATTAATTTGTTTATGACACAAAGATGATGCAGTAACTACCTTATTTATGAAATATTAAAATAATTGTTATTATAAATACCCAAAAAAATATAATTTGAAACTTTTTATGAATTAAAATAATTTTCTAGGATAATATTACATATTATTATTGGTTACATGAATTTTATTAGAAGTAATAATGCTGTTAGAAATTTATCACAAACAAAATACCCAATAATGTCAATATTGACATAAAATAGTTTTTAAAACAAATATTATATTATTAATTGATATTATATTCCTAAAAATCTAAGGTTCGTCAAAACGTCCTATATAATGATATTTGTCTCATTAATGGACCACTTAGGCATCTTTTGGAAGTATATAGTATGTTTAGTAACTATATAATATAAAAATACAAAGAGACATGGTAAATGTCATACTACTTAACAAACAGTTAAATATAAAAGATAAGGTTCCTATTGTGACCCAAACCTATCTAAAATAAATTGGTTAAGTTTTTTTTCGACCCATAACCACCTTATACTTTGAATAATACTCTTTTAATCCATTAGAAACCGAATATGAATTTAATAAAAATTAGTATATTAAGTTTTTCCTAAAGAGCATATCCTCCCCCTTATAAAAGGACGCCACTTCTAACCAATTCCTCACACCTCTAAAGACTTTTTTCTCGTCCAAACTCTGCCCAATAAAGGTACATACATCCCCTTACTCCTCCTAGAAGACATACCTTATAAAGAAGGCACTTCAAGAGTCATTTTTGGTTCAAACCAAAGGGAGTTACCCAAATTAAAGGTAAAGATTTCTCTTAGCTTATTTTTTTATTTTAATTATTCAACCCCTAAACTCTTCTTATTATTTCTTTTGTAACAAAAAAAGTATCAAAAATTTAATAGGATATTTTTATGAGATGTATTCTAACTAAACTTAAACACACCTCCATCTAATGGGTGAAAAACATAATGTTTCTGTGGATGGCAACCAAACGCCTCACGAAATGATGATTGTTCAATTATCTCTTACCACCTCTCATGGTTGAAATTATGATGGAACTATAATTAAAGATGATATTAATGATATTTATTCTATATATCAGGTTCTATAATTTCATGTTATAGCATACCATTATTCATTTCATGTTGTATATATATACGATAATTTAATTTGAGGAAGTGCGGACTACCGCCCCCTCAAAGTGATATGACTCGTTCATACCATACAAGGAACGTATAAAGGATGGTGTTAATGAACATAAGTAACAAATATAAGATATTATATTATAATTGCATAATAATATACCTATGTATCATTTGGGTTTAATTCCTTTTAAGATGAAAAATGAAATGGAAGTAGCATTCGTGCGTACGTACGGATTACCTTCTCCATGAACGTGATGAGATTCATTTCCCCATCATATCCATTAAAGAATATATCTCATTTTATGATTAAAAGTAATTTTTAATGACTTTATATAATTCAGGATATGAATATGAAACAACCTATCCATAAAAAACAAAGCTTACGTAACGGAGCATATAAAGGAAAACGAATCAGTTAACCCCCAAAACGATGATAATACTAAAATATTATTAACAAATAAATATTAAAAGATCATATATGATATCGTATTTATGTACATGATTCATGAATAATTTAATAACAATGATTTAACTATTATATAGGAGGTTAACCTACACTCTATCAAAGAAAAGTACAAGGTAAGGGTTAATTTCACAATCTCTTCATTATCTGAGGTTGTTTATATGTTATTATCTACTGGGACCTATTTATCATCCGCATCCATGATTCTTAAAATATTATTTCAAATCATTCATATTATTTTACAGAATATGTGTTAAAGTCATTTATACCCTTGTTTTACTTTTTATAAGAATTTTATAAAAGAATTTTTCCATCCTTTTCCAAACAAGGTCCTTTTTAACCTTTTCAACAGAATTAAGGTAATAATGTATCTTTATTAACATATACTATGGGTGCGGCTATTTTCCACTGTTATAAAATATTCAGATCTTCCCATACAAGCTTATAGGAATATTTTGAAATTAAATGTTTTATTTTATAATTATGTGATTTTTAAAGGATTTCAAAATAAATATTTTAAAATTTGGGAAAGGTACTCTTTACAAAGATCATAATTTTAAATGTTTTAAAGAATTATCTTTCTAAATCTTTTTAATTAATTTCCATGCTTTCAAAATGATTTTAATGATTTTTTTATCTGGACATGAATGTTTTGAAATTATATTTCTTTTCAAATGATTCAATGTGTTATGGGACACTTTTATTCAAAAATCTCTTTTAAATTACTTCCTTAATATATGTGTGACTTTTAAAAGATTTCAGAAAAGAGATATTTCTATCAAATATTTTTGATTTCATCTAAGTCAACATCTTTTGATGGCATTTAAGCTTATTTTATGTTGAATTATTATGATACAAAACTTCCATATTGTATTGAAGTTTTTGTGATACGTTTGACTATGGATGTGTTATTTTTATACCATTCATGGCTTACAGAGAAAGTATTTACATTTCATATGCTAGTTTTAATATGAATGTTTATGTTATGTCTAAAGATGTTCACATGAAGAATGCATTGGAATTTGTAACTAACACGTGGATCCCTCTATAACTCCTTGATGCATCAGTAGGTCCCATGAGACAAACTAGTGTCTTGGCACGAGGCCTTGACAAAATATTATTTGTAATCTTGGCACAAGGTCCTGGATACGTGGTTATGATAGTCTTCCATTATGAATTCAATCATTATGAAAGTGGTTAGTGATATTTCATGTGATTATTCGACTAGTAGAATATCCTCGTGAATAAGTAAATGGAATTACTTCATTTTATTTTTTCTATTTTATGCTGAATTTCAAGTTTAAAAGGCATTTGTTTTAGTTATACATTGCATTAAATATTTATGCTTATTTATGAATGTTTCTGCTGTATTTTTATCCTTACTGAGCATCTAAGCTCACTCTTTTCTATGTTTTTTTATTTACCAGGATTCCAAGAAGTGTATTGTGATTTATATGTAGGGTTAATCCAAGGGAATAATGGCATTCATAAAGGATTATTTATGTTGTTTTTTATTTTATAATGTGTAATGTAACATTAATGTATGTAATATATTTTCCAAGACTGCTCGCTGATCGTTTCTTCAGGACTTGATTCCTTTTAATCATGCCAATTTATTAAAATAACGCAGCAACTCTTGGAAACTGGGGTCGGGGCATTACACGAATATGAGGTAGCATAATTTCTCAGGATCTTTCGATTTATTTTTATTATCCCCCACCTAAACTAATATTATTACATGATAATATAATTAAATTTTTATCGTCAATATAATGATATATTTCTTCATTTTAAGGGTTATATTTAATCTTATACACACTACCATCTAAAGGGTGTTAATCTTACTGTTTATGTGAGCGGCGAGCTACTGCCTCTCAAAATGATAATGTTGTTTTTTTCCTTTAACACCTATCATGGTTTGGAATGATGATAGAGTAATTATTTCCATATAATAAATATAATATTTATTATTTATTTTTAATTATTCAATATTTATATAACACATAATTTTATGCTTTCATTTTTCTGGGAATACGATAAAATCGTTTGTGGATGTGTAGACTATATCATCCTCAAAGAGATGTTATTAATTCACACTATAAATGGATCATAAAATGGATGGTTTTAACTAAAACATGTTTCATATAAGACATCAATATTATAATTAAATTTTAACTGAAATATATATCATTAAATTTTCATTCTTTCAGAATGAAAAAAATGGATGTAGGGTTCATGATTTTGTACGACATGCCTTCTCCATGAATAATGAATTATATTTATTATGTAAAAATATTATATATTATTATAAATATATATATAATTGTTATATATGAAAATTTAACCATTTATTACAATATTTATATTATAAAATCATGATCTACTTATAAAGAACAAAAATAACAAGTCAAAATAATCTCAAAAAACAAGGCCATTAAGACCTGAAATAGGGAAAATAATGAATGATTATTGGAAAATGGGTAATAAGATTTTATATGAAGTTAATATATGATATTATAAATATTAAAATGGTTCTATAATTAGTTATTAACATTATTAAATACATTAATAATGAGGTTAATGTATTTTCACACAAATGGAAACACATGGTAATGGATTCATGTATCATTTTTTTTCCATGATTCATACCCCATTTACACCACATATTTGTTTTGTACATGGTATGTAATAATTCTATTTGGGTTTTATATCATGAATAATGTTTTCTTCATGGAATTTTTAGTTTCAATATGAAGTATTTTTTCCATGTATATTTGAATTAAATTCAACCATGTGGTGAATAATATTTTTACCTAATTCCTTTCCATTGGGAACTATCACTTCATCTTTAGCGTTAAAATTTTATGATTATGCGTGTAACCAATTTTTAATATATATTTTTTATTTACTATTAATTTATGTGTATTTAATGTTTAACCACCTAATATACCTATTGATTAATTACCCCATCAACATTATGGTCTTTTCAATCATTCAAATCACAATCTCAATTTGTTTAAGATTTTTTAAATTTGTGTTGACATCATAGAAACTTATTGGATCATTTTTCAATAAACCAAATTATTATCTTTCTATATGGTTATTGATTACCTTTTCATGTAATAAACCCATTTTACAACTCTTTGGTACATAAAATGATTTTATGAAAACCTAACATCATTTATGTCATTATTCAGAGATCCTTTTTTCTTCCAAAAATCCATATTTCTATAAAGGGTTTAAAATATGTATTCACCTTTCCAAAATTATTTAGAAAATGAATCTTTACCCTATTTTATTTTACATAGGTTTTCAAATTAATATTCTTATAAATGTACTAAAAAGGTATTTTTCTATCATTTTTACCATGAAAATGGAATGTTCTTTTTACCATAAATGACATGTAAGGATTTACCGATTATCATTTCTTTTAATTTTACTTTTCATGTTTAAAAAGATATTTTATAAGTAAAAGAACATAAAATGATAGTTTCAAAAGAAATGATATTAAAAATGTTTTTTCAAAATAATAAGAATATTTTCCTCAAGAATTTTTGAATATATATTTATTTTCATGAAGGAAGACAACCTTGTGTTTTTACTCCAAGGAGGATATATTATATTGATATCATCCTTATTCATCCCCTATAGGCTTCTAATTTATTTTGAATGGTATTGTATTGAAATTAAATTCCTTGATTCCTTTTATTCCCCTGTCAATATTCAATTTCCTAGTATCATTGTACATTGAATTTTCAATAAATACCCATATAATATTTCATTGATAGAATTAATACATGAATCTTATACCATTTTTATATTTGGTTTTTACTTTGATATTTATTTTATTATTTTAGATAATATGAATAAACCTGTAACATTTATTCAATACAAATATTTTATAAGGAAATTTTTTTATGAATTAAATTGATTATTTGATTTTTAAGGAATGGATTGGACATGTATGATAAGGGTTATGGACCATTTAACATAATCACATAGATGTATTGGTATTATACTTAGATGAAATCAGTTAGCGACAATCCTTTTGAGTTTTTTCCATGGAATTGTTGTTTTATGCTTTCTTGTGAAAGAAAATTATTATAGTATGCTAAACCATATAGTGAAAGGAAATGATGGTAAAGGAACCACATACCTGAGAAATATTGAGTTCACTAATGAACATGTCCTTTTTTGGATTCAGTTATTATTATGCATGATATTGTTTACATAACATTAAATAGGGATGTATTTAAACATGAGTTCATTGATTAAATTAATGTGTTTTTAGTTATTTAACTTATAATTTTATTTATACATTTACTTATTATTTATTGAAATATGGAATTTGTTCTTCTTTATTTACGTTTATATATTGATTTTTTTTCATTTAATCATTATTGATTCCATTATACTAAACCCTTCCTGGGAATTTGAGCTCACCATTAAATTTTTTCCCTTTCCCCAGGAATCCAAGAAGTGTAGTACGAATGTAATCCTACGATATAATTTGTGGAGTAATATTATCATATATAAAATTATGTTTTAATAATCATATTTAGATGTATAATATAACTCATGTATGTCTCATTTTTTTTCAAAGAATAATTAATTATTCATCCCTATGGGATGAGATTTATTCGTATCTTATGCCAATATATAGGTATCATGACACCATCTTCATGAATTTTTATGTTGTGTCTCTACACATGTGTTATGTGTTCTATAATCCATTTTATTATTCCAAAACCATGTTCACAGTCAATAAATGTTCTATAATTCCATATAGATAGTCTTCACCTTATGATTCATCCTTTTTTCACCCCAAGTCCATGATATCCCCAAAGGAAACTAACAAATGATAATAAGGATCATATATATGGACACTAAATAATAAAACATGGAAATCAACAAGTCAAAAATAAATTTGACTTTCCCATGATAACTCAAGTTCCATTAGAATTGGTGGGGACCAATTATGTACTATTCATATAAACATTTATCTAAAAACAGTCCTATATATAATCAAACATAGATCCTATAAAAATATTTAGTCATGTAACAACGTTTTGGGTATGTCATGTCTCTAATTAATATATATAATGAACTATCCATAGTTAACTAGAAAATTCATATGAGCTAGCACATTAGAAGGTGGAGATTTAATGCTTAAAAAAGTATCATAAATAACGAACAAAGGCAATACACCAATAGAGGAAAATACAAATAAGAAGTAAAAATAAATGATATATATAAGGAAAATCAAAAGGGGAATGAACATAAAACAAAGAGTAGACAACCACTACGATATGTACCCATGTAAAAATCGACCAGTACTACACAAAATCACTCCAAAATGTTATAACCACCATGATAATCAACAATTCCACATGAAACCCTACTCCAAACCTATAAAATACAAAACCAAGGGAACAAATGCCAATTGGAAATAGTTGGTTGTGATCACTAAAGCTCAATAGGATAGAACCAATTAATATATATAATTTCACCCACTATTAAAATTCTAGTTATTTAATTAAAGGAAACCATTTAATAAAATAATTTAAAATAGAAAAAACATTTTGTAAATCATAGTCTGTTTTCTTCTAAAAATATTCATTTTTCATATCCATAAGAATATGAAAATAAAATATAATAAGAAACAGATCTACGTAATCAGAATAACAATATCCCTATGATAACATAGTGATTATATTATTCATTCTATAGAATGTTAATAAAGATAATATTGTCCAATACAGATGTTCCTAGGCCAAATGTCCTATGATAAACTAGTGAGTATATAAAACATGATACAGAAGAGAAACCATCATGTATGAACAAAATTTCACTAAATCCTATGGAATAAATTATACAATAAAGGATAATAAAATATTATATTATATGATTCCAATGATATCATGTTTGATTATTCTCGTTTGATATCATCCATGGGCCCACTCCCAATGTTCCCAAATATTCCCATTCTCTGTGTTCGGAAAAAATAAAATGGTTATTACATAGTTCATGAATAATTATTGATATATAATGTATTGGAAAACCATTCCTAATGATCCCAAATGTTCCCATTTGACATGTTTTCAGAAAACATAACATAAATTATACTCACAATTTAGAAAAACAAAATCACTCTAAATATATCTCATGTATCATTCTTTGAAAATATATATATATATTAAGAACCATTTATCAAATTAATTTTCATTGGAAAAAAATCTAAATCCCAATTAATTAAAAATACATATCATAATTTTTTTTACCAGTTTCGTGTTTCAATCATACAATAATGATGAAATTATGGGTTTTGCTTAAAATATTCTTTAAAAACAATTGTAAAATAATTTTATAAATATTATTAGTTACACCCACCACATAATATAACATATGATTTCAAAATAAGACATAGTACTTCATGGTTTATAACCATATTATAGATATTTAGACATCAAAATGTTAATAATATCTTAAAATAAAACCCACATACTAGTGAGGGAGAGAAACCTACTACAAAAGATAATGTTCCATGAACAAAATTCTAGAGAAAGAAACTAGGGACACCCTCCACTAGTTTTACCACAAGGGAGAAAAGGGAAAAGGTAAATGTATAGAGAAATAATTCTTTTATATTTAAAAATGTCAAACTATTCCTAAGTGGATATGAAAATGAAAGATAGTAATGGACTAAAAAAATTAAAATTTAAACACCATGAATTTTGGATCACAATATTAAAACTCAGAAATTATATACACAATTTAATTTAATATTTTAATTATATATTTAATTAAAATAATTAATTAACTATCATAAAAGAGTTAAAATATTCAAATGATCTTGAATAATTAATTTTACATAATCTATAACCTTGAAAATCACATACATGGATTTTTTGGATGTTCAGGATAAGTAATAGGGAACCTCATTTTTAATTATTTTTATCCCAAAAATAACATTGTGTTAGGGTAATGTGGATTTAAAGTTAATCATATCATATGTATAGAGTATGGATACAAGGATACCATTACATATCCCTTAAAAACTAGGTTTAACCATTACAGAACTCTGGATTACCCTTAAATAATTTTTTACATGTAATTTTTCCATTATGTGACTCACCCTACCTATACGCAATACCTTCCATATCCATACACTACGCATGAACTAAATATCTTACCCATTCATAGAGTATATTTTACATTACGAAACAATTATAATCATAGGGCCACCCTTACAATAATAATATTAACACATATCATCATTTAAAAAATATAGGTTACCTTGACATAGAATGTTAGACTTACCCTTATAGAACTAGGTCACATTTATACAACCTATATAAAATGCCAATACTGTGACCCATCTCATACCCTTTCTTTCCAAATACCATATAAAAAAGGTTTTACCTTTATGTATCCTTAATAAATAATTTTTTAACCTTACACACCCCATTAATGTTCTTCCATACCATTACACAAATTACAAAAATGATGAGTTACCATTAAATAAACCCTAAATAGACTATTCAAAAGGGTAGAAATAAAATAAATTTATGAAATAATTATACCATTCCTTAAGGTAAAAATCAAGATAAAAATTCTATTATTTCTACTCTAAGTACGTAAAAAACAAAACAAAAATAATTTTAATTATTTTATTAAAAAGGTTATTAAAAAAAGAATGGGTTATAGGAAAAAAATTATTAAAATATCAACAACATGGTAATATTTAAGATGATATAAAAATATATATCAAAGAATATGTTAATATTAATAACAAAAAAAATGATAACTCAGTTGATGGAATATTATACATAACATGTAACTTTTATTATAAAATTTGTGATTACTTAAAGGGTCTTAAATATATTCTGTGCTAAATGTTATGAAATATTGAATAATGAATCATTACATGTAAATAAAATATATAAAAAATTCTGAATAATTTTAATATAAATGGAAGAGACTAAAATAATAATCAAAACAATATAAATTACTAAATTAAATATCCAGAAAATGTACATAACATAATTTAAAAAAACTATCGAATGTAGTATTTAAAAAAGTATATTGTAGAAATGATGTTTTAAAGGATTATAAATAAAAAAAATATTTATAATAATCATCATAGTGGGGCCAGAATTTTACTATATATCATTATACATGAAATAAGAAATAATAATGGGAATATTTAACTTCATACATTATTAAAATAATGAAAACATATAAATAAATCAATAAAATATTATTGAATATTAATTAGAAATTGTTATAAAATATATAAAGAACATTTTAATAATATTTGAATTTCATAGCTAGTATCCCATTATCGGTGTCTATCTTAAATGGTCATGTTTTCAACATGGTCTCTATGGGTTGTAATAAACACAGAGAGTAAAGTTATATTGAAATGGGATGAGATTTTACCTCTTTAGAATTTTAATCGATTAATGTTATATTCATGTGGAAGACATAAAAGACTTATTACAATGTTTCATAAATGATAATAAAAATTATATCTGATAGTGAGAGAATTAATATGTTTCAGAGGACTTGATGTATATACATAGTAATATGAATAAAAAACAAAAAATATATAAAGCCTCTATATAATTATTTTCTAGAGACAAACATACCATCCACTAACTAGATATAACAAATAATAACTATTATATACAAAACCAAATTTTTGATATAAATAGTTATAATCATATATATATATATATCATGTCCCACTAAGACATCTTATATGCTATCCAACATTAAAAAATTAACCTACGTTAAATTTTTTTTTTTCATATATGTACTTCTAAAAAACTAGGAATCACCTGTGGTTCTATGTTCTTGCATAATAACAATATGAGTAAGACAAATTCTATTATTCATAAAAAATATATATAAAATTATTCTACAGAAGGAGAAACATATGGAATTGATGAAACCAATAAAAATTAGTGAAGGAAACTGAATAAATCAATTGTACTAAAAGTGATAACATTAGGTATTTAAGAAAATGGTTTTTAGATATATTTTTGTTTTGGTTTCATTTCAATCTTCCTAGAATCATGGTAACCATTACATTTAAAAATATATAGAATAATGGACTCACCTAAATATATATATATATATCCTTAATATATAATATTATTAATTAAATCACCATATCAGCTGAAGTATTATATCAATCGAGAATAAATGACTCTAGATATTTAGTTGTTTCCCAGAGAAATAAATGAAATCAAGAATGGAAAGGAAATTATATACTATACATTTATAAATATTATCCATAGTGGAAGTGTCAAATTAAAAAATTATTTTACAAAAAATTATGGGAATAAATTAGGTTGCTAACCCATTATCATAAAACAATGTGAAAGTCATGTTTTTCAGAGGAATAAATCATCGTAGCCTCATCATATATGATTTCATATAGTAGCTCAATAATGAAAAATATCAGTCTGTCAATAGATAATTTGTTAGAAAACATATGAAATAGAGGATATCTATTTAAATAATTCATAAGAGAATTTGAGATATGAAATCCTAAATTATATTTAAAAAAATGGAAAAATTTTATGTGAAATGACAAAATTTCACCCAATTTATAAAAACATACTGATATGTATATCATGTTCCCAAAATAAGATAAAAAGGCATTTCATGTGTACACTAGTATTCAATACAACTACACTAGATTCCACAAAATACTATGATACCTTTCACCGAGTTCCAAAGGAATATTTTAAAACATCACCTCCTATATTTCATCTATATCTACAATAATCATAATAAATATTCTATTTCAATAGCATAATACTAATTCTCATAAAATTATGTAAAAAAATAACCAAGAAAGTTTTCAGTTATTATATGTACACCTCATTAACAATTTTGTGTTTGCATCAATCCATATAAAGTATATTAAATCTTATAATTTTAAAATTTTATATATAAATTTTAATACAACATTCAAATAAAAATATAAAATAATTATTTTTACAAATGGTAATTTTTTATTATGAACAAATTAAATTTCATGGGAAATAAATAAAATAATAATATTACCCAACTAATAAGTGTTTTTTATATTATTATGAACCCCTGATGAAAACAGTTATCTCTTAAAAATAGTGAAACATTAGTTATATTCTAGAAGAAAATAACTTATATATGGTGCTTATTGTGACCCAAGCCTTTTATATAAAACATTTCATGACATTAAAAATAATTAATCATCAGAGTACATGACAAAGATCGTTATGTCTAGTGTCATGGAATACTAGGTACATATAACATTAAATAGGGGCCTAAAAAACATCTTTATTTAATATCCATAAAGAGTTTATAACTTCATTTGAGCCCTTACATCTTCATAGGGTACCCTGGGTAACAAATGAATAAAGTGATGAGCTAAAAAGCCCAGTAAGGGTATGAACATATGGATACATCTCAACCACATGATCTAGGAGGCAAGACATAAAGATATCCAAAGAAAGAAGCTTATAAAATCATTTAATATAAGGATGGAATCATATAAACATGGAATCATATAAATTTTGAAGAATCATAAAACCTTTATTTAGTACAGGTGAAGGCTAACATACAATCCTATTTCCAATTTTAGTACGAGTCAAGGCTATCCGCCAATCCCGTTTCTCATTGCATCTCATGAGAATTATCCTTAGCCAATGCATTGGAGAGCTATCTGGAAACACCCATCCCAACATTTTCATGAGTATTCCTACCACATAAATATTCTTACCACATAAATCTTCTTTTAAAATGAGTAATCATACATAATCAATTTTTCATAAACATAAGGTTACCCATGGAGAGAATTGGGTACCACAATCATGACATAAAGCATAACCAATGAGTGTATCATGAAAGTTTCCATGAAATAAAGGGATTAGAACATACATGGACGTTCATAGGGTAATTTAGGCATAAAACATGGTAGGTGGAAACAAATATAAGTGACATCACATAAGAAATTTATTTGAGAGACATTAGCATTAAAACATTTTTGTTGGGATTTAAGGAAAATACTATAGTTATTTTAAAATAGTAAAGTTAAGATTATTTTATATCAAACCAAAATTGAACCAATAAGGTTTTCAAAATAAAAATAATGAATCTAAAAAGATAACTATCTCTTAAAACAGAAGATAGAGTGCACTTGAAATTGGGTAAAAGTTAAGGATGTTCCTTTAAAACAAGTGGGCTTATTTGGAATTAATGAGGAGAGATTCACTTAAAAGAACGTATATCCTCGAAAGAGAATGAAATCTGGATCTTAGATCATGAGTTTTGAGAATATAAACAGAATTTTGAATTTCTACATAAAATGAAAAGACAACTATATTTTGGTAAAAAGAATGATAGAGCAACCTGATGGAATAAAAGAAGTTCGGGTAGAATCCATTATGGTTTATCGGAATGGTATCAGGTGTAAATAAGAGGGAATTATGAGAGATATAAAGGTTTTCTCACCACTAATAAAACATTAGGGAAGTATGGGGAAGGTGTATAAGCAGAACCCATCACTTGGTATTACACAAAAATTCATAGCATAGAGAACAATTTTGATTAAGAGTGAAAAAGGGAGGATTCCTTACCTTAAATATGTTAGTGTTCTCCACTTATTATTAACAACTTGAATAAAAAAAATTATGATTATTAATTATTAAGTCTAGAACCTCATATATATTCAATTTATTTATCAGAACCCTTTTTAGTTCATTCAGATCCTTTTTGAGTATTTACAGGATTCAATTTCATTGTTCAGGCTCATTTGTTTACTTGGCTTTAAAAGATTAGTACACTTATATTCAAGTTTGGATTATAAGAAAGATGAAAGTGGTTTTCTAGAAATGAATTTATTTTATTTAGTTCATATCCAAGAGATTATATTGTTTTAATTTCAATTAGTTTAATTAGAGTGAAGTCTAATTATTATATATATAACCATAGTGATAACCGTTTTTGTTAATCGGTGGATTTGATTACAAATAATGTGTTTTGATTTATAAACTAATTCCATGTTTACCAAATGATTACAGAACCAAAAATAGGACATATTACATATATAATAATCTGGTTAAACCATAACACAAATGGTTTCGTGGCCAGAATTAATGATAATAATAAAAATTTATAAACTGTTGTCCTTGAATGTGCTAAATTAACACATCTCAAACGGTGCTTTCATTTCATTAAAATAAAAGGGTGGGGAAAGGAGAGAAGATAATAAAATATACCAATATCATGAAGAAATTCTAGTACATTTATTTTATTGTATTTATCATACTATTATGGAAAAGTTAGGTGAGGAAAGAAAAAGAAAAGAACATAAAAGAAAAGAAGAAATTAAGAAGAGGAATTTACCTCTTGAGATTTCCTCCATTGAGATCCTCTTAAAGGGAGATGTTTTTGTATTTTCAAGAGTCTGAGATCTTTTTGATGTGGGGGAGGACCGTGGGGATATATTTGGGTAGAATAATGGCAAGTCACAAGGCTTGAGAGGAGTGGAGAGAAGAGGGAGTGAAGGGGGGTTTTATAGTAGAGGAGAGGAGGGATTTCATAATATTATAATCATTAGTTTATTATTTCTTTCTAAGACAAAAAATAGTAAGTATTACATGACCAAGAATAGTTATTTTATTATGTGATCCCGAACCAAGTGGTCTTACATCAGCAAAACATCATCTATGACTCAATTAATCAATTATTTAGCATTTATTGTGTATTATCAGATTCTACTATTCATCAAAAATTCATGTATTTCAGAAAAATCCCAAAAATTAACCCTAACCATTTATCATCATGTAGAGTCCAAAAATAAATTCCATTTTTCAAAAATAATTTTCTAAATAGGATTATTTTAAAATTTAATTAAAATAACAATTTATTATCAAAACTAGTTTTAAAACATTTATTAACTTCTTCTCAAATATTGGTATATCGTACTTTCAACATGAATATTATTTTTATACCACCATACGTGAGGATACTATGCATTATGGTATATCACTATTCATAAGGGTATGTTACTATTCATTAGGGTAGGTTACTATTCACCAAAAAAATTATGTTTTCCTTATCTGATTTACAATAACATACTGATTAAAACTGTGTATGCTGGATTTTCGAAATTCCGAACACAGAAGTGGAGAGATTATGTTTAAAGGTCACTAAGAACATAGTAGTTCATTATTTTGTGTGTTCATGTAATTTTATGACATAATTATGAGAAGGGAATTTCCATTGAAAAAAATTGGGTCGTTACATTTTTCCCCCCTTATGAAATTTCCCCCTAGAAATTTTGTTTTACATTCTAAGACAAAAAACAGGTGTGGGTACTTTTCCTTCATTTCTTCCCCCAATTCCTATGTTTCCTCTTTGTACTAATGGTTTCTCCATAGCACCTTAAACAGATGAGTAGACTTGTTGCATAGAACATTTTCTCTTCAATCCATGATTTTCACTGGCAGCTCCTTGTAAGAGAGATCATCCTCTAACTATACCACCTCTGAAGAGAGTACATGTGAAGGGTCTTGTATGTACTTCTATAAGAGGGATACATGAATGACAACATGTACTTTCAACTTGGTATGTGTAAGTGCCAGTCTATAGGACACAACTCCGAATCGATCAAGGATCTCGAAGGGGTTGATGTACCAGAGACATAACATTCCTTTCTTCCAAAACCTCATGACCTTATTCCATGGGGACATATGTAGAAATACCATGTCTCCGACATTGAACTCAAGGTCTCTCCGATGGTTATCTTCATAACTCTTCTATCGACTTTGAGCTACCTTGATAAGTTGCTGAATGGTTTTCACATTCTCCAACATTTCTTCGACCATTTCATGTCCTAGAAGCTTATGCTCACCGACTTCATCCCAACATACCGGTGTTTTTCACCTTTTCCCATAAAGGGATTTATTTGGTGCCATTCAGATGCGTGAGTGGAAACTATTGTTTTAGGATAATTCAACCAGTGGAAGATGTTGGTCCAATACTCATTTGAAATCCATTGAACACGCTCTCAACATGTCTTCCAATGTCTGAATAGTGCACTCAGATTGGACATGAGTTTGAGGATGATAGACTGTACTAAAGTTTAGTTCAGTGCTCAGAGCATTCTGGAGACCTTTCTAGAACATCGAGGTGAATCATGGATCACAACTAGATACAATATATAGTGGTACTCCAGGAAACATTACAACTTCTTTGATGTTAATCTGTGAATGTTGGTCCAATGAAAAGTCCTCTTGAACTGTGATAAAGTGAGATGTCATTGTAAGACGATCCCTAGTGACCCATATAGCATTGTTTTCTCTATATGTATTTGGAAGTCCTGTGACAAAGTCCTTGATAATGTTCTACCACTTCAATGATGGTATTGGAAGTGGTTGCATCATCCCCTTAGACTTTTTTCTCTCAGCCTTCACCTGCTGACATATGAGGCACTTTGATGTATATTCGGCAAACTCCCTTTTCATATTGTCCCACCAAATGTTTTCTTGAAGATCTCAATACATCTTTGTTCTCCTGGGGTGGATAGAGAAGGTCGATATATGTGCATCATTAAATAAATCCTTCTTTATCTATTGATCAGATGGTACACATAATCATGTCCCAAATCATAAAACTCCTTCCTCATCAATTTTGAAATCATATGATTTCTCATTTTTAACAGCTTCCACCCTTTTAAGAGTTTCCACATCCTTTTTTAATCATCCTTTAATTTCTCCAAGAGGGATGGTTGAGAACTCATTTCAAAAAGTATTGATGATGTACCTCCCTAAATAATTCCCACGTCTATCCTTTTTAAATCTAAGAAGATCATATCATTTTCAATTCTCATCATTGATAAAGATGTAAGATCCTTTCAACTTAGAGAATCCTCCACCTTGTTTTCCTTACTGAGATAGTAGTGGATTCAGTATTCAAAATCATTGATGAGATCTATCCATATTCATTGGAGTATATTAATCTCTTTCTATGTGAATATATATTTGAGACTCTTATGGTCAATATATATCTCACATTTTTCCCCATAGAGATAATGCTGCCATATTTTCAACGCAATGATCACAGCCGCCAACTCCAGATCATGCGTGGGATAGTTTTGCTCATGGATTTTCAGCTTCCTTGAGGCATAGGCTCTGAATTTATCATTTTTCATTAGAAAACAGCCAAAGCCTTTCTTAGAAGAATATTTATACACCACAATTAGTTCTGCACTTGAAGGGAGTGTGAGTACGAGTGTAGTGATAAGCCTCTTTTTTAACTCCTTGAAATAGTCTTCACATTCCTATGTCCAGATGAACATTACTCCTTTCTGTGTTAGCTTGTTCATTGGGTTTGACAATCATAAAAATATTTTTAAAAATCTTCAATAAAAACAATCTAGATCTAAAAATTTGCGGATCTCTGTTACAGAAGTTGGCATCATCCACTCTTCAATTGCCTTCATCTTGGAAGGGTCCATAGATATCCCTTTCCTAGTGATAACATATCCCAAGAATGATACATCCCCCATCCAGAACTCACATTTACTTTACATTACATAAAACTTCTCCCTTCACAATGTCTTTAACACAGTTTCCATATTCTCCTCACATTCTTCCTTTCTCTATAAGTATATCATAATATAATCAATAAATACAACCACAAATATTTCGAGGTAATCTCTAAAGTATATATTCCTTAAATCAGTGAATATTTCTAGAGCATTAGTGGGTCCTAAAGGCATCACTATGAACTCATAGTGTCCATACCATGTTCGAAAGGTAGTCTTGGAAATATCTTCCTTCCTCACATTTAGTTGGTGATATCCCGACTGAAGGTCCACCTTAGAGAAATAACAGGCCCAAGGAAGCTGATAGAACAAGTCATATATCCATGGAAGGGGATACTTGTTCTTTATAGTGATTTTATTGATCTCACGATAATCATTACAGAGGAGCATTGATCCATCCTTCTTCTTCATGGATAGTACTAGAGCACCCTTGAGTGAAGCACTCGGGCATATAAAACCCTTCTCCATATTCTCATGTAACTGCTTCTTCAGCACTTCTAGATCTATGGGGGCCATTCTGGAAGGTGTCTTTGAGATTGGCAGAGATCCACAGATAAGTTCAATTAATAACTCAACCTATTGGTCAGGAGGAAGTCTAGAAAACACTTCGGGGAATACATCATCGTAATCAGTCATTATGGTAAAGTATTCAATAATGATTCTATCCTTTTTCACAATCATTTGAGCTAGTTATGCTTTCTCCCAAGGAAGATGTATCCAAACTTGAGATGATGATTCTAAAGGAGAATAATCTTCATCCTTACACCTGTAATGAATAGGAGGATGCTTCTGGATCTGAAAAGTGATCTCCCTTTCCCAACAATTGATGTTGGCCTTGTACATAGATAGTAAATCCATGCCCAAGATAGCGGCAAACACTACTAAAGGAAGTACGAAAAGAATTTATGAAAGGTTCTTCCACAAACATTTAACAGGGAAAAGTTATAAACCATGGATGCAAAAATTTCCCAATTATCTATTCTCACAGATAACTTGTCCTCCAAATTTTGAGGTGGTTTTTGAAAAGTTCTACTAAACTTGCAAGATATGAATGAATGCGTTTAACCAGAATCAAATAGTACTTTAACTATTCTTGGATGAATAACAAGTGTACCTGTCACCACACTGTTCTCCAGCTCCACCTCAGTAGTAGGGATAGTATACGACCTTCCTTGTTTCCTTGGAGGTTTTTTCTAATTGCCTTGGACAACCCTCTTCATATGGAAATTGTTCGTATAATGCCCATGCCCTTTGTAGTTATAACACAGCACTGCAGGCTGAGTGTTGATATAAACCTTCCTTTCTTCTTCAACATTAGTAGTATTTTTCATATCCCTTTACCAGGTCTCGTCCAGATGACCAATCTTTCTGCATTTGAAGTTATTCTTGGTTCCCTTGAGATAGTCACCAAGATGATTCTTCCAACAATTTTTTCAAAGCAGAAATTGAGGATTCGTTCCATCATGGGATTGTTTGATGAACCACCAATGTTGTTCTCCTTTTTCCGCTTCTTGTCACTTGTCCCATGAGACCACTGAGACTCTCCAATCTCCATTTCAACCTTGAGGGAACAACAGATAATCTCCTCAATGTTTTCTAAGTCTCGAATCACCAACACATTTCCTAGACTCGGCTTTAGTCTCCTAAAAATGTGACCCACCTCGCTATCGGTGTTCATGATAAAGCCAGAGGCATACCTTGAAAGCCTTGTAATGTTTTCTTCATGTACCCTGATGGAATCATCTTCTTTATCTTTGAGTCCAAAGAAATCTCTTTCCATCTTGAGATGGAGGGTTTGAGGAAAATATTTGTTGAAAAATATCCTATTGAATTCCTCCCATTTTATGGAATCAATTTCCTCTTGGGACATTGTATTTTTTATAAGTGTACACCACTGATCATCTTTCCCCTAAAAATGATAGACATTCATTATTACTTCCTCTTCTTGTTAGTGCTGGAGGATAGAGAATATATTTTCAATTGAGATAATCCATTGTTCTATGAGGAGGGGATCAGAAGACCCACTAAACATGGGAGGCATTTTTTGCATGAATGATTCTATGGAAACATGCTCCTTACTTGGAGGAGGGGGATGTTCCACCTAATTCATGATATTATACATAACTCGAGGCAGCTGAGAAAGTAATTCCATGATGTTTTGAGAACTCGCTTCCATCACATCAAGCATGTCATTAGGGAAATCATCATATTTCCTATCACATTGGTTATGGAACACATTCTAATATTTCCCTCCATTAACAAATAAAAATATCTTATAATTAGAGGTCTTGAATACTTAAATGTTGAGCATAAAAAGAAACTTCGTAAATAAAAGTGTGAACGTAAAAAGTTAAAGTATATCCTAACTTGTGATTCCTTAGGTTTATATCTAGTTTATAGTCAATCAATTTATTATCTTATATTCTTATAGGCTTTTTTGTCCTTTAATAACAGTTTGTACTAATCTCGTGAATCTACTGAAGCATATCCCCTGGGAGTGTCGTAACCAAGAGTGCAGCAAGGCCTGTTATCGTGTAGCAGTTCCCATTTGAGTCTATCTCACAGTGGTGTTTATGGTTTTTACCCTAAGATATATTTGTGCCAGAGCCTCCTCTACCCGCTCGTATCCAGACAGGGATATATTTTCTTGATAAACCACTTACTCTATACTCACCAAAATTTTGGACTATTTTATTATACTCAGTCTCATCCTTAAGGGTCTCACTAAGGTTCTCTATTCCAAATCTCCAAAAACAACTAGACCATATCTATGATACCAACTATAGGAATCTGATCCATTTAAATAAAATACTTCATGATTTTAAGCATAATTAATCATTAGAGTACAAGCCAAAGATCGTCAAGTCTAGTGTATTTGAAGACTAAGTACATATAACATAAAACATGGGTCTAAAAAAACTTCTTTATTTAATCTCTATAAAAAGCTTTTAAATTTCTTTGAGACCTTATATCTACATAGGGTACCCTGGGGAACTCATGAACAAAGGGATGAGCTAAAAATCCCAGTAAGGGAATGAACATAAGGATATATCTCAAGCACATGAGTTAGGAGGCATGACATAATGATATTCAAAGAATTAAACTTATAAAATCATTTAATATAAGAATGGGAGCATATAAACATGGAATCATATTAATTTGGAAGAATCATAAAACTTTTCTTTAGTACGGTTCAAGGCTAACCACCAATCTCGTTTTCCATTTCAGTACGGGTCAAGGCTAACCGTCAATCCCGTTTGACATCGCATCTCATGAAACTTATCCTTACCCAATGCATTGGAGTGCTATCTGGGCGCCCCCATCTCAAAATTTTCATGAATATTCATTAAATATAAATATTATTATGACATAAATCTTCTTTCCACTTCTGTAATCGCACATAATCAATTGTTCATAAACATAAGGTTACCCATAGAGGGAATTGGGTAACACAATCATGACATAAATCATAACCAATGAGTGTATCAAGAAAGTGTCCATGAAATAAAGGGATTAGAACGTACATAGATGTTAATTAGGTAATTTAGGTATAAAAAATGGTAGGTGGTACCTAATTGAAGTGACATCACATAGGAAATGTATTTGAGAGACATTAGCATTAAAAAAATTTTGTGCGGTTTTAAGGAAAATACTATAGAGCTATTAAAATAGTAAAGAAGAAATTATTTTATATCAATCCAGAAATGAAGAATGTAGGTTTTCATAATAAAAATACTTAATTTAAAAATAAAATGGTGTCTTAAAATAGAAGATAGAGTGCAATTGAAATTGGGTAAATGTTCGGGAAGTTCCTTTAAAACGAGTGTGCTTATTGGGAAGTATTAAGGAGAGATTCACTTAAAAGAATGTATATCCCCAAAAGAGAATGAGAGATGGATATTAAAACAAGAGTTTAGAGCATATAATCATAATTTTTATGTTCTATATAAAGATAAAATACTACTATATTTTGGTAAAAATTTTGATAGAGCAACCCGAAGGAATAAAGTAAGTTCGGGTAAACCCCATTATGGTTTATCGACATGGTATCAGGTGTAACTAAAAGGGATTGATGGGAGAGATAAGGGGTTTCTGATCACTTATTAAACATTATGGAAGTATGGGGAAGGTGTATATACATAACCCATCACTTGGTATTACACAAAAAGTCATATCATAGAGAACAAATTTGATTAAGAGTGAAAAGGGGAGGATCCCTTACCTTAAATCCGTTAGTGTTCTCCACTTGTTATTAATGACCTAAATAAATAAATTAGGCTTGTTAATTAAAAATTCCAGAACCTCTTATATATTAATGTTATTTATTATAACCCTTTTTAGTTCATTAAAATCCTTTTTGATTAATTACAAGGTTAAATTTCTTTGTTTGGGCTCGTTTGTTTACTTGGATTTAAAAGATCTATTCACTTATATTCATGTTTGGATTATAATCATGATGAAAGTGGTTGTCCATAATTGAAGTTATATTATTTAGTACATATATAGGAGATTACATTGTTTTAATTTTAATTAGGATACATAGAGGGAAGTCGAATTATTATATATATATATAACCATTGTGATAACTGCTTTTGTTAATCGGTGGATTTGATTACAGGGAATGTGGTTTTCTTTATAACATAATTACATTTGTAACAAAGGATTACAGAACAAAAAATAGGATATATTAAATATATAATAATCTGTATCAAACATAAAAAAATGATTTCATTATCAAAATTAATGATAGTAAAATAAAATTGATAACGGTTGTCCTTGAATGTGCTAAGTTAGCATATCTCAAACAGTGCTTTGATTTTATTCAAATAAAAGGGTGGGGAAAAGAGAAAAGATAATGAAATATACCACTAGAAAGAAGACATTATATTACATGTATGTCACTCGAATTATCATAAAATTATAGTGAAGGGAGGTGAGGAATGAAAAAGAAAAGAACTTAAAAGAAAAGAAGAAATTGGGGAGATGAATTTACCTCTTGAGACTTCCTCCTTTGAGAACCTTTTAAGAGGATAGGTTTTGGTATTTGAAGGAGTATAAGAGATTTTGGATGTGGGGGAGGACCTTGGGGAGTGATTTCGGCAGAATAATGGAAAGGCATAAGGCTTAAGAGGAGTGTAGAAAAGAGGGAGTGAAGGGGGGTTTTATAGTGGGGGAGAGGAGGGATTCCATAATATTATTTTCATTAGTTTATTATTTCTTCCCATTACAAGGAATATTAAGTATACCATGACCAAGAATAGTGATTTTATCACGTGATCCTGAACCAAGTGGGGTTACATATGCATAACATCATCGATGACTCAATTAATCCATTATTTAGCATTTATTGTGAATTATCAGATTCTACTTTTAATTAAAAATTTAAGTATTTCAGAAAAATCAAAAAAAAATAAACCTAACTATTTTTCAACATGTATAATCCAAAAATTAATTCCATTTTTGAAAAATAATTTTCTAAATAATATTATTTTAATATTTAATTAAAATAATAATTTAATATCAAAACCAGTTTTAAAACATTCATTATAATATTCTCAAATATAGGTATATCGTACTTCCAACTGGAATATTATTTTTATACCACCATAGGTGTGGTTACTATTCATTAGTGTCTATCACTATTCATAAGGGTATGTTACTATTCATTAGGGTTGGTTACAATTAACCAAAAAAATTATGTTTTCCTAATTGGACTCCAAATAACATACTGATTACAACCATGTATGCCAGATTTTCAACATTCCAAACACAGAAGTGAAAAACTAATGTTTATAGGTCACTTAGCACTTATTAGTTCATTATATTGTGTTTTAAGGTGATTTTATGACATATTTATGAGAATGGAATTTCCATTGAAAAACATTAGGTCGTTACAGTACTAAAATATATTTTTCCAAAAAAAAATACTAATATTCAAGCACTAATCTAATGTGATAAGAGTTTCGATTTAATATTGATGAATATATTGAAAATTTATTATTATGTTCTCCTCTGAAAAAATGAATATTAAAAAAACTGTAATATATGTACAAGAAAACCAATAATCAAAACAATATACTATTTAAATAAATATAAAATATTATATTTCAAGAAACATATACTATTATAAAAACATAAATTATTTAAATAAAATAAAATCATATAATATACAGTAAAAAATTATTTATATACAATAACATTAAAATTATTGTATAAAATATTTACATTGTAGTATGCAACATTTAAATTATGTTATAAATGGGTTATATATTGAGATAAAAAATGAAGAAAAATAATTCTATGTGATTTTATGGAAAATTATCTGTTCTTGAGAATTAAATATAAACATATAATATGTTATTTGTCTAAAAAAATGTATATATCATATAAAATGTAAAAGAGAACATGATAAATTTAAAATACGTAAGACATTTTATGTATATTCATAAAACAAATGTTCTGTTATTCAACTACGATATCATGTTTGTCATATGTCCGTATTATTTTGACGATGGATAAATTATTAAAAATATATTTTGTGCCCATAATATATAGTTATCAATATATAATATAACAATGATAAAAATTACTTATATGATATATATATACAATATTTATGTGTATTAAAAAATATACTTTTTATCAAAATAATGAATATTTAATCATATATAGTTAAACAAAAAGTAAAAAAATTGATAATTAATTTTTATACAAATTTTTTCTGCTTCCATGTAACATATATTTGTTTATAAAAAATTGAATGCTTTCATATATTATTTTTCATGTTCATAAAATATAAATTTATTTACAATACAATGAACTTTATAATAGAAAAATAAATAAAATTTTCTAAAATTCTTCCAAATATAGTGTATAGTAGTATTTTATTTTCTATAAAATATTTGTCTATTTAAATAAAATCATTTATTAAAATATTCCAAAAGAATTTATATACAAATATTCACAACACATTAATTTTTTTAAGAAACAATTTATTGGATAATTAATATTTTTAACTCATATAACAGAAATAATATTGTAATTAAATACAAGAAAAACTATTATCATCACTATTTTAATAAGTCGTAATACATAGAACACATACCATAAAGAACATTTGATATTTTAGAAGATACACTTTTCAAAATCAAAACACAAATGAGTAAAATGAATATAATATTTCTATGTTATACATAAAAACACCCATTAAAAACACGTTTTAAAAAAATGGGACTCAATATTTGTTGGATAACAATAATTACCACCATAACCCTATATAAATAAATTATTAATCGAATATCAGGATAAAAAATCACTACATTAGTTGTCCAACCAGTATTCTCTATATCATATAATCAATTGGTCATACCTAAGGAAACCAACATCATGTGCACATTGTATAGTGAATTGTACCCCAATGTATTCAAAATAATATAAGGTAAGTATGAGGCACACTCATGAAACACATAGTCTAGATCTTCCATCCATTATCAAGAAACACCATATATTTATAATAATCTAATTTTTAATATTTTTTAATAGTATAATAATAGGTAAACAAATATTATTTTACATTAATTTTATATATAACCACATTTATTGATCCTCAGTGGAAAAAGGGGAAAAAGGAACTCACAAAAGAATAATATAATTTTTTTTCCATATCAATGAACATTTAGGGATAATAAAATATTCCAATAGTGAAAAATAAATTCCCTAAAACTTTACATAATATTAATAGATATAAGGAAAAATTATTTCCAAGAACTACATAACATGGGTTTCATGATTCTATATTTTTAATACGTTAATCTCTAAATATTATATTATAATCATCATGGTTAACTATAAAATGAATATAATTTATTATAATATAATATTTTATATTCATCACATGAACTAAGACACCAAAATTACTATATAGAGATTTCTTATGGGTAATTGGGTGTGTTTAAAAAGATATATAAAGGAAGTTAAATGATTCTTATACTATATAGAACTTCGTAGGGATAACAAATGTTGACACAAGAGAAGATATATAGTCATTTTAAAATGATTTGGATTTTTCATGGAATTTTTATACATTGGAATAGAATAATTATTTGAAAACACGTCCTTCAAGTAATGTGTTTGGAAAAAATATCATCCCCATTAATGATTTTTCTTGTACACATTCCTTTTAGAAGAACACTCATGATATCCATTGTTCCCTTTATCCTAGAAAAAAGATATCATTGTACTCTAGTTAGATTATTTAGGTTGTCAAACATGCAAATTTCTGATTTTCATGTTCCATATATTGTAATAAAACTGTTATCATTACATTATAATAATCTTGTAAAAACTGGGATTATATACTCATCATCCCTCCAAATGAAAATATCCATGCCCTATGACATCCTTAATCTAAATAAACTTATTATTCCCAAGAAAGATTGTGTAGAAGCCTATGTGGGGGGATGAATTATTTTGAAATATTTAATAAATTTGTCTACACATTTATAATTCCTTTACAATATTCAAATATTTATTATCATTTAAGATAACATAAATATATGGTTATTATGTCCAACATTACATTAATTTTGCATGAATGAAATAACCCAAAAAGTCTGTACGTGCTATATTTTTGCATGATTTGGTCCCAATGTGGGTTAATAATCATTTATATATTCACTTTGAGTTTAAGACATAGGTATTCACAATAATAAATACATGAATCAGATGGGTTATCTTCTAAAATCACTTATTGTCTTTCAATCAGTTCTTTGTATAGGCATATATAGTTTATAGTGTCTTGACTACTTCATTTTAATGGGACCCACCAGTATATAATGTGTTCTCATGAACTCCATTAATAATATTATCATTGTAATCTAGATGTAACCACATCACTAAAATGATATATTATTCCTTAATGAATTGGTATTTAATTACATATTTATTCTAATAAAACATGAATATCTACATTATCTATGAACTATTCTCATTACAACATGAATATATTATACAAAATGACATTATTATTGCTTCCCACTTCCACAAGAGACTCAATAAAAAAAATTTAGTTTATTCTTCCTTCTCTCCATAATCATATTCTATTATATGAATCTATTATAAGTGTTCCTATTATTCCTTCTTCCTTGAAGATAAAATTTTATCTTCCAAGATGCCATAAAATTTATTATTCAATACTCATGATGTTCTATATTATAATAAAATTATGGATGGGCCCGTAAGGGGAAGAGAGCGACCGAGAGCTGCCTCAGTGTCTAGGGTTTCCTAGCCGCCACCTCTCCTCCATCCCTCCCTTCTCATCTTCAAGCAGGAAAGGGTTTCTTCCAATCTTCTCCTTCATATGCTCCCCTCCATTTTTTGTTTCTTCTTTCGCTGCTTCGGGTTTGGATCTATCGACACTCAGATAGGCGATGCGGCCAAGATCCATGTCGGCGAGCAACCCCCTTCAGCGGAATGACATATGCAGTCAAGATCGATGGAGCGACGCGTGCATTCAGGAGCGACAGAGCGACACAATCTCTGTCGATGGACCCTTTGATGGAGCAAGGCTTGCTGTTTCGCCAGGGGAGGTCACCACATTTCAGTCGTTTGGCTTTGATAGAGTCAGTATGAGGCAGGGGCATCGTTGCTATTTTCCAGTATGTTGTTTTTAGTTGTTTTGTTTGCCGAATTTGTGATCTGCGAAGCTTGTGTGTTGTTTGGTTCATGATAGATTTGGATGTGTTGATTTCTATGATTTCAGATGCATGGAGGAAGATGGAGGTTGTTTGATTACTCATCATGATGTTTTTATGTTTGTTTTTTTCAATGGAAATGAATCCTTCCGGGGGGCTTCAGATTTAGGGTGATGCGATGGTGATGAGGGGTGGACTGTGAATCCAAGAGCGTGCGAATCCAGTAGCATGCCTTGAGGAGGAGAATTTGAAATCTAATTTTTTGTTTTGATGTTTTGGGGTGGATTTTGGAGGCTGTTTGTGATGTTTGAAATTTGGTTTTTGGTGTTTGAAATTTGGCATCTTGTATTGTGAGGTTCCCACTAACCCATAAAGTGGATTATTTAGAAAATGAACGAAAGGGATTTCAACATCTATATTATAATAAATTATTGGTTCTAAATATCTATTGTATCAATTTCTTCATCTCCCTTTTGTAACCCATACTACATCGATATAATTTCGATAATTTAACATTTAAATATCTCTTGATTTTTGCATTATGATATTCATGTAAATTGTTATCAAATTGTTATGTTTGATTGGTCTATCTCAAAATAGCTTTATGATGGGTTCCCCATCTCCATGGTGGGAAAATATCATTCTCAATACTCTTCATGAATCCAAAATACCATTTGAATCATTGTGATATTATATTAATTGTATAATATATTCATCATTAAAAAGTTCTAGATTCTAAAAATAACATTTTGAAAATAAAATTACAGAAATACTACATTTTGTATTAGGTATAATCATTACATAATGAATTTTTTAAAAAAAACAAAAAAACCCAATTTATCTCTTTAAAAATTTTCCAAAAATATCATTTTAATTATATAAATATTTAGTCATGATACTTTAAATACATATGAACAATGTATGGTTTATTTCATAGCCACATGTCCTCTTCATTCCCAAGAAATTGCGTACACATTATAGTGAAAAGACTTATATATACATTAAAGAAACATATGTATTACGCAAGATTCTTTTTTTAAATATTTTTTAAACACTAAATAATGTCATACATGTAAATTTACGTTTAAAAATCATCACATATCATGAATATATTATGTATCTCATAAAATTATCTTATATATCATCAAAATTATTTCTTATACTAATTAATATCCTAAATTAAAAATAATAATTTTCATTTTATGATTGTATAATTCACCTCAATATATTAATTACATATTTTCACATGTATTTTAGATATATCAAGATGTTTTTAGATAAAAAATGTACTTATCTAGGGAAAAACATACACATTTCAGGTATTTATCAAATTATATAATTTAACTTACAATTTTATAATTGTTTTAAATATATTTAGAACCATTTTAAATATCCTAAATTCATCTATAATTCACCTTGAAACTTCTAAAACACTATTATAATATTTAATAAATATCAGTATATTTTTAGATATTGTTAGAATATTTTTCTAAGTGTCCTATAAAATAAATACCCTTCTTTAAGTATTTAAATTAATATTCACTCTTTCTTTGATTCTAGTATCCATATTTTTTCACTGTACCCTAAACAGTTGTCAAATTATTCCATTATCGAAAAGATACAAATTAATGAATAAATCTATATTCATTATGTTTCAATAATAATTTCACGAATCTATGTTTTATGATAATTAAAAGAAACAGTTTCATTAAGATAATTAATTTCCATTAATTTAATATATAATGAATTATGTTTGATTTTCATATATTGTTGTGAATTATCTACAATTTCATCATTGAGTTCTTCATCATCACTTAACTTCCACAAATATAGACTTTTAATCCCTAATAGGTGTATTGAATACAAATAGAACAAAGTATATTATTCATCAACATCCAATTTGGATGTTCTATCTCCCCATATTTTATTTTTTGTTAATACCCATTTTATAAAATATATAATATTTGTCCCCCCCTTATCAAAAACAAATGAACTATATTATTATCAATGAAAAATATTCCAATTTTTTATAATTCCATGATATTGAATTTTTTTATTCCCCCATTTATCATTCCCCTTTTGGAATTATATATTTATTGACAAGAGGTAAATATGGAATCACATTTATCTTATAAATTGGACCTTATTTAACCAAATTTTAGTCTATCTGATTAATTCTTAATGTTGAAAAAATAGAGATGAAATTTTTCATGAAGGATTTCCATAAATTGTTCAATATAATATTATGATAAATTAATTTATATTTCTAGGGGTTGTACATGTTGATATATAGATAGAAACTTATAATTAAATTTAACAAACATATTAGAAATATTTATGTGAAGTAATGTTTCTCATTCTTTTTTATATCTACACAAATTACTTTTAGTAAGTATATTTTTACTTACAAGATTGTGGGGTGAAAAAAGTGATTGTTTTATGTTAAACATTATCTTTTCAAATAGCCATCTAGATTTATAGATTCAAATTAAATCAGATCATAAATAATATAAATCATGTTGTCATATCCCACTTAATGTATGTGCTCTACTACTATTCATCATCGTTATCCTTCATTTGAATATACATTAAATAAATTATCTACAATGACACATTGAATAATTTTATGGAGGAAATTGTTGAAGTGGTCTATGATGGATTATTAATTATTCAATATATCTTTTACAATATCAATAGTATCCAATTTTATGAATCACATAAAATTTACAATATAAATGAGAAATAAAAAATTATTTATAGAAAAGGTGGTTCCTTCAATCCTTTAGGCCAAGAGAAACATGGGTTATATTCATTTATCAACATAGAAACCCATTAATTTTAAACCCTAATGTATAAAATCCTCTATATTTTAAAACCTATTTTATATTTTTCAAACTATAATATCTTTGGACAATATAAACATTTTATATTCATTTTAGCATCTTCCAAATATGGAATTGTCCATTTCCTATTTTATAATAAAACAAATATTTCTACATTGTTATTTTTAATCACCCCCTCTCATAAATTAAACCATGTAGTGAGATTAAATAGAGAGATACTAGTATATTTACATCTCAAACATTTCTTGTCGTGAACAATTTTGTTATCATATCTTAATATCCCCTAATTAAATTAATCATCCAGTTGAAAAAATATTTGAAATTCTTTAGAAAATGATTTTTTGGATGATTTCAATGAAAACCCATCCCTTTATAATTATTATTGTCAAAAATTGAAGAAGTATTTCAAATCAGGCTCATCATTCAGGTAATTTCCATGTGTTTTCTTGGAATCTTTTGTATATCCCCTCTTAGGAATCTTATGTAAATATTTATATTGTGATTCTTCCAGAAAAATAATCTTACCAGTTCACACATGAAATTACAATTTTATTTCTAACACCTTTATTCAATATCAAATAATAATCATATTATTTTCTCAATATCCCATGATGTGGTCATATATATTATATTTTAGGCATCACTATTTTTCAATAAAATCAGTTAATGTAATATTCTCGGGTGTACTTTTCTCAGCCATCTTCTTTTTTTTGTACCCAAAAATGAAAATGAAATAAATAATTTTTTTTATCTTTTGATTTTATTTTCATCTTCCATAAAAATGTTATGGTCCATGATTAACATATTTATTCAAGGACTCTTTTATATTGTGACAACCATTATTTATATTCTAATATAAATTCATTAGGAAATCAAATATATTATTTATAAATATATTTCACTTTTTCTATGAACATTGAATCACAATATTATGATATATATTAGATTGAGATTTACTAACCCTTAACCCACTCATTATTTAATCATTATTTACTGATTAATTATTCCAGTATTCAATGTCTTGATCACTTAATGTTTAAAATAAAAAACAACAGTCAATTAGTATTTTTCTATTCCCTATTGTTTTATTTTTTTAGATTCTATTAATTTGTAATTATTTTTTTTGAACAAAAATTCTTTTTCTCTCTTTAGTGTGAGATAATATTTTTCTATATTATCACATCCACTTATTCTGTTATAGTTTAACTATTATAACATTTGTTCAACCAATTTTTTTAGAATCATATTTTTACCATATATTAGAATATTAATTGAAATCAATATATAATAATATATTTATGACATTAGTTTCAATTTTTAATGATATTGTTTTATTCAAAATTGGATTCCTTGGAGAAATTATTTTAATAAATGAATCTAGTATTACATACTTTTCTATCATAATAAATTTTATAAATAACATTCATTATACTAGTATATTGGTATTTTATAACATGTGTATCCTAAAAATTTTTCATTTTGATTTTATGTTTATGAAAATTCGTGTTTATGTTATTTTTCTAAACAAGATAAGGTTTTGATTTTCCATCACATTAAAATTTAATTTTGTTAAACTATTATCCATAAATCTTTAGTCCATATTTAATAAAATAATAATTATATATTCTTAACATGGAATTAATTGCAAACTAAGATTCATTGAAATTTATAATTTTTTTTGTAATTATTCCAATGATTAGAACTTATCATATATAATTTTCATAATCATATATTTCTCTACATTTGATTTCTTCAATTTTTTTCTACCATGAAAGAATTTTCTTAAAACTAAATAAAGAATTATTCCTTGTATTAAACATGATGAGTGTGTGTTTTTCAATTTTAATATTTTTATCCAATTCCATTTCAATATCATAAACATATACAACTATCAATTCTTTTTCATAAATTTATCTGTTAATCAACCCTAATATTAAGTTATGAAAATGGGGAAATTTTCTCTTGTAATACTAATCTTTATGGTGGAAATGTTCAACTAATTTAATCGACACTCTCTCTTAATGCACATCACAACATGATTTTGATTTGGGAAAATGATTATTATAAAAAAATTAATTTGAAAAGAAAAGTGTTTGATACCCATCATTGATTGGTAAAAATAATTTCTCATTTTGTATATTAACTATATTCATATCCTCTTTTTTATTCATTATCATCATGGTTTTGGCTAAAACATATATATTTTCATGAGAAGAGATTGGAACCAAATAATTTATATAAGGTTCCTCTAAAAAATCATTAAATTTGATCCTCATTTATTACTAGTAAATTTAGGAATCAAAATTTAATACATTTAGGAGGAAACATGTTATCTCTGATACAAATTTTATTCCTTAATAAGGTCATATTGTCACTTAAGAGAGAGTGGGTTTTATTAGTGTGTCCTTTTTTCAGAATTATTTTACATTTGAAAAATATCAACATAGATAGAGATATTGGATTATTTTGTTTGTTGAAAATGATGGTTTTTTTCAACTAAATTTATGTTTAAAAATATGAGTAATATTTTTTTCACATTTGGGATAAATATGAAATGTATAATGTCTTATATATATTTCCAAAAGGAATAAATGATCACATGAAAATGGTGGATATTGTGATAACATAAATAATTGGTGATCACAATAATGGATTATGAAATATTTGTTATGTGACTGAATAGTACAAATACGATCATAGAAAAAAACTAACATCGATGTGAAAATTTCTTGTGATCACTCATAATCAATGGAATGATTTTTTTTACCATAATAAGTAAATACAAATCTCCTGACATGATAGGTGAGTCACATGAGAGAAAAATATTCTAACATAGATTGATTTTTTTGTAGTTTCATAGAATCACATGATTTTATACGAGTCAATGGATCATTCAAAGAGGTCACTCAAATGACATGATGGATGATTAATTGGAAAATAAAGAGCACTCTTATGGTCACTCATAATCAAATGGCTATGAGAGTATGATGTTGTTATGTGAATCATGTATTATGAAGAACCCAAGAACAATATTATAGAGTATTCTTACAGATTCTTGTAATTATGAGATCAGGTCATGTTCATAATTCTCAAAGTGTTCTTGGTTGAACAGATAAAAATATGAGACTTGTAATAATAAATATATTGAGGAGGTCATACAATATCCTAATTCGAATCAGGTTATGTGAAGCATATAATTTCTTAGAAGAAAATTTATAAGGAAATATAATCTATGGATTGAAATGTTTTTAAAATTTATGGGAATAAATTTATGCTTATATATAACTGTTTACTCATCATTAGAAAAAAAATTATTATGTGATTTTGATCAAAAAAATGTCCTCATATATTAATTCACATATAAAATGAACATTATATTTTTATATTAGTTTCATAATAAGAATCACATAATGGAGTTAAGTGATGTGTTTTTTACATGATTTGTGATTAATATCATAATAGTATGAATGTGAAGTAAATGAGATTACATGATCAGACATATATTAGATAAAGTTGTGCAGTAATTCTATAATTCATAAAATCAGCTGCATGGGTTCAAATGTACTGATTTTTTTGCCTTGGTATTTTGATGTAGTATTGATATCATGAAATATAGTGAGGTTCACATGCTTCAAGTGGAACATTTAGATTCTCTCTAGAATAATTGGCAAGGGTGAAGGTGGTTTTCAACTATTTAATTAAATATTATCCTAATGACACACTAAATTACATCTAAACAAATATATAAATGATAATTATCTTCAAAATATTATAATGGTGGGTCAGTTTATTTAATTCCACTAATAGAGTATTGAGGTTTCAAATTGTGATAATTTGTAATCAAGGAGGGAAGGTGATTCAACTCTAAAATTTTTAACCGTACTATGATATGGGGGATTTGGATAATTAGAAAATAATTTTTTTTCTTCCTTTTATGTAACTGATTATGGTTGAACTATGTATAAATTATCATTTCATGTGCATGTTTTAATGCCTGGTCACTTATTGACATGGGATGAATGAAGAATAATAAATTTTTAATAATGAATTAATATGAAATTAGGGGTAGTTGTATTCAAATGTGATACCCTTGTTCACACAGCCCCCTTCCCAGGGATTTTAACCATATGGTTACCATAATTGGTATTTAATAAAAATTATAATATTATTTTTTTACCCAATATAATTAATGGAGGTTGTTAATCACAAATCGATTCTAATCATCGATGGAAAAAAATTTAAATATAAAATAATCAGATAAAAAACTATATCTTTTATTTATGAATGGATTTTTTTGCAGCAATTATTAATATTTAATCCATTATAGATAATGGAGTATTATCATAATCATATTTATTATTATTTAATATTGATGCTAAAAGAATCAATGGTTTAGAGGGATCCTTTTCAAACACAATCCACAAAAAGTGGATGTCATGTTATTCATCAAATTCTGTGTAGGATAATATTGTAAATATCTATTAGGGTGATTTATAATTATGAGAAAATAAATTTAATGGTATATAGAAAATATATGGGTATCTGAGGATACCCAATAATGAGATTGTTAATGCATTACTTGATCTAGTGATTTTTGTTTTCAAGGACATGTGAGGTCTCAAAGAAATCCTTAATGAATTAAATATCATCGAACTCATCCTATGAATATTTCTACCAAATTTAAATATAATAATATTTCTTCTTGAGAAAAAATATATGAATGAGAAGATGTTGGATTCTTTTATTGTTACTTTATCACCGTAAAATGTCAAATTATTACAATAATGGAATAAAAAAGGAATGTAAAAGGTGGTGGTATTTAAAGACATGGAGATGATCAATGTGGACGATATTTAGGAAGAAAAATAATTATATAATTTCATGTAATTCATTTTCACAAAATAATCAGAGTGAAAAATAATAGATTAAGGAGAACCATTAATTTTATTCATTTTATGGGGTAAGGTTACACATTATTTATAAAATTTCCTCAATAAATAAATAAATAAATACGAGTATGATGATAATATATACATGACATAATTTGAATCCAATGTGAAAGTAAATAAAATAAATAAAAGAATTTTTCTGATGAATTAGTACCTAATATTATAATAATATTATTGTTTAGATGATATTATGTAAAAATAAACTGAGAACCTCAAAGGACATAAAGAAATATATATGGAGGTTGATGTTTTTGAACATATAAAAATGGAAAGAGAGTGAAAATGATGAAGAAGAATATAATGTAAGAGTTACAATCTAGGTTTACATAGAAGTACATTTTTACAAGATATTTTTTCAAAGAGTCAAAATAAAAAATGACAAATGATGGATTCCTGATTCTATGCCCTATATGTAGTAGATGGAAGTGGAGAAGTTTAAGATGAATGATGAAACTGAAATGTAAGAATTTATAAACTTGAACATTCAGACAATGTCACTGAGTAGAAGATCAATGTTTTGGAACAGTTCATGGTTATTGATATTATAACTAACACATTAAAATATCAAAGTCATACATATCAACGAATATGAGGCAGAAGTTTTCGGTGTATATAGAAAATTACAAGATCATTAAAAATTCCTGAATAATGGTATGACATTAGGAAACTTGGTCACACAGATTAATGAAAGTTGGATGTTAGATTTCAATTCTCTAACAATTAGTGACAAACCTATTAGGAGTAGAAAATCCCTACCAAGATGGAATAATTTGAATGATCTGGATATAAAATTGAATGTATTAATGATTGATGCTAGACCAAAATTACCCACTCTATGGATGAATATTTATTTGGATACAAATCATAATTTGAAGATGATTATAAACCAATGGGAAAAAGTACTGTAACTATAGAAAAAAAATTAATTCACTTCATATCAAGTGTTATTTTTTTTGAAAATACTAGACATTCCTAGAATGATTGTTTCGTATCCAAGAAGTATAGAAGGGCCTAAAAGAAAAATATATAGCCAAATAAAATTCAATGTTTTTGGAATTATTTGTAGGTGTAATGTTTTCTGGTTATAGTATTTATAATAATGGGATGATATTAAACATCGATTGTGAAATGGAATTTTCTAAAATAGACCCATAGTAGTACCCATTAGCTCAATGGATCATCAAGAAACATAAAAATGAAAAAAATATTTTCATATTTGTGGGTTGAACAATGTCAATCATATTCTGATAATGGTAAAGATAAACTATCAATGTAATTTATCAAGGAAATGTGATGGGTAAAAATAATATATTTGTGTAAGAAGTGGTTACATAGATTTAAATATTTGAACTAGATTACTTTTTTGTATATATTTTATAAAATTTTCACTCTCCATATGATGGAAAAAACTGATATTTTCTTCAGAATCATATAAGACAACAAGATAATGTATAAATGTTCAACATTTAATGATTGGATATTCTTATATCAAGAACAGACTTTTTCTCATGTAACCATTTGAGTAACATAAATTTCATTGAGGTTCAATGACTCTGTCAAAACATTATTAGCGTTAGTAAATTGTCTAACTTGATACATGTTATAATATTAACAAAAAATGTATATATCATCATGGTAAGGGGTGGTGGAGTGGTAATTTAGGGTTTAAACACAAAGGGAAATATCTATCTTGTGATTCTATATGAATTTTTAAGCTCTCTATCCATGGTACAAGAAAATAGTTTGTGGTATAAACTTCTTAGTCCTATGTGCTAACAATACATGGATAACTAAATGAAATATTAGTTTTCTCAAGATATAAACATGTTATCAAAATATCCAAATTATATATTTTATGTTTTCCAATAAGTGAATATTACATGAAATATTTAAATAGAGAAATAAATATGGTCAATAAGAGTAATTGAATTGGAGCATAGGGATGTGTGTTGACCTATTACAACAAGATAAATTGATGGAAATAGATATGATTTAGTTTTAATTGTTTATTATATAATGGTTTAATGGATGTTTTCATCAACCAAATGTATATGATGTTTATTTTCATAACTAAATATCAGAGGAATGTTGAAAAGATTATTTTTCCAATAAAATAAAATTTCTAAACTAAAAAACTAAATGGATTTCACAAGCAACATAGTAGAAGAATTTTAAATGAAGCATGAGATAAGTCCCCAAGTATCAGTAGTAATAAATCATAATAACATTATTTTGGATGAGAGATTAAATGAAAATATCAATAACATGTATATAACAATAATTATTGAGATAAACTAATCAAATAAGATTTGGATAAATGAGGAGATAACATTGATCAATATTTCGTAAGATTTTAATTTTTAATTAAAATAATAGAAGACACCATAAAAGCTATTATATGGAAATGATAAGATGTTAATGTCTTTTTATGTCTTCTACAATATGTGTTATATTCTCAATTAGGAAAAACAAATGAATATTGATTTCTATGAGGGTAAAAGGATATTTCGTAAATATTTAAGAGGAAACAAATAATATATTTGTAGTAATAGGAATATGGTAATGATGTGGAGTGATATTATGTTTTTTTGGTAAACAATGAGCATAATAATTAATAAATCATTGAGCCGTGTCAAGAGCATAAGTATGAATAAATTAGAAGATAAGGGGAATTTAATATACTTGAGGAAAATAAAATAAAAAATTTCAGATGATGAGATAGGTGTTGTTAGACATATATCTCCCCAAAATTTGAATAGATGAGTTAAAATTGATATGAAGAACATAGTTAGTGATTACACATCATCAGTATATAATCTTTGGATTAATGATCATTATCTAAAATATTTCTTATAATAATTATATCTGATATATATTGAATACGTTGTATGATATGATCATTGGGTTTATGAGATGATTTAATAGCATGACCAAATTGAAAATAAATATATGTGAGATATTTTTTCAAGGACAGTGGTTATAAATTTCATCATAACTAAATAGTCCATCATGAAAAAATTGAATAAATTAAACATGAAAATAAAATAGAATATATAACTTTTATAAAATAAATACTCTATGATATTGGGTATTTTTGTTGAAGAAACAGTTTAAAATATTGAAAGGATGGATACAATTCGATTATGCATGGTCATAATTGTGAAAATTAATTTCAATGTTTTCTATATGGATCTCAAGTTAGTGTTTCTATCTAGGTGTCTAGAACAAGACGTATCTACTGAATATCATGATGGTTTTATCATTCCTGAATATAAGAAAGACATTTTTAGGTGGATAAAGGTGTATGGATCGAAACAATATTTAATGGCATGTAATAAAAGAAATGATTAATATTTTCTAAGGATCAATTCATAGGATAGTAAAGTTTATTACAATATATATATATAAATAATGAGGGTAATAAAAAGATTATGATGTTAATGTTTGTATATGATATAATCAATTTACGATTTAAATAATATTAGTGTAAATAGTTTGTTGAATAAATGAAATGATTGTATAAAATTTTATTTATTGGAGATAGATATATTTTCATAAGTTTATAGGTAATACATGGAATGAATATATCATTTTATTCTCAATACTAATATTCTAATGATATTGTGAGATGATTTGGAAGGTATAATTCCAAGAAGGTTAAAATTTTGGTTTCAACGTAGATGCTGTTATCAAGGGATAATGAATGAAATGTTAACAATATCATATAATATAGGAAGATAATTTAGATACTACTATTATTAAATTCAACACGACATGATATTAGTTTTTTCATATCCTATGTTTCATGGTATTATATATTCCCAATGAGAAAAACATACATTAAATGTAAACGATACTTTTGTTTAAATCCAGAGAACGATGGATGTTTATTTACTATATAATAATAAATATCAATATGATCAATTTTGTTATATAGATGAAGGTTAATCCAGTTTAAGGGATCAAATAAATTCAACCTCATGTGACACATCATATCACAAAAGATTATATATTTCATTGATATAAATTAAAAAACATTGAATTTCTATAAGCAGCATATAAATTATTAATCTTACAAGTAGTGAATACTGTAGGAAGTTACTATAGTTTAAGATGTAAAATAATGATATGGGAGATAAATTGAAATCCATAGTTTGATTAAATTATAATAATTTAAGTTCTATAAATATAATAAAAAACATAACCCATTTCTCCCAAAATAGAACATTTAAAGAATGTATTATATTAAATTAGAGAAATTTAATTAGGGGTTAAATGAACTAGAGTGTGTTCCTAGAGAAATACAGGTCACATACATATTTATGAATACATCACCAAATAAATAATTTGAAATGAATCTGCTAGCTCTTAGATTATATTCAACTCACTTGACATGAATAGTGTGGATATGGGATCCTCTATCCTTAAGATATGATGCATATTTTTATCTTTTAGGATTGTGATCATTACCATGTCGGTGGCCAAAAAGGAGTGAACTTTTTGTTCATTGGAAAAGGGTCTCATTCATGATGATTAATGTTAGAGAATTTGATATAGGAAAAACGAAATCGGAATTGTTTTTTTATAATCCTAATGAATGTCCATATATAGAGAATAATCATGTAATGAAGTGACCTTTACATTAATAATTCTAGATGATAAGAAGTTTTTCTTGAGTACTAATATTTTGTGGTGGGAATTTTTTTACTTTTGGTGTTGAGAAGGTTTCCCAATTCTGGATCAATAACAAAGAGATCTAATGATGAACATTAAATCCAACTCTTATATCTTATGCAAATCTTAACTCATGTGGGCCTAGAGTACATGTTAAGGATGTCCTTGACCAATATCTATAGTTTCATATGGAAAATGGATTCTTATGTTGTGTAATTTTTTCAACAAAAGTAATGGATTTAT
The DNA here is from genome assembly GCA_963277665.1 of Viscum album. NCBI lineage: Eukaryota > Viridiplantae > Streptophyta > Magnoliopsida > Santalales > Viscaceae > Viscum > Viscum album. The sequence goes on along the minus strand of OY728135.1, from coordinate 790,623,842 downwards.
TGTTTTAAAAATAAAAACTTTATGGTTTTTGGTTTTTTTGATTATTTAATAGGATGGAGTTTATTGAGAAAACATTTCTATCAAAAAATGTATGAATATAGAAATATTTTTTTTCAGATATAAGTTATGTAGGAGTTCATAAAAAATATGTCTTAATGGGTTATAGAGTCACATGATGTTAATATAATAATATTATCATATCAAAAATTGTTACTATTAGGTCACATGATGCGAAAAGTATCATGTGATCTCATAACCTAATGAATTTTGAATGAATAAACACTGGTCAAAGAATACTTGTATGGATGTTAGTTGAAATCAATTGACAAAAAATGTTTTAAATTATTTATTATATCATGGGAATATTATGATTGTATAAATGATTCACATGACAAAAAATAATATCAAATATAAAGTATTTTTTAGTTTCTAAAAATCAAATGATCATATATGTTCCCATTGATCACAAAAATAGTTTTTATAAATCACGCGATGCATGTTTCACTAGAAAGTATTGAAGATAATTAAAGTTTCTCTTAGTCACATAATCTCAATTTTATGATATTGTTTTTTTTAAAATATAATAGGAAAATAAAATGCTAAATGTGATAGATTCATCTTTATAATGAATGGAATTAATGAATTTGATCATGATACTAAATCCTGAATATATATTTCCTGATTTCACAAATTTTGGAGGCATTTTATATTAAATATTCCAAGGAGGTACCACAATAACTTTAGAGAGATAATGTTATGAGATTTGGGTAAGGTTGAGGATAATCATATTATATGTTGGTAGATTGGATGGAACAATATATTTTTTAAAGTTATTATGATGGATTTATGACTGTAAATATTCCTCAACTCAGTATTATAAAGAAGAGAATTTCATTATGTTGTTTAGGATCTGATGAAAATCCAAATAACGAATTTTTTATAATGCGAAGGTCTTAATATGGTGGCATAATTTACAAGATAATAACAACATAATTGAGTTCAAGTGAAGTTATTATGGCTACACGATATAAATATAAGCACATACGTTACTTCATGTCATGTGAGAATGTATATGAAAAAAGGAGTTAAGCACCCATATTTTAATGCATCGGAAAACTAGTTTGGGTTTGAGAGAAGTGATTAATGTGTTTGAGTATTGTGATCATGTAAGATACTCAGGGTTTTGTTCCCTAAAAAAATTATGTTCTCCAAGAATTAAATTTAAGTGAAAATCTTGGTTTCATCTCTTTTATGAAACAATATTATAAGGACACACTCATTTAAGTTTGATCTAAGTAAAAAATTATAATTATTATCTTAATATTCTACTAGGGGAGATGTGGGTTCACATAAGTAGACAGAGTATTGAAATTTAAAATTTTGGTTCGTTCTAAATATGGAGAGAAATTAAATCTACTATAAACATTATCACAATAGTGATATATAGTGTATTTTGTAAAATGATACAATAAAATTATATTCTACATGTTTTTATCCTATTAATCATGAATGTTTTTATACTTTTTGTTTCATGTTACTTTTGTTTTTCTACTCATGCATTTTTTAGGAAGGATAGAAAGGATTATTTGGTTTGAAAAAATAGATCAAAAAGTTGTTTTTTAATATGTCATACATCGATGAACCCTAACTATGTATTTGTAAATAACCTAAACCATATATACTAATGTTAGTAGTTATTATATTTCATTATTATTAAAAACTCTGAATCACATCCCAAGGGATATAATATCTTAAAAGTATTGGTAAAAAGGATACATAAATAAATCTCACATAACAATTGAAATCATAAAATATAATATATTATTTTCTTTTAGAAAAATATTATTATCGTCATCATATCCATAAATATTAATCATAAAAAATGCCACGGTATCTTGGGAAAAAGAATCATTATTAATGTTTGATCATTAAGTTTTTTAATGGTATTCATACAATAGAAGATATTATTAATAAATAAGTCATAATTAATATAGAAATGTTAAAAAATAAAGAAAATTCCATTTAATTAATAATAGGAACATAAAAAATAATGTGGAATGAAAAAATTCAAATAAAATATGTTTATGAAAATAATGACACATGTTTGAAACTTATCTATGGATATTATAACAAACTGTATAATGATGTTGAAGTAAATAATTATTTCAATAATTAGTAAATTCATAATAAAATATATCATAACCAAACTATCAAGTCCTCGATCAATGAAATCTAACATAAATGGTTAAGGCCTCATCCAAATACCAAATCTAGTTTTTTCTCATGATACCTTCAGAAGCATCGAGGGTCTATAGTGGGCCGTTCCCTCACATTTTATGTAGAATCTATTCCTCATGTGAATGGTGTGAAAAATAATCAACATTACTATTCTTATTCAAAAAAATCATAATAAATGTTAATATTATATATATATATATATAATAAATATAATATTAAATCATTTAACGTAACATGGAGAATGATATTAAAATTTTACATCCCCATTAAAACTGATCAAAAAACAAATAGATAAAATTTTAGAATATTTTCATTACCAAACATTTACAATGTAGAAGAAGGGGAATAGGGTTTTATTTAATTGGTGAATTGAAACCAATTAAAAATTTTGTTTAAATCATTCAAGAGGAAAATACCCTCCTTGCATTCCAAATCCCTCTGAAAAATAAAAAATTACTGGACTGTTTAGAAAAAATTGTTCCTTAATAAAAACCTTTCAAAATAATAAATAAATATTAAAATTAATTAGTTTCCATGAAATAATTTAATTTTATTCATTTTTTATATATTAAAAAACATTACATACATAATGTTGTTAAAAAGAGTAAAAAATTATTCATTTATAAAATGGGATGAAAATTCCATTAAATCATTTTTTTTAAAGAAACAAATGTTTAAAAAATAATTAATAAATAATTTTTTGAATTTTTTGATATTTTTTTGAAATACTTATATAAATCATTGATATGGAGGGAAAAATATTTTAACCAAAATGATATATAATTTCATCTTCTCTAAAAAGAATTTTCTCAATCATTTTAATCCCTAAAGAGAAAAAAATGACTATATTATATTATATAGTCATGAATAAATAGAGGAGAATAAAATTTATTTTTTTTATCATAAATATATCAAATAATTCCTTAATGGAGGACTTAAACATATACAATCCATGATATTGATGAGTATAGAAATAAAAAATTACCACATTGGTATCTCTTGAATCATATGACCAATGAAATAAATATCATAATTTGAAGAACTAAATTACTCAATGATATGTATATATTCATTATATAAAAGATAAATGATGAATTATATTCACAAGATAGAAGTAATAAGCGGGGAATATAGTATATGACTCATGAAAGTAAAAGTGAGATGTGAAGCCCTTATAATAGATCTCATTTCTTTTATACTTATTAAAACCCCCTATATATTAAATATACACATATTCAACACATATTAATGAAATATAATAACATATATCATAACATATATGATTTACTTATGACCATTCATTTATCATTTATTGATTATTTATTTTTCAAATCATGTTTCAGGTATTAATGACTTTTTTTAATGAAAATGCTAGTTTGGTATTTTTTATCGATTTAATTTTATCATGGTTCTATAATATCCATAATTTTAACCAGGATATATATATAATATATATTAATTAATATGTATTCATAATAGTCCAAAAAATTAGATATAGAAAATCTATTTACACCATTCATGGATTTGGTTGGTCATATGTATAAATAAAGAGAATTTTTATTTGTCTGACAGATGGAACCAAAGAAAGGTAAATGATATTTCATATTTATAAAATAATTATTATATCATATATAAAATTTATATTCTCTAAATCTATCATTATTTCCATAAATTATAATATGAAAAAATTTAGATCGCTTCATTGAGGCAGTAAGATACCCATACGCAAATGCGATGTTATAATTTTCCCACACATTTCAACATAAGAAGATAGATGTGATATTTTTTTAATAAATTAAATTATTTCATATATATATGTGTGTGTGTCTGTGTGTATTTGTGTTTTTTGTTGAGTTTATTAAATCCATCATCACATCCATCTCTGAGAGCTGTTGATGGAAAATGAATTACATCACTCCACAAGGCGGTAGCCCCCATACATATGCTTGACATTTTCATTTACCATTTTATTTAAGGGGAGATTAATAAAGGGTATTATTTAAACATATATAAATTAAATTAAATTTTAAATAATTGTGGAAATATTATTTAAAATTTTATGATATTAATCAATTTGGATAATTAATATGTAAAAAGAAATAGCTAAGTGAATTATATAACTTCTACTTAGAAAGAACTCATTTGGATCAATTTTTAAGGACACATGCATTGGAAATTTGGGATGAAAATATGTTGTAATTTTTTTAAATATTTCAGAGATATATTTTATCAAGTTAGTTTCTAGGGAGGTAGAATAATAAATGTAGTGAATTAAGGGGAATATATTCCCTTTTATAATTGAGGGGGAGTGACATTTCTGTTAATACCCAAAATTATTCAATAATGTATATTCATTGTTACACAAAGATCATACAAAATTTATATATAAAATATTTTAGGGAATATTAGGTCAATCCAAACCTAGAACATGGAAAAAAATATGTTTTAAAAAATTTATTATTCATCCTTTATTATTACTTTTAATATTTTAGATTTAACCATTTTAACTATTTTCATTATTTATTTACATAGGTTACTTATATAAAAATCATAAAAATAAAATTATACACATAAGTTAATTTTTTACCAATTATTATAAATATTACAACCAATTTATCAAATAAAATATCCTTTGTGTGAGGAAAAGTAATTTTAACATAGGTGCATGTAACGTGAAAAACCCCATCATAACCTCCATCACATTAATTAATTGTTAATATATTTAGAATTATTTTTGACCAAAATTGTGTTAAAAATAGTATATCAAATAAATTATGTTATTTAAAAATATGGAATCAATTTAATTTATTTCTATTTACATAAATGAAATAATTTATTTTAATTCTAAATCCGATGAAGTGATGAAAAAACTGATTTTTAATAGAAAGGTTTTCAAAGGATAAAATGGGTTTATTTCAAAGAAAAAAATATATTAGGTTCCAATGAAATAAATTTGAGTAATTATTATATAAATGAACTAATTTAAATTTACTTATCATTAAAAATAACATTGTATATTCTTCAAACAAAATGATGTTCTCAACAAATATCTATATTTTTTTCTATTTATAAAAAACAAAACATTTAATTATTGTTTTTTCAGAAATTCACTTGAAGATGTTTATGGATATTTTATTTCAAAAATGTGTATCTTTTTATCAATTTTTTTATAAAATTGGTAAAAATTAATTTTAAAATATGTTTTCATAACTCGATGCAACCACTATTTTAGAAAAAAATTGATTTCTAAACATGTTCCTTTTTATTCGAATAGTTTTCATTTTAATTTACTCTATATGGAAAACCAATAAATTTATTTATACATATATAAAAAATATAATTTTCATAATATATTTTCCACTATTCATAACCACTAATTTAATGACATGGTTATAATAGTAGGAAATTCACATATACATTGGGTTTCATGTATCACATGAAATATAAGATATTATATTTAAATAATTATATTCCACAATCCATTAAAGATATGAATTGAATGATTCATATTCTAAAAAATAGAATCATATTATTTTAAAATCATAGTGTCACGTCCCGACCCGGGTCACCCCTGAACCTGTGACCAGACCCGTCGCCACATGACCTCAAGTGCATCTCCCCTTACACAGGAGGCTGCCGACTAGCAGCGAGGGTCTTAGGATAGTTAGTGACGAGAAAATACCCTCATTTTAGTGATCAAAAATAGATAAAGGAAATAAGTAGCGGAAAAAGATTAATAATGATAAAGTAGTGGAAAACAGATTTTATAAATCTTGTACAAAACAAATGGCCAACGCCAAATTATATAGCAGATGCATGCATGACATGATAATGATACAAAATAGAAAACAGTGAACTTAACAACATGCTTTACATTCCAATACCGAAATAAATAATTAATGACTAAAAACCCCAAGGGAAGTCTCCCCGAGCATCTCGAGCATCCGCTCGGTCCTCTATCTCCTAAGTAAATGAAAAAAACATAGTCTTGCAACCAAATTGAGTATACTCGGGATACCCAGTGCAATGGCGGCCTAATTAGGGTGTCAGATATAAATCATAGTAGGTCAGGACCACTAGTGTCTAATGAAAATATAGACAATTAATAAATCATTTTAAACATGTGAATGCATGCATACAATAATGTATGAAGTACAATGTAACTATATACTCAAGTACTTTCTTCAGCCCTCAGCTGGTGTCTGAACCTGCACTATTCATTAGTTATTCATACTCAAAAGTCATTAAATAATCATTTTTCATTTATTAATTACTCAAATCTTATAAGGAAAGTCTTGAGATTTGGCCTACACCCGACATACCCCGTATAAGTCACTCACCACAGATGTCTCTAAAGACCATCTATGTAATCAAAGTAAAAAATTGAATCCAAGCATGTGCTTTGGCATGGATAATGCGTCATAAGTTATTTAATCTAATCTTTCATATATTATGTCTAAGCCCATCCACTAAAATAGCAATTCACTCTTCGGTCCGTACACTAACAGTGGTTCACCCAATTCATTACTAAGTCTAAACCCTTTCTCATAATCAATTCACAAATCATCATGTCACAAGAGCCTTCATTAACCATTTACTCATTTGATGAACAAAAAAGTGGACCCAAAGTCCAATGTTAGTTAAGGGATATAGAACATCATTTCTATCACCTTCGTTAGTATTTGGAGTGTCTTTCCTTGTCTCACAACCTGTGGGTATTTAGAGCCTTAGTCCCTATCCCATAAAAGAATATTTGATTCGTGTTGGGTGTAGAATTCCATGTCTAGCACCCCGTGAGTATTTAGAGCATCAGTCCTTATCTCACAACCCATCTATCAATCATACATTTACATTTTTCATTGGTGTCGAACATCATGTCTAACTCCCTATGAGTATTTGGGGCCACAGTCCTTGTCTCATAACCCATTCATCAATCATACATATATATTTATCATTGGTGTATAATACCATGTCTTACACCATAAAACCAATCCGTTAATTAATTCAAAAATTAATTAACAACACAAATCGCTCTTCAGATAAGTCAAAAATTAATTAACCATTCAACATCTAAATAATTAATAATTAATTGACAATTAATTATTCTTAGCAATCCAAATGTATAATTAAATAATCACTTAATTAATGAAATTCATAAACAATTCTAAACCCGTCTATTGATACAATGGTTCGTCCATGACTTTAACAATACACAAGCACAAAATAATCTTCTCAAAACATGCAGAGAAAAGCCAAGATATTTAGTGACCATCTCACACAATATATCATATCTCTGAAAAACTCTATCCAAGACAACATAAGGTTTGGAAAACTAATACACAACAAAAGTACTCCTGGATAATAATCGTATAAAATAATAAATTCACAATATTTATCTAATGCATGAAAATTAATTAATTCAATAATTAATTAATTAAATATCATCCCTCTAACATGTAACGACCCGAAATTTTGAATAAATCTTATTTCCTAATTTTTTGTGATATTTTATTTGTATACTCAACAAAACTATTTTATTTGATAACATGAGTATAATTAAAATGAGACCGTTGGGTTTTGACTGTTATATGACCATTGGTAAATATGACTGTTGGAAACGAAACATTTTGATTTTTGTCTCTAAATACAAGTAATCATGGTTAATTATTATAGAAAGAAGATTCGATGGCCTCATCCAGTAGTCTTGGACCGATCAACGCCCATCTGACAGAACATGGGGAGGAGGCAGCCCCACTGGGCTTTGCTCTGGACCAAACCCAAGTCAAACTTGATCGTGTGAAGCTAGAACGGAATCGCCTTTGCGAGAAGGTCAACCTGATAGAAATTAATACTCGTGCGATGTTGGCCGAGCCTCCCTCAGATTCTCTCACCTTAGCACACCTTACACTTAGGTCCTTTGCTGGTGTGATAAGAGGCTATTTAAAGAGACCGTAACTGCCTTATGTAACCCTTTGTTTTAAAAAAAATTTGATTTCTTCTTATAATGAAGTTTATGAATTTTCAAATGTCCGGATAAATACAGTATGAATACTTTTTCTGAATTTTATAAAAAGGATATTTTAAAAAATGATTATGCAAACCTTAAATAATTAAAAATGTGTAATGGTTTTCAAAAAATGGTCTTCTATAATTATGTTCAGTAAAAAATTTAGAGTCTAATAAGATCAACACAATATTTGATTAGAAGTAAATTATGAATAGTGATTTTATTCTTAGGATTATTAATGTGTCCAAATGGATTAGTAATCTCACTTAAAGAAATTATTAATATAATCTAGGGACCATGATTTAAGTAATGTGATTCAACAAAATGGTTAAATAAAGGTTTCATAAATTATTATTCAAGTATTTGTTTTTCAGGTGAATGATATTTTTTAATTAAAATATAAATTAAAAATATTTAGAAAATTATTTTTATAAAATGGATTTCATTTCTGAACTCAGAGCATCGATATTATGTTAAGGTAATTTTTGTGCATTTTTTCTGAAAAAAATGATTTTTCAGTAAAAAAAGTATTTAAAAAAAAAATAAATTAAAAATATTTAGAAAATTATTTTTATAAAATTGAGTTCATTTTTTAAATTAGAGCATTTATATTTTGTTAAGGATAAATTTTGGGATCTTTCTGAGAAAGTTGAATTTTCAGTGAATAGTTAAAATACAATTTTAGGGTTTTAATATGTTTAATGACATCATAACTATGTCATGATGATATCATGAGATATTTTATGGGTTTTCCGACCAAAGGTGATAAATTATGGTATGGGGGGACCCATGTGGCCTAACTTCATGGAAACTAACATGTGAGAGCACATGGTTTTGAGAAAACCACTTTTGAGGTGTCCCTTGGCGATTAATTCCTTGTCCCCTCACCCTCCCTATAAATACCAAGCCATCCTCTCATCCATTTCGACTCCCCACTCTCCCCCAACGATGTTCTGGTCTCATTAGCTCCCAAGGAGTCCTCCCAAGGTTCCCCCAAGTCCTCAAGGTCCCAACCATCGAGTTTTAAGAGTTACGTTTTATGGTAAGGGATCCGACCTCTCTCTTTCTTTTCAAGAAATCTCTTTTATGTAATTTCTTTTATGCTCCATGTTCTTATGTTAAAGGATGTTCTTTTATACTCTTATTACATTCCTTTTCATGTTCATATATTGATAGATCCTCTCTTACTCTCATTATTTCGTTTTATGATGTTTTAAGTGGCGCTGTTAGGCTGCCAAATGTTTAAGTGGTTCTTTCACCTTTCTCATTTTCAAGTTCTACTTTCATGTCAAGTCTTCCTAGTTCCTTTTTATTATGTTGGGGTATGATATCTATATCTATCATACTGATGTTTTATGATCATATGATGATATAACCCATTTTATCTCTTCAATTCTGTATTTTGATGTTTTAAGTGGCGCTGTTAGACTGCCTAATTTTTAACTGGTTCTTTCACCATTCTCCCTTTTCAAAGTTCTAATTCCATGTAAAGTCTTGAAAGTTACTTTTTATTATGGTGGGGTATTATCTATAAATATATCAAAATGATCTTTTATGTTCATATGATGAGAGACCCTATTTGATCTCATCAATTCATTTTTGTTGAAGTTTAAGTGGCGCTGTTAGGCTGCCGAATTTCTAAGGGGTTCTTTCACCCTTCACGTTTTCAAGATCTACTTTCATGTCATGTCTTTAAAGTTCTTTTTTATGATGTTGGGTTATTATATCTATATCTATCATACTGATATTTTATGTTCATATGTTGAGAGAACCTATTTGATCTTGTCAATTCATTTTTTGAAGTTTAAGTGACGCCGTTAGGCTGCCAAATTTTCATAAGAGAAATCTTATTTTTGTCTTCCTTTCATGCTCTTTATTTCATATGCTAAATCTTTCAAATTTCATTACCATGTTCATATATCCTTCATATTCTATCCCTCTATTGTTTTATGGATCATTTATGAGTGTGTGACCCATGTCCCCTCTCTTTTCAATGTTTTCTAAAACCTTGTAACATAGTCGTTATGCTATAGAATTTTCGTCTCAAAATGCCTCTCTCTTTTTCTCAAAATTATTTTATGTTATTATGTGAATACTCAAAGCTCTTATATATATAGGTGTATTCACATATATATCAAAATGTTCTATTTTAAATTTTGTTATTTACACACATGAAACCCTCTTTCCTTTTTCAGTGGGTTTATAGTGACATAAAGATCATGTCTTAAAAGCAGTTTTTAAAAGGTTATGATTATGAAATGAAACCCATTTATTTTATGCTATATGGGTTATTAATGAAATGTTTATGATGATATATGTGGCTCACATGATAATAAATAAATGTCAAGGGTGCACTCAGATAGCACTCCAATGCATTGGGTAAAGACTTAATCTCTAGAGATGACCTTTTAGACTGATAGCTTGGTGAATAACCTTAGTAATTGTTAATGACACCTTGGGGATGGACCTTGGTGAAATGAAATGATTATCAATATCAAATTTTGTAGCCACATCTTAATGATATGAAAAATTTATTTTTATTATGATATGCCTCATGATTTCTTTCTCATGCATTAAAGTTCTTTTCATGGCTTTATTAAAGTATCTCATATTCACATGTAAAATGTTTCTCTTGTTTCCCTTACTGGGCCTTCTGCTCACCCTTTCTTTTGATGTATGTCCCCAGGTAATGAGATGTAGTAATGAACCTAGGATGAACTTGAGGAGAAGCCTTTCACAGGTTTAAGATTAATGTTTTATGTTTTCATGTTTTATGTTCCTGGTTTCCAAGACACTAAGCCTTAAACATCATCGGTTTTGTAAAATTTAATGAATGTTTGGGTGATAAAAAGGCGGGATACTATAGTTGCTATCAAAGGATGGTTTAGGTATTTGTGGAAATTAGGATATGAAAACTTTAGGAAGAACCCTATATAAAAGATTAAATATAGGAAATATTCCTGGTATTTTGGTGAGTATTGAGTAAGGGGTTGCCAAGAAAATACATCCATGTCTGGATACGAGCAGGTAGACGTGGCTCTGGCACAGATATACATAGGGGTAAAACCCAAAAACACCGCTTTGAGCTAGACATGAACGGGAACTGGGACACGACAATGGGCCTTGCTGCACTCTTGGTTACGACACTCTCGGGGGATATGCTTTGGTAAATTCATAAGCTTAGTATGAACCATTATTAAACGAACAAAGATAAAATAAAATAAAGATTCACATAAGAATATATGATCATGGATAACCAAGTTTTAATCCTAGGGGATCCCAAGTTAGGGTATACTATACTTCTACAAGTTATCCTTATATTATTTAAGTTCCTTTTCATGATTTTGGGTTAAGTATTTAAGCCCCTAATTATACTTTCTCTTTTTAGTTAATGGTGGGAAATGGAAGAATGTGTCCCAACAACCAATGTGATAGGAAATGAGATGATTGTCATATTAATATGACAGAGATCATTAGGGGATTAAAAGATGATTATTATTTTGGAAGATGTTCACTATTTTGGGGACCCTATATGATCGAGGTATATAGATTACTACGGTATTTTCATTGTGGAGAAAGGTTGACTTTTATTTTGAAGAATCAATGAATTTAAGGCAGACTTATAGTAATTTAGGTTACTTATGGGAATGATTAACCTATCTTGGGTAAAATATGTTTAGGTTAGCTACTTTTGTTATAAGATGTTAGTAGTGGTTGATGTTGTTTGGAGATGAACAATGAAGTTTATTTTTGAAGACCATGTTATCAAATTCTTCTTGTATTTGGGTTAAAATCATAGTTTGGTTTGTTTTGGGGAATTTTAAGTACAGTTATTTATGGAATGGTCTATGATGAACTTTGGGTAGTACTATGGATCTTTGAAGATTTAAAAGTAGTTTCCCTTCCTATGGGATTCTTTATTTTTTGAAGAGTTGTATTATCTTACCCTTTCTGTTTTTGGGATAATGTTTAAAGGTAGAAGAAATTGATAGTTAATCTTTTGTTGATTAAGTGACTCTCAAGAAGATGATTATTTTGTTTTGATGAGACCAAGTGTTTTTGAATGCTCATCATTTGGAGAAAAGATTATTTTTGGGTAGAAACTTATTAAAGGATGAAACTATACATTAAGGTAGGTATATTTTATTATGTGTTTTTTCTATATATTAAATGAATTCCTCAAAATTATGAAAAGGAACGTAAAACAAAAAACATTGTTGGTTTACATTTCCTAATTGGTAATCAATGACCATTTACACACATCATAAGTTTGGGATTTTATTATAGTTAACTTTCTCCTAATAATGTTTTCTATCAATCTCCCTCTGAACTTGACCCTTTGTTTTTCTTCCATGACCATGTTTTCCTTCAAGGAATCCTAGTGTGGGTTATCTCGGGTGACCTTTGTACGTCCCATTCTTTCTTTGAAAATAATAGTTTTACTGACTCCTTTTCTGATGTGGGATATTCAATGAAATTTTAAAGCCCAATTTTAAAAATAGCGAGGATGCAATTTCTTATGGGGGGAAGATCGTACCGACCCGAAATTTTGAATAAATCTTGTTTCCTAATTTTGTGTGTTATTTTATTTTTATACTCAACAAAACTGTTTCATTTGATAACATGAGTATATTTAAAATGGGACCGTTAGGTTTTGACTGTTATGTGACCATTGGTCAATATGACCATTGGAAACTAATCGTTTTGATTTTTGTCTCTAAATACAAGTAATATTGGTTAATTATTATAGAAAGAAGATTCGATGGCCTCACCCAGTAGTCTTGGACCGATCAAAGCCCATCTAACAGAACTTGGGAAGGAGATAGCCCCACTGGGCTTTGCTCTGGACCAAACCCAAGCCGAACATCATCGTGTGAAGCTAGAACGGAATCACCTTCACGAGAAGTTCAACCTGGTAGAAATTACTACTCGTGTGATGTTGGTCGAGCCTCCCTCAGATTCTCTCATCTTAGCACACCTTACACTTAGGTCCTATGCTGGTGTGAAAAAGGGCTATGTAAGGAGACCGTAACTTCCTTGTGTAACCCTTTGTTTTAAATAAAAATTTTGATTTCTTCTTATGATGAAGTTTATGAATTTTCAAATGTCCGGATGAATACAGTGTGCATATTTTTGATGTATTTTAGAAAAAGGATATTTTAATAAATGTTTATGTAAACCTTAAATAATTAAAAATGTTTAATGATTTTCAAAAAATGATCTTCTACAATTATGTTCAGTTCGAAATTTAGAGTCTAATAAGATCAACTTAATTTTTGATGAATAGTAAATTATGAATAGTGATTTTATTCTTAGGATTAGTAATGTGACCAAATGGATTAGTAATCTCACTTAAAGAAAGTATTAATATAATCTAGGCACCTTGATTTAAGTAATGTGATTCAATAAAATGGTTAAATAACTGTTTCATAAATTATTATTCAAGTATAAGTTTTTTCTGGTGAATAGTGTTTTTTAATTAAAATTTAAATTAAAAATATTTAGAAAATTATTTTCATAAAATGGATTTTATTTTTGAACGTAGAGCATCGATATTATGTGAAGGTAATTTTTGGGGATTTTTCTGAAAAAAATGAATTTTCGGTGAATAGTGTATTTATTTAAAAAATAAATTAAAAATATTTAGAAAGTTATTTTTATAAAATGGTGTTCATTTTTGAAATCAGAGCATTGATATTTGGTTAAGGTGAAATTTTGGGATCTTTCTGAGAAAGTTGAATTTTCAGTGAATAGTAAAAATACAGTTTTAGGGTTTCGGTATGTTTAATGACATCATAACTGTGTCATGAGGATATCATGAGATATTTTATGGGTTGGCCGACCAAAGGTGATGAATTATTGTATGGGGGACCCATGTGGCCTAACTCCATGGGAAATACCATGGGAGAGCACGTTGGTTTGAGAAAACCACTTTTGAGGTGTCCCTTGGCCATTAATGCCTTGTCCCTTCACTTTCCCTATAAATACCAAGCCATCCTCTCATCCATTTCGACTCCCCACTCTCCCTCAACGATGTTCTGGTCTCATTACCTCCCATGGAGTCCTCCCAAGGTTCCCCCAATCCCCCAAGGTCCCAACCTTTGAGTTTTAAGAGTTACGTTTTAAGTTAAGGGATCAGATCTCTCTCTTTCTTTTCAAGAAATCACTTTTATGTAATTTCATTTATGCTCCATGTTCATATGTTAAAGGGTGTTCTTTTATTCTCCTATTACTGCCCTTTTCATGTTCATATAATTAGAGATCCCCTCTTACTCTCATTAATTTTTTATGACATTTTAAGTGGCGCCGTTAGGCTGCAGAATTTTTAAGTGGTTCTTTCACCCTTCTCGTTTTCAAGTTCTACTTTCATGTCAAGTCTTTCAAGTTCCTTTTTATTATGTTGGGGTATTATCTCTATATCTATCATACTGATCTTTTATGATCATATGATGAGAGACCCCAGTTTATCTCTTCAATTCTGTAATTTGAAGTTTTAATTGGCACCGTTAGGCGGCCAAATTTTTAAGTGGTTCTTTCACCTTTCTCCCTTTTCAAAGATCTAATTCACTGTCAAGTCTTGCAAGTTACTTTTTATTATGTTGGGGTCTGATCTATAAATCTATCATACTGATCTTTTATGTTCATATGATTAGGGACCCTATTTGATCTCATCAATTCATATTGGTTGAATTTTAAGTGGCGTCGTTAGGCTACCGAATTTCTAAGGGGTTCTTTCACCCTTATCATTTTCAAGATCTACTTTCATGTCAAGTCTTTAAAGTTAATTTTTATCATGTTGGGGTATTATCTCTGTATCATTCATACATATATTTTATGTTCATTTGATAAGAGACCCTATTTGATCTCGTCAGTTCATTTTTTTGAAGTTTAAGTGACACAGTTAGGCTGCCGAATTTTCATAAGTGAAATCTTATTTTTGTCTTCCTTTCATGCTCTTCATTTCATATTGTACATCTTTCAAATTTCATTACCATGTTCATATATCCTTCATATTCTATCTCTCTACTGCTTTATGTATCATTTATGAGTGGTTGACCCATGTCCCCTCTCTTTTCAATGTTTTCTAATACCTTGTAACATAGCTGTTATGCTACAGAATTTTCATCTCAAAATGCCTCTCTCTTTTTCTCAAAATTATTTTATTTTATTATGTGAATACTCAAAGATCTTATTTATATAGGGGTATTCACACATATATCAAAATGTTCTATTTTATATTCTCAGATTTACATACATGAAACCCGTTTTCCTTTCTCTGTGGGTTTAAAGTGACATAAAGATAATATCTTAAAAGTAGTGTTTAAAAGGATATGATTATGAAATGTAACCCATTTATTTTTTGATATATGGGTTATTTATGAAATGTTTATGATGATATATGTGGCTCACATGATAATAAAGACATGTAAAGGGTCCGCCCAGATAGTGCTCCAATGCATTGGGTAAAGAATTAATCTCTAGAGATGACCTTTTAGACTAATACCTTGGTGAATAACCTTGGTAATTTTTAATGACACATTGGGGATGGAACATGGTGAAATGAAATGATTGTCAATATTAAATGTTTTAGCCACATATTAAAGTTACGAAAAATGTTATTTTTATTATGATATGCCTCATGATTTCTTTCTCATGCCTTAATGTTCTTTTCATGGCCTTATTGAAGTATCTCAAGTTCACATGTAAAATGTTTCTCTTGTTTCCCTTACTAGGCCTACTTCTCACCCTTTCTTTTGATGTATGTTCCCAGGTTATGAGATGCAGTTATGAACCTAGGTTGAACATAAGGAGAAGCCTTTCATGTGTTTAAGAAGAATGTTTTATGTTTTCATGTTTTAAGTTCCTGGTTTCCAAGACACTAAACCTTAAAGATCATCGGTTTAGTAAAATTTAGTGAAAGTTTATGTGATAAAAAGGCGGGATGCTATATAATAAATCATCAACTAGTTATCCATTTTCAATTTTACATGTAATAATTAATCCATCCATTAATTTTTACTAGTTTCTAAATTATATACTGAACATGTAAAATATTCAATATTCCCAATAATCAGTAAAGGCCACAATTTCATTCGAACTCATGACCTGATATTTAATTCTAACATTATTTATTCTATTACTCATTCTTCCCATTCTAATCATTTATCTATTTAATCATATAACTTTAATTAAATTAGTAACCCATGCATAAAATAAACACATGTTCTGGTCCTCATTTATCTCATGTGAGTGGCATTATTTAATATAATCAAAAGTGTCATGCATTAACATATCATAATAAAGGAAACTCACATCCACAATTTATCAAAAGGAGCCCAAATTTTCATATGAAGTGAAAATGATTTGGGACCCTACCACGAGGTTTTGACGAAAACTACAACGAACGGAGAACCCTCAAAAGAAATGGGTTTATTCTTCAAAACCCCACCTTAGATCACTTCCCCTAGCATGACCAACACCAAAAATCATCATACATTTCATCCACACACATATATTTACCTATAACAGGAATAGATCTAAGAAACCATGACAAGAGGATATGAATATCTAAGTAGATCTGAGAAACCAAAAAAAACAAAGAATAACATCTGCCTAACTCAAGAATTTGGCTTCAATTCTCCAAAAGAAGCCTTTGGATCACCTCCAAAACGCTTTGGAGAGGTTATCCTACCTTCGAGAGAGAGTAATCCAGAGTTATGGATTCTTAGGAGGAAAAACAAGCCATATAGAGGCTTAAATGTGTGAGATCCTATTTTTTATAATCTCACTTAAGTGACCGCACTGTTTTCTCACATGGTTAGACAAAATGCGTGATAAATGTGAATCAGCTACTACCTCGACCACCCCTCTCGCATGAACTCATCGCAAGGTCTCTCATAACCGTGCGCCAACTGTGCAGGAGCTACTACCTCAAAACTTCAACTACGCACGGTTTGTCCACAATGTTAGAAAAACTATGTTCTGCCCATGCGAATTCTCCTTTACCACAAAACATCTTTCAATGTTCTAAATAAATGACATCATTACGGGTTCCAAAACTCAGAATAAAATTCTGAAGCTCAGTTTAAAAAGAAAAACACGTTGATAAACCAAAATAAAATATCTGAAACATTCGTAATTTTAACCCGGTTCAAAACACGAGATCTTAAATTATTCCTACCATAAAAACTTCTCATCCCTGAGATGCCATCGGGAAGCACTACTAAAACAAACGACCTACCATGGTCGCTTAATCTCGTTAGAAGTGACGTGTTGCATTCCCAATGCCAATAACACATTTATCCCTTCACAGACCTGATGGATAATCCTTTTTAAATAGATCCAAATATTACTCTAAAGCTCAATCATCAAAAAATATCTTATATCTTAGGTCATTATAAGGTCCTTGTCAATGTAAAAGGTTAAACCTCAATCAATCAATAGAACAAGTTTTTCATGTATCCCTCAACGACTTCGCCATCCCAAAAGCCACTATCACCCTTTATCAGACAACATTCCTTTAAAATTATTACAAAACCATCTGCCAGTATTACGAATTCATTACCCAACATATGGTAAATGTTTCCATGTCAAGCCATCGTAAGACTATTTAAAAAAAACTTGTGCCCAAACATGAAAAAGGAAGTAGCCCAAAGAATCAATGAATCCATCTTACTACCTAGATTACAACTACTAATCAATCCCAACAACATTTAAACTATAACGTGGCACAAGACTGACGCTATCTTAGTGTCTCCATGATGAGGTCAATATAGGGGGCATGCTAGTCGTGTCTAGAAGAGCACACTAAGAGAAAAATGAGGTCATGAAGTAGATCAGTCCAGCCATTACCAGACAAATCTATTATAAATGAACGCATAACTTTCCAACACATTCATCATTAACATTGTGGAAATACACACCTTAGGATTTCCCATGACGTCACAAGAAAAGATCATCCTATCAATAGAGCGCTATATTAACAACAAGATCGGTGTTTCAAAACACCAGGGTCCTTTGAAAACCATTCCATGTTTTGAAATGAAATTGATTTTTTAACGCTCAAGTTACCGTACATGGAGTTGACCCGATACCGTACCCAATAAAAAAAGACTTATTACAGAGTCATTTTTCCTGATACGACCATTTTCATGGACAACACAACAACCAGTCATCCATTACAAATAATAAAGGATCAAATGAACAACAAATCTTTCAACCATGCCAGAGGCACATCTAACCAGCTGACAAAGATAATTAATGGATGTTCAATCCCACACGAAGGTAAAGAAATACAACACCACCCATTTGAAAAATGGTTTCCTAGGAAATTGGAAGTCCCACCTTTGACAACGACACCCAAAAACTCCAAAAGAGTGAGACAATCCATAGCACTAGTAAGGCATTTAAGTCTGGAGGGCGCTACTGAATGTAGGTTAGACCCTTATGATGAAAATGTTTCAACCCTAAACCGGGTCACTTCAAACAAGTCACTAGGATCAAAAGCCAAACATAAGGCCATTTCTAAAGAGAAGAACACCAATGAAATGTACTCACACATTCCTTCCAATGAAACTCAAGAGAAGTCTGAACAACCCTTTACATGAGGGTTTTAGATAGTGGACACAACAATTGGTTCCATTTCCAATCCTCTAATATTTAATAACTTTTAATGTTTAATCGTCAAACGATTTAATCAAAACCTAAAAGTACCATTTTCAAAAATCCCCAAGGAAAAACATGAATGTTTCATAAAACTCCCTTTGTAAAACATTTACGTTGGTTGACATCCAGTCATTTTCCTAAAATATATAAAAATAAATTTATTTTAAGAAGAAAAGGAGACCGACGAGGATCCCATTTTATCCAACCTGGTTTCTCTATAAAGAAACACAATAGCAAATGCACATCTTTTAAAATTTTAAACACCCAAATGGTTTATCTCATAAAAACACTCCCCAACTAACCTAAATGGGTCCAATTACAGTTTAGAAACAATCCATTTGATTTCAGATCAACATTAAACATCCTTCACTTATATAAGCATTTCATACAGCATAATGTCATCACATTTAATACGAGTCATCATTTCCAAAATCAAAAGCTCCCATACACTCCATCAATTTAAAATTGTCTCTCATTAATTGATACCAATGTAAATTTAGAAATTAACATGATCATCCTAATGGTCCAAATTTTATGCGTAGCCACCTACCATTCGATAAGCCGCCCATACACCTTATCACTGGATTTTGGCTCCCATTTTACAGAGTCAACATTTATTTAACATTTTATCTTTATCACCACTTTCACATATCAAAACTTCACTAAAATGTTAGCATAAGCAGTAACACAACAACATGCTATAACACTAAAGCATGTGACAACAAAAAAATTCTAATAACTGAGGTATAATGGCATATAATCATTCATGCATGATAAATCTATCACTGAAACATGCTATCTAGAGAGGCATGCTAAAGAAGATCAAACAAGGCACTGCACCCGACGACACAATCCAAATTATTAGGCATCCTACTAATGCAACTACATGGCATGTTATATGCATTCCATGTGAATCTCTATGTTCCTACGATGATGCATGTATGATAATTTTATTCCATATCTGGACAAGAAAATTATTCTTTTCAAAATTCTCAAAATCGATAAATAGTAGAAAATACACCAGTCACTAAAGGTGAAATCATATCAACTGTATCCTCTAATAGTATGAACATCAATTTCCATCCCTGGACACTTGGACATTTCCATTACATGAGGTGATCAGTCCCAAGCATAGATATTAACCCAAGAGCTGACACATTCTTAGTCTCCTATCTACCTATGCCAAAATATTAATCGAAAGGAATATAAATAAACATAAAACTTTGATACCATTTTGTAACGTCCCGACTCGAGTCACCCATGAACCGGTGACGAGACCGGACACCACATGAAATCAAGTGCATCTTCCCTTACACCAGAGGATTCCGACTAGCAGAAAGGGTCTAAAGATAGTCATTGGGGAGACTATACCCTCGTTTTAGTGTTCAAAAATAGACAAAGGAAATATGTAGTGGAAACTGTCTAATAGTGATAAAGCATCGGAAAACGGATTTTATAAATCTTGTACAAAACAAATGGCCAATGCCAAATTATATAGCAGATGCATGCATGACATGCTAATGATAGAAAATAGAATATAGTGAACATAAAAACATGCATTAAATTTCAATATAGAAATAAAT
Source organism: Viscum album (assembly GCA_963277665.1). Classification (NCBI taxonomy): domain Eukaryota; kingdom Viridiplantae; phylum Streptophyta; class Magnoliopsida; order Santalales; family Viscaceae; genus Viscum; species Viscum album. Next base: position 790,603,349 of record OY728135.1, on the reverse strand, counting down.
AATTAATGACTGAAAGCCCCAATGGCAGTCTCCTCGAGCATCCCTAGCATCTGCTCGGTCCACTACTCTTATCTCCAACATAAATGCAAACAACCTAGTCCTACAACCAAATAGTGTCTACTCAGGTACCATGTTCAATGGTGGCCCGAGTAGGATGTGAGATATAAATCTCAGTAGCCTGGGATTCCCGGTGTCTACCCCAAATATAGACATTTAAAAATCATTTAAAACATGTGAAGGCATGCATAAAATAAAGTAAGTAGTACAAAGTAACTATATACTCAAGTACCTGCTTCAGCCCTCAGTTGGTGTCTGAACCTGCACTATTCATTTGTCATGTAAACTCAACAATCATTATATAATCATTTTTCATTTATCAATTACTCAAATCATACTATGAATGTCTTGAGATTTGTCCTATGCCCGAAATATTCCATATATTTCACTCACCATAGATGTCTCTAAAGACCATCTATGTAATCAAACTAAAGACCAAATCCAAGCTTGTGTTTTGGCTTAGATAACGCGTCATAATTTATTCAATATAATATTTCATATATTATGCCTAAGCCTGACCACTAAAATAGTGATTCGCTCCTAGATCCATCCACTAATAGTTGTTCACCAAATTCATTAATAATTTTAATCCCATTATCATAGTCAATTCACAAATCATCATGTCAAAAAAAACATCATTAACCATTAACTCATTTCATGTAAGAAAAATTGGACCCACAGTCCAATGTTAATTAATTGATGTAGAACATCATGTATATCAACCTCGTGAGTATTTGGAGTGTCAGTCCTTGTCTCAAAACCCATGGGTATTTGGATCATAAGTCCTTGTCCCAAAAAAGAATATATTCTTGCAAGATGGGTGTAGAATTCCATGTCTATCACCCCGTGAATATTTGGAGCATCAGTCCCTTCCTCAAAACCCATATATTAATCATACATATAAATTTATCATTGGTTTCGAACATCAATTCTAACACTCTATGAGTATTTGGATCCTTAGTCCTTTTCTCACAACCCATTCATCAATCATACATATATAATTAACATTGGTGTATAATAACATGTCTAACACCACAAAACCAATCCGTTAATTAATTCAACAATTAAATAACAACACAAATCACTCTTCAGATAAGTCAACACTTAATTAACCATTCAAAATATATTTAATTAATAATTAATTATTCTTAGCAAGCCAACTGAATAATTAAATTATCACATAATTAACAAAATTCTTTAACATGTCTGAACTCATCTATTCAAACAATGGTCCATCCAGGACATTAACTATCTACAAGCACACAATAATCATCTCGAAACATGCTGAGAAAATCCAAGATATTTATTGACCATCTCACACAAAATATCATATCCTTAAAAAACTCCATCCAAGACAACTTAAGGCAAGGAAAACTAATACAAATCCAAATTACTATGGGCTATCAATCAGAACAAATAATCAATTCACAATCTTAATCTAATAAATGAAAATTAATTAATTCAATAATTAATTAATTAAATCACATCTCTTTAACAAATCATTAATTGGTTAACCATTTTCCATTTTACATGTAATAATTAATCAATCCATTAATTATTACCAGTTTCCAAAATATATACCGAACATGTCAAATATTCAATATTCCCAATAATTAATAAAAGCCACAGTATCATTCCAACACATGATCTGATAATTAATTCTACCATTAATTACTAGATTACTCATTTTTCCCCTTAAAATCATTCAATTGTTTAATAATATCACTTTAACTAAATTAGTAACCCATGCTTAAAATCAACACACATTTCATTCTTCATTTATCTCATGCGGGCCATATTATTTAATTAAATCAAATGTTCCATGCCACAAAATATCATAATCAAGGAAACGTAGATTCTCAATTTATCAAAAGGATCTCAAATTATTATATAATGTGTTAATGATTTGAGACCGTACCTCCGGGTTTTGACGGAAACCACAATGAATGAAGAACCCTTAAGAGAAACAGGTTAGTTTTTCAAGAAACCGCCTTAGATCACTTCTCAAAGCAAGACCATGACCAAACATCTGCATACATGTCATGCACACACTTAGATTTACCTATATTGGGCACAGATCTAAGAAACTATGAGAAGAGGAGATGTAGATCTATTTATATCTAAGAAACTGAACAAGAACAATGAATAAGATCTACCTACCTCAAGAATTTGGCTTCGATTCGCCAATAGAATCCTTAGGATAAACTCTAAAACACTTGGGAGAGGTTCTCCAACCTTCAAGGGATAGTAATCCCAAGTTAAGGATGCTTAGGAGAAAAACATGCCATCTAGATGCTTAAATGTGTGAGATCAACTTTTTTAGGATCTCACATAAGTGCCCGCATGGTTTTCTCGAACGGTTAGACAAACCATGCGATAACAATGCATTAGCTACTACCTCGAAAACCCCTCTCGCACAGGCTCATCGTACGGTCTCTCCTAACCGTGCACCAACTGTGCAGGAGCTACTGCCTCAAAACATCAACTACGCATAGTTTGGCCACACAGTTAGACAAATTGTGTGTCGCCCATGAAACTTCCCTTTACCTCAAAACTTCTGTCAATGTTCGAAAAGAACAACATCTTTTGGTGTTCCAACACTCGGAATAAAATTCCAGTGTATGGTTTAAAAAGAACAACCCATTGATAAACCGAAAAAGAGTTTCAGAAACATTTGTAATTTTAACCTGATTCAAAACATGAGATCATACATTATACCTATCTTAAAAACATCTCGTCCCCAAGAAGCCATCGGGAATCACTAAAAAAACTGACCTACCAAGGTCATTTAATCTTGTTAGAAGTGATGTGTTGTGTTCCAAATGCCAAACACACCTTTAACCCTTTTAAAAAATGATGGATAATTATTTTTAACTAGATCCAAATATTATTCTAATGATCAATCATCGAAACAAATCTTATATCATAGGTCATTAGTAGGACCTTGTCAACGTGAAAGGTTGAACCTCGATCAAACAACAGAATAGGTTTCTCATGCTTCCTTCAAAGACGTCACGGGACCAAAAGCCACTTTCACCCTTTATTTGATGACGTGCCTTTAAAACTATTCCAAAACCATCCTCTAGTATAAAAAAGCCCTTACCCAACATCTGGTAAATTTTTCCAAGTCAAGCCATCACAAGGCTCTTTTAAAAACAATCGTGCCCAAACATAAATAAAGAAGTATCCCAAAGAATCAACGCATCTCACGTACTACCCATATAACAACTAATAACCAATACGAACAACATTTAATCTATAGTGTGGCATAAGACCGACGCTATCTTAGTGTCTCAATGATGAGGTCAAGATAGTGTACAAGCTCGTCATGTCCGAAAGAGCGCACTAAGAGAAAACTGAGGTCATGAAGAAGATCAGTCCAAACATTACTGAACAACTCTGTTCTAAATGCTCGAAATCACCTGCCAACATATTCATCGTGAACAATTTGGAAACACCCACCTTAGGATTTCCCATGACATCTCATGAAAAGATCAGCCGCTCACTAGCACGCTAGATTAATAACAAGATCGGCATTTCAAAACACATGGATATTTCGAAAACCATTCCATGTATTGAAATTAAACTGATTCATTAACACTCAAGTTACCCTAAATAGAGTTGACACAAGATTGTTCTAAATAGTATAACAAGAGTTATTGTAGAGTCATTTTTCCTCATATGACCATTTTCCCAGATGACGCCCTAACCAGTCATCCATTACTAAGAAGAAAGGGTTAAACGACAAACAAAGCATCCGACCATGCCTGAGGCACGTATAACCAGCTGACAAAGAGCATTAATCTAGGCTCAAACCCAGTTAATGGTAAAGAAACACAACAAAACCCGTTCAAACAAGGGGGTCACAGGAAACTGGAAGTCCTACATGGGACAACGACACCCAAATTCTCCAAAAGAGTGAGAAAATCCATATGGCTCACAAGGAATTTAAGTTCGAAGGGTGCTACCGACCGTATGTTAGCCACTTAAGATGAAAAAGTTTCAACCCTAAACAAGGTCACTTCAAACAAGTCACTAGGATCAAAAGCCAAACATAAGGCCATTACTAAGGATAAGAATGCCTACATAAAGTGCTCATGCTTCCTTTCCATGGAAACTCAATAGAAGTATGAACTACCCTTTACATGAGGGTTTTAAATAGTGGACACGACAATTGGTTCCATTTCCAAGCCTCTTATATTTAATCACTTTTAATCTTTAATCATCAAATGATTTAATCAAAACATCAATGTACCATTTTAAAAATTCTCTAAGGAAAAACATGCTTGTTTCATAAAACTCACTTTTTAAAACATTTACATTAGTTGACATCCAATAATTTTCTAGAAACATAAAAAATTAAATTTCTCCTAAGAAGATAAGGCAACCTATGAGGATCCCATTTTATCCAACCGGTGTTCTCTATAATGAAACCCAATAGAAAAGGCATAGGTATTAAAATTTTAAACCCCCAAATGGGTTACCTCATAAAAACACTCCCCAAATGACCTACTGGGTTCCAATTTCATTTTAGAAGCTATCCATTTGATTTCTGATCAATATTAAACATCTTTCAAATTTATAAGCATTTTACATGGCATCAAGTCTCACATTTAATTTGAGTCGTCATTTCCCAATCCATGAATATCCCATTAACTCCATGGATTGAAAATTGGCTCTCATTAATCGATACCAATGTCCATTCAGAAATTATCATGATCAACCTAACGGTCAAAATTATATGGGTGGCCACCTACAAATCGATAAGTCACCCATACACCTTATCACTTTATTTTGGCTCCCTTTCAAGCATGATAAATCTATCACCGAAACATGCTATCTAATGAGGCATTTTAAAACAGATCAAACATGGCATTTCACCCAAGGAACGCAATCCAAATTAGCAGGCATTCTACTAATGCAACTACATGGCATGTTATATGCATCACATGTGAATCTCTAAGTGACTATGATGATGCATGTATGAAACTATTATTCCATATGAGGCCAAGAAAATTATTCTTTTCAAAATTCTCAAAATTGATAAATAGTGAAAAATACACCAGTCACTCAAGATGAAATCATATCAACTGTAACCTCTAATAGTAAGAACATCAATTCCCATCCCTTGCCACTTGATCATTTCCCGTACATGAGGTGATCAGTCCCAAGCACAGCTATTAACCCAAGCACCAACACATTTCTAGTCTTCTATCTAACAATCCCAAAACAGTAAGAAAAAGGAAAAGAAGGAAACCTAAACCTTTGATACCTCTTTGTAACGTCCCGACCCGGGTCACCCTAGAACTGGTGACTAGACTGGTCTCCACATGACCTCAAGAACATGTCCACTTATGTCAGAGGCTACCGACTAGCAGCGAGGGTCCATGGTTAGTATTTTGGGAGACTATACCCTCATTTTAGTGTTCAAAAATGGAAAAAGGCAATAAGTAGTGGAAATGGTCTAATAGTGATAAAGCAGCGGAAAACAGATTTAATAAATCTTGTACAAAACAAATGTCCAGTGCCAAATTATATAGCAGATGCATGCATGACATGATAATGATAAAAAATAGAAAACAACGAACATAACATCATGCTTTACATTGCAATACAGAAATAAATAAGTAATGACTCAAAGCCTGAATGGCGGTCTCCTTGAGCATCCCGAGCATTTGCTTGGTCCTCGACTCATATCTCCAATGTAAATGAAAATAACATTGTCCTGCAACCAAATAGTGTCTACTCGGTTACCCAGTGAAATTACGACCAGAGTAGGGTGTGAGATATAAATCTCATTAGGTCGGGACCACCGGTGTCAGCCCCAATAAAGACATTTAATAAATAATTTAAAACATGTGAAGGTATGCATAAAATAAAGTAATCAGTACAAAGTAACTATATACTGAAGTACCTACTTAAGCCCTCAACTGGTGTCTGAACCTACACTTCTCATTTGTCATGCCTACTCAACAATTATTACATAATAATTTTTCATTTATCAATTACTCAAATCATATTATGAACGACTTGATATTTGGCCTACGCCCGACATCCTCCATATAAGTCCCTCACCACATATGTCTCTAAATACTATCCAAGTAATCAATGTAAAGACCAAATCCAAGCTTGTGATTTGTCTTGGATAACGCATCCTAAGTTATTCAATTTAATATTTCATATATTAGGTATAATACCATCCACTAAAATAGTGATTTGCTCCTAGTTCCATCCACTAATAGTGGTTCACCAAATTCATTAATAATTATAAAACCTTTCTCATAGTCAAATCACAAATCATCATGTCACAACAGCCTTCATTAACCATTAACTCATTTCAGGAACAAACAATTGGACCCACAGTCCAATGTTAATTAATTAATGTAGAACATATTTTCCATCACCCTCATGAGTATTTGGAGAATCAGTCCTTGTCTCCCAAACCATGGGTATTTGGAACATCAGTCCTTATACCATAAAAGAATGTTTTCTTGCAATCTGGGTGTAGAAAGCCATGATTAACACTCCTTGAGTATTTAGAGAATCAACCCCTATCTCACAACCCATTTATCAATCATACATATACATATATAAATGGTGTCGACCATCATGTCTTACACCCTGTGATTATTTGGAGCCTCAATCCTTGTCTCACAACCCATTCATCAATCATACTTATATATTTATCATTGGATTAGAATACCATGTATAACAACACAAAACCAATCCGTTAATTAATTCAAAAATTATTTAACAACACAAATCTCACTTCAGATAAGTCAGCACATAATTAACCATTCAACATATCATTAATTAATAATTAATTAACAATTAATTATTCTTATAAATTCAACTGAATAATTAACTCATCATATAATTAACCAAATTCATTGACATGTCTGAATCCGGGCATTCAAACAATTGTTCTTCCAGGAATTTAACAATCTACAAGTACACCATAATCATCTCAAAACATGCAGATAAAATACAATATATTTAGTGACCATCTCACACAATATATCATATCTCTAAACAACTCCATCCAAGACAACATAATGCATGGAAAACTAATACGCATCAAAAATTTTCTGGATAAAAATCGTAACAAACAATCAATTCAAAATCTTAAACTAGTGCATGAAAATTAATTAATTACTTAATTAATTATTTAAATTTCATCTCATTAACCAATCATCAATTATTTAATATTTTTCCATTTAACATGTAATAATTAATCCATCCAGTAATTTTTACTAGTTTCGAAATTATATACCGAACATGTCAAATATTCAATATTCCCAATTATTAGTAAAAGCCACAATTTCATTCCAACTCATGAGCTGAAAATTAATTCCACCATTAATTACACTATTACTCATTCTAACCATTCAAATCATTCAACTGTTTAATCATATCACTTTAACTAAATTAGTAACCCATTCATAAAATCAACACATGTTGCAGTCCCCATTTATCTCATGTAGGAGACATTATTTAATAACAACAAAAGTTCCATGAATTGACATATCATAATCAAGGAAACTCACATTATCAATTTATCAAAAGGAGATGAAATTATCATATAATGTGATAAAGATTTGGGACCCTACCTCGAGGTTTTGATGGAAACCACAACAAACGAAGAACGCTCCAGAGAAACGTGTTGATTCTTTAAGAACCCACCATAGATCACTTCTACTAGAATGAAAAAGAGAAAAAATCATTATACATGTCATCAAAACACTTAGATTTACCCATATAGGCAGTAGATATAAGATACCGTGAGAGGAGGAGATGTAGATCTATGTAGATCTATGAAACCGAACAAGAACAAAGATGAACATCTACCTACCTCAAGAATTCAGAATCGATTTACCAAGAGAAGCCTTTAGATCGTGTCCAAAATGATTGAGAGATGTTATCATACCTTTAAGGGAGAGTAATCCCATGTTATGGTTGTTTAGGAGGAAAAACGAGCCATCTAGAGGCTTAAACATGTGAGATCCACATTTTTAGGATTTCACATAAGTGTAGGTATAGTTTTCTTACATGGTTAGATAAACTGTGCGTTAACCATGCATTAGATACTGCCTCAGCCATCCCTCTCGCACGACATCATCCCACGGTCTCTCCTAACTGTGCACCAACCATGTAGAAGCTACTACCTCAAAACATCAATTACACATGGGTTTTCAGTATGGTTAGACAAACCCTGCGCCACCCGTGTGACTTCCCCTTTACCTCAAAACATCTATCCAAGTTTGAAAAAAAATTATATTTTAGGTCTTCCAACACTCCGAATAAAATTCCGGAGATCGGTTCAAAAATAATGACCCATTGATAAACCGAAAAATAATTTCAGAAACATTATTAATTTTAACCCAGTTCAAAACACGAGATCTTACAAATAGGATCTTACACATATTTTCCCTTCAAAAATGTCCGAATCATTTATATTTTCTTCACCATTGGTTTATCCAATGTTAAAACCCAATACCGTAAAAAGGGTTGAAAAATAATCTTATTTAAAGTGAATGTGGTGTGTGAAGGTCATCTAGAATTTCACATGACTATGTTTATGAGTATACAAATAGTAGTGTAAATTTAAAACATGGACATAGGGAAAGATAATAAATAATTATAGAGATTGATAGAGATAACTAATCATATGAATGTGAATAATCAACCAAAAAATAATAAATTAGTGGTGAAAATCAACTTTATAAGATAAAATTTTCCTTTCAAGTTCTCATTCCCATAGATGATGGATTCCTTATATATCTTAATAGAGAACACTAATAAATATACTTATATAATAATATTTTTATTTCATAATCTCAACTTCTTCCTTTTGTTGTGCTTTAATCAACTTCCACTTCATTTATTACTCTATGAAATGAGTATCCATAATGAATTTCATATTCCACAGGTATTAAATTAACTATAATAGTTTATTAGATATATAAAATAATAAACAAACTTTTAGTATATCACTAAAAAACATTCCAATCCAAAATCGTTATCATTTTTTTTCCAAAACATTTATTAATAACTAATCATAAATAGTATATGTAACACCATGAGATTTTATGATAATTATTCCTTTTAATTTATTTGATTTCATGTGTTTTATGCTACACCAAGATTATATTTTTCTATACGTAACACCGTATTAGCTTGCAGTATACGTAACACTAATCTTGGATCGTGTTAAACACAATTTTCACGTTTGTTTGAAAATAGTTATTCTATGAAACATTGAGTGTAAATATATATATATATATATATATAAACATTCAATGTATAAATGAAATATGGTTGGATTCTGTTATACGCAACAACAATGGAGTCTTTCACTACATGCAACCCTAACTTGTCTTGCATTACACGCAATCACAACCTTCTTCAATAGCATGTGTTGTACGAAATATCGGGTTTCACTAAACAATGATATATGGTTATAATATTATTATGAGCTAGCCTTTATGAATTGTATTAACTAAATTTTGAATTTTATAACATTATTATACATCTTACATATTTTCAAGAACATGGTATGAGAACAAAATATAATTTTCGGGTAAAATAAATATTTTTAAAAAAATGCAGTTTTGTCGACTTTTGATGGCGCACCTACTTTAAATCTAGTTTATGAAATGTTTATAAGTTCAATTTGAAAAAACAAATTATTCTTTGGAATCAGGATATAAATATTTATTTTGGATAAATTTTTCATATTATTCTGATAACTTTCATATTTTCATGAATAGTAAAAATACGCTATATTTTAATTTAAAACAACTTTTTTCATCTTAATAATTTATATGGATAAATTATAATATTTAATGGTTTTAAAGTATAAATAGAATATAAATCTACCATTTAATTTAATGTATGTCATTAGCCTTGATTTTACATTGAATTTTTAGGTTAATTCAATTCAATATTTTGCAATGTTTTAAACAAAAACCTGTTTTCTTTCGACAATAGGATTAATTTAAATTTAATTTCTGCAACTTTTTTGTACTGAATTTGGAAAAATGTATTCTATATTTGGAATCAGTGGGTCCAAATTATGTTAATAGGCTACTTTTTATTTTTGGGCATTATGAATAGTAACTACGGTAAATTTCATTTACCCCAGTTAAAGTTAAACCAGGTAATTAAGGGTAAATATAAGATTATAAAATTACCCTAACACCTGCCAAAAACCTATTGGATGACTAAAATTAGACACATATCACCTAATGGTCTGATTAAATTCATTTAATGGAATATTTTCCATGAAAATAATTTAATTATTATTAAAACCAATGAAAGTGACAACATGTCACTTTCTTAAATCTTATAAGTATTATAATTTTAATTTAGTGATACACTTAATGAAACTTCTAACATGAATAATATAAAGAAAGATAATACAATTATCTACATCATATGAATTTATTTATAATTTTTAGGGATTAAATAATTATCATTAATTATGACACAATAGTGATGTCGAAATTATTTTATTAATTAAAATATCAAATAAATGGTTTTTAAAATATTAAAATAAATATTATATGAAATATTTAATGTTCTAAAGTAATTTTCTATATACAAATGACATTTTATGAATATATTAAATCTTTTAGTTCGAACACATCTTCTGTACATATTTTATTTAAATTTGAATAAGTGAATAGTGTCAAAATTGACACTATTGTTATTTTATAAAAATAACTTATTATAAAATTGTTTAAAAATCACAAAAATATTTAAAAATAATAAATTAATATTTATATGGTCTAAAATGTCATAAAGTGTCAAATTATGAAAAATTCACAACACATATGTAATTATTTATAATAATTTAAAATTTATAATAACATTACCACAAATAAAATTAAATTGAAAAATAAGGATATATCAAGTTGATAATGTTTAAAATAAATTCCTAACATGTCTAAATTTTATTGGTTGATGAAATATAAACCCTATCTCATCTAATATTTGGATATGAGTCATTTTTGAAGTTTTTATGTGTGTTTATGATTTAATATAAACTAATATTTCTTATATTTCCAAAGGTGCCCCTCTCCTCCCTTATAAAAGGGCACCTCCTCCCTCTCTTCCTCACACCACATTGAGCTTTCAAGCTTGGAAAACCCCTACTAAATTCTCTTCTACACTTCCCTATAAACATCATAGAGGTCCTGGTATTCTAAAAATACCAATTTTAGTGCCCTAAGCGAAAGTTTAAAGGAGGCACTTCGAGAAAGAGGTAATACCTTCTACCATTTTCTTTAAGTTACATTCTTCTTATACTCCCTCTTCTTTAGTTATTTCATTATGAAGTAATAAAATTAGTATCCCTAATATAATTATAAGTTATTATAAATATGAAACAACCCTTTTTCACCTTCTATCCATCCAACAGAAAACAAAATCACCGCGCATGCGTACGTAAGGAATACCTTCTCCACACCATGGTGTAATCTGTTTTTCGAACACCACCTTACTTGGACGGGTATAATGGTGTAAAGAATAACTATACAGAGTTATTATAAAATCATAATGATTTTTATATATTGTATCATACACTCCAATTCAATTCAATAATTATGGGAACGATATCATCGCTCGTGCGTACGTACGGACTACCGTCTCCACAGCGTGATTAGATTCATTCTCCATGTTAACCATTCATTAATGATTATAAAGTATATATAATAAGTAATAATTAAATATATGACATAATAATGATACTGTATTTATGTATATATATATGTATGACATCAACTTAATTCCATTCAATTCAATAAGGAAATGAAAATAGCGTTTATTCGTACGTACGCCCTACCGTCTCCCTGAACGGAGTATTTCATTCCTTTTATCAATCTATAATATATTTTTATATGATGAATATATATTATATATAAATCATGTTTTACATTCTGGAATTATGTAAATCAGAATATAAGTAATAATAGCCAGAATGACAAGTCGAAACACATACGATAAATGAAATGATTTTACCCAAAACAATGCTTTAACATGGAATTTACAAATGAACGGGTAATATAAAGTCATAAGTGAAACATATATGATATCATAACAATGAATATGATTATGTAATAAGTCAATGACATTATTTAAATCATTATACAGGAGGTTCGGATCCATATAAAGCATATCAGACCTAAGGTAAGGGATAATTTTGCAAATCCCATTTTTATCTGAGATTTCTTATACATAAGTATTTACTGGGGTTATTGTTATCAACCGTGTACATGTTTTCTAATAGTATTTTTATGTATGTTTAAAGTCATTTATACCCATTTTGACTATTACTACATGGTATGTAATGAATCTTTCTTTTGTTTACGTTACAAGGTACTTTTTTGACTTTTATTGCAAAAGTACGAGAAGAATGTTTTTTAATCTTATACGACAAGAAAGGATTTTTATGGTTTTTATAAATCCTTATTTTCATGAATATTCCTCCAAAAGATTTAATGAATATTTTCAACAAAATTCTTTTCTTTTAAAATTTCATGAAATTTTGTGAAAAGAAAATGATTTTGAAGAAGAAAGGATGTTTTCCTCAAGAATTCCTTTCAAGTGTTTTATCAAAACCATTTGTCATATAAGATGACATTATTTCATATGTGTATGTTACAAGTATCATGTATCTATGATTTACATGGTTTAACTTTTATTATTATTAAATGATATCCATTTCTTTTATATTTATTATGTGATGATGGGATGATGTTTATGAAACCTATTTTATTTATTGGGTTATTATGAATGATGTATGTTTGTTTGGTGGCACAATTAAGAATGATTTCATTAGGAGATGGGTGGGACCTATATCTCCCTCCAATGCGTTGGGTAAAGATTTAGATCTCATGAGATAGACATGGCTGGAATGGTAAGTTAATCTGGTTCAGTGTTACAGGACTGAAACGAGGAGTGAACTCGATTCAGAAAGGGACTTTGTCCACTAAGATGGTCTTGGCAGCAATACCTTGGCTACTATGGAAATCATAACATGTGAAAAATGGTTTCCACAATTACATGTTTTATTCCCATTATATTTTATCTTGGTTGATGTTCCATTATGATATATTCCTTACGTACTTCCACGATTTATGTCGTTGCTCATGATTTTGATGTTTAAATTTCATGTTCAAGTTTTTGCTTCCAAATGTTTATGGATTGTTTTATGTTATCTATGTTTTCCCTTACTGAGGATTTGAGCTCACCATTTTATGTTTTATTTTTCCCATGAAATAAAGAAAGGTTTTAGCTATGGATACAAAAACGGGAAGATCGTTATAGGAGTTGTTGAAGATATTTCAACATGATTATAAGTTTATATTCCGAGTTTCCAAAGACACTAAACTATTACGATCCTTGTGTGTCTATTTTTGTTATGTATTAAGTATTTCGAAAATGTAACGTAATGTCCATGTATGTCAGGCTTTGTGTCTTTACATTTGGTATCAAAGTAAAGGTTTAGTCAACCTTTGGAATCTTGGATGCGAAAACATTAGTGAGATCTCTAGAGATATTTCTAAGGTATGTCTAGGGATGTCCCTTAGGTTAAGTATATGTATAGGATATAGTCCTAAAACTACTGTAATGATATTAGAATTTAACATAATATATTAGACATTGAGGGTACTCCCCCTTTACTATGTTGTTTTCCCGAGCATGATTTTTTCCTCTCACGCTATTCATTTTGGGTTTTAGAAAATGGCTGTAAATAGGAAGATTCACGATAATGGAGGATATGATGGACAATGGAATGATATTCATCATAAGAAACCAAATGAAATTAGATCTGGAGGTCCACATATAGTTATTATCCCTAACCAGAAATCTCATAATATGATCAACAATCTCAACTTTGGTAAGTTTACTGACTCATCTAATAAGAGAAAGATGGAGTTTCATGATGATCATAGAGGAAAGAAAGTTCAATTCCCCTCATGTAAATCATGTGGGAAGAGGCATCATGGAGAATGTTTCAAAGGAACTGGAAGATGCTTTGAGTGTGGAAAATAAGGACACAAATCCAGTAATTGCAAAGGAAAAGTTTTAGTTAACACCATGGACAAGGATAATGGTAATTCTATGACATCGACAATGGTTAAATGTTTTAAATGTGGAATGTATGGGCATTATGAAAACCAATTCCCCAAGGGAAAATCTCATGATGAAAATATGCATGGTCATATGAGTAGTATTTATATGGATGATGATGAAGATACTACAAAGGAAATATGAGATGATAGAAATGATGAAGCCCAGTCAGTGGTTTAGGAAGTTATTGTTATGATTGTATGTTTATAAAGAATAATTTATGGTACTATGGAATAAAGAATCATCTAAGGATTGTTACACTATTGTTTTTCCTAAAGTATTTGAATGTATATGTTGAATGGTATAGGTAACCATGGACGGTTATTCATATATTTTTAGAAAGTAGATGATAAGCGCATAATGAAGGGATAAGAAGATAATGAGATGTGTGATTGTATTCATGAGATCATGATTGATATAAGGACTAACTGATATTATGGTTTGATTATATAGATTTGTTTTGGGATTTTGGTATGTGGAAAGAGTTACCTTTTGACAATATTCATGTTTTCACTAAGGCTCTACGGTAATTTATGTTTCAAGAGAATATATGACTAAGGTATTCATGTGTTTGGAAGACAACCAATAAGATATAACTTATGATATATGTGGGATAAATGCTTGTATTCACATTCTTAGTAGATAACCTTTCTAGTAATTGTTTTCATTATACTATGAGCTTGGAAAGAAATATTTTAGATAAGCCTAATGATTGGAATGAATAATTTTGGACATAAGTTAGTATTGTTTAAGGATATAACTTTTTTCGATATTATTGATGGGATGTTATAGTAATGTATTTTTAGAAAAAGGACAACCTATAGGATGGGCGACAGCCCATCACGTTGGACAAGGCTGTGGGAATCTAACCCACAACTGAAGTGCGTCTGGCCTTTATTTCATACCAATGGCCTACAGGAAGTCCCTGGTTAGTAGAAACTAGTTTTATTTTATAAAGCACCATGATAGATTAAGTATAAGTTCATTTTTGGAATCTTATACGATTAACCTCACAATAGATGGACTTATGTATATTTGATAACATTTCATAACCTTTTGTTTTAAACAAATGGAATGACCCATCATTCTATCACATGATCTATTAACACTTCACGAATAAAAAATTGAACTTCATTTCTTTAAGAGATGAAGTTTAGATTGTTAAAAGCATGAACAATAGTGAGATTATACCAAAATAAAGTAAGTATTTATTCTAATTAAAAAATTTCAAATTTAGGGAAATGATATTGAAAACAAAAAATGTTGTCCTAGTGCTCTTATATCTGATGAATCAGATGGTACCTTATATCATCACAAATATATGGCTTTGTGATTGTTGGATTTTTCATAGCTCTGTCCCCTGCCACTCTCCATCAGAACATGATGGTTAGATTTCTCATCCATATCCATATTTTCAACTATGATCACTTATGTGGAAAACTAGTGATGAGTTAATTTGTTTAACCGTTATGATTCATACTTTACTTTTTAAAATTATGTTTTAGCATTCCTTTTTACGATTTGGGTTTCTATGAAATAAATTTTCAAATAACAAACCATTTATAACCCCGAAAAATTTCGAGGGAGAAATTCATTTTAAGGGGGGTAGAATGTAACACCCTAAGATTTTATGATAAGTATTCTTTTTAATTTATTTTATGTCATGTGTTTTATGCTACACCAAGATTATCTTGTTCTATACGCAACACCATATTATCTTGCAGTATATGTAACACTAATCTTGGATCGTGTTAAACTCAATTTCAAGTTTGTTTGAAAATAGTTATTGTATGCAACATTGAGTATATATATATATATATTCAATTTATAAATGAAATATGGTTGGATTCTGTTATATGCAACAAAAATGGAGTCTTTCACTACACGCAACCCTAACATGTCTTGCATTACACTCAATCACGACCTTCTTCGATAGCGTGTGTTGTACACAATATCGGGTTTGACTAAACAATGATATATGGTTATAATATTATTATGAACTAGATGTTATAATAGTATTAACTGAATTTTGAATTTTATAACATTATTATTCATCTTACAAATTTTCTATAACATGGTATGAGAACAAAATAATTTTTCGTGTAAAAGAAGTATTTTTCAAAAAATGCAGTTTTGCCACCTTTTGATGGCGCACCCACTTTAAATCTATTTTTTGAAATTTTTATAAGTTCAATTAGACAAAATAAAATTATTCTTTGAATCAGGATATAAAAATTTATTCTGGATACAATTTTTATATTACTCTGATAACTTTCATATTTTAATGAATAGTAAAAACATGCTATATTTTAATTAAAAAAAACTTTTTTCATCGTAATAATATATATGGTTAAATTATAATATTGAATTATTTTAAAGTATAAATAGAATATATTTCTATGATTTAATATAATTTATGTCATTAGCATTTATTTTACATTGAATTCGTAGGTTAAATCAATTTAATCTTTTGTAATGTTTTAAACAAAAACCTGTTTTCTTTGGACAACGGGATTAATTTAAATTTAATTTCTGAAAGTTTTGTGTATTGAATTTGGAAAAATGGATTCCATATTTGGAATTAGTGGGTCCCAATTATGTTAATATGCTACTTTTTATTTTTGGGGATTATGAATAGTAACTATGGTAAATTTAATTTACCCTAGTTAAAGGTAAATCGGTTAATTAAGGGTAAATATAAGATTATAAAATTACACTAACACCTGATAAAATCCTATTGGATGAATAAACGTCAACCCATATCACCTGAGGGTCAGATTAGATTTATTTAATGGAATTTTTTCCATGAACATAATTTAATTATTATTAAAACCAAAGAAAGTGACAACATGTAACTTTCTTAAATCTTATAAGTATAATAATTTTAATTTTGTGATAAACTTAATGAAACATCTAACATGAATAGTATCAAGAAATATAATACAATTATATACATCATATGATTTTATTTAGAATTTTTAGGGATTATATAATTATCATCAATTATGACACAAGATTGATGTTGAAATTATTTTATTAATTAAAATATCAAATAAATGGTTTTACAAATATTAAAATAAATATTATATGAACTATATAATGTGCTCCAATAATTTTATAGATACATATGACATTTTATTAATCTATTAAAGATTTTAGTTCGAACATATCTTCTGTATATATTTTATTCAAATTAGAATAAATGAATAGTGTCAAAATTGACACTATTGTTATTTTATAAAAATAACATATTATAAAATTGTTTAAAAATCACAAAAATATATAATGATTATAAATTAAAATTTATATGGTCTAAACTGTCATAAAGTGTCAAATTATGAAAAATTCACAACACATATGTAATTATTTATATTAATTTAAAATTTATAATATTATTACCACAAATAAAATTAAATTTATAAATAAGGATAAATAAAGTTGATAAAGTTTAAAATAAATTTCTAACAAGTCTAAATTTTATTGGTTGATGAGATTAAAACCTTATCTCATATAAACTTTGTATATGAGCCATTTTGGAAGTTTTTATGTGTGGTTGGGATTTAATATAATCTAATATTTCTTATATTTCCAAAGGTGCCCCTCACCTCCCTTATAAAAGGGAACCTCCTCCCTCTCTTCCTCACACCACAATGAGCTTTCAAGCACGGCCAACCCCTGAAAAATTCTCTTCTCCACTTCCCTAGAAACATCCAAGAGGTCCTGGTCTTCTTCAAATACCTATTTTAGTGCCCTAAGAGAAAGTTTAAAGGAGGCACTTTGAGAAGGTGGTAAAACCTTCTACCATTTTCTTCAAGTTCCATTCTTCTTCTACTCACTATTATTTAGTTGTTTCATTATGAAGTAATAACATTAGTATCCCTCATATACGGATACATTATTATAATTATGAAACAACCCTATTTAACCTTCTATCCATTCTAAGGAAAACAAAATCACCACGCGTGTGTACGTACGGAATACCTTCTCCACGCCGTGGTGTAATTTGTTTTTCGAACACCACCTTACTTGGATGGGTATAATGGTGTAAATAATAACTATAAATTGTTATTATAACATCATAGTGATTCTGATATATTTTATCGTACACTCCAATTCAATTCAATAATTATGGGAACGATATCATCGCTCGTGCGTACGTACGGACTACCGTCTCCACAACACGGTGAGATTCATTCTCCATGTTAACCATTCATTAATGATTATAAAGTATATATAATAAGTAATAATGAATTATATGACATAATAATCATACTTTATTTATGTATATATATATGTATGACATCAACTTTATTCCATTCAATTCAATAAGGAAATGAAAACAACGTTCATTCGTACGTACGCCCTACCGTCTCCATGAACGGAGTATTCCATTCCTTTTATCGATCTATAATATATATGTATATGATGAATATATATTATATATAAATCATGTTTTAAATTCTGGAATTATGTAAATCAGGATATAAGTAATAATATCAAGAATGAGAAGTTGAAACACAAACGATAAATGAAATGATTTTACCCAAAACGCTGCTTTAACATGGAATTTACAAATGAACGGGTAATATAAAGTCATAAGTGAAACATATAGAATATCATAACGATGAATATGATTATGTAATAAGTCAATGAAATTATTTAAATCATTATACAGGAGTTTCAGATCCATAAAAAGCATATCAGACCTAAGTTAAGGGATAATTTTTCAAATCTCAAATTTATCTGAGATTTCTTATACGTAAGTATTTACTAGGGTTATTGTTATCATCAGTGTAAATGTTTTCTAAAAGTGTTTTTATGTATGTTTAAAGTCCTTTTTACCCATTTTTACTTTGACTACATGGTATGTATTGAATCTTTCTTTTGTTTACGTTACGAGGTACTTTATTGACTTTTCTGGAAAAAGTACGAGAAGAATGTTTTTTTTAAACTTATACGGCATTAAAGGATTTTTACAGTTTTTATAAAGACTTATTTTAATGAAGATTCCTCCAAAATATTTCATGACTATTTTCAACAAACTCCTTTCTTTTAAATTTTCACAACATTTTGTGAAAATAAAATGATTTTGAAGAAGGATATTTTCCTCAAGAAATCATTTCATGTGTTTTTTCAAAAACATTTTTCATCTAAAATTACATTATTTCATATGTGTATGTTCCAAGTATTGTGCCTCTCTAATTTACATGGTTTCACTTTTCTTATTATGAAATGATATCCATTACTTTTATATGGATTATGTGATGATGGGATGATGTTTATGAAAACCATTTTATTTATTGGGTTATTATGAATGATGTATGTTTGTTTTGTGGCACAAGTAAGAATGATTTAATTATGAGATGGGTGGTACCTATATGTCCCTCCAATGTATTGGGTAACGATTTATATCTCGTGAGATAGACATGTCTCGAATGGTAAGTTAATCCGGTTCAGTGTTACAGGACTGAAACGAGGAGTGAACTCGATTCAGAAAGGGACTTTGTCCACTAAGATGGTCTTGGCAGCAATGCCTTGGCTACTAGAGAAATCATAACATGTGCTGAATGGTTGTCACAATTACATGTTTTATTCCTATTATGTTTTATCATGGTTGATGTTCCATTATGATATATGCCTTATGTACTTCGACGATTTATGTTTTTGCTCAGGATTTTGATGTTTAAATTTCATGTTCATGTTTCTGCTTCCAAATGTTTATAGATTGTTTTAAGTTTTCTATGTTTTCCATTAATGAGAATTTCAGCTCACCCTTTTTATGTTTCATTTTACCCAAGAAATAACGAAATGCTTTAGGTAAGGAAACAAAAAGGGGAAGATTGTTATGGGAGTTATTGAATTTATTTCAACATGATTAGATGTTTATATTCCAAGTTTCCCAAAACACTAAATTATTACGATCCTTCTGTGTCTATTTTTGTTATGAATTAATTATTCCACAAATGTAACGTAATGACCATGTTATTCAGGCTTTGGGACCTTAACGTATCACCCAAAAATAATCTGAAATCATTCCATAAATAGTACATTTTTTTGCTCTTCCAAAAAATAAATAATAAAACTAAAAGAAAAAAATCTGAAAGATATTATTAATAATTTTTCCATGAAATAATATAAATCTAATCTTGACATCACATGACAAACATCTTAATAAATTTATCATATATTCTCCTAAAAAAATTGTATTACTTGAGTCAGTCTAAAAAAATACTGAAATTATAGTTAATTGATTATATTCCATGAATCAATAATTTTCCTAAACACCTTCGCAAATTAGGGTGTCATTACATCCCTAACCATTTTCATGGTCACCAATAATTTCCTATATTAATTTATTCTCTAAAACATTAAAATTTACACAAAATAACTTTTCTTGGAAATCAATATAATTTCACTTTGTCTTTATAATAATTAATGTAAGACTATAATAGTACATTCTTAATATGTTTCATGATTCCCACAACTAGAATAATGTTTGTAATTTAATTTTATATCCTAATTATTTAATAAAAATACAAATATAAATTATCCCTCAATGTATTTAATAATAAAATATGAATTACCATTATCACTTAGCTCTATCTGAGGTATATTCTATTGAAGGATAGAGAATAATTTTTTCTAGTTCCTCATGAATTTATATTAAAACACTTAAAATAAAATTTTTCCTTCTTATCTAGCCATTAATTTTCATGATGGAGATTCTATTTACACATGAAAAAAATTCTCATTTCCTCTTTGAATGTAAATTAATGTTTTATTTCATAATTATGGAAAGTGCAAAAATCGTCCTTTTCATCCCTCACTTATCCATTTTCCTATTCTATAATATTTTCCCGTAATTTCTATTAAAGCCATAATAATTGGAGAATTATTTTTCTATCATGATATGAGATGAAACTATATCCTTATAAGATAACTATTTTTTTATATTATTTTCCTTAGAATGATTTGATTTAGACTTTAAAATAAATGTTCAATATTATTAATTAGAATACAAATGTAGTCTACAACATGCCTTTATACCATTGAAATGTTACCTTCATTCTTAGAAAAATTTTCCACTTCCACTCATTTTATACATAACAATAACTTCTCCATATTTAGATATTTCTCACGAGGAAATTATATTTCCAAGTAAATTACCTTAAAATAATTATATTAAATTCTTTCTACTTCCACCACATCCTTCATGTTTTTAATTAATGACCTCAATTGAGCTACAAATAATGATAGGGAATAATATTTCCTGAAAACCTTCTCACTTTAATTTCTTCTAGATGTAATAAATATATTCTCTAATGAAAATATTCCATTCTTCGCTACAAATATATTTGTATAAACAATATATGATAATGTTTTATGGCGAATAATGTGTTATCACTACTGAAAAAACGGCCTATACCTATGATTCAAAATCATGGGTATAGCCCCCAAAACCATGGGTATTGCATATACCCACGGTTTTGGGAACCGTGGGTTGGAATGGTGTCGGTATAGGTCCTCAGCCTATACCCATGGTTTTCCAAAACCGTGGGTATAGGTGTTCTGCCACCATGTCAAATTGAGAATATCATATCACCCAAGAAACATTATTCCTAGAGAGAATGGCGCATCATGTCATATTGAGAATAATTTATCACCTAAAGGAAAATGGTCAGAATAAATTTGTTTCATTGATTCTAGAGGATATGTTGTGTTCCTCTGTCATAGATTTTAGTTTTACTTGAGATATCCATATCAGGATTCTTGAATTTTTTTATGAAAATAGTTATGAATCATTTTTTACAATGGTTCCATTGAGGATGTGTATGGTATCCTATTATAGTACCCTCTTAGATTGGTATTAGTTGTTGATGCTTCTTTGGTGGGAATCAGTATGGTTTATGAGAACACTATGAGGATTTAAGCTACACATCAACGTCTTATTATAGTTCACAGTTAGAATAAGTCTTCTATGAATCAAGGAATCTGCAATTAGAGTTTTCAATAGGTTTTAGGGTTTCATTGGATGTTTATCCTCATTTGGATCTCTTTTTTCTTTTAAGATAGGTAAATCTACCCCCAAGATATGTTAGACTATTTATGTCCATTGAATGAATAGGGAAGGCTGCTTATCAATTATAATTTTTATTATAGATCACATGAATTCATGACATTTTCCACATATCAAATCCTTCAAAATACCATCTTGGCCCCACATATGTTTTTTGAGTTTAGAGGATATTTTGGTAGAGATATAAGTTTCTATTATTGAGAAACCAATAGAGATCATTGACTCTCAAGTGTATATTAGTCATGTGAAATCAGTTGTATTGGTTACATTATTACGGTGGCATGGATTCAATTATCATGAGATATTGGAGTGTCATTTGTTGATGAGGATGAAATGGCCTCACCAATTTACCATAGTTTATTCTTTAACATTACTTCCTTGAGATGGAGATTCTTATGGTACGATGTTTGCAACAACTCATTTCATGATTTCAAGTATTTTCCTCCTATTTCCCTATTTTCATCTAGAATTGGGTGCATCTTGGGATCATAAGGATGGATATAATTTACTAAGAAATATTTCTTATAGTTCAAGTATGTATACATTATTTAATTAATGGAGACTCGATATAAATTTGTTAATGGGTTTTTGTGGTGATCCAAAAATACAGAGGAAAGTTTTGTTGGTTCGAGGTTTTTGTGCAAAAATATTGATCTTAGTTTGTGTGATGAGAGATTACATGATATGTAAAGAGGTTACATGATGTGCATATGGTCTCTTTAGACAAGATTATAATTGTGTACACATTGTGAATGGAGTACAATACATTTAATGATTAAGAAACTTTTAATTTTAAAAGATTCTGTTTTTATAAAAAGGAATTAGGTTTTTATAATTAATTCATGTAAAATGATCTCTAGACATGTAATGGTTTTACATGTCATGTAACTACAAGAAGAATGAATTTTAGTGTGCTCAATCAATTGATTTTTCATTTATTATTCTGAATACCTCCTTTCTGCCAACCAAGAGTGCTTAACATGTGATTTTCGATGCCACTATTCAATACATATTTAATAATTTGGCTTCTGATCACCATTTTAGATGGGTTGAATCTCTCCCGGTGATTAAACGTTTTCGATTATTCATTTTTTTCATCAATGTAGCATTGTATTGTTTCTTAAATGGATAAATTGACCCTCTATTATGTTTATTATTGATTCTCTATATATCAAATTTGAATCCTTTTTTGGGCCCATTTCCTTGATGGTTGTGGTACAACGAGTGTGTGTCATTAAGGTATCTGGCAACCCTCTTCTCCACCAACAATTTTTTAGTTTTAACTCATTCTATGACTTGCATATTGATCCTAGGAAAATTATTGTTCTTTGTGGTTTTTATTATTTTTGGATTCAGTGGTAGGAATGTGTGGCTCGATTTTTTATGTAGGTGGCCCATTCTCAGTCCCATGTTATTGATCTACATTGCTCCAGTTTTTGATAAATGGATTTATTATATGAAGAGGAATGTTATTAATGAACTTTTTCAGTGTCTAAAACTCAGTTTTTATTAAATATGGTTTCTCCCATAATTATGTATATGGAATACAGTTTTAAAATTATTATTAAATGTTTTTGTAATGTTTTTTTCGAATAATGGTTTGATAGAAATATTTTTAGGTTGTTTTGGAAAATATAACCCATGGTCAACCTTATGTACTTTGGTGGAAGGGATAATAATATATATCATCCACTATTAGGGGTGGGGGTTATCATGAGGCTTTTATATGGCCACTATGGATATTTTTCTAGGGTCTTTTTAGACATGTTGTGGGGTTCATATGATGGGGTGTTTCTATGCTCTATAGAGATGATGCATATGTCGATGTGCTTGATGGGTACATGTTTTTATATGTGAGCTACGAGTACCCCAGCTATAACGAACATGGGTGATCCTTAGAGTGAAGTTACATACACTTCTTCTTTCTAATTGTATTATTCTATTGGACTATCACAGATGTTATATGATATGTGATGCATGCTTTGGTTTGAATATATATATATATTGACAAAAGTATATGTTTTTTTTGAATTTAATATTCATAATTTATTTAAAAATGTGGTAAAATGTGAAATTAAACCATTTTCCATGCTTTTGATATAAAAAATATTATAATATTATCATGCATTATTTTTATTATATTTTAACATTTTCTCATTATTTTTCAGAGTGTTGGTGTGGAAAACCATGGTAGGATCCCAGTATGACTATTATTTTACATCCTACAAACCCATTTTGTGGTGCATAGGCCATTTTATATCTTCTCTAGTAGAAAAATGAAAAATGAAATAATGAGGAAGAGAGGGTTTATATCTGAAATGTTTGGTAGATGGTGGTGAGATGGCAACATTACTTCTACTTTATCAAATATATTAGTTAGTTTTTCTATTTAAGTATTACTATGTGTTTGGACCTGTACATTATGATTGTTTCTACCCTTGTGTTATACGGTTTCCATGATTTTTTTTTCAATTGTTTCATATTTGTATATTTTTAGTTTTGTCTCTATTATATATATATGTTTCATGTATTTTAATTAGGCTAGAATAATATTTCTCTCAGGTTGTTTTTTGATGCCTGGTTTCTAGTTTTCGGCATGTGGGAAACGAGAATGCCCTTCAGGTACGTAAGGAATCAGGTTAGGTTCCAATTAGAGAGGGTAATGTGGTCGGGTTCATTATAAAAAAAAATATTATCTATATCAAAAAAAATTCTCAATGAATATTTAGAATCATAATTCCCCAATGAATCCATTATATATTTCATTCATTGATTAATAGCTTCATAATCAACTAATATTAACTTCATGAAAATAGACTTCAAAAACTCTATCATTTTATCAATTTAAAAACTGATAAATTATAAAAATAAAAAGTTATTAATCAATATGTACATCTTTAACACTTTAAAAATGTGAATTTTCACCTTACTCATATATCTTGAATAATTTTTTATAATACAGACATATCATATTGGATTATTTCCCTTAGCTATATATTAACTTTTCTATAAAAAAACTCCTTACAGAAGTCTATAAAAACATTATTTATTCATCATGGAATCACACATATTTCATAATATAATATTATTTTTAAATATATTATGTGAAATCTAGTGAATACCTTATACATCCCTTTCCTTTTCAGAATCATCACCTCTCTAGAATATAATTTTATTATCTTGAAGATTTCGTTTAAATAAATAACAATATTTTTTATTTTAAAGAATTTATTATATGAAAATATAATATCTTCCCTTTTCAAAATTTATAATCCAATTTGTTTTAATTAATATGTTTCATCGCTAGTATCTTATATATATAATTAAGTTCATTACTTATCCAATTTTAAGGTTTGAGGAAATATAGGAAATTTTATGCCCTTTTTTGAATATTCACATTTGTCTCGGAATTATAGAAAACTATTAAATTGGGTGAAAAACATTTATAGTCTTCTGGGATATTTTTATATAAACTTTTAAAAATATTAAAAACCATTATATTAATTCAAAAAATATTATCATATTCACTGACCTCTACAGTCTTATTTTCAATAGATAAAAAAGATTAAATACTATTCACTAGGAATTTCAATAAACCATCACTACTTTTTTAATTCCAATTTTATTATCAATATAGTCCAACTAGAAAACTAGAAATATTCATCAATAATTTAATATATACTCTCCAATTAATTCGGAAACCATTATGAGAAATAGTATGTAGATGGTTTACCATACATCTATCCATCCTCACTTTTCTAATATAGTGACTCTATTTTTCCAGCAATCACATTTGACTTCAATCAACTCCTCTAGCATCCATCTTAGTCTTCTTCACCAAAAATTAATATACATATTTTAGATAGTTTTTTATTTATATTATTCATATTATTAGTAGATATTATTAACTACCATTTAAAACAACATTACACTTTCCTCATGTAAATGTTGTTATCTTTAATATATTTATAGGACAATTATGCAATACATTTTCAACTATATTCTTCATTTTAATTATTTTATAATGGTCTCAATTTCGTTTCCATTTCCCATCGATTTGAATTTCTTCTAATTTATCATAATTAGGCCCTTCATCACCAACAGATTTTCATTTATTTGTTTCCTTAATCAATGATATATTAACTTAAAATATATCAACTTCATCTCTTGATTATAATCCAATCGGTCTTATTAGATTAAAATATATTCCGAAATTAAAAATAATTATCTCTAACATGTCTTGAAAATTTCAACGTTAACTGGTGAATAATTATCTGGTAAACATATTAAGAATAATTAAGAACATGAAAAAAGTTATAATCTAATATATATTATCCTATAATTAATAAATATTAATTAATAACTAAAATATATATATGGTTCAACCAAAAAAAGGGAAAGGATTATAGTCACTGACCTCATTGGTTATCATGATTATTTTCAGTTGACTATTATCATTATTTACTCCTATTAATATCTTCATCACCCTTTTATCACTAAAAAATGGATAAATCAAGATACAGAGAAAAAAATTATTATATTAAACAATGAGGCATAAAAATTTGTGATGTAAAAGTCCCCCATTTTTTGATCTGATATCACCACAATTCTGAATATATTTTATTTTACCATCTCATAAAATCATGTAACTCCATGCTCAATTAGACCATTGACTTGTCATTAATAAGACCACATATCAACCAAAAATAATAACACATAATCTATTTATACCTTATAATATTCATATCCCTTCAATAGACTTCATCAAAACCCATCAAAAATAATAAATAATATTGTTTTATTTCTATAAAAAAAATTATATAATATTTTATCTAAGTAAAAAATTTATAGTATTTTTAAAAAATAATTCATCTCCAATTATTATCCACCATTTTTATAAAAACCTAAAACTATATTAATGGAACCATTATAATATTATTTTAGTGTCATATACATGATTAAAATTACAATTTTTCCGTATGTGAAAATTGACTGACATACAACTCGAAACATCAAGGGGTCTCAAATAAATATTTAAATGCTTCAAAAATATTTACATTAATTAATAACATATGGGTAAAACATTTATATTAATATAACTTATAATATTAATAGAATCATAAAAGTGAACTAATATTTATATATTTTTTAAATATCAAATAATGAATTAGACAATAATTTTGATAAAATTAGATTAGGTTGTCATGAAAATATAAGATAATGAACATTCCTTAATTTTTATGTTGTGTGAATATAAATAGTTTTTTGTTGACATTTGATACTCCTAAAATGTAAAAAAGATGTTTTTTCATAATTTTAACTCATCTCAACTATTGATGAATTCATCGAACCATCAAAATTAAGGATATAGACTTCGATTTTCATAAATATTTATATTAAAAATATTAAATTACATATCATAATATATAAAAAATCTGAAACACAATCTCATAAGTTATGTTACTATAATTTTTGAACTTGTAATTAAAGTTATAATTTATAGTAACAAAATACAACCACAAAAAGGTGTTTGAATATCTATTAAATGTTAGACAAAAATATGGATTAATTTCATACTTATGAGACAACATATTACTTAAATATAAATTTTTATGATATATAAATTATCTAATGTGAATTTATTGAATTAAATGTCTTATTTAAATTCAAATATGCAGTAAACTCTCAAAATGATGAAAATTAAAATGTATTACAGTGAAAATTTATGAAAATGATTGTTGGTAATCTTTTATACAATAATAAAAACATATAATAGTATAATCAAATATATAGAATTATATAAATTTCATTTTTACATTTATAACACTTTCTATACATTAATATAACATAAACTGGTCAAAATTGTTCAAATGAACATGGATTTATTTAAAACACTGGGAAAACAATAATAAAGTATGTTTTCATTATAAACGAATCCCCATTAATTTGATCATTTTTATCATTGATTTATTTTTAGTTTATTTTCGAATTATAATTCTTTTATATGTAACAAATATTAATTAAATGATAACAACTAAGAATATAACATTTATCATCAGGAAAATATTAGAAATATATCTTATATTAATTTTTTACCTATTGGAATATAATATAGTTCAATGTGATATGTGATTTGATGAGATTCATATAATATAAATTGTTAGAAATATAATATTTTTTAAGGTCCAAATATGTAAAACATGATCAAAATTATGAAAATGAACATAGTAGTTTTCAAACTTTAGTATTTTTGAATGAATTCCTAATATTATAAGAATAAGTCAAAATTAAAATTTATAGGTGATGTGCTCAAAATTATGCACAATACTATTTTTAATTATAAAATATTTTTAACATTCAAATGTGTGAAAATGATAAAAAATACAATTAACAAAAAATATATTGAAAATATTGAGAAATTATATTAAAATAATTATTTAATTTTGGTGATAAATTTTTTTTGGAATGTGATTAAAATTATATAAATTGATTTTTAATAAATACAAATATATTTTTATATTGAAACATTTTTTAAATAATTATAGCATAAAAAAGGGTGGATCATCATGAATACTTTGGAAAAAAATATTTTAGGGAATTTAGGATTTATATAAAGAAAATCTCCCTTAATATAAATTATTATGATCTCTGAATGTTTCAATTTTAATTCTGAGAATAACGAATCATTTAACATAAAAACTGATTTTAAATGATATAATATAAAATTTTAATTTTAATTTTTCCTTAAAATTTAAATTAATTTTCATCAATTAAACAACAAAATATGGGAAGCAATTTTTTTATAGTGATACATTTACGTAAAATGATTCAAAATTTATTTTTAAAATAGAAATCTCATTTTTATGTTATAAATGTGAATGTAATAATAAAAAACCGGTAAATCATATCATCTAGTTAGGAAAATAGTAAATCAGTCATTAATTTTTTTATTATAGTTAGGAATAAATTTCTCTTTAATGTACATGTTCTATGTATTAAATTAAAAAAAAGTTTTAAAAATAAATTTCTTTTTTTAACATGTATATGTTCATAGAATTATAATAAATGAGAAAATAAGGTATGATTATTTTTAGAATTATGTACAATGATGATTGATTAATGCTTTAATTTTAAGAACAATGTATATGTCAATATAATGTGTTATATGGTCAAAATGATTAAAATAATTTTTTTATAATATAGGCTTCTAACATTTAAACACTACTTGAGATATATTCATAGTAGATAGGGGAAATGGGTTAATATCATTACTAACAATAATTAGTTATGTTTAGGGTATATTTTAATAGAGTCTGGGTAATCAATTATTTTTATGTTAATCATTCAAAGACCTTCACACGATAGTCATGAATAACTTGATTTTTTCTATAATGGAAGATTGTAATTTGAAAAAACAAATAATATGAGAAAGGAGGTCATTTTATATATCATAATCCCCCTGTTCCCCAAACATCACATACCATTATCTCTGCTATAAGGTTACTAACATAGTTATAAACTTCAAAAAATCACCACCCACTCTTACCCAATGTTTTAAAAAATATCTTTGATCCAACCACCACTCTAGAATGTTCTCCCACATCCTTGATCATTAGTTGTAAACACCCATCAATGAAGAATTATACTCTTACCCATATTTCCCTAAAGTATTATTCAGTTCACCATCACCAAATTCATTCGTCCTCAAGAGTTAGAACGCATTTCCCATGATCTACTGAAATACCACCTTTTCATTTCCACCACACCTACGAAAAACTGCATCCCATGTTCAATTCCATATTAATTTACACAATTCAATCTCTTTCAGTGAATTTTGTTCAATTATTCTTCAAGGTTGGACACCTTGATTTTTATATTTCTCTACTAGGATTTTTCATTTTTTTTCAATATTCATTTGACTAATATGATTTTCTTGAAATTATATATCCAGTATAGTTTTTTAGAAACTATAAATATGTGTGTTGTTATTGTTTATTATTATTATTTTTGTTTTCTTAAAATAATAATATTATATTGATTAGAAAAATAATTTTTTTTTACATTAATTTTTTTGTAAATTTTAATTTTATTCTATATTTTCAATTAATTATCAAATAATTATATTTTATATAACATACTCATTTTTTTAAAAATATTTATTTTTATGTTTAGTAAATTATTCTCTTATGAATTATTATATTAAAAAAACAATAAAAATTATTTTTTTATTTTAATAATGGAAATAATTTTTTATCCTTAATAATTATATTTAATGAAATGAAGTGATTTTATTTTACCAAATATACAAATCTGATAGATATGAATCACATATATGTTTACATAAATATGTAAATATATTTATATAATAAAAAATATTTAAATTATTATGTTTATAATTATAAAAAAATTATAAGAATGATAATACTTGCACCCCAACCATGTATATCTCTTTATTTAAAAATTTAAAATTATAAAACATATTGTAAATGATAATTTAGAAGGATGTAAATATGCATGAATTTTTTTTCACCCATGTTAAAATGAAATTATAATTCCAATAAAATATGAAATATATAACACGTAACACTTGTTTTGGTAATTTTTTAATGAAGAAATATATATATATATATATATATATCAATAATTATTAAATAAAAAAAATTAAGTTAATTCTATATGAAAAATTTACTAAAAATATTTTAAGATATAATTTTCATAAATATTTTAAATAATATTTTATATTTAATTAATATTGTAATTAATGTATATATTTAATTATTAATTTTAAGGGGATAAAATAAATGAACCACAGATTCACACACAATGGGATAACATGTTCGAAATTCATCCATCACCCCGAGATAAGCCCATGCATGAGATAACATGAATTGTATTTTTATGAATCATTCGAATAATCATGTAGCCTTTAGAGCCTCATTATATAGCCATATATGGGGAAAATAATATCCAAAAATGAATCAGGTACAACCCACTAACCACACTTTTTCTAAGAGTTTTTCGTTCAATAGACCCTGCAAAATGACGTCACTTACCGACAACTCACTTTCAAGATGGTGTATGTCAATCAATGTTGTAGTTATCTGAACATCACAATACACATGAGATTTTTTCCATACCACAATAAAAACACACAAGGTCTAATGACTACAAACACCTGAATATATCATGACACCTCTCTCAATATCATTCTATGTGATTCACTATCATCAAAAATCACCACCCACCAACACCCTTCCTAGAACATGATCTGTTGTCATTACTCACACCTGACATCAAATAGGGGACCTGTAACCTCCAAGGCCCCAACATGGACCCTTTATCCATGATTAAAATTGTTTTCATTCATTCCAACACAACAATAGAGGTTATTTTGATAGTAAAATAAATGATTAACTAGAGGCATTCCGCGGTTAAACCCCAATGATGGATGAAATCCAAAAGACATATTCGAACCACACCATGGATTTTTTTAAATAAATTATTTAGAAAATAAAACATATTATATTCAATCAGTTATATTACATTATGTTGGTAATTTTTTTAATAATGGATTGAAACATTATTCTTTTAACCAACCCAAGTTTCCCAAAAAAATATAATCTACTTATTTATTATAGATATTGTTTTTATGGACTCATTTAATGATGTGTATAAAATATGGATAATCCTACCAAATATTATTTTATATAATATCTTGTATGTTATACATGATCATTTCCTTTATGGAAGAAATTAATGAATTGTTAGAAATTTGGAAGAAGATATTATTTTACATAGAATATAGTGGAATACTTGTTGATTATTAAATCATTTTTAAGGAATTATATGTTTGAAAATTTTTGTAGAGACTATTTAAGATATGTTTTTTAAATATGATGGTTTTTCAATAGGTAAAAGTTATAGTGACTAAATATTTTATTAAAATGTTAAATGATTCTTCTCTATAGTTCACACATGAAGTCATTATCATCCTGAATGATATAAAATGTAATATTAAACCTACTGGAAGTGAAAATTTTTGGATAAATGTTTCATTTTAAAACACTCAAAAGTAGTGGATCCAAATTGTAATATAGCTATAAAACATTTAAAAAAATTTCGAATAGTTTACAACTATATATTTTGATAAATTAAAACACCAAACCTAAGCATTTATTCTCATTTGTGATTTTTTTTGAATCTTTCTAACATTCAAACAAGTTAATTAGATATTTTTGTTTTATATATTTGGCCTTGGATGATTCCCTAAAATTTTCTATATGGTTTTTAATTTTTTAGATTCAATTTATATGTAAAAATTATTCAGTCATTAATGTGGAATCCATAAGAATAGAATTAAACACTAAATAATAAATAACTTAAATTTAAAAATCTTGTAAAATATGATTCCAATAACTATTAGTATACATTACACTAAAAATGTTACAAAAAAATAATATTAAATCTAGAATTTCATAATTTATCAGATTCCAGGGAATGAAGAAAAAATATTTCGATTAATCAAAAAACCCAAAAAACATTTTATGATGGAATGATTTTGATATGAGGTACCATTTTTTCAAAAAAGATAGTCATAATGTTCTTGTTAGACATAAATAAAAGTTTTTAAAACTATTTTCCCAATGGATCATTCAATATAGAGTGAATTACTAGTTATATTGATTTTGTGATATATTTTTCCATTATTATTCTTTGTTGAAAATTTTACAATAGTATATACTCTTATTAAAGGACTAGCTGACCTCGATGATAAGACTAATATATGATTGAAATCACATAACACTAAATTGAATTACTTATGGGTTTAAGGGTATTATGATTCATAATCCCATAGTATGTATTGATTTATAATACATTGATTTAGAAAAGTTTTTAATTCCCCACATAAAAATATTTTTTTATGATTTATTTATAAGGATTAGTTTTATTCCCATGAGGAAATTTGTGTAAGAAGTATGTATTGTTAAAACAATGGAAAATATAATAGATAAATTATATGATTTTTCCTCATTTATAATATAAAATTTAAAAATAAAATGTGTCATTTATATAATATAAAAAATTAAATAAATCATTTAACGTTTTGATGGGTTATTAGTTGATCACATAAGAAGATTAAGAGAAAATTCACATTTATTGGGATAGGAATTATGTGTTTAGGATAGGATAAGGGCATAATCCTTATATTATATGGATGTGTTGGGATTCAAGAAGGATCATGAATGGTAGAACTATAAATAGAATTTATTCCAACATTGGTGTTTTCATCATGTTTTTATTTTTGGTTTCTATTTAATTCATGACACTTATGTGGAATGACATATCAGCTTCATTGTTTTATTATCAGTTTACATATTTGTGATTTATTCATGTGTTGTTTTGATGGATATTTATTATAGTAGTATCATTATTATATTACATTTTAATTTCTTCTTTTGTGATACTTTGAAAATGATGTTATAGTCTCCCCAAGTTACAAATTATACCCTCGCTACTAGTTGGAAGCCTGAGGAATATTGGGAGGATCTCCTGAGGTCAAGTATTGAACTAGATTAGGGGGCTGATATGTGATACATTGGTCAATGCATTGTAATTTTTTAAATATAATAAACCATTAAAAAATATCCATGTTCTGTTATGAAACAATAATCTGATGGTATTATATTAGTTGACATCTTCCTTGAATATGGGATGGGTATATTAATAATATATATTCTATTATAAATGTTTTATTATTGTCAATGATGAATGGTGGAAAATATTGAATTTTATGGTCTATTTTTGAAAATATATTTTCTTGAGATAATTTGTTTGAATAATATCATATTTATTAGATGTGTAGCCACATGTAGAGTGTTTGTAATAATAGGGGCATATAAAACAATATTTTAGTATAAATCTCTATCTAATGGCCCCTTGTAGGGATCTTCATTTCATTGTGTGATATCCCTACAGGTTGGAT
The DNA here is from genome assembly GCA_963277665.1 of Viscum album. Lineage (NCBI taxonomy): Eukaryota > Viridiplantae > Streptophyta > Magnoliopsida > Santalales > Viscaceae > Viscum > Viscum album. The sequence goes on along the minus strand of OY728135.1, from coordinate 790,569,096 downwards.
AGGCTGGGTTTTAATTTGTGTTAGAGAATTTTTTTTTGTATCTGAAATTGATATTTAAATACATTATATATTATGTTTTTCCTATATCATCATTATCATTCATAGGTATCCCAAAATAGTTTATTTTGTATTATGTGGCTGATTCTTATTTTGTGTTGTTTCCTCCTTTCATCACATTTATCAATTTTGGACGCAATACATGTTGTTTAAATTTTATCTAATAATGAGGTTATTTTAAAAGTGAATTATATCCAGTTTTTCATTATTTAATAATATCATTTCAAAAATTTTCATTAATAGTTTTTCTTAATAAAAAATTATGCCTCCTTATTTTTATATAAATTTTTCACTTAAATGTAACATGTAACATTTTTTGTGTAATCTAATGTGTTCTTTGATATAGGTTACTAAAATTTGGTCAAAAATTTCCCTTTAATGGTTATTATTAGGGTGTGTGGAGGATGCCCCAGGATATTAGTTTATCTTATTCACTGAATACCTGATAATAGTTTTTATCCAATAACGAATAAAAATAACATTTTGGGAACATTTTAGGTTTGATCTGGTACTGAGTTAAGGGTTAAACAAGGATGGTTTGAAAAATGGTATTTGAGAACCGAGATGTAATTTGGGGATATATTATAAAATCATGGTAGGATATTTAGAGCCTAATATCTAGATAATTATTGTGTGTGTAACACCCTTATATTGTAAAATAATAGCATTATGTATTACAGTGTATTAAACAAGAAACAATGAGCTTAACAACCCCCAAAGGATACAAACATCATACTATATCCATTAAACTAATGGGTATGTATAATAATAATAATGACATTATGATATATTTATAAATACATATTTATTACTCAATATATTTTTAATAAATTATTTTAAATAAAAAATTAATTTTTGGTAATCTAATTTTATTAATTTATAAAAATTCATAAATTATTTTTTTATGACATAAATATATTAAATAATTTTTTTATTTAATGGAAAATATATTTAAAAAAATTAATTTATTTTTTGAAACCCTATCATCGAGGGTGAAATTTTGGGATTTTTGGAAAAATAATGATTTTCTATTGAATAGTGAACAATGTCAAATATTGAAAAAATATCATTAATTTTAATTAAATTTTCTAATTTATAAGTATACTTATGTTTTTCTTATTATTTCACACAACATAAGTATTTTTTTATTTCAGTCCCCATAATAATATTTTAATAATAAATACATTTTATTTTAATATAAAACTATTTTTAGGATTAAAAACTGTTTTTTTCTTAAAACACTTGTATAGTGCATAGTGCTTCTACATTTTAATTAATTGAAATAAAAAATAATAAAAAATGAAGTAAATTAATCTTATAAAACTTATATCAATGTCAACATATTTTTTACCATAATGAATAGTGATAATTGTAAAAATGACTCTCTGCGGCTAAGGTGAAAATAAATTTACCATATGATTAGACTAAAGAGATAAGAGATAAAATGACCTAAAACGTATCTAAAATATATGTAATGGAATCATTTAGGACATAGAATGATAAATTAATGATAATAGACCACTTTTAATCCTTTTATCATGTGAATAATGTGGTACATATGTTTCTTTTCAACAATTATATCAATGCTGCCCACCTTATATAAAAAGGACCCCAACTATCTTCTCCTCTTCACATCTGAAAATACCTTTTTATCATATTATAAGAAATAAAATGAATTTAGAAATTACATCCCTATTACGTACATACATTTTTATTATAAATATATCCTAAGAAGGCTTTTGTTTCTAGCATAAATAGGTTTTCTATAAAAAGCGGTATCATTCTTAAATGATAATTTATATTTTATTTCTTCTTACACATCATGAAAATTTATAAATTTGGGATTATATAATATAATTAATATAATTAATATAATTAATATATAACATATATTTATATGTTATTATTTAAATTTAATACCCAATATATATCTCACATTCTGTCGAATGGGATACAAAATCATAGTTTTTTTGGTACGGAGGACTACAGACTCACCAACTGATGTTATTAGTTTTTTATCATCACATATAATGTCTTGTTATAATGATTTATTTAATGAATATATATATGATATTCAGGAATATTAATACTTATTGAGATATTATTTTATATATACTTTCATACTAACTATTCACCGAGTGGTATGATTGTGTTACTCATGTGTACGACGAACTGCTGCCTCGTGAAGTGATGTAATTTATTTTCACTAAATCATTATATATAAAGCAGTAATGATGATTTTAAGGAATATATATTATATAAATGTTATTTTAATGGTATTAATTAAATATTTATCATTATTAAAATATAATAGATCATATTAGTTCTCAATCTAAAAATGGTATCGTTGTTCAATTATAATTGTGGATGACAACCTCCACAAGAAAATGTGAGTTTTTTGTCATCACTACAACCTATAAGTGGGTTTTAATCAATAAAGTAACTGATGTAAATATATTATATAAGCGTTTGCAACACACAAGAATAATTTTGGACTGATGTTAAGGTGTTTTCACCTAACTTTATATTTTAATGAGGCATATCCATACTATACACTTATTATTATTATATGGAGTATATAAATCCCATAAATTTATTTTATAATTATTTTCATGGAAATTATTTGCTTAATGAATTTTTATGATGTTGTATCTTTCACAAGGTTTTTATTTAGATATTACCATATTAATGATGGACTTCACCTTAATTTTTATTCATTGAGCCATATATTAATTATATGGACATAATTTTTAATATATAGTTTATATAAAACCCCTTTAAATTTAATATCATGAAAATTCATAGATTTTGGTATTTTGTGTTTCTATTTTAATTATTTTATTTTAGGGTAACTAACTTGTAATTCACCATGTGGTAAATAATTTGTTAGTAAAATTTCATTATATTTGGATATATTACATCTTAATTAACATTATGATGGTAAGATTAGTTGTAACTATTTTTCATAATCTTATACCATGATTCGAATTTTTTATTTTATGTTTAATTTTATACACATAATTTAATAATTATTAAATTATCACTAAAATATTAAGATTTTTGTAGTTATACATTGTATCAAATTTTATTCTTTGAGACTTCTGTTTTTTATACACCGTTCTTCTTTTATGCATTGTATATACTGGATGCTTTCTATTTTGTATCATAAATATCCATAGTTTCAACGTATTAAATGAATTTTTGATGTAATCATTTCATGTATCTTATAATTGAATTATTACCAACGTGTGAAATGATTTTTGTAACAATATCCTTTTTAATCAAGATAGTTTATGCTTTAATATCCATTAAAGTAAATTATGTGATCATTGTATAAAAAATCACCTTAGTTTTTTCCTGTCCTCTAGTTATTCATAATTATTATTAAAATAATAACACAATTATCCATCTATTTGGTACATAAAATACATGTGAATGTTTTAAATGAAAATCCAACATTATATTTATATTTATTCAAAAATCCTATATATTCTAAATTCAACTTTTATAAAGGAATTAAATTTTTTTACAATGATTATTTAACTTATTTTTTACCTATCATGGGATTTTACCAAGATTTATAAAAAGGGATATTTTATCATTTTTTAAATTGGGAAATTTTTCTTTTTATCAAAAATGATAATAGAATATTTATTTCTATATACTCAAAAAATATAATTTTCTTCCATTATGAGAGATAAATGTTTTTATGTGTCATTTTTTGTGTATAATGTATTTTTAGAGGAAATTATATTTAAATTTTTTAAACAAAAATATATTTGAAATAAAATTTTTAATTTTGAATGGTTATTTTCCTTAATAAAATTTCCAACTTTTATTTTAAAATCATCTAAATTTATGATGAAATCCTTTGATGTTACTAAAAAAAGATTATTTTCCTCAAAAATTATTTAAATGATATTTTATTTTAATTAAATTCAACAACATCAACAACCCTTATTTTTTATTATTCACTAATGAAGATATTTTGTATTGATATCATCATTATTATTTTTTTATATGGATTATTATATTTTCAATGTGATTTTTTTGTAATCTATTTATTTTCAAGGGATAATCAAGTTTTAGATATATTATCATGAACTCACATATTGTCCACATGATAATCATGTTATGAAAAAAAGAATGTTTTATCATTTGATTTTATAATTCTAGGAATTGTATATGTACTTTCTTAGTGATACTTCTTTTCTGAATTGTTTTTGATCATTTCTAGTTTTGTTACAAAATGAGGTCATGTTTCTATGTTATTAAGAAAGGATACGTGGATCCATGATAACTAATGGATGGGTAGTTCCATGATAAAATAAGGATGGGTGAGTCCATGATATTTGTCTAATTAATTGATTACTCCAAAGATGTAATTTGACCATACTGGTTATTCCATTTCTAAGAGTCATATGAACATATTTTCCAAACATCTTGACAAATTTTCATTTTTATTTTAATGGTCTATAAATGTTTCATCTGATCATTATTGAAATCATATGTCTCGTGCTTATTTATTTTGACGACTTTTTCTTTTTTAAAGCATTATTCCATGTTTTTAGGTTTTATGATCCATGCATTTTCAGGTATGAATATTCTTATGTATTTGTAATTCACAGTGATTATGTCATCACATCCTTCTACTATTCTGTTGGACTCCTCATGTGTTAATCATGTTTTAATAATCACAAATATCATTACTATTAATTAATCCTAATCTTCAATGCACATCTTGCTAATGCTCTTAAAACTAAACAATAAGTGCATATCATGTTTTTATAAAAACAAATATTATGGATGTTAATTAATATTTACAAGTTTTATTCATAATTACAATTCTCTCATATATTATCTCTAATGAGTAACCTTAACTCATATTCTGTATATCACTGTCTTAGTCCAAATACATTTTTTTTTGTCTAAGTACGTACTCACCGTGAAGGACTCACCGTGACCAGACACTGTGACCAGACACTGTGAAGGACTCACCGTGACCAGACACCATGACCACTCACTATAACCCAGACACCGTGAAGGACTCACTGTGACCAGACACCGTGACCACTCACCGTAACCCAGACACCGTGAAGGACTCACCATGACCAGACACTGTGACCAGACACCGTGAAGAAGACACTGTTTCCATGATCACTATGACACCGTTTCTTAAGCTTTTGTCAATATTATTTTAAGTTATGCTAACAGCCATATTTTTTTTAATGCAATTAATGTTATTTAATGCTAGTTGTTTCCTGGACAGGAAACCGTATCTCGTACCTATGAAAAGGGAATCATTCATACTGCCAGATCGCGTGGAATATAAAGAAGATTGAGCTGCATTAGAGAACACATGACTGAACGAACAAACGCACGCACGCACGCATGCCTAACATGTCTCGACACATATACTACAATACATGCGATCTCTGTTCTGAACAGAAGAACAATATGGAGCACAACTATGAAGAACACATCGCCCGATTCTCAAAGAAGTTCCATATATGCAATCCTACATTTTTGAAGAACTCACGACGAATCAAGAGACTGTAGAACACAAGCCAAACTACGACACTCTGTTTTTCAACAGAAAAACTAGAGAAGGACTCTAAAGCATTCCTTCTCAATCCAACGAGTCCAAATCTACATTGACAATCACTAGAGCCATTTCTAAACTCTACATCTCTTCTCTGTGATTCATTATTTACTTTTCGAGTAGTGTGTGTCATCTTCTGTATTTTTACACACACACTGCCTCCTGAACATTAACCAGAGGATATTTAAATCCTCACTCATACTCTTAAATCTTTTATTTCCCACTGGGATAGTGGTAGAGGTCGTGTGTGACCTGAACAGCTGGTTTACTATTGTTTTGTTTCCCACGAATAATAGTGGTAGAGGTCTTGGACCTGGATAGTTTTTGTAAAACTATTGTTAACCCCGATCCAGTGTGTGGATCAATTTCTTATATGTATTTTAGAGGACTAAGTCTCATATTGAGACTGATCCTCTTGTTATATCTGTTGTGCATCTTTTATTTAAGTTTAATGTATACGAAATATATTATATTTATTCCACTGCTATTACTTTAACATAGAAAATTATTTTGAAGCTACTTTGATAGTTAGATTATAATGTTTTTACACTTATTGTAAATAAGTAGATTAGTTTCAAAAGTTAGTTTGATCTTGTGGTTAAAATAACTGAGACCTAATCAATCTTTGAGAAGCTAAGTGAACATTTACAATCTGTATAAATTCACTACAGTTTAACTTATTTTATAAATCGGGGGATTTTAACTAGGCAATGTTTTAACAGAAATTTTAATTGGAACTCAATTCACCCCCATCATGAGTGTCCACTCTGACCAACATTTGGTATCAAAGGGTTTGTTTTTGTCTGTTCAAAGATTTTTGAAATACTCTGTTTTTCAACTGTGATTTTAGTTGCATCTCTAATGATCTTAAATTTCTGTTAGTTCTAAATTTTTTCTCTTTAAATTGAATTTCTAAAATCTAGTTATGGATAATAGACTAGATGGTGCTGCTACTAACATGCCAACTTTCTTCAATGGTACCAACTATGCCCAATGGAAGCTTAAAATGAAAATTCATTTAGAAAGCATAGGTTTTGATATTTGGACTGCCATAGAATCAGAATATAAACTTCCCACTGCTGCTAGATCCACTTGGGATGAACCTATAAAGACTGCTTACAATAATAATTGTAAAGCCATGAATGCCTTGTACTGTGCTTTAGCAGATGAAGAGTTTAACAGAATTTTTGCTTGTAAAACTGCTTTTGAAATTTGGGATACCTTAGCTGTTTCTCATGAAGGAACAACTAATGTTAAAGAAATGTGATTAAACACATATACTATTAAATATGATAATTTTAAAATGAAAACTGATGAACCTATTTCTGACATGTATCTCAGGTTTAATGAGATAGTCAATACAATGAATTCACTTGGAAAAGTTGTTCTAGCAAAGGAACAAATTATGAGAATCTTGAGATGTTTACCAGACCGACGGAGAGGCACATCTGTTTCAATCAGAGAGTCATGTGACATTGCTACTCTACCTGTTAAATAACTCATTGGTAAGCTTTTGATGTATGAGGAAGAACTTAAGGTGAACAAAGAATAAGATGATGAACCTAGAAGAAAGTCTGTTGCTTTCAAGACTTCAACTTGAAAGAATATAGATAAGGAGAATCTTCAAGCTATAAACGAAAGTTCAAGCTGTGAAGACAGTGAAAGTGCTTCTGATAGGGATGCTGAAATGGCTCACATTTCAAGATGTTTTAAGAAGTTCTATAGGAAGAAGTCGTTTTTCAGAAAATCAAATTACAATGTAAAGTATGACAATAAAAAACTTTGGAAGAAGGATTGGAAAAAGCCAGATAAAAGTAATGAATTTGTCTGTTATGAGTGAAAAATAAAGGACATATTAAAGGAGACTACCCAAAGCTCAAATTGAAGAAGAAATATGATTACAAGGACAGTAAGTACAAAAAGGCTATGAAGGCTACTTGGAGCGCTCTTGAGAATAGCTCCACTGAATCTAAAGTCTCTGAAACTGAACACAGAAATATAGAAAACATGTGTTTTATGATAAACACTTCTGAGGTAACAGCTGAAACTCCTGCTTTAAATTGTTATTATTCTGGAGATGATACTGACTCTGATAACATGTCAAAATCTGAACTATTTGAATATTATGATATGTTATAAGAAACCTGTAATGAGATGAAAGACAAATACAAAGGTTTAAAGAAATAGTATGCTTTAACTGTTAAACATAAATCTGATCTTGATATTGATATGGAAAAGAATGCTCAGTTACGTAAAGAAAAAACTGAAATGAAATTATCTAATGAGCAACTCAAAAAGGATTTAGAGAAATTCACAAATGGAAAGGATACACTAACTCAAATTCTAGGAAAGAAAGTTGCACCAAAATACACAACCGGAATAGGCTACAAACCTGGAAAGAGACAGTTTACTAAGAATAGATTTATTCCTAAATCTGGACATAATGCTGCTAATTCTAGTTTTGGACATTTATATGCTTCAACTGGTTATATTCATAGTTATGGATCTAATAATGTTTATCTTTCAAAGCCTGTTTATTCTACAACATTCATGAGACCCATAAAACAAATTTCAGTATAAAAATCTTTTATTGCTAACCTGTCTGGACCCAAGAAGATCTGGGTACCAAAATCATTTCCTATAAAAACCTGTTTTGTAGGAAACCTGCTTAATGATCTCCTGTAGGAAGACCTGGTACATGGAAAGTGAATTTTCAAGACATATATCTTGAAACTTCTCATGCTTTAAAATCTTAGCCAGAGTTGATGGAGGTTTTTTCACCATTGGTGATAATTCTAAAGGGAAATAATCGGCTTATGCCAGATTGGTAATAATGACTCAGTATTAATTTCTAAAGTTTTATTTGTTGATGGACTTAAATATAATATGTTAAGTATTTATCAGTTATGTGATTATGGTTTTAATGTTAAATTTAAAAATGATTCGTGCAATGTTTTAAATTCTAAACATGCTTTAGTATTTTCTGCCCTGCGAAATGAAAATATTTATGCTGTTGATTTAAATTCATTAGCTAAGCAGAATATTACTTGTTTAAATGCATTTCATAAAGATTCTTGGAATTGACACATAAGATTAGGACACTGCAATATGCACTTCCTTAGAAAACTTACTAGGAAGATCATAGTTAAAGATCTACCCAAACATGAGTTTCCAAATGACAATGTTAGTAATCCCTGTCAAAAGGGAAAGAAACATAAAGTTTATTTCAAATCAAAGAAAGAAGTTTCAACTTCTCAGCATCTCGAGTTGGTTCAATTTGATTTATTTGGACCATCTAGAGTTTCTAGCTTAAATGGGAAGCACTATGTCTATGTCTTAGTAGATGAATTTTCAAGAAATACTTGGTTATATTTTCTAGCTCACAAAAGTGACGCTTGTTCTTACTTTGTTAAATACTCCAAATATATAGAAAACCTTGGTGGACATAAGATTAAAAATATGAGAAGTGATCATGGCTGTGAATTTGAGAATAATGAATTTGAATCTTACTGCTCTCACAATGGCTATAGTCACAATTTCTCTCCCCCTAAGACACCCCAACAAAATGGTGTAGTAGAAAGAAGGAATAGAACTCTGCAAGAAATTGCTAGAACTATGCTTAATGAGTATGACCTGCCTATTTATTTTTGGGTTGAAGCTGTAAATACAGCTTGTTATATTATCAATAGAGTCTTAATCAGATCTGTTCTTAAGGGGACCCCTTATGAGTTATGGAACCATAGGAACCCCAAGGTTAACTACTTCAGAGTTTTTGGATGCAAAGTCTTTATTCTTAATACTAAAGAAAATCTCGACAAATTTGCATCCAAGAATGATGTAGGAATTTTCCTAGGTTACTCTACTTCGAGTAAAGCCTATAGAGTTTTCAATAAGATAACCAAGTGTGTGGAAGAATCTGTTCACATCAAGTTTGATGAAACTGATCCACATGAGCCTAAAACCTCACTTGAAAATCATGAAGATGATCTATTTTTTTGAACCTTAATGATAAGGACAGTGAACCTATAGTTAAAACATCCATTTCTGAAAATTTTCCAGAACCTGCTTCGGTTGATTCCCAACCTGTTGAGGAACCTGAAATTTCTATCCCTAACTTTAATAGATCAACTAGAATTCTGAACAATCATCCTTTAGATGTTGTTGTAGGAAATCTTGATAGAGGGGCACAGACTAGATCTTCTCTTAGAAATCAGGTTGAACATCAAGCCTTATTGTCACAAATTGAACCTAAAAACATTGATGATTCCATTCATGATGAATTTTGGGTAATTTCTATGCAAGAAGAACTCAATAAGTTTGAAAGAAATAAAGTTTGGAATCTTATTGAAAGACCTAAGGACACTTTTACAATAGGCACAAAATGTATATTTATAAACAAATTAGATGAATCCGAAAACATAGTTAGAAATAAATCTAGACTAGTTGCACAAGGCTATAGTCAAGAAGAAGGTATTGACTATGAGGAGAATTTTGCTCCAGTAGCAAGATTAGAAGCTATTAGGATTTTACTTGCTTATGCTGCACATCTAAATTTCAAACTATATCAAATGGATGTCAAGAGTGCATTCTTGAATGGATATATTGCTGATGATGTTTTTGTTGAACAACCACCTGGTTTTTCTAACCCTCATTTTCCAAATCATATTTTCAAATTATCAAAATCTTTATATGGTTTAAAGCAACCTCCAAGATCTTGGTATGATAGTTTAAGTACTTTTCTAATTTCTAAAGGTTTTACAAAAGGAATAGATGAACCTACTCTTTTTATAAAACAAATTTCTAAAGATGTTTTAGCAGTACAAATTTATGTTGATGATATTATCTTTGGATCTTCTAAAAATTCTTTATGTACTAATTTTTCAAAAATGATGCAAAATGTATTTGAAATGAGTTTAATGGGTGAACTTAAATTTTTTCTTGGTTTTCAAATTTTTCAAAATTATGATGGAATTATTTTAACTCAAAGTAAATATACTAGAGATATTTTGAAACGTTTTGGATTAGATAGCACAAGAAGTAGTGACACTCCCATGAGTACACCTATAAGATGGATCTTGATGAAAATGGTAAATCTGTTGATCAAACCACTTATAGAGGAATGATTGGAAGTCTACTCTACCTGGCTGCTAGTCGTCCTGATATTATGTTTAGTGTGTGTATGTGTGCTCGTTTTCAAGAAAACCCTAAAGAGTCAAATTTATATTCTGTAAAGAGAATTTTCAAATACCTCAACCATACTCCCAATTTAGGATTGTTCTATCCGAAAGGACAATCATTTGAACTAGTTAGTTATTCTGATACTGACTTTGCAGGATGTAACCTAGATAGAGAAAGCACCTCTGGAACATGTCACCTTTAAGGAAAGTCACTAGTGTCATGGTATAGTATGAAACAAAATTTTGTTGCATTGCCAACTGTAGAAGCTAAATACATAGCTGCTGGAAGTTGTTGTGCACAAATTTTGTGGATGAAACACACAATACTAGACTATGGATATCAATTCAGACATGTCTCAATAAATTGTGACAACACAAGTGCTATTAATATTTCTAAGAATCCTGTTTCTCATTCTAGGACAAAACATATTGATGTAAGACATCACTTTTTCAGGGATCATTATCAAAAAGGTGATATCACTTTGGAATTCATTGGTACTGAATATCAACTTGCTGATATATTCACTAAACCATTAAATTTTGAAATATTAGACTACATCATACATTATCTTGGTATGATTAATCATAAATTAATATCTTACTGTTTCTAAGTTACTGTTTTTATGCTCATGGTCTGACAACTCACTGTCTGACCGTGACTATATAAACTACTCACTGTTTCACCGTGATGACTATAAACTGTCTCACCGTGATGGCTAGTTTTCTGTCTCACCATGAGAAGTATGATAATTTTTATTATTTTTATTTTATTTTTACCCTTATGGTGGTAATTTTTAGTTCACCGGTATTTGATTTCCCGTGTTTGTGTTTTTATGACGTTTGACATTCCCAAATGATAAAACATAAGGGTTTCATTTGACTCCTTACCTGAATTCTCTCCTGAACCTTTTTTCCCTCTCGCCCGAACCACTAGTGAATGCCATGGATGAAGCGTCCATCTTCACCCTCGTCTGAGAAGCGCCGCTCTAAGAAACAAAGGAGGATACCAAGGATAGCTCTCGAAGGACTTCTAAACCCAAAACTGGTAAGTCGTACAGTTGTACCTGAAAAAAAGGTTTTCCCTAAATGGTTGTTGTCTAGCAGATCATTAGTTTTTAAAGTTTTAAAAGAACAAGGATGGATTGAATGGTTCACTGGACAGAATAGACCAATTTACCCAAGTCTTGTATCTCAATTCTATCATTATGTGAAGTTCTCTTTTGAGTTTAGAGAAAGATTTTTGGTGACCATCTGGATCGATGGTCAGAAGTGCTCTTTCTCTTCAATGTTGTGGGCTGCATACCTAAGAATTACACATGAAGGAGTGTGTGAAGATTACCAAAGAGACCCTCCTCCAACAACTGACATCTTTGACATAGAAACTGCTTTGGAAAAGCTAACTGGAAATGGAACCAAGCGATGGGCCATAGATGCTGAACTGGATGGGGAGACAAGACTTCTGTTCAAGTTTGTTCAGAATTTGGTTAGTCCAAGAAAAGGAGATTTTACTATGATGAAGTATCAGGATGTGTTCCTGATTCACCTATTGATGAATGGCCAAAAGATCAATCTGTGTAAGTATGTTATCAACCATATCTGTGAGCTGATCAAAGTAACTTCCAAATCCACCGCCCTGTTTTATTAAAGGATGATTTCAGCCATGTTAGTCTCAAAAGGAATGGTTGGACCGAATGAAGAAATATTCGTGGAATTTGATTTATTCCTATCCATGCCTATCATCAGAAGGATGAAGATTAGCTGGAATCCCTGGAAAAAGCAATGGGTTGAGGAATGTGATAAACTGTATAAAAAGTTTAATCCTGTTGACTATCCAAGAAGGCCTAAGAACCTAGCTAATCCTGGTTTGGAACCAGATGAAGTGGCTGAGTACTCAGAAGAAGAAGAACAAGAAGAAGTAACAGCTGAAGTTCCACCTAGAGAAGAATTTGTAATATCTCCAATGGAAACATTTCCTATTAAAGAGGAAAGGGTTGTTATCTCTGCTGTTATACCTGCTGAAATACCTCAAGGAGAAGAGGTTGTTGTTGAATAGGAAAGGACTGAGGATCCGTCAGTTGTTCTTCATGAGGAAGAAGCTCATCTCAATGCTCCCAGGAAATTAGTTTTTCCTGGTTCAGAATAGCAAGCAAAATTTGAGGAAGTTTTTGTTGAAGAGACTCTTTCTGTTGAGAAAGAATCAAGTCTGTAAGCTTATCCAGTGGAACAATCGGTTCCTGAGATTATTCCATCTGATGAAGAAAGAATGGAAATTGTCTTTTATCTGGCAAGGCAGGAATTTACTAAAGAGATTAGGGATGATCCTGTGGATCATTTCCATGTTCCTGAACCTCAAGAATCTGAAAGTGAAGCACATGTTGAGGGGGAGGAAAGTCAAAATCCTGATATTGTGGAAGCTGGATTTGGTGAAGCTTCTCAACCTTCTGTCACATTCTCTGTACACTCTCGGTATGAGTTCCCAAGATTTAATGATGTGAATGAGTCACAGCAAGTGACTGCAACTGGAATGGATCTTTCTTCTCTATTTCAACTGATGTCTTTAGCTCATTCAGAGCCAGAACCAAAGCCCCAACCTCAATCTGGATCAGAATCTGAGTCTGAAGATGACTCTGAACCTCAACCAGAATCTGAGCCACTACCTTTACCTACATCCTTGCCTAAGATTCATTATTTTGTAACCAAAGATGATCTGAAAGATTTTGGCGAGACTTCTTTACCTGGTTTTGAGAAAATTGTGTCCACTTAACCTTGCCCAGTGACTCAATTAAGTCAAGAAGATGCATCAATTCTCTTGGAAAATATTATCTTGCATATTCAATCAAGGATGATATGAGAAATTCAAGAAGTCTGAGTAGAGAATATGCTGCTGAGTGCTGATGTTGCAAATCTGAAAAGTATGGTAGCAAGTCTGCAGAATGAGCTATCTGTGAGATCAGAGCCTGCTCCTGTTTCTACCCCTGCACCTGCTGCTGTTTCACATGAGTCTTCTAATTCCCTCTTTTCTAGGGAGATTGTGTCTCAAGTTCATCCTTACCTTCTATCTTTTGATGAAAATATTGGAAAAAGTAACACGAAGATTTTGGAACACATGAGAGAGCTTGTTGAAACTATTGATAAGCTTACAGATGAATACAATGGATGTCTGCAAAAAGTTCTGAAATAGCTCAAATTTCTAACTGAAGCTGTCAAGGCTTCACCTGCTTCTGGTCAGACCTCCACACTTGCTTTGGATGATTCTCTGCTGATATCCTTAATTAAAGAAGAATTACAGAATGCCTTCAGTGGCATGGATCTATCTTCTTTTTCAGAAGTAATTAAGAATAGTGATAGAGCATTGGACTTGGTTAGAATCTATTCAAAGATAGCCAATGATGCTCAACATGAGATCTCCATGAAAATAGATTTGTATCATTCCCGGATTTTCTCTAAAATTGACATGACAGATCACTTTAGATATCTTGTGGAAAATCTGAGAATCCCTCCGGTGACTCAAGCTTTTAATGCTCATGTTCAGAAACTTCCAGAGTTCACCAGATTGTTGGACAGATTTCTGGAGAAAAAGGATGATTTTGAAAAAGCTATGCAGTATGGTGGGGAAATCATTACTGATTTCATCAATCTTTTGAAGTCGTATCTTCATGTGCAGAGTAATACTATAGTTGCTCCAGCTACTGCACCCCTTAGACCTGGACTTCCTACCTTAGCATCTACTACCATGACAGTTTGCCAAGCCCTTTCTCAGATCCGGCCAGTCATTCTTGACCATCCTAAGCCTAGATCTTCTACTGTTTCTACTTTGTCTCCATTTGTTTTTAAAGGTCTACCCTTACCCTCATTGTCTACCTCTTCTATGCCTTCTTCTACTTCAGCACCAGCTCCTCCTACTGATAAAGGAAAGACAAAAATGGATCCCTAAAGATTTTACCGCCTGTCTTTATTTTTGATGGGATGTCATTTTTTGTCTCCAGTTTGTACTTCTATACTTTTTATTATGAATTCTTTGGTTATTGATAATTGCCGAGTTTCATTTCCTTTTCTCTAATTTTTGATAATCCCAAAAGGGGGAGAAAAACCTACAAGTATCAGTTCTATAATAGTATAAATGGGGGATAAAAATTGCAAGTATCTGTTCTATAATGTTTTTTCTATGCTAGAATCATTAATATTGCATATCTTTTATATTCTGCATATATGTGATTTGTGATCACCAAAAAGGGGGTGATTGTTGGACTCCTCATGTGTTAATCATGTTTTAATAATCAAAAATCTCATTACTGTTAATTAATCCTGATATTCAGTGCACATCTTACTAATGCTCTCCAAACTAAACAATAGGTGCATATCATGTTTTTATAATAACAAATCTTATGGATGTTAATTACTCTTTACATGTTTTATGCATAATTACAATTCTCTCGTATATTATCTCTAATGAGTAACCTTAACTCATATTCTGCATATCACTGTCTTAGTCCAAATACAATTTTTTTGACTATGTATTGACTCACCGTGAAGGACTCACCATGACCAGACACCGTGACAAGACACCGTGACCACTCACCGTAACCCAGACACCGTGAAGGACTCACCGTGACCAGACACCGTGACCACTCACCGTAACCCAGACACCGTGAAGGAATCACCGTTACCAGACACCGTGACCAGACACCGTGATCAGACACTGTGAAGAAGACACCGTTTCCATGATCACTGTGAAACCGTTTCTTACGCTTTTTTAAATATTATTTTAAGTGATGCTAACGGTCATATTTGTTGTTTTTAATGCAATTAATGTTATTTAATGCTAGTTGTTGGATTGACAGGAAACCGTATCTCGTACCTATGAAAAGGGAATCATTCCTACTGCCAGAGCTCGTGGAATATAATGAAGATTGAGCTGCATTAGAGAACACACGAAAGAACGAATGCACGCACGCGCGCACGCCTGACACATATCGACACATATACTAAAATACATGTGATCTCTGTTCTTAACAGAAGAACAATCTGGAGCACAACTGTGAAGAACACATCGCACGATTCTCAAAGAAGTTCCATACATGTAATCCTACATTTCTATAGAACACACGACGAATCAAGAGACTATAGAACACAAGCCGAACTACGACACTCTGTTTTTTAACAAAAAAACTAGAGAAGGACACTAAAGAATTCCTGCTCAATCCAACGAGTCCAGAGCTACATTGACAATCACTAGAGCCATTTCTAAACTCAACATCTCTGCTCTGTGATTCATTATTTACGTTTCGAGTAGTGTGTGTCATTTTTATATTTTTACACATACACTGTCTCCAGAACATTAACCGGAGGATCTGTAAATCCTCACTCAAACTCTTAAATCATTTATTTCCCACTGGGATAGTGGTAGAGGTCGTGTGTGACCTGAACAGCTGGTTTGCTGTTGTTTTGTTTCCCACGAATAACAGTGGTTGAGGTCTTGGACCTGGATAGTTTTTTTAAAACTGTTGTTAACCCCGATCCAGGGTGTGGATCAATTTCTTATATATATTTGAGAGGACAAAGTCACATCTTGAGACTGAACCTATTGTTATATCTGTTGTGCATATTTTATTTAAGTTTAATGTATATGACATATATTATATTTATTCAACTTCTATTACTTTAAAATACAAAATTATTTTGAAGCTACTTTGATAGTTAGATTAGCTAGTGTTTACACATATTGTAAATAAGTAGATTAGTTTCAAAAGTTAGTTTGATATTGTGGTTAAATTAACTGATACCTAATCAATCTTTTAGAAGCTAAGTGAACATTTACAATCTGTATAAATTCACTACAGTTTATCTTATTTTATAAATTGGGGGATTTTTACTAGACAATGTTTTAACAGAGATTTTAATTGGAACTCAATTCACCCCCCTCTTGAGTGTCCACTCCGACCAACATATTCTTATACTAACTAATGTCATTAAATTATTAAAATCATTGTTTACCCTTTCTGAGAATTTTATCTCAAATTTTTATGTTTCAATTTCTCTAGGTAATCATGAATTATGATGGATAAATTAATATAAAAGGGTATCATGTGGAATTTTATGATGAATTGATCTGATATAAGAAATGTTGTGAAAAATGGGATAAATAATGAATTAAATAATTGTTTATTTTTAATTTAATTATTTTTCCTAATTATTTAAAACTCAAATACTGAATGTTCGATGGGTATGTTTCTGCTCCAATATTTTCTATTTATGTCTAATGTTTTTGGATGCTGAAAATTAGGTCATCTTCATCGGTATAAAATCCATAAATGTGATGTTAATGATTTTTTCACCAGATATAGAAGTTCATTTTGGGGGTACTTATATTTGGTATCAAATATGTTTTTAGATAAAATTGGAGATTATGATGTTTTCATGTGTGTTTTTCTAAATAGTTATGGATTCTATAATGGGTTTACAGGTATATAGTTCATCTGATGTTTGATTCATAGACAATACTTTTCAGGTTTTATATAGTGTAATTTTCAGCTGATTAATGATATTTTTGGAGATGTTTTTTTGGGTTAGGTTATGTGTGACCATTATCTTAAACATGAAGTATTATTTTATGTTGAATTATATTTTAATACGATAAAAGGTAATGATGACATATAATTTATATATGATTTTTGATGGTTAATATTTCTTTTAAGGATGTGCAACAAATTTTTGGTAATTTATTAAGGATATAAAATTAGTAAAAAAAGAAAACAGGATGCATGGGTGATGACCCATAACTGATTTAGGTCTATCTTTGGGTATTCCTACTGAATTTTGGAGATTAAAATATTATTTCATCATATGAATTAATTTTTATTTACCCTATGTTATCTGTTTTTGTTTTGTATAATGTCTAATTATAGAGGGAATATATTTTATACCTTGTTAGGGTTATATTATCTTTTATAAGATTATTTGATAATATTCTGAATAAAAAAAATTCATCTCAAATGCTCATTATTTTCGTAAAATGGTGTGATTTTGGTGGAAATTTATAAAAAGAAGAAATTTTAATCATAATGTGTATAGTTTCTTATGATACACTATATAATGAAAAGTAATTAATCAAATCTTGGAAAATGATATCAGAACAAAATATTTTCTTATTAAATTTTTTATTTTGATATCAATTAACTTGTTTATACCTCTTTATTATATGCTTTTGTGGATATTGAAATTCTTATTATCATTAAATTTTTCACGATCAATGATCTCTAGAAATTTTAATAATTATTTGAACATTTTAGTTTACTTATAGTTCTATATATTCACATACCATCATGTTTCTCTTATAAAGAATCCTTGTTATACATTATGTCAAATGTCCATTGTACTTCCGTATCTAATTTTTCAAGTAAAGCATTCATTGAAACATTTGATGAAGTTGGATTTCATGGATCTAATTAAAAAATTTAAATAGTAAGATTACCTAGATCTATTTTAATTTATTAATGGGCCATGTAGATCATATAACAACCCATGTTTTCAAATTAGAGAATTATAGTTGATAAAATACTAAACACGCATCACTGAGTATAAAAGACCTAAAAAATATTAAACTATTATAACCAGGATAATTTATTTGTGGGATTAATATTATTTCATAATTTAATTTGAATCTATATAAATCTCCTAGTTGATATAAATTATTAATAAATTCTTAGTAAATAATTAGTGAATCTTTAGTAAAGTAATTATATATTTTAAAAAATGTTTTCACCAAAAAAATTTAATACTTTTTTCCAAAAATTATTCTAATTAAATTTTGAATATTTTTAAAAAAATTTTTTACAAAATTTTATTTATGTTTAAATAATAAAATATTTATTTTATTATGGTTAAATCATTAATTTTTTTGGAAAACAAAATTTTTCAACGAATTGTGAATATACTAAATATTATAAAAATATCATTTAGTTTAATTAATATTTTTAATTTAAAAGTCATATTATATTTGGAATATTATTTCTGGTTAAATAAATATTATTTAGTTAAATAAAATAAACATAATTATAGATTTATCATATTTAAATTTGATTTTACTATTTGTTTTTAATGAGTTTGGGAACATGACTTTTTTAGAAAATTGTTTCAAAGTGTCTAATTTATCTTATTTATAATTATTTAATAACCCCTAATGAGGAAAGTTGAATTTGAATATTTTAAATAATCTAAAAATAAATGTTATTTAGGGTGAATAAAATTATTTTTATTTGTCATAGATTAAATATAAAATAACTCTTTCCTTAAAAATACACTTGTTGAAAACCTGCATTTTGTCCTATACACGTGCATAATTTTAAATTCAAATATTACAATTATCTGACTTAAATTAGTTAAAATATATTCAATATTTTTAATAATAAAAATTTATATTATCTAATAATATCAAATTAATTTTTGACAAAAATGAATTGTGAAAATAAAAAATAAATAAATATATCAGTTATAGTGAACACAAGATTATTATAGAGTTAAACAAGATATATAATGGTTAATGAGAGAAAAAATCTTCTATAATATATATTTTAAAAGAATATTTCATAATTATGATGTCTATGTTTTGAAAATAGTTTATTTTGTGTTTTTATTTCAGGAGAATTTCATTGGTGCACTTTTTAATATTAAAAAATAACAAGGGTTCCACTCACCTCACTTAGAACAGGACACCAACTCTCATCTCCTATTCAAAACCAAAAATCGATTTATTAGGGCCAATATCAACCCAAATTTGAGCCTAAACTCTCTAATAATGATGTATATCACTTTTATTGATCATAAAACCATAATGAGAAGGATTGTTGTGCTAACATAGTGTGGTTGTCTGAAAAAGAGGCATCATGATTACCCGAATGTTATTATTTTATTTCCAAATCCACATCCATAAAATCAGTTATATTTTATATTATTTGGTAAATACATTATCTCATGTGTTCTTATCGGTTTTATGTTAATTTAATAACCTAAATCTATCTCACACCTAGTCAAATGTGATATTAAATACTAATTCATGTGTATGATGGACTACCAACTCATGAACTGTTATCGTCGGTTTTCCATTATCACCTCTCATGGATTGTTATAATGATTTATTGAACATATATAAAGTATATATGTAACTTATTTATACTTATTTTGAAATAATTTTCAAAAAAGTTTTTTACATTTCATTCCATGGTGCATTTGATAACATAGATAATATGTATGGCAGACTACCGTATGGAAATACAATGTGATTTTTTTCACTAATGATTTTTATTGAAGTGAATTAGTGTATGTTTAATGTATATATGTGATATTAAGTAAATAAATATGATATTATGAACATATTTATCATTATATAAGGATAATATATCATTGTATTTGATAAATAAAAAAGATAATGTCATTCAGGAACACGTGTGAACAATAGCCTCCAAGAAGCATTATGACTCTTTCATAATCAATAAACCGTGTGGATGATATATATAAATATAATTAATGAAGTAATATGGTATATTTTATATTTTGATAATTATGAAAATAATACATAACTCCTTCCATCTTTCCATGATTATATAAGAAAAATGGAAATGGTACTCATGAATATGTGCAACCTAAAATCTCCATGATCATAAAAGAGTTCAATTTTCAGGAATATCATTCAATAATTGTATTATTCATTCCATTTAGGTATATAATTTTTTTTCATAATTATTATTCTGGATATTACAGAAAAAATAACTACTTTGACAACATTCAACATATTTAAGCTATTTTTAAACAATGAATAGAATATCCCCAAAACACCTATTGTGGATATATGTGATAAAGTATTAGAACATTATATTTAAAATAAATAATTTAAATTATTTAAGTATGTGGTATTCAAATGTGAATTTTGTTTATGGAATAGAAATAATAATTTATTCTTATTATGTTATAGATTCAAATATGTATGAAGGATGTTAGACCAGAGATAAGGGTTTCATATATCATTTTTTTCATCGAGACATATTAAATATTCACCAAATTTATATTTTTGTGTATTTAATTCCCTTAAATATATTTTATGATTATATTCATTAAAATGACTATTTCTTATGAATCGATATGATTTCATATATTTCATTAGTTTTTGATATTGATATTACCAAATTGGTGATGGAAATTATCTTATATTTCCATCATTAAGACATGTATTAATTTTATGAACCTAATTTCTTTTTTATAGTGTGTATATATAACCATTAATCCGCATATCATTAACCCTTACTTAATATTGGTATTTTATTTTTCTATTTGAATTGTTGCATTCATGGGGAATTAAATTGAATGTTTCTATGTGGTAATGAATTGCTGAACACCATTTTTATTTTTAGGTTATAATACTTCATTAATGAACTTTTATTATTTGATTATGTGTTTAATTAATTTTTATTATCATGTTTTATATTTAATATTTTTTTATTTGGATATAAAAAAGATATATATAATTATTTAATTGATTAATTCTCAATTCAACGTTATCATCATTGTATGGATTTCCCATATCAAATTATCTTCTTTGGGAAAATTTATATGTTATATAGTATATTATATTATGAGAAGTATATACACATCATTCTATTTTCTATATCCTGAATATCATCATGTTCATGCTATTTGATATTTCATTTCATGTTATTTTATCACGAGCCTTAGGTTTGAAGAGTTTCCAATATGAAACAAGACATTATGTTACAATATTCTTTTTAATTGAGAAATTTTATTCTTGATTTTACATTAAAGAAAAATATTTGATTATTTTTAACAAATCACCTTTTTCTATTATAATCAATATATTAATGATGTTTTAAACAATAGTACATTTTATCCTCTCTTTGGTTCATAAAATTATTTTCAAATTTTATTAATAAAATATCACATTATTTCCCTCTTCGCTATATAATCCAAATTCATCAAAATGAAAGATTCATTATTTTTATACCCTTTATTAATATATTTTAAATACATTTTTACCCATAATTATATTTTACAAAATAATTAAAATGAATATTTATTATATTTTTATAAATTTGGAATTTTTAATTTTACAAAAATATAAAAGGAATCATTATTTTAATGTAATATATGTGTACAAACATTTTCCACCATCATGATAACTCGATGTTTTTGGTTTTCCTTTACTATGTTTCACTATAAATTTTTGGTTGAAATGATAAATTTTTTATAAGGTTTTATATTTTAATTAATTTTATTAAAATTAGAATCTTATTTTCCTTAATAAATATTCTATTTGTTCTTTGAATATAATTTTCCATCTATGATGTCATCCATAGAAGTAACTAAAAACAAAAAGTTCAGTTTCATAAAAAATTATTTTAATGGTCTTTTAATTTTATTAGCATCCATCAATATCCATAGCCCTTTTTTTTACATATTCCTTAATGGGGATATTTCCTAAAGATTCCGTCCTCATTATTTTTTTGGTTGGATTAATATTTTTTCCAAGAGATTGTTATGGAACGAATTTCATCGCAAACAAATATCCATGTTTCAATTAGATATTCGTTGAACGTATTTTTTCCCATCAGTCAATCTAGTTAAAAAAAATAAAGGGTCTCTCAATGAGTTTGTGATAAGATTAATTCTCTATTTATTTTATTAATGATATAACTCTTCATAATTTGTATGATGAAAATTGTTTGTCTATTTAGCATTGATGGGTGGCCATGTTTTTAACAAAGAATGGGTGGTTATCTGATAATCCAAAGATTGGTGGTCATATGATAAACCAAGGAAGGGTGGGTATATGATATCCCTCTATTCAATAATATAATCTCATAGAAATATGTTGAAAATTATTGGAAATTAAATTTTTAATATTGGTATTAAGAATATAACCCAAGATGATTTTTTTTCTTGCCTTATAATGGGTTATAAATTTTTTACCTTGATCAAGATTGATATCAAATGCCTCATGATTATTTATTTGATGAATTTTATTGATAGAGATAATATTTTGATTAGTTTTCATATGTGTTTCAATGATTTAACCCCTTACAATTTATAAATTTGATCTAATAAGTATCATTTTAGTGTTTTGGTGAATTATGGCCTTAATTCTAGAAATTGGTTAATTCTAGAAATTTAGTAGTTTTATGGAGCTCTTGTATTTCGGGAATATCATTTACATTGTGGATCCATATTGTGTGATTCCTTTTTTAGGATTTATCTGCATGTTGGAATAAACGTTTTCTTCTGGACCTTGATCCAATTCTAAACACACAGGCCTAGAAAAATCAATCAATATAATCAAGTTGTTTGGCCGACAGAATGGACCCCACCTTAATAAATAAGGCATGCATCGGCCTACATGAATCCAAATGATGTCATTATAGATAAACTATAAATATGACTCTGGTCATCACTGTCACATTAAATTTCATGAAGAAAATATGTCATTAAAGCATCCATTGAATGCGGACAAAGAGTGGAAGTTGAAGAGTCACCTCTGGAAGAAAATGATATCATTAGACATTCGACGAAAACATTTGTGAAACCTAAACATGTTCTTTGAGAGTTTGAAGAATAATTCACAAGAAATAGGGGAACAATATTTATGAAGACACCATCTTGACATTCAGCCATTTATTATGCCAACCAGACCCAAATTTTGATGGATTAATTTTGAAGGGAAATTTTCTACTCCAAAAGCATATAAATAAGAATTTTCACTTCTATTCAAAGGGGTTGAATATGGTCAAATATGGGATGTGATAGCGTCTTGAGGTCTTCAAGTTCATTGTATTTTTTATTTTATTTTTTTGTTTCATCATCCTCTCTTCTACCCATTTCAACTCTATTACCCTTCACATGGAGGGGTAAAACCATCGAGTGATTGGGGAATGTGGAGTTTCAGTTTTGTAATGATGGAGTTTTGTACATAAATGTAAAACCCTATATTTCTTTCAAATGAAATCTATACTTAGTGTTTCCCAATTTTCATAATGTGATCATGTTTTGGGTTTGTCGTATTCTTTTTTAATAGCATTGGTTAAAAACTTTTAATCTCCCCCGACCTAGTGAAATTTGTCTCGATCGTGCATATTGTGTTAGGTTGTGAGTGTCCATCGATCATTGGAACGTGTGTGGAACAAGTAAACATTTGATAGAGTTATAAGGATAAAAAATTCCTAATCAGGACTTGCCTTTGTTGTTTATAGATATTTTATGAACTTCATGCACATAGGAGTGAGTTACATTTGTTTCCTTAACCAAGGGTGACTGATAACTCGATCGAGGTATCTTTAATTTGTCATTCAAAAGGAAGAGAGGGAATTTGATCTTTATGACTATGATGTCATTGAAAAAGGGAATCCTACCTTAACCTGATCACTCTCTTCATCCATTAGGGTTCAACCTTTCTTTATATTGCGCACTTTATTTTTCAATTCAACCAATTTCAAAAAAAACCTTTTCTTCTTTCTTAAATTTAGGTGACAAACATAATTGTTGTGAACTCCTCTATAGAGACAACTTAGGTAAACCACTCTACTACATTTTAACTTAGGTATTAATTTTTTCTCAAACCCCATGACAATCATGTGTCAAAACGTGGTGTTGTTTCTAGGGAGGTTGTGCCAACAATCTAATTCTAACATTTTCTAAATATTTTGATTTATTTTATTTAAAGAAAATCTAAAAAAATCAATGATATCTTCCAACTAAAATTATTATTCTTGGATTGATTACCCATGGATTCAAGGGAAAATGGTTCATAATGATGAGGAATCCCTCCTTCAAAAGCTTGATGAACTCAATATTTTTCCCAAGAAAATTATGAATGGCCATGTCACAGGTATCAAACCTCAAGAACTGGTGTAATTGTTGAATAAAGTCAGCACTGATTAGCTAATATTGAAGTCAATGTAGAATTTTACATCGGATCAAGAACCTCAACCAGAACCAGAATCAGAACTAGTGGAGGAAGTGAATTCACCACTCATGTTTCAAATAGAGGAGCCTGACTACCTACCTTTACCCAACGAAATTCAACTCAATGAGGATATTTACACTGAAGAATCAATTATCGTCGAGCCTCTTAAAGAAGATAATATTTTTCTAAACACTCTTCATTATTATTTTATATTATATGAATTTAGTACTAGTTCCTCTTATATTAAATTTTCAGATTATGATAACTCTTGTATTACCTTTATGTATGAGGAAGAAAAATATGATACATTTGATGAAGAACATATGGAGCTCCCCAAACATGTTGGTCATTTATTGGAGGGAGTTCAATAGGGAATCCAGGTGGATTTTCTAAAGGAAAAACAGATGCAATATGCTTACATTGTAAGGGATTAATATGATATTGACACTGAATGATTTAACATTGTTCAAATAGAATTATACGTTGACTATTATTTTAATTTTTCTAATCATGCAATATACCTTCAGTAATCACTCGAGAATAAAGAGGAGGTTGTGAAATTGGAAACCATGAAAGATGAGGACTCATTATTTGTCCTACCCCACCTAAAAAAATTGTATCTTATTGCAGTAGGGGTGTATTTGGTGTACTATAGCCATGGGGTTGTAAAACAATTCTGAAGCACATGATGCGAAGAAGAAGTTTTGTTGGTCCATCACAAAGAATCTCAACCCACCCTCAGATTTGGGATAACCAACTAGAACAACCCATCTGGAGGCAGTCAAAACCCATGCACCACTTGAGGGATTAAACCAAGATCTATACTTTTTTCTCATCCTATTTCTATTTTCATTGATTTCAATAAATTTATTTTGTTTTCTTTTTTTCCTTTTCTTGTTGGTTTTTTGCGTGAAACACTGAAGATCTTAACTCAATATTATACTTCCAATAAGTCAGGTTATAACACTCCTTTACACTTTCTTGTTGTTTCGATTCATTTTAATAATTTCATATATGTTAAATCCACTTGAATTCATTGAGGGAACTGCACCATTTATGTGTGGGGGAGGGAACCATTGTAGTTTACGATTTTCATTTTTTGTTTGTTTTTCCAAAAAAAAATTAAATTGTGAATTTTCAAATTTTTGGGTGTTTATTTCTCCATTATCTGTGTGTTTTCAGATATTTTGAGCTGAAATGATTATCATTTCCATATTTTAAACTCATGTCATTGAGTGAACAAATTTATTCCAGGAAACTGAGATTACATGAATAATGAAAATGATTTTGTTTCAAGTTCAATTATTTGATAATTTCATGAAAAGTACTAATATTTTTGAATCTCATGCCATATTTCACTGTCTTTATCATTGAAATAACATTAGTGTAAGGCTTCTAAACCATTTTTTGTCCTATTTTTTTCATTCAATTCACATATTGAGAGAACCAGACACTACTTGTCTTAACCAGAATTTGATTCATTCCTTTCGAAACTTGAGGGTTTGGGGTACATATGTTTTAAATGGTTGAGGAATTTCATTGGTTCAAAAGGCCCCATTTCAAGATAATAACTTTAATTCTGACCTAACTTGTAAATTTAATCCCTTTATCCCATAGAATAAATGAACATCTTGTTAGGCTAGCCACATTAGAAGTTATGTTTCCCTATCCAACCGGCTCTTGAAGTTAAATTTCATGATCTTGTTGAACTTAAGTGTGTGGGAAGCTGTCTTGTGTTGTGCTAACTCATTTGGTGAAAAATTGTGTGGAAAATCAAATGATGAAGATATATGTGTGCTGATGAGAAAGCATTCTGTTGATATTTGTGCCTTTTCTGGAGCATTCAAGATAAGATAATTTGTGCCTTTCGAGAGATTCAAATGGAAGAAGAATGTTGTGCCTTTTCTGGAGCTTACAATAAAAATCATGTTTGAGAAGATTGAAATTTTTTTCCTGAAATACTGAGATTTTTGAGCATTTATTAAGATTTTATGATGATAGAACTTCATTTATACTAATGGGGGTGAGGAGGATACCATAATTGAGTAAAAATTAGAATTGTGAAATTTTTCTTCAAAAACAGCCAAACCCTCCCCATTCTACCTCATAATTTTTCACCTAAAAATCCTACCAACCAAAAGCCATAGAACAAGATTTCAATGTAATCATGATAAACACATGACCTTGGCTTACATTGGGTGGAGAAGTAGGAGTTTTCTAAACCTATGGTGACCTTTTCATTGATTTTGATGAGAAAAACTCCACATTAAAATATCCTTTAGTAAAGAGAGAAATATTTTTCAGGGGAGGAAGGTATGACATAAATATGAGGATTTAAATGATATTTAATGAATTCAAATGATTTTTAGGAGTTCATTAATTTTGATCCATGTAGGAGGCATGCTATTTTCTTTGATATGATAATTGAGTTGTGTTGTCATTTATGCATTGAGAAGTTTGTTTTGACCTTGGTATAAGATGATTTCCCATGTGTGCAACATTTAAGTGTGCTAAAATTCATAGATATAATATTTTATATATTTTTAATATTTGTTTCAATGATTTAACCCCTTATAATTAATCAATTTTAGCTGATCTATATCATTTTAGTGTTTTTATTAACTTTGGACATAATTGTGGAAATTGGTTAATTCTGGAAATTTAGCAGTTTTGTGGAGCATCTTTATTTTAGGAATATCATTTACATTGTGGATCCAAATTGTGTGATTCATTTTTTTAGGCTTTATATGCTTATGTTAATCAACAGTGTCTTCTGTACCTTGATCCAATTCTAAACACACTGGCCCAGATAAATCAATCAATATAAGAAAGTTTTTTGGCCAAAAGAATAAAACCCACCTTAATAAATAAGGCATATCTCTGCCTACATGTGTCAAAATGATTTTATTCCAGCTTTAATATAAATATTAATCCGCACATCAAGGGAACATAAAATTTCATGAATAAATGATGTCATTAAAGCATCCATTGAATGCAGACAAATAAAGGAAGTTGAAGAGTCACCTCAGGCAGAAAAAGATGCCATTAGAAATTAGAGGATAACGTTTGTACCAATTATCCAAATTACTTGATATTTTGAGGAACCATTAACAGGACATCAGGGAACAACATTTATGAATACAAATTCTTGTTATTCGGCCATTTATTATTCAAAACAGACAAAATATTTTAGTGGATTTATTTTGAAGGGAAATTTTCTACTCTAAAAGCCTATAAATAAGAATGCTCACTTCTATTCAAAGGGGTTGAAGAAGGTGAGTGGGGTCTATGTTGGATGGTTGAGTTCTTTATGTTCTTTGTAATTTATATTTTTTATTTTCTTTGTTTCACCAAGATCTCTTTTTCCCCTTTTAACTCTATTACCCTTCACATGGAGGGGTAAAACATTTGAGTGATCGGGGAAGGGAGAGTTTCACATTTGTAATGTCAGAGTTTTTTGCATAAATGTAAAACCCTATTTCCCTTTTTAATGACATTTGTTCTTAGTATTTATGAATTCTATTAATTCGATCGTGTTTTGGGTTTGGTGTATTCATTGTTAAATGCTTTAGTTAATGAATTTTAACCTCCCCCCTGCCTAGTGCAATTTACCTCGATCGAGCATATTGTGTTAGGTGGTGAGTGTCCAGCAATCGTCGACACGTGTGTGGAACTAGTTAAAATTTTTTATAGTTATAACATTCCATAATTCCTGATTGGGACTTTCATTAGTTTTTTAGAGATTGTTTATGAACATCCATGTACATAGGAGTGAGTTCCATTTGTTTCTTTAACCAAGGGTGATTGTAAACTAGATCAAGGAGTCTTTCATTTTTATTTCAAAATGAAGAGAGGTAATATGATATTTATTACTATGATGAAATTAAAAAAGTGAATCCTACCATATCCCCATCAATCTCTTCATACATTAGTGTTCATCCTTTATTTTTATTACTTCCTTTATTTTTCAACTCAAACAATTTCAAAAACAACATTTTCTTCTTTCTTAAATTTATGTGACAAACATAATTGTTGATCACTCCTCTTTAGAGAAAACTAGTTTAACCACTCTACTATATTTTAACTTAGGTATTATTTGTTTTTTCACACCCCATGACCGGCATGTGACAGTTCCCTTTTTTAAAGACTTCTTCAATGTTTTCATGTTAGATAATCTACGTATTTATGGGTATGAATATTAATATGCAATTCACATTCAATTTTATTATGTCATCGTAAACTTATTATATATTTATAATAACTGATAATATTAAGTTTTTATTTTTTATTTTGGCCCTTAATAACAATTAAATATCACTATTATTGTTTTTTCTTTTTCCATTATTTATCAAGAATCAATTTGAATGAATTATGCCTTAAAGGGGTATATATGAATGATAATTATAAGTTGGTATGAAATTAGAAAAGATGGATTTTGTGTATGAAATTATCAATTAAATATATGTTTATTTTTTAAATAAGATTATTTTTAAAAATTATACCAATCATTAAACCAGATAGATCATTACATATGTAAATGAATCAACATTAAATGTTGACGTTTAAACGTTTTTATCATTAAAATTGCGTCATCAATACTAGAATCAAATCAGAAAATATAATGATTATGATTTTTTCAATGGATTCATCGATTTGGGTTTTGGGTCCATTATGCTGTCAAAATATCACATTCATACCATTCAACAGGTATTATAAAGGCTATTCAGAATGCATAAATAATGAATTTATGTTTTGTTTTTTGTTACTTTTGATAAAAAATCATCGTATGAGTTTCAAATTTTTAACTATTAAAATATGGGTTATTTGGGAAATATTCCACCTTTCAGGATAAATATGGATGGGATTCGAGGATTCATGTTCACTGTACACAATCTAGAAACTAATTCAATTAAAATATGGACCATTCATGGGTACTTCCAAAGATTATTTATTTTTTTCTAATGGGTTTGTTGACTTTTTTTACCAAACAATGTGTAGTAATAAATTCTTTATCTTTCTAAAACATTGATTCTATAGGGATTTAGAGTTTTATTTGTCATCTTTATGGTCAATGTCATGTTCAATAAAGTGTTCGGTATTTTTGATTTATGTTACCTGAGGAATAAATAATTATTTATTTTAACTAAAATAATGAATTTTTTATTGATATGTGAATTCATAAATTATGAAGGTTTTTCAAATAATTTTGGTCATTTGAAATAGAAAATTTGAATTAATGAATATATTTTTTTATTAAAATATAGGTTACATTATTAGTTATATTATATTTTATATGGATTTTGGGGAAGATAATTTATATAAAACCATTAATTATTTTATTATTTTATAAATTATCTCACTATATTTTTTGGATGTTTGAATATTAGAATGAAAAAGTATTTCTTATGCAATATAAAAAATTTATGTGGTGTCTATGATAATTAAATTTATTTTAATAAGGAATATTTTTTATAGGAATTTTATTTTAAGAGTGTATTGGTTTTAATTAGATATGATTTAAATAATTTTTATTTATGATTAAATGGGGTAATATAATTTTTATGCTTGATTTTTTTTTGTTTAATAGTTAATGATGTTTTGATTATTCCCCAAACATGTTTCATGGTATCATGTACGAGATCTTTATATGATTTTCCATAGTTATACACTTTCTTTAATGAAATCCTATATGATATGATTAATTATTTTAATCAATTTTATAATCTTGGATCTCTTTATTTACTAGATATGAATAGATATTATGTGCGAGAATTACTCAACTTTAACCATCCCCACATTCTAGGGTAGTAATATTTTTTGAAATTGAAATAATCCATAAAATAATTTAAGGATATTGAAATATAACTTGTGGTTCATGATTTTGATAAGTTTATCATCGATACATTTATTCTTGAGGGTCTATTATGGAAATTTTGGAATTACATTATCCATAAAAAGAAACAAAAGTACCATTCATGGAAATATATAAATGATATAATTACCTTGTACCCACACTCCTTTGTCAAGTAGAAAATAACAATCATTAAATTTAAGGAATCGATACTCATAAATGTAACCCATTTGAAATATTTTAAACATATAACATAATAAATTAAATACTGGATCTCTTTTATACCCAAGTACCATTTTAGATTAGATATCTAGAGTATAAGGAAAAGATAAAACATAATACCTTGAATATATGAACAACTAGTTCATAAAAATAAATATCATATCTCACTAAATTGTTTATATCAAGTATCCTTGGAAGTCATAAAATAAATAAAACATTTCACCAAAACCACGATAAAATGAAACATAGGAAGTGTGATTTCAAATATTTCGTAAGGATAAATATAAACATTGTCATTTTTGTTTCATTTTTGAGATTAAAATTAGTATACAGGTGTGATGACTTAATCAATGTGAATATTAATAACATAAGATATCTCATGCCCATCAAAAACCAGGATAATAAAACATGATATAGGGGACAAATAATTATAAAGGGAATGATTCATAGGAATGACTAATCATGAGCTCTTGGAAATCAATATTTATCAAATGAAACATTAAAAACACAATGAAATCCTACTAAAAACAATTTTTTATCAGGGATAATTATCGGAATTTAACCCTGTCAAAAACCTTTAAAATTGTAATAATTAAAATAGTCATCTTCCAGTTCAATTATCAATTGACCATAACCATTACATATAGTATTATGGTGGTATATTAGTCTCACCAATCATAATGAACTTTATCTTGCTCAACCATTGCCATGATATATGTGAGGATAGAACATAATCATAAAATATTACCATAAACTATTAAATAATAATATCACACAAAATATTCAT
Source organism: Viscum album (assembly GCA_963277665.1). Lineage (NCBI taxonomy): Eukaryota > Viridiplantae > Streptophyta > Magnoliopsida > Santalales > Viscaceae > Viscum > Viscum album. The sequence goes on along the minus strand of OY728135.1, from coordinate 790,537,437 downwards.
TTTTTAAATATAAAAATAAATATTTTTGTATCTTATATTGACTATGCCATGAAATTCAATGAAATTACTTCCAAAAATCACAATGCATCCAAATAACAAATAAAGATGGAATAATAACAACATATCCTTAGTGGAGTGTAAGTGACATCAATGGTTGTTTTCATTGATGAAATAAAATACCTCTTAAACATCAATAAAAACAATGTTATGGAATATACCCTTTCCATGTAGAAAATAACCATTAAAAAAAATCAAATTTCTTAATATGAGTAAAAATATTTCCATTGAATGTATCTATAGAAACATGTAACTAAATCTTAAAATCATTTATTGTTCATGATAGTGGTAAATTATATTCATGTTTTAATTTAATAATGTTATATTCACACCTTCAGTAAAAAGTACCTTATTTTTAAAATGAAAAAAATATTAGTTTCAATTCTTTTAAAAAACATTTTTAAAATGAACAATAATTAATTTTAAAATATTCATGAAAATTATTGACATTTATTTATAAAACATGGATGTATTATAAAAACAATTTCTTACCGATATAGGAGAAATAAAAGAATGTTATATATAAAAACATTTTTCAGAACCAATTTGGGTACCTAAGAGTAAAAAATGGAACCCAAAGATAAAGAATATTGAAATATAAGGTGGAGAAAAAAATTATATGGTATTATCAATTACTTATAATATATATTTATCAATTTAAATCAATGAAAAAATATTCATAGTTAAAATGGGATTGAGACATATACCACATACCACATTGGAAAATCTTGAATTGTAAGCCCCACTAAAGAATAATTTCAACCAAAACTATAAATATCACGTTGAAAATGATATTCCAGATATAAAAAGTCAATTTTGTTGTATATACACGTCCTAAATGAAAATGTCGGCTTTAGAGAAACATTTTCCCAAAATAATTAAAATTTGAGATGAATAACACTTACAAAGATCATATAAATTAATTTAGAAATAATCCACAAAGAGATTATATGTAGAAAATTTAAATACTCCATTATGATAAAAATATTAATTTCCCAAGCTTTTTTTATATAAAATATTGAATGAAGAAGTTATATAACACAGTTAAATAAAATTGAGTTATGTAATGCATTACCGCTTTGGTAACATCATAATAAAAACACATATGACGAATTATAAAGAATTCTAACTTAGTATACCCTGTTGTATGAGTGATTAATGATATTAAATTTAGAATAGTAAAATATAAACAATGTAAAATTAATTAGGGAGAAAATATTAAAATATCCCTCAATGAAGTAAAATTGAGATGAAATTACTTACCTTGAGTCTAGATATTCCAAGTATGCCCTTTAACAAAATTATACCAATTATTTACAAGTTTCTTAAAATTTTATAGGTTTATTAATTTTTAACTAATCAATTATTTTCAATTATCTATATAATTTATTTATTTACTTAATCATTTCAGTCTATGTCATGTGTTTTGAGGATGTTCTGTAAATGGTTGGAAAATAAATTAAGTTTCTTGACTATGGTCAATGTTGTAATACTCACATATTTTGGAGAATAATAATAACGACTTAATTTTCACTTTTATAAATTAAAAATACAATAAAACCCATTAATTAATGATGGTTATAAAAAATATAATATGATACAATCTTTGAGACAATATGATATACAAATGAGTGAATAAGGTTTCCAATATTCAATGAACATCATATAAATAATGTAAGAATTATTCTATATTATAAGATTTAGGATTATACAATAAATAAAATATTTCCATTTTAAATAATTTTTATATACCATCATAGTGATGGGGGATGGAAAATTAATAACATTACTTTCTAGAAGTGGTAATCTACGTGCACACATGAATGACATTATCATGTTTCATGTAATGGAAAAGATGGAAAATTTATGATATATTATTTTTATAGAATTATAATTACATCATGAATATCATATATATATATATATTAAATAAATTATTATAAATACTTATGATATGAATTTATGAAAAAATAGACCACTTCATGGATGTGGTAGTCCACACGTATTCACATATGATTTGTTTATTCCAAATTGGATGGAACACCAGATGAAAAGGGATTCAAATTAGTCAAGATAACATATTTGAATATAGGAGATGTTGATTTTATTATATCATCATGGTATATTAATATTTTAATGGGTTGTATTAAAAATAAATTGAATTTTTCTGGGTAGGAAAGCTACCACTTCATTGGTAAAATTCATTTTCTTTACAGTTTATTCTCAATAAAGTTAGTATTATTCACAAAATAAGACCTCAAGGTTATGGGTATTTAATTATAGAATGTTTTTTGGAATTTCATGTTGGAACTGGTGGTTTAAAATGGTCTATGAAGTAGAAGAGAGGAGGTTCCCTTTTATAAGTGAGGGGTAGATCACTTTTGGAAGTACATGAATTATTAAAAAAAAGGACATCAGAGTAAATTAATAATGTATGGACATCAATGAACCATGGGTAATCACCTTGAGAATATAGAGCTCCAGGTTGGACCTTTTCTCCTAGCTCTTGGTTACAGGAAACACAATGGTCATCATAGATCCAACAAATATATGGTCTACTAATGTACCAAGGGTACCTAAGCCGGGATTGATATATAAATCTTAGTAGGTAAACACCCACAGTTTCTTTCCCAATACATACCATCAAATATAAATTAACATCTCCTACACATAAAATAAATGATTAGGGATGAAAAATAAATAATATCCACTTATTTTGGGTTCATAAATGGAAACCCGTCCCATATTACCTTCTTCAACATAATTCTGAAATTAAAATGGAGAAACCTATGCAAGAATAATATATCTACCAGTGCCCAAAGTTACATGGAAACTAAAATGCTTCACCTTAAATATTTTACATATGCTTAGGGTATAATCCTCATATGATCACCCATGTATGGTAATAAGAAAGAGATACATGTCACGAGTGAAATGTCAAATATAATTAGAACAATCATATATAACAGATGAAACAGACCAAATACATTAATTAATTCAATTCAATCAAATCCAGAAGTGGAGTCTGATCAAATCCCTTAGGTATCACTACAGTACATCCATTCAAAATATCCAACGCCAATAAGACCATCTATGGTGATCCTTTCCATGGTCCAAGTATCGCTCTTGTTATGGTAACTGGGAGTTTATTCCATGTATCACACGTAAGGGAATGAATATCAACCAACGATGGGCATATAAATATTTCTAACGAGTATATCCCCAATTTTCCATAGGGAACCGGTATCACCAAATAGTATAATATTAATCTTGGAGGACGCCCTTCGTAGCGATCCCAAAAAAAAAATTCCCTAACATGTAGTAGTATAACCACTTGAGCATAGGAGTCCATCTATTACTCCATAATAAGAAAACCATGATTTCTCACAGTCCATATCAAAATATTCATATCAATAATTTCATATTACAAAAGGAAATATATTCATTGTATTACATACCACTAAATAAACATCTCATGCCATCAAAATAGCATAACACATTTAGCATGAAAATAAGCATGTAAAAATTACATGACATTATTATCATTTTAATATCTGAAGCTAAATAGCATATAATTTACATTTATATATCACCACTATAACAAGTGATAAGAATTAGACACTTTCATAGGTAGAGGAAAATTAAAAAACAGATGGCATCAGCAAGCCTCGAGCCATTGGTTTCCAGTGATAATATATAAAAAAACTATCAACCTTGTCTATTGAAGCCATTAAATAACAAATCTTCCCATGCATCCCCCCACATTACTTTCAATTTCAACAACTATATCCAAGAAAAATAAATTAATAATGAAAAAAACATTTAATAAAATACAAGTTAATAAATTCGAATAATCCTAGAAATTCATTTTATTCTAACAAGGACTTCAAAATTTCGACATTGAAGGAAAATTTTTCATCCATGACAAACCATTCTATCCGAATCATGATATTGTTTTATCAAAAAAAGTTGATTTGATTTAATGTTGCATAAAATAACATATATTTTGCAACATTAAAGATGTAAATATCCTACTTAAGTGATCCCATTTACAAATCTTGTAAAAAACTTAGGAGGTGTATGGTTCTAATTGGGAATTTAATTATTTTCTTTAAGAAAATATAAAATTTTAGTGAAAATCACCATGAATTATCAACTCTATTTATTTCAATCCATCCAATTAAACATTAGTAATGAGGAATAACCCATTACATAATTCACTACACAAGGAATTACCTATAATGTTCCAATTTAGCCATTTTATATTCCATTTAACTCATTAAATTAATTAGAAAATGGAAAATCTATTTCTAAGATCAAAAGTTGGTCATTTAGTGGCGACTTGATCAATACAGCACTTGCCTACATGTTAAATTCGATCTTAATAGTTGAATTGCACTGAAAGGGTGATTTGGTTAAAACAACCATTTTAATAAAATGAGGGAAACCCCATTTAGAGGTATCCAAATATCCATGTACAACATGTGATTTATTACAAACAATGACATCAGATATAATGAAAACAATAATGAAATAATATCTAGTATGCAAAATAAGCACAAACTACAACTGTGAGTTTTCACAGACACCACATCACTGTTAGAGGAGTTTTATTAAAAATCCTTGACATTTTTATCAAAAATAAACAATTATATTAACTAAACACTTATTCAATAAAAGTAATTATATAAACACATATTGAATTGGGATGAAATCTAAATGCAGTTTAATGCATTCTAGAATTAAAGAGGCTAGGAGAGGGAAACTACCTCAGTGGTAACAAGATGAACATTTGGATCTTGATAGATATTTCGATGACCACCAAGAGAATCTTCACAAATGCATCCATATATATATATATATATATATATATATATATATATATATCCCTTAACCTAATGCATGTGTTCCCCATTCCATGATGAAACAAGTTCATAGAAGAAATAAATATTTATATATATATATATTCATGCAAGAGTATATGTGTGCAGGACCTAAATATCTGTTAAAAAAAACTACACATATTAATAAAAATTCAAATATAATGAAGTAAGGGCCAACAAAACTTAGTTTAATTAATACGGACTCTTAATATAAAAATCCTCAATTGTAATCCAAGTTGTAATGAAGAACGAAAAATAACTCACAATAAGTCATTTTTGGTGAACCAGATCAAGAATAACATCTTCACAATCGGTGGCATTTTTCAAAACATGCAAAATACACCCTGGGAGACCATTCAATTGCCATTATACAAGATAAGAAAGAAAAATTCATGTTATCCCGATCCCTATGTTTTATAAAAATTTCACCGAGTGATTAATAATCTATAAAAACGCCAGAAATTCCGAGGAGAAGCAGTAGGGAACCAAACAGTGAATGATCAAAGAAAAATCATGAAGATAACAGGGTTGATTTGTCGGAATAATATAGATATGAGATAGGGATCCATCACACACTATCAGGGGTGGGGGGTATCTATGGGTTTGTCACACTTAAGGGATACGTACAACCCTTTTTGTTTTATCTAATACCGAAAACTAAATAAACTACATAATAACATTATGAACAATAAAAATTATAATATTATTATTAGATAATTCCATTATATAATTTTCTTTCATTTATATTTGAAACAATTTATTTAAAGTTTATTAAAAGACTCACATAGTGTACAATCTGAGAAAGAAATGTGTTTTGATGCTTGGTTTTGAAAACTTCCCTCATATCTAATGGAATATTTTAAAATCCCCTAGAATTTCTCATTTGGATAAATACAAAATGTGTTCTGATACAACTCTAGGAATGTTTGAAGAAAATGTAGAAGGATAAATATTAATAGGATACATCTCTAATGGAATGAGTTTTATTGGTTGGAATAAAATAATTTATAATCTATTTGATAATTTCTTTTTATAATAATTAAAAATAATATCATGAAAGAGGCTCATGATGAGGGGGTTATGTGAATATTTAACATGAAAGAATATAATTTTATAGAAAAATGATAATGAAGAACAATGAGTGCAAAAATATATATTAATGATGATTCTAACCATGTTATTTATAAAGATGATAATAAAAAAAATTCAAGGAATCAATGATTACAGAATCGTGTTGATAAAAAAAATTCATTAGAAATTATGATAGACCTATTCCAACTAGAAAAATATTTTTGCTTGAAAAGCAGAAAAAACATAATTAAGATGTTTAACATCACAAAATTTTTATGTAAGTTTATCATGAAGATTAGATGAGTAATATTATAGGATAATATTATTAGATTGAGAATAAATCCACATGGGATCGTATTTCAGGAACATAAATTGAAATATTATTGGAACCAAGTGGGCTTTCAGAAACACATTAATAGTTATGGGTGAAGTGTTGTGATAAAATATAGGAATGTTTTCAAAGGATACTCATAATGTTAAAAAAGATATATTTCATAATAACATTCTACATAGGAATATATGGTATTAATTGGAATATTAATTGTTATGGAAATACATACGAATTACATGGTTTACCCAACATATATGAAACACTACTTCAATTTTTAAGAGAAAAAAAGATTTATTTATTAAAAAAATAATGGTATTAATTTGAAACAATATTTTATGGATGTTATAAAGATTAAATAAATCAATGTAAGGCCTAATATTGGTGTATATAATATGATAGTCAAAATTAGATGGTTATTTGAGAAATATGTAATTTTTATTGTTATGGATGATAACACGCTATACATGAATTATATGTCTACAAATAAACAAATAATCAGTGTTTATGTTCATGAAATTATATTTACTAGTGAAGTATACAATAACAAGGAAAAAAGTTAAAATTTAGTTGAAAAAGAACGTTGATATATTATATTTGGGTGAGACAAATTCTTTTCTGGGATTATGGGTCATAAAATAAATAAACTATATATTTTTATTCATATAGTGACATAAAAAGAAATTTTTAATGAATTTTTTAATTGATAAATTAAAATATTTATAAAAACATATTATATTTTTAAAAATAATAAAAACGGATAAAAATGTAAATGTTTTAAATCAGTGAGACTTTAAGAGAATCCATGGTGGTCTACAAAATGTAACAGAAATAGGTAAGACATATTTTAAGTAATGAATCTATATGAAAGATTTTTGTCTGATCTAAATTCATATTACCCTATATTAGCTGAAATAATTATAATAAATGTAACATGTGATCTATTTTATAGCCTATTATACAGTAAATGATCAGAATTAAACTTGTAGTGAAAAAAATATAATGATTGCTTATAATATTTTACTTACTGAACGTCCACATAATATGAAACATTATTCTATAGTGAGGGCCGTGTGAGATGGCTAGGTAAATACATTTTTTGTTTTCATTGAGTAAAATTTAAGAGGAATATATTTTATTAACCAATTAATGTAATAATTCATTATTTAAAAATTTATAACTACTATATATTAAGGTTAATGTTGAGAATTTATGGATAATTTATTTTATCATTTAGAGTGTAATAGATCTATCAAAAATTCATAATCAATAATCAATATCAAAGCTTATTGATATCATCTTCCTTTTCAGTAAATAAAAAATGTCAAACTATTATATTAAATATGAATACATTTTCACTGAATATCATATTTAAAATATATTTACAATTAATATTAAAAGAGACAGAATTCCACAATTTAGGTTAAAACTCTTTTTTTACCACATCATCTCTATTGAGGATGTGCTGGATATACCCACACTATCATTTGTTTATATATTTATAAAATGGGAGAAAAAAAAGTATTATATTTCAAATGGGGGTGTTCTTTTCAAATGTGGTATAGTTAAGAATAATTGTGAAAATTTAACATTGTGGTTTTTTATTTAATTGGAGAAAATTTTAATGAGTCAAATATTGAGAGGGTTAAAATATAAGTCACATTGTTAATATTTCTAATCGTTAAATGATGGATTTCACTAAAAAAAATTACATTATCATGTTGTACGGTTATAAGTATCATATCATTTAATAATTTTCATTATTTATGATTTTTTTATTATTTAATGATATTCTAAAAAGAGATTTGTGGATCTAAATATATTGGATAAATTGGATTGAAAATACAAAGTGGATGATCAAAGATCCATTTATTTTTTTCTTGAATATTTCTCCTTAGTACCAAAATTGGATCTGAATAGTTGAAAGGGTATGATATTTTTCTTAATGTCCGTTGATTTTTTTTAGATTTAAGAATCCATGAGATGTACTGGGGTGGTTTTGATCATATTTATCGAAATTTATAAATCTATTTTAGAAGATGAAAGAAAAAAATGAGTGATTCTATTAGATTCATTCATCTCAAACAAGTTATTTTTAATAAGAGATTCTAAATTAACAATGGACTGATAATTTTAGAAAATACATTCCATTAAAATAAGGATCTAAGACATGTTTTATGGTAGATTGAGATAACCATAAGATTAAGTGGTATTCAATTAGAGTAATTGATTTCAATATGGATTGTTTATATTATATAGGATACATTATGACTAGAAAATGAAAATTTAACATAGGAATAATTCTATATTAGTTTTAGATGAATCCATTACAGTAAATATCACATTATCAATGTCATTATCTAATCCCATTATGATGGTTGGAGTTCCTATAAGGGTTATTTCTGAATAATAATATTTTCAATAAGAGAGACCCATTGATTTTTTCTATGGGTCATCAGGATACTGAAAAGATTATGGTTGTTTTATAATGGTCATTATTAACATATTTGAGAGAACACATAGAATAATTCTATGAAGAATAAATAATTAATAATCTATGAAATTTCAAAATAAATATTATAGTCCAAAAAACACTGATAATTCTTGAGCCAATATTTACAGTTTTAAACATTCCTAAAGAAATTGGACTCAAAATGAATAAAAGACACATTATTTTCATTTCAGGGATAATTTAATAACTCCATGAGAGAAACTAAGTGAATAATAATCAACTGATGTTTTCAATCATAAAGGAAAAACTCTAGAAGATAATTCTTGGTTATAAATATGACAGTGGTGTGATATTATAAAATTAAAAAATAAAATGAAACTGAATATATTCGGATTCATTAGAGAATTAAAATTTTTTCACAGTGAAAAGACACGTCAAACCATGAATTAAATACAATTTATAATCCAATAAAATCAATTTCAGTGAAATGAAGAGATTAGATGATTATATTATTGTTATAAAATAATCCAAATCAGTTATTTATGAATTAGAAAAAAATTTGTCTCTGATTAATGAATACCTAAAATTTTTATTTAACATAGAAATTGATAATATTAGAAATTCTATAATATCACTAGATACATATGTAAAATATTTTATTTATTATGGTAATTTAACAACAAAAATAATTTATTAATGAAATGTATATAGGATCTCATTATAAAACTTTGTCCATAGATTTCTCTAAAATATAAAAAAATTCTATATTTTATAAATTCTGTAATAATTATTATTCTTAATTATAGTGGGGAAGATCTAGAATGAACTATTTTATTTATTGATAATAAACATATATAATGAAAGGTATATATAGAGACATAGTGACTAGAAAAAAGAATAAAACATGAATGGTTAATCATAGTTTCAATGTTAATAAGAATATAATCTATGGATTATCTATAGATATATCATGGAAACATTTTCTATTAGAAACTATTATTAATTTTAATAAATGAATATAATAGGTCAACAATATTAAATAATTGAGAAAATATTTTATAATTTTCTTTAGGGATCAAATCTGATGATCAATATCTTTTTTCTGAAGAAAATGATATTCCATAGTGATCATACTCATACTGTTCAATATTATTGTTTCCATTGAAATATTGTTATTATAGTGTGATTATATGTTTCATTGGAAAGAAAACTATTTGAGTATGATACCTCTCAGTAAAAATTTAATATATGACTAATAATTATTTGAAAATATATTAATTTGTCACCCAAATCATTGAATGGATTCGTTAACCACATAAGGATCAAAACACATAAAAATAGTGTATTCCTTTAAATTATTTCAATTATATTTTTAAACAAGTGGGGATTTTTTATAATATTGAGTAGATCAGATCAAAAAATTTCATACAAGTTTATTTCTGATAGATATAAATATTTACAATGATCCACAACATGTTTACTCGCTAGTAGTGCCCCCATTCCTATTGTTTAAAATTTTATAGCTTTATTGTTGTTCAAGAAAATCTAATGGTGGAGTGATTGTTATTATAAATTAATGGGGATAGACATTAGGCTACTATTTTTAATAATATAAATACATGAATTAATATTCACCATTATTTTCTCAAGGAGAACTATTGTGTATTTCATCTCATGGTATAGAAGTATATTTCTATGGAGTCCCTATTCAATATGTTATGATTGTTAACAAAGTGGTTAGAATCAGGGATTTGAAAATTAATATGTTAAGTGATTACCCTACAATGGTTTTCTAATAGTTGGAGAGATGAGTAGAGGTATCAAATTATGGTTTTGATAGAAATGTAATTGAATTATCCAATTCTGGTTTTACAATTGAGAAACTCTTGTATAGATTTTAATGTTTTATATTTTAAAGATATTTTTAGATTTTATATAATTATTGATCAAGATAAAAAATGAAATGTTTTAAGTACCACGTCATGTTTTGGTCCACTATGTAGAGACCCACAGCTTGACGTACATAGACATTACATTACTTTTGTGGAATACTCAATACATGACAAAAAATATTCCCAAAGACCGTATTAGTTTTGTGTCTTGGGAAACTCATAACATAATATTCTAATCATGGTGAGTGATCTACAGCATCTCCCAAAAAGATCTCCCCCTTTTGTTTTCTTACCTAAAACCGTTCTTTATAACCTGGGGAAAAGAAAACATAAAATGGGTGAGCTCAAATTCTCAGTAAGGGTAAACATGGATAACAGAAATAAATCCCTAAACATTTGAACGTAAGAACATGAACATAAAACAACAAAATCATTAGTAATGACGTAAATCTTTACAGTGCATAAGGAATAGATCATAAATGAACATTAACCATGATAAAATAGAATGGGAATAAAACATGTACCTATGGCAACCATTAAGCACATGTTATTATTTCCATAGTAGCCAAGGCATTTCTACCAAGGCCATCATAGTGGAAAAAGTCTTTTACTGAACCGGGTTTACTTGCCATTCTAGCCCTATATTAATGAACCAGATTCACTTGTTATTCCATCCATGCCTCTCTAATGAGATATAAATCATTACCCAATGCATTGGAGGGCGATCTAGGTCCCACCCATCTCATAATTAAATCATTCTTTCGTGTGCCACAAAATAAAAATAAATCATTCATCATAACCCAAAGTATAATATGGGTTTCATAAAAACCATCCCATCATAACATAATCCATATTAAATAAATGGATATCATTTCATCAAAATAAAAATGAATCCATGTAAATAATTTAGAAATTATAAATGAAATATAAACATATTAAATAATATCATTGTAGATGGATAATGGTTTTGATAAATCACTTGAAATTAATTCTTGAGGAAAATATCCTTTCTTCTTCAAAATCATATTACTTTCACAAAATGACATGAAATTTTAAAAGAAAATAATTTTGTTGAAAATAAGCATGAAATCATGTAGAGTAACCTTCTGGAAAATAATTCATTATGAAATCGTTAAAATATGTTCTTTCTGTATAAGTTAAAAAAACATTCTTCTCGTACATTGGATGGAAATGTCTAAAAGTATCTCATAATGAAAATGAAAAAATATTCCTTTCATATATTTTTCTAAAAACTCACCAATAGGTAAAATTGGATTTAAAAAATTGTAGGGGGATATAAATAATATTACATATTAATAAAACATGAATGTGGATGATAAATATGCCCCAGTAAATACCGAAGTATAAACAATCTCAGATAAAAATTGTGATTGTGAGATTTTCCCTTACCTTTGTTTGGATATTCTTCATACGTATCTAAACATCCTGTATAATGATTTAAATAATTTCATTGACTTATTCAATAATCATATCAATTCTTATGATATCATATATGGTCATATTCGTATCTTTTTATTAGTAATATTTCATTGCTACTTGTTATTCGGGTGTTCATTGCTTTATGTTCTTATATGTGTTTTGTCAAATAAATTCTTATTAAAATTTTTACGTTATAGATATCTCATTTAAAAAATTATATTAGTGTAATATATATCATATTTATTCATTCAAATCATTTTTAAAATCATTATTCAATGAAGATCATGTAGAACGATTCACATCAAATCGTGGAGATGGTAGGTCGTACGTACGCACGGGCGATGATATCATTTCTTTGATTTTAAAATAGTAAATAATTGGATTTTATTTCATATATACAAAATAATAATGTTATATATATTATTTATATCATTTATACTCATTATTATACCCATCCAACTGATGAATTGTTTGTATAACAAACTACACCACGATGTGGAGATGGTAATCCATACGTACACATGTGTGGTGACATTTTCATTCATAGGATGGATAAAATAACTAATATGGTTGTACCAATTTTATAATAATATAAAATTATATATAATATACTGGTTTATGATTTTAGAATGGAAACATCAATGATGGAGGAAGTGTAAGAAGAAGGGAACATGGAATAGGTGGTCAGATATTTACCTCTTCTTCGGGTTCTTCCTATTGATTTGATCAAAATGGCCCCATGGGTTGGCTTTATAACTAAAGGAAGGCCTCTAGGATGAAGGGAGGATAGTTGATAGGGTATTTGGGAAGGGGATGGCCGAGACAAATGGCTTTGGAGGTGTGAATTAGAGAGATGGAGGAATGTACTTTTATAAGAGAGGTGAGGGGAACCTTAGAAAAAACATAAAATATTATATTTAAAATAAATTTATATTCGGTTTATAACAGCTCAAAATTGATTTATTTAGATGATAAGGTGGGAATGGGTCAAACCCCACTCATACAATAGGTTTTAGATATGTTTCAGTCAATATATTATCCTTATCATTTATATTTAACTCTTAGTTAGATAGTTTAAAATTTATCATGCCTCTTTGTATTTTTATATTATATGGTTAATAAACTTACTATATATATACGAGCGAACCCAAGTGGTTCATTAATGATAAACCTATAAATATATAAGTCTTTTTTCTGAACATTATATTTTTATGAATATAATATTAATTAATAATATAATATATGTTTTAAAAACAATTTTATGTCAATGTTGACACTATTTGGTATTTTGTTTTTTCAAAATTCATAACAGCATTTTTACTTCGATGAAAATTATCTAACCGACCATAATTTGTCATATTAACCTATAAATTTAGTGTAATTCATAAAAAGTCTCAAATTTCATTTATTTGGGTAATTATAATATTATTTATGTTAATATTTCATTAATAAGGTAATTACTGAATCATCAATTTTTCATAAATAAATTAAATTAGTTAATGTATAAAAATCATAAATAAAATACCATTAAGTAAGAAATCTTCTTATATTTTATATGAATATTTATTGTCTAATTTATCTTATGTATAACCCTATACTAATTTTTTTTAGTTATATAACTTTTATTTTAACTCTTTTAACTTTACTTTAACTAAAATAATAATAAGTGTCCTAATCTAATCCAAGAGGACCAAATATGTTCATATTTTATTCCTAAGGTTGTTTCTGGTCGAATTATACTTATCTAATAGAATAAGGACATGTATTAGGGTAATAGTAATATCATTTTTACCCTTAATTACCCTATTTACTTTTAACAGCGGTAAATAAAAGTAAAAAGTTACTATTCAACACAAATTATTTTTATCTTATTGAGTCAAATATTAGTTCATGATATTAACTGTGTTTATTGTATTTTCGAAATTCAACTCATAGAAGTGGTAAAATTAGGTTTTATGTAAATTTGTAAATTCTCCTTGGAGGTGGGTAAAAGATAGTAAAAAGTTCAATAAAAATATTATATATCTAAAATTATTATAAAATGACTCCAATGAATTAAATTGAAATTATATAGGTATTATGTATCTATTTTGACCTAAAATAAATTTACATAAAATAAATAATTATTTAAACAAAAATTCGGTTTTAAACAATAACTTTTTGTTTTTTCACTATTCATAAAAATTGAACATTTTTAGAAAAATACCGAAAAGTCACCCTAAGCTAATTTTGATCTTCCGAATCCAAAAATGGAGTCCATTTTGAACGATAAAATTAATAATATTTCAAAAAGTTGGTATTATAATTCATAACAGCTAGTTTATATATTATTTTAATAACATATCGTTGTTTAGTGAAACTCGGTATTGCATACAACGCAAGTTATCAAAGAATGTGGCTCTTGTGTGTAACACAATCCAATATAGTGTTTTGTGTAGTGAAAGATTCCTTTGCTGTTTAATATAACATAATACATAAAAACAAAATATTTCTCATAAAATCATAGGGTGTTACATTCTACCCCCCTTAAAATGAATTTTTCCCTCGAAATTCGTCAGGGTTATAAATCATTTACTACATGAATGTTTGTTTAATAGAAACCCACATCATGAAAAGGAATACTAAAACTTTATTTTCAAAAGGAACGTTATAAAAATAACAAACACCAAAGCCACTCATCACTAGGTTTCCACATAAGAGAACATAGGTGAAAACATGGATAAGGAAGAGAAATCTAACCACCATGTTCTGATGAAGTGTGGTAGAGAAAATGGCTATGAAAAAGCCAACAATAAAAAATCCATAAATTCGTGATGATCTAAGTTACCCTATGATTCATCAGATATGAGGGTACTAGGACAACGTTTTTGGTTTTCATCATCATTTCCCTAAAGTTGAAAATTTTTAATTCAATGAAATACTTACATGATTTTGGTACAATCTCACCATTGGTCATTCCATGAAAAATTCACACTACATATCTTAATGAAATGAAGTTTAATTTTTCATTTTTGAAGTGTTATCAGATCATGTGATAGATTGATGGGTTATTACATTTGACTAAAACAAAAGGTTATAAAAAGTAATCAAATATACATAAGTCCATATCTGGTGAGGTTAATCATATATGATTCCAAAAATGGACTTAGACTCCAAATATCATACCTATTAATAAAATAAAACTAATTTCTACTAACTAGAGACTTTTTATAGGCTAGTGGCAGGCGATAAAGGCCTATCACAAATCGGTTGTGGGTTTGATTCTCGCATCCTTGTCTAACGCGATGGGTTGTCGTCCATCTTGCAGGTTTTCCTTTTTCTAAAACTATACTATTATAACATTCCAGAAATAATATCAAAAAAAAGTTCATGCCTCAAACAATACAATATGATGTCCAACTTTTTCCATTCAAATCTTTTAGCTCATCAAATATACTTCTGTCAAATTATCATCATATAAAGAAAAATATTACTATAAAATTCATATAACAAGCATGAAAATAACATATATATATCATAATGTGAATCATGTTGGTCACATTCCAAACATGTGAATACCTTAATAATGTATTCTCTAGAAACATGTATTACCATAGAACCTTACTGAAGACATTAATGTTGTTAACTCTTTCCACATAACAAAATCCAAAATATTTTATATAATAAAACCATGATATCAATTTTATTTATATCAATCATGAGCTCGTGAATACTATCAAACAGTTTATTTTCTCCTAATCCCTTCGTTATGCGCATATCATATTATTTCCAAAAATATTTCAATAAATGTTCATGCTTACCAGTACTATATTCTTATGGAAAACCACAATGGACCAATACATAGATAATCCAATATACCATAAAAGTACCTCAACAACATTATTCTTGAATACCAATAAATAAAAACTTCAATCCATCCTCATTAATTATTATCATGGAATAAGTCCTTTATTTATTTAGAAGTAACCTTTTAGGTTAGGGCATTAAGTTTGGTATTCCCCAGGTTCTGCACAGATAAGACATTGAAATCCATAACAGTCTATCACCCTATGACCCTCTCCCCACAAAGATAACATCTTCCTCTCCATTTCATGAATTTATCATGGTTCTTCTTCCATTTTTTATAAATCATAATATTCATTTATCTATACTCCTCACCATGCGAACATGCATAAAAGTCCATATTCCTCTTATTTGATGAATTAGAAATACCACTAAAGTTCAACTTATAAATCATATATCACAATTACTGACCCAGAATAATCAAAATATCTTTATTTCTATGAATTACACAATTTCATTGCTCATAGTCACCAATTTCTCAATAGGATTCAATGTTGACCCAATTCCTTCTAGTTCCCTCCATTAACTAAAACCAAAAACCATGGTGTAAGAAACACTTAAAATAACGAGGAACCACATAATCATAAAAATTAACTTATGGGATGTCTAACTTATTACATATTATTTAATCCATGACACCTTAGGTTCACCCGGGGTTATTCATGATCGTCAACATAATTATAGGACTGTAACCAATTGTTATACTTAACCTTATGGACATCCCAAGGCATACATTATAAATATCTCTAGGGATCTCACTAGATTTTTCGTATCCTAGTTTCCAATGATTAACTAAAACTTCACTCTAATCGCAACTATAGAGACCCAATGTTTGATGTACATAGACATTACATTACTTTTTTGGAATACTTAATACATGACAAAAACAGATGCCCGAAGACCGTATTAGTTTAGTGTTTTGGAAACTCAGAACATAATCTTCTAATCATGATGAATGATCCTCACAATCTCCCATAATGAGCTTCCCCTTTTGTGTTCTTACCTAAAACCTTAATTTATGTCCTGGGGAAAGGAAATCATAAAAAGGGTGAGCTCAAATGCTCCATAAGGGTAAAAATGGAGAACATAAATCAATCCCTAAACATTTGAATGTAAGAACATGAACATAAAATATCAAAATCATGAGTAATAACATAAACCATGAAAATGCATAAGGCATAAATTATAAATGAACATTAACCATGATAAAATAGTATGGGAATAAAACATGTAATTCTGGAAACCATTAAGCACATGTTATGATTTCCATAGTAGCTAGGACATTACTGCAAAGACCATCATAGAGAAAAAAGTCCATTACTAAACTTGGTTTACTTGCCATTCCAGTCCTGTATTACTGAACTAGATTCACTTTCCATTCCATCCATGTCTATGTCATGATATATAAATCTTTACTCAATGAATTGGAGGGATATATAGGTACCACCCATCTCATAATTAAATTATTCATTAGTGTGCCACAAAATAAACATAAATCATTCATCATAACCCAATGAATAATATGAGTTTCATAAACACCATCCCATCATCAACAAATGCATATAAAAAATGGATATCATTTGATCCTAAGAAAAATGAAACCATGTAAATAATAGAGACATTATACTTAAAATATAAACATATTAAATAATGTCATCATAGATGGAAAATGGTTTTGACAAAATACTTGAAATGAAATCTTGAGGAAAATATACTTTCTTATTTAAAATCATTTTATTTTCAAAAAATGACGTGAAATTTCAAAAAAAAAGATTTTTTTTGAAAATAATAATGAAATATTATAGTGTAATTTTCATGAAAATAAGGCATTATGAAACTGTAAGAATATGTTATTGTTGTATAAGTTAAAAAACATTCTTCTCATACTTCGGCTAGAAAAGTCAAAAAGTATCTTGTACTAAAAACTCCAAAATATTCCTTTCATATCTTTTACTAAAAACTCAACAATAGGTAAAATTAGATTTAATCAATTTTAGGGGGATACAACTAATATTACATATTAAGGAAACATGAATGTGGATGATAAATATGCCCCAATAAATACCATAGTATAAACAATCTCAGATAACAATTGAAATTACAAGAATTTCCCTTACCTTTAGGCATGATATGATTCATATATATCCAAACCTCTAGTAAAATTATTTAAATAATGTCATTGACTTTTTATAGAATCATATTCATTGTTATGATATCATATATGGTCATATTCTAATCTTCTTACTAGTAATATTTCATTGCTACTTGTTATTCGGGTGTTCATTGCTTCATGTTTTTAGTGTGTTTTGTCGAAGTAATACTTAATCCTATTTTTAGGTTGTAAATAACTCATTAATAGAAAGGTATTAGTGTAATATATATCATATTTATTCATTCAATTCATTAATATAATCATTATTCAAATACAATCATGTAGAATGAGTCGCATCAAATTGTGGAGACGGTAGGCCGTACGTACGCACGAGCGATGATATCATTGTTTTGATATGAAAATCGTACATAATTGGATTTTATTTTATATATAAATAATAATAATCATTTTATATTTATTATTTAAAACATCTATAATTATTATTATACACATCCAAATGATGAAATGTTTGAATAACAAACTACACCATGACTTGAAGACGGTAAGCCATACATACGCACATGTGGTGACTTTTTCTTTCATAGAATGTATAAAATAACTAATATGGTTGTACCATTTTTATAATAAATTTATATTATATAGAAGATACTAGAGTTATTATTATAGAATGGAAACAACAAAGAAGGAGTATGTGGAAGAAGAATGGAACTTGAAATAGGTGGTGAGATATTAAGCTTTTCTTCGAGTTCTTCCTTCCGATTTGATCCAAATGGATCCTTATATTGTCTTTATGACTAAAGTAAGTCCTCTAGGATGAATTTTGGAAAGTTTAGAGTGTATTTGGGAAGGTTTTGGCCGAGAAAAATGTCTTTGGAGATTTGAATTAGAGAGAAGGGTGAGTTCCCTTTAATAAGAGAGGTGAGGGGAATCTTAGGAAAAACATAAAATATTATTTTATAATAAATTCATATTCGGTTTATAATGGCTCCAAATTGATTTATTTCGATGATAAGGTAGAACTGTGTCTAAATACACCCAACCAATAGGTGTTAGATAGGTTTGGGTCACAATATTAACCTTATCATTTATATTTAACTCTTAGTTAAATAGATTAAAATTTACCATATCTCTTTGTATTTTTATATTATATTGTAAATAAACATACTATATACATACAATAAAATCGAAGTGGTTCATTAATGATACAACTATAATTATATAAGTATTTTTTAGGAACAATATATTTTTTGTAATAAAATATCGATTAATAATATAAAATTGTTTTAAAAAACTCTTTTATGTCAATTTCGGCACTATTTGGTATTTTGTTTTTTCAAAATTCAAAACAGAATTATTACATTGAACAAAATTATCTATCCAACCCTACTATGTTATATTAACCTATAAAATTAGTTGAATTCATAAAAATCTCAAATGAAATTTATTTCGTTATTTATAATATCAATTATGTTAATATTTTATTAATAAGGTAATTACAGCATCATCATTGTGTCATAAATAAATTAAATTATTTAATGTATAAAAAAATTAAAAAAATAAAATTATGTAGGAAATCTTCTTAGATTTTTGTTGAATATTTATAGTCTAATTTATATTATGTATAACCATATATTTAAAATGTGTTTGTTATTAAACATTGATTTTAACTCTTTTAACTCTACTTTAAATAAAATAATAATAAGTGTCTTAATATAATCCATGTGGGCCAAAGAGGTTCATATTTTATTACTAAGGTTGTTTTGGGTCGAAATATACTTATCCAATAGAATTAGGACATGTGTTAGGGTAATGACAATATCATTTTTACCCTTAATTACCCTATTTACTTTTAACAGTGGTAAATAAAAGTAAAAAGTTATTATTCACAAAAAATTAATTTTATCTTATTGAACCAAATTTTAGTCCTTGATATTAACCATGTATCTTGTATTTTCTATATTCAACTCACATAAGAGGTAAAATTAATTTTTTTATAAATTTTCAAATTCTCCTAGGAGGTTGGTAAAATACGGTAAAATGTTCAATGAAACTTTTATATATCTAAAATTATTATAAAATGACTCCAATGAATTACATTGAAATTATATAGGTATTATGTCTCTATTTTGGACTAAAATAAATTTAAATAAAATAAATAATTATTTAAATAAAAATTCAGTTTTTAACTACAACTCCGTGTCTTTCACTATTCATTTAAAATTGAATGTTTTCAGAAAAATACCAAAACTATACCCTAAGATAATTTCTGTATTCCTAATCAAAAAATGAAGTCCATTTTGAAAGATAAAGTTTATAAAATTTCTAAAAGTGGGTATTACTATTCATAACGACTAGTTTATATAATATTTTAATAACATATCATTGTTTAGTGAAACTCTATATTGTGTACAATGCAAGTTATCGAGGAAGGTTGCTCTTGCGTGTAATGCAAGCCAAGATAGTATTGTGTGTAGTGAATGATTCCATTGCTGTTTTGTATAATATAATACAAAAAAGAATATTTCTCATAAAATCTCTTGGTGTTACACACCAAATATTTAATTATAAATTCAAAAAAACTATTTTTCTTACAAGATTCCTCCATCCTTGTCAAAATATAGAACTTTGTTATGTTTTTTTATGATTATTGGAGTCATTATTTTATTATTGATTCTTTAGCAGAATTAGATCTCTTCTTCCCAATATATGTTAATTTTCTAAATTTTTGTCATTTTTTTCCAATATATATAATGTTGAGGGCATATGGTAGGAGTGTATATGTGGATGTAATGAGTAATTGTGGTGATATTAGTTGATCATATGTTTTTTTGGGTGATCCAAATTATTATGAGTACAATGTAAGGTCTAGATTCATTAATTTGATGTTGTTATGATTTATGTTTTCTTTAAGGATGTAAATTTGGATTCTACAATCTTATCTTTTATTATTGATTTGGTATATGAAATATTTAGTTTTATTTCAATAAGTATATTTAATTGAACTATTTCAATAATAATAATAGAATTTAATTTATTATAGATTTCAGTTATCATTGATATATGTATAAGATTTATTATTATTATTATTATCATGATATTCATTAAAAAATATTATTTTTCTATCATACATGTATCTTTGAATAGGTAGTAGCATAATGACTAAGAGAAAAAATATTACAATTTCATTATTTTTGTTTGGTATAAAGTATTGAAATTTTATTGTATATAGCAGTCTATTAGATTATAAATAAATATTCAAATAAATGACTATATGGTATAGTCAATCTTTATGAAGGATATGGGCGTGGGTATTGATAATATCTTATTGTTTTATGTTGAATATTAGCACAGTGGAACTAATGAATGAAAATCAATAATTTGAATATATATTACATTGTGTTGATAATTCAAGGTTATATAGAAGTGAAAATATCATCAAATATATCAAATTAAATAAAAATGATTAATTCCTATAAATAATGAATTATTTAGGCATGGAAAGGGAATTATTTTTATTTATTTGTATTAATTACTAATATAGATGAATAATTTTAAAATAATATGTTATATAAATGTTAATGTTAATCTAGAATATAATTAATAACTATAAAGAAATATTTTGTTTTTCTTGTGGAAGTGGTGAAAATTTCTTGTGTGATTAAAAGTAGTTGTAGTTATTCTATTGGTTTAGTTATTGTGTAATAAATGAAATTTTCTAGATATTATTGTAGATTTTGGACCCTATTAATAGTATTCTATTTTATTATGTATCATTTTATTTTTTTTCATCATTCACCCAACCATCTTATTAGTTAAAAGATTTATTTCCCAAATTATTTATTATGTATCAAGTAAACCCCCCTCATCAAGGATGTTAATGATTTAGAGGAATTACTACTAACCTTATGTCCTTCTATCATTCCATCATGAGGTCTATTCCTTTGTAACTATAGCAATGACATCTATATATAATCTTCTACCACTTATTCATATTTTTCCATCCGAAATCATTTGTTTTTTGGGCCTTTTTCACAAGGTTTAATTATTCAAGTTTAGAATGGTTTCATTATCCCATCGAAGGCCTCGACTAAACAGATTAAATACTTTTATGACCCAAAACACCATGCCAATAATCCATATAAAATTGAAAAAATTGTGTCTTGGTTTTTTGGGATTATAAATGTTTAACATCAGGGGTTTAGAATCTGGTAGTTTTTCATTATATTTTTTTATTTTCTTCTTATTTTTATTTGGATTAATACCATTGTTTTTCACATGGAATATAGACTCATTCAGACAAAATCATCTCAATATTTTAGACCCACCATTTTAAACCCCAACCACGGTCTACTATAATGATTTTTTTGGTGGTATGGGATATTTTTGTCATATGTGTTCTATATAAATTACTTGTATATATTTCTGGTTTATTTTTTTGCTTCTTATATATCTATTTCATATTTCCTATATAGTATGGTCTTTCTCTTAGGTGGTTCTTTGATGACCCTCATGTATGTCATATGGTAAGAGGCCTTTGGAAGTAATTTTTTATTTCATTGGGTTATATTTATTTAGTAAATGTATTTGGTTTTTTATTAGTGATATTTTGGGCTACATTTCTATGATTACGAGTAATGTATTATTTATATAGATAGTGCATGGTTTTCATGATACTTGTTTCAGGTTTTGGACATGATGGTTGCTGTTTTTCATTTTTATGTCATTAATTATTTTTAATGGGTTTTACATATTTGGTAAGTCAACTCTTATTTTTATATAATGTTGGAATCTATATTTTTAGTAGTAATTGGTGATTTCTCATTATAAACGGGTAGATGATGGTGGTCATGACTCGACATTATCAACTATGTTGGGATACAATGGTGCTTGTGGGTTTAAGAAACTGACATATACAATGGAGTAGTTATCATCTCCAACTATATCATCTCTATTTGTTTTGAATATTGTTTTGTTGTTTGGTTTTTTTAACATAGTGTTTCTTCATTGTTTTTTAGGTTCCCACTTAATCCATACAAGTTGTTAGTACACAAATATGAAAATATAGATTGGATAATGTTATATATAATTGGAAATAGATATAGACTATTAGGAATTTTGGTTATGATATTTGGTTATGTAGTATTTTTGTGGTTTTTTATTTTGACATATAAATGTGGATTTTATATATCAAATATTTATGTGATCATGAAGATATATATTTTTTGAGAATTTTGGCAAATATATCGATGGGAAATTTATTCTAATGTCACTTTCTTACCATATTATTAATGGTATTAAGTATTAACAAATTTTCTTTATACATAAAAGGTGAAATTATAGAAAATTGATTATTAGATAGCCTAGTTTGGGACAAAGAGTAAATTCCTTTTTTTATTATTCGAGTCATGGGAATGATTCGTTCAAATTTTCATGAGTTATTTTTTAAAGGTTCATTGTGAGTATATTTTTATTCTCACCCTTATTTATAAATACAATTTTTAATATTAATAATAAATATCTTAGTATTTACTTCTACTATACATGCACATGTAATTACTATTTTCAAATATTGTAGGAGTTCCTTCTGTTTTATTTTTTATTCTTATAATATCCACATTTAGGTTCCGGTTGTAGAAAATTATATACATATAAATAGTATTTATATTATTTTGGGATTTTGGGAGTTTTTTAATGATATAAAAGTCAGGATGATTGATATTTTTATTTGTTATCCTTGGATAAAAAAGATATATCATGGTATTGTTTTTATTTTATTCCGTTAATATAGAAAACAAATAATTTATTATTAGTGGAGGAAATAGGAGTCACACTCAAATTTTCCTTCAACATTTCAATTGTTTGATGAAATCTAACCCTCAAATGAAAATAATTCCATTATTTTTTAATTAAAATAATGGATTACCAATATTTAAAAAATTCATTATGAACATTATTTAATTACAAAGTGTGACTATGAAACTCCTCCCAAGCTAAATATTATTTGATGGGCATCATGAAATAATAAAATAATCTACATCCAGTCAACTACTAATCCTTAATCCTAAATGATATGGAAAACAAATATGACTCACATGTCAAAATGATAGACATAATCATATTTCAATATAACTAATGTTCCTTATATAAATATAAAACCATCATGTGATCCTCTAAATGATTCTAATAAATCATGAATAAACATGTAAAATCATCATTTAATACCATAATAAAATCATCTTGATTGGTTTTAAAAACCCAATTCATAAGCCCATTGAATATAACTAGTGTATTCAAATCCTTGATTAAAATCACTATCAACTAATAAATTCCAATAAAAGAACCGAAAAAAGAATTTTACATGATGTAATGATATTTAATACTAATTTAGTTATGTCTAAAACATAAATAAATCTTAAAAAATAAACTGACCCATTCAAATTACAAATAAATAACCTTCCCTAGTAAAGAGAATGTAATTCTTCATTGTTACCCAGTTCGACCACTAATAATCTATATAAATTATAAATAAATGGTGTTATTTTTTTCAAAAGTAACATTAAATCAACCCATAATGATATATTATACTAAATAAACCCCACCATAAAAAGTTATCAATTTGTATCATTAACTCCTAATACTCCAATGGTGGTATATTAGAAGTATCCATTGTAATATAGGGAAAAATATGTATATCTCTTTCCAAAACTCAACCACTCTATTTGAAATTGTAATCATAGCATACTACAAGATAACATCATCATAGACATTCACAACTCAGGGGAACTCAAAAATTTCTCTATTTGATGCAGCTAGTATCAGATTAAAAAATTTAAATGTATTATGTTTTGAAACAATCATATTTTTCCCAATATAAAGATATTTTCCCCAAATAAATTGATATAATATCTATTTAGTTAGATAAAAGAAATATTTTTGATATAAATAAACATAATATTGAATAGAGTAAAACAATATATATTAAGGCTACCATTAGATTATATATTTTAATATATAAAAAGTGCAATATCAATTAAAAACAACATCTTCCAAAAATTACATAAAAAGAACTTCTGAAAACATCGTAGTAAAATCTTAATATAGTAGTGAACTTTAGTAGCCTCAGTAAAATTTCAAATAGAAATTATAATAAATAAATAGGATAAGTAGTAATAAAGGTATTTGAAACACCCATATAATCCAAAGAACAAGTAAAAATAGACCGAATGAAAACCATACCTTAAACCACCACTTATCCCACCAATGCTTGAACTTTTAAATCCAATATTTTTCCTCTATAAACTCCCACCTTCTTTGTTATATCAACATAGAACATTATACTATATGGTAATAAGACATTCCATGATGATATTTGGAATTTTCAAGATTTTATATACTAAAAATAAATCACATATCGACCACAAATTTTCTATAATACTATAGATTATATAAAAATAGATTTTGACGAAGTTGATAATACAGATAGGGTAATCAATTTTTTTATTAAACTCTACTCATTCCACCTCCAAGTAGTATAAAAATATAAAAATATATATTTGAGGTGGACCATTATTCCATATAAATAAGTAAAATACCATGGCTACCATGGAATATATCATTATTACCAATATAAGATAAAAAATACAATACTATAAACCGACTACCATGGATTTTACTAAACCATTATTATATTAAATTTTTTAAAAAACCTCTCCAATATCAACTATAATCATAGACCTAGTATAAAATTTTATAAAATATATCCTACCTCAATAACACAACACCACACCTTATATTCCTTTTGTAATTTATCTATTAAGGCATTTTGAGAAATAATGAAAAAATCATCTGATGCAGAGGTCTGAAGTCCCTATTTAAATGTTGAACTAATATATTTTTTAAAATGTTAGTTTGATTTTGTAATTTTTTCTTATTTCTTATCATCAATATTATGTTGAATGATTTTGTGTTTAAATGATAATTATATACTTCTTATCAGAAAATTATTGAGTTAATTTTATTAAAATTTCTTATGATACCTTGTTGACTCTAAAAGAATTTAACATCAATATTAGAATAATTTATCACGGTTCAAGATGAGTTCATTCATTAATTTTGCAGACAAATAATTTCTGTAATGATTTTGACTTATGATGTCATAAAAAGTTGTTTATTGGAACTAGATGATTAAACAGTGTTTATCATATTGAAGAATCTATTTTAAATGTACTTGGAATTTTTTTATCACAAGATCATTTATAAATCTCATCAGTCATAGAATGTTAATGATCCCCTAATTAAGGAGTGTAATTGTAACTAACTATCTTTAGCATATAAAAGGCGAAAGAAATATGATGAGTTAATCTAATATACATTAAAGAATCAATTAGATTGAGAAATATATAAATAGAATATAGATATAATTTTACTACAACATTATATGATTATTGAGTCCATAATAATTAGAATACTCGATGTAGGAAAATAATCAAAATAACTAGATAACTAAAGATGATTAATCATATGGATAATTTTTTATAATATACAGGAAATAGATATATACTATTTCATACACAATTTTTTTTGATTATGTTGAGATATAATTTGTACATTCATAAATCTAAAAAATATTTGGTGAACATTTGAATATTTAATAGATTATGAGATTAGGGGAACCATTTTTGATGTATTTGGACTCATCATTCCTATATTAATTGATTATAGTCATATAAAATTTTAATTGAGAGAGAAATTCAAATTTTAAGCTCAATCATCTTTCATTTTTTTTAGAGGATGTTTGAATATATAAAGGGTATAAGGATAGTTATGATGATCTATAAGAGAGATATATATATTTTTATCATTTTGAGAGTCCCCTTTTAAGTAAAATTATGATAAGACCACAGAAATAGAATCAAATAAATGTTTTAGAATACTAGAACATCTAGTTCTATATAAAAATATTTAAGAATGCTTAGGATTAAATATTGAAGAAGTGGATAAAGTATTTATAGAAGTAGATAAACCATACATAAAATTTGACGAAAATGTTTATAGTGAGTAGATTTTAGTGTTACTATTCCTCTATTTCTATGAAGAGTAATCAAATCATGTATGTGTTGGGAACCTATAATATTTTACAAAAGATAGAAAAAGGATCTTGATGAGTGTTTAATCATTTTAATTATACTAGATGAAATAGTGGATAACCATATATCTTTGTGAGTCTATATAGAATTGACGATGTATCTATATTTGGATAAAACCTTATAATGTATGTCTTCCTCACATTATACTATTTTCATTTCATATAGATGCATTTGAGTAAATACATTTAGATGATTTAAAAAATAACTATTTGGAGAAGTTAAGTTAATTATAATAGAAATAGAAAAAATATCAATAAAAATCTAACAAACCACCCTTATCAGTGCTTTGAATATCCCTAGACATGAAATTAGTACCAGAACATGAGTCCCCATTAATAAATAATTCATTTATATTTCATATATAATGTCAATACTTTCAATATGTGAGAAATTCCAATTTTTGACGACAAAAAATTTCATGGATTAAAAAATTCAATAATGCCCTATCATTTATCTAATATCTTGAATGAAATTTATGATATTGTTGTATGACTTTTAACCATAGATAAATGATATACTATGTAATTTATTGATAAATATATTTTATAAGTAGATGCAAAATATTAAAATATTATTAAAATTTCCTTATTTTATATTAGTTATTTGTAAGTAATGGTTCTCAAAACAGTGAAGGAAACATGGGAAAAATGTGAAGGAATCATTCATTGTAATATATAATTAACGGAAAATTCATCAAATCTACAAAAGTAATCCCAAAGATATCAATATAGTGGAAGAAGAAATTATTGATGACCAATTCACACAAGTAAATGAAATTTTTAGCAAAAACATAGGATTAATATATATCATATAAGAATAAATATTATTAATAAATTGATGTGAAATGTTCTTGATTTTTTTGAACCAAAAAAATATAATTTAGAAGATAATTATATTTTTTCATTTGAAGGAATACATAATATGATTATTTATTAAAAAAGATCAAAATCATCTACTTTAATATAATTATTTTTGATAAGGTAACTTTTGATATTGGGAGGGAGATAAAAATATGAGGATTGAACCATGCTATAATGATACATGATGAATGGAATGATCATGAAGATATTAAGAGTTATGTGTCACTTATCTATATGAACTAACAAAAATATAAAATATAGTAAGAAGGAAAAAATCCCTTCAAATGTTCAGAATGTGCGGAAATGAAATATTTTTCAATAAAATATCTTTTGAAGACGGCTATATATTATAATAATAATGATTAATATGAAAAATTACCATAGGAATAAGTGGCATAAATCTTTTTTATGATTGAAAAAATCTGTAATAAGAAATAAAATTTACAATAGATGGAAAAAAGATGTAGGTTGAGTAAAAGTGAAGAGTATGACCCAAAAAAACAATAGTTTATCAGGAGATTATGTTCTAGATAAGATCAGAACATTAATTGACCATGATTAAAAGAAGGAAGATACTTGAAAAAGAGAATAAGAAAAAGATGTTAAGGAATATTTTATGGATCATATTATGAATTATAATCATGTGACATGTTTTGAGAAAAACAAACTATAGAAATAATTCCAATTGATGAATAAATAAAATGTTAATAAAAATAAAAGAAACAAAATAATTTCTCAGAAAGGATGTTGTGTAAATTGACGAAGTCAAACACCATACATTGAATGTTATTAAGCAAGTGATAATGGATAATGATATTGATTAATAAAGCAATAAAAAGTAATAATATCCTTGTAAGAGGCCATAAATATGTCTCATTGTTGGATGTAATTTTTATGAAATGAATTATAATTTCAATTTTTTATTGAAGGTGTGGGATGAAGTATCTCACATTGAGAAATGAAATCATTTAAAAAATTATCTAGAATCTATATTCCCATCTAATGGATGTTTATAAGATTTTCATAGCATAAATTATTGAGAAACAATAATGGGAGATCGTGGATTGAGAAAATACATGAGTAAATCATAAAATCATAAAATCATAAAATGTTAGATATAATATCCAAGAGAATAATTCCCCATTCCAAGGGAAAGATTATTTTTATTATAATGGTGAATCTAAAAAAATTACAAATGAGAAAAACCATACTTATCTCGAAGATCTAAGTACAATGTAATTTTTTTCCATAGAAATCCAGGATCAAATAATTTATTTTTTTAGTAGATTAATTCTTTCCCAAGTAATATCCATAAACTAGAGGGGAGTAATAATTGAATAATAAGAAGAAACTTCTTGAAGATAATGGGATAATAAGTTGAAATTCCCTCGGAAGTTAAAAATCATTATGGAAAATTAATTTGACTATTTGATTGAAATTTTATAAAGGTGTTACTAAATGATCCATATGATAAATATTCAATGATGAAACCTTAGTAGAAAATTACTTTTTCCAGAAATGAACAAGACTCATGGAAATATAATATTAAAGAAAAAATGTTTTTTACAAGATTTATTTACTAGGTAACAATTTAAATAAAAATCGAATATGTTATAATTGTTTTTACTCACATATATTAGATTCTATTAAAAACATTCGAATATTAAAAAACAAGGAGGAGGACCAGTCAATTTTGGTATGATATATATTTAATATTAAAAGTTTAATTTAATCGATGTGATATTTTTCTGCAATTATAAATACAAGATAGTAAGTCTTAGATGAATATGTGAGGATGGTAATAAATTTATCATCAAAATTTTTTTACACATCATCCAATATTTGAAAAATAGTGATGTTTTTACTAAGGGTTAAATATTGAGCAGTATGTTATTCTATTTTATGGATCATAACAATTCATTCAACATGAGTACTAGGGATGAATACAAGTTGCGGTTCAGGATACATAGCTATCTAGTCCAGAAAATAATTATCACCCACTAAAAGGAAGTTCACATATTCAATTTACTATAATTGAATCGTAAATATAATTTTATCTTCAAAATAATCCATAAATGAAGGATAATTATTGTAGGTCATAATAAAGATGATATATATTCATCCAAAGCAGTTGAGCATCGAGATTAAAAATTATATGGGATAATGTGACTTCAATAAACAATGTGTTATATTCTCTTTGTTAATTTTTTTGAATATTTCACTTACGTCACCTACATAAAGTACATAAATCATATTTAAGATACAATAGAGTTGTTTACATGTTTCATAGGATAATTTGGGAAGGTAATGGGTTTATATATATTTATTTTGAGAATATAAACTGTAAATGATAATATATAAATCGCTTTCCTGTCCTACATAAAGAAAATTATAATTAAATAACAGTAAAGGTCTCAATAGACACCTAAAAATAGATTAATTGAAAGTAAAAGTAGATGTTTTTTGATACTTATAATAATTATAAATAAATAAGAATATTAAGAATTATTTTAGAGATAAATAGTAAGTATAGTTGTAATAGTTCAAAATAGATGTTCTATTCAATTGGAACCAATGTTAAGTTCATATTACATGTCGTTTTAAAAAAATCTTGGAGTGAAATACATTATTTTTTTTGGAATTCCATTATTAAAAAAGATAAATACTCCAGATTTAAAAATGGTTGATAAAAAAATGATGTGTGTTTTCATTGGATATTCATCCAACTCAGGAAGCTAACAATTATGTAATAAATTACTACATATTTTTGTTGAATTTGTTGATGTAAAAGTCATGGAATCCCATTCCAACAAAATGTGTGTTTTTTTACATTATTTCATTGATGTAATGGAAAATGGGATGATTAATTTTAGAGAAGTTAATGAGAAGGAATATGATTGTGGGTCTAATATTTTATAGGATTATCATGATAAGTCAAGTAATAAATAATTTATGATAGAAAAATAATCATTTACTTTACAATAATTAGGTTGAATACTTTACCACCCCAAGATTTAATAGTACATTATTTCATCTAAGTAATTCAAAAACTTACACTACACGCAACACTGAGTTCAAGCAAACCACGACATACCAAACTAGCCATTCAAAAGCAGTTATGAATAGTATTAACTGAATTTTCAACTATATATAATCATTATAATTTTAGAATCCATATTATGAGTTTCATAGACATAATGTAATAACTAATTCATTTTTTCAGATAAAGATGTATTTTTTTTTTAAAATGCACTTTCACCACCTTTTAATGGTGAACCTTTTTTAATTAAATATTTAAAAATTGTATATATTCAATTTGACAAATTAATATTCTTTATAATCGACACATAAGAATTTAAATTCAATAAATTTGTGGTGTTTTTCTGATAACTTTCATATTTGGGTGTATAGTGAAAAATAATATATTTTAACAGAAAACAAATTTTTTAATAGAAACAATTATTGCGTTAAACTATACATTTTAATAGTTTGTAAGTATAAATAGATTATATTTTTACTATTGAATCCAATTTTGGACATTTTATTTAAATTCACATAGAGATTGGACATAAACAAGTGTCAATCTTCTAATAGTTATTGTTTCTTAAAAGTACACATTTTTGTTTTGAAAATGGGAATTCATTTTAAATTAATAAATGAAACTTATTTTTTTCAATTTTTTAAAATAGATTTCATTTTTGAAGTTGGAATATCAAAATTAGCATAGGGTGAATTTTGGGTATTTTTCTGAACACATTCAATTTTTGATGAATAGTGAAAACACTTAGTTATTATTTAAAACTGCCTTTTTATTTAAATAATTATTTATTTTATTTAAATTTATTTTAGTTCAAAATTGATCGTAATACCCATATATATTCAATTTAATTCATTTTAGTCATTTTGTAAAAATATTATATATAGAAAAGTTTAATTAACTTTTCACCGTCTTTTACCCACCTCTTTGGAAAATTTGCAAATTCTCATAAAAAATAATTTTATCGCATCTGTTAGTGGAATTTCAAAAATTTGAGAGACATGGTTGATTTTATTAAGAAAAATATTGATCAATAAGATAAATTTTTTTTGGTGAATAGTAAAGTTTTACTCTTTTTTAGCACGATTAAAAGTAAAAAGTGTAATTAAGGGTAAAAATGATATTATTCTTACCCTAACACATGTTCTAATTATATTGGTTAAGTATAATTCGACAAAAACAACATTATTAATAAAATATTAACCTCTTTGGTCCACTTGGATTAGATTTGGACATTTATTATTATATTATTCATCGAATAGTTAAAAGTGTTAAATTCAATATTTAATAACTAAATAATTTTTTATATAGGGTTACACATAAGATGAATTCGACTATAAATATTCAATATAAATATAATAATATTTTCTACATAATGGTATTTTATTTATATTTTTTAGACATTAAATAATTAGATGTATTTATGACAGAATGATGATGCCGTAATTACCGTATTAACGAATGATTAAAATAATTGATATTATAAATAGGGAAATTAATGTAATTTCAGACTTTTTATGAATTAAACTATTTTTATAGGTTAATATGACATTTTAGGTTTGATTAGATGAATTTTTTTGATGTAATAATTCTGTTATGAATTTAAAAAAAACAAAATACCAAATACTGTGAAAATTGACATAAAAGAGTTTTTAAAACATATATTATATTATTAATTGATATAATAGTATTATAAATATTAGGATCAGAAACAATACTTATATAATAATATATATGACATTAATTAACCAATTAGTGTTATTTTGGCCTTTTATTGTATGTTTATTTACCATATAATATAAAAATACTAAGAGACATGGTAAATGTCAAGCTATTTAACTAAGAGTTAAATCTAAATGTTATGTTTAATTTGGTGACCCAAACCTATCTAAAACCTATTAGATGATTCTTTTTAGACGCATCTCAACATTATCCTTTAAAAAAACAATTTGGAGCCATTAGAAACTGAAAATTATTTTATTATAAAATAATATTTTAAGTTTTTCCTAAGGTTCTCCTCACCCCTCTTATAAAAGAGAACTCCCCCTTCACTATAATTCACTCTTTCAAAGCCATTTGGCTTAGAAAACTCCTACCCAAATAACCTTCCATCTATCCTAACTTCATTATAGTGGACTTCCATTGGTCATAAAGCCAGCCTATGGATCCCTTTTGATCAAATCAAATGGAAGAACCTGAAGAAGAGGTAATGATTTCACCACCATCTTTCAAGTTATCTTATTCTTACACATACTCTTTCTATGTTGTTTCACTTCTAAAATAATAACTCGAGTATCTTCTATATACTCTGATGTTATTATAAATATGGAACATCTATATTCATTATTCTATCCATCTTATGAATGATAATGTCACAATGTGTGCGTACATATGGCTTACCGTATCCACGTCGTGGTGTAATTGGTTATTCGACACTTTGTTATTTGGAATGTCATAATGATGAGTAATATGTATATAAATAAAGAAAATAATATGACAAAGTATCTATAAAATTAATATTCCATCCAATTCAAACCTTTAAAAAATTGATATTGTCGCCCAGGCGTACGTGCGGATTACTGTTTCCACGACGCGATGAGATTCATTTCCACATTCACCATTTATCGAAGATTATAAAAATATATATTACGAATAAGTATGTAATATATGACATAATAATGCTACTCTATATATATATGTACTTATATTTATCTTACTCACTTAGTTCCGTTCAATACGATATGAAAGTGCGAACAACGTTTATGCATACGTACAGACTATCGTCTCCATAAACGGTGTTTTTCATCTCATATATATGTCTACTATAAATATTTATATTATAAATATATATGATATATAAATCATGTTTTTTTATTCTGGATGTATTTAAATCTTGATCTATGAGATACAATGAAGAGTAACATGTTAAAACACGTAAAATAAATAAAGCAATTATTACCTGAAATGTTAATTTAACATGTAAATTATTATTAAATGGGTAGTATAAAGTCATTAATGAATCATGTATGATATCATAAATATTAATATGGTACTATTATGCTTTAATAACATAATACAATCTTCATATAGGTGTTTAAACACACCCTCGATGAAGGAAAAGTATAAGGCAAGGGGTTTTCATCTCACTCCATATTCTCATGAGATTCATGCCATATTGACAATATTACCTTTTGTGTGGTGTATGTAGTTCCCATAATTGTATTATTTGTGTAATAAACATTAATTTATGTGTATTTACATATTAATTGTATGATACTACTTTCATGGGGTGTATGTTTTTATGTTATCAAATTGGTAAGGGTTAATTCTATAATATCTTCATTATCCGAGGTTGTTTATACATAATTATCTACTGGGACCTCTCTATCATCCACATCAATGTTTCTAAAAAATGTATTTCAAAACATTATTACTATTTTATAGACTATGGGTTAAATTCTTTTATACCCTTTTATAACATTTATAATATGTTTATAAAGGAATCTTTCCATTATTTTATAAACTAGGTCATTTATAACCTTTTCGACAAAATTTAGGTAAGAATTCCTTTTTTAACTTAAACGTGGGGTGCGGTAATTTCCATCATTTTAAAATCATATAGGATTCCCTTAAAATATTATAAGAATGTTTTCAAAATATGTTTTCCTTTATAATTATGTGACTCTTAAATGATTTCAAAATAGAAAGAGATTTTTCTCTAAACTTTTTTTGATTTCATCTATGTCAACATCCTTTGATAAATTCTACACTTGATTGAAGTTGATTTATTATGATAAAAATCTTCCAAATTTTATTTTTGTTTTTGTGACATGTTTGACTTTAGAGGAATTTTTTTTACGCCATTCATGTTTTATGGTTAATGTATTGAAATTTTGTATGCTAGTTTTAATATGAATGTTTATGTTATATTTAATACTTTTCTTATGATGAATGTATTGGACTAGTATATTCATGGTTAGGGACCGGAAAACGTAAGCCCTATGGGTTGGGGTCCAGTTACAACCGACCATCCAAGATGGAGTTCGGTTACAAAGGCTCTTCGAGATGGAGTCCAGTTATAGAGGCTCTCTGGGTTGGAGTCCGGTTACAGAGGATCTCCGGGATGAAGTTCGGTTATAGAGGCTCTCTGGGTTTTATTCCGGTTATAGTTATCCCCTATGTCCTGGAACTGGGCCCTGACACGGAAATTAAATTTTGGCATTATGCATTCCATCATTACGAAAGTGTATATTGATATTGCATGTGATTATTCAACAAGTATAATATCAATGTAAGTAATTAAATGGAATTATTTGTATTTATATTTTCCGAATTGTGATGAAGTTTATGTAGAAAAGATTTTTTTTAGTTTTATACATTGCTTGAAATGGTTATGCTTATTTATGAAAGCTTCTGCTATATTTTTATCCTTACTGAGCATCTGATCTCACCCCTTTATATGTTTTATTATTTATAGGATGTGATGAAAAATATCATGATTGACATGTACGGATAGTCTATGGGATCTCAGGGTTGTCTATGGAAACAATTTTGTTGTATTTTACCATTTGAGGATGTAATGTAATGATTATAAATGTATCTAGTACTTCCAAGGCCACTAAAATAATTGGTATTTTGAGACATGATCTTTTTTGATCATGCCAATGTTATGTAATAATGCACCGACTGTAGGTAAATCGGTTCGGGGTGTTACAGTTGTTATTAGAAGAATTTTAGCAATAACATTGGAAACTAGATTTAGATAAACATTTATTAAAGCACATTACCCTAAGATAGACATTGATGAATAATATAGATGTACTTTCTTGAATTTTGGTAATATAGAGATTTTGTGTTTTTTCCAAGAAAATACATCCTTGTCTGGATATGAGCAGATAAAGGTGCATCTGGAACAGATTTACCTAGGGGTAGAACCTGAAAAAACCACTTTCAGCTAAATTCGAACGGGAACCTATGCACGAAAATGGGCCTTGCTAGACTCTTCGTTACGACACTCCTGGGGGATATGCTTAGCATAATCCTAATTTTCATTTCAAATCATTATGATAGATTTCCAAGTATATACATCCGTAAGGAAAATATTTTTATAGATTATATCCATAAGCTGTTCAATTTACATTAGGTATTTTACAAGTTTGGAATTATTCATTGCAATTCATAAGCTGGCCTACTGTATTCCATTGTATAGAAATGGCAACCAGTAGAAGGAAGGTGAACTCCAGCAATACGTATAATCCAAAGAGTAAAATGTATCATATCTTTCACGGTAATAAGCAAACATTTATAAGGGAAATAGTCTTCCATGTATTCTAAACATACCAATAAATAGTATCATGTGTTAATAAGATAATTAAACAATTCATTGAGTCCTATGGATTTTAAGGGAAGCAAGAGAAGAAAATAATGTAATATATAAATATGGATAAACGGA
This sequence comes from Viscum album, assembly GCA_963277665.1. NCBI lineage: Eukaryota > Viridiplantae > Streptophyta > Magnoliopsida > Santalales > Viscaceae > Viscum > Viscum album. Next base: position 790,500,863 of record OY728135.1, on the reverse strand, counting down.
AGAGGGAAAAGAAGGATTTTCTCATATGTGATAACTATGGAAAGAATCACCTTGGTAAATTCTTGAAGGGAATGATTGTTTGTTAAAAGTGTGGAGAAAAAGAACACCAAGTATGTGATTTCAAGGGTAATAAAAATATTAAAATATACAATGCTTCATCTGTAAGGAGTTGAGAAACTAAGAAAATCATTTTCCAAATCATCAGAGTATACCCCAAATGTTTCTTTCGGATAAGAATCAAGTTATGATACTACCGAAGATGAAGAGGAATAATTAAGTGTTCTTATGTTGTTATTAAAGTATTATGTCATTTGAGTATTGTATCAATGATATACTGGTTATATGAATTATGGAAATAAAAAAGGATTTTATTGTAGTACTATTTCATTTGGAATTTGAGATTATATGGTCCTGATATTCAGGTTGTAATTTTGGAATAAGAGATGGTTGATTTGGATAAATTATATAGGATATTGTTGACTATAATAGAACTGATTAATGGTTTGTTTATTTCATAATTGCTGGAGTACTCAAAAACATTTCATATAAGGAATATATATAGTATTATATAAGCAATAAGGGATCATGATTGTAATAAATAAGGTTGTAACCATGTTTTTAAAGAATACATGATGAACATATACACATGTTATTACATCATAAAAAGAATCGTCATTGTGTTTAACTTCCTTATAAATTTTGAACTGTGAGTTTGGATAGAATCATTTTGTATAAGTCTAGAGGTTGGAATAGATTATGATTGAAATTTAATATTATTGTTAAGGTTATTTTTGGATTGTTATAAAAAGTACAACATGCAGACTGTGTGAAAATCTGTCGCGTCGGACAAAGCAGTGGGAATCGAATGCACAACATAGTGTTATTGGGATTTTTCTCCTATCACTGAGCTGCATGAATCCCTAGATGGTAGAATCTAGTTCTTTTAGATGATCTTATAATTTAAATATAAATTCATTAATTTTGGAACCCTTATGATAAATAAAATATATTTTTTGAAATATTTTTGGAGTGAAAGATGAGTTTGGGGTATGAATTAGTTAAAGGATGTAACTCTACTTGTTAAGTATATATATATATTCCCTCTTATTAAGACTAAATTTTATTACCCTAATTTCCGATATGAGTTCTCTAGAATTGTATTTTCTATTTTCGAACTTTTATTTTCAAAGAACAATTTCAAATTGCGAGGACGCAATTTATTGAAGGAGGAAAAAATGTAACACCCCAAGATTTCATAGTATGTTATTTCATCATAGTAATTCAATAACATTCACTGCATGAAACAAGCTAGTTCAATCACACCATGACTAACCAAACTATCCATCCAAAAGTTGTTATGAATAGTATTAAATAAATTTTGAACTATATATAATCCTTATAATTTTAGAATCCATATTATTTGTTTTATAGACATAATGTAATAACTAATTAATTTTTTTCAGATAAAAGATGTATTTTGTAAAAAAAATAAACTTTTAATTCCTTTTAATGGTGAATCCTTTTTTAATCCAATATTTGAAAATTTTATATATTCAATTTTACAAATTAAACATCTTCTTTAGAATCGGGACATAATAATTTTATTGAATGATTAAAATTATTGATATTATAAATATACAAATAAATGTTATTCGAGATGTTTTAGTAATTAAACTAATTTTATTGGTTAATATGACATATTAGGGTTGATTAGATGAATTTTTATCGAAGTAATAATTTTTTTATAAATATACCAAAAACAAAATAACAAATAGTTTCAAAATTAAAATAAAATATTTTTCAAAACAAATATTATATTGTTAATTGATATAATAGTCTTAAAAATATTTAGTTCGTCCAGAATACTTATATAATAATATATATGAAATTAATGAACCAATTGGGGTTCTATTGGCATTTTATAGTATGTTTATTAACCATATAATATAAAAATACAAAAAGACATGGTAAATGTGAAACTATTTAACTAAGAGGTAAATCTAAAAGGTAAGGTTAATATGGTGACCCAAACCCATCTAAAACCTATTGGTTGATTCGTTTTTGATCCATACACACCTTAGCTTATAAATAACTCATTTTTTGCCATTAGAAACGGAAAATTATTTTATTATAAAATAATATTTTATGTTTTTCGTAAGGTGCCCCTCACCCCTCTTATAAAAGGTAACTCCCCCTTCACTCTTATTCACACCATTAAAGACATTTGGCTCAGTCAAAACCTGACCAAATATCCTCCCAACTATCCTTACTTAATCATAGAGGACTTTATTTGGTCAGAAAGCCATCTTAAGGATCTCTTTTGATCAAATCAAAAGAAAGAACCAGGGGAAGATGTAATGATTTCACCACCCTCTTCCATGTTCTATTTTTCTTCCACATACTCTTCATTTTTTTCAATTATAAAATAATAACTCATTTTTCTTCCATATACTATCATTTTATTATAAATATATCACAACTATACTCGTTATTATATCCATCTTATGAATGATAATGTCACCATGCATGCGTACGTACGTATTACCGTCTCCATGTCGTGGTGTAATTTGTTATTCAAAACTATGTTATATTGATTGATATAATGATTAGTAATATATATATAAATAATGAAAATAAAATTAAAGTGTCTTTGTAAAATTAATATACCATCCAATTCCAATCCTTTAAGGAAATGATATTGTCGCTCGTGCGTACGTACGAATTACCATCTCCACGACGTGATGAGATTCATTAATACATTCAACATTCATCGATGATTATAAAAATATATATTACTAATAAATATGTAATATATAACATAATAATTATACTATATATATATATATGTAATTACATATTTCTTATTCACCTAGTTCCGTTTAATGCGATATGAAAACAAAAACATCGTTTATGCATACGTATGGACTACCATATCCATAAATGGTGTTTTTTATTTCATATATATATCTATTATACATATTTATATTCTAAATAAATATTATACATAAATCATGTTTTATATTTTGGAATTATTTAAATCTTGATCTATGTGATACAATCAAGAGTAACAATTTAAAACACGTACGATAAAGAAAGCGATTATTAACCGAAATGTTAATTTTAAATAGAAATTATTTTTAAATGGGTAGTATAAAGTCATTAATTAATCATTTATGATATCATAAATATTAATATGGTTTTGGTATACTTTAATAACATACTACGATCTCCATAAAGGAGGTTAAATGCACCCTCAATGAAGGAAAAGTATAAGGTAAGAGGTTTTCATCTCACTCCTTATTCCTGTGAGATTCATGCCGTATTTCCACTATTACCTTTTGTGTGGTGATTGTAATTCACATAATTTTATTATTTGTGTAATAAACATTAATTTATTTTTATTTATATATTAATTTTTTGATACTTCATTCATGCGGTGTATGTTTCGTATGTTTCCAAATTGGTAAGTGTTAATTCTGTAATCTATTCATTCTCTGAGGTTGTTTATACGTAATTATCTATTGGGACCTCTTTATCATCCACATCTATGTTTCTTCGAATTGAATTTCAAAACATTCTTAATATTTTATAGACTATGGGTTGAAGTCATTTATACCCTTTTTTGACTTTTATAAGATATTTATAAAGGAATATTTCTGTCGTTTTCCAAACAAGGTCCTTTATAACCTTTTCGTCAAAATTATGGTACGACTGTATTTATTTTACTTAATGGGTTGGTGTGGCTAATTTCTGCCATTCTAACATCATCTAAGTTTCTCGTACATTCTTATAATAATGTTTTCAAAATAAATTTTTTCTTTATAATTATTCTACTCTTAAATGATTTCAAAATACAAAGAGATTTTTCTCTCAAATAGTTTTGATTTCATCTATGTCAACATACTTTGATAAATTTTACACTTGATTGAAGTTGATATGTGATGATAAAAACCGTCCTAATTTTATTTAAGGTTTTGTGACATTTTTGACTATGGATGAGTAATTTTTATTCCATTCGTGTTTTATGGTTAAAGTATTGATATTTTGTATACTCTTTTTAATACAAATGTTTATGTTATAGTTTAACCTTTTATTATGTTGAATGTATTGGACTAGTATGATCCGGGTTGGGGACCAGAAAAGGTAATCCCTCCGGGTTGGGGTCTGATTACAGAAGACCCTCTGAGTTGGAGTCCGGTTACAGAGGCTCTCTGATATGGAGTCTGGTTATAGAGGCTCTCCAGGTTTGGGTCCGGTTATAGTTATCCCCTAGGTCCGGGAATGAGGCCTTGACACAAAAGTTAAATTTTTGCATTATTCATTCAATCATTATGAACGTGTCTATTGACATTGCACATGATTATTCGACTAGTTGAATATCCATGTGAGTAAGAAAATGGAAATATTTTTATTTACATTTTCCATATTATGATGAAGATTATGTTGAAAATATTTTGTTTAGTTTTATACATTGTTTTAAATGTTTTTGCATATTTTTGATAGCATCTGCTATATTTTTATCCTTTCTGAGCATATATGCTCAGCCCTTTCAATGTTTTAATTTTCCCAAGATGCGTATAATTATATCATGACTGACCTATAGGGATAGTCTATGGGATCCCAGTGTTTTCTATAGAAAAATTGTTGTTGTTGTTTTCTATTTTATGATTTAATGTAAATATTATGAAAGTATCTAGTACTTCCAATGCTAATAAACTAATTGGTATTTTGAGACTTGATCTTTTGTGATCATGGCAATGTTATGTAATAATGCACCGTATCTAGGTAACTAGGGTCAGGGCGTTACAAACATGATAATATCATTATAAATCGAGAAGATACATTAAAAAAATGATAAAATTTATGTTTCACAATCTATTATAAATAATACCATAGATTGAAAAAATCCATATAAAAAGAAGATGACTATATTAACTGATGACATGTGATGAATGATGATTTGGATCTTATTTTTAAATATAGTTATTGATATCTTATTCCTTTACCTGAAGGGAAGAATATAATAGGAACAAAACCAATGTTCATATACGTCCTATAAAAGGAGAAATATCTATGAATAATTATTATCGTAACTTTAATGGATAATCATAACTAAAATATGATGATTTTCAAGAAACATTTTCTAATGTTTCTATAGTTGAAACTATCATATTTTTTGTCTATTTAATCTCATCGAAAATTTAGAATATTACTAAATATATGTTAACTAAGATTTATGGAATGGTTAAACAAAAGAATAATTTTATGTTAACAATCATATTGGGCATATAATTTATAACGATTTAACTACGGTGTGTTATACAAATAAATAATTATGTATATTATAATAGACCCCTCATTCCCTAAATTCAATACATGATTTTCATAGGAATTTGATCTTTTCTAATGGAAATGTTTATAAATAAATATGTGTGAAAGATATGAGTATATGTACATTAATCGTCATTGTTTATGATGATCATACATTTTTTGGTGATAGTGAAAAATCTTGTGAAGAATACGCTAAAAATTAATAGAAATATTTATATTTCAATGTTCCATGAATTGAATTTTTTTCTAGGATTACAAGATCTATATATAGTAAGATACAATATCTAATCAAATGAAATTTATGAAAATGATTGTTTATAAACGTTTATAATGACCAAATCAATTTTTCTTTTTATTTATATATCTATTTGTATCAAGATAAAGTTAGACGAATCTATCCTAAATATAAATCAAATGAAATTTTTAATGTTGATTGCAATATTTCTCTCTCACTTCATCAATAAAAAATAAATTATAAGATTTTACATTTTTTGAATGGTATTTGAATGATATGAAGGTTTCACAAATAGTAAAAATAATCATCAGTTAGTCCGATGGATCATAACATTATTTCTTAATGTATAATTGAACTAATGATTTTAAATTATATTTTACTTGATATAATTAGTTTATAGGTTGTACTTATTGAAAATCAACATTAGGATGAAAATTCATCATGGGAAAATGTTTTGGGATCTTTAATTTTTAAAATAATTTTTTTTATAAATTTACAATATTTATAGAATTTGGTTTCACTAACCTTGCATGAATACAAATTATATAGATGAATTTTTTTCTATTTGATTTGATGATGAAGATGAAAAAAAATATTGAACATTATTTATGAAAATTAGAGTACCATTGATATCTCTAAAAATAATTTCCCACATTTTATATCTAAAAACACTAATATTAAATATCATTTCATTATAGACAAAATATTTCTTAAAATTAATGGATGTAATTCCTTAAAACTCAATGATTAATCTAGAATAATGGATTCAAAGAAACACTCTAGGTGAAAGATCACGATTTGATGAAATTTATGGAATGAATATTTAATAATCCTTCTCAAAATTCAAAAGGGACATTTTTATATAAATTAATTATATTCGGAATAATTTTTTATATTTTTTATTCAATTCTTCTGCGAATGTATTTTGTGTTCGTGGTTAAATCAAATTTATCCTAATCAAATAATATATAGTGACTTTTATTACCATGTTTGATGATGATTTTATTATTTCCAAAGTTTCTAAAAGATTAATTATGAGATTTTCACATGTTTCAACCATACTTCTTTTTTTATTAATGAAAAAGAATCTTCGTACAAATTTTGAGATATGAAATCATTAGATAGTATATAGTAGATCATACATATCGAATATATGATATTGGTTTGATATAGAGATTGTGAATATTATGAAAAAAAATTAAACCTTTGTCATCAAATGTAATTTTTTGAATCACACCAAATATAGAATGTTAAATATCAGTGTATAGAAGAATATGTTTGTAATTAACTAAAATGAGTCGATGGAAGATTGAGGAAATGTTACTATTTGAAACCAAGTATTTTCATCATTCCCTCAGAAAGAGAAAATTTTGAAAAATATCTAGAATAAATTGTATAAGATAAATAGAATATTTGGGTGTTATTTATATGTTGAAATATAGATAGAGGAAATTAATAGAATTCATAAGTCAAAAAAATGAAGAACATGATATAAAATTTGTTACACTACTTATGAAAACACTACCTTCTTGTTTATAAATAATAACTATTGGGACGATGTCAAGTTATAATTTCAATGGTTATATTTCATTATGATATTTGATATTGATTTAAAAATTTCACTAACTCTGTTATTTGATGAAACAAGGACAAATTTTATTAACTCATATTTTTTGGAGGATATTAAGTATGTTAAATGAAATAATACAGGATATGGAAATTATAATTTGGAACTTGTGCATCTTCTATAATTTTTTAGGAGGGTTGAGTATATAATGGGTTAAATAATTATTCAGAAGAGATTATAAAGAGAATGTGTTTTATGATAATTTTGAGAGATCCTAAATGACAGAAAAAGTTATTAAAGTACTAACAAAATCGTCCATATAATTTTTTTTTGAAATTGGGAACAACGATTATCAGATAAAGAATCTCTAAATGATGAGGGAGAAATGGTTATCTACTAGATGAGGTATTTTTAGATGGAGAGGAAACATATATAGATATTCTAGAAAGGGTTTATAGAGATCCTCTTTCAATGTTAAAAATTTTCATTGGATCCAAATGAGAATCACATTGAGAAACTAGTGGGAATGAATAATATTTTCATGATATGTGATAATAGATTATTGATGGAATTTGAAACATTTTTATTCACCTTCATTATACAGTGTATATTCATGGATAAATTGGAGTATATATGGACATTAATATATATCTACATGGGGAATAAACCTTATAATAATTTTTTTTCGATAACTTATTCAAATATCATTGCATATGAGAGATTTCGGTTATAATATTAAGAGGATCAAACCATTAACTAGATTTAGAGGTTAAATTCTTGAGATATAAAACAGAGGAAGATCCCCAAATATTTTAGAACTACTTATCAGTGTTTATATATATTATATACAATATGATTCTGATCATTGGTAAAATAATGGGAATAACACATCATCACTATAAACCATACACTAAAATTTGAAATATAAGAACTCACGAACATAGTCAATAATATCTCCTTTAATCACATAATTTCATGGATCATAAATATGATCTATTACTATATTAGAACTCAAAATCATGTCTATATGACCACATAATCACTATGATACTTCCACAATATAATCCACTGGGAATTTTAAATACATTGAAATAAACATACAAGAAAAGGATCCTAGTTCTCAAAACCAATATAGAATAATTAAATTTCTATATCGGCCAAATAAACATAATTCTCATCCTTATCACAAGTGATAAAACCAAACTTATTTGATAACCTATAAATTTTTAAATCATTCACGTATATCTTCCAATGTTTTATGGATAAACTCCAATACACTAATGTAATACATATGCTGCTTGATGAATCTCATTATTTTAATCTAAATAATTGTATAAAAAATAGAAAATATATAATAAAATGAACAAATACCATCCTAATTAATCATATATGTGAAACTTATTACAATATAACCTTATAATTTAGTCTCACGTAGGAAATTTACATATGATAAACATGTATAATTATTAATCATTGAGATTAAATAATGTATTAATCCACACCATGAATGATACCTTTCAGAAAGAACACTCTTCACTATAATTTTTCCAATAATATACTAGGGTTCAAAATTATAAAATTGAATCCATTTCACTTGAAGATTATTTTTGGTATCTATATTGTATATTAATCGCATGTAAAATAATTTTTATTCAACTTATGAAATCCTCACTATGTCCTAATCTAATGTACATACTAAAAAAATATATAATACCAATATTTCTTAACCTAGAAAAATAGGGAATCCACCTAAGTAAGCAATGAGATTGATTGAGACCATTGAAGTACACCATTAATTGACCACATATTTTTTAGTAATAAAAATGGTATCTCTTTAAAAAAATTAGAATTAATAACCATTTTCAGAAAAAATATTCATATATGACTATAAATAATATAAATTAATTTACATACCATATTAAATAAAAACACATACATATATATATATATGTTTTTTTAAGTTATAAATATAAAAAAATCACTAGTGTAGGATAAAATCATATTATCACATCTATACATATAACATGGTATGATTATATAAATTTCCACTATATATTATCCCATGTCTACGGCTAAGGTCACCAGACAACAGCAATGATTCTGTTTAAAAAATTTAAAAATAGGGTATATAAAGTATGTGTGGGAATAAAAATATAATACATATGTTCTTAAAAATACCTTTTCTCAATGGGAATGGATAATTTTAATATACCATTGAATAACGTAAATAATAAAAAGCATTCCACTAAACATAAATTGAAACTATTTACTATGTCTATTCTATAAATCTTATCAATTATACATTACATATTATAGAACATCATTTATCCTCTAACTAAATAAATCGACATCCAACTCACTTATAATAAAAAAATATTACACAAGATTCAAGAACATATTGTTTGATATTCATTTATTTTTTGTTTATATATACTTTACATGAAACAATAATTGTTTTATAGTATTCTATTTAAAGATACCCTTGCTATTATTGAGTTTCTACAATTGGGAACTATACCTCCCAAACCACATTCATTAACATATATATCTATCAAATGAAAATGTTACACATTTTGGGAAAATTATTATGTCTAGTTTCCCACCATATATACTCTCCTCGCATCAATCTAAATTTTCACTAAAACACATAACATATCACCACCATATATATATATATCCACATCATCATTACCATCAATTATCAAAAATTGATTCAGATCCCCAAAACCAAATTTAACTCCAACATTTTCAAATGACATATAATATGGGGTTTGAGAATACATTAATATAATGTATTTCACTATGATCCATCCTTGGTATTATACAAACATGTATCTTAAAATATAATAAAAAATCACAAATGTTACTCATTACATGCGTAGAAGATGATTTCATATCCTATTTACTATTTATATATAATCACAATCACATAATACATATTGCCAATATACTAACCACATTAGTGAACATACACTATTAATCTATCATATACGATGGATTCTATATGTTTTACTATTTTGTGACCTTATACTGATATGGATTGGGCGTGTGAGTAAGTGGAATGGACTCTATTTAACTCCCTACATTTTCTACATATATCTTATTAATACGAAATAAAATAAACATAGGATGTGACGTTCACAACATGATTATTTATCATGGCCCTTATGAATATTTGAAAATTAAGATTCGAATGATTGTAAAATCCGGGACAAAAAAATATAATGTATTCAAAAAAACTCATCATTTTTCAAGTCCATATGAACAACTCAAACTTAATAGGATATTCATTTAGTAGTAATAACCCATAATATCCATCATTTTAAAACAGAATTAATATTTTAAAAACAAATTCTTAATTTAGGTTTAATAATTGGTTCTTATATTATAAATTATACTATTGGTCTTCCATAAAATATTTATCATTAAAAACTATAAACCGAGAATATTTATTCCATTAAAATAATTTTTTAATTTTCTATAATTTCAAATTTCCACCAATAATATTCCACATCAAATTTTTTTAAAATTAAACCTATATATAGATTATTTATTCCAAAAATCTAATATTCATAATATCATATTTAAAAATCTCCATCATAATATTTATATTGGATTAATATAATTTAATAAACAATCATGAAATTAAAAATTCATGATAGATTCAAATATATTAATAAAAAATTGGAATTTCAGTCACCATCGACAAAGTATGTGATTATTATCAATCATTGTCCATCATTAATTACTCCTATTACCCAATGTTTGTTTAACTTTCACTAATTTACTACCAAAGATGGGTTCTCAGGGATTTTTTCTTGAAAGGTTATATATAGAAATGATAGTAATAATTTTTGTGGAAATGTGTATTAAATGAGATTGAATGGTAAATTTATCCTAAAATGATTGATTAAAAAATTCTATAACCAACATTGAATTTTTTATTAAAAAAACATCATAAATATTATAATATTATAATTAATCATGTTTATATCTAAATAAAATTTATATATTCAGTTCTAATAATATGTTTGTGTTAATTTACCCCATTAATAATATTATTATTTTATAATAGCAATGTATTTTATTTATTTAAATAAATAAATAAATTCCACTGACATCTAACATTTATTAACCACTCAATAAACCTTATAAAATTAATTGAATTTATCCCAATCATATATATTATATACTAAATAAAATAATTTACTAAAAATATTATTTATAGAAAAAAATAAAAAATTCACCATCATTTCCCAAAGGACTAAACACCTCGAGAACTACACAATTAGTAAACCATAAATCTCACTACCCTAAAAAAGATTGTTTTCATAATAGACCATGATCATCAAAATATTAGGGTAATTTTACATCAAATTCATGACTATAACATTTTGGTTCTAGATGATGAATTTATGTAATAGATGAGGGAGACTGAAAAAAGGACATACGAAAGATTTCGAATAATAATTAATCATTTTTAAAATTCATTCAAAATATGATTTATGATTAAATTAAAAATGTAAAAATTATTATAATAATTATAGTAATCCCTATTGAAATTTATTTATAAATTAATAGTTATCATTGAGTAGGAAGATAGATCAATAACATAAAATTTATTATTTAGTTTATCATCTGAAATATCCCCATTCAATTTCATAACTCTCCATGTTTTTAATCAATATAAATCTATGAAACACATTGAGGATCATACATCATCCATGAATTACCATCTAATAGGTGGGTATTCTTTAATAATTCCCTCTCCCATACCCATAATAAGCATAAATTTTAATTAATTGATGTATTACCATTAAATCATAATTTATATCATTTATAGAGTATTTATTTATGATGATGTGTCTTTATGAGATATGTGACTTATATAATTGAAATATTCCACTACTATATATTGAGTGTCATGTATGTCATTCCCTACTATAACCCTAGATTCACTGATGAACCTCTATCCTAAATTTTGATCCTTGTATTTTACACCACTATATATGTGACCATAAGAATCATTAATTTAAACCACACCATTGTATTATATCACATCAGTATTTATAAAATATATTACAAAAAATATATTTTAATTTTCAGTTACCATTAATGTATTTTCTATGTCATTTTCATAGGTAATTAGAATATATAACTAATATATAGGGGAAATAGTTTTATTGTTATATGGAATACTAGTAATCTCAAAAGGGATCAGTTCAAAGATATCACCCACTCTATTGGAGATCAACCAAGTACATAGAAAATTCATCTGTGATATCTAATATGTGATACCTATAGTTAATCAATGATAATGTGTAATTTAAATTCAATACATAGTGAACCTAATAACAAACATCAAAATGTTTTAAAGCATAAAATATTTTTTAATTTATAATTTCAATGTAAAAAATGTTTCATTCTAACAATTAGTGGTTGTGTATATAGAAATTTATGATATTGTATATATATTTTCAAGGATTTATATATGAAAAAATATATGAAGCTACATAAGTATTAGTGGTTAACATTGGGTATCATTTTTGAAATCGACTGATATTATTAATCATATTCTGAGAGACATTATTTTTTCTCAATCGGTTGAGTTTGTACATTATCTAAAAATTAAGATGACAATGATAAGTAAACATAAAGTAATCTCAAAATTTTTTATCTTTATTAATGGAAATAACATTAAAAATAATTCATGGGGTTTATAATTATATGGAACCTAATAATTCATTATTTGTTCTTCCTCATAAGTCTAGATCATCAAATGTCTCTCATATTTTATATAGATTACGTACATGATTCATGTAATTTTTAATAATTTGGAATTTTTAATATGTAGAAATAAATTATTTTAAAAAAATTTCACATGCGGGTGGATTTCATCATGTATGAATTATTTTGATTAGAAAATAATTTGGAGGAAGAATTTTTGTAATGGAACTTATATTATTTTTTATTTTTAAATGTTTTTGAATAATTTTTATATAGATATTTATATAACCAATTTTTAATAAAAATTAAATAATCATAGTTAGATGATGTGGTATATATGATTTAAAAGGAGGAGATACTATTCCCAACCAGTCTTGATTTAATATTTTATCATATCATAGACAGATATGTTACAATAAATGCAATAACTTATAGAACCAAAGAATATTATGTAAAATTATGTGAGGTTATGTCACATAAGAAAAATAGAACTCATATACTTTGGAGTGGTAAATTAGTTTATGAGTTTAATTAATGATGAAAAATTTCAAATAATAAAGGTTACATAACATCATTTTTGGAATTATATAATTATAAAAATTCCATGAAAATGAAAAGATCAAATTTCTTTAAGAAATAGACGTTTTCTTGAAAACCCAGGATAAAAATAAAATACTTATAAGCATTAAAAATATTGTAAATTAATTTTTCTAAAAATAGTAATTTTCAATTTGGGTCTATATGCATGTAGCATAGATAAACAAAATAGATCAATTAAAGATCTGTAATATTATTGAGTAGGTATTTAAAATTACTGTAATCATTAATTTATATTTTTTAATTATAATAGTGATGATTTTTTATAGTGATACATTTTTTTAATTAAGATAGAAAATCGTATTTTGTTCCATGTTTTGGTATTTATTTATTTATTAAAGTAAAATTGAAATGAATTGTTTTATATTTTTTGAGAAGAAATATCTATTTTTGTTTGTTGTTTTTACTTTAGTAATGTGAAATTACATTTTTATTATTGGTTTTGTTATTAAATATTTTTATTGAGTGCTATTGGTGTAAATTTCATCCGAAAATTGTTTCCATTAGTGAATTATTTTTTATGTGAGGTTATTCTGATGTTATGAATACCATGAAAAATTTTATGATTTTTTTATTTTCATAAAATTAGTATTCACATATTTTTTTCGCGATATTATTTTAGATTTTAACTTAAATTATTTATATTTTAATTTATTATTTCTAGTATGATTCAATTACATGGAATTAATAATAATGTAATCAATTTAAATTTATATATTAATGATTAATATAGAAAAGGTTTTTTTTTCATTTAGTTTTTGTATTACTAGATATAATGGATAATTGATAAATTATTATATATATTTTTTTCATTAATATATCTATTATTATTATTATTATTTTATTATTTTATATTTTTTTATAATCAAATTACATATTTTTTGTATGGGAATGTCATATGTTCATTAGAAATTCCTATAAACATCAATTTCTATTGTATATATTGGTATAAAAAGATAGGTAGAGGAGAAAATGATTCTATGTCATCTAATGATGCATTATGATCATTCAATGAAACAATATCATATAAAAAAGTTAAATTATGGATTAATGTTTGTTCAAATAGGTTTTTAATTCTTTTTGATTCTTTTGACATTTATTTAGATTTCATAATCATTATATGATTAGTCATGGAATATTTTAAATAAATTCAACAATAAAACATATTTTGATAATTTTATTTCATTACAAATGAATATCTTACCCTTTATTTTTAACATGATAAGGATGTCGAATTTATCATAATATATACAAATTTGTTAATAAAAAATTGGACTTCATGACAGCCTATCGTGATTTCCAATGATAGGTTTTAATGATAAAAATTAGAGTTTGAATGTGGTAATCATGAAATAGGTATATCTGTAATATTAGGCATGAATATATTCATGACCTACAATAATTTTGAATCCACCCATGTAATAGAGAATACATGAGTGATCACTGAAGCCTTACTTTAAAATTCTATGGGTTGATGATTAAAAGTAAAGTTATAATCCCATATATTTGGGAAGTAGTAACCACCTTATAAAATTACCATAATAAAAAATCTAAAAAAATTTATTTAACAAGAAATAATCCCAAATATAAAATCATGTAATGTTTATACATAAACAATGTCTTAAAAAAATATAATATAAAAATTAACTCCTAAGCTAACAAAAATAACCCCATGTGTCATCTCAATGAGTTAGTACCATCAGAATCGATCACTAAACCCACCATATGAATTAGAATAATATATATATATATATAACTATATATATATATAACTATATATATATATATATAACTATATATATATGGGAGAGTATAAAAGTACTATAAAAATGATATTCCTAAAAATCACTCACGAGAATGTATAAAAATGTAACTAATTAAATAATAGATAAATAGTATAACTAACTCACACCCACATCAGGTAATATATCATTGAACTTAAAAAAGGGTCTCTCACCTAATATTGTATGCATATAAAATATCATAGTACTAAATTATCATATATAGTTAATGAAATGTACAACCATTTCCCAAATATTTTTTTACTCTTACACTCAACTGAGGGACGTCATGTTCCTTTCATCCTTTAATTGTCATGTCATTGAACATCATATTCTATATCACAACCATATACCATATAACAAATCCATATCCCCATAACATGTCCATAGCCACAACCAAATAAATATCCATAGATTCATGATCACTATATACACACCTCAACCACATATCACATCCTTATCATTGTAGAGTAACATGAACATGAAAGTAATCATCCCTATTCGATCCTCTTAATATGAATTTCACCTATCATATATTAAAACCAAAAACCAAAAAAGAATTTTATCCTATATATTACATACTAATTATATAATTCAATACGACACATATACATATGCATATTCTGATCCATCAAAATATATAATATACCTAATAGAAAAATAATAGAAGATTGAATGTTTTCTCTTCTGTTTTATCACCATCATGGTTATTGGGTAAAACACATTCAAGTCAAACTAATTATTCATTATAAATTTTGATAGATTCTATTCGAGGAGCACAAATAAATCATAATAAAATATGAAATTTATCATAGACACATATAAGCCCATCCCATTGGTTTATAAAATAACATCACTATGATTACACATAATAGTTACGATACTACCACTACCCAATGCTAACAAATATATGCATCCCTAAATAATAAACTAATCCCACATTTTCTAAAATAAAAACAAAAAAAATCATTATTTACCTTCAATTTATCACATCACTATCTCACATTATACAATTACCTCCAATCAACCTTGTTTTATATATTATTTCATTCATTTATCCACATTTGAAGTCAATTTATACAATAAAATAATTCTAAATTCAATTCATTTGTTATTATCATTTTTATTAGGTATTATTATTTATAGAAAAACCACAATAACATTAATAATAATTGATTAATTATCATATAACAACCTATAATGTTCTAATTCCATACTATTTCCCATTAAAAATATCAATAATTTCATCTTGATTACATGTCACCAAGAAAATTTTATATTACACCACATCAACCAAAACCAATCATTCCATAAGACACCACAGAACACATTCCAAAAAACACTAAAAACACAAAACCATTTCTATTCCATACAACCTAGTATTCCAACACTATAACATAAACCATACAACAAGGTTGCACCAAAAATAACCAAAACAGAAAGAAACACCTATTGACAAAAAAATACCCAATACAAGTACAATAATCAAAACCTTATCCCAAGTAATTATTCACACCTATAATTTCATTACTTATATCATCACTAGATCTTGATGTAAATTATAGATTCTATGGTCTCACTTTTTCGAACCATATTCATGTAGTTCAAAGAATAATGTAATGAAAATAGTATCCACCATATCATTCAATGCTACCATAGTAACATTCATCCACTAATAAAAATTTCAATATTAAAAAAAAATAAAAAATTGTACCACAATTAAAAAAATCTATTAATCATACCCGTAAAGAAATTTAACTTATTAATGATTCCACTTATTTTATGTGTAGCATTTTTTTCAATGATTTTCATTGGTTTACAATTTTTTTCAATGAAATAGTAATATTTCAGTGCTATCAATATATTGAGGATGATATAAATAAATATGTTTCTAGAAATTTACATTTCTATATCGATATTTGGTGACAATGTTAATGTATCATGCATGAATGGACAAAGAATAAAACTATTTATAATTTCATATTATATTAAGAAAATGTAAATAGTGGTCTTTTTTATATTGGATATTGAGATAACTCAATAAATAAATTGTGCGTGTTCTTTAATTCCATTCTTTTTACTTATGAAAATTTGTCGGTAGATTATAATACCATAAACATGTCCTTGATTCATAAAAATGAATTTATTTTATCAACATTTTCCATAAAGAGTTTACTAATGTATATTCCTTTATAGTTTTTATAAAATTAATTTATAGAGTTTATGAAGTTAAATTGATAGATATATTATTGATTATATGATTGAGGCCTTTATTTTAAGGTGATTATATGAAGCTTATCAGACTGAGGTAACCATATTTTTAATCAACTGGTTTTTCAAAAAGAAATTAATTCATTATAGACTCTACTAGATTAAAATTTAATAATTGATATTATGTATTCCAATTTGATGGATAAATATGAAAATCCCAAATTGATAAAGTAATGTTTGAGTGATCATCATACTAAATTTGACATAATAAAAAAATGATGTGATTTGACAATGTTTGTTATAATACAACTTTAAATTGATTTTTTATTGATCACATTTTTAGTTACATTATAATTAAAGTGATTAGACAAACTCTATTAAATGTTTATATTTGATGTGTTCCTCAAATATCAAACATCAATATTCCTTCTAGTTTTAGTTCACACAATAATTTATAAGAAGAGAATATTTTCTAATGGAGAGTTCAATCAGCGTATGATCATAAATAGTTTTGAGGAGTGGATGTGTAATATTTACGACATGAGGATTTTGAAATAGATATGGAACTCAGTGGAACTATATTTTCAAAAAAATTGTGAACTAATAAATGTAGATGCATAAGGAACTATAATAAGTTACTTAGATTTGATACACAAAGATCATGGGGAGAAGTTATGGAGTTTTAACCAGTTAAAAAATCAAGTTTTCATAAGGTTGTATCTTATCAATTGAATTATGAATTCATCCTTTTAAACATGGTGGGCAATACGACAAACATATTTGGATTTAAGATTCCTAATGATATTAGAATTCTTCCATTTGTTTTTATCAGATAGGGGAATCAATGTATAATAATTGAATGAATATATTCTTGAATTTTTAAATACATCTTAGCTCCAAATGGCTCCCAAGTCTCTCGGTTCGCTCTCCCATCTCAATAGGGTTTCCCAATGTCGTCGCTCCCTCTTTCTCGTCTCCCTCTCGCGTTGAGATTACTTCGGCATCCCTACACATATTGCCTTTCTCTTATCCCCTTTCTCAGATTTTTCCAGCGAGCTTCCCCCCTTTTCTCACAACTCTCTCCTCCTCTCATCCCTTCGAACTCCGTTCTCCTTATACTTTTTTTCAGGCTATTTTCCACTTATCTTAGAAGGCATTTTGGTTCAATTTTATGATGACAATGTCTGTTTTCACGGTGGTTCCGTGGGCCCGACGTCGGTTTTGTGCTGAAGAGGTCCTTGTCCACTCAACCTGCTCTGACCCCAAGTGCCGATGCAAATCTCCAATATGGATATAGCGCAGAGGTAACCACATGGTTTTTGGATTTGTGGTTTAGTGTTTGAAGGGCATCAAGGTGGTACTGGAGCTAGGGTGTCTTTTTTTGTTGGATTTGGTTTTATTTCTCTATTTCCATGTTTCTATGGGTTTTCGGATTCTGTTTCTATGGCATTAGAAATACGATTCACATTTCTGTCGATGATGATAGTTTTCAAGAAGTTTCATTGGGCTCGATGACAGTTGTGTGCTGAATCTTTTTGGCTACTCAACCTGCTCTGACCCCAGGTTTCTATTCGAATCTCCTAGTTGGATCTGGTTCAATGGAAACTATGTGGTTTTGGGATTTGTGGTTCAGCATTCAAAGGGCTTCAAGAGTTGTGGTTATCTCTGGCCTGATGTTTTTTTGTCATTGTGATAGACTATTTTGGTTTTGTTTTTTGCGGCCTCTAGAGGTGGATGCCGGTGACAATGTCGAGGTGATTGGATGATGTTAATGAATTGTAGAACAGATGTGTCCTTCCTCAATGCAGTAGATTCACCTCAGTCGCTAGTGGGATTTGCGTGATGATTTGTAGTGATGGTTTTAATTTTGAAACTGGTGCATGATGGATGATGGTACGTTGAATTGGTTCTGTTTTACTATTGATTTTTGAATTCTGTATTGTTTTTTTGTGAGGATTCCCACTGACTTGGTTCTTTTTTACTATTTTTAATTCAATAATGTCTGTTTATAGGGGTGTGACTTGATGATGGGCTGGTTTTGTAGGTTCCCACTTACCCTGAAAGTGGTTTTTCAATAAAATTAAAAAAAAACGTGTTGTAGACTAAATACTTCATTCCAATTAATTATGTATAGATGGATTTAAGAGGTCATGAGATAGATTATTATGACTTAATTATTCAAATAGCGGTTTCCATGTGATATTAATTGCAATGATGTTTCCTACAAGTCAAATGAGATTTTTTTTTAAAAAACTGGAAAGTATTTGGATCCAAAAAATGAGAGTTCATAGGTTAACCAAACAATTGGAATAATACTAAGGCCATGAATTAATTTTTTCCTTGGTAAGGTAATAGATGGGTGAATTTAAAATCATTTCACCAGTCATAGGAATGGGCTTGTGAATGAATTTAGAGATGCATATACTATGTTAACAAGGACCTTCAAATGATGTTTATTATATGGATTATATTTTCAACCAAACACATAAAAAATATTTAATTTTATTTTGGAAATATTCATAAGTATTTAATTATGGTGATGCCCAACTGAAGTATTTGTATTTCAGTAATCAAGAAGGGATTATCGTGATTATAGCTGATACTTATAGAGTAATTTAGAATAATTTTTAATAAATTTTCTAAGAATTATTTCTATTAATATTGGTTGAATCCTATATTTTTTCAATTTTAATATTCGAACATACTAAAATCATTGAGTGATATGATCTAATATTAATCAAGTTGTTTGAATTCGAAATCTTCACATTACCATATAAAAATTGAGGAATAATTCATATAATAAGGGGGTGTTCTGTCATGATTTTGTGTGTAAACAATTATATCTTTGAGAACCCCTATAGTTTTTAGAGTTTGATGATATAATCAATTATGTTACACTGAATTATATATAATAATTGAAGTGATTAAAAATTTTCTTATCACAACGGCTGATAAAAATTCTTATTTGGGAAAAATTTCAACATAAGATATAATAAATGGAGAAGGCGGTACTAGAAGCAGTTAATTCACCAAACATAAAATAAATTTCTAGATGAATAATGATTATATTGATTGAATGTAAAAGTTCTAGACTGAGTAAATATTATCAAATAGAAAAGAGTCACATTCAGAATAGGTAAGAGTTGTCCTAGAAGAAAAATATGTATATTCTAGATACCATATATTTATTTCTATAAAACAAAAAATAAGATTAGTAGGACAGTGATAGGATCCATCAAAATGTCACTAGGTAGACCATAATTGGAAAAAATCATCATACATATAGAATCAGACTAAATTTTTTTATAGAGGACTGGATGAAGAATCTCTATACAAAGGAAGAAGAAGAAATATATGATTCCACTGTTTTGAAAAAAAAGTGAAGAATAAGGAGGATTAATAATGAACCAATATGAAATCCAATAGATGTATGATCTGATGGAATAATTACATATTGTTGAAATGTAACCTGGATAAGTTGGAGACTATATACATATGCAGTATAAAGAAACAACAGGGTGCTGAAAGTTTAATGAGTTTGTCACTAGTCCATGGAAGTAGTACTATCTTTCAATCCTCCCTCAAAAATTTTAGGGGCTCACACATGAGCAATGTATTTTTTATATAAAAACCATTATTACTTGTATCTATATTTTTTAGAAAATTTGTGTGAAATATCTCCTCAAATGTTGATTGGAGAAGATACTCTTATTAAGAAGGGTCACTTTCAAAAATATCATGTGTCATCATTTACAAAATTTATTATACATTTTTATGATAATAAAAATATTATATGAGCATCACAATCCGATCATGCTTAATTGGTACATGGATAAAAAATATATAATTTATTGAAATTTTCACAACACCAATTCACCCACTTCAATTTTTAGTATATCTCTAATTGTTCCTCTAAATTGTTATCTGGGGGTTGGTTATACTCTATTGCATTCTCTATATTAAATTTATTTTTATTTTGAATATTTGAGCTTCTTTTATATAAAATTAGCATTCTACATTTTTTTGATGATTCAATTTTCTTTTAGAAGAGTTGATTTATACCCAGCCCATGACGTGCCAAAAAAATAACCAAAATATAATGGTGAAGAATACCCTCATCTTATCTCAACAATATAAAATATAATATTTTCTATACCTCACCAATAATAAAGATATATCCTTGAGGTAATGTAATGAATGGGTAGATCAACATATTAGAAAGTATAATGAAAACATTCCTTCCTCAAGTGAATGAAAAATTTTAAGTGATTATAATGTATGTCAAAATTATTTTATAAACTATCCTAAAAAATTGTATCCTGTAATATTTGGGGATATTGATTTATCTACAACTACTCTAGATATATTAGTTAGTATATTTAAATATATCAGGCATTGAATTAACAATGAAACATACCCAATTTTTTGTTGAGTCATTTATAGTAAATAAAGGGATAATACCCAAACTGGAAAACAAGAAGATAAAATAGAGAATTTATTATAAGAATTTTTTTAAAAATGTATAAAGATCTCTAAAAGGGATGGATACTTTAAAAAAACCATGGGGTATCAATTATAATTCCAATATTTTGAATAAAATGGTTTAATCAATTCATATATAATGTATTTTTCAATAATTATAATAAATAAATAATCAATGAAAATAAATAACAGTTAAAAATAACATTGTGGTAAAAGAGTTTCTACTAAATCTCAAATCCAAATAGTCCAGGTAATATGAACCATTTATAAAAAAATAATTTAATTTTTAATGAAGAGGATGTTGAAAAATAAAATTATTTTTATTATAATATGATCATTATTGAAGGACTGAAATACACCCTCAATATTATATTTAATAAATTTAGGCATTGATTTTAAAATATGAAGAAACAATAATTGAGTGTTTTGAAAAGGAGAAGTGACATGTTATATCAAAACAGTAATTCATAGAGTATTTTAATTTATAAAGCCCTCCAATATAGGACATTAATAACATGAATTTATTAAATTATATATCTCAAGTAGTTATGAAGAAATATGTACCATACACATGATATACTAACGGTGGTTCCAAATATATTTTCATAAATAATATGGTTTGAAATAAAAGAATCTATTCATCTAATGATGATGTAAATTGAGTTGAAATCTATAATTCTAGAACCTAAAAAATTACCCAATCTAGAGTTTTTGAAAATAATTTAAATTTTTTAAACATGAAGAAGTTTTTAGGATTACATTTTTAGAAAATTAGGTCATAATGAATACATTATAAAAAATATAAAAAACATACAATTTCAATTAGTATCCATTTTATCATAATATTTTTTTAAAAAAATAAAACACGACCTCTTATTTTGGAATCTATTCATGAAATTCATATTTAACTTTTAATTTCCCTAAACTATACATAAATTTTATGAAAATAATTTAAAATGTAAGATGAGTACCAAATATAATTGAAAGGAATAAACAATCACAGAAAAAAATTAGTCCCATGAAATCATTTAAAATCATAAAATGTGTACCTTTATCAAAAAAATATATTTTAGTATAAGAAATAAATAATTTTCTCATCAAAAATACATAAAATTATTATTTTTTCAAATATATTCATTATAACCTATAGTAATCAATTGAAAACACTTTATAAGAACATAGATAGTCACATTCTTAACATATTTGAAACCCATGTTAGAAGTCATAAGAGCATAATTGAATCCATATGGGAAACCATTTAGAATATCCCTATTTCTATATAGTTTAAAAATAAATAATACCTAATATATTAGAGAGTTATTTGGGTGCACCCCTCATTTATTGAATAATGGTCTCACCCGACACTATCTGATCCACCCCACTATTTAAGCTATCATAGGCTCAATAGGAGCTATCTCCATAGCCCCATTGTATAAGTTGTAATGGTGTCACCTAGAGCTATCTAGGAGACCCAATCACATAATTCACAAATAATATATATTGAAAAAAACTAATCTCAATCAATATCTCAAAAAGAATTGGAATTTGTTTTTCAACTATTAATTAAATAAATTTCATATATCAAAATTCCATTTTCTTTTAAAACCCTGTTTATAAAATGAAAATACCCATTTCCTTTCATAACACATTTTCAATAACATCATACCCAAATAAAAGTAAAACCGGTTTTTATTGAATGAAAAACAGAATATTTAAAATGAAGTTAGAAATTTTATAATGGTCACGATAGTGTAAATTTCATTTTATCTTTGATTGTTACGAATATGACATTCCATTTGTCATTTCTCCAAACTATATATATAAAAAAATAAAAGGATTATTTTATGAAAAATTAAATTAAATAATGTGAATGTGAAATGAAATTTACTTTATTAATATTTAACATCAATATAATAAAATTTTAGAATTTATTTTCGTAACATGGGAACAATGGATAAAGAAAGGCTAATGGGAAACTTTAAGAGTTGATTTATTATAATAAAATCGCCTTATCACTATAACAATATTAAAGTCACAACCCACATGAAGGAATACAATTACACGAAACATTAAATACCATGATAATAGATAAATTCCTGATATAGAATGTCAATGTAGTAATATGTAAACAATTTAAATTAATACATTTTTATAAAATCATGATATTCCTTAATGAAGGGGGATTGTCATAATGTCCTTAACCATGAGTTAAATTAATCAATTGTGTCTTGATATACATGAATAATAAAAATATATCAATTATTTACATTCACATGAAACAATTTCAATTTTTTTATTTATTTAATTTATCATTTTAAAAATTTATGCACAATTAATTAATCTATTAATATTGTGTTAGATGTATTGACCATATTCAGTTTATGTGTCAAAAGTATCCTTGGTAGGTTGACTATAGTCAAAAATTTTCATTATTTAAACATATAGAGAACAATATTTCTAAAATAATTGTAATATTTTATTTGCAATTACACTATTAAAATAAATTATGAATGATTGTTTTAAAAAATTAACTAACATTTCGATCATGTGGATGGTAGATGGTACATATGCATCAATAACATTTCAATTTATTTGATGATCATTTTGAAAATAAGGTACGTAAATATTATCATTAATAAATGATAATTATATTATAATTACTATATTATATAATTATATATACTTTCATATATCATTATTATGATTTATTGATGAATAAAGGGAATCACATCACTTTGGGAGGTGACACTACACACTTCAATGAACGATGTTATGTATTTTTGGTAAGGGAAAGGTATTGAAGGAAATGATATATTATAATTACATAATTATAAATATATCTTGAGAATTAGAAATATTTAATTACATGAAATATATTTTTTATATTTAGTTATATTTTTTTTATTCAGTTTGTTAGTGAAAACAAATCACATAGCTTGATTAGTCGGTAGTCTGTTGTACACAGGAACGAAATTATCGCATCCCAATGTTAATGGTAGATAAAATTTGTTTCTATGATATAAGAATAAATAAATAAATATATATATGTATGTATTTTTTAAACATCATATATAAACACTATATTGATAATTATTCCCCACCATTGGAGTATGTAATGGAAAACATGAATGGCATCGGTTCCAGATGCGACAGTTTGTCGTATAAATCAATTATGATTTTATAACCAATTTTTTGGATTTGTGTGTAGTTTAAGGTATTTTCATTAATATAAAAATATATCAGTTCTTTTGGGATAATTATTATATTATTTAATCATTGTATAATAATAATTTAATGGGGAATAAAAATAAATAAAACAAAAACACTTGTTAATGAACGTTAACTATTCTTTGGTACTCCCTTTTAGATTTTACCAATTTCCATATTTGAATGAATTTCTATCCAAATTAATAAATAAAAGATTATTTTATGGAATTTTTATTTTAGAAAATAATTTGTTTTCTAAAAAAGCGGTTTGAAGGTTTTAATATAGGAGGATATGGGTGACCTTTTATGACTGTTGTGACTGGAACACACCTAATTTTTTGAAGAATGAATTAAAACTATGTTTATTTCAAGAAAATAGGAAAAAATAATGGTCCATTATTAATATAATAAGGAATGAAGAATAAATATATCCAAACAGTGGGTTTTTATAAGTTTTATGTCATTTTTTTCAATTAATTTATACTTTAACTATTATGTAAACTCCTTTCTACCATAATCATTGAAAATAATTTTAATTTTTTTCACTAATAATTATGGTAAAAATATTTTGTTAACTATATTATACATTATAAATTAATATTATTCAAAACATCTAATCCATTTTCATAAATTTAAATAACAAATATCAAAATATTTAATTTAATATTAATATTGCAGACTCCGCAAGACAATAAATATTTAAGAAGACTATTTTTTGTAAATGGTTATTCTATATTAAAAATATTGAAAATACTAATCATTATATGAAAATAAATAGACATTTATGAAATATATAATATATAAAATTCGTTTAAAAAATTCGCTATTAAGTATTATATTTATTTTTAAAAAATGTTAATAATTATATATTTTAAAATGGTTTTTAAGAAATAAAATTTATTACCAAATAGAAATATATTAAAAAGAAATATAATGTTGATTAAAAATTAATTCATTTTATTAAATATAAATAAATAATAATATAATTTAAAACCTATTAAAAACATATTAAGGATCTTAAATTAAAAAATTTAATTAACAAAAATAATATTTATCAAAATTTATAATTTTCACTACATCATATAAAAATTAATACATTCTGAAAAATAAAAAAAAATCATTCAGAGAAATTATTAATTGAATTTTTTTAATAATTTATATTCATTATAACAAATTTAAATTATAATATTTAGAAATTTATCTTTTAAATAACCAATATATTAAATGTTTATAACTTATACATTTTCATTTTTTATAAAAAAAATTAAGGCTATAAAAATATTATGAAAATATAATTCAAATGTATATATATATATATATATATATAAATTATTCATTCCATAATTATCTAGGATCATGATAATCGAGTGCAATATCTAAGGCTGATAAAAAAATTAAAGAAGCCAGTTCCCCATAATGATCTACAGAAGATGCAAAGATCTCCTGAAAACAACATGTAGAAGATATACTATGGTCAAGGTCTGTGGTTCAATGTTATTTTTGAAAAAGGATTGGGAATTATGCATAATATTGAGCGTATAAAACTGTAAATAAAAAATAAATTAACAACATACCTAGTGGTGGTAATCATTAATTGATGAAGAAACGTTCATTGTGTGTGAAAAATAGGAATATTACCAATAGTCTTCAAAATTTTAAAAATACCTATGATGTTTGATGAGGTAGTGGTTACAATATTAATTTATATTCATCAAGGTATTTATAGAATGATAATAATAAATTAAGGGTTTAAAATATATATAAAAATGAATAATTAACATTAAAGAGTAAGAAAAATAATGTTGTCAAAAATATTTCAATAAGATCTCTTGTTGGAATGGTGAGAGGACCATGGATTTCAAATATATGAAGTTGATGAAAAATGTATCAACCAAAATAACTTCAATAAATGATAAAACATAAAAGAATAAATGTTGAAAAAACTTCATATTTTTAATGTTACTAATGATATTTAATTAATATTTCCATTAAAATTTAAATAAATGGAGAAAATTAAAGAAAATATAAAGGAAAGTGAAAAAGGGAAAGAAAAAAAAGAAATATGAAGATAATTTAGTGTGCTATGTGAGTTGAATAATGGCAGGAAACAATATAATTTATTTTTATAGAATTATTCATTCAAAATAAGTTTTGTTAGAGAAGATGAATTTTTCACTAGGTGATATAAGTGACATAAAGTCTCTTGATTAGAGAAGTTCATAAAAATTGGAATTGAATAAGTGATAAAATCCACATAACCTGAATCAAAATTTATGTTCAAATGTGAAAAAATGAATATTGTATAAGGACGAGTTAATTGGTTTAGAAAATAATCACATCCTTGTTGTTCACATTAAGAAGAAAAAAACATAAACCTTATTCCCTTAAAAGTTTTTAATTATAACATTAAAAATAGTGAATATTATTTTAAGCATGATCTGAACAAGTTAACATGGGATAGTGGCCATTCATTCTATCTATAAATGGTAGGAAAAAGTAAAAATATTCCACCCTGATTTTTTCTCACATTTTAATTCAAATGTAAATTTTTTAAAAATATCATCTTTTATAAGGATGTGGATATTTCCAATGGTCTTGACAACAGCATAAGAAATATTCATTATAGAGATTTCTCTACGTAAATTTCTTAAATAATATTTATTGAATAGATTAATAATTATTATGTTCTTAATAAAATCCACCTAAATTATGATACATTAATTGAATGGTTTAGATTCTTTTATAATCCTTATATCCTAAAAATAATAATTTTTCCTGAATTTGCCCAAATAAATTATTATTAGATAGGATAACATTTCATTAACTCACATCCACAGATATTAAATTTCAAATCTTAATTTTAATGCGGATAATTACTTTAATTAATTATTTGAGAAATTTATATGCATATATGTTATCTATGTCCACTTATACTACTTCATTCCCTTGATTTAATTTAATCTTTTTATAGAGATGAGTATAAGAATTTTTTATTGATATATCTTATAAGAGTGTTATATATTAATCAGTATCCTCATCCTAGAATAAAAGTGAAAAAGTAATGATGATTACTTAATGAGTTATAATTCCACAAGGTCTCAACATTACATCTTAAAATATATCTTTTTTTCTAATCAATTTTCTTATATTTCAAACCCTTAGAATGGCTCATATAGACTTAGATTTAAATAATAAATGAATGATTTATTAAGAATAACCTCATTTCAATTTCCCTAAAACATTTCATTTCATTTCAATAAGGGGTAGAAAGTTAAATGAAAGATTATATATTTGGGAATGTAAGGGGAGATAAATAAGATAAATATTCACTTATTGGCATATTTATTCGGAATAAAAATTAATGTTATTTACAATAAAAAAAAGTTGGAGATTGAAGATACAACTTTTTTTTAATAGTTTTGTTTTTTGTCGATGGTTTTAATTGAATTTAAATCGTTTTAAATGAAGTAGAAATCCTTTATTAAAGTCAGTATTTTAATGAATTTATTATGAAGAAGCTTCTATAATGAAAAATGATAGAATAAAATTGTAATGACAATGTTAATGTCAGTTGGATGAATGAAGGAAGAAGAAAGGATGTGTTGAGGTCTTATTATCTTAAGAACTGTATAAAGCATTGATTATTTGATAATGATTAATGTATGTACACTTTTATTATCATAAAAAGAAACAAGGGAATATAAGTCATTCCTAGAGTGGATATCATGATAGTCATTACATAAATGGTGAAAGTTATTTGATGAAATTTATTTTACATATGATGATTGGCGCGTTTATACAAATATCACAATAATGACCTTGATTTCTCGAAAATAATGTTTGTTAACAATATTTTAATGTTTCCATTATGATTTTTCATAAGAATATTGTGAAACAATACAGAATGTGTTAAAAACATGATTTAACCATGATTGGGATGTATATTAGATTATGGAATGCATACTCAGGTGATAAAATGATGTCAATCCATCTAAGGTAATTAGATAATGGCTTCAATGTAGTACCATAAACAGTATGTTTATGAATTTTTCGATCTTATGAAGTGAAAAATAGTTGTACATTTATTATAGAGTACAAGGGCTGAAACCATTTAATTTCATCTAGCATAGTCTATTTGGATAGAAAAATTAAAAATTTCTAAAATACAATAATAGAATATAGGAATGAACATAAATAACATTCCAAATAATAGGGAACATAAGTGAATAGAAAAAAATCATTATAAAAATAGGGTAAATATATTTCTTTATGGTTATATTTAAGGTTACACCATACATATAATGATCAGAAGAACTATATCATAAATTTAAAATAGATGTATTCTTCAATGAAAAAATATCAAAATTCATTAATATTGTTATTATAGATAAAGTATATTATAAGAGTATTTTTTAAAGAAGGGAGTTCAATCACCTTTAGTATAAATGGGAGATGTAGGATTGTCTTTGACATTGTCATGTCATCATGATATTAAAATTGAGATGAAATTCATTAAAACTAATGTTAATAAAAATTTTCAAATACTAATTGCTCTTGAACAAAGATGTAAATGAATTATATAAAATCATGTTCAATGATCAAGGAGAGAATTGAAGACATTGTAGGTAATTAATGAATAAATTATTAATGTGTAATTTTATTTAAATATGATATATAGAAATTTTTTTATGAAATTATTGATCCATCAGATAGACTCTATTAGAAAAAATACTCATGCTGATCAGATGGATATTTTCCTATCATAGTCACTAAGGAAATATTTATGACTATAAATTGAAGATATATATGACTGGTCATAATAGTGTTTATGTTTAATTAGACATAAAATTATTAAGTAAGAAATCAGAAATATGATCCAAACATAAATAGAAAAATACATTTCAGTATATGAATCCATCAGATGAGTGATATTCATCAGAATGGATTTTTCAACCAATGGAATTAGGTATATGGAAATGAATTAAGATTAAGGGATGTTTTTATTTTAATTGATAATGTATTGGTTCCATAGAAAAACGGTCTCATATTATGTTCATCATATAGAGGTGGCTCTGAAAATGAATCTAATATATGATTTATAGATAATTTACTCAATTAAAAGATGAGTATTATGAAAACCTTATGATATGTTCCTATAATGTTATAAAGGGAAAATATATGATGTTTACAAAATGGAATATTGGTTATAATGATTTACCAGATGAATTTTTTAATGTGATTAGTAATTTTTCATAAATTCGTTATATATGGCGAGGTTCAGTTGTATGATAAATATTTCAATGAATATAATGTAATGGTCATGATTCAAAATGATTTTATTTAGGGGTTGAAAAAGAATATATAATATAATATAATTTTTTTCAAGGATGATTGGTCAACTATTATACATTAAGAAATTTGATGGTCATCATACATTTAAAAAATTTAGTGGGGTTTTTAATGTTTAAGAGAGATATTTGAATTTGAAGTATTTGACTCACCATGTATTGTATGAGGAACCATACATATATAAATGGGTGTTGTTTTGTAATAGCTAGTATAGCTTTTTGATTGTTTGGTGAATCCCAAAAAACCTTATGTGTGTGATGAAATATTTAGTTGTGAATTATTGAACATCCATAAGAATTTGGCTGACATGAAGAGTTATAAAAATTATGATTTTGATAATCATTCATGAAAAGTGGTACTAGAAGTTTATGGTAAATGAATAGAGTTAAATAATTGTATTGATAAAAAAAAGAAATAGATGAAAGAAGTTTAGATATTGTTGGTTGTACAAATACTAGGGTGATAAGAATATATTAGATGAATGAAAGTCACTAGATTAGTTTTAACCACATGGTCAATAAAAATAAGTATGGATATTATGGATGCTAGAGAGAGTTTTCTAATAAATTGTAGATCATATTAAATCGAGAAATAATAATGGATAATATAAACAATCACTTGGTGAATCACAACTGGATGATCATTATCTGAAGAGTGTGATCATACTGAATGGATCAGACATACGATCAAACAGATAATTTTTTGATGTTGGGAGAAGAAGAAGGAGTATTTATTTCCCATAGCATTGTACGTAAAAAGTTCAGAATAAGGAGGAATTCAAACACAACATTGTGGAACCCAATACATGTTTAATCTGGTGTAAAAATTTCACGGATTTACAAAATAAGGTGAATAAGTTAGTGATATTAAGTATTGGTATCATAATGAACCATTGTGGATATAATATATTGGCGAGCTCATCTACAGTCTAATGAAGAAGGATTTTTTTCTTTCCCTCTAAAATTATAAGGACTCACCGTTGGGATATGTATTTTTTTGCTAAGCCAATTTTACAAGTATCTATTTGTATAAAAAATAATAATTAATTTAATAGGTTTTAAGATAAAAAAATATTAATTTAATATAAAGATCCAAATATTGATTCATCCACCTCTAATTATTGTGTATGTCTTGAAGAGTTACACAAAACTATTATTAATCTTTATTCTTTATTAAATAAGTATTTCATGATAAAAAGATAACACAATATTTTCATATTTCACATAAATAATTCATTAGCATTTTCAATTGTTTAAATCATTATAGAAAATAATTCAGGCATATCTAATATCAACAATGGTATAATATATCATAATACATAATCCCATTACAAAAACATTGACATAATCATAAAAATGTAAGAAATAATAGTAATGTTATTATAAAAATATTATTCAACCCGTTTCACTCAATTTATTTTTGACTATTATATTATCATATTTAGTTTAATATATACTCTAAACCAATGGAATTTTTTTATAACAACAATGTTTCCAATAAATAAGTATGAAGGTTTATTGAATACCCTTGCACAACTTGAGTTTCACCACTCATTGCCTATGTATGAGAAGGATCATATGATGAAATCATTGAAACACTCAAGGGAACCCCCTCCATTTTATATTATATACTCTCTCCATTATTCACATGACCTAGTAATTAGATAAACTAATCAATAACAATTGATATACACTCCAGATGAGGGAATAATATAAGATAATGATGAACAGTAAAAGGTAATCACAATTGATCTCATGGAGAAAAATCAGTTATAGATTATGTTCTAAAATCTATAATAGGTTTCACACAAATATAAAATTTAGTATTTATGATCTCCTATGATTTGAGAGAGGATGAGGAAAATAGAATGAATTTTAGACATGCGATTAATATATTACAGAAACACTAAAACATTTTCTCACTGGGTGATGGGGTACAGTCATACCATAATGGGTATGATTAAACTGAATCTCGGAATGATACTAGATTTAATTCCCCTTAACATCCTATATATGGTGCATCTAAAGACATAGTAACTTAATTAATTATTTATGTTCAAGAAATATCTAGAGTGGACATACTATAATACTCATATAATCTATTATCATAGATTGTTCCTTAAGTTTCTCCCCATTAATCTAATGATTCGAATGCAATACCATGGAATAATTATTGAAAATCTGGTGCAATCAAAATGGGGAAAAATAACCAAATAAACCAACCACCATGGTCCCCATGGAGTGATGGTAAAGAATGTACCAAAATACTTCTCATGTTTTATTAGAGAAAATATCACATATGACTAATGTCAAAGACCAAACATTATGTACAATTTTTCGAATGTAAAATTGAAGCTCCTCAAGACTGCTATGTCATGGCCTAAATCACCAGAATGACCCCAAACATGTAGGATATTAAACAAGAACCCATTAATAATCATCATTCTAAAATAAGCCAAAAACATTACTCAACTAGACTACTAGCATTGAATATCAAAAAAAATAACTCTCATTAAACAAAACAGATGCCACAATTCTGAAAAAAAAAACATCATCGCCCAACCCTTCATGACGAAACACAAATAAAAATTGAAAAATTATACTATATAAAAAAAGTGTAATGGAATAGTACATAGGTTCATACTTATACACTTATTCCAAAGTAATATTTCATATATAATACCATTTTATTTATTTCTCCCTTTACATGACACCTTCAACCCAAAGAAAATATAAAAAATATATTAAATTATTCGTAATAACATTAGTTACCTATCAAATTATTTTAATACTATAGAATCAAAAATAAATCTAAAAAAATAAAACTATAATAAACCAAAAAATAACAAGGATATACCTCTAAAACATGGTTATAAAAACATATAAAATATAAATACAACTCATAGATTGATATCCACATCGAAAACTACACTATAAGAATCATTTCAACATTAGTATGATCCCAGGAGAAGAAAAAAGTAAAAAAAATAACTTAGAGAGAACCAACAGAATATTTTTAGAACTATTAAAAAAATTAGCATAGAAAACAAGAACCAACCCATTAAATGTTTCAACTTCTCATTTCAATGGGTTATTACGCACAATGTGACACATCTACTTTACATTTCTCAATCTTGAGAAATGAATTATTTTGAAAAACCAAACCTAATTTAATATGAGAATCACTAAATAATCCCATCTTAAATTTTTGAAACCAAACTCATTAAACCATATTTGTCTCTAAAACGAAATCCATAAACCAAACACTTCACCTGAACAATATAATAACACAACCCATGGGGTAGAAATTCTATCAATGTCAAAATACATTATAATGAAAACATATAGACTTACCCATCATAGGTTCCACCTACTAATTAATCGTAATGATTTATATTGATCACAACACTATTCCAAAAAAATATTAGGAAACACTTTTCATTACCATTTGTTGGTCGTTTAAACCTGAAATAATGACCTTCGATAGTTATCTAAACCCATCTTTATTAGGGATTTTTCAAGACGCATTTAAAAGACTATTTTGAATCAGTTTATGATTATATTTTTTAAAACAAATATTTTTTTATATTCTGTTAAATAAATACAATGTTTAATAGCATATACATCACTCAGAACTAACATCTACTAAAACTATGAAATAAATTATAAGTATTACCATTTAAATATGAATGGTAAATCATAATTATTGGACTGGTGTGTATAAAGATGAGTTACCTCATTAAAAAAATTATGAATGGATGTTTTATTAATAAATTTTTTTACTAATTCCTAGTAAATATGAACTCTAATTTAAACTAAGATAATATTTGAGTAAAAAAAGGCATTTAAATAAACTTCTTTATTTGAATAATATATTTATCAAAATAAATTATTTTAATTTCTATAAACGAAATCATTTAAGAAAATGTATAAATAATATTTTTAGTACAAAAATTATTTATATATATTCATGGTTAGGAAGTAATGATTATTCACAATTACATTTTTTTAATGAAAATTATAGTTTCTTCAAAATAGATTTTATGGATTTTTTTACCTAGATATTAGGACAAATTCCATCCAATTTTAGAAATTTTATTTGAAAAAATGTATATAATTTTGGAAATCATTATGTAAAATTAATCATATGAAATATTTTTGATATTTTTCAAGAATAATAAATTTTTATATTAATATTAAGAAAAATTAATTACAGGTATTTCCACATTTATAATATTATATTGAAATAAAAATAAAATATAATTTTATGGAAAACATTTCATGAATAAATATATATTCAATAAGTAGTAATAATTCATATTAATATATTATTTTGACTATATAAATCTATCTTTAACATTTTATAAATATTACTAATGTTTTCATTCCAATTTAATCTGTATTTATTTTTTTTATTTTAATATAGTATTCAAATAGTAATTTTTTCTATCAAGGATTATTTAAAAAGTAAAATAAGTATATATTAATTTAAATTAATTCAACTAATTACATGGTAGTCATGACTCTAATTATTTTTGTTATAAAATTTATTTTCCCATTAAAAGGGTATTTTTTAAAAAATATTTTTATTTTAGTATGCATACTAATAATAAACTCAGTATTTACCCCTTCTAAAAATATAATATGGAAATATGGTTTGACACTTTAAATATAGATGTTCAAATTAGATAACAACATTAATATGATAAATCGAATTTTTAAAACTATCCTTGGTAAATCATTTTCACCTTGGTAATGGATAAAAGAGATAATGAGGTGTTTAAAATTATGAGATTAAGGTCAAAATATGACAAAAGGATGTATATAATTAATTTTTGGACTTTATTTCATATCATACTCAACATATATTCTAAATATTTCGTTTTTTCCAATTTTTTTCTAAATATGAATATTATATTTTAATTTTTTATTTATTTACATGTGTTACACCACCATCACTTATAAAAGGGAACCTCATCAAAATTATTCACACATTTTGAGACACTTGGCATAAAAAATATTTTCATAAATAAATTCCCAACATCAATTCACATGTCATATAGTTCAAGTTATTACCAAAAGAGTAGTCCTAGAATACATAATGTGATATCCAATAAAAGATATATTACTTTGATTCATAAGTCCTAATTGAACAAAATCACAGTTATTTATTTTTATATCTCTATAATGATTCTTAAAACCATTCATTGAATTAGTATTTTTTAAGAAACATTATTATGTGTAAAAAGATAAATTTTATATATTGTTTTCATCTAATGGGAAATGAAGTCATCCTCTACTCATATTTGTGGACAACCACATCCAAAAAGTGATGTGTTTTGTTTCACGTCATCACCTAACCAGGATGGTTATTCATAAGGAATTGTGAAATTATAATAAGTTTATGATATTATTATTATTATTTATTATAATATATTACACACATTCTAATCATTTACATCCAGTATAAAATTATAATGTCTCTTCTGAGTACATTTTTAATACTACATCAACAAAGTGATGTTAATCATTTTTCCTTAACAAATTAGAAAAATTTTCAACTGTTGGAAAAAATAAATAGATAAGAAATATCAAATATAATTATTTTTATTTGAAATTATAATATTATATTAAATTTATTCTACATAGTAGAAAATTGGAATATTCTCTAATGTATTCAGGTGGACTACACCACCATGATATTATGCATTTAATTTCTTAAATCAAACATCTATGATTATTCATTAGAAAATATTTAAAAATAATAATTTTTTTCATGATTGGTGACATCTATTTTAAGGTATCATGAACCTATTGACTAATTTAAACTTTTTAATGAAATTTTAGAATTATAAAATAAACATGATAAAAAATGTATTAACATAACAATTTGGTAACAAAATAAATCATTCGAAAAAAGAATTAAATTAAATTATAAAAATAAAAAGAAAACTAAATTGGCTATTAATCAAGAAGATATTTAATATTATTTTACTACTTTGGAGTTTAGACATGTGAGCGAAACATTTCGGGACCTATGATAACCGAAATTGTTGAAGAAATATATTCTCATGTTCTATTTCAAAAACTTATTATTCAATTTTGATGTTTTTATAATATTTGAAAAATGTTATTATTTATGAGTATAAGTTTTTTAAATCCCAATTGAGGTAATTTTTTTCATTTATTAATTTTTTTAAAATTGGAATATTTTTATTAATTTTAAAACGAGTCATATATTGAATTTATTTATAAAAGTATGTAAGGAATAATTATTTTAATAAATACCATGTAAATGGATTGTATCACAATCCTGACCATTAATTATTTTTAATATTCAAATAAATGATTAAATGGTTTTCTAATGAACAAATTTATCACAATATGATGGAAACATTTTAGTTATAAAATAATTTATAATGATAAAATAATTCTAATTTTTTGAGAAAATTGAATGTGTTATCCTTTATAGGATTTAATTCCAATTCTTATGAGTTTTATGGATAATGTGAAATATAATTTTTTTATGTATGAAATGGTTCTTTTCAATTGTATATTAATTATGAGTGGCGTCGATATTTATTTGATGGTGGTTGAGCCCGATACACCTCTTCAATTAAAATGGGAAATGTAATGGAGTTTACCAGTGATAGGTTACTCCAAATAGATGTTGTTATTATCCAGTTTGATTATTCTATAGAAATTTTTATTATACAGATGAATGAATGTATAATTTCCCAAGGCCTAAACATGATATTCATTCAAAAAATTTAAATTGATGTATATTTATGTCATAAGTTATATAAATATTTTTATGTTCTAAGTGAATATTAATAAATCTTTAAAAATTTGTAAGTATTGATTTTAAGGGATGGTATTCATGAATTTTCAATTTTTTTAAGAAAAAATTATAATTATGATATTTCGTTTATGATTTAATATGAAATTTTTTATAAAATCTACTTTGGCATAGAGTTTACATAATGGAGAAGTAACTGAATTTTTTAGGTGAAATGTTTATTATGAATAAGAAATATTTCTTATGGTTTTTTTCATGTTTTCTTATAGACCAATGGGATTATTTAATTTTATATCACTTAATGAGTTTTTTAATTATACCATTTTTTGAAATATTATTAATATTGATATTGTATGGGTAAGAATGTCATTAATTTTATATCTCTAGTTATGAGAATTACCTTGAATAAAGAATGTTTGAGTTTATAAAGAGCATGTATTTTTTGAAAAATGGACACTTTTCTGAAATTTAGACCTTTTAATGTAATGTATTTCTTAATTCTACAAAATTATTATCCTAAAAATGGAATCTTTATATATGTGGTGAAATATTAATAATAAATCATGTAATTTTATGGATGGTTCTGGTATGTTTATTATGTCTGGTATCAAGGTAAGGGTTTGGATAACATTAAAGGTTAGGATATTGTTCATGTATTTCAAAAACATTAAAGGATTAATATATTGGTTTGGGATCATATGATAGATGACATTCAAAACCTTAACTGTTAATATGTTATTATGAAATATGGTTATATTTGGATTATGTTAATAATTATAATAGAACCAAACCTATATTACCCTTTGTTAAACAAACGGTGAATGAAAAATTACCAAGTCTGAGGTAATGTTTTATAAGATTAACATATTCTACTGATATAAAAATAAAATATATTTATTTTTTCATGATGGTTTCCTTATAAAATCATTTAATGTTGAATTGTAAATTTATTTAATCATGTTAACATTTATTCATCGTGATGAATGGGATGGAGTCAAATAAAAACCTTCTTTGTCTTTTGGAATATGCACATAAAATAAAAAAATATAAATTTGTACCCATCAGAAATAAAAATATTTCCAATATTATAATTATCTAAAAAAACATTATAATTCATCACAACAGTATTATATACTTCAATATCTGGATGGATGTTGGGATAAATTTCACCATGTTTTGAAAAAACATTCTCATAGAAAAAATTATTAGAAAATGTTTTAGGGGATAATATCATGTTTTTACAATTCATTACCTAATAAAATGAATTTTTAGCCTATAATAATCTACGAATGAGGGAAATATCTAACAAAATTATATCATTATTCTTTTATCTGATATTTTTAATATTTATAAACACCATAAATTATTTGAATGATGGTAGCATAACTATATCCTAAACTATTATGGTAAACAATTTTAAGATGATATCTTGATAATATATATTATAAAATGTGTTTTATTAAATATTTAAATTTCTATAGATACTTTTTTATATTTTACAATATTTTAATTTCATGGTTTTTAATGAATCAATTAATGATTGTAAAACTTATGTATAATATGTAATTTATTGTGGTGCTTATTTCAAGAATAATTCTCTAATATTTTGGCCACATAACATTAATGTTATGGATTTCTTATTATGTTAATAACTTCTCTAATGTTGAGGTAAATATATTTAATTGGTATAAAATATTTATTAAAATTTGGGAATATAATTTTTTTATATACAAATTCATGGTATTGAAAATACATTTGGTGAATATATTATTAGTGATATTTTAAAAAAATGATCACTATTTTTTTAACATTAAATGAATATAGTAAAAAATATATAATTTCTATTGCCTGATTTTCTTTGATGTATAATCATAGACTAAAATTGTGGAATCATATATGATTTAATTATAGATTTATGGTCATTCATGATATGTAGGGAATGCTTATTATATTTTTAGAGATTATATGATTATGGTATATATATTTTAATGTGAAGTTATGATAGATTTATGTTGTTGGAGATAAATGTTATGATGTTATCAAAAAATTATATGATAAAGTATTTCAAATTTTTGGGTTTTAATTTTTCTCTATTTTGAAGAGTTTTAATTTACATATTTATTGTTGGATTTAAGATGAAATTTGGATTGTGTTTTTGATTATTTGGAGAATAATTTTGTATTTATTCATATGATGTTTAATTAAAGTTGTATAATATCTCAACATTTTTATAATACTTTTTTTCATTAATGGATATGATAAGGATAAATGACAATATATTAATCAATAGATCTTTATATCCAATAAAACGTGGTTTTAGTTCTTTAGGCATGGAAAAATCATTAAGGTCATCATAAGTTAAATATTGTGACAACTACTTCATGCACAATTGAAGTATGAGATTTTAAAATATAATAAATTATATTTATTATTATTCACTATCTCACTGGTAAAATAATTCCCCAACTCAAGAAGGAAAAAGATAAAAAAAATTCAATCTTATATTGTAATAATTTCTCAATTATCATGGTCTTCTACTGGAAGCTTAATCATTTTAATAAGTTTTATAATGATACATACATGGTTCATGAACTATTTATAAAATTATATGATTCCTAATCTGATCAAAGACATTGAATACTAAGTAAAAATAAATTTTTATTAATGTTGTTTCCTTAAAACCATT
The DNA here is from genome assembly GCA_963277665.1 of Viscum album. Taxonomy (NCBI): domain Eukaryota; kingdom Viridiplantae; phylum Streptophyta; class Magnoliopsida; order Santalales; family Viscaceae; genus Viscum; species Viscum album. The sequence goes on along the minus strand of OY728135.1, from coordinate 790,460,892 downwards.
AAAAAAATAGAAAATGGATTTTTGAAAACTTAATTATAGAAGTTTTTACACCAAATTCATTATAGTTTTCTCTATTTTATGGTAGTATTATCAACGATCATTTTAAATCAATGGTTTTGATATCATCTTCCACTACATGAAATAGATCTTGAATTGTTTTTACTAATTTTTTTAATTAAGATAAAATATTGATGATTCCTTATGTGTATTATAATGTAACATCTTGAAATTTTAGATATTATTCATTTAAGTTAATATAATTTTGGATAACATTTACATTGCCCAATATTGTTATTTAATGGAATATTGAATTATAATAGAAATATTATTATCTAAATAATACCTATATAACCTAGATAGGGGAAATTTTTGTTATAACTTGATTTAAACATATTTTGATATATATGTATATAATTTATAATTGATATAAATGAAATTACTAAATCCTTGTAAATAATAAGTAAAATATTAATTATTCTCAAATAATATTATATGATATATTTTTCAAAAAACATATTTTTCTGTATAATATATTTTTCATTTGAAATTATATATATTATAACAGGTGAATTATATTATTGAAATATTTGGATTGTATTTTTAACATAAAAAATATCATTTATCTTATTATGTTCACTAGTAAATGATTTAGAATAAATCTATTTTATAATATAAAAATACATATTTAAAAATTATTTATACTTCATTTTGTGTGTTTAAAATAAGAATAATTTTTACCAATATTATTTTTTTTAGAAAATGTATATAATTTTTGAAAATAAAATTTAAAAACAAGCATATGATAAAACATTGTGATTATTCATGAATAATTGATTTCTTAGTCTAAATTGAACAATTTTTTTTGGTACTGTAACTTTTATGAAATTAAGATGATATATGAATGAATTGAAATTTTATGTGGAAATATTCAGGAATACATTTATTTTCTTAATGTAATATAATCATTTTTCAAATATAATTTTGACCATACTTATATATGATTAACAATTTTTTATTTAATTAATTTTTTTATTCAAACCAAACAATTTATACTCATTTTTTAAATAAATATTTTGAACGGATTTGTTCTATTTTTGAATGGTTTAAATGTAAAAAAATTATAATTTTGTTTAAATTAATTCAATTATTTATTTAATAATAATTATTATAATTGATTTTGGAGTAAAATATTTTTTATGTAGAAAATGACCATTTTTCTAGAATTCATTTTCCATTGAGGTTGGCATACTTATATTAAAATTAAATTTAACCTCATCAATATATTTTATATAATAAAATGGATTTCAATTTTTGAATGATTAATTTAATATTATAAAATATGATCAATATCATTTTGGGTCATTATTAATAGAATCATTGCTAAAATATTATCGCCAAGTTCAATGATAAAAGAGTTAACTAGGGGGATTAGACTATGATATAGGATTTAACATTTTTAAAAAACCTGTTTAAATTATATTAGATTAAATTATTCAGACTCATACTAATTATATACTCAGAATATTATAATTTGGGATTATATTATATTCAAAAATAAATATTTTATATTTAAAATATTTGTGTAATTATAAGTTTTTTACCTTAATCTCTTATAAATGAAATTATCATATACATATGTATTCAAAATAAAATGACAATATTATTGGATATGATCTAGAAAAATGACATTCATAAACCCCTCTTCATGTCATCAGTTCCCTAGTATTATCAAAATTATAATCCTAGAAGGATTAATGTGTTTCTCAAAGGGATATATCCAAGGAGGATATATAATTCCAAACTAACCTATTTCAAGTATCATTCTACATATAAATCTTTAAAATCAATTATAACAACCATAAAATTATGAAATATGTTTCTTTAATATATATATATTATATGAATGTATATTCACACTTATATATATCATTCATCCCATAATAAATGAAAACATCGCTTGTGGGTACATGTGGACTTCCATAATGACAATAGACATGTATCATTCTCATCCTGACCTCACATGAATAGTTATAAATTTACAATTAATGAATATATATTATTTTCTAATATTATTTCTGTATTTTAATGAGAATATATTACTAACCTCTTACCCATTCCATCAGATGGAAAATTATAATGTCACTCATGCGTATTTGGGGAATACAATCTCAAGGATATTTCCTATTTTAATTTTCATATAAAACATCAATGAATGGTTATAAAGTCCGTTTAATATATAAAAATTATAAATTTTATTGAATATTATGATATATATAGATATTATCAATATTCACTTTGACTATATTTATAGTGACCCTCGCTTTTAAAAGATTATTATTACATTACCTATTCAGAATACTAAAACATGCCCAAAGACAGTAGTTGGTATAATGTGTTTGGAATCATGGAAATATATAAACTGATACATATTTGAGCTAAATTATCTCTCAATTGGTTCTTCTTGAATAGAATAATTATTAGAGACATAAATAATAACACATAGCATCACAACCTGGGGAAGGAAACATAATAAGGGGATATTTCAAATTCTCATTAAGGGTAAATAGGGGAGACATATAAGAAAAAACATGATCATAAGTGCATGATAATTTGATCATGAAAATATAATATCATACTACACTTATCAAATATAATATACATTATTTATGTCCAAAATTATTGACGTATGTAAGACATGAATAAAAAAGAAGTGATGAACATAATCCAAGAAGGAATAAAATGTAACTAATTCCTTGAATTGTTGAAAAAACATAAGAATATAATGAATTATATAGTGTCCAATTAATTTATTCCAAGATAATATTATTATTATTAATATACTCCCAATACCATCAGAGTAGTCATGGTTCACTCTCATGGCCATCATCGTAGTATGTTTTCACTCCTCATATCATCTTATTAGTCATGGTTCACTACCATGGACATCCTAGTAGTCAAGGATCACTTCCAAGACCATATTAGTATATCTCATGAGATATAAAACATTACTCACTACATTGGATTAATATTTAGGTCTCACCCGTAATATAAATAAATCATACCTACATGTTCCAAAATATCATAAATAATAATATATTATCCAATGAAATTAAATGAGTATAACAAATATGTAGGCATATCATAGCTGATGTGAAGATATAGGGTTTATAATTATTTTATCTTAATCACAACTCTTGAAAATAAGAAGGTTTCAAATTCATAAGACCTGTGAAAGAGATATGAGATTCATAAGAATCATTCCATCAAAAAAATACATTAAATGAAATAATATGAATAGAAAATTAAATAATTTCCCCATAAATTTATTAGTAACCCCAATGGATGTAATCCAAAATGAGAAATAATTTTGACTGTTCTTTTAATAACATTTCATGAAGAAAATATCCTTTTTTATTTTAAAAATGTTGTTTATAAAATAAAACCATTTAAAAACCATTTTCTTTGAAAATATCTTAGAAAACTTATAAAATAATCTTTTAATAAATAAATCATTTTTGAATTCCTTTATCCTCAAGAATTGTCTTTATTAATCATTTTATATTATTTTGAAAACATTTTCTTAAACATGGTTTTTGAATATCATAGATTTCTAACCAGAGAGAGGATCAGATTTCTCAAAATAACCTTATATTAAATACCAAATATTGAGAAAATGTTACAAATAATATAGGATATCATGAAGAAACTTTGTTTTATTAATATAATGAATATTCATTAGATATTTATCTTTTAATTTCATCATGTAATCATAAACATATACAATATCGAAATACGATGGCAATGTCTCAATAAACTCTTATAATAGTATAACATATGGATCATACTCTTCAGGTAATAAAATTAATTTACATGAATATTATAATATCTTTAAAATAAATATATTCATTATATAACATGTAAAATAAAAGTATATACACCTCAAAAAAAAATATTGTAGGTGCATAAACCCATAAATCTTATTGAATGAAAAATTGAGATAAAACTGTTTTACTAAATTGATAAATATTGAATGTTAAACCCCATGAAAGAATGATCCTAAAATGGTAATTAAAAAAACATAAATTTTTGTATGAGATAAATATAATAAAATAAAGGTAAGTACATACACCATACACAAGGGATGATTGGTGATCATGTCATGTATCTCATAGAAATTAAAAGTGAGATGAAATCCCTATATATTTTGTCTAGACTCTCTCCATAATCGTACATGAATCCAGCTAATAAAAATACGCTTATTATAAATATTATACATTATTATATTTCTATATCTATTCCAATATATTCTTTTATTATGTCCTTATATTACCCACTGGTTAACACTCTTATGTTAAAGAATCATTTCGGGTAATATTTGCTTTTTTCTTCGCACGTGTCTTAATTTTTTATATCGTTAGTCCTTATATTTATATCATGAATCATGAATGTACAGAATGATATTAATACAATATATATATATAGTATATTTATATTTTAACAATGTATAGGATAAAGATGTTTGAAATTGAATTCATCATTCATTGAGATGGAAATTCGTTTGTACGCATGAATGTTGTTTCCGTCTCTATTATCATATTGAAATAATGTAAGTAAATGACATATATATTTTTGTATATATATATATGTAATGATAATAATTATAGTAGAATTAATATATCATATTGTTTCACTATACCCATCCATAATACATTATATGTGGTGTGCGAATGAATCACATCACTTTAAGGGGGCACTTGTCTGCACTTCTACAAAAGAGATTATCGTATTAACACCGATTGGAATATAGATATATTGGTGTTGTAAAAGTAATAAATAAGCTTAAATACAAAATAACAAATATATAAAAAAAATATAAATATATTTTTCATCATAATATCCACCATTATTAGTGGTAAATGAAACATTATCAATCATCAATTCATGAGGCAGTAATTTTATATACACAGAAACAATATGCTCGATATCCTTAAGATGGAGGTGTATGCATTTATAAATCAAACCCTTAATATAAAAAAATACTATAAATTTTTTTATTCTTGTTTTTACATACAAGAATGTAATAATGAGATTGGAAGTGGAGGAGAATGAAAATAAACGAAAGCATCTTGAGAGATGATGTTACCTTTAAATTGGGTAACTCAATTTCATTTGTGAAAAAAAGATTTATTAAGATTCTTTACTTCTAAAGGTAGGATTCAAGGTAGAATGTTGGAGTTTTTAGACTAATTTAGAAGATATTGGAAAATTATAAAATGGTTGATATTTTTGAGTAATGTGTATAGGTGGTGGACTTTAATATGAATGGAAAATGACTCACATAAAATTTTTAGAAATGAGTTAGGTGTGCACATTTACATGCCTAATGAATGTAATACCAATCCAACTAGACTCATGATTGGAAGGATTATGGATAAAATATGGAAATTAAATGGGTTATGGACATGATTATAAGTTAGTTTGGGTCTTATATTTAAGGTTTAGTACATTATTAATATAATTTTTCTATTAACCATGTTAGTTAATTATAATAAACTTCAATACAATTTTTTGTTGAAAAAAACAATGTCAACCTCATAAGACGTTATAAATTAGGAAAATTCTAGATATGATATCCCTTTTCCAAATTATAATCATGGATGTGGTATATATTTATTTCTAATTAATCCCACTGTTGGGATGACAATGTGGTTTTTTATAGTAATGATGATCAAATGCATGTTAAGTCTTTATGCCCAATTTAATTTTAAAAATTATTCCACTGACAAAAATTCGATTTCGTGACAAAAATATTATGTAATTCACCTTTAAAATGAAATTAAAATTTATTTTATCTTTATAAATAAATTAAATTTAAAATCATTTTTGAATTAAAATCCGGTATTTTTCACTATTCATCAAAAAATGATATTTTCAGAAAAATCCCAAAAAATCACCTTTAAAAAATTCTGACATTATAAATTAAAAAAGATATTAATTTTATCAAATTAAATTTCTAAGTGTGTCTTGAATTAGTTTAATTAGAAGGAAATTAAAAACATATATCTAGACATATATGGACTTTATTGAAAACCATATCTTTTATTATCTATATATTTCATTTATATAAAATAATTATGAACAATATTTGATAAGTACATAATACTATTCATATAACTAAGTTTAATTTCTATGTTATTATTATCATTTTTATTTAATAAAATAATATTTCATAGAAACTTAGTGTTGCATGTATTTTACACCAACTGAATGTTGGATGTATCGTATTCCAACTTTGTGTTGTGTGTATCTTTTGAAAATCTTGTGTTTTTTGTATCGTATGACTTTTTTGTTCTGTTTGAATGAAATATTTAACTCAGTTTATTAAAATATTAAAATTTTAATTTATTAAAAAAATGTTCAAAAAAACATGAGCTGTTATATAATATCCCATTATAATGAATATATCCCTTCAAATTTGTAACTCGTGTAAAAACATTAGGATTATTCTACTACATTATATCCTCAGCATTTTACATATCATCCTCTAACTAGGGATTTCACCACAAAATGTTGACCTGGTGAGTGGTCTTATTTCATAGAACTTTCTCTGATCGGTCCAATATTTTAACAAATTGCTCCTCATTAGAAATATCATGCTCCAGCAGTATAACCTATATGTATAGTATATGTGAAGGGCCGGTAATGTACATCCTCCAGAGCAATACATGGAACACATCATGTACATGAGAGATATTTGGATTAAAATCTCCACGATGGTTTACCATCGAGATATGATCAAGAATATCAAAGGGACCAATATACCTAGGGCATAGTTTCTCTTTCTTCTTGAATCCCATAAATTTATTCCATGTTGTGATTTGTAGAAAAACCTTTCCCCAAACACCAAATTTAATATCACACTGATGATTAAAATCATAACTTATCTATCAGCTTTGAGATTCCTAGATTTTCCATTGAACAGTTATAACATTGTTGACCATTTTTTCAGTGATCACAAGTCCAAATAGTTATCCTTCTACAACCTCATCCCAAATCATTGGGCCTCTGCATTTCACCCCATAGAGGGATTCATAATGTTTTATCTGAATGCTAGAGTGAAATCTATTAATGTAATAAAAATAAACTATAGGATGATGTTGATCCCAAATAACATTGAATTTTAGAGAATTGGATATCAACCTATCCTTTTTGGTTTAAATTTTTCTTTTAGACTGTAATTCTACCTGAGGATGATAAAAAGCATTGAAATGCAATTCTATATAGAGTGAGTTCTGAAGACATTTCCAGAACATTGAGATAAACCTCGAATCCCAATATGAAACAATTGAATATAGTACTCCATGAAAAATTACCAATTCCTTATTGTATATTCTAGAAAGATGATATTCAGACAATTCATATCTGGTAACAATGAATTGTGCTGACTTTTTAAGGTGATCAACACACACCCATCTATTAGAGGGAAATATTCTATGATAGCAATGTAGTCCAATGAATAAATCCATAGGGATGTTATTCAATTACCATTTTGGTATGGGTAATGGATGTAACATTAATTTATACATTTTTTATCTAGAAATAACTTTTTTTCATTCCAAACATTGAGATTCAAACTCTACAATATCTCTCCCATGACATACTACCAGAACCATTCTTTTATGTCTCCCGTCATATTTGTACTTCAAGGATGAATATAGAATAGAGAACTCAGTGATTACCTTAAAAAATCTTTCAAATTTAGTATATAGGGAACACAGACAAGGTTCCAGGACTTTATCAGTCCATCCTGTTCAAAGTTAAACTCAGGAACATGTCAAATCTTCTTTTTTATCCCATCATCTTTCTTTTCTACCTTCTTAATCATCAATTTTATAAGGGGTTGAAAAATGTTTTGAGAGTGATAAATTTTTTCACATACCTTCAAAATTTCTAGATCATTCCTTTTCAGATATAGAAATGTTGTATATTTTGTGATCCTCTTTATTAATAAGATAGGATTATATTTTATAATCAAATAAATAACCACTATATTTTATTTTCAAGTGGAAATGTATCAAGAACTCTAAATCATTTATCTACTCTAACCTTATTATCTAGAAAATGTTCAACTAATTATGTGTGAATATATAAGTCATAAAATTATGATCATTATATATATATATATATCACCCTTTTAACCATAATGAAAATGCATCCATATCATTAACGAAAAAATTACCGCTGCTAACTCCAAATCCTGAGATGGGTAATTTTTCTCATGAATCATCAACTGTCATGTGGTATAGGATATAACCATTAAATTTTTCATAATAACATATTCCAATGCCTTCTAGGATGGATCACTATAAAATACAAACACTTCAACAATACATGGTATTGTAATAACATGTGCACTGGCCAACCTTATTTTAGTTCCTTGATGTTTTCCTCACATTTATCTTTCTAAAGGTTTATAAAACCCTTTCGGGTTAACATTCCTTGAATATTTGATATTCGTGAGAAATTCCCCAAATTATTTTGATAATATACTGTTAAAACATGATATATGTATATATATATCCTAGTCACTGTGGTTGGTCAGGGCAATATTTCTATAGCCTTCATCGTTGATGGATCAACTGCTATAACATCTATTGAGATTTTATGTCCCAAAAATGAATCATTTTGAATCAAAAATTCACACTTTTTAAAATTGTAATATAATTTTTCCTTCAATAGGGTCTTCAGTAAAATTATAAATTTATCTTCATGCACTTCCATGATCTTTGAATAGATAATAACATTATCTATAAATACAATCAAAAACATCTCAAGGTCATCCCAAAATAGTCTATTCATTAAATCATGAAGATATTAGGGAAAATAGTAAGACCAAAAAGCATTACTATATATTTATAGAGACCATACAATATATCGAATTCCATATGGAATATATCCTCATCCTTTACATTCAGTTGATGATATCCATAATGAAGTTCATTCAAGGAATACAGTTAAGCTCCACACAATTGATCAAAAAAGTCATCAATATGGGGAACATGACACTTATTTTTAATTATGATCTTATTAAACTCTAAATCATCAATGCAGAGTCGCATTGAACCATTTTATTTTTCACAAAAAGAACCTATACACTCAATTGTGACCCACTTGGTAGGATGAACCCCTTATCAATGTTTTTGTTTATATTCTTCATTAATTCCTACAACATAATCAATATCATTCTATAAGAAGTTATTGATATTGTTGTGGAACATAGTATATGTTCTATTTAGAACTCAAAATCTTGTTTTGGTGAATGACTAGGAAAATATTCTCGAATGATATCAATAAAATCCTGAAAACATGATTATCACCGATGTAGATATTCTCCCCAACCATTTTAGATAATCTAACCTTTTAGATGGGAATTAACATCCATACATTGGATGTAGTCATCAGAGTATATTCAGCATTATCATGGCATTGATAGATTATCATAGGATGATTTGAACTATTGAATGTAACTTCCCTTCCATGAAAATTTATTTGGGATTTATGTATTGAAAGCTGATACATGCCTTGCATGACATCAAATTCTACCAATGTAAGAATGACACGAATTATTAGAATTACAATAACAATAAATTCAACTAGGGAAGAACCATATATTGGAGATGCAATCATCATACCATTATGGGTATGCAATACCAAATCTACCTTTTTTTAGGAATCATAACAACCTTAAAAATTATTTAGATATGAATGAGTAGAGAGATATAGTATCAAATATAACATTAGAAGTACTATAGTGGATGGTAAGTGTACCATTTATCTAGTTGTTATTGCATCCATCCTCAAATATAGAAATTTCATGAGATTTCCCCTTATCCATTGGCATAAGAAGTTACTAAAGTCAATCATCATCACAAAACCATGTTTTTAGTCATTGGTGATCATAATTTCCATTTTTTTGCACTTTTAGAATTGAATCATAATATGTAAATTTTGGACGGCGAATTCTCCGTAAACATTTTTAGCTGACTTTTACTCATCAACTCGACAATAAAATTCATGATAATGGTTAATTACACATTTAAAATATTTATTAGATCCCTTAAAGAAAATTTCCTCCAAACATCATCCCACACATAGAGCATAAAGGAATGTTTATCTTCTTTTCTTTGTGGTTTTTAAATATTCCTTTAAACTCATTATATCTCTTCTAATTAAATCCATGTGATTTATTCATGAATCCACCCTCCATTTTATCCTTTATTTCACAACACACAATCTCTTAGTAACCACTAATGTCTTTTTTTTACAATTTCATTCTATGAATTCACTTTAATCCATCAAAGAACCTATAAACATTACTTTTAGGTTGGATGATATTTCCTAAATTGTACTAGACAAGTCTCATGAAATTGTCCTTCTAGGTACCAACATATGCATCATCCCTTTTCTTCAACTCGACTAACTATTTCTCTATCATGGAATAAATAATTATAGGAAGGTAGTAATTGAAAAATAATATATTTAGCTCATCCCAAACCATAGATTCAATCTCATCATGCTACCATGGATTCCTTATTAAGGTCCAAAACTAATCGGTTTCTTCTTCTAACCAATAAACATGAAAAATGACTTTCTCATTCTCCAAACATGAAATTACAGAGAATATATTTATAATGGTATTGATCCATTGTTTTGAAAACTGTGGTCAGGGGACCTTAAAATATAATGATGGAGTTACCACATAAATGACACAGTAGAATTTTTTCCTCCACTTCATGTTCAGATTTCCACCATGATTCATAAATTGAGGAATCTTTTTGAGCATAACCACAAGGTTTTTCAATCCAAATATCATACCATTAGGTTCTTTAAGAGGAAAATTGTTTCATTTTATATCATAATTTCCGTTAATTTAGTTCCTTATGGTTCTATCCATTGACTAAAAACAAAAACATAGAGTCATAAATAGTTATCATAATTAGTAACCACATAATCCTGAAAAATATGTTTTTGGATGTATAAATTAAAACACATTCCATAATATGTGTCACCTTATGTTTATCCTACATTATTAATAGTCAACATATAATTAAATACATCATAATAGTTCAAGATGTGTTTGTGAATTCCAAAATCATATACCTTAATACATTCGAAATAGGTTTCCTGCAATGACTACTATCATGTACCTCATTAACCCAAGTCAAGCCTAGAATGTCATATTGGAGTTGTTGCCCTTAGCTATATCTATTCCAGATCCACATCCACTTGTATTTTCTAAGAAGGGATGTGTTTCATGGAAACTACTCAATGTATCATTCACCAAAATTCCTAGAAAATTTCCTATAAATTTTCAAATCCTTGTACATATACATTAAAAATGTCCTTAGGGTTATCACTATGTTTTTATCATCCTTTATTCCAAAGGATTAATATACCTTGGCTCTGACACCATCTATAGAAATCCTATATTTTCCAAAATTAACATTACAAACCATTTTTAGAACAATTAATCATTATAAAAGAAAACTCCAAATGATCATAGTTGGCATATTGATTTTGGAAACATGGAAACATAAACCATAAAACAATTTTGAGCTACATTATCTCCCACTAGGTTCGTCATGACTAGAACCCTTGGTACACATGTAAAACATAGTAAATATATTCACAACCTGGTAAAAAAACATAAAAATGGGTGAGCTAAAATTCTTAGAGAGGGAAAACATGGGAGACATGTAAGTGTAAACATGAGGAAAAGGGTATGGGAATATAAACATGAAAATATAAGATCAAACCCTACATATCAATGATCTTATTCATGAATCATGGAATAATGCTTTGTAGTTCATTGGACCTTAATAAATAGGATGTAGAGTACATAATACATGAAATAATAACATATAAGTAAGACATAGAATTATTTCCAATACATACGAATATAATGACTTCTGTGGTAGCCAATGAATTTCTTCCAAGGAAATATTATTAGTATGGGTTAACTTCCTATACCATCGTAGTTGTCAGGGTTCACTCACATGGCCTTCATAGTAGCATGAGCTCACTCCTAATACCATCCTAGTAGACATGGTACACTACCATGACCATCATTGATGTCAAAGATCACTCCCATGACAATTTTATATTATATCATGATATATAAAACATTACCCAATTCATTTGGGGGAGATATTGGTACCACCCATAACATTAATAAATCAAACATAAATGTGCCGCAAGATAAAAAATAATCATATCATAACCCATGATATGAAATGGGTATCATAAAAATGTAAAATATAAATTACATATCGGAAGGTATAGGATTCACAATCATTTCACCATAATCACAACCCATAAAAAGAAGTGGGTTTCAGAATCATATAACCCATGAAAGAGAAACAGTCTTTATAAGAATCATGCAATAAAAAATATAATACATTCAATGAAATTATATGAATGGAAACATTAAATAATTTCTCCATAAATGCATGAGTGATATCAATTGATGTTATCATAGATGGGAATTTTTTTAATGATGTTTTAAAAACATTTCTTCGGGAAAATATCCTTAATTCTTTGAAAAATGAATTTTATAACATAATTATTTTTAAAATGACAATCTTTTAAATTAGAATTGAAAACTTGTAAAGGTATCTTTGGAAACGAAGAAAAAAATTTAAAATCATTTTTCATTGAAAATTATCTTCGATTATGTTTTTAAATAATTTTAAAGACATTTTTAAAAACATGACTTTAGAATAAAATAGATTTCCTACCGAAGAGAGTGGCGATAAGATTTTACATAAATAGAAATTTATTTAGTAAAAATGGTGGAAAATTGTAATAAAAATATAAGATATCACAATTAATATAAGATAATAAAATTAATTAATATTATTGATAGATGTGTCATGATATTTCATCCAAGAATAATAAACATATATAATCTTGAAAAGCAATGAGATTGTATCAATATATTCTTATAACATAGTAACTTGGGTTCATACTATTCATTTGAGAAGATGAATTTATATTACTCTTTATTGATCATGAAAATAATTTGATTCATGATATAAAATTTAAAATATATGTATATACTCCTCTAAAAATGGGTTTAGGTGCATCTAAAAACATGAATTCCAAAAAAAAAATTGAGACAAATATGTTTTAACAATTTGGTACCTTTAGAATGTTATATCCCATTAAAGAATGATCATAAAATAAGATGTTAATAATAATGAATTTAAGTATAGGAAAAATTTTATAAAATAATAGGATGTAAATAAAACACTCTAAAGGAAATATTTGGACACATAGATTCTATCTCACAGAAACAAAAAGTGAGATGAAATCCTCTTACCTTGTACATTGATATTCTCCATACATGTAAAGTCATATTGTAAAATAAATATTATCTTATTATATATATTTTATACAATAATATTATATATATATATATTAACATATATTTTCTGATTATGACCTTATATATCAGAGTGGTTAACGCTCCTATGTTAAGGTATAACTTCATGTAATATTCGATTTGTTCATCACATGTGTATTAAATTGTTATATCGTTTGTCCTTATACAAGTATAATGATTTAAGAATGTATAACATGATATGAATATCCGGAATATATGATATAATATATAATATAATAATTTATATAATAATGAAGTACAAAATGGAGTACACCATTCATGGAGACGGTAAGTTATACATATGCAAGAACATTGTTTCCTTATGTATTATCGTATTGAAAGAAAGTTGGTAAATGATATATATATATATATATAATTATTATAGAAGCATTAAAATATCATATGTATCATATATGTTTACTATACCTACCCTTAACACATTGCATGTGGTGTGTGAATGAATCACATTGCTTTGAGGGGGAGTTGTCCACACTTCCTCAAACTAGATTATCATATTTACACTCAAGAGAATATAAATAAATTTTTGATGAAAAATGAATAAAGAAGAATCAGTAATCTACATATACATTATATGAAATATATTAACATATTTTCCATCAAAATTTCTTACCATGGTAGGTGTTAAATGAAAAATGAACAATCATCATTTCGTGAGACAATAATTCACCAAACATGGAAATATTATGTTCGATATCCGTTAAATGGAGATCTGTATAGGTGTAGGTAGAACGAATTGTATAAAACATCATAGTACATTGAGGATACCCTTTTTCCACACAAAAATGGGGTAAAGGGAGTGGAGGGGTTTCAAATGGAAAATGATGAAAAATAGCTTGAGAGAAAAGGTTACCTCTAAATTAGGTAAATCTTTTTGGTTTGTACAAAAATGATTCCTTGAGAGGATTTATGCCCAAAATAAGGCATCAAAGTTGAAGGTAGAATTTTTGGTAGGATTTTTGGGAACATCCAGGTCGACCATATATGGTTTTTTGGTGCGAGTAATGGGTAGAGTTGGAGGCCATTTATATTAAAGGGAAAGTACTAGCATTGAATTTTTAGAAATGAGTTTGGTGTGTACATGTTATTACCTAAATAAGATCATACAAAACCGACCAGACCCATAAATGGAAGGATTAGTACCGAAATATGGACATGAAATTATTTTTTCATATTTTTCTAGGTTGTTTGCATCATATATTTAAAGGTTAATACTTTATTAACCTAAATTTTCTCTTAACCGGTGAAATTAATTTTATTCAACTTCACTAATATTATTTGTAAAAAAAGGCTTATCATATTAAAATTTATATATTTTTAAAATTCCAAATTTGAAATAATTTTTTCCAAATTATAATGATATAAGTTATAGAAATTAATTTATAATTAATCATATTATGGGGACGACACCGCGGGGTTTTATATTAAAAATGATCAAAATATTGTTATGTCATTATGTGCAATTTTTATCTAGAAATTGTACCAATGACCAAAATTTGATTAATTTATATAATTATTATCTAATTAAATTTTAAATCAAATTGTAATATATTTTAACCATATAAATAAATTAAATTAATAATCACTTTTGAATTAAAATCCATAATTTTTACTGTTAAGGTAAAAATGATGTTTGAAAGAGATATTCAAAAAATTCACCATATGATAAACGTTAAATTCTAAATTGTAAAATTAATTTCATTTTAAGAAATTAAATTAGAAAAAGGGTCTATCATTAAATTTTTTGAAGAACATTAAAATTTTTATTTTTAGAAAGAGAAGGACTTTACTGAAAACCCTATCTGATATTACTAGAATGTTCCTTTATATGAAAAAATTATGAAAAATATTTGAAAATTAGTTAATACAATTGATATATCTATATTTATTTTTTTGGTTATTAATATCTTATTTAATGAATAAAATGATGTTTCTAAGAAATTCATTTTTGTGTCTATTGTATGCCAAATTAGTGTTGCGTGTATCGTACCCCAACTCATTATTGGGTGTAACGTACGACAAGTTGGTGTTGCGTGTAATGTATGACAAGTTGGTTTATTGTTAAAGTAATCTTTAATAAGTGAATTTAATGATGTAAATTTTAATTTATTCAAAAAAAAGGTCCAAAAAAACTAAGGGTGTTACAATATTTAACCTAGAAAAAGACATTTTGGACTTATAAACTGAAATTCCTCAAAATTTCCATTATAAACATTGAAATTCTTATTAATTGAAGAATACATCTTAAAAAATTATATAGAGAATATTGAAAACAGATTTAACATGAAAATGGTTCCTATGTGAGTATAAAAGTAATATAATTTTGTTACTCGAGTGGGTAAACATATGTAAGAAATGATTTGGGAATCGAGAAAAGAGAATTTATATTACAATTCATTTTTAATGTCTCCCTTTATGACTTTTCATTACATGTGGTTATCCAATTAAATTTATTCATAATATTATTTTTATACTTATCAGGTTTCACAAGGTCATAGTTTATTATTTTTTTATTATTAAAAATCCTCTAAAAATAAATATTCTAAATATTTTTTATAAGAGTCATTTGTTGACTTTCTTTTCCAATGCATGAAAACAATATTTATTTTAAGAGATGATTAATGAATGATTTCCATGTTTTTATAAATGTTCTTTAATGAGATTCTTAATTTATATGTTTACATAGATATTTTCAAGAAAAATAATTTTCTCAATATTTGGAAATAAATATATATATATTTTTTCAAAAATATTTTTTATTAAATATATGTTGCAACCCATTTTTATATGATTACAAAAAATATTATTTATTATAGAATTTAGTTCCAATTAAATTATGTTTTATGATTAAAGAGAATGATATTTGCATTATTATTTCCATTTTTCATTAAAATTTAATATGAATGATGGGTGAGACTAATAGAGCTCAGATGATGGGATATCCTTATACAGATCACAAATGCATTGGGTAAGGTGATAATATTTAACTGTTACAAGTTTCTCATAAAAGATGTGGCAGTTATATAGAGAATTGAATCCATTATAAAGGTTATTTTAAGGTTTAATTTAAGAGTAATTTCCAAATATAGCTTCATAATATTCTTCCAATGGGGTTTTTTGAAAATATTTTCCCCTAAAAGGTAAGAAAATGAGTTTAATTTTTTGATATTTTATAGACTTTTAAAAAATTAAGAAACAATTATTTTTCAACCAAATCTATTCAGGGGTTTTCCTTGATTTTCTTTAAACACTGAAATATATTATTTTTACATTATGATTACATATGAAATATTTCATGAATGAAATAGTGAAATTAAATAGATTTAACAAAAATGATAACTAATAATTAGGAAAAATGTTTCTTATGAATAAGGAAAACATTCTTGAGAATTGTTATCAGGTTTATAAATTGATTAATGGGTTTCCTTTTCTTATATCCCTTACTAAGAATTATTTATTTTGTCACACTTTTTCAAATATATACATTATTCATTACGATTAAATAGAACATTTATAAAGTCAATTATAATTTAATAGATGTTACCTTTAATTATATAAGTGTGTCTTTTAAAATAACAAGTTTTATAGTTGAAATGGACACTCTGGGGAAATTTCTCCCAATAAATGTAAAATATTTCTTATTACCCAAAAGCAATAACATTAAAATTTTATTTTGGATGGTATAGATGAAATATACACTATAAATGATGTAATTTGTGTGAATATTATTTTTTGGTTGTAAAATATTTATCATATATTTCTTAATTTTTAGTGAATTTTTTAATAAATTGTTTTACCTTTTATTGAAAAAAATAACGACACTCTTTATAATCAAGGAATAAAAATTATTATATGCTTACATATTTTAAATTATTAATTAAAAATTATATTTAAAATATTTTCAAGTGGATAATAAAACTACGTGAAAATAATTAGCAATGATCTTTATATTTTAATTATATAAAATAAATTGGTCCAAATAGAAAACTGAAGATGAGCCCACCCTGACCAAAGATGACCAACTAACATAGATTAATCTATATCCCCATCGAACCAAGCCCACCATTAATCTTAACATAACTCATGGTCTTGTAAAATTTCATTATATATTTGAGGTTGTTGTGATTTTGAACCCAAGAAAACATTCTCATATTCAAAGGACATTAACACTTACCAAAGATCATCCTATATTTGTCATATTGGAAATACAGTTGATACACTTATATTAATATATATATAAATGAATTTAGATTAAATATTTTTTATCATATATATGTATATGAAAATATGAATAATCATAATTATATATAATCTTATATAATTATATTTAAATGTATATTAATATATTTATAAATATAAATGAAAAAATGTTAATATCTGTAAATTTATATAAAATAGAAAATGTCAAATATATATATATATATATATATAATTACATATTTATATATATAACCCTGTAATATGTATACAAATTTATATAAATATACCTGAATACATAAAAGTTTTTATTTAGACACATAAATACGTCTAAATAAAAATAAATATATATAAACTTAAATACATATAAATTTTTATTTGTGAATACATTTACATATATATATATATATATAATAATACATATATATGTTTATAATGCTTTATAAATATATATTTACCTTTACTAACATATATGAATACATTCTTATATACACACCCCTCTATATATGTATACCCTTAAATGTAGATAAATATATATACTATTTACATAATTAAATATAATTATATACATAAATAAAAATATTAATATATGAATTTATATATGTCCCCAAGAATTTAATATATATAATGATATATTATTATAAATACATATAATTTTTTTTAAATATATATGATTATATATAAATATATTTAAATATATTTAAATATATATATATATATATATAAATAGGTATAATCCCACAGAAACATACCTGAATATATTTATATATATTCCCCCATAATATATAATTATATAAATATATATAATAAATATATATAAATACATATAATTATAAATAATTATATATATATATACTTTTTAACAGTTCACTATTATGAATACCTTCCAAGACAAACCATGCATCTTAGTTATGTGCACCATTAACTTTTGTGAATGAATTGGGATAAAAAAAATTGTTCTAAATACCTTTTCCACACACTTCATCTCAAATAAACATTCTATTAAATCACATCTAAAAGAAACATGATTTTCTAGAAGAATGACCTTAATAGGAACCATGATTGGACTTATCTAACACAAATATTATATCTATTTAATAAAAGAAATATGTAGGACTCCTATAAACCACGTTATATAAAGAATTATGAAGTGTTGAGGAAAAATATCTCGAAACACACATATATAAAGAATTTGATCCCATGCATATGACTATATCCATAGGATACATACTTAACTCACATCCATTAGTTGGGGTAAATAAACTACATGAAAGGAAATTCCAACAGTATATGGACCGAATAAACCCACTACATAGTTGGGTATAATGGCATGATGAGGTTCTTCGATGCATGAAATTAAATAACAAATAATAATTTTAAAATAATTAATAATTAATAATTAATAATTACTAATTAAATTACATTTAAATAATTAATAAATTATAACTATGAATGATTTAGAATTAATTATATTCATAATTAATAAATAATAATGACAATGATATATAAATAATAATTACAAAAAAATTAATTAATTAATTGAATTCTATTTAAATTAAACATGTTTAAGAAAAACAATTGAAAAAAATTAATAATGAATAAAAATAAATATTCCGTTTTCTCAATGATTTCTAAATAAATCATTATGAATTAGTTATTTTTAATTATGCATGCCTCTAAAAATCGAATATCTAATGGTGGATACTGAATCCAGCATTAGTAAAATGCCACCAATTAAATTGTTTCATTTATTCACAACTCTATAAGACGTTAATACTATCTACTTTTTCCTATCCCAAGAATCACAACTTGAGTCATCATCATCAACTATCCCAAAATCATTGAGAAATGATCCCTAAATAATCTTATCATAATTCCTATTTATTTTAGAATGAATCAACCACAAATATTCCATAAACCCATAAATCAATAACATCATGGAAATATCAATACTTCATGCTCATAGAACATCATTGGCTAAGAGTTCCATAAATTAAATTTTTTATTACAATAATAGGATGTATTTGTTTTACATTCAAATAAAAGTTGTTTTTGAAATCATTTGATGATGTTTGAGATATGTGGAGTAAATTAAATATATTTTATTTAAAAAATGAAGGTTTAGAGTATGATATATTAATCACACCATTAAGTTCATATCTAATTTTATATGGTTCAATCACATTGTGAGTTAAAAGGTTGCACCATGAAAAATATTTAGGTAAGGTAGTTTGTGTCCCTTTTCAAATTTATTATTTTAAGATTCATTTGGTCACACATACCTGATATGAAAGATACATGTGTGTGATTCCTATTTAATTAGTCATATTTTGGAACACATTGAAATATGAAATCACACATTGAGGATTTATCTCTATAAAATACATGATTTTAAAAAAAAGACCATTTTGTTTGAAGAAGTGATATCTCATGAAATATTAAATCATAAAATATTATCGATATATTTATTCCACAAACATCCACCATGAATATGATATGGGTGTGTGGTTGTATATTTATGTATTAATTTTACTCTATTATGTAGATCACAATATGTAGATTTAAAAACGTGGTGAACCATCTATAGGATTTGAATTTGTTAAGGATGAAACTTAGATGAAATATCATAAAAGAGGATATTTTTCCATGATTGATGTAATTAAAAGAACATAAAAATAAATAATGATATGGAATTGTCATAGTGGTTGGGTAGTTACATTAAACACTAATAATTACATGAATTTATTAATGGATATTTTAATGAACATGATCAAGTGGGTATATTTGAATAAAATGATGTTTTATAATAGTTAATTTTGAAATTTAAAATTTATGTTTCTAAATTGCTATGAATATAGGGATCATATAGTGAAGAAGTTAATCCATAGGAAAAAAAATGTTTAAAGATAACAATCTAGAATCTGATTATCAATACTAGCGTATTTTGAATAGATGGAAATGAAAAGGGTTGTTTATTTATTTTCAGGTACATAGAATATTTAGATTGGAAGAAGACACTATTTAACATATCAGTAATATATCAAGAAATGAACAATGAATAAACAAAAGAAAAAAAATATCTATTTGGTTTTGATTATTTTTATTTCAATCAAATTATATCAACCTATGTATTGATGACATACCTTGTATAACTATATAAAGTAATGTACATATCCGAGGAAGGGGTAGTAAACATTGTATGGGTTGATAAACCACGTAATCATATACTTTTTTGGTTTTTATTACATGGATTGGGAGAAAATAATTGATACATATTTCATATATCTAATTATATGTGTACCAAGTAATATCGTGGCACGTGTTCTTTCTTTGTATTGGATTTTTTATTTTGTATTAAAAATTGATTCATATTTTTTACTAACACAAAGGAAATATAAAAATTTATAAATAATAATAATAATATCTACGTCAATATAATTAACCAACATCTTAGGGTGATTAGAGGACGTATATGGAATTATGTTTTTGGTTTTATATCCACTTTTTTTCATCAATCTATTATCATATAGATGATATCACAAAAAATATGTTTAATTCATAGGGATTTAAAATATTTTTTGGGTGTAATAATGAAATTTTAGAACATTGGATGATGCCACATCTACAATATTTTGTGCTCGATGTTTACATATAATTTGTTCATTGAATTTTGATAAGGGATTCCAATAATAGATATATAGAATAAGAAGATACATAGTTGTTTAATGATGATTTGAATGAAAAATAATCTTGTTCAGAGAACTATATCATAAAATATATATGAATGTGAATGAATTTCCCATAAATAAGGACGTTATGATAAACATTATAACATATATATTGGATATATAAAATTCTGAGAAAAAAGTTTAGATTTCTCAAAATATGTTCAATTACTTTAAAACGAATACTTATTTAAATGTGGATGGATTAATTGATAATCCCACTATTTTTAATGCTGAAATATGTAGACATATGCATGAGGTTAAGGATATTTATATTGTCATGAAAATGATCTGAACGGTTTTAGAACATAGAGAGTTGATACTCTGATATTTATATCACAAATAATTTTAAATAAATCTAGTTTCATATTTCTTGAGGTTGGAATAAAATTTATCATTAAAAATTTCAAATTAAAATAAAATATTATGAGATGTTCAGAAGGTGGTTTTGAAGGATTAAATTAAATTATATTCTATTGATGATTTCTAATATCTTATTTCTAGGTATTTAAAAAACAAATAAGGAAATTTAAGGTAAATATAAATCAATATTGTTTCCATTTTTAAATTAATAGACACATCACTAATTGGTTTCTAATGTTATATGATGAAGAGGGTGGTGGGTTTTAATTATCAAAAAAATAAAAGTATTAGATTCTTTATTGAATTAATGTTAATTTTTGAAAGCCATTTGTAAAGAAGTTTAAGAGAATATTTTTAATGGTAATGAATAAAAGGATGTTTATGAATATAAATTTAATGTAATTATAACAGACTTTAAATTAAATATAAATGATTCCATGATAAATTATAGGAATAAATAAAAAACTACTGATAAAAAGGCTAGTCAAATTGATGGAGTTATATATCCACAAGCATAATTGAATGGAGAACATATTGGGAATTATTTATAGATAAAATGAAATTGGGATATTAAACTATTTATGGAGGGATATTTATGTAATTATGAAGCACATAAAGTTGAAGTTGATCGTCATGAGAATATTATGAATAATTATAAAGAATACATTGTAGAATGTGGTGATTTATTGAGGGAGAGATTGAGTATTGAGGTATTTAAAAATATAATTGATTATAAGAACTTATCAATTAAATATAATTTTATTACAATTTAAACACATAAATAATAATTAAATTATTTATAAAAAAGGATTATACCATAAATAAAAAATGATGACTTGAAGAAGGATCCTTAGTTTCTGAAATTATCATATGAGATTTTGAAAAAAATTATTTGATCAAGGAACTATAGTATTGAGGAATTTTTTAGTATTAAAAAACAATGTGGTATAGGTAAAACTTGAATTTTACATAATGATGCAAAAAAAATGAAAAAAAATATAATGGCTACATGGAATTTGGTGAAGAGATAATGTTCTGGACCATTAAGAACATATAATAAATCTACAAACTTATTTAAATGTGTGTTATTTATTGGGAAATTGTTGAAAAAATATATTTCCTTTGATAAAGATTCATTTTTTAGTTTTCTTAAAAACATCATGTCCTATTATGGAAAATTAAAAATAGAACATAGAGTAAAATATATTTGATATCTAAAATTGATAGTTATAATATATCATTCTTGATAAATAATAAATTCAATAAATAGTTACAATTTGAACTTCTTAAATTATAGTAATAGAAATCTACATTAAAAAAAATATCTATCTTATTTTTCATGACAATGGTAAAAAAATTACATCAATCTAATTTAGTTCCATTCAATTGTAGGTAATATCTTCTTAAATAATAAAATATTAATTTAATTACTAGTGATGGAGATAAATACTTGATACTAACAAATTCCTCGACTCATTTGGGTATATCATGGATTGAATGATAGGATATTGAGAAGAAAAATTATTATGTAATTTCAAAGATACCATGAATTATTAGTAACATCTAGATTATGGATGGTGGTTATTAACCTAATATGAAATAGGATTTGAATCTATAGAAGAATGTAAAAGTTGTTTTGAAAAAATAAATATGCTTCAAAAATAATCGATCGTTGATAATTAATTTAAGTGATAATAATTTTATTATGAGTGATATATTAATGAATAAAAATATACATTATGTTCATGGAATTTACAATAAGTATTTTACTATTTTAAGCTTTATGAGACATTTTTTATATTTAAATTCAGTTGGATGGGATACAATATCAATGTAATCTTTGTGATTTTTTTAATATTTGTATAATGAATGTAGATTTATATTTTCATGAAAAATATAAAATACATGGAAGAAAATATATGAAGAATAAAAATTATTGGCACATCTGATCATAAACCAGATTAATCAAAGGAGTTTGGATAACCTGTCAAAATTAAAATATATAGTTTATTTTCCAAATGTAAAGAATGATTGAAAAAATATTTGTGATTGTTTTTTATAGATAAAAATGGTTTGAAATACATATCTTCAAAAGAATAATACAATGTTAGTTTTAATGAATTTGGTCCACATTTATGTGTGATGTCCATTTTTTGGGTAGAACATGTGATGAAGTGTATTTCATATAATTTATTGATGATTATAGATGGTGAAATATTTATTAAAAGAAAGATGAAATGGCTGGATTTCCTAAAATGATTTTAAATATGAGAAGAAAATATAACAAGATAAATTGTGAGTATTTTTAATGCATATTCATATGGAATATTCATACTATAACATTGAAAATAACCATAAAAATATGTTATTAAAAATTATTTTTTATTAGTGATAACTCCCTAATATAATGTCATTATAGAATGATTAAATTCCTTGGTCAATAATATGTTAATGATAATTTTGACAGGAAGTGGAATCTCATAGCACTACTAGAAATAAGTTGTTCAAGTTGTTGTCTACATTAACAATCTTGTATTACATAGTTTAGGGGTAGAGATAATTCCATATAAAAAATAACATAAATCAAAACCATCATTGAAATATATCATGTTTTTTGAAATATAATTGATTAGATGAAATAATGATATATATCAGGGAAAATGTATTGATGATGAAAATGAAGACATAATCCAACCATACCCATCAAAAATTTAGGAACATAAGAAATTAAAATAAAGGCTCAATGATATTATTGAGAGTAATGATGTAAATGTGATAGAGAGTAAACCAAAAGTAAATTATATATATTATATATTTGAAGAATCATTTCTAAAATACCAATAATTGTATCCAAATTTGGCAAAATCTTACAGTATTTAGAATGATGATGATTATGAAATTGAATTATAATATGATTAATGTGAATAAGTGAGTCAACATGTGAGTAAATAAAAATTCTATTAGGTTTAATTTGATCTATGAAATGTTATTATAAAAAAATCATCTACAAAAAGACATGATAGTTGAAGATTAATGATAAAGATATAATATTGGCTAATATAAGACCCACATCATAAGAATTATTCAGAAAAATGGAATCCCTAGTAAAACTCATTAATGAATAATTAGATCATATTGATAAAAGACAGTCATGTGAGTTAAAAATAGATTTAAAAATTCATATTTTAAATTTTAAAACGTGGGTATTCAAGCAAATATCAATAAAATTGGATAATTAATATTGAATAAATAAAGGTTGAAATATATAGGATATGCTCATGTTGATGGTGTTAATATTGAAGACATGTTCACACCAGTGGAAAACTGGATTATGTTAAACTCTTCTTTAATGCATCTATCCAATTAAATCTTATACAATTAGAAATGGATATAAAAAAAGATTTCATAAATTAATTCTTGAACATAGATGATTATATTAATATACTAGTATGTTTCATAATATATATTTATATATATATATATTCAGTTTAAGATTCAAAAGTGTGTGGATTGAAAATTTTATTTTTACAGATTCACGTATGTACCTCATTCATGATATTCATGGTTTCTAGTGAAGTGATAATTCAAGATATGAGGGGTCACACACAATATCCATGAGAATATTTTAGAAGAGGAGAATTTAACTTTGACAGTTTATATAGATGAGATCATTATTAGTGGAAATAAGTAAAACATAGATGATAATTTTTTTAAAATTATTTATTTTATAATATGAAATGATATTTATTAGAAAATTTAATTACACTAATGGGAAAAACAACATCAAAATAAAAATTGATTATACACCTCATAGGTGAATTACTAATGTGATGTTCTAAAAAAAATTTAATAAGGAGTGAAATCTATTTATGGTTCCAATAATGGATTGAGCAATACTAGGTAAAAATGAAAATAGTAAGGGAGTAATTTAAAAATTGTCGATTGGATTATTGTGCGGTTTACACTATTTTAGTTTAACTCGGAACACCCTATTTTTTGATACATTCATTGTGGTTTGTTTCTAAAAGTTTTACAGAGAGAATAAATTGATGCACTAAATAGAATATGAAATATATACTGGGGGAAAAGAAATTTTTTATCATAAATTATATAATTGGTTTGAAATTATTTTTGATTTGGATGCAGCAGTTTTTTGGAATATCATAGAAGAAAAATCTATATTCAATGGAGTATTTTACAAACAAATAAATTGTGTTAGGTGGTTCTTTTATAACTAAGATTATGATTCATTTAGTAATGTAGAGTTGGAATATATTTTAGTCCTCAAAAATTGTATGGAGATTATATAGATGAAACATTAGTTGTAAGACATAGATTATGTACTATAATTCCGAATTATTATATTGTATAATAAAAGGTGACATTTAATAGACTAAAAATACATTGTGGAACTCATAAATGAATTATATTTAGATATAATATTAATTTAGTAAATAATAAATGGAGAAAAATAAATTTGGATCTAAATTTTGTCGGTTTAAAAAATTTGGTTTTACATATATTGAGTACTCAATTAGTGGCTCACGTATTAAATAGGTATAGATTAAATCTTCTTTTTTCAAACCAATCTCCTTAATGTGAGGTGGTTTGAATTAACCACCCTTCATTTGTATTTATTTTTATAACAATATTATTTTTTAATAGCGAACTTATATATTTTTCTATGAAAAACCTATAAGGATAGACATTTCATTGGGTTATTGAATAAGGTTAGTGTATTTATAATTTGATTTATTATTGGTTCACATATAATTGAAAACAAAATCACTTTTTTCATACAATATAGCTTTCCTCATGTGTCCTTGCAGAATAGTATGATTCCTCTTTTCATTGTATGCAATATTGAATTATTTATCACGTCAAATCTGGGAAAAAAACCATTTTCATATTATTTTTAGTTAAGGGAGTAATATAAGAGTGAGAAAAGTTACTATTGGAGGGAATTATTTATAATTATAGGATTATGGTGACACTATTAAAGGTAGACAATGTTCAACAAAATGTGGGTTGTAACCATGGGTCATAATATTGGATTTAATTTAAATTAGAATAACTTATGATGAATTATATGAAATGTTGAGATATATTTAATTAATCATAGAAATAGTTGGAAATGGAAATTTCATTTCATGGTCCTGGAGTTACACTATAAGAATCTTTTGTAACAATCTATGGTCAGTCATGATTATATTTTAAAGGCTAATCCATGAGGGGTATATGAAAATATTTTTATCTTACTTTTTATATTTAGTGTTTTATGCTACACACAATGTGATATATACTTCACATTAAAGGGGAATAGGATTTTTTTCATCAGTAGTAAAAATATTTAGTCACATCAAGAAATATTAGATCACATTTAATGATTTATCCAGGTGAAATTAATTATTCTATTATAAAAATATCATAATGTGTATGGATGTGACAAATATGGATATATTTAATAGTGAAATATGATTACATTATTCACACCATGTAAAACCTTTTGGAAATATATTCTACCATGATTTTTGTTGTCACATATTACTTTTCCTCTTTTAGATAGATCACAATAAATAGAATTATGCAATGTTAGGACCCATCTAGGTGATTGATGTTAGTTAAAGAAAAAACTATCTTATTATTCCATAAAAAAGGATATCGTTTTCGGTTTCCCTGAATCTAGATATCTCAAAGTGGTTGGATTATTTGGATTTCTGATAATGGTTTTGTATTTATATGTGTAATAAATATCTATTTGAATTCAATTGTGTGAATTTTATAGAAAATTTTCTATGGCGGGGATTTCAACTAAAGGATCTATGACGCGATCTGAGCATAAAAAATAAAATTTAAATCATTTGTAAAAATATTTTATATATATCATAATTATACAGTCACAATGACTATAAAGGATAAGTCTATCTATAGAATTCAATTATAATCAAAATATTTCATAAAATGTCTTAATCATCTCCTAAAAATTACTTTATATTAGTTTCCACCACAAAATTTTACTCATAGAGCCTTCTATCAATACTTGATGATGGAAAACAATAAAATGGTGAATTTATATGCTAAATAAGGGTAAACATGGGAAATTTCAATCAAAAGAGAGAATTAGATTAACATAATATTATGATAGCCAAATCATATCAATTTTCACAAATGAAAATATTAATACCCAAAAAATCAAATATTCTAAAATCCAAAATCATGTCATATTGAGAATCCCGATTAATAAGGGTTTCAATGCAGTATTCATCATTTAAGGGACATAACATATAAATGCAACATCATAAGAATTTTAAATCCTAATCTTTTCATTAAATATATTCATTATAATTTCCACTCTTAATATTGTGTGTATGGACTAAAATTATCATACTCACACATCCAAATGTTAACATAGCCCTTTACAGTCATTTCCATGCATAATAATTAGAGCCTAGATGGAATAAATACAAATCACACATTAAAATTTGAACATAATTATTCACATTAATTTCAATTAATATCATCATTATTTCATAATATATCAATATCTCATGAACTATTGTATTGGTGGTCTATAATAGAACAAACCATCACATAATAATAATCCATTAATTTGAATCCCTTAAGATCTAGTGAATATTTATCATTTCATAAAATAATAACCTATGGAAAATAAAATAGGTTCTATCCAAATTTTATTATCATAATTTTTAAACATCAAAAAGAAGAAATTTATGGTATCACTAGATCGTATTTCTAGTGAGTCATATGTAACATAAATGAATGTTTTCATAACAACAAATTCCATAAAAATATACCCTCAAATATTTTTTGAGTAAAATAACCTTTTCTGTTGAAATAAATTATTTAAAATATAAATATTTCAAAAAATACTAGGAATGAAAATTTATTTAGAAATATATATAGAAATCATTAATGTGATATTAAAATAAAAATGTATTAATGATGGTTGTTAAATCCTTCACCCATTTTGGGTTAAAATAATGAATTATTATGAATTTTGTAAAATAAATATCTTTTAGAAAAAATATGATGTTTTTTTAAAAAAATATTAAAAGTAATTCATGGATAAAATTACTATATAAATTTAATTTAAAATATAAACAAAATTCATGAAATATATTTTAAGGAAATATATACATGGAAGAAAAATGTTTCTGGCAAAAAATTAATAAATTTTACTTTTCAAAAATACATTTTCTGAATATATTTATATTCCAAAAATTATAGAAAAGGAAATATATGAAAACTATAGAAATAAACATAGTATGAAAAAATATATGGGTTTTATTGGATAATTATAATATAATTTCCCTCAATGTTAATTCAAACTAAACATTATCGAAATGATATAGTACAGTAACATAAACTATTACCACATTGGTAAAAATAGATTCATAACACCTAATGAAGGAAATAACTGAAAATAAAACATTAATTAAGTTTAATATAATGAATTTAATTATAGAACATATATATGGAGAATTATATACACTATATAAATGTGCCAATTGGTAAAAATGAAATATGTCACAACGAAATAAAAGTTAAAGAAGAATACTTTACCTAAAGGATCATATTATTTTGAAAGAGTTTAAAAATATTTTAAATTAAATAAAAATTTACGTGAAAAATATTATAGAACCATATTAAAAAAAAATTGTATAATTAATTTACAATATTTAATTTACATTTCATTAATTATTTCATCATTAAAATGATCATTTTTGTGAAAACAAGTCCTTTTTCATAGATATTTTAGTTCTATGGTTCTGGTACTTTCATCATGGTAATTGTTTTACCACATTAAGAAACATAATATTGAAATATTTAATATATTTATTCATTATATAATTTTTTTATAACCATTCATATAAAGAAGTGTTGAAAAATTAATGACATAACTTCATTGGGTCAATACTTTGTATATATACACGGGTGATGTTTTCAATTTTGAGGGGAAGATATAAGTAAAGGTAAAAAATAAATCAACATTCTAGTGTCCTTATAATTTCAGTATTATTATTTATATTCATTTAATATATCCTTATTTCCATTCATCTAAATAAAATTTAAAATTTATTCACGTCCCTCGATTGTACTACTAATCTACACATATGCACGAGCACAGTTATCGTATTCTAATAGAAGGGAAATTAAAAGGGTAAATATGATCGTATAATTGTATAATAATAAATATTTCATTAAAATTTTATATAAATATTAAATATATCATTATAAAATACAATGAAATTTTATGAAGTGAACAGTATCATATCTATTTATAGAGGTGGTTGTCTATACAAAAACATGTGTGACACATTCATTCCCTATTTGATAGAGAGGCAGATGAAAATAATATTTTCGTAATCATGATATAATATTAATATATTAAAAATATTTTAGTCATTATTTTAGGATAGATTCAAGTGATTCAGATGGTGTCTTAGATGAAACAAACATTCAAATAGTGTGATAAGATTATTACTACTACTTTGAGAGACCTCCTTTGGATTATACCTCGATCCTTCCTAAGATGGTGTTAGGGGAATACCAATAGATCCATAATGAAGTTAATTATGTTATTAATATGTTATGTTTTTTATTTTAAATGATATAATTTAATAACATTGTCAATAAAGAAGAATAGGGGGTTCCCATTTATAAGTAAGGGAATATACATACAAGTAATTTCATAAAATATTTAAATATAATATATATATAATCTTGTAAATTTTATTCAAATAGATATAATATAGAGGGTATAATAAAATTTTTTATAGAATCCTTCAACCAATAAAATTTATAATTTTTTTGTTAAGTTGAATCTTTTTTTTGGTTTACCATGTTATGAATCATTTTTATCCTTATCCATGGAAACACAAGTTTTTTACACTTCTGATCATAAATTTACATTTATGTTGAAAAGTAAGTAAAAATTTTACATTTATGCATTTTTTGTCAATTTAAAAGAGCCATTTTATATTTAATTATTTATTTTATATCTAAATCATTTAATGAAGTATTTTTTTATTAAAAAATTTCAATATAGACATTTTAGGGATTACTTAATTAATTTGACATCAAAGACTATGATATAGTATGATAATTAGAATACAAACACATATAACATCATTTATTATTTTTTTTGCACCTTAGAATTTCATTTATTGCAATAATTCATCCATAAAATATTAATATTATTGTTTATAGATTCATTTATAACAATATTTTATCTTCTTTGGCATACATCGTATCAATATTACATAACTGTTTAAAGATATTATATCATAAAAAAATTAAAAATAAATTATCATCATAAAAAATGATATTTAAATTCAAAATACACTTTTATCTTAATTCATAAAATATTTTTTATCCTTATAAAAAAATGTAGTATAAATTAAAATCAAGAAGGATACATTATCTATTTATCCTTTTAATTAAAAGTTATGAATTATATAATCAATGTAATATTGAAATAAATTTCTGTATTTTCATATTCAGTTTGTATTTATAAGACCACTACTCATAAAAAAGGATAAATTAATGTTTTTGGATATTTTTATTCCTCATCTCCATGTTTTGACCTCATTTTACCCATTTTACCCTTACTACGGTGACAAATGTTTACCATGGATACTATTCAAAATGATATAAAATAATTTTTTATTATTTAATATATTTAAACATCATTATTCAAATTATATAATTTATTTCTTAATAATAAATTTATTTAATAGGAAGAAATAAATGATAAAATTATTTTTTTAAGAGAAATGAACAATAGTTATAAGAAAAATTGTTTTTTAATTATAAAAAATAATCATACAAATAAATAAAATAAAACAACTATTAATATATATGTATTTATATAATGTTTAATAAATTGGATCTTGTGCTACATTAAAACAAAAAGGAAGGCATAAATTGATTATAAATTATAATATTCAACAAAAATGAAAGTCAATTTAAAAAAATAGGTACTTTCCATAATTCACTAGAATATAAATCATTATGGAAAAGTCAAAGAAGTGTATCTATTATAATATAGACATTCTGATTTAAAACATTAAATTAATTTCCTCAAATAAAATTTCTGAAAAATTATTGAAAATAATTATTATCTCCTCACATAAAATGTAATAATTTTTTATGAAAGCATATTTTAGATTCTGAGATTGATATTACATGAAATTTAGTACCTATTTATTATGAATTATTAAATAAATTTTAATTATTTAAACCATTTATAAATATATTTTATAATTTTTTATTAGTAATCATACCAACCAATTTTATATAATGGTTATCACAATCATATATTAAATTATTATTATTATTTTATGTCCCCGTCCTCTTAAATCTCGGTCTTATGTGTTGTGAAAGCAAACAATATTAGTATTAATTTAAAATTAATTTTATTTTGGTTATATTCTCCATCCCTTTAATAAAGTGTGTCCTAAATTATTCATTAATGTTACCAAATTTTTAATATTAGAAAATTTATTTTATTGAAAACCATTGTTATAAAAGGGAAAAATTAAATATCACTTCTAAATGGGATGTCTTAAAACTAATGGTAAATTGAAATTTCAAATAATAAGGTTATTAGATGAGGATAAAAATATAAATAAATTAATGTATGGACATAGAGGAAACAAATAATATCCTAAGAACAATTAAGAGTGATATGGAATTTGATCAAGTGATATTTAATGAAAAAACCCCATAAATCACTCTTGAATGAGAAAAACTATCAAAAAAACAAAAATAAAGTTAAAAATATAATTTTTTGAATTCAAGATCCTTTCCAAGAGTTGAGATATTATTTCACCATCATGACATAAAAAATGAGAATATATGCTCATTTTATTTTTTTTTATTTAACAAAAACTAGTTCATCCATTGGTCGTGCTTTGATCTATTTCAAAATATATTTTATCTTTTACTCCAACAAATGAATTTTTGAGATTATTTATTTATGCCTTAATCACTAAAATGTACTTTTAAAGGATTGTAAGCACTATAAAATAATAAAAAGATATTCCATTTTTCCATTGATATTTAACAACAAATGGTTTTAATAGTTCATCATATACATATCAATCTTTATATAATTTTATAATACATTAATTTCTACAATATCAACAATAACTTCTAAAATTTGACTTAAAATATTCCATAAATATTTATCCTTTTAACTCCTCCAATATATGAGTGAAAAAACTAAATATAATCCAAAATTTATTGTCACATTTTTTTCTATGTTTAACTTTTATAATTTTCCCCAAAATACCTAAATTATCCCATAACGTAGCATTCCCAAAAAGTACATTCCTTGATCATATATTCTCATTAAACATAAAAATTATTTCCCTAAAAACCCAAATAACAATTATTACTCAATGAATAAAAATAAATACTTTTAAAGTATCTAATATATCTCATAAATTCAGAAATGTAATAAAATTTAATTTAAATTATATTTTCATCAAATATCTAATTAATTTCTCACTCCCCAACATAATCTAATTTATTTCTATTATTAATCATCTATTTACAAGAACTAAATATTATTATATAATATTCATTCAAAAATATTGGGTCTCCATCCACCAATCATTTGATTTGATAAAATATTACTTTACCAATAAATCACATTTCTAGGATATCAGTTTTATTCGACATATGCATGGAAATCCTTAAGTAAAAAATAATATAGAACAATATTTAGATGTTTTATGATTCTTATAATAGAATATCATTGAAAAAATATTATGTATTATATTTATTAAATCCAAATATGAAAAATCATCAGTCATTTATCTTTTATCATTAGCATTGCAGAGTATATTCCTTATTCTACTTAGACTCCATTATATTAGGGAATTTAGACTTATAATTTTGATGTTACCTAAACATAATACACAAAACAATAAATGGAACCATAGGATAATAAATTTTTACCTCTAATACACTACTCATTTTCCTTTTTAATTTTTTTATTTAAGACTTTATATTTCATATATAAAAAAATCATCACACTACTTTAATACATTTACATGGGTGCATCATCCAAAATTCCCAATATGTAGGATGATGAATTAGTGTTCTTATATATTATTCATAAAAAATATTTTTATATGTTTTGCATCATTTTCAGATATTCTTATGTTCATGTTAGTGGTTATATATCATTATAGATGGTTACTCATAACCACAAATTTTTTTATTCCATCAAGTATTTAATTTGGCTTCTCATGAGAAAAATCATTGCATCATCATTAAAATTTATCAATTACAACATTAGCCCTATTTATATCTATTAAAAAACAAAATTCATAGTGTATTCCATAATAATTAATTTAATTAATAATATAATTAATAATATTCAACTATAATATGTATAAGTAATGGAAAATTGTTTCAATTCAATGGAACATACTTTTTAACTTAGTTCATCTAAGGTTAAAATATATTCAAAACTATAATAATGGTTTATAATAAATTTATAATTAGTTTAACCATATCCCATGGGAGTTTCAATCTAGTTGTACAGTCTTTGGCCAACACATCATGTTTTAATGACAATCATATTAGTAACAATTCTAACATTACATATTTAAAACACCTAGGTTCATCTCTTTCATATCTACATCAACTTTGATGTTTCTAGATAGTAATATATTAACTAGTAAAATCTCAATCATTTATTTACCATAAATAAGGATATTAAACTTTAAATAGTCTTATCCTAGGGGTTTCCATTAACATTTCCTCAATTAATATTTTATATATCTATAAACCCAACTATAATGCCAACTGATGTGACCTAATTATAGTAAACATAAATACTAAATAATTTTAGATTAACTTATATACATATCAAAATTATGCACACCTAAGTAAAATAACGGTGTACAGCCGTTGGGAACTAGATACATATTGAAATTATTTTTAAAATATTATCTATATATCCCACAATGATATTCATTTTATCACCCTTAAAGAAATACCATATTTAGAACTCATAATAGAGATATTTGAAAGGAAAGTACATGAATTTTAAATATTATATACTCAGTATGGGTAAACACGAGAGATAATAATTTTAAGAGAGAATAAGGAAATAAAAGGGCATAACAACATAATCATGTATATGATCTCAACATAAAATATTCATACCATGAAGAAACATAGAAAATAATATCCAAAATAAAGTCATTTTCCAAATACTGATAAATAAGGTAGTAAAATCAATAATAATCATTCATGATTGAAAACATGTGTATGTGGAATCATTATCATAGAAAATCGTAATTTTAATAAAAATGTTATATTCAGTAATGTCCACCCAAAATGTTATTAACATTTTTTCAAGAGATAATTCTCACATAACGAAATTTAAACATATCCATTCAAAATAATTCCCAAGTATAGTCTTCATATATTTTCGTGAAACATCTATACGCACACATCCTTATTTAAAAATTACTATAAAAAATCATATACATTATTATATTCATATTATAAGAGATATCGACATTACATGATCCAAATAGTTGGAGGGATATAATAGACTAAAACATAAAGAAATTATAATTTATTCATATGTATTCTATATGATCCGGGAAAAAAGTTTTGTTCCAACATAGATTAACTCATAAAAAATAAAATGGGGTTCATTACGATGTCATCAACCTAATAAAAAACCTTAAAAATAAAAATAATGGTATCCTTGTATTATCATCCATGTAAATAATAATTAATATCAATAGATTTTGACATAGATGAAAATAACATTAAAGTATTATTAAAACAATTCTTGAGGGAAATACCACTTTCATTTTGAAATAAAATTTATTAAAATATAAAAAATTATAGAATATTTAGTCACAAACTAATTAAAAATAATAACGAAATGATATAAAAGGTTCATAAATGAATATAAAATTAATAAAAATTGTAAAATTTGATAATGAAATATTTTTATAAAGTCATTTAGTTATATCATTTCTAAAAACATATAATGTTCATAAATTGTCAAAAATATTATTTATAATAAATTTGATATCACAATAATTAGGTGTAAAAACAACTTCAATAAATCATCAGATATGATTAAAAAAGTCATTAAACAATTTAAATAAAATATGGATTGGGAATAATCATATTTGAGATAAAAGTAGAAATAATGGTGACCTTTCATATAAAACTTTTATCAACAGTTTTATGTACCAAACTGAAAAGAATACAAGAAAAAAATTAAACCAAAATAAGTAAACATATGAGGAAAAAGTGTGTGGGTTTTAAAAGATATGGTTTATATAATTTACCTTATTGTAAATTAAATAAAAACAATCCCTTAAACAAATTAGATATTACTTTAAATATATTACCACCTTGGTAACAATTGAATCATAACCTTAATGATTGAAATATCATCATGTAAATATTTAAATAGTATTAATAAAAAAATAATCATGATATAACTTTTCAAATTCATGGTATATACTCCACATGAATGAAATAAGTGGTGAATATAACATATGACTCACATGAACAAATGTGATATGATAATCCCTTACCTCACATCTATTACTGCTTCATATAAGTTAAAATTGATTAACAAAATTTAAAAATTAATAATATATATTTTATTGGATCATATTCATACATAAAATAATAAGTATAATTCCTTTATAATTTTAAATTTCCCACTGCCATATTTCATCATTAAAATGAATATTTTTGTAAAAACCTGGAATTTTTCCATTCCAATTTTGATTCAATAGTTCTTGTTCATGAACCATGGTAAAGGTTTTCTTCAACTATATAATACTATTTGTGAAATTAGTGTCATATTTATTCATTTTATAATATTTTATAACCATTTATATTAATACACGATGAAAAATAAATTGCATCACTTTGTAATTATGGTATGCCATATGTATACAAGTGTGATTTTTACAGTTTTGGATGTAATGAATTATGGAATGGTAAATTATATTTCACATTTCAAATAAATGTATTATATCATAAATATAATATATATTCTTTAAAAATTTATGAATTACCATCCATTTAAATTATAAATGATAAAAATCACTTCACTATGAGGATGTGCTGGTAAGAACACATGGACAAGCTACATTATCATTTTCCAATGAATGGAATGTTATTATAGTACATAATATCATATAATTTAAAATTAATAATCATATATTTAATTAAATATATAAATATTAAAGACATCATGATAACCAACCATTAAATATGAAGACTTAAAATGAATCATATCACTACATTGAGTTTGTAGTCAACATATATGCACGAGTGATACGTTCATTTCCCATTTGTTGTAAAGGTGGTAGGAAATGGTTTTCACATACTCATAATATCATGGTTTTATATTTATGACTCTATATTATTTAGATTAATTGGGTGGAAAGATATTTAAAGGATATAAAATAAGAAATAATCTTTGAAACATTTTTGTAAAATGATTATCTCTTCATTGGGAGAACACCTTTGTATTGCAACTTAATAATTATTAAGATAGGAAATGATGAATTTCTAGGGATTTGACAATATTTTAAGGAATATATGAAGTTTTTTGGGTATGCATTCGAAAAACTAGAGGGATCAAACGTTGATAATAATATTGAATAGTAGGTTCACGTTTGTAAGTAGGGGAAATTAAAATCTTTCAATTACTTATATTATGACAATATATATCATAATTATTTCGTGTTCCAACAAATAGAAATAATAAAAATTTCA
The DNA here is from genome assembly GCA_963277665.1 of Viscum album. Taxonomy (NCBI): domain Eukaryota; kingdom Viridiplantae; phylum Streptophyta; class Magnoliopsida; order Santalales; family Viscaceae; genus Viscum; species Viscum album. Next base: position 790,423,338 of record OY728135.1, on the reverse strand, counting down.
TAAATTATAAGGGAAATATTAATTAAACCATTAATATTTATACATTTTATGTTGCATTTTAACACGTATTTTTTTCTTTAACCTCTTTCATTTATCCTTTTTTACATAACCTTAAAACATTGTTTTATTTTAAGTTCCATAAATTTATATAAAACATAAAAAGTGACTATATTTTTGTAAAATGATGTAATTTAAATCATTTACCCTAATAATTTTAATATTTTAATATTTATTTTAGTATTAAATCATTTAATCACATTTTTTTATCGTAAAATATCATTAAATTCATTTTGAGACTATTAATTTAATTTGACATTAATACATAAAGAAAATAATGGAATAAAAATATAATCACATTTACCATAATTTTTACTTTTTAATTACTTTTAAAATTCATTGAAATAAAGGATTCATAAAAAATTGATAAAATAAATTTATTTTCTTACTACTTACAGATGTACAGTAACAGTGTTGTATATGTGTTTAATATAATTATATCATCATGAAATATTATGAATATACTATAAAAAAGAAACAAAATTATTTTTTAATATCATTTTTTATCCATTCATAACTTCTTTTTTATCTCTATCAAAACCTTTAGTGAAATTATTATCAAAAGACTGAAATGGTTTATTTATTTTTATCTTAAAATAATAGAATTGTTTTATCCAAATAAATGATGAAGTAAATTTACATATTTATAAATATATATGATGCATCATTAAAAAAAATCCCATAAAAGAGGAAAAATTTATTGTTTAAAATAATTTGGCCTCATTTCATTGTTCTTTCAACATTTTATGGGATTTACCATCAGTGTGATCACCAATATTTAAAATATATATTATTCAATATTTATAAAAATAAAAATGGAACTTTATTCAAATTTAAAACTCCTATTTATAAATCTATAATTCATATTTTATGTATATATCTATATATGTGGTAGAAATCAAATTTATCTTAAATATGTAAAATGAAATTTGTTGCATATTTTGGATAATTTCATTTTATGCATTAAAATGATCTTTTACCAAAAGACGATATGTTATTAATTCCTAGAGAATAATTTTGATTATTTTTAATAAATTTTAAATTTGTTTCTTTAAAAAAAATCCAATATAGAATATGAAATTTAAAGTAATTTATTTAGATGAAATAATGAAAAATTTTCTAAAAATCATTATTTCTAAATTCTTTCTGAAAAATTTATCATTTTCAAAACACTAAAAAAATTACCATAATCTAATATTTAAATTATGAATTCAAATATGAAATCATTTTTCCCAAATAAAACTTCTATCAAATTTTATTAATTAAATATAATCTATTTTTTAGAAATCTAATAAATTTTTTTTTGATGAAAATGACCTTTTTGGCATAAAATGAGTAATATAATTTGAATACTTATTTATGATGAATTAATAAGTATACATCCAATTTTAAAGCCATAATATATATTTTCCATAATTTTTTCATTAGTATTCATACGTTCTAATTTAACAGTTTTATTATAATGGAAACTTGTTAATATTTCTATTTTAATAGTTTATCACAATTTACGTAATTCGCGATGTTGCGTGCTAATAAATATATTGGAATAATATTATTTAAAAAAAATAGGTTATTCCAGAAAAAATTGTTATTATTTAAAATTTCAAATAAAAATATAAACCTTCTATTAGAGATCATATTTTATTGATGTGAATTATACCCAAAAAAATTAATATTGGAATCTTGAGGATTTTTTGAGAAGTATTTTTAAAATTTTTAATTCAATTTTATGGTTTTTTTAGTTTGAGTTTCATTTATTATTTGTATTTAATGAATAATATTTATATTGCATTTATAAATCTAGATGCAATTACGAAATAATATGGGGAACATACTTATTTTATGTTTTTTATTCTCTTTATTTATCTATTGAGATCAACATCTATATTTATGAAATTCATTATATCCATATTGAATGTTCTATATAGAAATAATATATAGGTTATGAACATTGGATGAGAATTGATCTCTTCTTAATTATGGTAATCACGTACCAGTGAAGAAGTAGATTATTATAATATCAATACAATGTTGATATGTTCTCCTTTAATGTACCTCATTATGATTTGGATTAGTTAAATCGTGTTTCCGTTATATTAATTGTTTTTTTATTTTGATTATGTATTCCAAAAATAAAAAAAATTCTTTTCCAATGGGAAAATAAGATCATAATTAATATAAAAATTATAAGAAGATCAAATTCACCCAAATTCACACCCACCAATTAAAGAGTGTATATTATAGCCAAATAGAATAATAATAATCATTGAAATAAAATGAATCCAAAAATACAAAAAACTATATAATCCATGAAGGAATTATATTATATCCTTCATAAATTCAAGCATCTATTCCTAGGGAATTAAGTCCTCCTTTAACTAGTCAATGAAGTCATATCATGAAACATCTTTTTCAAAACAAAAGTTCATCTTCTACCATACTCTAGAAACCATACAATGTGAACCCACAAATATAGATATACTGGATTCATATATAGTTTTTTTGAATATTAATAAATATTTTCATCTTATAAATAATACCTAGCCTCAATACCCTTCACCGAGATAAGGAACATTCATATATCTTAACATGGAATTAAGGATAACACATTGTCCCATGATTCTTTCTTGTACTTCCCAAGAAAAAAACCAGATTATCCTCTAAAAATGTTTCTTCGAAATAAAATACCAAAATCTGTAAGGTTAACTAAAAAAATCAAATAACACACTAAAAAATGAGAAAACATGATCACGACAAAATAATTGCATCAACTCATGTCCACTCAAATCACTAATCTAATTAACCAACCATGAAAAAATCATATATTTCTTCCAAATAAAAAAAGTTATTTCTTCTAACTACACAATTACCACATAAATAATGTTAGATTATTCATTAAAGCATCATATAATCATATAACACCATTCATACCCCAAACAATCATGTATATAAAACAATGGGAATAAAACACAATTTTAATATAAAGATCTCAACCATACCCCTAATGAAAAAAATACATTTTCTTGAATTTCACCACATTTAATTATTCATAAATGGATTTAAAACAAATTAATTTAAAACAATTATACATCCCTTAAACCCTACACATATAAATCTATTCAAATAAAAAATATGTTTTCTATAAAACATACTTTTTCCCTAATACATTTAAATTAAAATCATTGAATCTTTCCTTAATACAATGACATAATATAAACTCAATATAAAAAATCCCAATCAAATTTTAAGGATCATTTTTAAATAAAAACAATATTTTTTGAAAGTAAATATTTCGTTTATTTAATAAAAAAATATTACTAGAAAATAGTATAATTGTTTGTGAATGTCAAGTAATAATTATTAGAAAATAAATTCATTTATTATTAAACTTTTCACACCCATATTATCATTTATTGATCTAAAAAATTATACTCATTTATTTATATAATCAGTCTCAATTTATATTTTTATTCGTTTTATATTTTTGAATGTATTTAATCATAATAGAGGCATATGGTTAGTGAAAAATATTAAACAAAATTGTGTAATGAGAATGTAGGATCTATAGTGGGATCACATGAGAGGTGAATGTTCTCCAAAACCATAAATCCAATCTATTTTGATAGCCTTAGGAATGGTGGTGATTTTATTGTTAAGGTACATGGTATTCCAAATCGTTCTACTTCACCATGTTTCATCTAGTTTTATTATAATAGTTGTAACAAGGTTTTTATTATCATGTGGGAAACCATAATGTCCTCACTATTTCATTAACATAATGAATTATTATTTCTACCCAAATATTTTATAACCCTTTCCTATCCTTATCTAAATATTTAAAATCATTACAATAGATGCCATGTTCATCCCTCTATTATTCCATTTTCCTTTTAATTTAAATGATCTTTCACCATGAATAACTTAGATATCATTTTGTAATTTATCATTTATACCTTCCTTCTATTTTTATCTTCATTTCTCTTGGTCTTGGTATTTCACTTTGACAATTATTCATGAGGTGTAGTTATATAAAATCACAATTTTGGGGGTAATATTATTAAAGAGCCATTTATTATTATAATGGCTCGTACCCCTCATGTCACGTGGATTAACACTTTATTCCAATTGTTCCATTATATTATGGTTGGAATTTTTTTGAGATACATTTTTTGGTTAATTAATTATATTTTATTTGATTGAAATGGTTTTTTAATATTTCTTGAATCCTAAAAAACCATCATTGGGGATTAATATAAGTGAAATAATTTTTTAAAAATAATCTATTTTGATATATTTAAGAAAATATATTTCAAAATAATGTTTTATATTAATGGGAATTGGGGTATCATGTTATGTGTTTTTTTAAATGAAATTATGAATTGATTGGACCATTAATATAATTATGATGTGACTTTCATCGTTGGATATTGGATTTTATATTTAGTGAGCATAGTGACAATAACATCCTTTATTTGATGATTCTCTCCTTATATTTGTATTATATTTTTATTTATGGAGATCCTCTTTCCAATGTGTAGTTTCTCTAACAGGAACTATATTGTATATCCATTAATTATTATGTATTGATTTATATGGTTAGTTTTTGAATAATTTATATATAATGATCATAGGTAGAATTAACAATAGTTAGCATAGATGTAATCCCACTATGCTTGTTTTTATAAATATTTCTTTCATAAACATTACATTCTTGATTATAATTTTTATTACCACTCTTATGTTGGGTTTTAATTTAAAATGTTTAAAGGGTAATTTCATACGATGTATTTCAAACTAGAAATGTGTATTTATCAATAAAAGGTTTCTCAGGGAACACATAGTGGGGTCCTAAAAGGATTATTTTGATTAGACACTACATGAACCTAATGGGTGTTTGTGGGAATATCATTTAATGAACCATTGAATATTAGGAACCTCTTGGTGGTGATGGAGGTTTTTTATAGCGATGTTCAGTATAATGGTGATGAAATTGTTTGACTAAAACATAATTACACAAAGAGATAGGTAGATGTTATTTTTAATTATGGATTTTTGTTGTTGACTCATCTCATGTATAACCTTACCGTATTCCATTCTCGCTATTATTTTTTGTTCTATATTTAGATTGTATGTTTATAATTTATGTCTATTATTATGTAATGAATGTTAAGGATGTTAATAGGATTATGTGAATATAAATTTTTTTTCTTTTATTTATATTTAGTTAAGTAGATTAATAATTTATGTTATTTTATGTATGTGAGTATACAATTAACCAATGTATAGAATAGTCTTATAAGGTTATTAATTTATTCTTATATGATGATTTCTTTCTTCAATAGACCAAAACATACACAATAATTAATCTTGGATTACCAAAAACAAATTTTTATCCCACCGGAATTTGTAAACTACATTAGGAACATTCCATAGTTGGATTTGGTCATGATTAAAAGGTTTCATGAGTTTTTACATGATAAAATGTTATAAAATATATTTTTATTTATTATAGTTGGTATCTTCTTGTATACAAGAGATCGGATTACTTAGAATTTATGGCTTGGTTTTGAGTAAGTGTATTGATAATAATCATTGTAATTATCCTTAAGTAAACATGGGGTGTTGGTAAATTATTATTATGGGATATGATTCAATTTTTATTTTTTATATGAGAGAATTTTGCTAGATAATTGAGGTATTGATGCATATACTTAATTTCATGAATAAGTTATACATCTGTAAGACCATTTTTTATAACCATATGACCATATTAGTTGGGTTACAATGCTCCATGCACACTTGGTTCATGGTATTTAAAAATTTGAAACCATGGTGTGGATCCCAGACTACCCATATAGTGTAACATACAGGGATTGGACATTACTTCGTAGAATATGCAACCAAAATTTTCATAGTATAAATTTCATTGATTTCTATTTCTCATCTAATATAAATTATATAAATTAATTTTTAAATATTATTGAAGGAAATTTATTATTTTATTTGAGGTTATTTATGGACTTATTTTTTATAGGATTGCATGTAGGTTCATGCTTCTTCAATGACCCATGATGAAAAATCTAGAAGAATATGTGGTTAATTTCCCTTGATATAATCCTATTATGGTAAAAAATATCACTAAGTATATAATATGAATGTTTTTCCACATAGATCAAGTAGCTTCCCAATCCTAGGTCATGCTAAGGATATATGTTAGGTTTAGATTTATGATAAGGACTGTAGTAAAGAGTTTCTTATCCATAATCCTTCATCCATTTAATGAACCAACCATTCTCAAGAGGTGAAGTATTTTATTGAGAATATTAGATAATTATTTTTATTTTATTGATACTCTAATGCATGTCAATGTGATTTTTCTGTATTTTCTCTTAAAGGGTCTTAATTTAAGTTTTAGGGATTTATTTACACAAAAAATAACATGATAACCCAGAATGGAATGTTTTCTTAGTGATATCAACCAATTAGTTATAACATGATACCACAGTTAAGGTGTAATTTAAGGATTTTTATGCTTCCAATAAGAATCATTAATGATTATAGAAAATAGGAAATTCTTTTTAGTCCTGTTAAAATTTCCCCCTGATTACCTTCAATGATATGTTCAAAAAAATGGATAGAGATGATCCATCGACAAAAAATCTATTCACAATTATTATTTTTAAAATTGCAATCTTATTTTTATGATACAAACTAATATGTGTTTTTGGATGTCAATTAAAAAATGATTACATGGTTTATTGAGGATTCTCCCATGACTGGTGAATATGAAGGTGACTTCTCAAAAAGGAAAATGAAGTGTTGTGATCCTATTAGGTGAAACAGAAATGGACACAGATAAACTACATGTTTGTCTCACTAGCATCCACTAGTAGTGGGTCTCCTATTTTCTATTAATGTGGAATAGATGGTAATCAAAACTATAAACTTATGTAACCCCAATTGAATGTCATATGTATTGGTTAAGGTGTCTTCTTAAGTGTTTTTATAGACCTAAACCTGCTCCTTGATGTGGTGAAATATAATCATGCCTTAGTTTACTAGAAGTTTAGTTTGATTACATTAAGATAAACAGATATTTATTTTATGGGAAAACAGGTTGTAGTGGTTCATATTATGGGAATATCTAATTGAGGCTCCGTCCTCTAGTTTGTATTATGACTCAACCATATACTATAGAGAGGTAATTCTATTCAATGGAAAATGTGTTTATGGAATCCGACAGAAGACTATATAATAAGATAATAAGTGTTCATATTTCTTCATCTATAAAGATTTGATTATTTAGTAAATGTTCCTCTTATTATTTAATATATTCCTATGTCATATATTTTTCATTCTCCAATCAAATCCTATATTCTATGTTATGGAAATATATGAAAAACATTCGAAGAAAAATTAATGTTTCTTTTATGGACATTTTTGTTTTTTCTCAATATCATAAGTGTAATCATAATTGGACTTTGTATCCTCAAGATATACCACTTTTATATTTTTATTAAGAAAGATATGTTAAAATTATTTGTTTAAAATATTTATAGTTATCATTATAGTGTAACCATTACTCTCTTGATGGGATATCTCATTTTTTAGGAGGCATGAGATCCACAACGTAGCTGGGCATAACCAAATCTCACCATGGTTGGAAGATTTATTTGTTAAAATACATATCTTCTTATATAATCTGGTAAAGGAAAGTTTTTAAGTATGTTTTTTATAATGATCTAGGTGTTTCTTGATGTGATTGTAGATGAAATGTCATGATTTCTTCTTTACTAGTATGTTGAATTCACTATTTACTAGATTACAAAAATATATATGATATTATATCTATCATATTAGAAAAAACATGAAAAATAGAATGAGTTAATTGATATAATTTGATGATTTATAAGTATAATGAATCATTCAACCTTGTGTGCCTATATGGATAGTTACAATACTATTCCTAAAAAAATTTACATAGATATATACTCTTTTACATTAATGGAATAATTTTAAACCATGTGATTATTAAAAATAAATTCTCCCTTCCAGGAATTTATGATCAATATGATAAATTGAATTGCATTAGGTGGATTACAATGACTAACATCCTGTTATTGTATCCCCTACTCAGGGGCAAGGGAGACTAATATTTCTAAGACTTATTTTAAAATATGATTTGGTCAATTTGAAATTATATTGATGCAATGCAGTTTAGTTTATTGTCTAATTATATTTACTTTCCCAATGAGTTGGAATTTTCATCAATACCATGAATCCTTTATCATGGTATTTTTGGATGATTTTTTATTTACCATATTTAAAGAGTTTCATTATAGTTACATGAACATATATTTTTGGAACTATCTATGATAATATCTATTATGAAAATTTATAAAAATATATATTCTAGATCTTATAAGTCATGTTCCTGAGATATGTGGTGTAAAACAAGAACATCAACTATTCTTTAAAAGGATGACGTTTTTTCTAATAATGAACCACATAATTTACTCGACATATGTATCATATTAGATCTATTGGGATACTAATAATGATTTTTTAATAAAATATCTACAACGACATCACTCTTTACATCTCTTACTCTAAAGGAATGTATTTTTCATGGAACTATAAATGTAAATACTCTTTTATAGAGTTGAATTGATGTTTAATGTGGGGGAATATTTTTATTCTATTTAATGATTTTAAGATATATGATATTTATAGTGATTAATCATGTTTTGGGATTGGGTTGTGTTCTTATGTAGGGTGATTATGGGGTGGAATGTATTTCTCGTTAGCTTCCTCCACATGAGAAGAATTACCAAACCCATGTCCTTGACAAAGAGTTGATTATGCATGATCTCAAAAGCTGGGTGAATTAACAATTCAATGGGATATTCATATTTAATTATAGTCAAACAATATTTAGTTATATATTATCACAAAAATTATTCCATCTCTAGAACATACTATTTGTGTAATGTAATTAAATTTTTGTAATTTCCCTCATTTATACAATGGGAATAGAAAATGTATTTTAAAATTACATTGTTAGGAGGTTGACATTATTATAATTGATAGAATCATGTGTTGAATGGTATCTACTGATTTTTCTTACATAAATTAAATTATTTTTGATGTAAAAGAATGATATTAGGTTCCCATCTTGAGTTTAGTCGACCCGTATTTTATGGATCTTATCCATTAGGGGAAACTATGGTATAAAGAGTACTCGAATGTCATCATATCATTATGTAATTTGGATAACACCATTATGTTTCCATTATTTTTTTCAGTTAATTACTAATTTATGAACATATATATGGTTCCTCTATCTATGAGACAATGAATAATGAAGTATTTTACTCATCCATTCTAGAGTTTCCAACCAGGATGGACAAGGATGTATTATCGTAAGAAACAATGATACTGGTGTCCTTAGATAAGACTTCACGCAACTAATTTTTTCCACAGTTTTGTACCATCCAACAAGTTATTATAAACAGTTATAATATATATGGATTACCTTAAAATATTATTATACATATATGGAAATGGGATGAAATATCATTAAAATTCATCAATGGTGTTCCACATAACCCCTGATATTGGAATGACATTTAGGTAATGTTTTATCAGTTGATTAAATTAGCTAAATTTATTCTAATAAATGTTACCACTATGGATTATGATCTTGGAAGTATGTATATATAGGAGATTGTAAGACAGAAAAGGTTCATTTTACTATAATTTTATATATAGATTCTCATTTGACCACCCAAATCTATAAATCCCTCGAAGAGGCTATGGTATGCTAAATGATTTTTATTATGGTATATAATCTATTAACGGATGGAAACCTAGATCAGGATATCCATATTTTAGAGTATATTCTATATTCTAGTGTATTATATTCAATAGACTCATGGGATGTCAATATTGAATTAGATGATATTTCATATTATAATAGTCATCAATCCTATTTCAAAATATATCCCCTTTAATCATTGTATGGTAGTCCATGTCATTCTACTCTCTATTAAGGGGGGGGGGGTGTGAGGGAATTTTCTTCTGGGATTGAGCTTCATTATAGAAATTAAGGGTATGATTCAGGTTATTTGGAAGTGAATAATGATAGCTTAATGTCCCCACTAACCCTATATTAATTATCATCAATGTCATTTTGAGTTCTCAATTGGTTACTATGTTAATTTAATGGTATCACCTTTGTTGGGTTAATGATGGCATGAGATGTAATTGAAACTCACTCTGTGATATGTGGGATCCTATGAGATTATTGAGAAAAACATTAGGATTACATAATTTTTTGGTCATTCATCCTAAATTTAAATAAATTGATAATGTTTTCTCATGATTATAAATTGATTAAATATTTTCCTTATTGGTCTAATGTATATAACTAATAAGATATGTATAGATATCTATATGGATTGATGATTGAGAACCATATCATGATTCTTCACACAAATATTATAGTGATTCATAGGAAATATATTATCTTATGTTGGAAAATATTGAATCATTGGAGTTTGTCTCGTGAGTATTGAGATAGGTATTCTTCTATGTCATATAATTGGACTCGATTATTTATTTATAATAAATATATGGGTTTACATTTTAATGTAATAAAGTGATATAGTTGTCATAATTTTCAAACATATGGGGTTATTTTTAGGTAAAAACATTTGAATAGTTTATTTTTATATTTATTATTAATTTTTTTTAGTATTTTATAATTTAAAATTTATAAAAATATATAATGTAGATATGGATGAATTTTTAGAACAGTAGTATTAGTTACTATGCACCAAGACTATTCAAGAGAATAGTGCGATCAAAAGTGGAGTGTGCATGGTGGGCATATAGTTGGCTAAATTATACATCCAAACCACATGAAATAAAAAAATTATAGTTTTTATAATATATTTTTGGATCATTGATTTACAAACCATTTCTCTAATAAAATATAATCTAATTTTATTTGAATGTTTTTGGAGAATTATTTACCAAACACTGTGACCAAATCATGTATTCAACTAATTTTTTTAAAAGGGGAATTTTCCTTTCAACCCTACAAAATTTTAATTCTTTTCCTCTATTTCATCCCCCATTATAATGCTTTAATTTGAGAAATAAATGTAACTTTATGTTCTCCCCTTTATCATTGATGTCTTTATATCTTTCACCATTGATCATATAGATCTCATCATGTAAAATATCATTACTCTATAACATGATATATTCTCTTCCTCCCTCTTTGTTTTATTATTCCCCAATGGAAATAAATGAATAGGTTTCATGTGGGATTATTATAAACTATAGATAATTTTTTAAAGGGAATAATTATAGACTATAAATGTATTTCCCAAACATGTCAATTATATTTTCACCATTCCCCAACTCTCTCATCATTTTAATGTATCTTCTTTATTGCTAAAATTTTCTTTTGTAAATAATTATTTCTTAAATAATTTCAAACAGTATATTAAATATATTTAATAAATACTAAACCATCCATGAGGAATGAAATATATTATATGAGTTTCTAAAATTATCTTATTTTTATTTGACATAAAGGAGATATTTTATAAGTATAGTTTATATATATTAAAATTTGTATTTCAATACACGAGTTTGAAAAAAGAAATCATTTTTGAATTTAATGATTTATTTTAATTCTAAAATAGATTTTATCATTATAAAATCATGAAATGAGGTTGGGGTCTAAGGAGAAGTACTGACTAGAATTTCATGATTTATCCTAAGCCATGAGATTTATTTTTATTTCTATATATGCACTAATCAATATGAAATTTCTTAACTATGGATTTTATTATCTCTTAGAATAGGTACTTCATGTAGTTGGATATAATTAGTTTTAGAATCAATAATACATGTGGATATTTGGTATAATTATGTTTAGTTATCATATCGATTATCCAATGAATTTAATTTTAAATTTATTTATATATTTCCTTAGCAATTATGTGTACAACATTTATAAATCATGTTTTGTGATACTTCCATTAAAATGTTTACATGGGTAAATTAATCTTTCTAATTTTATACATTCATTCATGAATTTTTTAACAATGGTTTCTTTTTGGAAAAAATGTGGAATCCTTCTAGGATACTTAATATCACATGAAATATACAAATAACTAGTGTATATAGATCTTTTTTTGACTGATGTATGTAATATAAAATCACTTCATTAAGGATGTGATTTTTTCAATAATTTTTTGTTAGGTTCATGAAGGTGACTTTTTGGGATTCATCTCTCACGTAACATAGTGATGTATAGAAGGGATTTTCATTGTTATAGATTTTTATTCGATTAATTTATTATATCACATTTTCGGCTTCCCATACTAATCTTTTACTTTATAATATTTTAGGAATTCATATATATAGTTCATAGATTTATATATTTATATAATTTTATAGATGTTAGTAAAATTAAGTGATGTTTACAATATAACATTACATTTTATTCATGTTATGTCATATTGATGAGTTTTTTTGTTTCTTGATTTATTTGATGAGATAAACCACCAATGTAAGGAGATGTTATATTAGGTTCCCAATTAGAGTCTATATGATGATATTTGTATTTTTTCTGAAAATATTCAAAGTGAGGAATCTTTATGATTTTGACATAATTTACAAGCCATAGGGATCAGGATTTCCTTTCAGGACATTTCATGGACCAACTAGAGTCCTAGGTGAGGAGAAAAATGAGTAGGATCATGACGACCCAATATATGAAGTTTTCTCAACATCATCATGTTCAAATAAAAAAAATTATTATAAATACACTTCCTTACTAATTGAATAGATTTAATTACTTAATAAATAACCCAATTTAACTTTTCATGACCAATATGGTATTAACATTTCATCCATTATTCATTAACAATTTAATATAAATTCGATTAGAGTGACTTGAAATCCTTTGAAAATTATGATATATCAAACATGTTGACTAATCTATCACATTAAACATTCATTCCACAATAACACACATAACATAAAATAATATATATTTCATGTTTTATAAATTTTTTAGTTCAAAAAATTCAATTCTACCTTGATATTTTTCAAATAAATATCATGATGTTTAACATCAGATACCCGAAATCAATATTAATTCATAAAATGTTATATTAAAAAATCCAAAAAAGTTTTGCATGTCCAATACACAAGTACTTTTTGTTACAAAAATATATATTTTTCATGAATTCAATAGTTAAAAATTCATGTAAACCTTTTTATGAAAAATAAAAAATTTTATTTAACTGGTTAAGCCATTATCAAGGATTCTGTATTCAACGTTGACAATTTAATTCATGTAAAAGTCCTTGCTTATTAGATTATTATTTTGTATACTATATTTACAACCATTTAAATATTACAAATATATAAAATCCCAAGAAAAATTTAATAAACATTGTTATTATATACCAAATGCAATGAAGATAATAATCAACTCATAAAATATGTGAAAACACCACCATTTTCATTATAAGGTAGTAGAAGGAATACAAATAAGGATTTCAATAATTCCCTTTCATATCACTAAGTCCATAAAAATTTCCATTATCATGAAAATAAACCCTAACCCAAATACATATATTTTATGATAATATTTTTAATTAGATTCATATTTATTTCTAAAATATCCCCAATTCAGACACATATGAAATTATCTTAATGCATGTGTCATTCCATGTTTTTTACCTCACAACCAATATATTTTTAAGAAAATATATTTAATATGATTATTGATATTTTATCACATCATTGGGGATCCCAATCAGTATTGTGTAATCTTTTCTCTATTCATACATCACAATGAAGTAATAATTACAATGATTCCATTCCAAACCCATTATATCCTCTCCAATTCCTAAAAACATATTTATCATAAATCTAAACCAAAGAACTTGTAAAACTTTGTATTGACCTTAATCAACATGAAACCCCTCTAGATCTAAAATTTAATATTATTGTTACCCTTGGATTTTAACTTCATTAGGACATATGTGGGAAACAATAATTATAGATACAATTACAGATTCATATGAGGCATTACCCTCATAATCCCATTATCATAATCAGACCCCAAATTGTAATGCACCGACCCCAATCACCTGGAATCAATGCATTATTAAATAACATTGGCCTGATATACGGAATCATTTCCTGAAAGACTGATCAGTTTAGTAGCCTTTGAATTGCTTGATACAAACACATGTTTAAATTACATAATGAAATAAGAAACCATTGTGTCCCCATTTAACACTCATAGATCCCATAACCAATTCATACAGGTTAATCATAATATAAATCTTTTCATCATGGTAAAAATAAAACATAATAATGGGATGAGCTCAGATGCTCAGTAAGGAAAACAATATAGTGGAAACTGTTATAAATAAAAACAAAATTTTAAGGTAATTTATAAGACTAGAACACAATTATTACAAACATAAAAATGAGCATATTTAGACAATGATACATCAAATAATTCCAATTACTGATTCACCTAGATATTTTACTAGTTGAATAATCACATTTAATATTAATAAAAAATTTCATAATGATGGAATTCATAATGACATACTTCCTAACCACATAGTCAATGCCTTGTGCCAAGACTACAAATAAGATTTTGTCACGGCCTTGTTCCAGGACCCCAGTTTGTCTCATGAGACCTACTGATGCATTGAGGAGCTATAGTGTGCTCCACTCATCACTAATTCCAATGAAATCCTAATATGAAATGGTGAAACATAATCTAAACATTCATATTAAATCTAACATACTATATGTCTATACTTTAACCATAAATAACAAATGGTATAAAAATAGAACATCCACAGTAAAACATAAATCATTCAACACAATATAGAAGCTTGTATTATATAAAATTTCCCTTAATTGAGAAAAATGAAGGATATTGTCATAATAAAAATAATCATCAAAACTATTTGAGAGAATTATCCCCATTTTTGTTGAAAACATTTAAAAGTAACACTATTTATCAAGAAGATGTTTAAAATAGAATTTGGAATCGAAGTGTCCCATACCACATTGAAACTTTTAAAAGTAATTTTAATTTCAAAACATTAATGTATATATATATAAATCATTAAAATCTTTTTTAAAACATGTAAATTAATGGAAATGATTTAAATGAATAAATTTTTAAAACATTTAAAATGATATTTTAGTTAGAAGTCCTAACCAAATGAGAGGCGATTGAATGAAAATAATTGTTGTAATCAAAACATAATAATATCATGAGTATAAAGGGATTCATGTTATATCATGTCAATGTACAATATATACACCAAATAAATGTGAATTGGCGCATAACAACAAGGAAGTCTCAATGGAATATAAGTTGAAATGAAATCCCTTATAAAGACTATATCTTGAGGATAATGATAAATAAATTACATATTTATGTGTCAAAAATAGAAATACACTAAGTATTATTGGATATTAAGTGTAAAAAATTCATAGGGCATTCAGACATATTCTATTAACAACAACACCAATGACTTGGATATTTAACTCAATGAATGAAAATTGAGTTACGATTACTCTTATCAAGTTCATATCGATGACTTGAAAATTTATCAATGGAGTTATTATGTCTATCAAAATAATAAACACACAAAGAGATGTGGAAATTACTAAATAAATTAATGTTTATTTATTTCATAAATAATATTTGAGTAAAATAATCAATGAAGTTTGCGTAAAACTCAACGAGTGGAAATCGAAATAAGAAATTCCCTCACAGATTTGGTGACTTATGAAACATTCAACCCCTGAAAGAAGGATCATAAAATGAATATTTAAATACCCATAAACTAAATTATATTACATAATTAATATAATCAGGTGTAGTACATACACCACACAGAAGGAAATAGTGGCAATGTAGCATTAATCTCACGGAAATAAGAAGGGAGATGGGAACACCTTACCATGTTGTAATAAATCATGTTGTATAACCAAATGTTAATAACCACATAATGAATCATAGAATACCATGAATATAAAGGTAATCATGATAATATATATCAAATTTTAGTACACAATACACCACATGCAAAAAATAAGTGGTGAGCAATGAAAATCTCACATAATTAAAAGTGAAATAAGACACCCCTTACCTTGCATTGTCCTTTGGTTGAGGGTACATTTAACCTCTTATATAATGACCAAAGTATGTTATTAAATGATACCAGAACCATATTAATATTTTTTATATCACAAATGATTCATTTATGACTTTATACTAACCATTTAATAATGATTTCAATGTTAAATTAACGTTTTGGGTACTAATTGCTTTTTTTATCGTACATGTTTTAACTTGTTATTCATGATCGTATCATTTAGATCATGATTTTAATACATCCATAATATAAATCATGACTTATATATCATATATATTTAGAATATAAATATTTACAATAGAAAGATATATGAAATGGAAGGAATCGTTTATGGAGATGGAGAGTCGTATGTACGTATAAAAGTTGTTTCCGATTTCATATCGTATTGAACAAAAGTAAGTGAATAAGATATATGTAAGTATATAAATATATATACATATATCCAGTATAATTATTATGAAATATTTTACATATTTATTAATAATATATATTATTATAATCATTATTGAATGGTGAACGTGGGAATGAATCTCATCGCGTCATGGAGACGGTAATCCTTACGTACGCACGTGCGACAATATCATTATATTGATGGTGAAATAATATGTAACTGGATTTTATATCATATACAATGAATAATTTACATGTTATATTTATTATTTACATTTTCTATACTCATTATTATACCCATCCAAATAATGAAGTGTTTGAATAACAAACTACACCATGACGTGGAGACGGTAAGTCGTACGTACAAATGTATGCTGACTTCGTCATTTTTATGATTCATAGAATAATGAATATAGTTGACCCATAATTATAAAAGCATCATCATATGTATGAGGTACTGTAGTTATTATTTTGTTATGAAAAAGACATAGAAAGGGTAGGTGGAAGAAGAAAAGAACTTGAAAGAGTGTGGTGAAATTATTAGCTCTTTTTCAGGTGTTTCCTTTTAAGAGGATCCAAAGGTCTCCATAGGTTGGAATTATGATATAAGTAAGGACTCTAGGATGAGGTGAGGGAAGATGAGAGGATATTTGGGATGATTTTGTCTGATCCAAATGGATTTGGAGGTGTGATTTTGAGAGAAGGGCAAGTTCCCTTTTATAAGAGGGGTGAGGGTCACGTTAGAAAAACCTGTCCATATTATTTTATAATAAAATAATTATTGGTTTGTAATGGCTAAAAAATTATTTATTTCGAATATAATTTGTGTAGGGATCTCACAAAACTCTCAATCAATATGTTTTATACATGTTTATGTTACCACTTTAGCCTTATCATTTAGATTTAACTCTAAGTTACATAGATCAACTTTTACCACGTATTATGTATTCTTACACAATATCATTTAAAAACATATTATAAACATCCAAAAGAACCTAAACTGGTTCATTAATGACTTATATAAGATTAATTAATACCTTTGTCTGATCCTCATATTTTTAGTAGTATTATAACAACAAATAATATAGTATTTGTTTCAAAAAATCATTTATGACAATTTTAATGTTATTTAGTATTTGTGTTTTTTGAAAATAATAACAGCATGATTACATCAAAAACAAATTATTTAATCAACCTTAAATGTCATATTGACCTATAAAATAATTTTAATTCATCAAATGTCTCACATAAAATTTATTTGTATATTTATAATATCAATTATTTTAATCATTCTTAATATGGTAATTACTACATCATCATTGTGTAATAAATAAATTTAATTCTTTAATGTCTCAAAATTATAAATAAAATACCATTATTTAGGAAATATGTGTTTCTTTATAATGAATATTTACAGTTGAATTTATCGTATGCATAACACTGTATTAAAAATGGTTTAGTTATTAAACATTGAATTTAACTCTTTTTACTCTTCTTTAAATAATATAATAATAAATGTCGTAATCTAATCCAAGTGGACCAAAGATGATCATATTTTGTTCCTAAAGTTATTTTTGGTCTAATTACACTTATCGAATAGAATTTGGACATGTGTTATGTTAATTATAATATCATTTTTACCCTTAATTACCCTATTTACTTTTAACCGTGGTAAATAAAAGTCAAAAGTTACTATTCCCCAAAAATTATTTTCATCTTATTTAACCACATTTTACTTAATTATGTCAACTGTGTCCATTGAATTTTTCAAATTCAACTCACAGAAGTGGTAAAATAATGTTTTATACAAATTTTCAAATTATTTTAGAAGGTGGGTAAAAGACGGTAAAAATTTCAATCAAATTTTATACATCTAAATTTTTTTTAAAAATTACTCCAATTAATTACATTGAAATTATGTAGTTATAATATATATATTTTTACTTAAAATAAAATTCATTAAAATATATAATTATTTGAATAAAAATTTAGATTTAAACTATAACACATGTTTTTTACTATTCATAAAAAATTGAATGTTTTCAGAAAAAACAAAATAAAACCCTAAGATAGTTATTATATTCTAAATTAAAATATTAATTCTATGTTACCAAATTAAAAACAAATATGTTTCATTAATTAATTTAAAACTAATTTCCATTATCTATATCAAAAAGTGTTTTTTAAAAAAGTATAAACTATCAAATGATTGACATGTGTTTATGTCAAATTTAAATGTGAAATTACTTCTAATGACCTACATTGTATTAAATGAAAAAACTATAATGTAATTATACTTCCAAACCATTAAAATTCAAAATTTATCCCTATAAATTATTTTTATTAATTTTTTTTTAATTAATATTTATTATTTTTCAATACTCATGAAAATTTGTAAGATATCTGAAATTTGCCAAAAAACTATTCAAAATAAAATTTTGGTCCCGATTCTAAAGAAGAATTTCATTTCATTAAATTAAATATATAAAATTGTCAAATATGGGGTTTAAATAGGGTTTTCCATTGGAATTTGGTAAGATTTCATTTTTGGAAAAATACGTCTTTTATATGAAAAAAATGAATTTGTTCTTATATTATGTCTAAGAAACAAATAATATGGATTAAAAATTATATGGATTATATAATATTCATAATTCAGTTAATACTATTCATAATATCTTTTGAACAACTAGTTTGGTAAGTCATGGGGTGCTCAAACTCGGTGTTGCGTGTAGTGCGAGCTATTCGATTTCATTAAAGAAAATAACTTACTATGAAATCTTGGGTTGCAACATTCTTCCCCTCTTTTGAAAATTGCTGCCTCAAAATTTTAAAATTGGGCTTGGGAATATCATTGAATGTCCCACATTGAAAAAATAGTCAATAAAAATATCACGTTAAAAGAAATAAATAGAAGTAAAAAGGCCACCCAAGATAACCCATACAAGAATTACCTATAGGAAAACATGGATGTAGAAGATAAAATAAGTGTCATGTTCTAATGTAGAGTGATAGAAAACATGATCAGAATAATGTTAACAAGAACAAAACCACAAACTAGTGTTGGGATATATGGTCATTTGTTTCCCAGTAGGTAAAGTATACGGACAATGTTTATTTATTTTAAGTTCCATTTCATATATTTGAGGAATTTATTTATGATATTGAATATGAACACAAAGATATATCCTTACTTTTTATATAGAGTTTCTTCCATTATTAGATTTATAACACTAACTCATTTTTTTTCAAATGATGAGTATTCAAGATGACGTGGTCACACCTGAAGCACTAGAATCAACTTATAGAGAATTACATGATCTATAAAGTATAAAAAATATATTTACGTTGTCGTTAGAGATTAACCAAGACCAAAATGGTTAGTACAAGATCAGATGATCCCCAAAAATCATAATTATTTAGAGAAATAAATACTAATCTTAATTTCTAAAATTAAACCAACAATACCTGAAGTTCAATAAATAACATTCAATAAAAAAATTTCCTTAAAATCATCCAATATAAACCAAACTAATATTGAAACCCGAAACATAGAATAATTTTATTGCGTAGTCTTCAATGTTAGATTTTATCTACAAATTATATCGACTACTCATAAATTCACATACTTAAAGTAATGAACTTAATCACATATTGTCTATGATAGTTTAATCATTTCAATAAATAACCCAAATCGCTATAAATATACAATAAAAAATAGATGAAAATCCATCATTACACCTCAAATGAAATCTCATAGTATTCTATTTTAATTAGGCAAATAGTGTTCCCAATAGTGCGAACGTCTTCCAAAATAATATTTATCACTTAATCACCAAATCATTTTCCTATAATAAGGATATCCATTTGATAAGACATGAGATCAAAAATAAACTTTTTCTTTATTAATAAAATCATTTAAATAAAAATAATTAGTCACACTAACTAGAGACTTCACGTAGTCTAGTGGTAGGTGATAAATATCAATCGCACTCTGGTTGTGGGCTCGATTCCCACTACTTTGACCGACCTGATGGGTTTTTACATAGTCTGTGTGATGGCCTTTTTAAAAAACAATATTTTATAATATTACCAAAATTAGAAGAATTATTCAAAATAACCATAACATAATTTCACCACAAATGTTATCTTATACCTCGCATTATCATCCAAAAATTTAATAACATGTAATTTTCTCAAATTCAAAGATCATAAAAATCCAAATGGTTATTTATAAATATAATAGAAAAGATAATTCTACCTAAAATATCATTTTCACATAACAAACTGAAGGTTTACACATACAAGAGAAACGTCTTCCAATGTAATTCCATCAATAAAGAGCACTAATACTTTTAAACATATCACCATCAATTTATTTCCTCATAGGTTATTCCACGAAAAAGATGTTATCCAAAAGAATAGGGCATTAACATAAGTAATGCATAGTTCAACTAAATTCACAACAAATTACTGTAAATGGATTCTTGGGATCAATTTTATCTTTTCCCATAGTACACTTCATTTTTCCTCGGAAATTATTCACTTTATTTCCTTCTTCCCCACATATAAAGCATTTCATTATTCCATTGAGAAACATTTTTAGGTGTCTCCTTTAAAATTTCTAGCATGATAAAAATTGATTTTTCATTTCTCCATGGTCTCCACTGTTGGAGATCTTATCATTCACCACCTTTATCTTGATTGTTGAGTCCAGAAGTTAGTTAATATGTATGTTTTTGATCATATTTTTTGAAAACAGATTAGAGATGAACACGATGTCTATTATATCTATCTAATAATCTATTTCATTTCTCATTTACAACACCATTCCCACCTTTTACATCATGTTCAATGTTACTATGACTTCCTTGGAGTCCAGCCAGTTATTAACACAAGTAAGCATAATGGGAGTCATAAAATCATTTAGATATTATCATAACACCATATTTTCAACCTAAAACACCTTAGGATTAACCGAGTTTATTTATTCTCATCTTACATTAAAATCCTTCAAATCAGTTTGTAATGAAAATGTGAATTATCTTAAGTATATCACCTAGGAGTTTCATAACCAAGAGTGCGGCAAGGCCTGTTGTCATGTACCAGGATACCCCGGGTCAAGCCCGAAACTCCTTGACATAGTTTATACTTCTAGGTACATTTGTGCTAGAGCCACCTATACCTGCTGGTATCTAGATAGAGATGTATTTATTTGAAAACCCACATAATATTTACATTACCAAATTTTTTGGATGTTCTTCTATACTAATCCTTAATGTCAATCTTGGGGTACTGTTTCATAATCAGAGTTTTTTTTCAAAATCAAGCTTCCAAGGTTTATACAAAACATCCTATTATACCAACTATAATGCCCTAAACCCAGTTACACAGAATTGGTGAATTATTACATAACATTGGTATTATAAAAGGAATAATGTCCCGAAGGACTGATTAGTTTAGCAGGCTTGGAAGTACTAGATACATACATAAGTTTTACATTACATAATGAAATAAAACACATTGTTTCCTCTGTGAAAACACTTACATCCCTTAAGCCTGTTCTAGTAGGTTAATCATTATATTATTGTTTTCATCCAAGGAAAAATAAAACATAAGAAAGGGGTGATCTTATATTCTCAGTCAGAATAAGAATATATCAAAAAAAGTCATAATTAAGAACAAACATTTAAGGTAAGGCATAAGACTAGAACACAAGCCTTTTAAACATAAAATTCAGCATAGTAAGGCATAGATAAATCTAATAATGACATTTACTTATTCACATGGATATTCTACTAGTCTAATAATAACATGTAATATCAATAAACATGTTAATAATGATAGAATTCATAATTCCAGACTTCATATACACTTAGTCAAGGCCTTGTTCCAAGACTATAAATAAGATTTTTTCAAGGCCTTTTGCCAAGACACTATTTTGCCTCATTAGAACTACGGATGCATTGAGGAGATATATCAAGATCCACCCATTACTTACTAATTACAATTCATTCATCATATTAAAGGGTTAAACATAATCAAAACATTCATTTTAAAACAAGAATATAAAAATCAATAAATTAACCATAAACCATGAATGGTATAAAAATAGAACATCCAAAGTCAAAAATAACCCATTAAATACAATATAAAAGATTTTATTATTAAATTAACCTCAATAAGGAATAATTAAGGATATTGACATAGAAGAAAAAAATCATCAAAACTATTTGAGAGAAATATTCGCATTTTTATTAAAAACATTTAAAAGTATCACTAATTATCAAGAATCTATTTAAAATAGTTTTTTGAATCAAAGTGTCCCATACCACTTTGAAACTTTTAAAAGTTATTTTAATTTCAAAAAATTAATGTCCCAATATATAGATCCTTAAATATATTTTTAAAAAATGGACATTAATGAGAAAGATTTATAAAAATAAATTTTTAAAACATTTAAAATGATATTTTAGTTAGAGTTTCTAATCAAAGGAGAGACACTAAATACAAATAATAGAGGTACTCAATAAATAATAATATAATTATAATAAAGGGATTCATGATATATTATGTGAAATTATATTATATACACCATATAAAAGTGAATTGGTGCATAACAACAAAGAAGTCTCAATGGAATGTTAGTTGAGATGATATACCTTATAAAGACCGTATCCTTAGGTTAATGATAAATCAATGACATAATTATGTGTGAAAAATATAAATACACTAAGTATGATTATATATTCCGTGTAAAACAATCAGAGTACATTCACACATATTCGTTTAACAAGTACACCAATGACTTGGATGTTTAACTCAATGAATAAAAATTGATTTCAGATTACTCTTATCAATTTCATATCGATGACTTGAGAATTTATCAAGGGAGTTATTATGTGAATAAAAATAATAAAAACACAAGGGGAAGTGTAAATTACTACATAAATATATATATAAATATATATATATCACACATAACATTGGATTAATAAAATAAATGAAGTTTGCGTAAAACCCAATGAGTGGAAATAACATTTAGAAATTCCCTTAACGATTTGGTGACATACGCAACATACAACCCATGAAAGAAGGATTATAAAATGAAGATGTAAATACTCATAAATTAAATTATATTACATAAGGAATACAATCATTTGTAGTAAATACACCACATAAAAGGAAATAGAGGCAATATAGCAGGAATCTCAGAAAACTAACAAGTGAGATGAAAACTCCTTACCATGTTGCAATCAATCGAGTCGTATGACCAAAAGATAATAACCACAAAATTAATCACATAATACCATGAATATAAAAAGAATAATTATAATATATATCAAATTTCAGTACACAATTAACCATATGCAATAAATAACTGGCGAACAATGGAAATCTCGGGGAATTAAAAGTGAGATTAAAAACCCCTTACCTTGCACTTTCCTTTGGTCGATGGTACATTTAACCTTTTGTATAATTACAATAGTAAGTTATTATATTATACCAGAACCATATTCATATTTATTATATCATACATGATTCATTTATGAATTTATACTACACATTTAAAAATGATTTTCATGTTAAATTAACATTTTGGATAATAATCGCTTTCTTTATCATACGTGTTTTAACTTGTTATTATTGATCGTATCATTCAGATAATTATTTAAATACATACAGAGTGTAAACCTTGATTTATATATCATATATATTTAGAATATAGATATTTATAATAGATATATATATATTAAATGAAGGGAACCATTTTTGGGGATGGTAGGTCGTACGTACGCATGAACATTGTTTCCACTTACATATCGTATTGAACGGATGTAACTGAGTATGATATATGTAATAACATAAATAAATATATATCTCTAGTAGAATTATTATTTCATATATTACATACTTATTAAATATATATATTTTTATAATCATTTTTGAATGGTGAATGTGGGAATGAATCTAATCATGTCGTGGAGACGGTAATCTGTACGTGTGCACGAGTGACATTATCATTATAATAATGGTGAAATAATATATAATTGTATGGTATATAATATATATTGATTCATTAAAATTATATATTTAATATTTAAATCTGTTATACTCATTATTATACCCATCCAAATAATGATGTGTTTGAATAACAAACTACACCACGACGTGGAGATGGTAAGCCGTACGTACACACGTATAGTGAATTTTTCATTTATTGGATGGATAGAATAAAGAATATGGTTGAACCATATTTATAATAACATCAGAGTATTTAGTAGGTAGTGGAGTTATTATTTTATTATGGTAACAACACATATAGAGTTATTGGAAGAAATAAATAACTTGAAAGAGGGTGGTGAAATTATTATCTCTTCTTGGGGTGTTTCCTTTTGAGTTAATAAAATGGGATCCTTAGGTAGGATTTTTTATTAAAGGACACTAGGTTGATTTTGGGGATGTCGGGAGGATATTGTTTCTGGGTTTGGCCAAGCCAAATGGTTTTGGAGTTAGGATTTTGAGAGATGGGGAAGTGACCTTTTATAAGTGGGGTGAGGATAACTATAGGAAAACCTTGAAATATTATTTTAGAATAAAATAAATTTTTGTTTTTAATGGTTCCAAAATGATTTATTTATAATATAAGTTGAATATGGGTCGAAACCATCTCAACCAATATTTTTTTTGACATGTTTTGGTTACCACTTTTACCTTATCCTTTAGATTTATCTCCTAGTTAAATAGTTTAACTTTTATCGTGTCTTCTGGTATTCTTAAACTATATGGTCAATAAACATTGTAACACCCCGAGCTTCCACGATACGCCTCTCTTTCAATAATGCAATAGCTTGCATTGTACGCAACTTCGAGTTCTAAAACATCGCGACAAATCAAAGTAGCCGTTATGAATAGTAATAACCACTTTTTAAAATTATAGAAATTTTATATTTCAAAATGGACTTCATTTTTGTATTCCTAATATTGAAATTAACCTATGTTGAATTTTTTGTAATTTTCTGAGAACTTCAAAATTTTTATGAATAGTGAAAAATACTTAAAACAACTTTTTTAATCAAAATAATTCATAGTGATAAATTATACTATTGAGTGGTTTTAGAGTATAATTAGAATATATTTTTACCATTTTATCCAATGGTGGTCATTAGAATTAATTTAACATTGAAATTGGACATAAACAATTGCCAATCTTTTGATATAAATTGTTTCTTAAAAACACGCTATTTGTTGTGACAGCGGGAATTAATTATAAAATTAATTAATGCAACTAATATGTTTGGAATTTTGAAAAATAGACATCATTTTTCAATTCGGAATATCAATTATAGCTTAGGGTGAAATTTTGGCCTTATTCTGAAAAACTTCAATTTTTGATGAATAGTGAAACCACTAAGTGGTTGTTAAATAACTGATTTTTCGAAATATTACCACTTCTGTGATTTGATTTTCAAAAATCCGACATACATGGTTGTCATTAATATGTAAAATGTGGTTCAATGAGATCAAAATAATTTTTTGGTGAATAGTAACTTTTAAGTTCTTAATCGCGATTAGTGGTAATTAGTGTAGTTTAAGGTATAAATAATACATTAATAATATGAAATGACCTAGACACATGTCCCAAACTCATTGGTTGTGTCATGGCCGACCAAGACAACCCATGGGTCAACTTGGGGACCCCATGGAGCCACTTTAGTTAGAAAATGACATAAATACCTTTTATTTAATGTTAAAGTAAAAAAAGACACAAACATAAAATGTTTTACTAAAACAATTTTTAAGTGGGGTTATACAAGTCCAAATTTTGATTATAAATAGTCATTGGAAAGCTAAAAAGATTTCCTACATCATAGTATTTTTTTTATAATTTTTAGACATTAAATAAATTAAATTATTTATGACATCATGATGATGCAGTGATGACCTCATTATTTAACGATTTAAATAAAATGAGAAGATAATGAAAAATCCAAGGCTTAAACTTGTCCAAAGCCTATTGGATGAAGATATTTCGAAACCTTATCACCTTATCCTCGAATTATATAAGTGTGGGACCTTTAGAATCCGAAAAGCATTGTGAAATAATGTAACATTTCAATCTTTCCAAAAGTGCCCCTCCTCTCCACTTATAAAAGGCCCCCACCTCTCCCACTTCAATTACACTTTCAAGCCATTTTGCTCGGCCAACCTCTGCCCAAATACTCTCCCAACATTCCTCCCTTACTCATAGAAGCCTCACTTTGGGCAGAACTCTTCCCAAGGAAGCCTTTAGCTCAAATCAAAAAGAGTTACCCGATTTTGAGGTAATGTCTTTTATAATGTTGTTTTGTTTTATTTTTCTTCTCCAACCCCCTAAACTCTTTTTATTCATTTCTTTTGTAACAAAAACAGTATCCTCAATATACTAGGATGTTGTTATAAGAAGGATTCGAGCTACACTTACACACACCTACATCTAATGGTTAAAGAACATACGGTTTCTGTGGATGGCGAATTTCTGCCTCACGAAACGATGATTGTTCAACACTCATATAACACCTTCAAAGGTGGCCATTAAGATGTCACTATTTTTATATATGATATATAATATTTTTATGTTTTACTTATGCTTCTGTATTTCTCATTTATGGCATACTTTATGATTTCCATTATGGGTAAAACGCGATAATTTCATTTTAGGAAGTGCGGACTACCGCCCCCTCAAAGTGATTTGAATCGTTAATGCCATATGTGGGATGTATAAAGGATGGAGTAAATGGTATTATACACTATATTATACTGGAATTATATTATACATTTATATCATTATGATTTAGTTCCATTAAATATGAAATTCAAATGAAAGTAGCGTTCATGCGTACGTACGGCTTACCGTCTCCATGAACGGTGCATTTCATTTCTTACCTCTAAATGTTACGTAATATTATAAATGAATGTATATACTGGATATATAAGATATATATGAAATCTAAATCATGAATATAATTCTGGATATAATGGATATTTCACCACATGAACAACTTGTAATTATAAGAAGGATATTGTTGACACAAGTACCAAAGATCGACAAAACGACCGTTATTGACTTAAATAATTACATAACGTTCATAACATTGTAATAAGTGATATAAAAAGGATAATGAAATTGAAAATGGTTCTTAATAAGGTAGATATTAACTCTAGTTTATTATTCAGGAGGTTAAAGAACGGTTGAGTCAAGTCGGACACAAGGTAAGGGAACTTCTTAACCCAACTTCCATTCTTTGGGTTAATCTCCTACTTTCAAATTATGTCATGATATTATTATGTCCTATCTTGTATTTTTACATTATTTATGTGTACCTATAGTGAATACACATAATAGATATATTTTATTTAAAAATTATCTTTTAAAGTACTTCGTCTCAATCTCCTTTCATTGAGGCATATTTGGTTTTATACACAAATTTCTTTTATACGGTGTATAAACCCCTTTGACTTTTACGGTTATTCAAAAGGAATATTTTTATACAAAGCGTTTTGCTAAACGACAAAAGGGAATGTTTTTCTTTCCGTACTTATGCGGCGACAACGACTTCTCCGCCGCCGTGACCATTATTTGAGTTTCGGCTTCCTCTACAAGCCATCATTTTTTTTAACGAAAAACAAATACAAAGTTTTAACTTTCTTTTATTTTGGTATTGAAAATGGTTTTGAAAGTGTTTTTATTAAATCAATGTGTTGTATTGATATCTTGTGATTGAAATGTGGAAATGTTATGTTTACATTATGCATGTTTTATGTGATACAATTATGTTATGGTTTATGATATGTTTAAACCTATTCATATGAGGAATGTATTGGACTTAATAAGTGACGGGTGGAGCCCGCTATAGCTCATCGATGCATCGGCAGGTCTCATGAGACAACTAGACGTGGAATTGGCCGAGGCCCTTTCCCAATTTGATTTATGGTTTTGGCCGAGGCCTTAATCATTTTAGATGTCTTGGCCGAGGCCTTGACAAAATGTTTCAGAATGTCCGGCATTATACATTCCATCATTATGAAAGTGGTTATTGATATTGCATGTGATTATTCGACCAGTAGAATATCCATGTGATGAAGTAAATGGCATTATCTCATTTTACTTTTGCCATATTATGTTGAAGTTCATGTTTAAAAGGCTTTTGTTTTAGTTATACATTGCCTTAAATGTTAATGTTTATTTATGAAAGCTTCCGCAATATTGTTATCCTTACTGAGCATCTGAGCTCACCCCTTTCAATGTTTTAATATTTTCCAGGATGTGAAGAAGTATTTTATGAATGACCTGCAGGGATAGTCAGAAGAGGATATGAGTGTGGACTATGGAGACTTTGTTATTGTAGTTTTTCACTTTATGATGTAATGTAACGTTTACGAATGTATCTAGTGTTTCCAAGGCTACTAAACTAATCGGTCTTTCGAGACTTGATCTTTTGTGATCATGCCAATGTTACGAAGTAATGCACCGACTCTGGGTAGCTGGGGTCGGGGCGTTACAGTTGGTATCAGAGGCAGTTTAGTACTAACCTTGGAAGCTAGATTTAGATAAACTCTGATTAGATCACATAGCCCAAAGATAGACTTTGAGGATTAGTATAGAAGAACTTCCTAGAATTTTGGTATTATAGAGATGTTATGAGTTTTCCGAGCAATACATCCCTGTCTGGATACGAGCAGGTAGAGGCGGCTCTGGCACAGATGTACCTAGGGGTAAAACCCGAAAACACCGCTTTGAGCTAGACTCGAACGGGAACTGGTGCACGACAACGGGCCTTGCTGCACTCTTGGTTACGACACTCCCGGGGGATATGCTTAGGATAATTCTCATTTTCTTTACAAACCACTATGAACGGTTATGAGTATATACTTCCTCAAATAAAACCTTTTTATGATTATGGATTATATCCATAAATAGTTCAATTTATGTTAAGTATTATACAAGTATGGAATTATGTATTTTGATTCATAAACTAATCTGGTTTATGCCATTGTTTAGAAATGGCGCCTAGTAGAAGGAATGGAAACTGTATCAATGCACGAACTCCGTGTAGGGATTGCCCTCCTGCTCAAGATAATTATTGTGGACCTGGAGATACAACTGGTGCTGATCAACTTATTACCATACTGGGACAACTCACGCAGGTTATGAATAACAACCTTACTCGTATGGAGCACCCTGATCCGCAACGTGGAGGATCAATGCTAGATCGTTTCATGAGGCAACAACCACCAACCTTTAATGGGAGTACAAATCCTATAGTAGATGAGCAATGGATAAATTCCTTAGAGAAAATATTCCATGCCTTGGGGAGTAGTGAAAGGGAGAAGGTTGTCATGGCAGTTTACCGCCTCACTGGAGATGCCGATCAGTGGTGGTCGCTGATTCAAAACACAAAGGAAGATGATGACATATCGAATATGGAATGGAGGGAGTTCAAAGAGCTTTTCTTAGAAAAATACTTTCCTCGTGACCATCGAGAAGATATGGAAAGGCAATTTCTGAGTCTGAGGCAGAAGGAGGATGAGAATGTCGCAAAGTATGAGGCTAACTTTACAAGGTTAGCAAGGTATGCTGCAGATTACATACGTAACCCAAGGAGTAAGATTGATCGTTTCTTTGATGGGTTAAAACCATTTCTCCGTCGAGCTTTGGTATCACAATCCTTCTCATCATACGAAGATATTGTCTCGTGTGCTATCAAGACATAAAAGGAATTCTCTAAGTCTTATGACAACAAAGTAAAGCAAGAGAAGAAGAGAACGGTGGAACAAGAGACAGATAAAGGGAAAAAGGGAAAGAAGGATTTTCCAGTATGTGATAATTGTGGGAAGAATCACCCTGGTACTTGCCTAAAAGGAATGGGAGTTTGTTATAAATGTGGAGAAAAGGGTCACCAGGCTCGTGATTGCAAGGGAAAGAAAGAGGCTGTCAAAGTTGAATGCTACAATTGTAGAGAAATGGGTCATTATGCAAATGAATGTCCTAAGCGTCAAGGAAACTTACTTCAGAAAAGGCCAAGGGATCAAGGACAATATTATGCTATTACTACAGTTGAAGCAGAATAACTAATGTATTGGGGCTTTTGGACTCATGGATTATATTCTGGTTATTAGAATAATGTGATCTATATAAGGATTGTACTGCAGTACTTTTTGATTTCAGTAAGGTTTTAATATGATTAAGGTAATCATATTTTTAGTATGTGACAATAAGAGAAACTAATATTTGTTTGGGGAATCTGATAAATTGATTTTGGAATTAAGAGACCTTTTAGAGAAAGTCTGGATAGAGGTATTTTGGATAACTATAAAGGTTGGAGTGGATTAAGTTGAACCTTGGATAGTAAATTTAAGGTTAAAAATTTTCTGGATATTATTCTTGGAATACTATAGTTTTATGAAAAGGACAACCTGCAGGGTGGGGCATAACCCGTCGCGTCGGACAAAGATGCAGGAATCGAACCCACAACCATAGTGCGACAAGCCTTTATTTCCTACCACTAGCCTACAGGAAGTCCCTGGTTATTACAAAATAATTTTACTAATCTAAATAAAATGTGTTAATATTTGGAACCTTATACAATTAGGATAAGTATAATATTTTTGAGTTCTATTATCATTTTGAGTGAAAGATGAGTTGAAGGTTGAAACTCTAATTGTCAAGCATAAATATATATATACCTATCTCTTATTCAATGAATAAATTAATTCTTAAACTTTAGTAAAGGGATATTAAAAAAATAAAATAAAATGTGTTATCCTAATACCTTATGTTTTGTTGAACTGAAGACATTTTAAATCAACATAGATTGAAGGCTTTGAGGCCCTCAATTTGACAGTTGATTGTGATTGATGACCTCAATCACTCCCTACAAATATTTACGTTTTTCCTCCAATTATATGTCTTTAATTGCCACCAATGTTCTCCTTATCGAGATCATAATTTGGTGGTGACTTTCTTATTTCCATTTTCCCTCTTATTAAGGCTAAATTTTATTAACCTTATTTCCGATGTGGGTTTTCCACAAAGGTATTTTCTATTTTCACCCTCTTATATCAAATTGCGAGGACGCAATTTATTGAAGGAGGGGAGAATGTAACACCCCGAGCTTCCACGATACGCCTCTCTTTCAATAATGCAATAGCTTGCATTGTACGCAACTTCGAGTTCTAAAACATCGCGACAAATCAAAGTAGCCGTTATGAATAGTAATAACCACTTTTTAAAATTATAGAAATTTTATATTTCAAAATGGACTTCATTTTTGTATTCCTAATATTGAAATTAACCTATGTTGAATTTTTTGTAATTTTCTGAGAACTTCAAAATTTTTATGAATAGTGAAAAATACTTAAAACAACTTTTTTAATCAAAATAATTCATAGTGATAAATTATACTATTGAGTGGTTTTAGAGTATAATTAGAATATATTTTTACCATTTTATCCAATGGTGGTCATTAGAATTAATTTAACATTGAAATTGGACATAAACAATTGCCAATCTTTTGATATAAATTGTTTCTTAAAAACACGCTATTTGTTGTGACAGCGGGAATTAATTATAAAATTAATTAATGCAACTAATATGTTTGGAATTTTGAAAAATAGACATCATTTTTCAATTCGGAATATCAATTATAGCTTAGGGTGAAATTTTGGCCTTATTCTGAAAAACTTCAATTTTTGATGAATAGTGAAACCACTAAGTGGTTGTTAAATAACTGATTTTTCGAAATATTACCACTTCTGTGATTTGATTTTCAAAAATCCGACATACATGGTTGTCATTAAGATGTAAAATGTGGTTCAATGAGATCAAAATAATTTTTTGGTGAATAGTAACTTTTAAGTTCTTAATCGCGATTAGTGGTAATTAGTGTAGTTTAAGGTATAAATAATACATTAATAATATGAAATGACCTAGACACATGTCCCAACCTCATTGGTTGTGTCATGGCCGACCAAGACAACCCATGGGTCAACTTGGGGACCCCATGGAGCCACTTTAGTTAGAAAATGACATAAATACCTTTTATTTAATGTTAAAGTAAAAAAAGACACAAACATAAAATGTTTTACTAAAACAATTTTTAAGTGGGGTTATTCAAGTCCAAATTTTGATTATAAATAGTCATTTGAAAGCTAAAACGATTTCCTACATCATAGTATTTTTTTTATAATTTTTAGACATTAAATAAATTAAATTATTTATGACATCATGATGATGCAGTGATGACCTCATTATTTAACGATTTAAATAAAATGAGAAGATAATGAAAAATCCTAGGCTTACACTTGTCCAAAGCCTATTGGATGAAGATATTTCGAAACCTTATCACCTTATCCTCGAATTATATAAGTGTGGGACCTTTAGAATCCGAAAAGCATTGTGAAATAATGTAACATTTCAATCTTTCCAAAAGTGCCCCTCCTCTCCACTTATAAAAGGCCCCCACCTCTCCCACTTCAATTACACTTTCAAGCCATTTTGCTCGGCCAACCTCTTCCCAAATACTCTCCCAACATTCCTCCCTTACTCATAGAAGCCTCACTTTGGGCAGAACTCTTCCCAAGGAAGCCTTTAGCTCAAATCAAAAAGAGTTACCCGATTTTGAGGTAATGTCTTTTATAATGTTGTTTTGTTTTATTTTTCTTCTCCAACCCCCTAAACTCTTTTTATTCATTTCTTTTGTAACAACACCAGTATCCTCAATATACTAGGATGTTGTTATAAGAAGGATTCGAGCTACACTTACACACACCTACATCTAATGGTTAAAGAACATACGGTTTCTGTGGATGGCGAATTTCTGCCTCACGAAACGATGATTGTTCAACACTCATATAACACCTTCAAAGGTGGCCATTAAGATGTCACTATTTTTATATATGATATATAATATTTTTATGTTTTACTTATGCTTCTGTATTTCTCATTTATGGCATACTTTATGATTTCCATTATGGGTAAAACGCGATAATTTCATTTTAGGAAGTGCGGACTACCGCCCCCTCAAAGTGATTTGAATCGTTAATGCCATATGTGGGATGTATAAAGGATGGAGTAAATGGTATTATACACTATATTATACTGGAATTATATTATACATTTATATCATTATGATTTAGTTCCATTAAATATGAAATTCAAATGAAAGTAGCGTTCATGCGTACGTACGGCTTACCGTCTCCATGAACGGTGCATTTCATTTCTTACCTCTAAATGTTACGTAATATTATAAATGAATGTATATACTGGATATATAAGATATATATGACATCTAAATCATGAATATAATTCTGGATATAATGGATATTTCACCACATGAACAACTTGTAATTATAAGAAGGATATTGTTGACACAAGTACCAAAGATCGACAAAACGACCGTTATTGACTTAAATAATTACATAACGTTCATAACATTGTAATAAGTGATATAAAAAGGATAATGAAATTGAAAATGGTTCTTAATAAGGTAGATATTAACTCTAGTTTATTATTCAGGAGGTTAAAGAACGGTTGAGTCAAGTCGGACACAAGGTAAGGGAACTTCTTAACCCAACTTCCATTCTTTGGGTTAATCTCCTACTTTCAAATTATGTCATGATATTATTATGTCCTATCTTGTATTTTTACATTATTTATGTGTACCTATAGTGAATACACATAATAGATATATTTTATTTAAAAATTATCTTTTAAAGTACTTCGTCTCAATCTCCTTTCATTGAGGCATATTTGGTTTTATACACAAATTTCTTTTATACGGTGTATAAACCCCTTTGACTTTTACGGTTATTCAAAAGGAATATTTTTATACAAAGCATTTTGCTAAATGACAAAAGGGAATGTTTTTCTTTCCGTACTTATGCGGCGACAACGACTTCTCCGCCGCCGTGACCATTATTTGAGTTTCGGCTTCCTCTACAAGCCATCATTTTTTTTAACGAAAAATAAATACAAAGTTTTAACTTTCTTTTATTTTGGTATTGAAAATGGTTTTGAAAGTGTTTTTATTATATCAATGTGTTGTATTGATATCTTGTGATTGAAATGTGGAAATGTTATGTTTACATTATGCATGTTTTATGTGATACAATTATGTTATGGTTTATGATATGTTTAAACCTATTCATATGAGGAATGTATTGGACTTAATAAGTGACGGGTGGAGCCCGCTATAGCTCCTCGATGCATCGGCAGGTCTCATGAGACAACTAGACGTGGAATTGGCCGAGGCCCTTTCCCAATTTGATTTATGGTTTTGGCCGAGGCCTTAATCATTTTAGATGTCTTGGCCGAGGCCTTGACAAAATGTTTCAGAATGTCCGGCATTATACATTCCATCATTATGAAAGTGGTTATTGATATTGCATGTGATTATTCGACCAGTAGAATATCCATGTGATGAAGTAAATGGCATTATCTCATTTTACTTTTGCCATATTATGTTGAAGTTCATGTTTAAAAGGCTTTTGTTTTAGTTATACATTGCCTTAAATGTTAATGTTTATTTATGAAAGCTTCCGCAATATTGTTATCCTTACTGAGCATCTGAGCTCACCCCTTTCAATGTTTTAATATTTTCCAGGATGTGAAGAAGTATTTTATGAATGACCTGCAGGGATAGTCAGAAGAGGATATGAGTGTGGACTATGGAGACTTTGTTATTGTAGTTTTTCACTTTATGATGTAATGTAACGTTTACGAATGTATCTAGTGTTTCCAAGGCTACTAAACTAATCGGTCTTTCGAGACTTGATCTTTTGTGATCATGCCAATGTTACGAAGTAATGCACCGACTCTGGGTAGCTGGGGTCGGGGCGTTACAAACATACCCTAAATTCAAAGAGAACATTATGTGGTTCATTAATTACCTATATAATATTATTTATGACCTTTTTTGAACCTTATATTTTTATAATATTATATCAACCAATAATATTGTATTTGTTTTAAAAAAATCTATTATGTAAATATGGACAATATTTATTATTTGGTTTTTGTGAAAATCATAATATCATGATTACTTAGAAAAAAAATTGTTTAATAAACCCTATCATTCCATATTAACCAATAAAATTAGTGTGATATTTCAAAAGTCTAAAATTACATTTATTTGGATATTTATAATATCAATTATTTTAATCTTTCATTAATATGGTAATCACTGCATCATCATTGTGTCATAAATAAAATTAATTATTTAATGTCTAACAATTATAAATAAAATACTATTTTTTAGGAAATATTTTTAGATTTCTAATGAATATTTATAGTTGAAGTTATCAAATACAAATATCTATATTAAAAGTGGTTTTGTTATTAAACATTGAATTTAATTATTTTAACTCTTCTTCAAATAAAATAATAATAAATTTCCAAATCTGACCCAAGTGGACCAAAGAGGATCATGTTTTATTCCTAAGGTCTTTTTTTGTCTAATTAAACTTATAAAATAGAATTATGACATGTCTTAGGGTAATTATAATATCATTTTTACCCTTAATTACCCAATTTACTTTTAACTGTGGTAAATAAAAATCAAAATATATTAATCGTCAAAAAATATATTCATCTAATTGAACCAAATTTTACATACTGATGTCAACCATGTCTTTCATATTTTTGAAATTGAACTCATATATGTTGTAATATTATTTTTTATGCAAATTCGTAAATGCTCCTAGAAGGTGGGTAAAATATTGTAAAAAGTTCAACAAAATTTTATATATTTAATTTTATTATAAAATGACTCCAATGAATTACATTGAACATATATAGTTATTATATAACTATTTTGACATAAAATAATATTAAACAAAACAAATAATTATTTAAATAAAAACTCAATTTTAAACTATAATGGAGTGTTTTTCACTACTTATAAAAAATTGAATGTTTTTAGAAAAATACCTAAAATTCAACGTATGCTAATTTTGATATTCCAAATTCAAAAATAAATAATATTTTACTAAAATCAAAAAATATACATTTCATTAATTAATTTAAAATTATTTCCTATTATCGAAACCGAAATGTGTGTTTTTAAAAAGTATAAACTATCAAAAGATTGACACGTGTTTATATCAAATTTAAATGTGAAATTATTTATAATGACATACATTGTATTAAACGATAAAAATTTAATTTAATTATATTTACAACCAATTTAAATTTATAATTTTAACCTATAAATTATTTTGATTAAAAACGTTGTTTTCAATTAAAAATTATTATTTATCAGTATTCATCAAAATATGAAAGTTATCTAAAAAAACCAAAATTTATTATGAATAAATGTTTATGTACAGATTATAATTAATAATTTAATTTCATTAAATTAAATATATTAAAGTGACAAATATTGGTTTTAAAAACAGTTTTCCATTAGAAGGTGGAAATTTGTTTTTTGGAAAAAATACTTCTTTTATCTGAAAAAATGAATTTGTTCATACATTAGTTCTAAGAAATATATATTATGGTTTCTTAAATTATATGGATTATATAAAATTCATAATTATGTTAATAATATTCATAACCACTTTTGAACGACATGTTGGAAATTCGTGGTGTGCTCAAACTCTGTGTTGCCTGTAACGCAATCTATTGAATTACTTTAATGAAAATAACATACTATGAAATTTTGTGGTATTACACAAATCACATCCATATAATAAAAAATAATCCAAAATTTTTATGTATATAAATATAA
The DNA here is from genome assembly GCA_963277665.1 of Viscum album. NCBI lineage: Eukaryota > Viridiplantae > Streptophyta > Magnoliopsida > Santalales > Viscaceae > Viscum > Viscum album. The sequence goes on along the minus strand of OY728135.1, from coordinate 790,385,897 downwards.
TATATGTCAAAGGTATAATATATATATAATACCAAAATTATCATCATGGTAGTTAAACCAACATGCTACTATATCCATTAGTTTTTAGGGTCTTCCCCGATAACCAACACCCTCCTTGAATCCTAAATATATATTTGTATATCGAGTGGTGAGAATATAAGCATATTTTGTTGAATCCATCGAAAAACATCTCTTCAAAATTAGGTAATGTAATTATAATGACTAAATTAATAAAAATAAAAACCATTAGAAACCTATATTTGATCATATATCACCAAAAAAACTATATCTTACCACCCCAAAATCTAATACAAGTATAAAAATAGTATCAAAAGAATATGTCTGAATAAGGAACCCCAAATCCACCTCTACATTAGTTTTCTCCCATGCCTCAATGAAATATGTACTTGTTCATCAATATATTCTATTACCATTCCATCACAAATCATATCTTATATTGCAATCATACACTACAAATAATATCTATATAATTATCACATATACTCTACCACACACCATCACACAACCATAACCACATAATGACCACATACCATACTATAACCTCACAAAATAAAATTAACATATTAGGTTAATGTAAACATAAAATACATCAAAATAATACCCTCCTCCTACATAGTATTTCCACCACGATTTATCCACATTCAAAACCACATAACAAAATAAATAAGTATATTAAATTATATAACCTTAATCTATTATAAACCATATGAATATACTAACCATGATCCATTATAGGATGTATCACCACATTTATGGACAGATAGGATGGGTGAGTATCCATCTGTCTATTCCTTCACCAGCCTAAACATTAAGGAAACCACTAACACCCCAAATAAATTGGACATCGATATGGTTATCACATTTCATTGGTTGTGTGTAATAAATAATAAGAAAACCGGGCTTTTAGCATATCCACACACAAGACCAACCCAAGTGTTCATTCCAAGACAACACCAATAATACCATTAATATTATCTATGCTACCACTACCACATTTTAATTACCATTATCATTACTACACCCCAAAATATTCCCACCTTTTAACATAATAAATGCGAAAAAACATTTATAACTTCCCATTTAATAATATTATCACCATGTACATCGTAATTAACAATTACAAAACATATTATATTCATTTTTTAATACATTTAACTATATTTAATATCAATACATTGAATAAAATACTTTAAATTTAAATCCATTTTGTATTTTCATTTATTCAAAATTCTATCATTTATTAAATACAACTATACCAGTCATAATAAATGATTAACATTCATTTATAAACATGTCATTTTCTAATTCCATACCAATAACAATTACCATTTTCATTAAATATACCAGATTCCATGGAAACATTTAACAATAACACTACAATAAAATAACCCAAACCAACAAATACATAAATTTATTTATTACACATTTCAAAATCATCCAATGAAACCATAATTATTCCTCCTTTTCATTTAATTGGACATCTAATCATTAATACATCAATAAAAACACACCATTACAAAAAAATAATCAAAAATAATAATAACCATCCATTTGATGTAGAAAATAACACCAAATACCACCATAGGTAGTAATAATTACCCCTTTTAATTATGATTTTATATTGATTCATTAGTTATCCAATAAACTTCTATTAATATAATCTTTATATTACAACACCAACCATTTCTTTACCAACATTATATAGTTTATCCAACCATGTTGGAAGAAGTATATCCAAAATAGCAGCCAAATTTATTAAAATAGTATATATAAACCATTTATATTAACAACACAAAAAAAAACAAAAAACATATTTAAAAACTCCAAGTATGCATAAACATGTATTCATGTATCCTCTTATTAATCATTCGTCAGTATTAAATCATAATTTTATATTCAAACATCAACACCATAATTCATTATTTTTACATTACTAATTTTTTACTTTTTTTTATTTATGAAAACATTATAAAAATTTACAAAATAATTAACACAATAAAAGATTTATATTATAATTTTAAACAAAATATTTTAGTAAAAACATTAATAAATCTTCAATGAGTATCACAAATCAGGGAATTTTATAAAGAAAATTTTTACCAATCTATTCAATTAAATTTTCATCAAATAATATAATATCATAACTTTTTCGATCCATATAACAACCCCAAATAATAAAAAATCATGATATTTTTACTAAGTAGAAAAATGAGGAAGGATGAGTCTCATATTCCCCACCACAACTTGAGTTTTAGAATCAATGATTTTAAAATAAGAATTCCATTGTAGAATGATCTGGAGTCCTTCGATATGGGACTTTTTCCATTGATTACATGACATCATATCAATATTTTCCATATCTAATGGAAATGAGATGGAGTGGATAGTTCCCGCAAAAGGCATACAATGAGTTTTTGCAGTGCATGGCCCATAGTGGTATCATGGATATGGGATACTCAAGAGACTAGTTTATATGGTGAAGAAACCAGAAATGGCGTCATCTCACCTAGTTCTACCATGAACATTGTCTTTATAAATCCCCTGATATTGGATATTTACCAAATAAAAAAGTTACCCCTCTAGAATGAATCCTATATGAAATTCGCCGCCATTATTTTTTCACCCCAAGAATGAGAGAGGTGGGTGTTTTGACTTCTTCCAGAAATGGATTGAGACTATAGGATGTCACCAAGTGGTAAGTGAGCCATGTAATATGTTCACACATGGTAATACATAGATAAGGATTCATAATAAACTTATTAATCTCAAGGGTGACCTTCTCTCATTGATTTCAAATCAACCCCCTATTTTTTATGATTTGGATGTAGTTTAGAGGGATATCGATCAAATGGAACATAGTCTTGATAATGACTAGAATGACACATTGTTTGTAGAGCCAATAAAAATTTAGTACATATTGGTGGATATATTACTAAAATATTAGATCATGGAATGTGATCAATCAATAATTAGGTGGTTTCATATGGGTGATTAGAATATTTTTTTCATTATGTCATTAAAGAGACACAATGGATAATTTTAACCAATATATTTCTATAGGATGGAACTTATTCTAAATATTAGGATATTAATAAGGGCATGGAAAAATAATATTAAAATTTTGTTATTTAGTTTCCCAGTCCTCATATGAATTATGGATATCTTGGGAAAACCATTATCTTTATGGTGTGGTTTCATGCCCATTTTCCACTACAGATAGTGATCTCTATGAAGTAGATACCAAGGAGGATGAGGTTTATGAGGAAATGAGGGTCTTCAACCCAGATAGTTCCCCATGTCCTGATAGCTTATCGGGAGCCTTTTACATATCTTAATGGGACATTGTAAGGAATGCTGTAAAGAGGGAAGTTCAGGATTTAATTTTAGGGGAACCTTACATCATGTTTTATGTGCCACTACAATAACGCCCCATACATTACATACATTATCATTACTTCAAAATATAATCACACTTATTACAACATATAAATAAACCATGAAAGGACCGTATAGGTATAGTGTCTTTAGAAACTGGGAAACAAAAACAACTAATTCATAAAGAAGCTACATTGTCTCTCATTTATTTCATCATTTTTAGAGTCCCTTTTAGCATATCTTACATAATACCCTTCTTCCTAACCTGGGGAAATAAAAACAAACAACATGGTGAGCTCAAATGCTCAGTAAGGGTAAACAAAAGAAATATTAATCATATCATATTCATAAGAACATAACAATTTTAAAATATTAACCTGTAAAAGAGATAATAATATCATAACATTGGTTAAATCTTGGTAGTGAAATGTAATCCCAATAATAATAACATGAAACTTTATGGAATGCACATGTAATCATAGAAAATCATTTCTTAGTAGTCAAGACTCATTTCCAAGACTATCCTAGTGGACAAATTCCATTTTTGAATCGAGTTCACTCCTCGTATCAGTCTTGTGTCACAGAACCGGATTAACCTTCCATTCCAGCCATTTCAACCTCATTAGATATAATTCTTTACCCAATGCATTGGATATAGTAATAGGTCCCACCCATGTCATAATGATTCCATTCTTATGTGGGCCACAAGATCATAAATCATACATCAAAGCATAACCATGTAATAAAAATGGGATTCTTAAACATCATGCCATCATAACATAATCAATATAAGATAAAAGGACATCATAAAAATAATTCCATCATACCAAAAACAAATCAATGTAAAAATACGGATAGAAACAGAACCCCATATTATCTTAGATGGAAAATAATTTTGATATAAAACACTTGAACTCCATTCTTGAGGAAAATATCCTTTCTACTTCAAAAACATTTTTCCATTCTTAAAATGTCATACAATTTTTAACTAAAAGAAGTTGATTAAAAATAAATATAAAAACATGTAAAGGAAGCTTCAAGGAAATAATTTTCTCAAAATCCATTCAGGTCGTATATGTTAAAAAAACATTCTTCTCATACTTTGGCAGGAAAAGTCAAAAAGTACCTCGCACTAAAAACGATAAAAGATTCCTTTCATATATTTTACTAAAAACTCACCAACGAGTAATATTGGATTTAAACAATTATAGGAGGATAATATTACATGTTGAGGAAACATTAATGTGGATGATAAATACACCCCATTAAATACCAAAGTATAAACAATATCGGATAAAAATGAGATTGTGAGATTTTCCCTTACCTTTGGTCAGATATGCTTTGTACGTGTTCGAACCTCCTGTATAATTATTTGAATAATGTCATTGACTTATTACAGAATCATATTACTTGTTATGATATCATACATGGTCATATTGTTATCTTCTTATTAGTAATATTTGATAGATACTTGTTATTCGTGTGTTCATTGGTTTGTGTTCTTATGCATGTCTTGTCGAATAAATTATTATTCTTCTTTTTAGATTATAGATATCTCATTTCAAAATGGTATTAGTGTAACATATATCATATTTATTCGTTTAATTCATTAATATAATCATTATTCAACAAAGATCGTGTAGAACAAGTCACATCACATCGTGGAGATGGTAGACCGTATGTACGCACGAGCGATGATATCTTTCCCATGATCGTGGAATTGTATTGAAGTCTATGTATACTAATTAAGAATCAATATCACCTTACAGTAATCATATATAGTTATCTTTTACACCATTATAACCATCCATGTAAGGTGGTGGTAAAAAATAGATTACACCACGGCATGGAGATGGTATTTCGTACGTACGCACGCGCTGTGATTTCATTTTCCATAGGATGGATAGAAGGTGAAATAGGGTTGTTTTATATTTAAATAACATATACGTATATGAGTGATACTGATTTTATTACATCATAATGAAACAACTAAATAAGAGGAAGTAGAAGAATAAATAAATTTGAAACAATCAGTAACGTACATTACCTCTTCTTTGAAGTGCCTCTTCTTAACCTCCTCTTAGAGCCGTAAAGATAGTCTCTGAAGTAGACCAGGGCCTCTAGGATGTTTCTAGGGAAGTTTAGAAAAGAAATTTTCAGGGTTTGGATGATTTTGAATGCTCAAAGTGGTGTGAGGTGGAGATGGAGGAGGTGCCCTTTTATAAGGGAGGAGAGGGGCACCTTAGGAAATACATAAAATATTATTTTATTATAAATTCATATTCGGTTTTTAATAGCTCAAAATTTATTTATTTCGAAGGTAAGGTGGGTATGGGTCGAAATATTATCAATTAAAATATTTTAGACAAGTTTATGTTACAATTTTATCTTTATCATTTAGATTTATCTCTTCGTTAAATAATTTTACTTTTACCGTCTCTTCTTTTTTTTCTTATACTATATGTTTAATAAACATACTATATCAAGACAAACGAACCCCAAGTTATTCATTATTAATATATATAACCATATATACATCATTTGGATGAACCTTCTCTTTTTAGGAATAAAATAAGAATTAATAATATAATATTTTTTTTAAAAACTATTTTATGTCAATTTTGACTCTATTTGGAAATTGATTTTTGTAAAAATCATAAGAGCATGATTACATCTAAAAAAGTTAATTAAATCAATACTAACATGTCATATTAACCTATAAAATTAGTTTAATTCATAAAAAGTCTCAAATTACATTTATTTGGGTATTTATAATATCAATTTGGTTAATATTTCATAAATTAGTTAATTACTGCATCATCATTATGTCCTCAGGAAATTAAATTATTTAATGTCTAAAAATTATAAATAAAATACCATTATGTAGGAAATATTTTTATCTTTATAATTAATATATATAGTCAAATTTATCTTCTGTATACCCCAATGTTTAAAATGTTTTAGTTATTAAACATTGATCTTAACTATTTTACCTCTTCTTTAAATAAAAATAATAATAAATGTCCTAATCTAATTCAAGTGGACCTAAATGGTCATATTTTATTACTAATATTGTTTTTGGTCGAATTAAACTTATCCAATTGAATTATAACATCTGTTAGTGTAATAATAATATCATTTTCCCCTAAATCACCCTATTTACTTTTAACCGTGGTAAAAAAGTAAAAAGTTACTATTCACCAAAAAATATTTTTATCTTATTGAAAATAAATTTACTCCTTGATATTAATCGTGTCTCTTGGATTTTCTAAATTCCACTCACATAAGAGGTAAAATTATGTTTTATGTAAATTTTCAAATTCACATAGGTGGTGGGTAAAAAATGGTGAAAAGTTCAATAAAATGTTTATATATCTAAAATTATTATAAAATGACTCCAATGAATTACATTGAACTTATATAGGTATTAAGTATCAATTTTGACATAAAAAAATTTAAATAAAATAAATAATTTTTTAAATAAAAATTCGGTTTTTAAATAGTAACCTAGTGTTTTCCCTATTCATCAAAAATTGAATGTTTTCAGAAAAATACCAAAAATATACCATAGGCTAATTTCGATATTCCAAATCCAAAAATGAATTCCATTTTGAAAGATAAAATTTATAAAATTTCAAAAATTGTGTATTACTGTTCATTACAGGTAGTTTATATAATATTTTAATAACATATCATTGTTTAGTGAACCTCGGTATTGCGTACAACACACGCCATCAAGGAAGGTTTCCCTTGCGTATAACGCAAGCCAAGACAGTGTTTTGTGTAGTGAAAGATTCATTTATATAACATTATACATAAAAACAACATATTTCTCATAAAATCTCGGGTGTTACAACTACCTTGGTACTCATTCCAAATATTAAGGACCCCTCTTCTCTCCAACATTAATAATCCATTAGTATGTCTAATTACCCATATAATGTTCTTACTAGTGAAATAATCTGAAGGCCATCCACTTATCTTCTTTATTGGATATCGAAAGAGAAAATGTGTTTTTTAAAGGTAATATTATTTGATGATAAAATGATCTAGTGCATAATGTGATTAGAAATATCAACCATAAAGTCGTTAGATCAAACTTGGTTATCATGTTTTATATGGATAAGGAAAATCTTAAAATTGAGTGTAATATTATTATAAAGGTTATTGAAAGGGTGGGTTTTTCCTCGTGTTCCACTAATATCTATTTCAATTCATTTAGTTCCTCATGGATAGCCATATCATTCCCAGGAAAGAATTATGTATTTTTTAAATAAACACATGTGTGGAGAAATAGATATCCCCTATCCCTAGGTATATTCATCCTCTCTCATGATGTTCAAATATGACTAATCAATAAGAGCATTTCAAGTGTAAATATTCTTCCCTACCACTAAATGGAGCTATCCCATTGTATTTCCCATATAATGATTGTAGATGATAAAATCGTATTCACGAACATAAGTAAGATATTAGTATGTTGTGTGAAAATATTAACTAAAAATTATTTCAAATGTATTCATGTATTCATTTTATCCACGAGTAGCTTCTATATATCAATCAGGTGTTCAAACAGGAGGGTAGGCATGCTGAATAATTTTATAGATATGAAAATAAGGATTCCCCCTATAGATTATATTATAGATCCTATTTCCTCATGCAGTCTATGTATGGATCACATCGACTAGATAATTGTAAGGGTTACGATAATGTTTTGAAAAATAAAAATATATATATATTGGTATGCAGGAGAATAACAATACTTATAAATGTACTTTTATCAATACTGATCCATGCACTATATTCTATTAATGTGAAAACATGAGTTATCTCAAAAATTAACAAGATTCTAGTCTCATTTATCTAGGATGAAAACTCAAATGCGGAACGTCATTGGGTTTCATAGATAAGGATTTATAGACCTATGCAGGAGGGATCCATGCATGTGAGGAACATGTTAAGAACCCAATATGGAATGAAGGCAAATACCATGTGGGATTATATTAAAGAAATAGCCCCATGGGGTAGAGTTCATGGGGTTTATGATATGTTTATAAGGATACAGTGTGGTGAAATTCCATGTGGCCCACCATTCAACCTTATTTCTCAACCCTCCAAACTCATGCATGATTAATTGTTAGGAGGGGGATATTTCATTCCCGTATCATAATGGGGATGGATCGAAGCTTTGAATTCCATGGTGTCCTACAACATATATCACGTTCAAGAATGAAATAAAGAAGTTAAAATCCACTGATTCTCTATTGGATAGGAACCAACATGATATTTTTAACCTCGTTTATTAAAATATTTATTCAGAAATGTGTGTCTTTCCAGATTCTAGTTCCGGGGATTTATCCATATAAATTTTTCATACGAAGATGAAAACCATATATCAATGATACACATGGGGTGATATATAATATTGTGAGGAGCTGCATGAATGTTATATCATTATTGATTGAAGGATATGAAATAGATCACTTTAAACATATGATAATTTTAAACAAACTGGTATCAATTTGTTGGTCATATGTATGTGTGGAATAGAATGTCATGAGTAAATTTGGGACTATTTTTCCTCTAAGAGAGATTAGGTTCATAGGGTTCAGATATTCGTCGGTGACATTTCTATTATCCCCTTACAGGACTTCATGGGTATGTCCTTTCTTGAATTATGGTTCCAAAAGAGAAGAGCTAACTCACCCCAAGAATAAGGGGAGATAAATTATATTTAGATCAGTATTCTAGTGTTTTTGGAATGTAATGAATAACACATGGATTGATGGATAAAATAAAAAGGAAAAGAGTTGGTAGTGAGAACCAATAACTTATTTTTAAAAATCACATGGGTTTTAAATATCTATAAATAATATTCTAACCTAATACCAGTTTTTGCAATAAATTCATCTTCCCACTCATTTAATAGTGCCAATCAGGGAAATTAGGTTTGGTGTTCCCCCAACTATTTGGGTCCCAAACCCATCACAGATGGCTCAAGTAGTATGGAAACTATGTGGGGAGGTATTGTGGTTTGATATCCCAGGGGAAATGTTATTTTTTACTAATCTAAAAAAATTGGATGCAGGCACTCACTTCAAGCCAATGACATAGAAATGTAAACAATCCTTCAATGTAGAAAATGATACATGAGTCTCACGATAGAAGAGACAGACCCATTAACTCATTATGGTGACCTATAGAACACATGTAACCCCCCATAGACTATATGTCACATAGTTAAAAGTTGAAGGGGTCTTATTTTCAACCAAATGGTGGTATTACATTAATTGAATAAATTTAAAAATCCGGTGAACTATCTCACTTCTATAGATAGTCATGAAACAGATATCACTTCTTACCCAAGTAATAACATCCATCCACCTAAGAGGGAAAATTGAGAAAGAGGTGATTCTAATAGGCATCATTACATTGGACCCCCTAAAGTGGTCAATCTTATTTTCTTTTTGGTTTATTGTTTCATTTTTACTATTGGAATTGTATTTTGCACTTTATTTCAAAATAAATAATTGATTGTGATTATAGAGAATAATTAGTAATATAAAAGAGAATCACATTGGATATTATAGATATTGATATCTAATATCATGGGGGAAAATCTAAAATCAATGACTCAATAATATCCGTAGGTAAACATATAATGGGATATGATTTAAAGGAATATGGTGCAAAATGCCTTAATTCGACAAAATACACTAATTTATAATAAAATTTAAAATGGGAGGCCCCATAACCAAGTTTCTTATGGTTAGGCCACAACATCACAGATTCAAAAGAATCTTAGAAAAAAATTATCCAATATCGAACTCACATATATCTAAATCTCATGATAAAATATGTGTAAACTCAATGAATTAAATTATTCCACAGAAGATCCAATGTCGCTATTTTCATGTAGTGAATACACTAGATATCAGGATGTTATCATTGATATTATACCTTTTAGATCAATGATTAGTAGATAATAACATTGCATAATGAAAGGAACATCAATGAAAAAATCACAGACAACCTTAAATAATTAAACTGGCCACCAAAGTCCCCAAAAAATAATGCTAATGACCACGATACAATTACACTTTCTTAATATTAAACAAGAAATAAAATTATATTAATTCGTAGGGACCCATTTGATATCCAATATTTGTAAGGTATACATGAAAAAAGTAATGACCAAAACTCTATAACTCAAAAAAAATGTTGTTAAAACCATCATGGTTTATTGACTATGAATTCCATTAGGCTCTTCAAAATATTATCAATAATAAGAAGACAATAGTTTGATTCCCACTCTTAAATAACTTGACATCAAACTTTTATGGCTCAAACAAACTCCAAAACATGATATTTGTATCTCAACAAACCATTTCCTGAAATGAAACATCATACTAATGAAAACCCATCCTCTCTGACAAAAACATTTTTTTTCCGTATATAGGGTCACAACAAAACACTTCTATCACCTATAATTTCAACTCTACCTCTATCTTGTATCCTCTATCCATTACCTAATGATTCCACCACCAACAAAATATAAAATTAATATCTGTAAATGTATCATCCATTATAAATACCCTTTTAGTGAACCACTAAATCCCCTGATGAAATTTATATTTTATTAATTAATTTTTTACTTTTCAATTTTCAATTTAACATTAGGGTTTTTATGTCGAAATTTTAAGTTTTGGATAATATTTAATTTCCACATATTTAGTGTCTATGAATATGGAGAAAACATATTGTGACTCTAATATATGGGTCCTTATATTCTATTTTTGGTAATTTATTATATTCATTGTTACTACCTAATTTTATTAAAATTGTATGAAATATATTATAAATATTTTGATTCTGTTAACTTTAGGGGTATGGGAAAAAAATTCACATAGTGTTAATAGAAACCATCTAACAAGAGTGTGAGTAACGAATTATTTTTAGGATATATATTTTCATGGTTGAAATATGGTTTACCTAACCATGTATCTATACTATATGAGTGGAATGGTGTTTCTAGTTATGTGTTAATAGTTGGAATATGAGTTGATAAACCATTTAGATATACAATAAATCTCATAATGTTTTTTAAATGATTTAAATCTCTTTGTTTCCCACATGAATTTTAATATCCAAATGGTCTTTTCTTCTACCCACTTACATAATTCACCCTTTGGGTATTTCAGTTGAAATTACTACTCCTCTTATATGGATTTAGATATTTCCCATAATGACTTTGAGTGTATTTCTTTTTATTAATATATATTTTTTCCTCTTTCATCATTATAATGCAATTTTCCGTCTTCCCTTCCATTCTCTATTTACTTGGTCACTATTGTTTGGTTATTATTTGTTATATGGTGTATAAATCATTTCATGGGTCATTATCATTCTATAATCAATGGTTTTGTTTCATTCACAATTTGATTAATTTAGGTTGTTCAATTAAATTTCCATTCCATGACATACTATACATTCTTGGGTTATCCAACTATTTATTATCGAATATTATATTATTCTTTATAATTATAAGATGAGTCTGTAATTTAATTCAAAAAATAAATAAACACATGGTTTTTAAAAATAATGTGTGAATTTTGTGTGTCTAAAAATGACTTAAATGGATTTGTTAAGAAATTTCTTCATTTATTTTGAATTGTTTCTTCAATATATTTCCATCTTATTTGAGTTAATATTATGTTTCATTTATTTACAATGATTTCTACTTAATATAGTTTTTAATGGGTTTTTATTATGAAGACTTCAGATTTCCTTGTGTGATTTGGATTTTTGTCAAAATTGTGGTAACATTTTGGTTCATGGTTGACTCAAATTTCACAAGGGTGGAAGTTTTGCTTATCTAATGGCCATCTAAATAAATAAATAAATTTGGAAAAAATATGTATTTTTCAAATTTTTCATTGAAATTAAATTTCCATTTGAATAATACCAAAAGTTAAACATTATGGACCATTAAGAACAATAAAATAGGTCAATGAAAATATTGGTTTTGTAAATATTCATCAAGGGGATTTCTAAAATTGAATTGTATTTATAAAACTGAGGAGTTTTTGTAACTTTATATGTAATTTTCTTTAAAAAATTTACACCCTTAGTGGAATCCCTTTATCCTTAGTTTGTGTGTTCATTAGAATTGACATTAATTTTTTTATGGGTTCTAATGCGGTTATTTTCATTGTTGGGTGTGAGGTGGGAGGGTTTGGATGTGATTTTATATCTTTTCCATGTATGATATTTAAAAATTGTACATGACCACATATTGCTATTATTCATGGTTATCTTAAGAATCATGGTGAAACATTAAGGTTTGGTTACTATCTAGATTCAATGAGATGGAATAGAAACTTCTAGGTATGGTATACGAACATGGTGTGTGATACTAGTATAGAATTTTTAGAGAAAATAGACTACCTAGAGATGAAAGATACGCTGATATTCCACTATATAGTTTGACCATCAGAAGTATTGGCTCTCCTCATGGGATGTATATCAAATTCCCATAATTATATGTCATTTATTATTTCATGTAACTACAACTATTTTAATTACTATTATTTCTTGACATTTTTTTTATAAACATTGATTTAATGTTTTATTCCTGACATAGAAGCACTATTTACTAATCATATATTTGTTTCACTATCTCCCTACAGTTGACATGTAGTATTATTGGATTTTTTTTCCTTCTATTGATTATGTTTACTACCATTGGCATGATTTTGATGGATTTTTAATAAATGTTTTTAAAATAATTTAATTTTAAATTGAAATAAAGTTTTTAAAAGTTTATTACAAAATATATTTGGTTTTAAATGATATATCTAGGAATTGTAATGCTTTTTTTCTTTATAAGATAAAATCCTAATCTATAATTTTATATCAAACCAAAATTGAAGAATTGTTTTGATAATGGATATTTAGGGATAATCTGTTGATTTCTTAAGGAATTTTTGCTAAAACCATTATTTTTCACTCAACGTTAGTAAACCTATGTTTCATATAAATGTTATAGTTTTTTAGATAGTCTATGGAGTGAGTTGGTTTAGGTGATGTTGTGTGATATTGATTTTACAATGTGAACGCGTAGAGTACTTTATTTTTAATTTTTCATTGTAGATATATCATATATATCAACTGATGGTTACCAAGATGTCATTTGTTCTACATCAATGGGTTCATTATTTTGAGGTTAACGATTATATCTTGTTGTTATTCTTAATTTGTTTGGTTATTTGTCTTGATATGTTTACCATCCATCACATAGAGATATATGATAAATAGAGTTTTCATGTATGAATTCATGATGAATGTTCCATGGATCTTATTATTAATTGAGAAAAATCATTTCCAAGAGTTTAAATATAAATCTTTAGGACATGTTTCCTTATTTCGGTGGTAGGGAACACACTCTAGGTGTATCACAGGAAGGCTTAGTTTCCCAATTAAAAGGTGTCCTAGAGTTTTTTCATGAAAAAAGTTATCATAGAAATTATTATTAAGGCAAATTCATTCTTGAAGACTCCTAAAATATTTGGTTGAGTTCGGTATAATAAATATAGTTTTTTATAACTCAACATGTAGGAGTAGTAATATATTATCTTTCACTTTATTATTCCATGCTTGAGTTTCCCAAAATATATTCTGGAGTATTTTGATATGTATTTATGGTATTAATGATTTTATTGATGTTTCAATGACTATATAAAATATTAAATATATTTTTGGATCAAATTTTGAGTGATATTTTGGTCACCTAGTGAAATCACATACTCTGGTAAATTGAGAGGAGCACATATAAATGGATCTTAATAACTATATTTATTTGTTATAATATTTTTTTCATGGTCCATCAAACATTGAATCCATTTCATCAATGGGGAATATTTTTATTTAATTTATTTTCAAATTTTTTGATGTTGGTTGACTATATTTTTGTTCATTCTTAAAAGGAAATCTGTCGGGTTTTTACATGGATTCCATATAATGTTTCATGATTTAAAATATAAGTAATAATTTTAAATTGTTAAAAAAACAAATTTTTAATGGTGTAAGATCGTATTTTAATCATTCAAGGGGTTTTTTATGAGTCAATATTTTATTTATGGGTTTTGATGGCCTTCTATGATGAAGAAAACTTCTAACAAAAAAATTGGATTCAAACTATTAGGGATCTTGTAAATATAATTAAAAACATTTCTACTGTTTAAAGATATATAAATGTTTTTAATAATTAAAATACGGTGACAAAAATTCCATTTCGATATTGAATTATGATTTCAATAATTTGGGTTGTGATTCCAAAAGAGTCATAATAATGATTTTTTAAATTTTATTGCATTTTTATTTTCAGCAGTGGTATTTTAAATTTTCTTACGTCAATTATAATCATAAATTAATATATTGTTTTTTAGAAGGTTGATTATCTATTATTATGTGATTTATCAAATCATGTTTTTTCACATTATTTGGAGTATTTCTCATTGATAGGTATTCTATATCATCTTAGTGTGGAAGATTATCTATTATAGATTTTTAATTAATTGGGATTAGGTGTGAGTATTTCATGATGTGATTCCTTTGGTTTCCAATTGGGTTTTTCATATATAATTTTATGTTTGGGGGATACTATTTTTTCCTTATTAATGTGGATGGGAAATTTAGTGTCTTTTGTGATTATGGTTGTTGTAAAATTTATGTCAGACTCATGAACATGATAGAATCATTATTGGTGTAACTAATGTATCTAGAATAATGTTGAACCTGTTACTATTAAACATTGTATAGTGTTGGTCTGACTTTTGTTATATAATAATGATTTCTGTTTTATCTATGTTATCCTAGAATACCATTACTTTTTCATTGATCCCAAATAATATCCCATTATATAATGATAGGACATTATTTTTAATTGTATCTTTTTATACTCATAAATAGTTAAATGGATGATAAAGGGTAATTCATTAGTCTTTAATATTTTGGGTTTTTAATATTTTAAGGTATTTTTTTGGGATTCCAAATGACTTATTAGAATTTGAATAAAAAATATTTTTTTCTCCAAGATCATTCGTGTTCCCTTGATTGAGTGTTTTGATTTATTCTAATTTTAAAATGTATGTTTTTTGGTAAATAATATATCATTTTAAATATATTTATCTTATCAATCATCCATTCTATTTTCATAAATGGTCGAGAGACCCACTATAGTCTTCATTTCATGATAATTCCAATGGTGTTGTCAGGTGTGACTGTGACTATGGTCTATAGATGTTTTTGCCTATGGTGACACATTACTTTGGTTATTTGGCCTTATTTAGTTTAATTTTAACATTAACATTTATTTTTATGCATTTTGTTCTAAGGAATTCAATGAATTTTTGAAATCTTATCATGGTTTCAACTTCTGATCAGATTGATCTTTTTCCTTGGGTATTCTATTAGAATTCAGCAACATTTTGGGGGTAGACATTCTAATGGTGGGGATATTTGTCACACACCATCTATTGGTTTCTTTATTATATTATTTATTTAATAAAATTTATTCCATCATATGAATTAAGTGTGTTTTAGCTTCGTATTATTTTTTTTAAAAATTTTCCTTCTATCACATGATAACTGCACGTGGATCAGGTAAAACCATGATGTGGAACATAAATAATGCGGATTACAATTAATTTTTTTTTAAAATGGTTCAATTTAAATTATAGGTAAATTTCATTCCAAACCTAGTGAAATATAATATAATTTTTGAGAAGTATTTAGTGAATTAAGGAGGAAGAATGCAACTTTCACATGTTGAGTAAAAACCATGAAAAAAGTGTGAGGGTGAACCGATGTTTTTATGATTTCCATTTCTCACATTTGGAAAATGGTTTCATAATTGTGTGGTCAAATCAATTGAGTTCCTAGGTATTTCTAGTGTCAGTTTCATCGATTGTATATGGTTTATTAAACAATGTGTCCTAACAATACAACCAGTCTAAGAATATTAAAATGTAAAATCCCTTCATTATTCATTTTAATTTATTGAACCAAATAGATCTCCCACATAACTGAGTCACATGACAACCATCTTGGTGATATTCTTGATTATTCACCCTCCCCGGTGTTGTATTTGGAGATCATCCTTCTTTATTTTGAGAGGATTTCTTTTTGTTAAGTCTTATTTTCTTATTTCTTCCCACCCGTTTCTTTTTTTATATCCTATTTTTTACTTTTATCTCTTTTTATCCAAATACTTAGGTGAGGTTTGAGCCTAATATACTGTTATTATTGAATATTGGGGGGTGTGTATCATAAATTATGACTATATTTTCATATATTAATGGAAATCAATCCATTCCCCATCTTTTTAAGATATATCATTATGATAATTTTCCATTCCACGATATACTACAATTTCAAAGGATTTCCAGATATTCTTTTCTTCAAATATGAGTTTAGTTTATATGATTATGGGGACTATTTATAGAATTTAATAAAATAAAAAGACATGTGGATTATTATTTAGAAAAATTATGGATTTTACATTTTTTTAATTCTCAAAATGTATTTATTGGGGACATAAGACATTTAATTAGTGTATGGGATTATATGAATTTATTTTTTACATTATTTAATGCTATGATGTAATTTTTGAAATTAATTTCCACTTTATATTTGTTTTGATTGATTTTCTTAATAACCCATATGTTTTCCATGTGTAATTTGGGTTTGTGGTAGATTTTTTGTTACATCTTGATTCTTGGTTATAATATATTCTCCATGGGTGTTGTTTTGAGTTAAATAACTCATTCCACATTCTAATTGGATTTTTACATACTTAAATCAATAGTGTTCATTTCATTCCTTTAAATAGATATTCAAATTTCATAGGTTTGAAAATTATTCATCAAGGGTATTTTGAAAGGGAAATAGTAGTTTTCAATCATGATGATATTTTGGATCCATCTATGTACATTTCTACACATTCGTTACACCCTCAATGAAATCCATATTATTTTTTCTTGTGTGAGCTTGATAATTGATGTCACAAATTATATTATTATTGGTTCTAAAGAGGATTGTTTCATTATTGGGAATATATAGTTGGGATGATGATCTATTTGTATATATTGATATTTCATGTGATTTATAAATGTTACCTGATATCCAATCGTCATTATTAAGGGTATTTTATGAATCTAAATGAGTGATAGAGTTTTGGTTACTATATATTACTAATGATATAGTCTAGATCCCCTTGGTCATGCGATATGACTATAGAGGAGTTCCATAAGTGAGGATAGTGGAGAGATTTTGTTTGGTTATAGATAAGTGATTCATATATTGGATAATATATTGTTCTACTCGAGTTATGACAAAATTTTGGGTGGAAACTCTAAATCCCTTAATATTAATATGGATTATTCATTTTCAAGAGTTTATACCAAATGTATTGGAAAATGTTTCTAGCCCGGTGAAATTGATAACATGATTTGGGTATTTCATGTTCCCCACCCCATGTGCGTAGTTCATGGGTGTATTAGAGATAGTTATTAACACACACTTATATGATAATGTGAAAACCTAAAATAATGGTCTTTCATTGTGACACCCAGAAATTTAAAACTAATTTATTTTATTGTTTTTTTTGCGTCGAGTAGTTAGGTTTGAAGCCAGACATAAATTGTTGGGTACTTATTTAAAAATGAATGTTTTGACCTTGACAACATTTAGCGCACTGCGGTCAATGTTTTGCGGCCTCACCCGAGTCACCGCGTGATCTCACCCGATTTGCTGCACGGTCTGTTCGGTGTTCAAGGAAAGAATATAAAATTTAATGAATAATGAAATGTGTGGAAAATAAATAAATTATGTCTTCATAAAATTTCCGAAATTGTCTTAATGACAATAATAATATTATTTCATGAGAATATTATTATTATTATTAGTGGTAGGAATATAAAAAAATTAATTATATCGTTATTAATATTGTAATAATAATAATTTCTGTTATTATTAAAATAACTTAATGTCATACATTATTTTATAAGGATTCAAAATGTTTTTTCGATGTATGGGTTGAGTCATAGTTGAATTTGGTGTTTTTTTAAAAACGAGTATTTTAAGGCTTAACAGCATGCGACACACATGTGACGCACATGTGTAGCATATTTGCAAAGCCTTATGACCTATCCATTGTTTAGATTACCAAATAAAATTAATTAATAATAATGAAATAAAATTTAATGAGTTGAAGAATAAAAATTAAAATAAAATGATAAAATTGTGTTATTCATTTAATAAATCATGTTTTAATAATATTATTATTATTATTCTGATGGATATTTTTTAAGAATATTAATATTGTTATTATTATTATTGTTATTGGTTTTATTTTTGTGTTATTTTTTCTCATAATAGTATTTATTTATTTTTTATTTGATAGGGTTCTTTCCCCCGTAATCACGTTGTTGCACCCACCTTGGGTGTTGGTTGTGCCGCTTGTGCAGGCTCCCCCTGCCAAGCATACTGAAGGCTGCCACCCTCATTTCCCCTTGAACTCGTCATGCCCTGCCTCTTACCCCTGCTAGATCTCTCATGCTACAGCTCCCCGGCCAGCCCCAAAGTTTCACACCTCCTCCCCCGGCCAGCCCCGTCACACCGCACACCCTTCCTCTTACTCAGAATCCCACTTGACACCTCTTCTCCCCTCGGCATTATATTATCGCACACCCGACCCATGAACACTCGTTCGGGTCATTGTATCGTCACCCTGGAAACCCTGGTCCACCTCGCCATGTTCCCTCACCAGCCTTCTCACCCTCTTCCCTCTCCTCTTGTGCCGGATAGCGCACCCCTCTTCTTTCCTGGGAACTTCCAGCGCATCATGGTTCTTCCTCATATTTCCTTCTAAACCCTTGATGTATCCTTTCACTCTCTTCTACAAAGGTGTGGACAAACTAAGTAATCCCCTCATGTCGGTAGTTTTTTTCCCTGATGGTGGGTGCCCCCTCATTTGTAAAATGAGGTGGGCATGGAAGGCAGGAGGTGGGTGGCCAACCCCACCAAAACATCCAGTGGGAGAAGGAGGAGCAGGGGATATGGTTGCCTATAAAAGGCACAAGCATCCTCTCCCTTCATCATCCCATCATCACCTGTATCCGGTTTCCCATAACCGTCAGATCCTATTTTGAGCGGTTTTGTGAGGCAGTTTCCCCTTTATTAAAGAGAGAATATTACGAGAGTTTTCTCCTTGTAATAGTGAGGGAGTGTGTACCCACTTTTACCTCATATTGATCAATCTATTTGCCCGTCATTTTTTACCCCATCTATTTGGGGGGTTTTCCACGTTACATCCGATGTCCCATTTATATCTTCATTTTCACTTTATTTTTATCTTGTGATTATCACTACACAGGTGGGCCAATCATTTACAGTCCTAAAAAGTGATATCAAAGGCATGGTTCTGGCCCGGTGCTATTCACGTATTCGTGTATTAATAATTCTCATAAATTTGAGTATGCTCTATGATTACGACTCCAGTTGATCTGTCACATCAGAAAAAATTTATTGTGATTATCAAATACACAGTTGTGAAACAGAGGAGGTTCTGGACTAACGGCATGTCCAGATGGTTGAAAAATTCAAGATGGAAAAATTCAACATGAATTATTTTTTGTTTTGGAAAATGAAGATGCAGGCAGTGTTGTGGAAGGATAATTGCCTACCGGCAATTGGTGAAAAGCTGGCGGGTGTGACGGAGGAGAAATGGAACGATATGGACGGGAATTCTATTTCCAACATCCATTTGGCTTTGGCAGACGGGGTCCTATCGAGCATTGTGGAGAAAAAGATGACAAAGGAAATATGTGATACTCTGATGAAGCTATACGAGGCCAAGTCACTCCACAACAAAATTTTCATGAAGAGAAAATTGTACACTCTTCGGATGGAGAAGTCATCTTCGGTGACTGACCACATCAACATCCTTAATACCCTATTCTCTTAACTCACAGCGTTAGGATATAAAATTGTGGATATTGAATGTGCATAGATTCTACTCAAGAGTTTTCCAGATTCATATGAACAACTCATCATCAACCTCATCAATAATATCCTGATGGATATGCTGCTCTTTAATGATGTTGCAGCTGTAGTTCTAGAAGAATAAAGTCAGCGCAAGAACAAGGAGGACAGACCGACAACTTTGCACCAAGCAGAAGCTCTGTTAATGGAGAAAGGAAGGATGATGGAGAGTGGTTCCAGTGGGAGGCAAAATCATGGTAGTTCCAAATCAATGAGTAAAAAGAAGAATATCTCATGTTTCAATTGTGGCAAGAATGGGAACATCAGGAAGGATAGTTGGAATAAGAAGAGTGTTGAAAATAACTCTCAGGGGAATGTGGCGTGTACTTCTGGAAGTGGAGATATACTAGTCAGTGAAGTGGAGACTACTGCTGGATGTAGGCAGCATCTCGACGATGCATTGATTATCAAATCAAGAGCAACATGGAATATGACGTCTCAATAGGAATGGTTTGACCAATATGAAACCATCCCGGAAGGACTTGTGTACATGGGGAACGATCACACTCTGAATATCGTTGGAGTCGGTACCATCAAACTGAAGATGCATGATGGCATAGTATGGACCATCTAAGGAGTGTTTCATGTGAAGGGACTGAAGAAGAACATATTGTCCTTGGGACAATTTGATGACATCGGATGCAAGACTCACACCGAGAATGGAGTGATGAGAATTGTGAAGGGTGCGCTTGTGGTAATGAAGGCAGAGAAGATCTCAAAAAACCTGTATGTGCTTATGGGTGAAACATACAAGGAGGTAGAGATAGTTGTAGCATCAACTACCTCGACAAAAGCGTTGATGACGTTATGGCATCAGAAGCATGCCATATGTTAGAACAGGGCCTAAAGATTCCTGGGGATCAGAAGTTGCTTCCTGGGATGGCTAAGGTATCCTTACCATTTTGTAAGCATTGTGTTTTGAGCAAGCAACACAGGTTAATGTTTGGGACATCAACAGCAATAAGTCACGAGATCTTAGATTTTATCCATTCCGATGTTTGGCAAGGACCAGTTATATCACTTGGAGGAGCAAGGTACTTTGTATCATTCTTTGATGATTATTCCAGGAGATGTTGGGTGTACCCAATCAGGAGGAAGGCAGATGTTTTTGAATTCTTCAAAACATTCAAAGCGTGGAAGGAGCTTGACTCTGGAAAGAAGATCAAGTGTCTGAGGACAGACAATGGTGGAGAATATACAAGCGAGGAGTTCGATACTTTTTTTTCAATAGGAAGGGATCATGAGGTAGTTCACTATGGCGTACACTCCTCAGCAGAATGGAGTGGCAGAGTGGATGAACAGAACCCTGTGCGATAGAACAAGGGTGATGCTGAAGACTGCAGGTATTGCCAAATATTTTTGGGCAGAAGTAGTGAATACCGCCTGTTATGTGATCAACTGATCTCCTTCAATGGTGATTGAGATGAAGACAATGATGGAGATGTGGACTGGTAAACCTGCTGACTATTCTCGGTTACATACTTTTGGAAGTCCTATATATGAAATGTTTAATGACCAGGAATGATCGAAGTTGGATTCGAGATCCATGAAATGTATCTTCTTGGGGTACGCAGATGGTGTGAAGGGGTATCATTTGTGGGATCCCACTGCCCACAAATTAATCATCAATAGATATGTCATTTTTGCAGAATATAAGGTGCAAATGTCAACTCATCGAGACATGGAGAAGGAGAATACATAAACCACAATTGTCAAAATAGTGTACAAGTCCAAGGATGAATCAGTTTCCTCTGAGGAATTACCAGAGCACGATGATCATGTACCGGTTGAGTCTGGACCACGACGGTCAACTCAAGAGAAAAGAGAACTAGTATGGCACTCAGACTATGTCACTGAGACCAATATTGTGTATTTTTTATTGACAGAGGATGGAGAGCCATATTCTTTTATGGAGGCGACCCAGAGTCCATATGTATCCTCATGGATGGAGGTGATGCAAGAGGAACATGAATCCCTGCATAGGAACAAGACTTTAGATCTTGTTCCATTACCTCTTGGAAGGAAGGCTATCCGAAACAAATGGGTCTTTAAGATCAATCGAGATGGAAATGACCAGGTGGAAAGATATCGTGAAATATTGGTGATCAACATATTTTCTCAGAAGGAAGCTATTGATTTCAATGAAATATTTTCTCCTGTTGTTAGACAGATGACTGTTTGGATAGTTCTGGAGATATGTGCTACATATAGCATACATCTAGAGCAGCTGGATGTGAAGACTGCATTTCTCCATAGTGATCTTGATGAAGAGCTATATATGCTCCAACCGGAAGGGTTTTCAGAATAAGGTAAATATAACTTGGTTTGCAGGTTGAACAAATCGTTGTATGGTCTCAAACTGGTGTCGAGGCGTTGGTATAAGAGATTTTATTCCTATATCATGAGCCTTGGATATGACAAACTTCATTCAGATCCTTGTGCATATTTCAAGGGATCGGATGGTAATGAATTCATCATTTTTCTGTTGTATGTTGATGACATGTTGGTTACAGGCCCCAAAAATGATCAGATCCAGGAGACGAAGGCACAGTTGGCTAGGGAGTTTGACATGAAGGACTTGGGACCAGCAAACAAGATTCTTGGGATGCAGATTTACCGAGACAGAAATAATGGGAAGACTTGGCGATCATATAAGAGTTACTTATAGAGAGTCTTGAAATGCTTCAACATGAAAGACTGTAAGCCATTATCTACCCCTCTTCCCGATAATTTCAAGTTATCCTCCACGATGATTCCTAGTAGTGAAGCAGAGAGGATGGAAATGTCTCGAGTACCGTATACATCGGAAGTGGGTATTCTGATGTTTTCTATGGTTTTTACTAGACAGACATTGCACATATAGTGGGAGCAGCTAGTCAGTACATGGAGAATCTAGGACGGGAGCATTGGAACACAATGAAGAGGATCCTGAGATACATCATCGAGACCTCATATGCTGCATTATGTTATGGAGGATCATATTTTACTGTCAGAGGCTATTTTGATTCAGATTTTGAAGGTGATTCTGATTGGAGAAAATCCACTAGTGGTTATATTTTTACTCTTCCAGGAGGATCTGTGAGCTCAATTTTGATGTTACAGTCAGTTGGGGTTTTATCCATGATGGAGGCAGAGTACATGGAAACTACACAGGCTTGCAAAGAGGAGATTTAGATGAGAAGGTTGTTGGAGGAGATCGGGCACAGATAGACGCAGATTCCATTGTTTTGTGACAGTCAGAGTGCTTTTCACATTGCAAGGAATCCATCTTTTCATTCCAGGACAATGCACATTGGGGTACAGTATCAATTTGTCCAAGATGTGGTGGAGTAAGGAAGTGTGGATATGCATAAGATCCATACTAATGAAAATGTGGAAGATTTCCTAATGAAGGTGATTAACTCTGATAAGTTTAGATGGTGCAGATCCTTGAGCGGCCTCGCAGATATGTGAGCTGCATGGTTGGGCAGATAGAAGGGATGTGTGGAGATGTGATTGATTCTTAATGAAATATCCAAGTGGGAGATGTGTCGGCAGTTTTTTGCCCTGATGGTGTCTGCCCCCTCATTTGTCAAATGAGGTGGGTGTGGATGGCATGAGGTGGGTGGAGAACCCCACCAAAACCTCCAGCAGGAGAAGGAGGAGCAGGGATGAGGGTTGCCTATAAAAGGAACAAGCATCCTCTCCCTTCATCATCCCATCATCACTTGTATCTAGTTTCCCATCACTGGAAAATCCTATTTTGAGCAGTTTTGTGAGGCAGTTTCCCCTTTATTTAAGAAAAAATATTACAAGAGTTTTCTCCATGTAATTGTGAGGGAGGGTGTACCCACTTTTACCCCATAGTGATTCTTCTCTTTGCTCATGGTTTTATACCCCTTCTATTTGGGGTTTTTTCCACATTACATCTGGTGTCGCATTTATTTCTGCATTTTCACTTTATTTTTATCTCGTGATTATCGCTGCACAGTTGGGCCAACAATTTAAGGTACTAACACCTCCTTCTCTTATATAGGGTTATTATACTTTCTTATGTGGGGTATTTTTAGTTTCAATTCATGTTTTATGGTTCAATCCAGGATTTATTTGGTGCGAATTGACTGCGACTAATGTTTCACATAGAGTATTGGGGTTTTCATCACCCGAGGTACGTGATTTCATGATTAACCCGAAATTAATGAATTGTGTTTCTTTATTCTTTAATTTTTTATGTTTTATGAAATATATGTGTGGTGCATAAATGGGTTTTAAATCAATTCAATATTCGTTTGATATGAAATTATATTTTTTAATGTGAAATTGGGTTTTTGCGAAGTGTAAACCCCTATTATGCATTTATATGGAAGTGTATTGGATTTTGAAATTGATTTATTAAAATATATAAGTGGTCCAAATCATTATTTCATACTTTTATGTTGTCTGTTTGGTTTTAAAGTGGCATTTAAAATTACATCGGGTGTATTATGTGTGTGAACATTTGTTGCACCATTTGTTAATATTTTATGAACTACTCAACTGCTTTGCTAAATTATTTCCATAGTGAAAAGGTATTAATTAGAATTATTGAGCATGTGTATAATTTTTAAAGAGGTGTTTTTTTATAAAATTGAGTTTTTTTTGTTTGTGAAATAATTTGTGTGGAACTAAGTGTCATTTGGTAATGTATGTAATTGATTTTTTAGACTATGTGCAAGCTTTGATTTTTTTTGATTTAGCATTAATGTGAAACTAATATTTAAAGTGGGTTTCAGCGTCACTTTTGATGAAATGGTTTTGTGTATTCCTTGAAAACTGATTTATAAATTTTGTTAATGGATTGTTGAATTGTTTGAATGGTTCAAGACATATTTGAGAAATATTTCGGTGTGCATAAGTTTTCAAGAATGGATTTTCGATGCCTGATGTTTGGTTGGTTGAAAAATTGTGTAAGCAGTATTATGTGACGTATGGAACTTGATTGAGAAAAATTGAGAAACTAGGGTATCTAGGTGGGTAGACTAGGGCTATTATTATAGTGATACCTTGGGTTTTGGCCTCGGTTTCACATGGCATGACTCATGCTTACAAAACTAACTAAACTATGGTGATGAGAATGATTTGGGATTAATAGGTTATGGGTAAGTTCCCAACTAGAGGCTCATGCACGATAAGGTTTTTGGAGATTGTCTATGGTATGTTTTACACCGTGATATGAGGTACCTAGGTCCCCACAACTGACTAGTGCCTAGGGGTGTTCCCATGAATAGTGCTCAAAGTTTATTTTTCACTAACCATCATCACACAGTAGGTTGGGTGGGTAATTTTAAAATTAAGTGCATTGTCTTTAAAATTGAATTCTTTGAAACTACTTTAAATTTTTGGATTGACACATTAAAAGTTGTTCTATTTTAATTTTTTTTTCTTTAAAATCAACCATTAATTTGTGTAATAAATCACGCATGAAAATTTATTTTTCAAATAATGTTTACTACATGGAATCTCTACCCGGGTGGCATCCTACTGGGCTTTGGAAAACAACCTGCATACACCATTGGGTGTGTTCATACTATGTTGTCTCTTTGTTTCAAGTTAAAACATTATGTTTTAGGTAGTAAATTTTGATTCCTAATGGTTTGGTTTTGATATCATGGTGGTGGAAACATGAGGATTTTGCTCCTCCTGTTGCACGATGTTTTGATGGTTGTTTGGGGTTTCCCTTGGACTCGATGTCCTTTTTTATCTTTGTTTAGTGTGAAATATAATATTTTGAATTTATTAAAATTGTTTTCAGTTAATGTTTTGAGATCTGGTTTTTGGGTTTTTTTTATTTTAACATGGTAAATATGGGTAAATAATTACTAAATACTTTTGTTCAATACCCGGGAACTTGTGGCAGCTCGTGGTAATTGGGAATGCCCATCGGGCCATCTCGTAGATTGGGTCGGGCATCCGGTTGGATGGCTACCAGACATGGTTCATGAAAAAATGGTATCAGAGGAGGTTCTCTCTCTTGGGTCGTGGTCTTTTAGGAAGAGTTTGGGTAGACCATAGTTGAGGGTGTGAGAACATTATGTTCTAGATATCAGTAAGGTGCATCTCTATCACACCTCATGGAAAAACTAATGTTACCAGGATAATCATTGGTTTCTATGAGTCATTGGTCGTTGTGATTAACCCTGTTTAGGGGAAATAATAAGGGATTACGTTCAATGGTCCCAGTTAGATTGTAGGGCCTGGAAATCCATGTGGAGCTCGGGATGATATCATTAAATACTCTCTATGGTGGTGGCGTGATTCGGGTATGGCCGCCGACTATATGTCCCAATCACCTCTCACACATGTCTCCTCTTGCATCGTTCCTCGTCCTTTTATTTTGAATTCGTGGAAATCTGGGTTTTTATGTAAAAATGATTCTCCATTTTATTAATCGGTGGATTTTTGGTGTTTTCAGGTATTTTTTAAATTTTATATGTGAGGCGTTTTAAGCCGTGAATCCTTCTTGAATGATTTTCCAAGATTTGTCAATATTTCGGTCAGTTAGTGTGAAAGCATATGGTTTGTGGTTTCTTTTCAAAAATATTTTGGGAAGCCCTTGCAGTGATCCCCACTTCATGTTTATTGGTCATTTATTATATGTTTTGGACATTGGACCAGTTTGATTGGGTCCATGATTCCCTTTCTCAACTAGTGCACGCCCCCCCCCCATATGGATTTAACATGCGGTTGAAGTGCGGCCACATGATATTCACCATTGGGAGGCACTCTAGTTGATCGGAGGACTATATCCTTAATATATAGGATTGGAACCACCTCCATATATAATCAAGAAGATCCTACCGCATCTGGAGGGTGGAGTGAGAGGGGTTGAATGAATCCAGGGTTTCCATTAGTCATTTGATAGTCATGGGTGATGTTTGACCTCATTATTTTGAATGTCCTATTTGTAAGTGGTGAAGGAGATTCTAGTGGGTAAAGGTGGAAGCATCTTGAAGTTTTCAGTGCAATATTCTATTCAAAATGACCTTTAGTCCTTCATTGGTCTCGTTTATGAAAGCTTTTGTGTTAGGAAACTAGTCTGGTGGACCTAGTCACATGGGTATGCTACATTAAATTGCAGGAATCACGTGTTTTTTGAGACTCATATTGAATTCTTTCTCCATATAATATCTCTCTCAACATCAATGGTCATGTTCGGTGATGATTTCTGGTGTGGTGTTCTCATTCAGTGTGACAGATTGTGGTGCACATGCACCATTTTACCTCTTGGGATGACAAATGTTCTATGTGGGATCAGTTGGATGTCATGGTGTGTTGTGTTTGTCGGTGTTCTCTTGGTAGCGGTGTGGTTGAATGTGTCACAAAAAGAAGAAGCTCAGTTCAGGAGTCTTCAATACCTGACTACGAGGCTGAAGATGCTTGAAACATTAATGCTCCAGTCATATGCCTAGAGTGAAGGTGGCACATGGTTTGGAACTCTGAGAGTTTATGGGACCTCAATGGTCATCGGTATTGATGGTGTAATAGCATTAAATTTTATCCTATAGATGTTCTATTCTGAAAAACCCATATGGGTATGTGAGGTTTTCCATGGATATGAGGAGGCATGGTCATTAAGTTACTTTAAATTCCTGGGGTCGAGTCTCACCAGATACAATCAATTTTAGGGGCCCTTATACGAACTGTTTGGGTGAAATGGTCACAACGCTGAATGGTTCTCATACAGGGATATTGAGATGGTTGTTTGTTTTTGGATTTGGTTTTAATAGTCGATGGTTAGGCCCTTCCCTACCCACCCTTTATTATGTGGTGTTGGGTCAGTTTCGGGAAGCCTCTGTGTTCATGTGTTTGTGTTTGTGCCAACTGCTCTGAGACCCATTGAGGGCCTCGATGAAACCCCCTAGAAATAAACCGATATTGAATTACTGTTATGGTCGGTAGTACTCTTGGGACTCCCCATGTTGGTTTCAGAGTTTCGTCTCAGGCATTGATAAACTTATTAGGATGAGGAGCCCTTTTAGGCTTCCCCATGTTGAATTTTTAGTTCTGTTCCTATAGATGATTTGGTGATATGTGATAAGAGTGGTTCATGGACATGGTTGGTCTTATTAGTTCATTCCTATCAAACGACAGGTTTTTCACTCAATTGTTCTTGGGATATTTTGGCTGGTGAAGTGTGTTTCGGCGGTGTGAGAGTTCCTTTCCTTAATTTATCTACTGGAGATGTTTTAGCTTTATGGGGTTGGCG
This sequence comes from Viscum album, assembly GCA_963277665.1. Lineage (NCBI taxonomy): Eukaryota > Viridiplantae > Streptophyta > Magnoliopsida > Santalales > Viscaceae > Viscum > Viscum album. The sequence continues at coordinate 790,357,174 of OY728135.1, read as the reverse complement.
ACACATCTCGAAAAGTCTTATTACAAGTTTCTTAAGGAGGTAATTTATGTCCCTTCTTCTAAGAACAATGTGTTTACCTTTTTCCTCTTTTTTTGGTTGGGATCCTCATTGAAAATTAAGGTATTACTGTTTTCTAATTTGAGTCTCAACCTTAGTTGTGGATTTCTGGGAAAGGAAAGCTTTATGGTTGGGATAATTGTCACACCTGCTATTTTCAAACATATTTATTTTATTATTTTTTCTGGGCATCAGGTTGTTCGGGTTGAAGCTTGACATAAATTTTTCGATTATTATTTATAAAATGTATGTTTTGACCTTGACATCGTCTAGTGCACCATGGTCAAAGCCACGCGGCCTTGCCCGAGTCACCGCGCAACCTCACCCGGTTAACCGTACAGTTAATTCGGTGTTCAAGGCAACCATAAAAAATGTAATGAATAATAAAATGGAAATAAAAAAAGATGTTTTAATAAAAATTTAAAAACTTTCCATAATGACAATAATAATAATACTCTATGAGAATATTATTATTATTATTATTGTTATTACTATTAAGAATATAAAAAATTATTTAAGTCGTAATTAATATTGTAATAATAATAATTATTGTTATTTTTAAAATAATTTAATGTCTTATTTTATTTTACAAGGCTTGGAAATGTTTTTTCAAGGTGTGGGCTGAGTCTCGATTGAATTTGGTGTTTTTTTTAATGAAAGTGTTTTTCGGGGCTTGACAGCATGCGACGTACAGGAAAATTATAATTGCGAAGCAGTGCGGATTTGCCTGGGCCACGGTGTGACCTAACCGTTCTTTAAATAACCAAATAAAATGAATCAATAATAATAATAAAAAATTAAATATGTGGATGAATAAAAATATAAATAAGACGAAAAATAATTTCATTCATTAAATAAATTATTTTTTAATGATAATAACATTATTATTGATAGGGTTTTGGTTTTTGAATATTATTAATATTTTTATTATTATTTTTGTTATCAGTTTTATTTTTATTTATTCATTTCTCTGTATTTTATTTATTTATTTATTTTTGGCGAGGGTTCCATCCCCCCAGCAATTGCATCATGGCGGCCCCCTTGGGTCTCAGTTGCGCCGCACCTATAGGATCCCCTTCCATGCATGTTGATGGATTCCTCCCTCCTTCCCCCATGAACCCCTCGCACCCCACCACTTGCCCTGACAATCCCCATTGCGCTGTATCTCCCCAACCAGGCCCAACACACCAGACCTCCTACCACGACGAGCCCCGTCATGCTGCAACCCCTGCCTCCTGCTTGGAATCCCACTGAACCCCATGCTCCCACCATCCTTTTTCTATCACACACCTGCCCTCGAACACTCGTCCAGGTTGTCACGCCATCTCACTAGAACCCTTGATCTACCACACCCCACTCCCTCACTAGCCAGCTCAACCGCCTCCTTCTCCTCCCATGCCGGCTGTCGCACCCTGCTTCTTCCCCAGGCACTACTAGGGCACCCCAGTTCTTCCTTGGACAACCTTCGGAACCCTTCCAGTGGATTTCTTCTCCCTTTGATGAAAGTTTGGACCACCCGGGAAATCCATTCTTCCTCATATCTAGGGTTTTGATCCTTGTTTATGTGGGGTAGTTTTTTGTTTCAATTCATGTTTTATGGTTTAAAATTGGATTTAAGTGGTCTAAATTGCACACGATTGATATTTTTCACCGACTATTGGGGTTTTCAACACCAGAGGTAGGTGAATATATGCTTAACCATAAATCAATGAATTTCATTGCTTGCTTGTTTAATTTGGAATGTTTTATGAAATAAATATGAGGTTAATACATGGTTTTTAAGTAGTTTCAACATGTGTTTGATATGAAAATATATATTTTTATGTGAAATTGGGTGTGTGGAAAGTGTAAACCCCTATTATTCATTTTTATGGAAAAGTTTTGGATTGTGAAATTGATTTATTAATATATATATATATATATATATATGGTCCAAATAATGTTTTAATACATTTATCTTGAGTGTTTGGTTTTAAAGTGACATTTAAAATAATGTCAGGTGTATTATGAGTGTGAAAATTTAATGCACCATTTGTTAATGTTTCATGAACTACTCAACTGGTTTGTTAAATTATTGTCACAATGAGAATTTATTAATTAGCATGATTGGGAAGGTGTATATTTGTTAAAGTTTCAGTTTTGTATAAAATTGAGATTCTTTTATGTTTTAAATCCATTCTAAAGAATTTGGTGTCATTTTGAGTATGCAATTGATTTGTTAGACTATCTAAAAGATACGAAATGTGTTTTGATTTAGCATTAATGTGAAACTAATTTTTAAAGTGGGTTTCAGGTGCAATTTTGATGAAGTGGCTTTGGAGTGTTCATTGAAATTTATTTTATAAATTGTGTTAATGGTTTGTTTAATTGTTTGAAGGGTGTGAAACATATTTGAGAAATATTTTGGTGTGCGTAAGTTTTCAAGAATGGTTTTGTGATGCAAGACGGTTGGTTGGTTGAAAATTTGTGTAAGTCATATTATATGATGTGTGGAACTTGATTGAGAACAATAGGAAACCCGAGTATCTTGGTGAGTGGACTAGGACTAGTATTCTAGTGATCCCATGGGATTTGTACTCAGTTTCACATATCACGATTTACTCTTACAACACTAAATAAACTATGATGATGAGGATGATTGGAGAAAACTAGGTTATGGGTATGTTCCCTTCTAGTAGCTCAGGCATTTGAATGTTATTGGGGATTTTCCATGGTTACTTATACACGGAGATATGAGGTAGCAAGTGCCTCACAACTAACTAGGGCCTAGGGGTGTTCCCTTGACTGGTGATCTATGTTTATTTTTCACATACCGTCGGCCCATGGTAGGTTGGGTGGGTAATAATAAAATTAAGTGCATTGTCTTTAAAATTGCATTATTTGAAACCGATTTATATTTTATCTTTCACTCGTTCAATATTGTTCTATTTTAAAGTAATTTTCTTTAATATCAAACTAGTATTTCTATAAGATATCAAGCTTGCAACTTTATTTGTCAATTAATTTTTAATGCATGGAATATCTACCTTCGTGGCCTCCTACTGGGCTTTGTCTCACACCATGAATACACCTTTGGGTGTATGCATACACTGTTTTCTATTTGTATCAGGTTAATTCAATATGTGTCAGGTTGTCAGTTTGGTTTCATAGTGTATTGGTTTTATGAACATGGTGGTGGCGGCATGAGGATGTTTTTCCTCTTGTTGAAGGAAGGTTTGAGGGTCCTTTGGGGTTTCGCATGGCATCATTGTCGTTTTTGGCCTTTGTTTATTGTGAAATGTTAAATTTTAAATTTATTTAATGTTCTCTTGGATAAAATTTTCAAATCTATTTTTTTGGTTCTATTTGTTATTTTAAAATTGTAAAATGGTTTAATAATTTATAAAGCCTTTTGTTTATTACACGTGCACATGTTCCAGCCCATGGGGATCGGGAATGCCCTTCGGGCCTTGTCGTGGACCGTGTTGGGCGTTGGGTTCAATGGAGAACCGACCTGGTTCATCACATTCATTTTATTGAAATAGATTGGTGACGGATTTTGGGGATCTATCAACACTAATTTTTTCACTATATTTTATATAATGATAAAAAAACATGAAACCATACAAATATTTTTTTGGAAAATATAGGATAAGAATTTTCAATTAGTATATATATTTTATAAAAAAAATCATGTCATTATGACCAGACTTGTGGGTATAATAATATAATGATTCATTTAGTGTAACACTTTTCTATTTTATGTTATTTATACATAACAATAAAACAAATTGGTTTTTAGTTTAAATATAAATTATTTTTTAATGATCACTACAAAAAATTACACAATATAAAAACATTATTTTTGACAACATTTTAATATCTGGGGACAACCCTCATTGTTATTTTACAACATTGGGAACACATATCATGACCCTCATAATAAAATGATGAAACTAGAATTAATTTTTATTAACCTTTATACAAATTATTTTATATTTATTAGGATATAAAATGATTTCATTTCAATAAGTATAAAAAAATTAAAATTGTTTTAATTATTATAAATACTGTAAATATAAAATATGTGTTTGAATTAATTAATACATAATTGATATATGATGAAAAAATCAAATAAAATATATTAATTTTTCCCATCTTATGGGATGTGTGATCATAAAAATTAATAAATATATATTGTATTAAAAATATTTTCACAAAAAAATATTTCTGAAGATCCAAAAAATTCTGGAAATAACATTGTTATACAAAATATTATTAAAAACTCATTTTGATATTTATTTGAAATATTGAATAATTTTATAATTATTTTATCATAATAATTTATATAAAAATATGTATGTTATTTTTATTAAAATTATATTCATACTTAATTATTATTATTCTTCATCTAATGATTCTTTTTATATTTGAATAAGGTTTTAGATAACATTTATATCATAATTATTTTTACCTTAAAATATTCTATTAAATTCAATTAGTTTTAATTTCAAGATAAAAATTATTATATAAAGTTCTATATATATAATCTATAAAAATATTATTTGATGTTGATATGACATTGTATATAAAGATGTATCATGAAAATATATATTCTTCTCGTGTTTTTTTTCTAGAGGAGTTTCCACCATGATCCGAGATCAAATATACCACCTCAAAGATCCACGTAGGAAAATATATCTTAAACCATTAAAAGTTTTCATACCGACTATTCACCCAATTATAATACATTTTTTATCATTTAGAGGAACATTCTCAGAACTAGCACAACTAATGACTCCCTAACATTGTAATTATCATCAATGCATTGATTCCCCTTATTCTATCATCCCATATCCTAGAAACATGAAGAACAATACCATGCCTTGGGTTTTAAATATTTTATTAATTCTATTTTAACACGTTGAATTTCTGTTTGATAAAACAAAAATAAAATATCGTATATTAATTTATTATAGTTAATTCTTTAGTAGTTGTTTCATCTATCATCGAATTACTAGGTTGATATTACATTTAAAAATCATAACGATGGTGAAGGGTATCCAGTGTTCTGTATAATAAGAATCCGATATATTGAAATATATAAATATCGAGGTCCTAATTTATTTATTCATGATAATAATATGCATTTATTAAAAAAAATGTCATAATTGAACCAGAACTGATTTTAAATGGCTATATAAAATAAGGTTATGGGATATCCTATATCTACATTAACGTGGGTAAATAATTAAGTGGTTCGAATATCTATATAATTTTTTATGATGTTTCAAGGACACCTAAAGTAAATCCCTAAGTCCATATATTTTATAGGGTATTTTTTTCTATCTTCATTCCCCTTCATATATATTATGATTTAATCAATTTTGTTTTTTGGTTATAAATATATGTTTATTAATTTATTTATATAGTCCCACAAAAATTTTCTAAAGGATTTGTCTTTGAAATATATGAATGTGAACATTTTTTTGGTAATTTGGGGATTATAAGTGATCCATAAATTATAAAATGTGACAAAAACTAAACCCAATAGAACCCCTACTAGGATAGAAATGAAAGTTGTTGTGAACCCTAAATCATGCATATAGTAGGTGACATATAAGAGACTAGAACAAAGAGTATAAAAAAATTCATGGAATAAATTACACTCTAAAACCCATGAAATATAAAATAATCAACCAATAAACTCTATGAGATAATATGAAAATTCCAAACCCAATCAAAAATGTTTATTATGTCAAGGAGAAATAATGTGGCTTTGGAAAATCCAATATTTAAATGATCATTTTTTATAGAATTCGTTACTAGAAATTTCAATGCCATGATATTCAAATGATCATCCTAATCACAAAATCTGAATTAAAAATATTTTAAATTATTTTAATGAACTATGTGTGTGTGAGTAGGTATTATAAATTTACCCCATTTTTAAACGTGCATATAAAAATATGGAATATGTATACTAAATCCTATGAAAATTGTAATGAAATAACTTCCATGAATACCTAGTAAACTATTAAAATGAAATCCTTGTGTGTGTATATATATATATAAATCAGTATCCCACATTTACTTCCACACTAATTGTTCCACATTCATTACTCAAAAGGCATATGCTATAGTGCTCCAATCCCTTAAATATCCACATAATCACAACCTAAAAATGGATCACATAACCATATTCAATTATAACAAACAATAACCACATACCATGTCATGACCCGCCCTCGGGCCCGTTCCGTGACTACCCCAAGCCCGCCTTCCATAGGCCAGGGGCTAGCGACTAGCACCAAGGCGTAAATCCCAACAAAAAGGGAAGGCATTGCCTTTGAAAAGTAAACAAGCACTATAGAGTAAGCAAGTGGAAAAGTAAACACTAAGTAAAACAGTAACAAGATGTGCTGAATGTAAAAGGGGGACGGAAATACAAGCCCAAATGTAATGTACAACTGAAAGGAAAAACAACAACTGAAAGAAAAAGCCGCAGCATCGAGCCGTCCTCTGGAAGTCCCACCTGAAGGGTGGGTACAAATAGCCTCAACAGCACCTCGGTCCAGCCGTCCGCTCCGAGTGCGTCCCGCCCAGTGGTCCACCTCCAGGTACCGTCCTGCTCCGCACGCCTCCACCACGATCAGCGCTGTCTGTCGTCTGCAACCAACACAACGTAGTGCGGGCAAAGCCCGTGCAGGGGTGAGTATAAGCTACTTAGTAGGGACCCCGATACCCCCGAAGGTCTCCCGAAATCCACAAAGGATAATCCACAAAGGAAAGGTACAATCATGAAGTAACATCTGACACGGCTTAGGTATATGCCCATGCATATACCTAAGTCATCAATTCCAGATCGACTCCAACATCCGAGCCCAAGCACAACCCAGTCCACATAGGAAAGAAAACGTATACCCACACAGGATAGCACAACACAATCCACAAAGGAGAGTAAATAGTAAATCCACACAGGATAGCTCAACACAATTGACAAAGGAGAGTAAACAGTAAATCCACAGAGGATAGTTCAACACAAAACACAAAGGAGAGTAACACATGATTCAGCTCACACATGTATACTTTTTCGGATGACGATAAGGATGATCACTGAACCATCTAAGTCGTCGGACCCACAAAGGATCGATAGGTAACTTACCCCCGCAATGACCCACACAGGATCAGGCCCACATAGGACCTATAGGCGCTGGCTCACACAGAACCGCTGAGCGTTGACCCACACAGGATCGGGCCCACACGGGACCGGGCCCACACAGGACCTGTAGCACTGATCCATGCAGGATCGCTGAGTGCAGTAGTCATTGCAGTCCACTGAAGATCTCTGCACAGTCGTCGCCGTAGTCCACTGAGGATCTCTGCACGGTCGTCGTCGGAGTCCACGGAGGATCTCTGCACAGTCGTCGCTGTCGAAGAAGCAGTCGCAGTCAACACTAGGGTTCTGTACACAACAAGCTCTTTCGGGAGAGTCCGCTCCACGAGCCGGGAGGCCGATAAATAAACTATCACAAAGTCCGAAGTTTATGTATCCAAAGGTTCTGTATTGCCTACAAGAACTCAACGTCGCAGACGGCGCGTCGATCGGATGCCCTGTCTGAGAGTTATTGACTTTTTCGTCCTAGGGGCCCGGTTGGTTTTTAAGGCAAAACCAACCCGACCGTACTCCACCTGCGTCCAAACCTCGAGCGTAGTATGCCAAAATATCCGTCTCACTTAGAGGAAAACAACAAAGCTGACGGCGCGCCAATCGGACGTCCGTAGCTCAAGATATGAGCGTTTCCGCTCCGAGGGCCTGGTTAGTTTCGTGTACGAACCAACCAGGCCGAACTCAAAGTATTCTGAAACCTTTAGTGCGATATAACGAAACGACCATCTCGATCCAAAGATTGCGTTTCCACTGACGGCGAGTCGTTTGGAGGCCCGTAGCTCAATTTACGGGCATTTGAACGAAAACCGTCTGAAGACGGGGGGTCCGGGCCTGGGCCGACCCGGCCCGACCCCCCTGGGTCGGCCGACCCCGGTCCGACCCGGTCAGACCGGTCAGGCTCGGCCAGCCCGGCCCGGCTCGGCCGAGCGGCCGAGCAGCCGACGCAGGGGGGAGATGCCGCCCCGCGTGACACCCCCGCGGCACCCGCGAGGTGTCGGCCATACTGCCGGACGCGGCTGAAGCCGCGTCCCGAGTGACGCGGGGGGGGGGGGGAGCCACCGCCCCCCGTGTGACACCCTCGCGACACCCGCAGGGTGTCTTCCTGGCGACCGGACGAAGCTTCAGCCGCGTCCCGCGCGCGCCGGACTTGCGCGGCCGCGGGTCCGCGAGCCCCGCCACCGGCTTCCGCAGGCCGCCGGAGTCGCTCCAGTGGCCCGATTTTCTTCCCGTCTGCGCCGTTGCTCCTCCCGGGATCCGTTCTTCACTGCGGGATCGTCAAACGTCCGCTGGGACACGTTCCGTCGTCGCTCGTCAAATCCGCACAAAAACAGAGAGCGGCGGAGGGTTGTCGGGCCGTGTTTGTTTGGCCCGCACCCTCCGCGTTAGAGATAAACAACGGGTGGAATGAAGTTCAACACATGAACGCATATCCGAAAACAATTTTTAATGAAATAAATTTGTTTTATTAAATGGGTTCCTCAATTTGAACGGAAACGACATGGGAAAAAGAGGCATTTCCAAGAAATAAAACCCCTACCTCTAAGTCATCGCGCATGAGCGTTCTTCGCGGAATTGCTCGTCGCGGAAGGTGGAGATCATCGCGTCGTCGCGGAAGGGCGTCGCGTCATCGCGGAAACCGACGTTGAGTCGGCGAACTCAATGGACCATGAAACAACAGATTTAATTAAATTAATTAAATCCGTGTTTTGGTAACGAACCACAAAGGTGATTAAAAAGAAATTCTGAGACTCTTACCTCAAGCAGCCGATCGAAGATCCGTCGCGGAGGAAGAGACATCGCAGAAGAACGTTGCAGGAAGGGAACGTCGGCGTCGCAGATCACAGCGTCGCGTCATCGATTTCTGGGTTCAGCGTTCTTCGCGTTCTTCGCGTTCTTTACGAAGGAGGATGAAGGTTCAAGGATCCTCTCTCAACGAGTAATCCTCCAAAAGATAGGTTGGTATTATTTTATTATTATTCCAACAAACGAAAACGGGTAAGTAATGACCCATCAATTCGTTGAATTAATTCAACGAAAGAAACATCTCATTTAATTTACGAAATAAACCACCCAATTAAATGGTCTGTTAAGAATTTAAGAAAATGCGTCAGTTCACTTTCATAATGACGGGTTTTCGCGGGTGCGTTACTTAGCGGAAAGAAACGGCGGGGCTCGTGCGGGCCCCACCTCACAAATATCCTACCAAGAGGGTAGGATATTTCTGGATAGTATCCTATCTGGTTAAACTCAGTTTAAGCTGCTTTTAAGTGGCTTCAAGTGGCTTCCAAGTGGCTTAAGTGAAATAAAATAAAGTTGTCGTAAAATTATTTTATTTCTTAACCTTAAGACCGAAAATTAAAAACCACACCCGAGCAAACGCAACACCGGGAGAGGCGTTTCTAAGAGAATACCGACGCTGCGATTTCATCGGTGCCCTCAGAATTCGATTCCGGGCACTAGTTCAAAAGTTAGAAAAACCCGCTCATCCGTTCACTGAACGAACCCAAGCCAAACTTCAGAAAATGATTCCGGGCACACCGGGCCTCGGAATCAGATGCCGTCACAAACTGCGATCTTCTAAAATTCCAAAAGAAACTAAGAAAAAAAAATTTCTTTGAAATTTAAGGGTCTTTACATTACTCCCATTTCAGGGCTTTACGTCCCCGTAAAAATACATCATAAACTAGGGGAACAAATGTGGGTACTGAGCACGCATCTGTGCCTCCCGCTCCCATGTGCTCTTCTGGAGGTTCTCGTGCCGCCATCTGATGCGCACAAGAGGAATCGATCATCCACGTAGGACCCGCTCCTGTCGGTCCTCTATCTCCACTGGGACCTCCGCAAATGTCGCCCCATCATCCATGTCTAGCTCTCCATGGTCATTGATGTGTGTCGGGTCATGCACGTATCTCCTCAGATGAGATACGTGGAAGACATCGTGCACTCGGTGCAACTGAGGTGGTAGAGCCAAGCGATAAGCCACCTCGCCAACCCTGCTAAGGACCTGGAAGGGTCCGATGAAGAGTGGAGACAACTTGCCGCCTCAGCCAAATCTCCGCAAACCACGTCGAGGTGAGACACGCAAGAAGATGTGGTCGCCATCCTAGAACTCTAGTGGCCTCCGTCTCCTGTCAGCATATAACTTCTGCCGACTCTGAGCTGTCCTCATCCGCTCCTGGATGACTTGGACCTTCTCTGTCGTGGCCCGGACCATCTCTGGTCCCACAAGTGCTGACTCCTCAGGGTCTGTCCAGCACAAAGGAGATCTACAAGGCCTGCCGTACAATGCCTCCTATGGTGTCGTCCAGATGGTTGAGTGGTAGCTGTCGTTGTACGTGAACTCCACCAAGGGTAGGTGGTCCTCCAAGCTGCGACCAAAGTCGAGGACACATGCGCGGAGCATGTCCTCGAGAGTCTGAATGGTCCTCTCCGTCTGACCATCCGTCTGAGGGTGAAAGGCGGTGCTCAGACGTAAGCGCGTCCCGAACGCCTCCTGCAACCCCCTCCAAATCCGGGAAGTAAAACGAGCGTCCCGATCGGAGATGATAGTCGATGGCACACCGTGAATCCGTACAATCTCCTGAACTTAGAGACGCCCCATGCTCTCCACTGAGCCCTGCTCTCGGATGGGTAAGAAGTGTGCCGAATGGTGAGTCGGTAAACAATCACCCAAATAAAGTCGTGACCTCTGGAAGTGCGTGGAATTCCAATCACGAAGTCCATAGATATCTCGTCCCACATCCACTCCGGGACCTCCAAGGGCTGTACCAAGCCTACTGGTACCAGATGCTCTGCCTTCACCTGCTGGCAGGTGAGGCACCGTGAAACGAACTCTGCCACAGCCTTATTCATGCCCGGCCACCAGTGCTGTCGTCTGAGATCCCGGTACATCTTCGCCACTTTAGGATGTACCGCCAAAGGAGAAGTGTGAAACTCTCTCAGCACCTCCTCTCATAAAGCAACTGGTACCCAGGTACGTCCTCTGAAATGTACGTCGTGGTCTTCGCTAAGAGAGAAACCATTGGGTGCTTGTCCTGAGGATATCTGTGCATGCTGTGTCTCACAGTCAGCATCCCCACGCTGAGCCTCTCTGACCTGATGTAGAAGTGGAGGAGAGATGGTGAGAGACTGAAGGAAGGCTGCTCCGTCTCTATCCACGAAGGATATCTGCAAAGCGGCTAGCTGCTCTGTCGCCTCCTCGAGTAGCTGAATGCCCGTCCTCCTGCTGAGGGCATCGACTACCACGTTCCCCTTCCCATGAGTATAGACTATCTCAAAGTCATAGTCCTGGAGGAACTCGAGCCATCGCCGCTGTCTTAGGTTCAGGTCCTTCTGAGAGAAGATGTACCTGAGACTCTGGTGGTCAAAAAAGACTGTAAAGCGTTCGCCCATCAGATAGTGCCGCCATGTCTTCAGAGCGAAGACCACTGCTGCCAACTCCAGGTCATGGGTAGCGTAGTTCTGCTCATGTGGCCTCAACTGACATGATCTGTAGGCAATCACGGCCCGCTCCTACATCAGGACACACCTAGGTCCGGTCCCTGATGCATCACAGTAGACTACGTATCAAACTCCCTCCTCGGGAAACCTCAAGATAGGTGCGCTGGTCAATCTCTGCCTCAGCTTCTGGAAGCTCTGCTGACATCTGTCTAACCACACGAAGGGTTTCCCCTTCTTCGTTAATGCTGAGTGTGGTGCCTCAACTCTGTAAAAGTCTGGCATGAATCTCCGATAGTATCCGGCTAAGCCCAAGAAACTCCGCACCTCCGTCACGCTCCTGGGTGGCTCCCAAGCTAGCACTGCCTCAATCTTCGCGGGATCCACTGCCACTCCCGCCTCAGAAATGACGTTCCCCAAGAATTGGACCTCACGTAACCAGAACTGGCACTTCGAGAGCTTTCCATAAAGTTGGTGCTCTCGGAGTGTGTCTAGTACAACCCACAGGTGGTAGGCGTGCTCCTCCTCTGTTGTCGAGTACACCAAAATGTCATCGGTGAAGACCACGACAAATCGATCGAGGTATGGCTGGAAGATCATGTTCATGAGGCTCATGAACACTGCTGGAGCGTTGGTTATGCCGAAATTCATAACCAAGGACTCATAGTTGCCATACCGACACCTGAAGGCCATCATCTGCACATCCTCATCTCGAACTCTGAGCTGATGATAGCCTGATCTGAGGTCTATCATCGAGAACCACCGTGCTCTCTTGAGCTGATTGAAGAGGTCATCAATCCTCGGTAGCGGATACTTATTCCTCACTGTCACCTGGTTCAGGCGACGATAGTCGACACACAGTTGCAAGCTCCCGTCTGCCTTCTTGGCGAACAAAATCGGGGAAGCCTAGGGTGAAACACTGGGTCGGATGAACCCCTTGCCCTGCAAGTCCTCCAACTGCACCCATAGCTCTCGAAGCTCAGCGGGGGCCATTCGATACACTGGAGTGGACATCGGGGCTGTCCCGGGGTACAGATCAATATAAAAGTCTACTTCTCTATGAGGAGGTAGCCCTGGAACATCGTCGGGGAAGATGTCCGCATACTGATCCACCACTGCAGGAAAACCGGGACTCCGCACGTCAACTGCTCCAAGGATGAGGCTAGCCAACTGATGATTGATGGGTTGTCCCCTCCTCTGCGTGAGTCCATCCTGTGTTGCTAAGGCTCCCTTCTCACCGGTGAAGGTGAACCTGCTCCCATCGGTACGCACACATCGCACCTTGTTCCTAAAACAGTCAATCTGAGCATGGACTGTAGATTACCAATCCATGCCCAAGATGACATCGTAAGGCCTCGACGCTGCTACAAGAAGATCCCAACCAAAGCTCTCGCCTCCTAGAGTAAGCTCACACTGCCGGCACCGGTGCGTAATCGTCGAGTCTGCTCCCGTAGGAGTCTCTAGCTGTAAGGATCGAGCCAATGGCTCTGTCGGAATCTCCGAGCTCCAAACAAGGGCAGCGGCTATGATTGAGTGACTCACTCCTGTGTCTATATGAAGTGCAAAAAGGGTGGAATCGACACAGATCTTACCTCGAATCATCTCTGGTGCGCCGTGGTTGTAGGCCTCCACTTCCTGGAGCTGTGCATGCCTCTGCCCGCCAGCTCCCTGTGGTTGGGGCAGGCCTCCTGGTGGTGGTGGTGGCAGAGCCTCAAAGCGTCGCCCACCACCTGCTGCTCGCCCAGCTCTTCTGCCTCGTCAACCTCCTCCCTACGGACCACCACGATCGACCCTCTACCTCGGCTTGGGTGGTCCCTCCACCGTCTGCTACCCCTCGGTACGACGGGTCGGGCAGTCCCGAGCCATGTGGCCCTGCCCGCCGCACTCGTAGCACTGCCTGCCTCTTGGAAGGCTGGCTCCGCGCTGTGGGCCCCGCACTGCTGAGCTAGTGTCCTGAGGGCGTCTTCCGGAAGGCCTGCTCTGCCTGGAACCCTGAGTCATCCATCGGCTACCCACTGCCGAAGACTCTTCCACATGCCGCCCTGCGGTAGGTCTCGTTGTAGACTCAGCCAGAAAGCTCTCGATCAGAAGGGCTCTCTCTAGTACTCCTGCCTGGGTCGGGATGCTGAGGTAGATCAGTGATGCCCTGATCTTGTGTCTCAATCCCTACTCGAAGGTCCGGGCCCGAAATAAGGGGTCCCGTACCATGTCTGTCGAGTAGCGAGAAAGGTCGGTAAACCTCGCCGTGTACTGGGCAACCGTCAAGCTGCCCTGCCGCAGCTGAAGAAGCTCCTGAATGCACACCGCACGGAGGGTGGCCGGGACGAACTCTGAGCGGAAGAGGCTCTCGAAGTCCGTCCAGATGAGAGAGGCCTCATCGTGTACCTGGAGAATCAATCTCCACCATCGCCCTGCTGCAGCATGCAGTAGGCTCGCCGCGAGGATCACCATGAGCTCTGCTGGTGTCCTCACTAGCCTGAAAACTCGAACGACCGCCTCCATCCAGTCCTCGGCTGCCTGGGGGTCCGTCTCCCCACGGAACCTGGGGGGTCGCTGGCACTAGAACTCGTGTAGAGCTCCGAGGCGTCGTGCATCGTCAGCGATCGGCGCTGGAAGCATCGGGGGCTCGGCGGGTAAAGGTACCGCTGGTGCCTCTGCTGTCAATGGGCCCTGTACCGAGGCCTCGTCGCTCGGCAGGCTTTCGTCGCGCTCTACTCTCTGAACCCTAGCTGGCTGCCGTCGTGGGGCCATCCTGGAAAGGAAACAAGTGCGCCACAGTCAGAACAGTATACCTGGTGAGCTGACACAAGTAATCACAAGAAAACTTGAAACACACATACAATCAATGTTTTTGTGCATTAAGTCGGAAATCAGAAGTCAGGGTCCTGGTGTATGGATATGTCGGCCACCGCACCAACACTGGCCTCCCTGGACTGATAACCACACCCAATACGCTAAACACTACTGCTTCACATAGAAGAAAGATCAGAGTCTGTGGTAGAATCGACCGCCTCTGATACCAATTTGTCACGACCCGCCCTCGGGGCCCGTGCCGTGACTACCCCAAGCCCGCCATCCATAGGTCAGGGGCTGGCGACTAGCACCAAGGCGTAAATCCCAACAAAAAGGGAAGGCATTGCCTTTAAAAAGTAAACAAGAACTACAGAGTAAGCAAGCGGAAAAGTAAACACTAAGTAAAACTGTAACAAGCTGTGCTGAAAGTAAAAGGGGGCCCGAAATACAAGCCCATCTGTAAATTACAACTTAAAGGAAAAACAACAACTGAAAGAAAAATCCGCAGCGTCGAGCCGTCCTCTGGAAGTCCCACCTGATGGGTGGGTACAGACAGCCTCCACAGTACCTCGGTCCAGCCGTCCACTCTGAGTGCGTCCCGCCCAGTGGTCCACCTCCAGGTACCGTCCTGCTCCACACGCCTCCACCACGATCAGCGCAGTTCGTCGTCTGCAACCAACACAATGTAGTGCGGGCAAAGCCCGTGCAGGGGTGAGTATAAGCTACTCATTAGGGACCCCGAGACCCCCAAAGGTCTCCCGAAATCCACAAAGGATAATCCAAAAAGGAAAGTTACAATCACGAAGTAACATCTAACACGGCTTAGGTATATGCCCATACATATACCTAGGTCATCAATTCCCGTTCGGCTCCAACATCCGAGCCCAAGCACAACCCAGTCCACACAGGAAAGCAAACGTATACCCACATAGGATAGCACAACACAATCCACAAAGGAGAGTAAATAGTAAATCCACACAGGATAGCTCAACACAATCCACAAAGAAGAGTAAACAGTAAATCCACACAGGATAGCTCAACACAATCCACAAAGGAGAGTAACACATGATTCAGCTCACACAGGTATACTTATTCGGATGACGATAAAGATGATCACTGATCCATCTAAGTCGTCGGACCCACAAAGGATCGATAGGTAACTAACCCCCACAATGACCCACACATGATCGGGCCCACACAGGACCTGTAGGCACTGGCTCACACAGAACCGCTGAGCGCAGACCCACACAGGATCGGACCCACACAGGATCGGGCCTACACAGGACCGGGCCCACACAGGACCTATAGCACTGATCCACGCAGGATCGCTGAGTGCAGTAGTCATCGCAGTCCACTGAGGATCTCTGCACAGTCGTCGCCGCAGTCCACTGAGGATCTTTGCACAGTCGTCGTCGGAGTCCACGGAGGATCTCTGCACAGTCGTCGCTGTCGAAGAAGTAGTCGCAGCCAGCACTTGGGTTCCGCGCACATCAAGCTCGTTCGGGAGGATCCGCTCCACGAGCCGAGAGGCCGATACATCAACTGTCACAAAGTCCGAATATGATGTATCCAAAGGTTCCGTATCGCCAACAGGAACTCAAAGTCACAGACGACGCGTCGATCGGACGCCCGGTCTGAGAGTTATTGGCTTTTTCGTCCTAGGGGCTCGGTTGCTTTTTATGGAAATACCAACCCAACTGTACTCCACCTGCGTCCAAACCTCGGGCGGAGTATTCCAAAAGATCCGTCTCAGCTAGAGGAAAACAACAAAGCTGACGGCGCGTCAATCGGACATCCGTAACTGAAGATATGAGTGTTTCCGCTCCGAGGGCCCGGTTGGTTTCGTGTACGAACCAACACGGCCGAACTCAAAGTATTCCTAAACCTTGAGTGCGATATACCTAAACGACCGACTCGATCCAAGGATCGCGTTGCCGCTGACGGTGAGTTGTTTGGAGGCCCGTAGCTCACGTTATGGGCATTTGAACGAAAACCGTCTGAAGACGGGGGGTCCGGGCCCGAGTCGACCCGGCCCGACCCCCCCTGGGTCGGCCGACCCCGGTCCGACCAGGTCCGACCCGGTCGGACCGGTCTGGCTCAACCAGCCCGGCCTGGCTCGGCCGAGCGGCCGACGCGGGGGGAGCCGCCGCCCCGCGTGACACCACCGCGGCACCCGCGGGGTGTCGGCCAGACAGCCAGACACGGCTGAAGCCGCGTCCCGTGTGACGCGGGGGGGGGGGGGGGGGGGGGGGCGCCTCCGCCGCCCATGTGACACCCCCGCGACACCCGCGGGGTGTCTTCCTAGCGACCGGATGCGGTCGGTGCCGCGGCGGCCTCGTCCGGCAGCGCGCCGGGCGACACCGTACCGACGACCCGCGCCGCCGTCGGCTTCTACGGGCCGCCGGAGTTGCTCCGGTGGCCCGATTTTCTTCCCGTCTACGCCATTGCTCTTCCCGGGTTCCGTTCTTCACTGCGGGATTTTCAAACTTCCGTTGTGGCACGTTCTGTCATCGCTCGTCAAATCCGCACAAAAACGACGAGCGGTAGAGGGTCGTCGGGCCGTGATCATTTGGCTCGAACCCTCCGCGTTAGAGATAAACAACAGGAGGAATAAAGTTCAACACATGAACGCATAACCGAAAACAATTTTTAATGAAATAAAATTGTTTTATTAAATGGTTTCCTCAATTTGAACCGAAACGACATGGGAAAAAGAGGCATTTCCAAGAAATAAAACCCCTACCTCGAAGTCGTCGCGCGTGAGCGTTCATCACGGAATTTCTCGTCGCGGATGGTGGAGATCGTCGCGTCATCGCGGAAGGGCGTCGCGTCGTCGCAGAAACTGACATTGAGTCGCCGAACTCAACGGACCATGAAACAACAGATTTAAATTAATTAATTAAATCCATGTTTTGGTAAAGAACCACAAATGAGATTAAAAATAAATTCCGAGACTCTTACCTCAAGCAGCCGACCGAAGATCCGTCACGGAGGAAGAGACGTCGCAGAAGAATGTTGCAGGAAGGGAACGTCGGCGTCGTGGATCACGGCGCCGCATCGTCGATTTCCGGGTTCGGCATTCTTTGCGTTCTTCACATTCTTCGCGTTCTTCGCGAAGGAGGATGAAGGTTCAAGGATCCTCTCTCAACGAGTAATCCTCAAAAAGATAGGTTGGTCTTATTTTATTATTATGCCAACAAACGAAAACTGGTAAGTAACGACCCACCAATTCGTTGAATTAATTAAATGAAAGAATCTGCTCATTTAATTTACGAAATAAACCGCCCAATTAAATGTTCTGTTAAGAATTTAAGAAAACGCGTTAGATGACTTTCATAATGACGGGTTTTCGCGGGTGCGTTACTTAGCGGAATGAAACGGCGGGGCTCGTGTGGGCCCCACCTCACAAATATCCTACCAAGAGGGTAGGATATTTCTGGATAGTATGCTATCCGGTTCAACTCAGTTTAAGCCACTTTTATGTGGCTTCAAGTGGCTTCCAAGTGGCTTAAGTGAAATAAAATAAAGTTGTCATGAAATTATTTTATTTCTTAACTTTAAGCCCGAAAATTAAAAACCACACCCGAGCAAACGCAACTCCGGAAGAGGCGTTTCTAAGAGAATACTGGCGCGGCGATTTCATCGGTGACCTCAGAATTTGATTCCGGGCACCGGTTCCAAAGTTAGAAAAACCCGCTCGTCTGTTCACTGAACGTACCCGAGCCAAACTTTGGAATGTGATTTTGGGCACACCGGGCCTCAGAATCAGGTGCCGTCAGAAACTGCGCTCTTGTAAAATTCCAAAGAAAATTAAGAAAAAAAAAATTTCCTTGAAATTTATGGGTCTTTACATACCATGTTATTAATATAACATATTTTTTGGGATTATTTATTTTAAAATAAATCAATTTCTTTAATAAATTACGTTAAATGAATCCCTGAATTTTAACAAACCAAAAAAAACTATTATTATTATTATTAATAAAACACCCATATAAACTAACCATTATGGTTGGTGATATGAATAAGAATAAAAAAAAATTTAAAAATTATTTACACTTATTTTATATAATGAATTCATAATTATATTAATTACATTATTTTCAATAATGTCTTATTAAATTTTGAAATTACATTTTTCTAAAAAGAATTTGTCTTTTATTTATTAAAAAAACAATTAGAGTAAAATAATAAATAAAAAATAAATTTTATTTGAAATAATTATATTAAAATTTTAATTTATACTTTCTAATTATCGTGTAGAGAGTTTTTTGTAATTTTTTAAAATGATTAATATTTTGGTGAATAGTGAAAAATGACAATTTTATTCAAATAAATTTTCATTTAAATAATATAAAATGTTTTATATTGTCTAAAAAAATTAATAAGTAAATTTAGTATAATTATATTTTTATTATTATACTTATTTAGGTGATTTTAATCAAATTCATTTTGAATTTCCAGGTTAAACCATTCCCTACTTATAAAAACATATCTTCTAAAACCCTCTTTTTAATCACCTCTCTAGTATTAATTAAAATTAAAGTTTTCTGTATGTTTGAATGGAATTATGAATAATTTAATATAGATTTTTTTTATCATAAATAATTATTTTTGATAATTTAATCAATATTTTTGTTCAAAATTTTTAGTAAAAATAAAGTATTACAATTGAGGTTAAAATTAGTTTACATGTTGGATAAACTAAAATCCTAAGGGCTAAAATGACCGAAAAACCCATACAAATCCAGATTTAAAAGAATATTTCAACCTTAACTCATATAATTTTCGTTAATGGCCCATTTTTTGATCCTTTTTCAATGTCCAACATATTTTTAGACCATTTTCATTTTAAAACATCCAAGGGTGTCATATCACCTACTAAGAAAAGGGAAACACATATTATCTCATCTGGATAATTCAAAACCCATTGGATAAGAAAATAACTACCCATATTTTTTACTTAATTTCATTACCACATCATAATGTAATTATTTTTATTATTAAATTCTCAAATGAAATCATTTGGTGTAAACTTAATGGAGTTCTATAAAGAAGAGGTATAATCCTTAACAATGCACTTTATTATTATTCCATCATATAACCCCTTAAAATAGTATACATAAATGATGATATAGTAAGATAGTTACACAAATATAATTATATTTTATTATGTTAATGTAATGATCTATATAAATCTCATCTCTCGTCGTGTGGGAAATCAAACTCTCTATCATGTGTACAGATGACTACCAACTCAGGAAATGACAGAATTCTTTTCCCATCACCGCCTCTCATAACAATTGATAATGATGGATTTAATATATATCAATTATATTAATGAAATTAATACACTTTTTATTTATAATTTCACAAATAAATTATTACCTTTCAATTAATTGAGTAATTAAAAAATTCCTCGTGCGTAGGTGTGGACGACTACCTCCATAAAGTGATTTGATACATTTATAATTTTATTGTGACTTGTTTTGAAAAAAGGATAGATTAAATGAATATATATGATATTTATGATATCTAGATTTTTATTTAAATCATAACTAACATTTACCTTTATTTCATTCCATCCTCCAAGAAAATTGAAATATAGTTCATGTTTAAGTATAACCTATCATCTCTATGGACAGTATAAATCATTTCTATTTATAATATTAATAGATTCCTCTAAATACATAATTAATTTATATATATGAATTTTATATCGTAGATAACATTATTATATGTTGGAACCAGGATAAAATTAAATGAACCTAAAATACCATAATAAAACATACATGTAAGACAAGGATGTTATTACCATAAACAATATTTTAACAAGGAATTATTAAAAAATAGGTTATAAAAGTATATAAGAAAAATCATATATTTTATGATTTATATAATTTGGTTTATATATTATAATAATTATAAACCTATAGTTGTTATATAGTTGGTTCATATGTTAGCTAAGGAAGTTGATACTTTAGGAAAGGGATCTTCATCCCACATTATTTTATATGGGACACATACTATATTCCCCACTTTTTTATTTTGTGAAGTGTGTATAATTCAAAATAAATTTTTATATGAATTTTTTCAGGTAATAATTGGATATTAATATCCCAATAATTTTAATTCTTTCATGGGTATTAAAGGTCAAATGATTCAAATGTTGTAGAAATTTTATATTATAATACCGTTGTTTATCAGGATTATTTAAGATTCTGTTTCTGATGAAACAAATATAATATATGTCTTAGTAAACTCATTATTTTTTATATCCTCTAGTTATTCCTTGAATATATATGTGTTAATTTTATTTTGGTCTATTTTTACATGTTAATATAAAATAATGTTTTTATGAAAGATCCAATTTATTTAACGTTTAAGTTAGAAACCCCATTTTCATCATTTTCTATGGTTCTCACAAAATTAATGTACATATTTAGTATTTTAAAAATATTTTTTAATTTAATATTTTAACATGTTTTGTTTTATGTTTAAAAAAGTTTTAAAAGGATTTTTTATTCATTTTCATTAGAAGGTACTTTTGACTGTTAGTTAAAATATTATTGGTATCATTGTTTTAATCTGTATAGAATAAACTGTATCTTTCACCATCATGAACAATAAATGGTTTAAATATTTCATTAAAATTTTCAAGTATATTTTTAAATGAAGTATTTTCATTAATATTTTCTTAATTTTTGTATTATAGATATTTTTTCATATTTGAATGTTTATTTTCTCATGAATTATTTATTTATATTTTAATGGAATTTATATTCATCACTGATAACAACCACTACAGTTGGTTATATTTTTTGGGGATACAGTCCTTTTTTATCTTTATTTTTCTCTATATCTATTATGATTATTTGTTAAAAATATTTATAAGACTCATTTACTTTTAATTGAGGTTTTTTATAATGAATTTATGAGATGATTATGAATGAAATTTCATTTTCTTGGTTATATGATGATGAAATGATTATGGAACACATTTCTTTTTAATGGATTATAATACGATAAGATATTTATGAAACCCATTTAATTTGTATTTTTTATGATATAATTAATGAAATAGAATATTTTGGTAGATAAATATACATATTATATGATAGGTGGAATCTATATATCTATACAATGAATTAGGATATGATTAATATTCAATGATCTCAAACATTATAAGAGAGGATTTCCAAATACTGAAAGAGTGTAGATGAGAGATTATCCCATGACTGGATGGGGTAAACTAAAGGTTTTTTCAATCCTAAAAAAATGATACACAAAAAGTTATCCCATGAAAAAGGATGGTGCATGGGTGTTTATCCCAATCCTAACTTGTAATGAATTTATTCGATTGTATCATAGAAATAAGTTTTTAAATTCTTATATTTATGCCAAAAATAATTTTATTATTCAAATTTTATGTTCCCATGGGACATTATATTTGATTAATTTTAAATTTAGATCCTATTTACATCCATGAATTATTTTTTGATTCATTTTTATAAGAAATGATAAGAAGGGAATGGGTTTGAAAGTTTTTTATCATGTTTTCATACAAATATGTTCATATTTTTTAGATATCCCCAATTTTTAAATAGATATAGCTTCAAATCTAAGCCATTCTTATTTTTATTTTCCTTGGGCTGTAAATAATGACTTTTAGTAGATTATTTATATTAATATTACAATATATAGCAATATTAAATTTATATGTTTTAGGTCTTTCATGAAAGAAGATAATTGTTATTCTAATCTCCATAGATAATAACAATTTTTTGTAATCAGGATAATATATGTGAAATGTATTTAATAATCCTTCTATTAAGTTTTAATATTCATGTATGAAATTTGAGGGACATTATAGTTTGATTTAGAGGAATGATTATATTACCAATTATAAATAAGGATTAGAAAGATTTAGTAAGAACCACAATGATATGTCTAAGTACATAAAAATACATTAGAATTTTTTTAAGGAACGAGAAAGTTGTTTTTGAGCAATTACATCCCTATATAGATAATAAATTATATATGGCTCTAGAACAATCTTAACATGGTGTAATAACATAGGAAATCATGCATTGAGTTAGACGTAATCATCAAATTGTTCTTGATAGTGGCCATACTACACAACTGGTTTGACCCTCTCTACTGATAAGTTTGAGAAATTTAAAAATTGCATTATGAATGATAATAAAGGATTTGAATAATGATTATGAATGACCTATGTTAATCCTTCAGTGTCATACATTTATAAATAATTTTTCTGGATTTATAACATGTCTAATTTATTTATCATGATTATTAGGTTACCCACCAAGATTATTGTTTCTTATAATATTTTTGGGTCTTATTAAATATATATAAACTAAAAGAATCATTTTAATGATGAGTATGTAATAAAATGTAATTATTGTCCTCTTGGTAAAAAAAATATGAGTAAGGGTTGCAAAAACTAATTACTATTATCACAAAAATTTCTCAAGATATTAATGATACTAAAATTCCAAATGAGAAAATTATGGAGTGAAATTATATTGAATCCTTCGTGAGGAATATTTCAAAATTAATTATTGGTTATACAGATCATATAGTTGTATAGAAATGGATTAGTTCTACTAATAAGATTTTTTTCCTTCCCCAGTGTTTGGATCATTAAAAATTCATTTCGGTTGTATATAATTTTTAAAGTGAAGAGGATCAATGGTGGAATATTATCAAGAATATGAGGCAAAATGAATGAACCAAATATTTGTAGATGTATGTATTTACAAACTAATTTTCAAATAAATGATTTCATAATATTTTTTTTTCTGAAAATGGAGAAGGAATTACTTAAGCTAAAATTGAAGGATTGAATTGTTTTTAGTAAAAATGTGTAAATGATTACAAGACTTATGAGATAAACTATTAGAATTATCATACTTCTTGAAACTATAGTTGATCAATTATTCATCAGATTAAAACCAAGCCTCCAATAAAAAATTTCCATTAGAAAAATTCATGGATATGAAGATATCATTCATTTTTCATTCATGTTTGAAATCTATAATATATTTATCCATCAATCAAATTTCTTTAATTATAAATCATGTATATAATTTAACTAAAATAGTATAATCAATCGACAAATGGTTATAAGTCTATCATTATGCACAATTTGAGGAAGTAAACATGTAAGAAATTGTATTAAAGATAATAAAAATGTTTTTTATATGGAAAATTAGGTTAACAAGTTGTTGAATGTCAATAAAATGGGAAGAATTTAGTTTTTGATATGAATGAAGGGAATCCTCCAAAGGCATCACCCCCCAAACATCACTATTTCTAATGAATGGTTATTTGGAATTTTGATAAATGTTTCTAAAATATGAATGTTAGTGATGATGATCAACTACACACACCCCTTATACTGAAAGAAAAAAATTAATATCATGGGATATCTATACCTAATGATGGTTATGATAATGTTGTGGTGAATGGTACACATAACAGCCACTCTAGAACTTCTAATGTCTTATTTTACTCTACTTCAAACAAAAATCAACATGAAGAATTTTATAAGGTTATAACATCACTCCCTCAATAATTGTATGTTTAATTAATAGTAAATCCCGAAATGGCATGATGATCTCATCTCATGTACATGATTCATACCCAATTTATGTTTTTGGGAAATATTTACCAACAAATATTGTTTTTCTCCATCTGGTTTAATTTGATGTTATCATAAGCATTGGTTAAATTATCTGTATAAGTAACAAAAAAAATTCCAAAGATAGGATATCATGTTTGAAATTATGATCCAACATATGGCTATCTGCAAGTGTGAAAATAAATATGAGCATCCAATGGATGTTTAATATATTATATGGGTCTCGACTCATATTCAAAGGTGGTGTTTATCTAATATGGTTAGTGAGAAACTATACATCTATAATTTTCCTATTTTATGAAAATTTATTTATGTATTTATAGAAACAAATTCTAGTCTTCCACTTAATCATTATGTTTTTTCTAAATAGAAACCATACATTGTTCCTCAACTATTTTGAAAACTTTTTATAGAATGACCCCAATTGAGATTCAATAATCGAGGAAGAATTTAGAAGAAATTTTATTCATCCATGTTTTTTCACCTTTGGGTGTAACTATCCTTTTTGTTAAGAAGATTGATGTATTGATGTGAATCTAAATTTATTATTCATAACTAAACAACATCTTAATCATTAAAAATTATCAATATCCCCATATTGTTGATTTTTTTGACCAAATTCTTGGTGGTAAATAATATTCTATGATTCAATTTTATTATATATATAATAAATTTAGTGTTAAAAATGATGACTTTCTAAAAAAACATTTCATACTTGGTATGAGCACTATGATTATAACTTTATGCCAATCGGTCTTACTAATTCCCCCATTATAATTATATATTTAATTAATAACGACATTATAGAATACATAGATCAGTTTTTTTGTAATGATAGAATATATTTTTATATATTTAGAGTGAAAGGAAAAAAATATATACCCATTAATAATTTTATGGAATACCTTACAGGAAGATATATTATGTTCAAAAAATAAAAAGTCTGAATTTTTTAAACAAAAGGACTCAATTTTATTCATATATTCTAAAGAGATTTTTTATTAGTGGATTCATCCAATAAGGTGGATATAGACCATTGTCCATGAAAAACACTGGTAATAGGGATCCAATGTATTGATTTTTTTGTTGGATATTTTTACCAGTTTTTAGAGGATTATCATGATTATCTAATCCACTTTAAAAGCCTACTTAAATGAGATACATGTTCTTCTGTGTAAATGAATTTGAGGAATATTTATAGAATCTAAAATGAAGAGGAGTCAAAAACTGGTTCTTTCATTAACTTATAGCAGATAAGGGTTTTTTAATTTATACTGATTCATTCGAGAATGGATTGGGAATCCTTATATGGTATAATTACAAGGTTATATGTTAGGCCTCATAAAATTATTGATTCATATGAAAAATTACCCATCTAATTTTATTACCCTAGGACACCCTGAGAGGGGAGGGGTGAATCAGGGAGTCAACTTTTTCTTTTAAAACAAGGATCATGTTCCCACATTGGTAAGAACTAGTTAAACCTGTATGATGGGTATGATCAGCAATTAAACATTCACATGCAAAGTGATGACACAACACTTTTTACATGGTTCATCGCTAAGGGCTAAGTCCAAGGAGAATACGCCAACAGGTTGTCGGTCAAACCTAATTCCACTATTCTTCACTAGTTAGGGATTACAATGATTTGGAAACAGTCACTCCATCATAGGCTCACTTCCTTTAATAATGTTTAGGGATATCCCTCTGCATCCCTGGAGTCACTCCCGTCGACAACACCTGGATCACTGCCTTTGGTGATGTCTCAGTCAGTTTATAGATTTGAGGGTCTCTTCAATAGATTTTCAATGAATACTTTGTCTATACTTAGCACGAGACAATGCATGTATCTATGTCCTAAATTTATGCCCTTGAATATACTGAACCACTAAACTGGATAATCAAGAAACATAAAAATAGGTTATACTGACGATTTTTTGAAACTCCTACCCTTTGTGTGAAATATCTCACTTTTGCGTGAAATACTTTATTTTCGCGCAGAAAGTATTTTGCACAACAATATCCTTTACACGCAGCATTACATGAAACACCTTTTTCACGCATCTTGTCCTTTTTCATGCATCTCAGAGTTTTTCACACACCCCCAAATTTTTTGCGCAATGTCTGTTTTTTCTAATTGCATAACTTTTTTCGCACAACTCGGACTTTTTCGTGCAACTCATACATTTTCACGCAACTCCCTTTACATGATCATTTTACGTGCATTAGCACATTGATCTTCTATAAGTCTTCAACTACACAAAATGAGGGGGTAAATTCTTATTTATAGGCATCTCAGACCCCCACGCGCAAAACCCCTATGGCGCAAAGAACCTCTCATTTGGTGGGTAATATTTCAAGCCGGTACTTTTTTTGTGCACATCTCCATGTTTTTCGCGCAGCTCATGCCTTTTCCATTTTTTGACTTTCTGATTCCAAAACACCTATATTGTGAAAAACCTCACTCCGCTATTTCACGCACCATGTTGTTTTTCCCGCACGCTGCTGTTTTTTGTGCACACTGCTGTTTTTTATGCCCACTGTAGTTTTTCGCACATGACGCTGTTTTTCGTGCACACTGATATTTTTCCTACACACCTCCCTTATTTTTTGCACCGCATTTTTTTACGCACACCTCGTCTTGCCAAAAACCTGTGTCTTCATTTTCCGATTTTCAGGTACAAAAGTTTTTCAAACACGGCAGAATAGCACCATGTTCAATATTATTGTCTGCCAGAACTATATAATCAATTTTCTGGCACACATTCTAGACATCCAATGAGGTTTGACAACAAACACAAACCATAATCCAATTCATGCATAGACCGACCATGGATCCAAGAATCTCCCCCTATGGGTTTGTTGGAATCAGTAAATAAATTCAATAGAGTACCAGCCACATGAAAACCAAAAATGAAAGAATCAACATAGCCAACACTCTAAGTCTACATGAGAAATGATCGGTGTAGAAAACAAGATGGGAAGCATGAACTAGCATCTCGTGTTTTGGAATTCTCAATGATTCCTAAGAAATTCTCTTAAATTTTACAGAAGCATTACATGTCCAATGTATTCATTCTTATCCTATCACCAAAATCTCATCATGATACCAAACATGTGCTGAATTTATTCCTTCTCCCCTATTGGAAATAAACCTAAAGAACCGTATTTTCTAATTGAACATCTCAATACAACCCTGGATAGTATCTCCCCAATAAACCAGCATCATATCCACAAAAGAGATTAAAAATAGTAAACATTATAGGGGAGAGGGGTATTTCATAACCTCCTTATGCAGTGGGAGGTGGCCGAACACTGAGGTTCAACTGATGTTTCTCAAACACAGCCACTGGAAATGGCTTGGTCAGGATATCATCCACTTTCTCATCAGTACCTACATGATCCATTCTAATCCCACCTTGATCAACTTTTTCTTTGATAAAGTTATACCTGATTTCAATATGTCTTGTTCAAGAATGATGAACAAGACTCTTCATAAGATCAATTGATCTTTTGTTATCATAGTAAATCACCATTGGTTTCTTTACCTGTTCACCAATATCTGTTAGTTGTTGCTTCATCCATAGCAGTTGAGTGCATGCCTTTGTGGCAGAGATATACTCAGCTTCAACAGTACTAAGAGAAGTACTTTCTTGTTTCATGCTGAACCATCCAAAACTTATATTCCCAATGTTGAATGCTTCACCACTGGTGGACTTTCTGTCCACTACATCACCAGCCCAGTCAGCATCAGAAAATGCTGATAATTCACTGAACCTTCCTACATCAAGGTATAACCTAAATTTATGAGTACCTTGAATATACCTTGTGATTATTTTAACTGACTCCATATGTTCCTCCTTTGGATTACTCTGAAATCTGGTCTCTAGACATGTTGCAAAGACAATATATGTCCATGTCGGTGTTAGGTACAGTAGGCTCCCAAGGATCCTCTTGTACATGGTGGGATCTACAGAGATCCCATACTCGTTAATTCCAAGTATGGTTCTAACTGAAATAGGTGTTTATAGTGGTTTGGAGTCATGCATATTAAATTTCATCAGCAACTCTCTTACATACATTTCCAGAGAGATGGTGTAATATTTCTTTTGAGTCACCTGAATCCCAAAAAACATGTGATCTCCCCAATCATTGACATTTGAAATTATGATTTCATGGGATTGGAAAATTCATCCACTTATTTTTTCCTATTGCCGAAAAATATAATGTCATCAACATAAACTACAACCATGAACTGATCCGTTGGGAAATTTATCAAAAAAGGATTGTGATCTACTCCTCCTTGTTAGAAATATAGTTTCTTGATATAAGAGTCCAGCCGAGAATACCACGCTCGTGGTTCCTATTTCAATCCATAGAGTTCTTTCATTGGTTTTCAAACCTTTGTTTCATCAGTAATTAGAAGAAAACAAAATTGTTGTTCTATGTATACTTCTTCTTTGAGTACAACATTCAATAATGATATCTTTACATCCATTTAATATACTTTATATTTTTCTTATGGAGTGTTATGGCAAGGAAAAGCCTGATTGACTCCATTCTAGCCCCCGGTGCAAGGTTTTATTCAACAACCACACCTTCAATATGTGAATAACATTTACATACCTATCATGCCTTGTTTATAAAAACACTTCAATGCTCATAAAACTTATTCTTGAAGATCAATTTTGTACCAATCACATTGTGACCCTCAGGTCTCTTGACCAGATCCCATGTCTGGTTCTTGTCAATCTGATATAACTCTTCATTCATGGATTTCAACCAAGATTCTTCATTTGTGGCCTCTTCAAATGAGGATGGAACCACAACTGATAGAAATGCAGATTGTGTGTTATTCCTCATTCATTGTGTTTTTGTTGGTGCACTCCTATCCCCCATTGTGTTAGATCAATAAATCTCAGAACTTTTATTTCTCATGTGTGGTTCAGTGTCATTCTCTCCTGCCACGATTTCCTCTTCAGATTTTTATTCTGAGTCAACATCATAATGAGACTCTTGAGTATTTTTTACACCTTCTTCTATTTCTGTATTTCTATTTACTCTATGTTCACATTTATCCTCATATTCTATCTCATCAGAATAGGAATTATTTGAAACATTTGGGGTTTTTCCTTCAATGATATTAACATCAATTCTTTCCAAAATCATCCCCAAGAGTTTATTGAAACACTGCTAATATTTTTTATTCATTGGATACCCCAGAAAAATTCCTTCATCAGGATTGTCACCAAACATCCCTTTATTTCTTTCATTATTTCAGATGAACCATTTTCTTCTGAAAACATGAAAATATTTCAATGAAGGCTTCCTTCAATGACACAGTCCATATGGTGTCTTAGTTTATCCCATATAAAGCCCCATTTGATTCTGAATGATAACTTCAGCTTCATCATCTTATTTCTAGTAATGGCGAGAGATACAACTCTCAATCAACATAGTCCTGGCCATATTGTTGACTTGTCGGTTTAGTCTCTCAACGACCCCATTTTTCTATGGAGTTCTCACAACAGCAACCTCATGTTGTATTCCATGTTTTTTATGTAATTATTAATCTCAATGGACGAGTATTCCACTCCATTGTCAAATCGCATGACTTTTATTGTCTGTCCAGTATCATTTTCAGAAATCTTATGATATGTTTTCATGCAATCAAGTACATGTCGCTTCTAGTGAATAAGCATTACACTAGCCATTCTACTATAATAATCAATCAAAAGTATGAAGTGCCTTTCTCCATGAGATCCAACAACATTTATCAGTCCACAAACATCTGTATGGATGAGATCAAGAAAGTGTGAGGACCTTTTCTTCTTTGGTCGATATGAATTACATGATAGCTTCCCCCGTATGCAAGAATCAAAAGTCTTTTCCCATTCAGGTTTCAGGATGGGGAAATCCATGACAATCTTCACCATAGATATCATTTTGATGTCTTATTGGTTAATGTTCCCCAGCCTTCGATGCTAGAGGTTGTTTTCTTCTTCAACAGATAAGTAGTAAGAGTTTACATTGCTGTCAACCTAGTATAAGTTTCCATCTGTTCTACAGCCATTCAAAAAATAATTCCTTGTGTTCCCCTTTATAGTGAATCTATTTTTATTTAAAGTTACTAAGATCCCTGAGTCATAGTGTTCACTCACACTGAGGATATTGTGGCCTAGACAGTCAAAATAATGAACTGTAGTCTCCTTTAGCTCTCCATTGAAGAGTGAAGTATTCCCACTACATTTAATCTTCAAAGCACAATAACTACCAAACCACAATGCACTATCAACATTCTTTTTAATGTTCTTAAACAGGTCATCATTTCTTGTCATATGTGAATAGAATCCACTATCATGAATCCAGGTGCTGCTTCTCTTTTTAGCTTTGAAGGCTACTTCTGCAAGATTGGATTTCTTGATCATCCTCTTTTCTTTCCAAGAGATATTGGATTGAGTATAAGATATTGATGGCCTTATAATTATTTCTTACACATAATAAGAATCTTCATAACAATAATATTTTCTATAGGAGAAAACATGTTTGTGATATCAACACCATCAGGAGGGTGAATATTGACCCATCTCTCAGATTTGTATGAATCTATCCTATCGAATCTCTGCCCACAATATATAACATTATGGTCAAAGTTAGAACAATGAAAATTGTGCCCATATAATCTATTTATTCTATAATATAGAGGATATTAAGTCAATATCTTTTTTGATGTCTCGGAACTTCCAATGCATGTAGCTCCTTTACTCTTCGCAATATGACATGGTATGGCCCCGATAGCAATAGAACTGACACTTCATGAGAGGAAATGTCTTCTCACTTAAATTTCACTTCAAGACTTCTTCCTTGGGAGAATAGTTGGACTGCCTACCATTTATGAATGTTTGAGTACAATTTTCAGTTATTATTTTAGTTTGGATTGAGGTTTTCTTTTTCATCACTTCAAGCAACGTTTCAACATGTCCAACTTTCATCCTGTCTTTCTTTTAGCTCTCTTCACTTCAGCAGTTGATGTCTCACCTTCACATCCTATTCCACTATTTCCCATGCAAGTAGGCCATTGAACAATCTATGTTTTTCCAACCCCATGTGAACCACACTTGGCTCTTTCAAGTAACTTTTCATATAAGAATCTTCCAAAATGAATTTTCTTGTTACCCTCATTTTTTGTTCCTTGAAATTAAATTTTAATCCTAAGAGTAGAAACTTCTTCCTCAAGACCCTCAACAGTCTTGGACTTCTCATCCAGTTTGGATGATGGCCATTTATGACTTTGCTTGTTCTGCAATTCTACGCTTTAGTTTCACAATGTCATCTGTTATTTTAAGGATTGAATATTGAACACTCACTAGTTCTTCTTGTCGTTCAATTTATGATTCAAGCTCATCCATATATTTTGATGATTCTTCATCCATTTCCATCCAATTATTGCATCTCTTTCATTTAATCTCATGCTTGGAAAAGGAATCCTTAATTAGAATATTTGGATCACCATTAAGAGTAATCTGATTATCTCTTCCTTTATTGATCGAGGGTTCTACCTTTTCAATAGTATCCATCATGGAAGCATGGTTTCTTGTTTTAAATTCTAGTTTTTATTTTTAAAAAAATTCAATATCATCAATTTCTTCTTCACAGAAAAAACACTTCCTCTATATTTTCATTCTAGATTTGAAGTCTCCCTTTTTGAAAAACCTTTTCTGAGGAATCTCTATGTCTTCTTCTTCGATCTCATCATCATCATCAAACATTCTTTAAAGCTAAGAGGAAATGTGCCCAGCTCTTCCACAGTGAAAACATGCTTGATGTATCCTACCTTAAATTTTTCCTTTTCCATTCTTCATTTTCATGGAAATGAGAGAAAAAAAATTATTTTTCCTCATCCTCTTCACCACCACTATCTCCTAAAATTTTATGTTTTTCCATGGCTTTGAATTCCATTACCTTGGTCACATGAGTCATGGAATCATCAGGTTTGGCTTTCATCTCATATGCCACTAGACTACTTAGCAAATCATCCATAGATAGTTTAGATAAATATCTTTCTTCAAGGGATGACACCCTTTCAATGTATATAGTAGGAAGTATTCTCATGATTTTCTTTATAATATCAATGCCATTGATCTCCTGTCCAATACCTCGAATTGCACCCACTACTTCAGTAAGTCGATTTAAGAATGAATGTGCATTTTCACTAGGATGCATCTTGAGATTGTCAAACCTCTTGTGTATGCCATGCAGTTTTTCCTCCTTAACTTTGTAGTATGCTTCATAAATGTTTTCAAGTTTATCCCACATTTACTTCACGGAGGTGCAACTCATATCATTTAGGTAGATCTGATCAGAAAGAGCCGCAATGATAGCATTCTGAGCTTTAGCATCTGCGTCAAGAAAATTTTTGTCTGTATCAGTTAAAGCAGGCCTTGTTGGATCAGTAACTTGTATTTCTAGAACAGTAGCAAAGAGGACTTCCATTATAAGGCATATTAAATGAGATTTCATTCTGTTCATCCAAATCTATAAATTACTTCTATCGAAGAGATATTCCCCTATCATTGGTTGCATTCTCCATGATGGAAAAGGATGGATCTAACACCGGTAACCTAACTCTAATAGCATTTGTATGACCCTAGGACACCCAGAGAGGGGAGGGGTGAATTAGAGTGTCAAATTTTTCTTTTAAAACAAGGATCATGTTCCCACATTAGTAGTAAATTGTTAAACATGTATGATGGGTTTGATCAGCAATGAAACATTCACATGCAAAGATATGACACAACAGATTTTCTTGGTTCACCGCAAAGGGCTACGTCCAAGTAGCATACGACGACAGGTTGTCAGTCGTACCTAATTCCACTATTCTTCACTAGTTGTGGATTATAATGGTCCACAAATTTTCACTCTGTCCAAGGCTCACTGCCTATACAAATGTTCATGGATATCCCTCACCGTCCCTTGGGTCACTCCCGTTGACCCCCTGGCTCACTGCCTTTGGTGAAGTCTCAGTTAGATTATAGACATGAGGGTCTCTTCAATAGATTTTCATTGAAGTCTTTGTCATTACATAGCACGAGACTATGCTTCCATCGATGTCCTGAATTGATGCTCTTGAACATATAGAACCACTAACCAGATATTCAGAAACACACAAACATGTTATACTAATGATTTTGTGCAACTTCTACCCTTTGCCTGAAATATCCCACTTCTGCGTGAAATACATGATTTTTGTGTGGAAAAAATTTATTGCAACCACCTCATTTATGTCTAGATTTTCATTCAACACCTTTTTCTAACAGCTTTTCCTATTTCACACATTTCGATGTTTTTTGGGCAGCACCTAATTTTTCGCGCAATTCCTGCATTTTTGCACAGCTTAACCATTTTCGCCCAACTTGGACTTTTTCGTGCAACTCAGAATTTTTCGCACATCTCCCATTACACGAACATTTTTTTGTGCATCAACAATAATATCTTCTCTAAGTATTGAATTGTTCAAAATGAGGGGGGACACCTCTTATTATATGTGTCTCAGACCCTCACGCGCAAAACCCCATGTGGCATGAAAAACATCTCATTTGGTGCGTAATATTTCACACATGTAAAATTTTTAGCGCACATATCTTTGTTTTTTGGGATGCCCATTCCTTTTCCATTTTTTTGACATTTTGATTCTGGAAAACCTCTTTCTCGAAAAATCTCACTCCACTATTTCTCACCCCATGCTATTTTTCACGCACACCACATTTTTTCGTGCATGCAGCTGTTTTTCGCGCACGCTACTATTTTTCGCGTACGATGCTGTTTTTCATCCACGAAGCTGTTTTTCGTGCGTGCTGCTGGTTTTCGTGCATTACTCCCTTATTTCGTGCACCACATTATTTTTGTGCCCACCTCCTCCTGCCAACAACCTATGTCTTCATTTTCTGATTTCTAGGTCCAAAATTTTGGCAAACACTATAGAACAGTGCAACCTTCAATACTATTGTCTTCTTGAACATTATGATCACATTACTGGCACACATTCTGAACTTCCACTATGGATTGAAAAAAAACACAAACTATACTCCAATTCCTTTATAGAACGACCATGGTTCCAACACCATTCATCTGAATTACGCTGTGTGAACTTTTGTATTAAAATTTTTGATGAATTATATTTATTGTGAAAAGTTTGTTATATATATAAATAAAAATTATTCAAAGTAAATATTCATAGTGAATGAGTTGAACATGAACTAGATATTATGGTCGGAGATGATTTAAGAATATGAATACTCAATAAATTACCTCCATGGGGTGGAGAACAAGGTCTCTAATTCTTTGATTTGAAAGGATCATTCTAGATTACTTATTATGAGGATCACAAATGATCAAATATTTATGTATTTAAGAATAATGGATATGGATATATTGAATTAAGTGTATAAATTTTAAATCACTCAAATGAGTTCTCAAACATTTATCCTTGTAATGAATAAAGATGCATTAAAGGGTGATATAGATCTATAGAAGAAGGTGGGATGTATTCCTAATGTTAACCATAATATTAATGGAATGGTAATATTTTGGAATCATTTATGTATTACATTCATATCATATTTAATTAAATTTCCCTTACCGGACCCTCATATTTCTTCATTCTCTATTCACCCCAGATTTAAAAATGATGTATAGAGATCTAAAAGATTATTTTTTGTTGGAAGGCACGAAGAGATATATTTTATAATCTATATATTATTTATTTTTATATCTTAAATTTAATGCTACAAGAATATTGAATGAGGGGATGTTAGACCCATTACCTATACCATAAAGGAAATTAGAAAAATCACAAGGGATTTGTTTTTTGGACATCTAAAAACCTTAAAAGGGAATAATGAAATATAGGTGGTAGTCAATCGCCTTACAAAAATAGAACAATTAATCTTTAGAAGATAATATTTCTATATAAATATGCATTCCGTGATAAATATTGAGGATTTTTTAAGTAATAATGGAGGAAAAATTTTCATTATATCATATTAGGATCTGAGATATACGAAAAAGTTCAGGAAAATCCTCTAGGAATCACTTGACATATAGTTGAGTTTTAGAACTGTGTATCATCTATAAATGATGATAAGTCTGATATAACAATTAATCCTCAAGAATATTTGATGTTATATTTTTAGATATACTTCATATGTGGTTAGAATCAACACCTTTTTCTTCTTGAGTTTCATGAAATAATCACTTTCACTCGAGTATTTAGATGGATTCAAATGAAACCCTATATTGAAAGAGGTAATAACCCCCAGAGTTCTGAGATGAAGTGGGATAATTAATGTTTTTTGGAATTGAACTAGCCAATTTAATGGAAGATAGATTTAGATCCATTAGGGAACATACATGGGTTGTAAAGTGTATGTAAAATTGTTATGATGACAATCACTAATTTGATATTGAATTTCATGTTGCTAAGAGTGTGTTAATAAGTATTTCAACCTGGAATTAGGTAATGATATTTTGGAATAAGGGAAAACTAATCACATGGAATTTTAGTCAGTTTGATATTTTATTCATATTAGGATGCCAGATTAATGATTCGAACGTCCAAAAAACCTCTCACAAGTATATGATTTGTTCCATGACACTCTCTGGTGAAAGAAAATATCTGATCCTTCACTTGTTTCTAAATCATAGTTTATACCAATGAAATATGAAAATTTATATTATGTAAAACTACTTGATATTTTGGTTTATAAAGAGAATGTTCTATGAATGATGCCAACTCCACTATTAGATGTTTAGGAGAAAACCCACAAATTTGGACAAGCTAGGGGGAACAAGAGTGTATGATGAGGTAGTTGAATCCCCATTTGTTGTAATGATGTGATTAAATTTTAGGAGGATTTATTTTTAAGGCAGTTATAATTGTACACCATGACTTTATATGAAATATTTCTTTAATAATATAAAATTTTTGGGATTTTACAATAACCACAACATCGAGTTTTAATGAACTGAAGTCTATTAAGAATATTATCAATAAAAAACGGGACATTATATCATAGTCATTAATATTGGATTCATGAATAGTAATAAAATATTTTTTAATATTAATAATAAAATATTTATACATATATAGCATATTGAAAAGAATTTACTTGATTTATAGTAATTTATTTATATTATTCGAAGAAAATATACTTTATAAAATATTTATTTTTTTTGAATATATAAACAGATTTATTTTTTAAAAGATAAAAAAAATATATTTTTTAAATTGAAATAATTTTTTAAATCTACTGGTCCAAATTTTGTTTCAGTAAATTTTTTATAATTTTTTTATAAATATTAACTTGTTATTGAATAGTAAATATACTTATTTTTATTAAAAACTCCATTTATTTCAAATTTTTGAAGATACATATTTTTTATAAATGATTTGTGTAATAATTACAATCAAATTTCCATTATTAAACCAATTTAGGTAATTATTATAAATTCATGGTTACTTTTTATGTTAAAACTTTCTATACCTATGAAAATTGTCTCATTGGAAAAATACTTTTTCATCATGTAAGTGAGTTCCATTTAAATTTAATTTTTTCCTATTTGGTGAATTGAAGATGGAAAAACTGATTAAATATTTAGAATCATAATAATTAATCTTATACAATATTTATAACATAATTTTTGGTTAAAAATTGTAAAAACCACAAAATTAATTGTTATGGTTGATGTTAAAATAAGATTACCGTGGGATAATCGAAAAAAAGAAGGTGTAAAAGTCCTATATATTTATCGAAATCTAAATAGATGACCATATTTAATCCTTATCCCATAAAATATTATTTCATGATCCATTTTGGAGAATTTTACATCATAAAAATGTGGGTACACCATTTCATTTTCGAAATTCCATAGCATATTTTCTCCCCCATTTATAAATATAAACATCGTCCCATATCCTATTAACACATCAAAAACTATTTTGATCAGTGAATAAATTTTAAAAGAAGTTATTTAATTCTCTCCAGAAATATTATAGTCATTTTGGTTCTTAAGAAAAAACTCCTAATATGGATTTAGGTGCAATCCAAAATGTGTTCTGTAAGGAAGATGTACAGTCATTAACCATTTATATTCATTTTATTACTTACTATAAACTCAAAACAAAATTTCAACCATATTGATATGATAAAATTTATATATCACATATATGGATATGTTATTATGTTAATTTCTTTATCTAAATATATATAATCTTCCACATATATGGAAATAAAACTATTGATCGCCTGTACAGAAGACTACTACCTCACGAACCCATGTAATTCATTTTCAATCCCCACCTCTCTTGGCCATAAATAATGATGGATTTAATGTTCACTTATTATAAGAATGAAATTATTATGCATCCTAATTTAGAATAACATATCTACCTTTTTAACAAATTAATCCCTTTGGAAACAATAACATCGCTCTTGCGTACGTATGGACTATTGCATCCATAAACATTGGAATTAGTTTTCAATTTTTTGAAATAGTTGAAAATTTGTATTGAATAAATCAATATATAAGAAATATATTAAATAAAAAATAGTTTTTAAATGTAATTAATATTTTCATTTCTTTTGTGCCATCTAATGGGAATATGGAAATAATGACTATTCATACGTATGGCATATCATCTCCTTGAATTTTGAAATTCATTTTCAATATTTAAAAGTAATAGATTAATATAAATTAACATAAAATGAATATACATTATATTTTTATCATTTAATAAATTATTGAGGTAATGGTACTGTGATTATATTAAAAGGACTGAAAATGAGAAAAACAAATAATTGAAAAATAATGTACTTATTACCTGAAACATTATTTTAACATGGAATTGTTACTAAATGGGTAATAAATGGATATAAGTATATCTTATATGGTAAGATATATATAAATATGATTCTCTTGGGATTAATAATATACTATATTTATTATATAGTGGTGTCAAATATTTATAAATGAATTCAGGACCAAATGTAAATTATTTTTTCAAACATTTATTTATGTGGGACACATGACATAATCACCACTTGATTCGTTTGGGTGGTAAATATACTCCCCATGAATTTATTTAATGAATATTATTATATAAAAATTAATTATAAATATAAACATAATTTTCATTATATCATGGATATTATAATTCGAAATACTCCATGGTGGTAAATGTTTAATGTTATAATCCAATTATTTATCAGGACTGTTTATGAATAATCTTCTGATGATGAAATATAAGGATATATATCTTAATAGAAACATTAATTTTCTGACCCACTATTTTCTCCATGAAATAATTTTTTTTATTTTTATTTTTATCTTATTTTAATCACAACTCTAAAACAATTTGTTTAAGGAAAAGGTCCTTATTTATCACTTTAGTTAATAAACCCAATTGTTTCATGTCAATGTTTCTAAAAATATATCGATATTTTTTTTAAAATTTTCAAAAGATCGTTAAAATTATTTTTAGTGTTGTTTTAATTATTTTCTATATTGTTTAATAGGAATATTCTTGTCATTTTTTTGAATGATTTTCTTTTTACATTTATGTAAAATATGAATGGAAAAATTGTTAGAGCATGTATGGCACAAATGATGTCATTCGAATTCATGATCACTCAATGGTTTAAATAATAATTTAAAATTTCTATAGGTAATTTTCAAAGAAACTAATTCTATTAATATTTGATTAATATTTTTAATTTAAATATTTTCTTCTAGTTGGATATTATTTTCATCATGAATGATTTAATAATAGTTATATGGTATTTCTATAAATCATATAAAACATCCTTTGGAGTTTCTTGTGTTTTATAAGGATTAAATTCAATTTTACATCCATATTATTTCTATATACGTTTTATGATTATATTTATATGATATTTGGGAAACACATTCCTTTTTTAATGGTTGTGCTATGATTAATTAATGATATGATTATGAAGCACATTAACTTTGAATGGGTTATGCTATAAAGAAATGTTTATAAAACAAAGTTATATTATATGTGTTATATTGTGATGAAATGTTTATGAACCCCATTTAGTTTCTAGGTGTTATTATATGATGAATGTTTTATGATATTTTTTCACAAAAAAATATAGATTATGTGACTATTGATAACTATATCTTGTTCTAATGAATTTATTAATAATTAATGTTCTAGAAGCTCAGAGGGTATATGGGAGGTTATATGATTCCAGAAAGAGGCTACCCAAGATTTTATCAATATTTTGAAAGAAGGTATAGAGAAGTTTATCCATGATTGAAATATATTTTACATGGGAGGTTATCTGAATCCTGAAAATGAGAGTACACGGGATGTTATCACAAGTCTGTCGCACTACAAGTGTGTTTAGCACAATAATAACATGTTATGAATCTCATGGTGGGTATAATTTATATAAAATTTTCTCTTATTATAGGTATTGAAAAACTCTATGTCTTATTCCACTATTATGTTCTCATAGATCTTTTTATTTGATTCCATCATGACTCATGTCTTATGAACTTCAATGATTTTTTACATTACTTCTGTTTATTATCTATGATTTTAAGGGTGTGGTATTCAAAAGTTATCTTAATGTTCAAGAACCCTTATTCTAAATTTATGTTGATATTATATACTTTTAAAAATATTTTAGATTTGATCTCACCCTTTATGATGTTTCATTTTCCCATGTTTTTGAATGAATGTTTTACTAATAGAATGTTTATGATGTGTATTATGTGGAAATATCTTATTTAGATATGTTAAAGATATATCGTGAAATTTTAATATTTTCTATCTAGTCTCCAAATAAACCAAAGATTGACATCTGTTGAGAGTGTATTTTTTAAAGGCCTAGAGTATTAAACTATTATGATGTAATATATATGCATTAAAATAAAATTCCATTATAATATCTACACCTCATATGCACTGTAGAGGATATCAAA
Source organism: Viscum album (assembly GCA_963277665.1). Classification (NCBI taxonomy): domain Eukaryota; kingdom Viridiplantae; phylum Streptophyta; class Magnoliopsida; order Santalales; family Viscaceae; genus Viscum; species Viscum album. The sequence continues at coordinate 790,317,065 of OY728135.1, read as the reverse complement.
TATGTTCTGATTTTAATATTATCTTGAGAGAATATTTTCTTTAAAAAACAACATCTCTATTATCTCACTTTATCCAGAAATAGAATTACTTATAATATATCCACACTATGTTTAGATTGGAGTATAAGGAAATGGTCGTCAGTGATTTGAACGACATACATCCAAAATGATGTAGCTATACCAATAATTCAAAAACTTATTTGTATGTCGGTCTTATTACCTCCCTCAATTTAGGTTTGTATGAAATAAAAAATTGTCATGAATATACTATAATACAAAAATATAGAATACATGGTAGTTCCCACAAAAAAGTATTTTTACCATAACTATAATCACACTATTACAACCATACATGAATACCATATTTGACCTCTATAAAACCTTATCCATAATAAACAATCACCCAAAAACAAAATAACTTTACCCCATTTCATATATAATAACCACTTCAGTATAGCTAGATTATCATCAAGGTTACAATGATTTTCCTCAAAGAATTCCAAATTTATTAATTCTAAAAAACCACTTCTATATCACCTTAAATTCCAATTATGATTTTTAACAAATATATTAATTTTTTATATTATTCCAATAATTTATAAAATGTTTTTCTATTAATATTTTTCAATAATTTTCATTTAATTTATTTCCTAAAGATCTATATTTTAAATAAACTACCACATTGTTCCTAAAAAACACACCACACCACAACAATAATAAACATACAAAATTCTCCAATTTACATCCCACATCAACCGAACCACTTATAGGCCACATCGCTACCTTAGAAACCTTTTTATCTATAAAAAATATTGTGATTAAACTAGTAAACTTTATTACCTAACAACATATTCCCTCGTCCCCTAGTCCCTCCTATGTCTACATAACCAAAAACAAACACTTTGTCACATAAATATATCCACATTCCATAATACAACAACCACACACCATATCCATATAAAATTTCTAATATAAAGAAAATTAACCATGTCTTGCCATACTTATGACACCTTAAACATTTATCTTCATAAACAACTCTACATTATAATGTCACATCTAATAAAACATGGATTTCCAATACAACATATATACACTATGTTTGTAAGATATAAATGGAATGAATGCATAGTAATCCATTATAATCAATATAATCTTAAATGATGGAGGTACCGCTATTACCCAAAACCTCTTATATGTTTTTATTTAATTACAAAAACTGGTGGTGGGTCATAAGAAATATCCAAACCAGTATGGATATGTAATAACCAACAAAATCAATCATAAGTTCATGTTCTTTTAATATATCCTCTATAACTATATCCATAATTTCATTATCACCATAATAAATTTAAGACCTCTTCCACATTGAGAAAACATAAACAAAAAAATCACCCAAAAATAACACATATTTATATTTTTTCACATATAGTTACCAAATTTTATAAAAATATATTACCCACAATGTTATGTTTAGTAATAATTGATATTACAAACATATTAATCTCAAATAATAACTTTTAAATAACATTTAAAATTAAGTAGTATTTTTTATTAACTAACACATTATTTTATCATTTTCATCCAATGAGTATGATAATTCAACATTATTAACTTTCATCAATTTAATTATTTTCATATATATTTATAGGCTCCATGTGGATAAAAAACTAACACAAAATCTACAAAAACCATAACACAGTACATCAATAATAACAACATAAACACCCCCACATTCTATACCACATCATTTAAAGAAACATCAATGTGACACCATAACAAAATAAATTCCAGAAAATTATAATTTAATTAAAATAAACAATACAAAAAAATAATCTTTTTTAAAAATACCTAGTCGTAACATTTTAATTATAAAAAAAATTCATTAAATAAATAAAAGGATTATCATTGACTTTAATTATCATTTTACCAAATTCTAAATATTCATTTGACATGGATGTATATTAATATTTAAATAGTAACTATAACAATAGCTCCATATTTGAAAACAGAAAATAAAAATTTTCATGGAAACCACGAGGAAATCATATTCAGCATAATTGTTAAACTAATACTCATTTTTCATTTATTTATATTATAAAGGTTTATTAACATCATTAGGATATCTTAATCCATTATCCAATAAAAAATAGAGTTGATTCAATAGTTACATAGTAACTATGTAGGGGAAAGTCTAAATAACAAATTTTAGAAAGGATTCATAATCAAATTCCAATGGAAGATGTAAAGTAGATATCAATGACTTAAAACTCAATAAAATTCATCAAGAAATACCAAAATGTTTATCCCCAATTTTAAAAAATACCTCCGGAAAAAAATATCATATTCAATGTTTTATGTAGTATATAATAAGAATAAGAATAAAAATGCATGACAAACAATAGATAATTACCTAATTTATATATAATATGTCTTTAAGGGAAGGAAAATATTGGTCACTCTATGAGAGGTCATTAATACATAAAATAAATCCCTAGTATTTATAATGATTTAGAATTAATGAATGAAACTCATGGATTTCTATAACCAAATAAAAATGATAACAAAAATCAGGGTAGAAAACAATTAGGGAATGGTTCCTAAAATCATGGTGATATTCGATCATGTTAAAGGTTCCTTTGAAAACCATATCACAAATGTCCATTTTTTTAGTTTCTCATAACTTGATTGCGGAAAATTAAGTTAAATGATACTAAATCTGATACTAAAGAAACACATGACATCACACAGTCATTTCGAACATAAATGTTATGCTTAATGATAATAATGGTCTAATGGGGACTAGGTAGAACATACATTGTATATTGTGAAGGAGGTTCCACTTTCAAGATAATCATGTCTAGATTAACATTCTATTTCCTAAGACTATACTTTTTTGTTATAGTGGGTTGATTTCAATGTGTTATCTAGTCTGCACTTACAGATAACCGTCATATTATCTTTAAATGGTCTCCAATGGGTTTCATTATAGATCCAGAATCACCCAAATACTCTCACATCCATGATTCATGGAACTTCTCAACAATGATATCTATTCATTGGATTATTTTTTTAATGACACTTGAGATCCCACATTGGTCGAGAGGGTGGTAACTCAGAATAATCTCACCCTTTTGGGAGGACCTATTTTATTTTTGGGTAATATCTTATAGATTTTAACTATGTTCATATGTTGATGAATCCTTTATTCTTTCCCAAGCATGGTTCCATGGATTAACATTATAAAAGAAGATGGCCCTGATTATGCATGGGTTCATAATTTTATGTATATATTCAAAGATCACCATTTATTTTACCTTTTGAGAATAAATCATAGATTATTTGATTTTTTACTTAGAAAAGGATATATTTAAGACACATGGAAAGGATATATGAATTTTATCACTATACATATAGGATGAGAGTTTTTTTAATGTCGGGATCGTATCCATAAGATAGGATTCCTTTTTCATCCTCATGAAAAAAAATCAGAACCCATGTAGTTTAGTGACTCTTTACCGGACACATCACATTGTATGGTTCTGTTATAAGGATCAGATCTTGAATTTTAATTTCATGTTCTAAGGATATACAATTGAAAGCGTACCACGCATGGATGGTGTGGGAATTATGACGAGGTAGCATTAGATACCAGAAAGAAACATGGACTCCATGGAGAATGTGACCCTACCGGGTATGTGGCCTAGAAAACATTAGGGTGATTTGGGTTTTAGGCTTGGACCTCAGGGAGGCTTATACGTATCTTATTTATATGGGAATCAATGTCCTCGTATTTCATTTTGTGATGGGTCTTACACTTTGGATGAAGACAATTAATAGATAATTATCGGGGATTATGGATGGGAGTCGCCCATATAAGGTTATTTGATCATGGATACCACCTTCTAGGAGGCCTAGGCTTCATATTTCCATTGTGGATTACATCTATAGAGAATGACCATTATTTTAGTCCATGTGTATGTCATGATCACCACAAACCTCTAAGACGATGTGAGTCATGATCGGTTTGAGAAACAATCGGAGGTAGTGGATTTAAATATCACATGTCCCACTCCATCTGATGATACATGGTACTAGATCTTTAAGGGGGAATATTTGTGTTTTTGAACACGTGTTCCACCATTATCATGATTTATTGGATAGTAATGCATTATCATTTATCTAAATATATCTACGATTGGGGTTATGATAAGAAAGAGTGACACCTCCCACAGGAAATGATAGGGGCTTACCTCTATCGGAGTGCCTTGCAATTGGTTCTGCGGAAGTGGGAAGATTGTTCAAAACTTGATCTCATTTATGGGGAAGTCATGTGATTCCCCTTTTACAATAGGGAGGTTTATATCAATAACTCAGGGTAGTAATTGTTATCTCACCGAGAATGTAAATATACAGACATTATAAAGGTCTGCCCTATTGCAGGTATTACCCACGTGAATCCTTTTACCATGGGAATATAAAATCATAGGGGTTCATTGATTGGCCCAATGGTCTCAGCATACATGTCAGGTGCATTTTGGAGATTATTTTTCCAAATTCCATTGGAGAATTTTACGATGGGAAGGATGACGAAATAATGGAAATGGAAGGAAATGACTTTATACATGTGGCATGGATCCCTAGGACACACTATTCCATGTATTACATCATTATGCATGATGAGGATTCCTTCTCATAGAATATTTATATGAGTATAGGGGGTTTGTCTGCATACCATAGTTGTATAAGGACCTAGGTTTAATCTCTCTACTGATTTTATATTCATATTCAGGTTCCATCTGCCTAGAAAAATTATACATGGGGATGATATCCGACCGTGTAGTGATTCTCTCTACGGGGATGGTTTCCAACCACGTAGATCATTTCTATGTGGGTTGAATAGTTGAAAAAGGTTCATTGGTTCATTCCCCCACGGGGAATATTCCTATGGGTTTTTTTGTTCAAATACTTCAAATTGTATTATGTTTTATTTCCTCCTTAATATTATGTGGCAGGGCTTTACCTGCAGGGAATCATCAAAAGGGTGTCTTTTTTGGTGCTCTCTTATTTTGTGCCTTCTTTAATAAATTGTTCTTCCATACCTCACCGAATTCAATGTACCCCATGGATTTTATTTATGTAGAGAGGAGTGGTCTTCACCCCTTCTATTTTAGATCCCTCTAAAGAAACCCATCCCTTAAATTAAATAGTTTGTGGGTGTAAAAATCCATATTCTATGGAGATAAAAATAACCAACATGGTCTAGTGAATGACTTTGTCACATTACCATGGAGTTGATGGCTTCAACATACCCAAAAACCATTTATGTTTTTATGGGATGTCATCTGCATGGTGGATTTTTACGCCTCATTCCCTATAATAATTTACTTTCAATTATGGGGTAGGATCCACAATCTCCTTACCAAAAACTATTTTGTTAGAGGGGGTCTTTGTGATATGGATCACCTGCCATATAGGTGTTCAGTGAAGGCTTGATACTATGTCTCCTAACCATCTTCTTTTCCATTTTTTCTAATTGTATCAATTTTCCATCAACCCTCTCTTTGATTCAATTTCCTTTTCCAAATCAACAACATTATTCCAATTTCCCTTGTAATGATTTAAAGACAGAACAAATGACCCCCATTAGAATGGGTTCTAATCGAGACAAAGTGGAGGCTATTTAGATATATAATTTAGTCCAAACATGAATTGGGTTGCAGTATAATGGTGGAAAAATAGGAGGGGACTATGACTATATATGGGGCCTAGGTCATTTTCCATTCACAGTTTTTCGTTGTGAACTTAGCACTTATGTGGATCTACAATGTTTGCTTGATTTCACTAATTGCAGCCTTTGAACACATCTTTTCTAGTGAAAAGAATCATTGAATTTATGAATTGTGATTTCTACATTCCATGTACTAGGGGTTTGGGAATGTTTCTCCTGATTCCTAAACATCTGCTTTATTGACCGATGCTTTTCAGGCTAGTGCTTTATAGGCATCTGTGAACTGTATGTTCATGGATTCTGTCTTCATGGAAAATTAATACACGAGGACATTATCACTGTCAATATTAGTTAGAAACAAACTTATTTTTATGTGTTCTTAATGCATATCATGATGGATACCTCATTTGTCACATAAACTACTACTCCCACCCTTTCAAATTCTTATCCAAAGAGGAAGGATATGATTTTCAATGTTGACAACAAGACACCTGTCATCCCATTTCATCATTCATTACCTGAAATTTGTAGTGAAACTCAAAAATAATATCGAATTTTATAAAGGTTACTTGTTTATGGATTTAGTCTTCCATATGATGTGGAAATTGTAGCACCATATAGATCCAACTAGCCCACAACATGGATAATTGATAAAAGATACATTACTCTAGACCCTATTTCGACAAAGGGATGATTCATATTAAAGTACATCATTTTCAGATCTCTGTTAAATTATACCCTCAGTCACTAGAGGGAGCACTGTAGAGATTAAAAAATATGGTTAATTTCTACCATAGTATCATGTAGAAGGCTATAAAAATGATCAATTTATATTCTCTTCAAAATGGGATCTCTTCCCAAGGGGATCATTAAATTTAGACAGGGGTGGCCTTTTTGGGGTCGTTGATATGTGAGGAATTTTGAACCAAGTTGAAGGTCATGGGGTTTTATGAAGCAATTTTGGTATCCCAAACATATACTCAAAAAAAAATCAATCCTCAAAAATCTTCTTAGTATGTGGAGTTAATAAACCAATAATTTTCATCTTGTTCACAAAGATGATGTAATTAGTCTCTATTATATCTGACAAATTGTGGGAGTTCCCTTTATTGGAGGCATGTATGAAGATTTTATTCTTCCTCCTTCAACCTAACACAATGAGGATTAAACTCATCTGCTCGGTAAGAAATTTTTTGATAGGGAAAAATCTATTTCGAATGATATACACCCCCATCATATGTAATACATTCAATTTTATGATGTGGTTAATTCCTTCACCATGAAATGTAGTGATGAGCCTGATGCACTGAGACCAAGGATCTACCCGAGCATGGAAACTAAAATGTGAAAAGGTTCTTATTAGCCTATCATGGAGGATGGTCAGTTCCGTGAATATGGATGGGTTCTTATTCCTAATGATGATTGATCACTTCGATTGGTGGCCTTCCTGGACAAGTTATTAAGTAGTTGGGTTTTATCAGTTCATTATTCATGCCCTGGATTCAGAGTCACAACCTTTGTAATGGTGTGTTATATGGATTATAGATGATTAATCAACCAAGCCATTTTGGTTTTAGTGAAACTGTACTTATTTTTTGGTTTGATCAATTTGGGAAGCCACCACACCAACTGGTGGGTACGTTCCAAATCCTTTGGGTATGGATCAGAGCTCATCTATGAGTCTACACAATTACTAAACCTCGTATAATTTTGATTTCTAAAATCTAGTCATTCTTGAATAGTATAAGCAGTGTTATTCAAATGGAATGGTACAATAAGGACGAGATTGGTGCACTAGTTTAGAGGGATGATTATGAATTGATGGCCCAAATTAATTTTCCTAACAACTCGACTTAATTTCCTTACTCTTACCCCACCAGTGTTTTGTTGAATAATGATTCATAGGGATTTTCTAAGAGAAGATACCATGTTTTTTGAGATAGGGTATCTTAGTTACTCAATTTGTTGGAGAACATATTTTTCAAAGATATTCATCTTATAGGTTTAGTTGTCAATTCAATCATGTCCAGATGTTGTGATATCCTACTATTTAATGTGAGGACTAGGAGAAACATTTCATGATAGCTCGACAAATTTGGATAATGTCAACCAAGAAGACACATAGTACGTGACTAAGATTCTAAATTATGTTGGTGTGAAGCATTACCGCGCAAAAGGGTATGCCTATATTTGGACTTAGTCGTACCCAAGTGGTCAACTGGAAAAGAAGATTGTCATTTTCATAGCACCTATTTAATTTGGGTATAAAGGTAAAAGAACAAATACCTTGGTCATTCTAGACCGGGAGAAAAGAAACCAAAATAATGTGATTCTAAGCTCCCATGGATGTTTTTTAGGGTCTAGGGTTTAACCACTCTGGTTTTCGGTGCTGCTAATGTAGGCCAAATGTGTAGGATCTCAAAACATTGGTTCATGATCGATGTAATCATTGAAAATGTTCATGTTGAGTAATGGCCATGGTGACATACTTGGTAAATTATCATGATGATGATGATGGTCACACCTCAGTATGTGATGTTACTATTGATTTTACCACTATATATGGAGTAGGGGAGATTCCCCACCTACGTCCAAAGCAACGTAAGCCTCCATTCTCTAAGGGATCTATCATAGTAGAGTCTCCTAGGAAGTGGTGATGATTAATGGAGTCTACTTTACCTCCCAGAATTGATCCCCTAATGTTATCTACTCCCATTATAGATAAATTCCAAAAGTTATCGAAGGTATTGGATAACATAAAGGAAATCTCTTCTAATGAAGATATATGGGAGCCCCATCTAGAAGATCCCTTTGATCTTCATGGATTTGGAGAATCAATTACCTCCATGTGAATTTATGCTAAAAAATATCCACCCAAAGTAGAAATATACCTAGACGAGATGGATAATGACCTCCATTATTCTATGGACACACATTATTGTTCAGATCGAGTAGATTATATAGAGGTAATCCCAGAACCAGGTGATGTTGATGAAGAGGTAAATGAAATTTTGGACCTCAACCATACACTAGGTTATCATTTTGATATTGAACCCTTATTCCATAATCTTGTAGGAGTCTGAGGAGTCATATGGGATTATAATTTTTCTAGTACACACTCCCTATGGTACTGAAACAAGGTAACATGTTCCTTTAGACGTGGTAGTCACTACAGAGTGTTTTCTAGTTCTACAAAACATATAGAGGCGGTTCTTGAAGATTATTCTAGAGAATTTCCCCCTAAGGTTGTACCAGTTTTCCCACCATAGGTTTATCCCCATGGAATACAATAAAAATATGTCAGGAATCAAATATGTTGATACATATAAAATATGGTATTATAGGTATGTACCATATCCTTTTATTATTTTTTCATAAAAATGATTACATTATTCTTCATCATTAATCATGTACATTTATTGATTTGGGTATGATAAGTTACTAGGTTGAAATCATCTGGAAAATCACAGTGCCTAATAATTTTGATGTACTAGAGATATCATTATCAACTATGGCCAAATATGCCATGGAAGCTAGGGAAACTGAGGCAGGTGAAGGAATCCCTTCTCTGTAGAGTTAATTTTATCTGGATCAAACAACCCTTTCCTCAATATTGAGGGTATCAATAGAAGTAGAAATATTAACTAATCATGTTGATCTGACCACCATAGTGATGAATGGGGAAACATTAATCACGGAAAATAGGGTAAATGTGGAGACTTAGTTATCTAGTAACATAATGGGAATCTCAAGACTTGAGAGATCAACCCTTCATAACCCAATGAATTCTACTCGTATTGAGGGAGTTTCTTAGGGAGTCAATGTACCCATTGAGAATGCATATCCCACTCCTCCAAGGGACACAACCACAAACGATGGGTGGTCCTAGCATAGGTAGGATTATAATTGTCCATCATTCCATGTTTCATGATAGTTATTCATATGGGTACAATTTCTGTAAGGTATCTTCATGAATCCACCGATCCATGTGAGAAAATTACTAATACATGAGTGTATTTGGATGACCCTAATTTTTATTCATAGGATACATATTTTTTACCTTCTTTTCATTGTGGTGGATACCAAATGGAGGTTAGATAAATTAATTCTTTTGAAAGTAGAGCTTATATTATAACCCCTCCAACCACATATTTTATTTCATGGATTTAAATACTCTCTTTTTTAACTTTTTCTATTTTAGAATAACAACCTCAAAAACTAAGGGTTTCAGTTGATTATTTAATAATATATTATGTTGATACTATATAAGAAGTGGATACTATGAAGTCAAATTGCATCGAGGTTGTTAGATGAAGACCAACTATGGTAGTGACCATTCTTGATTTTTTTTTATTTTAAAAAAATTATGAAACTAACCAAGAGGTCTTGGACATACTTCATCACTTTCACCAAAACGTTTGGAGAAATATTTGGAAGCTGATTTAGAAAACCCCTCATGAAATCATACGGATGAAGCTCCCCAACTTAAAAATCATATTTTGTGTTCTTGGGTATAGAGGGTTAAATTATAATTTTTCTTTTAAAATATTGTATAATGTTGTTTATTATTGGGAAATAAATGGTATTATTCCATCTCACCTTTCTTCTACATAGTATATATCTCATCCTGCTATACCCTGGCACATCCTTCTTGACATTTCCATAGAACACAATGGGATGGTCATGAAGTGAGAGGTAGAACTAAAAAATAGAGTTTCATTGTAATAGATTCATCAATAAATGGAATGGTTGGATGAGGATCTATCCCATCAAAAAAATGAAGCTACATTCACTTACGCAATAATCAAGGAGGGGATGCAATTAGTATAGGAGGATAAAAAGGCTAGATTTGGAATGGCTAAGAAAGTGGTGAAGTTACGGGCTAGTGCATCAGGAGATACTATGGACCATTCTAAACTTCACCAAGCCAAAGAGGAATCAAAACAAGTGATATTTTTATATATGTGAAATTTTTGTGATTTATAAATATATCCAATGTCATAATTTTATGGAGAGGCTCTAGTCTGTGGATTCTCTTCCATCATTAATAAATGGAATGAAACTATCTTTATGTACCATACTTATCTATCTATTCCTACAAATTTAAACAATTAATATTATATACTATTTGAATTATAATCTTCACTGAATATTGAGTTTAATCATTATATATGATATTTAAATTGAAATAATCTAATTAAGCTCTAACGTTATCCAAAATCTAGGGATCTATTGATAATAGTTTTCTTATTTGAAGTGTTATATAGAAACCCAAAATAAGATTTTGCCCTTTTTGTTAATAACCTAATTTTTTAATAAACCCATTATTAGTGTTGGATTAGTGTGTATCCCTCATATATTATTAGGCTATCCATTGAGGGTTTTGAACTAACAATATTTTGTGCCTCTTTTGTTTCTCAAATTACTCAGAATGTTTCCTAAACTATGTGAAAATAAGTATAACATGAAAGTACTCGACTTCTGTCCAGGGTTCCATTTTGGGAATTTTTTCCGTGACTATTTTGTTTCTCTTTTCATGGTCAGTTTAGATAATTTCATACCATACTAACATTACCCATGTTTTTGTTTAAAAAACATTAACCACCACTGATATTTTAGGTCAATGAATTTTGACCATCAATTTTTAGGAAAGTCCCCTAATAGGGTTTATTATCTTGGAATATACTACGATTTTTCATACTTGCATAATGGATTTATCTTAATTATGTTTATTTTTTTATGGATGCTAGACTTGATATGGGTAATGGGATCCCTTGGGAATATGGATGTAGAAAAGTAATCTATTAAAATTTTATTTACCTTTGGTTGATGGGAATTTTTTACAGGAACATATGTAGAGCCTCCCGGGCATATTGATCACAATTAACAATAGTTTCCTCCTAATACTAGAATTACACATCTGATGGCTATATAAGTTTAGGGGAATTTGGATTTTTCTAGTGCGCTAGTGGTGGCTTGTCAAAGAAGTTGTGTCTAAAATGTGTGTGGGAATTTGTATCAGTTGTGATTGTTAATGGGAGATGAATCCTTAACATATTTTCCTCCATAGGAGGAGGTTTGAACCATGGTTTAGTTTAATTTCATGAAATTATGAAATTTAAGACATAATATTAAAAAAAATTTCTTAGACAAAGGGGATAATTGTTTTTTCATTTTCACGGTATCCTAACTAGAAATAATCTATCATTTTAAGACATGAAGGGGGAGAAATGTGTAATCCCTAATCTAAGGGGTTTATGATGCATTAAAATGTGATGGGATATAAATTTCATAGGTGAATATAGAGGTTGGAAAATACTCTACTAAGGAATAATTTTACATTAGATGAAATCCCTTTTTTATGGGAATCATATGAAGATCCCCCATTGTATGTTACACATATTCATAAAAAGGTTTCCTCAAGACACTGAAATCTGATTTCTATTAGTTAGGGATTGTTATGGGGATTCAAAATTTTATGGTTATAGTGTATTATTTGTGATTATAGAATACCAAAATAATAAAGGGATATTTCAATCTAATTTTTCATTGGAATAGGAAAATATTTTCTCCACATATACGTGTGAGGAGGTTCCCTACGTAGGTCTGAAACATGTGCATGAATGGAGGATACAATTTAATATCATGAATGGACATGAGATACGAGATTCAGGTGTCACAATGTATCCTATGATAATAAAAATCATGATCGACATAGTTCTCTTATGGGTTCATAATATATAGATCCGGTACTCACATATTAGCAGGAAATTATTTTCTTGTATATGATCTTACCATGGATGCGGGGCTCATGTTGGACTTTCAAGTGGGCATTTATTTCATGCACAGGGACATGGGGGGAAATAACTTTGTTTTGTTTAGAAATGTTAGGTTCAGGTATGGTATTTATATGAGGAAACAATATTTATAATCTTTGTTCCAACTAGGGAAAAAAGATAAACATTAGGTATCAATAATCATTTATTTATGATTTTCTTTGATGAAGATATTGATATAGAATCCCTAATTAACAAGAGTATAACTGGGCTTGGATGTCCAGACAAGAATAATACATGAGGGAAAATGAGAGAATAAAACATGATTTGTGGGGTTCTTGGATCGAGGGGAATGAGATGAGGATGGAAGATATTAATGGCATACAGAGTTTAGAATATCCTCTCATGTGGGTTAAGTTTCCTTTGTCTAATAGGACTTTCTGTGGGAAACTTATGCAGAGCCACTAGGGAACACTATGCATATATAACCAAAGGTGTTCTCAAGATAGTGAACGTCCCTTTTCTGTATCTGTGAGGGTATTTAGAGATTTAAAATTTCTCAACTCACGAGGTTTGATATATTGAAAGGATACATATAGAAATATTAGAATCATTCTATCCACAATTTCTAAATGTGTTGGGAATTACCTTTTTAGATCTAATTCATATATAGGTCAGAAACATTGAATTTTCCACGGATCCATGGAGAATCTGCTACTAAGGCCCCTAAGCCTACACGATTTGTAATCGGTGTGAAAAGTAAGGGTAGGAAATGGATTGATACACCACTTATGGATAGTGTATCCATTGATAAAATCATTTAATCTTTGAGGTTTCTAGAAAAGGATGAATGTTTGACCGTCAATACATATCCTTCTTGAAAAGGAATCAAGTGGTGCATTGTTCTTTACACGACATAGAAAGTGACCATTACTATTGGAAATTCCCAATTAGGTGAGAAAAATATAATGTTATACATCTCATCATCTTACAACAGGGACATATTATCATGTGGTTTAATTTCCTATGATTATTACATTTTACGTGTAGTTTTCTGTCATGTGGAAAGGATGTAGATGACTAGACACGAGGGAGAGGAAATGTGTGTGATCTTGAAATGGTACATCAAATAGGGCCTGTTTGAGAATTCCTCACATTTAATTGGTTGGAATACATAGGTTGGGAAATTATTGTTTTCCTCCATGGTTTGGAATGGGGCATATGATTTGGGAGTCACTATATACCCTATGAGATGAGAATCGGGCTGTATATAGTTTTCTAAAGATATAACGCAACATAAGTATAACCCATTTTATGGTTAATATTTATCTTTTGGGGTGGCTTGACTAGGATGATAGAATAGTTTCCACTACATAGCCTACATGGTCTAGAATCAATCCTTAATTATTTCTTGAAGATCCATGCATAGGTTTGACCCACAAACTATGATAGTGAATTTTGTGTTTGTTGGGGGAGGTCTTTTGTCCCAAATGATAGTATGAGAATTATTTTTTATCATTATTTGGTAGTGATAATGTTGTACATAGTTATTAAGATGACATGGTAGGGGATATATGGTGTAAGAAATGTACTCTCATGTGGAACAGAGATGTGTTATTCATGTTAACGCCATGAAACAAGGATATTTTGGCTAGGCATTTTTAACATCTTGTGATGATCACATTGGATGCACAGTTTAATGTCATGTTTAGGGGACACATTTTCCTAGAAACCAATAGTTAATAGTGTCTAATCCAGTCGGGATATTCATTCATAATCTGTATGTGATGTGGAAAGAATGTCTAAAGCATTATTCTAAGAATTTTTAGATCTGAAGTAGTGCTACGGGGCTTGGAATCCATTGAGATTATGGATGTATAAAAATCCTATGATGAGGAAGAATTTAACAAAGGATAATATATATTTTTTTGGAAAAAGTATGTAGATTTACAAAGTAATATTGTGCATGGTCACGGAAATGTATCCTCATGACACTAATCATCCATTTGTAATGGCCGTTGAGGTTCATGGTGATATAAAATTTCCTGAATCACATATTTTGATAATGGTAAATGATTCATCCTAACATTCAAGAAATATAAAGATTATAATTAGTCATCTGGTATAGACTCCCCGACATTGAACTAAATCGTACATAGGGGTGGAATTTTTTCCCTTGATAGATCATATTTGCAACATCTTGGGTTTGGAATCTCATACATAGATTTTTATTTACATGTAGGAGATAATGGAATTCGTATTTTCATAGCTGGACCTGGGAACATGGCCTAAGGGCCCCTATGTATCTCATTATAATGAGTACCAAGCCTCGCATAGTTCATGACCTACCATGACGTTTAGCATCATATGGTAAAAATTAATGTTCCCATGTTGTGAACGGGAAATACCTGGTGTCCTTTTTAGATATTACTACTAGGAACATAGAACCCTTGATATAGATTGAGACTCCTTGACCAGGCATGAAATCCCATGACGAAACTCATAACACTATTTGATATGTTCTTTGTGTGAGAACCAAGGAATTTAAAAGGATTACTCCTCCCTAAATGTATGAAATTTTAATGAATGTGTGAATTTCACTTTCGATCTTTTTTGCAATCAAGCCCATATTCAATGATCTGGGTTCCTCTACATCTCTTACTTAGATGAGAATCAATCGAGACATTTTTCTATAAACATCCCTTAAGTAATTTTTTTGGTGGTGTTTGGGCCAAGATTTGCAGATTTGGGTGCCACTATTAATCCAATATAGATAGGAATCAAGTTGTACATAGTTCTAGAAAATGGTTCCATACACCGGCCTCATTGAATCATATAGAGGGGTAATGTTTAACTATTCCTTTGAAATTATGGAACATTCATGTTCCATTACTCTTTTTTGGGCGGGGGAAAGCCCCACTACAAATCCTACGCTCACACGATCTTTTCTCAGTGTGATAAACAAGGTGTAGTAGGGGTTTCATTTGCAATACTAAGAAAATTGAGGGTATATCCAAGGAATTTTTTCAATATATGGTGGATGGACCAAGATATTGGATCTAGGGGTCTCTATGTATCACATTGGAAATAATAACCAAGACATACTTATTTCTATAATTAAACTATCCTACATCAGTTTTGTAAGTACGCAAGGAGTGGGAATTTTTTGATGGTGGCAGTTGGGGCATGACATATGCTCTACGCATAACTATGCATCCAATAGGATGGGAATCGTGCCATAAGTTGTTCAATAAAATTTCCCAGTGAAAATATGACTCATATATAGCGAGGGAGAATTTGATCACTTATTACCAATTGGCGCAGATTTGGAGATCCATGTTCCACTATGTATCCTGAGAGGATATAATTCAACCGACACATAGTTTTGATTTTTGACATGGTAGGCGACCAATGCCATAGAAAATTTCTTATTTGGTGATAACATGGTAATGGAATTAAGATTAACATCCAATGGTGAGGACATTTTCATAAAAAATTAATGTCATGTTGTGGGGAATAATTCCAAGTACTATTGTAAGGACATACATTTTTATTTGTTTAATTTTATACATTGAGGACTTCTAGTCATGCATATTAACATTATTTGGTCAGGATTTATATTGTAGTTACATGAAATACTTTATCAAGAACCTTGCATTGGTAGACACTATAATAAGATGTCCATCCATTTAAATAAATGAATATTCCCCATTGATGTTGACCTTCTGTATGACATACAGTCCTTCTAACATTAACTCCAAAAATTTAGGTTTCATTCTGAGTAGAATCGATTTTCTGAGGACCAATGCCAATTCTCTTTTGAGGAATGACCAATGGTGGAACTTTTGTTGAAGTCTCACGCATCCAGTTTTGATAAACCTCAAAATATTGCAAGGTATGAAGGCATTTGTCAATGATATTCTCCAACCCATTGAGTCGTTTTTTTATTTATCATCTATGGATAGGTAATCAGATACAAAAACACCAAGAATGGGAAATTGAACTTCGATGGGTTGAACCACCTCTATCCCGTATACTAATGAGTACTGAGTTTTTAGATTGGTGGGGTGGGTCATGGTCTGGTAAGCCCTTAGGATGGGGACGAATTTTTTTGAACATGATGGTTTTCCATGTCTAGCATCTTAAGGAGTATATTGTATAGGGTCTTGTTGAAAAACTCTATTTTTGTTTTGTACACTACATAGAAGTAGGGTGAATAGTTGGTTTTGATACCATACTCATGATATAATTTCTAAATCTCGTTACAATATAAATTAGGACAATTTTCTAATAGTATTGTATCAGGTACACTAAATCTAGAGATGATATTGGCTTTCAAAATGATGAAAATGCTTCTTTCCCAAACATCTATGAGGGGTACAATTTCTACCGATATGGTAAAGAACTCTGTTGTTGTGAGAATATAAATTAATTTGTTAGCCATCATGGGAGGTTATGGTCCCATTGTGTCCATTCCCCATATGGAAAATGGAAAGGAGTACATTCCTATGTGAAGTAACTCTGGGGGTTGGTGGATAAAATTGGCATGAACCTGATAAGAATGTCATTTAATGGTGAATGTAGTGAAATCATGTGTCATAGTGGGCCAGTTTTACCAGAGACTCGCAATTGAATGAGAGATCCTGGATCCCGAATTATGTTCACCATAGGCTTCATTATGAACCAACTTCATAATGGAATCAACATCTTCTCCATCATTGCATCAGAGAATAACCCCATCAAGACCTCACTTATAGAGTTCCATTTATTGATTTGTGCCATCATATAAAACAAAATTGATTTCTTGCCTTCATATTTGTTCTCTTAGAGTCATGTCTAGTGGGAGTTATCTATTTTGGAGGTAATCAATAGTGGGTTTCATCTAGATAGTAATAGGACTATACAACTCAGTGATGGGGCTAATCTCATTGATTTCTTCTGTGTTGGATCCAACAAATAGTAATATCATACGACAATGGGAAATTTTGTCGATTGTTTCATCCTGGTCTAGATCAATCATAGTTGGGGATGCATTTTATAATGCACTATACTATGCATTTTTTATATAGGGACATTATTTCATGTTGGATATGAAGGTAATTCCATCATTAACCCTCAGACATGGTCAAAAAATGAGATTATCTATTCCATTTTATAGCATAGACCCTATTGACTTCCATGATTAGAAATAATAAATCCTCATTTATCTTAAAATGTTTTAGCTGTACATGAATATAATGATCTATGCATGCAATGAAATCCTTATACTCTAATTCATTGTTTGTTCACCCCTCGGGTAGTAGGAGAGAGTATGGACAAACATTCTTTTCTGGTGATATGTGTAAAACTACATTCACCACATTGTTGAGCATGGGGTCTTTAATCCTTTTTCATGTTAGGATTCTCAATGCACTATCAAAAATCATTCCCCATATTTTTAGTCACCTACAATCGAGAAATATTCCTCATTTTGTTGCTCAGTATCCAATGGATCAATTTCTTCTGAGGGGTGTTCTTCCAAACAAGCGGCTAATGTCTAGGCATTGAGTGATTTATAAGGTATAAACCCTATATCCAACTACTTTAGGATAACCCCATACTATAAAAAACATCTATATAACATTCAAATACTTATCATATATTTGATCTAGTTCTTCTGCAAGACCAAAAGGACCTTGTGGTGCTATAGGTTGTGTTCTAGAATCTAGACCACCAAGATTAGTTCAAAGAATATATTTTCAATATTTGAATAATGGGTCTCAGTATCAATCATATTATAACTAAGATAATAAATTATTTTTTCACTAATGACATCATTCTTCTATGAATAGAAAACACCTATTTACCGCTCTAGAGCCATCACATAATGTATGAGTGGCTTTCCTTCGTTAAAAAATATTTAAACTAGTTGGATTAATATGTATATCTTTAGAATATGAAATTCATCTTTAAAGTTGTTATTCCACTGATACTCAAAACCCCTTTTTCATCAACATAGTTAAGAGAAAATATTTTCATTCATGGATGGCTATGAATCACTGAATGGAGGTGAGATGTAATTGAATTCATCTCAACTCTGTGTGGTTTCAAGGAGGTGGACATCCAAGGATGGAATTTTTATCTCGAGATCAACTTTGATTCCATGATGGCATACTCTGAATAATTTTAGTTTTCCTAAGGTGACAGCAAAAGAACATTTCAAGGGGTTAATTTTTTGGTTCTGTGATAACAATTTATTGAAGAAGGATTTATGATTTGATTGGCTGTCAGAGCATTTTTGTGATTTTATAACCAAGTCATAAAAAAAGAATTCAAAAAAAATTTCAAGAAGGGCTTAAAAATGTGATTCATGGCATGCTGATATGTGGAACCATCATTTTTTAGACCAAATGGCATTACTGTGTAGAAAAATACTCCCTGTGGGCCCCTGAAGGTTGTTTCTTCTTCATCTTCTCAAGCCATTCAAATTTTTCTATATCCTGAATGGACTTCTATGAAAAAGATATCTTGATATCTTATAGTTTAATTGATCATATATTCTTTTATTGGGATCAGGAATTCATCCTTCAGGTAGTTCGGATTGATATCCCAAAAAATGATGCATACTCTTATTTGTTTGTTTGTATTTTTGATAACGACTATATTGGGAATCCGAATGGATTATCAGACCTCATGAATGATGTTTTATCATATAATCATATCAAATTAAGACTCTATTTATATATTATTTGAGGTATGCATCCTCTGGGAGGATTTTTTGTATCTATATTGGCTTTCTAGATGGCCCATGTGGAGGGAGACCACCTTGGGATTGAGGCCTATAATTTCTATATAGTCCTTGAGAAAACATATCAATTCTTCCTAAGGAAAGAGATATATATATATATATATGTTTGTCTTCGTAATACATGGACACACTAAACATAATATGACCTGGATTTTCTTTAGCACCCATGTTTATTTCCCTATGTTCATTAATGGTGGTAGAGAAACCCTCCTAAAATGCTTGAGTGGAATCCCTAAAGTCATCATCCTCTTCTTATTCCTCATGGTCTTCTTCTTCATCATCAACTTATTCTAATGGGAAATCAATTATTGAGATGAACTATCTAGAGTTAAGAGAAAACTGATAATATTGGAATTTATTGAATGAGTTGATTACTGCTAACCCGACTGACAGTGGAGAATATCCTGGAGAAGATGGAGTGAGGAAGTGAAAAGAGACATTTTTACCTTCATCCTTAATTAGTGATGCAAGAATTATCTAGAGAACTAATGATGGATTGTGAGAATCTCCATATGATCATTCATCATTTTCATGGTGTCCAATGTATTTTTCTACATTATTACGATCATTCGAAATGAATAAAATCATGAGGATGATTAAATATGTATCCAAACAAGGACACATTCACTCCACCTTATTAATGGACAATACCCATTCTTCACCGAGCATTTTAATGGGTCATCAAGGACCACATATAAACCATTTAGAGTGGTGACCAAATCAAAACCATTGATTTGGGGTTTCTTCCCCTCCTACTCATATAATCATTCATTGACACAGTGTTACTTGCACAATTTGAAGGAGAATTATCAAAATGAAATGTTCCATTTGGTCAATTAATGCAATTTTTATTTCACTGATGGAATGATGAGAGGATCACAACTTACGGGTGAAGCCAGTACCTTCCTAGAAGGATATTAAATGCCTAATTTTGTCGAAATAGTTTAAATTTCATGTAAACTATGAGGTCACCACACCCAATTTTATTCCTGATTTGGCATAACTGATTATTTTCACTTTTATAATAGCCCTACCGACTTGTGGTATAGGGTATTAGATTATCTTCATTGCAGGATAGGTGGAGAAGTGTTTGTAGTGGGATGAGATTAACTCTAGACCCCTTATAAAATAAAGGCATTTTATACATTGATATCATTTATCATATCATACACATATAAGGGTTTTTTGTATCTATGCAAAATGGTGTCATCATCTTGATTTGTGAAGAAGATATCAACATGGAATTATATTGGATCAGACTCTATCTGATTGAATTTAGTTGTGATAACTTCAGATTAAACCTCATGTGGGATTATAAAAGATTCTTTAAATTCTTACATATGATCTTTTGAAAAATTTGGGGAATCCATGATTCATAACAGGGCTTTTATTGAAGATAATTACTTAAGAATATCATACATCTACTCTAATTGTCGGCACTTCCCGTCATGGGAATGCTCTTTCACTAGCTTCATAGGTTCTTAATTATTGGAATAGGATCACTCACTACTTGAGACAAAGGATAATGGTTCTTATGTGATTTGTGGGTTTGGAAGAGCTATTATAACAACATGGCATGGGAAATTAGAAATTTGTTTCCATTTTTATTGATATTCCCGAATGATTTTGTCAGAGTGGATTCCTGTTGCATCAGGGGAATTATCCTTTTCATACTAGTCTGCTGAATTTATCTCCCATGATTTTCTACACCATTAACAGTTTGAGATTTGGTGCATCACGAAATTTGGTATATACTATGTATTCATCATCTTTAGTATCCCCTACTTCTGCAGCCTCTTCCTCTAGTTCCTCAATTGGGTGTAGGGAACTCATGTTCATATATATATTATTCATTAGATAAGGGATACAATAAGTGATTGAAATTAATGGAGACAAAGATCAGGTAATCATCTGATGATGAGTCTTCCTAATTGATTTCATCAGGTTGTTCCATTATGTGGGGTGGTTCCCATTCCATCAGATCAGATTAAATAAAATATGAGAGGGTAAAATCTAGCTTTTTCCTTAATATGGGTTCATCTCCTTGTATCAGCTCTCCGTATTTCAATACAAAATTATCTAGGACAGTTTTATCTTGGTGGATTTTGGGGTGAGGATTTCTAATGCATTTAATTAAGAGCAATTGAAGAAACAATCAGTTTCTTCAAATATGCTAGTAGTATTCCATGAGATTTGTTGACAATTTTATGAGTCATCAAACTATATAGTTTTTATTCACTTTTTCAGATAACATTTCAAATTTTATACTTCATCTGAGTCAGTGATGGAAATATATGCCACTTTCATTGGTGGTGGTCCCAGCTTGAATTTCCTAAAATATATAATTTTATCATTAGTTATTTAAATATAAATGGTGAAAGTTGATATTCATTGCAAAAAAAGTATATTTTTAAATGGTCAAATTAGGATGAGTAAAAATTATATCTATGTTTCCCAAATTTATTTTTTCAGGGTCCCCTCCACATGTCTTGTCATGTTGTAGGTAAATATTGTCATCTAGGAGGCCCTTCTTGATTTGATGTAGGCCTCGGAGCTTGAGATAGCCCATGGGGGGTCTTAGCCGTAACAGAGGCTTCTTCATATCTTCCCACTCTATTTATTGGGGATAGGGAGGATACAAACAAATTTAGGTTAATTTATTGTAAGGAATCATTTATTCTTTTCTAAATGGTAGATAAATTATGAAACCCACTTATATATATTCTAATGTGATGAGTGGTGGCCACATCTCTTCATAGTTGTTTTTTATGCACATATAAAGCATATCATCTTTTGAGAAGCATGTTAAAAGATCATTTTGGACATTTACATATATAAACAAATTCTATGACTCTCTCTTTATCCCTATATATGTAGTCCATGTGGTCACTACCTATTTTTGTGATTTTTTGAGACGAACTGGAAAAGGAACTACCACTGGGTAACCCCCCAACCATTAATCAACTGAGATGGAAAATACTATACCATAAAAGGCCAAACATTGTGGGGTTCATAGAAAGCATCTATGTTACACAGTATCTTTTTTCTATGTGGTTCCCGTAATGGGTTCACAATAAGACTCATAATTCATTAAATGTTGTTCTGGGACACTTAAGTCATTGAATACTAGGAACATAAGATTTAAAAAATTTGGTGGTGACAAAATGTTAGCCACCCATTAGGGGTAAGACTTTTTTTCTAGTTTGATTGGAGCACACCATCATTCCAGGGCTTCCAATATAGATTCCAATGTATTGATGTTATTAATGATCCCATGAAGTGTTTCTCAATGAACCTAAGCATGGGATGGTATATCATGGGGAAAATTGGTCATGATGGAACTACTGGTATTTGAGGTAGGTACCTGAAAAGTGTTATCATTTTTGTATTCACCTGGATCAATTATATTTCATTCATTCATTGAGGGAAATCATGATATTCTTATGGGTTTGGATTCATGTGTAATAATAGACTTGGCATTTTCATGGATGAGCATTCTAATCTTATTTTTTTTGCGAGGAAAAACACTTAAGGCTGAGGTAATAATTCTAGAAGTGTACACTAATGCTATATCATAGGAAGAGAAGGTTATTATTCCCTATGATGGTTTGAATAGTGTAACGTAGTGTTGATTCACCTCAACTCTCATATTTATACCTTCTACTAAACAAATCTGTCCTAATGCATTAGGGACTCATTTTCAATATCAGTTGTAGGTGGGTTGTATGTGACCATGATTTTTTTGGCTTTTATTTATTAGAGAGATTTAGGGGAGGTAATGAGGGGATATCTGGTGAAGTGACGAAATTTTGGGGGTCCTCTTTTTTTAGGTATGGACACTTCTGTGTACAGTGCATATCAGATTCTAGGGGAATCATATTATCCTTGTTCTTCTCCACTTGAATCACTTTCAGTGTGGTATGTAGGATTGACATCCACAATGTTCACAGATGAATATCACATTGCTGGTTCCCTACCATCAACCAAATTGTAGTAGATCCTTTTACATTCTTTTATAAGTCTTCTCATTCCATTATAGTCTTCTCCATTATTAGTGATGATTAACTCTAAGGGAACCATGATATGACCAAGTTATATTCATCCTTTCTGGGGAAAATTTACCACAATATTGGATAGAACGGGAGACCTCTCTATTTTTAATCATCCCTAATAGAGAAAATTATATGATAGAATGGATGGGTGTTTTAGGTAATAAGGCCTACATCACTGCAGATTGGGGTTTTTCCGATTCAATCATTATGGTGTGTCGGCCTGGATTCCTTGTCCTTGTGGGGGAATTTTGTGTTAAACCCCCCCATCCCTATAGGTTGTAACTGATCCTGTATTTTGAACATTTTTCATGTTATTTCCACTTTCTTAATCTCACACATTCCCATTCTGGTCTGAGTTTTATATGGTGATGGGTCTGTGCATGATTTACTTTTTTCTAAGGGCCTGTGAAATACATGTTGATTGGCTACTATTAGGCAAGAAGCCTTCAAATTGTTCTAATTTTCCATGATTATGAGTTTTTCAATTGCTTGATCTCACATGGATGGACTCTTTTGAAACATAATCAAGGCTAGTTCTTATTGACTATGTCTCCATTCCCAGAAAAGGATTTCATTTGATCATAGTCCTTTGATAATGGCATTTCATGATGTCATTTCTATTAGAAAGTTTCCAACAGGGGGTGGGGTGAAGTGAAAAGCAATATGATCTCCCCATCCCTAGATATGAATATCAGAGGTTGCATCATTGATAATTAAATAGATCTTGTGATGTTCATAGAGGCATGTCAGTTCAAGATATTTCCTTCTCCTCTCTGATTGTGGTCGTTGCGAAGAGGGGAAGGCTTTATGTAAATTTTATGGCTATGTTCTCCCATTATATTGACACAGTTTGTGTAACCATCATAGGAAACTAATTTTGTTTTATGAGATGGAGAGTTTTCCAGAGGTTGAGACAACTTATATGTATACATTCTTCAGACAATTCTCTTTGTGTGTCAAATAGAGATTTTTTTGTGGGATAAAATATAACTGGAATTTAATGAATGGGTAATTGTATATTAATATGAAACATATCCATTTTTTATTCATCCAGATATTTTTAAACTTGATCTTATTAATTTGGATAGTTCTTGATGATATCATCAAATGTACCAGGGTAGGTTGGGATTTCATTGATATGCGAACGATATAGAGGTTATATAGAAGATGAGTGTGGACTCAGAACATCTTCTTGATTATAATTTATGTCAATTATCATTGGAAAATTATCCAACATGTCTGACCCAACAATTCCATGTTTCTCATCATATGAGTGTTTTCATGCTTTCTATTTAGAGGTGGAGGATATCTAGCCAATACAGAACTTGGTTGTGGGTAGGGACTTCACATATGGTGTTGTAATGGTGAGGACTACCATGATTTTTTGATTTATAACATATGGGATTTTTTTTTCAGTTTATACCCATGGGTGGACCATTAGAGAAGATGACAACAAGGCGAGGTCCATCTTGTTGAATCAAGACATCACCATGGGGAGGACCTTCGTAGTGACTTCCATTATGATGAGGACTAAAATCATAGCTTTATATCTGTACATGGGGAGGATTTATGTTCTATGAAACCTATGGAGGACCTTCAGGATGGACTGAATCAGGGGGGGCTTATTACTTCTTGATTTCATCAGAGGGAGGGACTTTATACTGACTTCCATCATAGCGTGGACAATAATCATAAATTGATGTTTGAGAATATGGAAATATTATTCCGCATATACCCTTGGGAGGACCATCAGGTAGGGGGAAATCCGAGGGATTTCATCATTGTTCATCAATATTCTGACCATAAGGAGTTATATCATGAAACTCACCAATAGATAGGTTCTTGTGATTTATCATATCTTTGCCATGAAGTAATCCTTCATCGGTGCTCTGAGGAGGACCTTAAAACCTACCAATGAAAAAATTATGGGGAGGACCATCACAACATCTACTACCACATCAACAATATTTTAATGTAATGACATGATCCTTATTATCTACATATTGGTGTTTAATGGAATAATAACTCCATCTTCCATTAGAGCAGGGTCATGAATATGATTTTCATTTTCCAGTTGCCTTCATCATGATATATTTTTGTGCTCTGCCTTACATGTGATTGTGGTCTCCTAGTATTGTTAAAGGCCAGGATATATGGTTTCATATTTATGTGATTTTCAGGATGCTATCTGGATACACTAACATGTAACTTGTATTCTGGTAGGGATATAAGGCTAACTAGGATTGGCCACCATGGTGGACAAATTCCCCATAGTGGGAATGAGTATTTGTTACCAATATAGTTTTTCATTAATCGAATAATATGTCTGATGACCCTCTTATAATAGAGAATAGATGCCGGTCTTCTACAAAGTGAATGTGTTATCTTATGAATGAGTCACCCAAATTAGGGGGATAGGGTTTGGTGGCACGATTCCTTGTTATTTCCACTGAATTGATTAAATATTGACAGGTCTGGAGGATATTATCTAGAATTGATTTTCGGTCCTCCATAATTTTTAGGATGTTTTGAGACGAATATTCAGTTGGAATGGGTGTGTATTCCCATTCCGATGTCATAGAAGGAATATTTGCTTCATCTGATCCTCCCTACATTTTCAGTGGGTACTAGTAGATATCCTATGTTAAGGTAGAGGAATGAGACTACCCCTAATTTATTTCTTGGATGTGCCAAAATGTTTCTCTAGATTCCATAATATTGGGATAATGGGATTACTATTGTTGATCATGGATTTTTATATTCTCATTTGTTGTTGTATTTTTCTGATTTTATTTATATGAATTCATAGGAATTTGACACTAATTGTATTTAATTGCCACCATATTTGACCCACAGTCTTGATATGAAAGGGTTGAAATTTTACTCTACTGATATTTAATCACCACGGCATTGGACTGTTGGGATTCACATTCCTTGGTAGGGATATGTTCATACATGTAGTTATCCGTCCTAATTTGATGATGGTATTGTATCACATCAGCATGAATTTTCTTCTTCTCATAAATGGTTAATATCCTATTTGGATGATGGGAATCGTGCACATCATTAGGGATTTGATTATAAACATAACAGGTTCCATCCTATTTTGATGATGGGATTCATGAACATTAGAATTGACTTTCAACTACCTATAATTCACCACCTATTTATGCAGTGGCCATAGAAAGCATTAATAGGAAATTGTGCTTGATCGTAATATGCGGTTGTATTATCATGTTGTGATTTGGACAACTTTGAAGGAATTTCAGATTGAAAATGGTTTTCCCTGGAAATTTCATGGTGGATATCCTCCTCAGGGATTAGGATGATGATCTGTTCTTAGATATATGTTCATCACTATTGGTGGGATGCCTGTGGGCATGTGTTCATTGAACATCAAGAGAAACCACCTTTGTGTTATTCTCTACTGAGTGAGGATACTAGAGAACATTGTGTTGGAAATGACGTCTTCCAATTGGCTCCCTTGAGTAGATCCATTGTACTGTATGGAAGAATTCATGGTTGATGACTTCATCTACCACCCTATGATAAGGGAGGTACCCAATGTCATGTTCTTGGGGAAAGACTCTAAAATGATGAGAGAGGTCAAATAGAACATCCTTGTTTGGGACCACCGGTCCTTGCTGAGTGGGTGGCTGGTGGGGTTTCAATTATTGGATGTCTTTCATGTCTTCCTCATTTGTTGGGAGAGTGCAATTCAAATTGTACTCACAGATTAGTGCATTTTAGAACCAACACTGGACATGCCAGGAAGGTGATGGAGTCCTCTTCATTCATGAGGTCCTGAATAGTGCAGTGGTTTACATGTGTGTTTGAGAGAACCTCTGTGATTCCTTTAGATTGAAGGAGGATATGTATAATTCATGTAATACATGTGACATGTACATACAACAAAACCACATCAAATTAGCATCTCATGACCAAATTTATAATTTATTTTCTCTATTGACCCACTTCTTTATTGAATATAGAAGGGGATGATGTGGTGTAACACTTCTAAATTAACTATATATTCATGTTGGGTTCACCATTTTTTTTCAGAAAAAAATGTTATATTATTTAATAAGAACGGTCTCATGGTGAATAGTAATTACAACCTTTGGATCATGTGAAATAGGTTCCACAATCCATCCATCACATCCAGATTTCTACTTTGTTTCTGATGGCTATGATTTTATGTCTAAGTGGGATGATTGTAAGGGGTTATATATTGTCCAAATATGGATTTGGAGGACAATATCATTTAATGGTCTCAAAAGAGTTTATTTGCAGACCTAGAAACACCCAACAAATCCCACATCCATGATTCATGGACCTTATTTATATTTTGATGAGTTTGATTGATTATTTAGATAAAAACACTTGAAAACTCATGCAGGTCAATATGATGGTATCTCAGGATAATATCACCCATTTTGGGTGACCTATTTCATATTCTATGACTCTCTTATAGATTTAAGATATGTTCATATTTTATTGAATCCATGGTTAATTCCCATGCATGTTTTTGTCAATTACCCATATAGTAGTAGTTGATCTTGATTACATAAGGATTGAAAATTCTATCTGTTTATTTGAGGTTCTCCAACGATGTATCCAATTGGTGGAGAATCCATAGATTATTTTATTGTTCACTCTTACAAATCTAGATTTACGTCACATGAGAAGGTTCTCTGGTGCTTATCGACATCTCGGAAGGATGAGAACTATTTCAATGTCTGGAACATACCCATAAAATTAAATTCCTATGTATCCTTATGATAGGAATTAGAACCCAAATAGTTTGGTTTCACTTTACTATACACATGACCATTTAAGGTCATGTGATAAGGACCTGAAGGTCCAATTTAACATCATGTTTCATGGAAATATATTTTAATAGATACCTAGAATGAATTTTGTGGGACTTATTATGTGCTCACCTAATATATGTGGAAGAAACATGGTCTCCTAGGTGAATGTGACCCTACATGGGTTGTTATCTTGAAAACATTACATTGATTTCGGTGTGATACTTTGACCTCAAGTAGGATTCCTAAGAATCCCAGTTAGTTGGGAATCAATGTACTCATAGTTCATTTTGAGTTTGGTCTTACCCATTAGTGGAGGCCAATTAAGGGAGAATGATCAAGGAATACACATGGAAGATACCCAAATAAGGGGATTTGATCAGGGCTTACACCTTCTGGGATATAGCATCCCGCA
This sequence comes from Viscum album, assembly GCA_963277665.1. Lineage (NCBI taxonomy): Eukaryota > Viridiplantae > Streptophyta > Magnoliopsida > Santalales > Viscaceae > Viscum > Viscum album. The sequence goes on along the minus strand of OY728135.1, from coordinate 790,288,496 downwards.
CTTTTTATCACATAGACTTTCATTACATTATACAAAACCAAGGATCTTTAAGGTTTAATATCTTGGAAACCATGAACTTAATACATGAAGACAAAAAAAATTCTTCTTAAACACTTGAAAGGATTCTTCATTTGTTCATCCTAATATCATTACAACATCTCATAAACTGGGAGCATACATCAAAGGAAAGGGTGAGAAGAATTGCCAGTAAGGGAAACAAGGGAAACATTTTACATGAGAACTTGAGATACATCAAAAGTCATGAAAAATAACTTTAAGGGATAAGAAAGATTTCATGAGGCATATCATAATAAAAATAATGTGTTTCATAACTTTAATATGTGGCTAAAACATTAAACATAGACAATAATTTCCATTTCACCAAGATACATCCCCATGGTGTCATTAAAATTTACCAACGTTATTCACCAAGGCGTCGATAAAAATGGTCATCTCTAGAGATTAAGTCTTTACCCAATGAAATGGAGCGCTATCAGGGCGCACCATTAAATTTTACTTTATTATCATGTGAGCCACATATATCATCATCAATCATTTCATAAACAACCCATATAGCATAAAATGAATGGGTTTAATTTCATAGTCATCATATTTTAAAAACTGCTTTAAAGACGTGATCTTTATGTCACTTTAAACCCACAGAAAAAGGAAAGCGGGTCTCATGTATGTAAATACCTTAATTTAAAATATAAAATCTTGATATATATGTAAATACCCCTGTAGAAGAAAGAGTTTTGAGTATTCACTTAATAAACTAAAATAATTTTAGAAAAAGAGAGAGACATTTTGAGATGAAAATTCTGCAGCATAATGGCTATGTTACAGGATTTTAGAAAACATTGAAAAGAGTGGGGACATGGGTCACCAACTCATAAATAATCCAAATAACATTATAGGGATTTAATATAATGGATATAAGAACATGTTAATGAAATTTTAAAGACATACCATATGAAATGAAAAACATGGATTGAAGACAAAAATAAGATTTCTCTTATGAAAATTCGGCAGCCTAACAGCGTCACTTAAAACTTTAAAAAATGAATTGACAAGATCAAATAGTGTCTATAATCATGTGAACATAAAATATCATTATGATAGATTTATATATCATACCCCAACATAGTAAAAAGAAACGTGAAAGACTTGACATGAAAATAGATCTTGAAAACAAGAAGGGTGAAAGAATCCCTTAAAAATTCAGCAGCCTAACGACGCCAGTTTAACAATCATAAAATGAAATGATGAGAAAAAGAGGGGGTATCTCATAATATTAACATGAAAAGGACAGTAGGATGAATATAAAATAACATCCTTCAACATAAGAACATGGAGCATAAAAGAAATGACATAAAAGAGAGTTTTTGAAAAGAAAGAGAGAGGTTGGATCCCATACCTTAAAACGTAACTCTTCAAAATCAATATTTGGGACCTTGAGGGGTTGGGGGCATCTTGGTAGGACTTAATGGAAGGTAATGACACCATAGAATCGTTGGGGAGATTTGGGAGTGAAAACTAAAGGTGTAATGGGTAGGTATTTATATGGAAAGTGAGGGGACAAGACATTAATGGCCAAGGGACACCTCATTGGTGGTATTGGAAAAACCATGGGCTCGACCATGGTATTTTCCCATGGTATTTTCCACATGGGACAACACATACCTTATCATAATATTCAAAATTATACCATGTTGATTACATAATTAATACATCATTTAATGATGTCATTAAACACCCGTAACTTAGAAACTGTATTATCACTATTCACTGAAAATTCAACTCTTAGAAAAATCCCAAAATTTCACCTTAACCAAATATCGATGCTCTGATTTCAAAAATGAATACCATTTTATAAAAATATTTTTTGAAATATTTTTAATTTAATTTTTAAATAAATAAACTATTCACCGAAAAATCATTTTTTTCAAAAAAATCCCCAAAACTTACCTTAATATAATATCGATGCTCTGAGTTCAAAAATAAAGTCCATTTTATAAAAATATTATTCTAAATATTTTTAATTTAATTTTTAAATAAAAGACACTATTCAACCGAAAAACCTATTACTTGACTAATAATTTCTGAAATTGTTATTTAACTATTTTATTTAATCACATTACATTATCAAGGTGCCTATATTATATTAATACTTTATTTAAGTGATATTACAAATCCATTTGGTCACATTACAAATCCAAAGCGTAAAATTACTATTCTTAATTTACTATTCATCAAAAATCAGGTTAATCTTATTAGACTCTAAATTTCTTACTGAACACATTTGAAGAAGACCATTTTTTGAAAATCATTACACATCATTAATTATTTAAGGTTTAAAAAAATATTTTAAAATATAATTTTTTTCAAATTCATAAATAATATACATCGTAAATTTATCCGAACATTTAAAAATTTACAAAATTCACCATAAGAAGAAAACACAATTTTATTTATCTCAAAGGATTACACAAAGCAGTTACGGTCTCCTTATATAGCCCCTTATAACCGCATCATGGACCTCAGTGTTAGGTGTCCTGAGGTGAGAGAATATGAGGGCGGCTCAGCCAACATTGCACGAGTAGTAATTTCTATCAATTTGAACTTCTCATGAAGGCGATTTCGTTCTTGCTTCACATGAGGAAGTTCTTCTTGGGTTTGGTCCAGAGAAAATACAATTGGTGTTACCTCCTTCCCAAGTTCTGTTAGATGGGCTTCGATTGGACCGAGACTACTAGATGAGGCCATCAAATATTCTTTCTATATTAATTAACCAATATCACTTTTATTTAGAGACAATAATCGCAACATTTAGTTTCCAAAGGTCTTACTGAATAACGATCATATAATAGTCAAAACCCAATAGTCTCATTTTAATTATACTCATGTTATCAAATAATATAGTTTTTTTGAGTATAAAATAAAATAACACACAAAATTAGGAAACAAGATTTATTCAAAATTTCGGGTCGTTACATTCTTCCCCCCTTAAGAAATTACATCCTCACAATTTTTAATATTGGGTTTGGAAATTTCATTGAATGTCCCACATCGGAAAAGGAGTCAGTAAAACTATTACTTTAAATGAAAGAAATGGAATTAAAAAGGTCACCTGAGTTAACACATACTAGGATTACATGTAGGAAAACATGGATATGGAGGAGGAAACAAAGGATCATGTTCAGAGGGAGAGTGATACAAAACATGATAGGGAGAAGGTTAACCACAAGAAAATCACAAACTTATGATGTTTGTATACATTCTTTGATTACCCAGAAGAAAATGTAAACCAAAAATGTTTTTGTTTTATGTTCCTTTTTATAATTTTGAAGAATTCATTTACTACACAAAAAAACATAAGGAAATATATTTAACATCATGTAGAGTTTCATCTTTTAATATGTTTCTACCAAAACCAATCTTCTTCCCAAATGATGATTATTCAAAAGAACTTGGTCTGATCAAAAGAACAAGAATCATCTTCTAGAGAATCACATAATCCACAAAAGATTAACTATCTATTTCTTCTATCTTTAAATATTATCCCAAAAATAGAAAGGCTAAGATAAAACAACTCTTCAAAAAGAAAGAATCGCATAAGACGGGAAACATCTTTAAATCTTCAAAATTCCACAGTACTACCCAAAGTTCATCATAGACTATTCTATAAATAATATTCCTTAAAATTCCTCAAAATAAACCAAACTAAGATTGAATCCCAATTATAAGAACGATCTTATAACATAGTCTTCCAAGATAGACTTTATCATTCATCTCCAAACAACATCAACCACTCTTATCTTCTTATAAAAAAAGTTGCTAACCTAATCACATTTTCCCCAATATAGGTTAATCATTTCCATATGTAACCTAAATTACCATAAGTTCACCTTAAATTCATCGATTCTTCAATATATATGTCAACCTTTACTCCTCAAAGAAAATATTGTAGTTATCTATTTACCTCAATCATATAGGGTACCCAAAATAGTGAATGTATTCTAAAATAATAATCATCTTTTAATCCCCTAATCACTTTTTCTTAAGATGAATAGCTTAGCTACATCAACATGTGGTACATAACAATAGATGTTTTCCTTAATGATATAAAACCATCTTAGGTAGTGACTCGATGTTCTTAGAAAACATTAAAGATATTCTCATGGAGCACGAACTAAAATACAACATGGGATAGAAAATTATTGAAAAGAAGTTGTATGTACTTTCGTCATCATGATCCATCTCAGAATAGGACTTGCATTGTTCCCTTGTCCTTGAAGATTTTTTTTGCTCATCATGATTCTCATCCCTTCCAAGAGAGCATTTCCTTGGATAATGTCCAACATCTCCACATTTACCACATTTAATAGTATAAGGTACATTAGATTGATCCTTATCTCCATTCATCACATTATCCATTTTTTAAAGCAGTTGGTTACTTTATACCCTATCTTCCAACACTTAAAACATCTCCTGGTTCCTTTGTGACATTCTCCTTGGTGCCTCTTCCCACACTTTTTTGCAAAAAAGAAATTATGTCTTCTTTCCATTATCAACTTTATCAGATGAACATCTTTGAGACTTTGTCTTCTTCTTCCTTGATGAATTTAGGAATTCAATTAGGTACCAATTATTAATTGTGATTTTTGATAGCTGGTTTGGCATAATCACAATATGTTCAACTTTTTCTCTCGTCAAATCTGTCAAATTAATAGGTAAATCGTCACATTTCCTATCACATTAGTTGTTGGGAAATGTTCTTCCATTTCCCACCATTAACTAAGACAAGAAAGTATAATTATGGGCTTAAATACATAGCCAATAATAATTAAAAGGAAACTTTAAGCATATAAGGATAAACTTGTAGAAGGAGTGTATACCCTAACTAGTGATACCCTAGGTTCCAATCTATGTTAACCATGATAATATATTCTTATGTGAATCATTATTTCATTTTATCTTTGTTCCATTAATAATGGTTCATACTAAGCTTATGAGTTTACCAAAGCATATCCTCCGGGAGTGTCGTAACCAATAGTGCAGTAAGTCCCATTGTCGTGTACCAGTTCCCGTTCGAGTCTTGATCAAAGCAGTGTTTTTGGGTTTTACCCCTATGTACATCTGTGCCAGAGCCACCTCTACCTACTCGTATCCAGACATTGATGTATTTTCGTGGAAACCCCTTACTCAATACTCACCAAAATACCAGGAAGATTTCCTATATTTAAACATTTATATAGGGTTCATCCCAATGTTTTCATATCCTAATTTCCACAAATAACTAATACTATCTATGATACCAACTATAGAATCCCACACTTTTTATCACATAAACATTCATTACATTATATAAAATCATGGATCTTTAAGGTTTAGTTTCTTGGAAACCAGGAACATAATACATGAAAACAAAAAAAAAACATTCTTCTTAAAAACTTTAAAGGCTTCTTCATTTTTACATCCTAAGATCATTATAACATCTCATAAAAATGGATCATACATCAAAGGAAAGGGGGAGTAGAATTCCCAGTAAGGGAAACAAGGGAAGCAATTTACATGAGAACTTGAGATACATCAAAAGACATGAAAAATAACATTAAGGGATGAGAAATAGTTCATGAGGAATATCATAATAAAAATAACGTTTTTCATAATGTGAAGTTGTGGATATAACATTTAACATATACAATCATTTCCGTTTCACCAAGGTCCAATCTCCAAGGTATCATTAAAAATTACCTAGGTTATTCCCCAGGGCGTTGTTACAAATAGTCATCTCTAGAGATTAAGTCTTCACCCAATGCATTGGAGCGCTATCAGGGCGCACCCTTATTTTCCTTTATTATCATGTGAGACCAATATATCATCATCAATAATTTCATAAACAACCCATATAGCATAAAAGGCATGGGTTTCATTTCATAGTCATCACATTTTAAAAACTTCTTTAAAGACGTGATCTTTATATCACTTTAAACCCATGAAAAAAGGAATGCGGGTCTCATGTAAGTAAATCCCAGAATTTAAAATAGAACATCATGATATATATGTATATACACCTTTAGGAGAAAGAGGTTTTAGTATTGACTTAATTAAATAAAATAATTTGAGAAAAAGAGAGAGACATTTTGAGACGAAAATTCTGCCGCATAACGACTATGTTACAGGGTTTTAGAAAACATTGAAAAGAGAGGGGACATGGGTCACCCACTCATAAATGATCAAAATAACAGTATATGGACATAATATAATGGATATAAAAACATGGTAATGAAATTTGAAAGACATACCATATGAAATAAAAAACATGGAAGGAAGATAAAAATAAGATTTCTCTTATGAAAATTCGGCAGCCTAACGACGTCACTTAAAACATTAAAAAATTACTTGAAGAGGTGAAATAGGGTCTCTCATAATATGAAAATTAAAGATCATTATTATAGATTTAGGGATCATACCCAAACATAACAAAAAGTAATGTGAAAGGCTTGCCATGAAAATAGATCTTGAAAACGAGAAGGGTGAAAGAATCCCTTAAAAATTCGGAAGCCTAATGACCCCACTTCAGTATTCTTAAAATGAAATGATGAGATCAAGAGGGGGTATCTCATCATCTGAAAATGAAATGGAAGGTAGGATGAACATAAAAGAACATCCTCCAACATAAGAACATGGAGCATAAAAAAAATGACATAAAAGAGAGTATTTGAAAAGAAAGAGAGAGGTTGGATCCATTACCTTAAAAATTAACTCTTAAAACTCAATGTTTGGGACCTTGAATGCTTGGGGGCACCTTGGGAGGACTTATTTGGAGGTAGTGAGACCATATATTCGTTGGGGGAGAATTGGGAGTGAAAAATAAACGAGGAAAGTGTGGGTATTTATAGGGAAAGTGAGAGGACAAGGCATTAATGGCCAAGGGACACCTCATTGGTGGTATTGACAAAACCATTGGCTCGCCCATGGTAATTTACCATGGTATTGGATACATGGGACACCTCATACCTTATATTACTAATCAAAAGTCGTCCATATTTATTACATAATTAATACATCATTTAATGATGTCATTAAACAACCGTAACTTAAAAACTGTATTTTCAATATTCACCAAAAATTCAATTTTCTCAGCAAAATCCCAAAATTTCACCTTAAATAAATATCGATGCTCTGATTTCAAAAATGAACTCCATTTTATAAAAATAATTTTATAAATAATTTTAATTTAATTTTTAAATAAATACACTATTCACTGAAAATTCATTTTTTTTCAGAAAAATCCTCAAAAATTACCATAACATAATATCGATGCTCTGAGTTCAAAAATAAAGTCCATTTTATAAAAATAATTTTCTAAATATTTTAAATTTAATTTTCAATTAAAAAACACTATTCCCCGAAAAACATAATACTTGACTAATAATTTCTGAAACAGTTATTTACCTATTTTATTAAATAGCATTACTTAATCAAGGTGCCTATATTATATTAATACTTTCTTTAAGTGATATTAATAATCCATTTGGTCACATTACTAATCCTAAGTGTAAAATTACTATTCATAATTTATTATTAATAAAAAAGTCAAGTTGATCTTATTAGACTCTAAATATCTTACTGAACACATTTGAAGAAGACTATTTTTTGAAAATCATTAGACATAATTAATTATTTAAGGTCAAAAATATATATAAAAAACCCTCTTTTTCCAATTCATAAATAATATACATCCTAAATTTATCCGAACATTTGAAAATTTAAAAATTTCACCATAAGAAGAAAACACAATTTTATTTATCTAAAAAGATTACACAATGAAGTTATGGTCTCCTTACATAACCCCTTATAACCCCAGCATAGGACCTAAGTGTAAGGTGTGCTAAGGTGAGAGAATCCGAGGGCGGCTCGGCCAACATTGCATGAGTAGTAATTTCTATCAGTTTGAACTTCTCATGAAGGAGATTTTGTTCTAACATCACATGATGAAGTTTGGCTTGGGATTGGTCTTGAGAAAAGCCCATTGGTGCTACCTTTTCCCAAATTCTGTTATATGGGCTTCAATTAGCCCGAGACTACAGGATGATTCCATCAAATCTTCTTCGTATATTAATTAACCAAGATCACTTTTATTTAGAGACAATAATCACAACATTTATTTTCCAAAGGTCATACTGACTAACTGTCACATAATAGTCAAAACCCAACAGTCTCATTTTAATTATACTGATGTTATCAAATGAAACAGTTTTTATGAGTATATAAAAAAATAACACACAAAATTGGGAAACAAGATTTATTAAAAATTTCGGGTCGTTACATGGGAGGCCTCTGATTCATATTGGAATTGAGGCTTACATATATATAGATTTTCCATTATTTGGGATCATGTTTCTTTCATGATAATCACGACCTTTATGTGCACATGGTTCATTCTCGGTGTGAGAAACAAGACTAGGAAGTGGATCTAAAGATCGCACATCCCACTTTATCTGCTGATAGATGGTACAAATGTTTAATGGGAGAGAGAGAGAGAAGTTTTGAGTGTTCTTGTTTCATCCCTTGAATTAATATACACGATTTTCACATTTTTAGATATATCCTAATGTGTTCTAGACTCACAATGAGAGGAGAATGACTACAACTTCCCCCAAAAAAGGATATGGGATTACCTCAGTTGGAGTGTCCAACATTTCATTATGGGAATGTGGGAGGAATGTTCAACACTGGACCTCATCAATGTGAAAGGCCATTAGTTCCCCTTTAACCCTAAAAAATGGAGCTTTATGTCAGTATCCCATGTTCAGAAACCATATTACCATGGGAATGTAAACATTGTGGAATTCTGAGGGTCTTCCTCATTGCACACGAATTCACTTAACATTGGTATGTAAACATAGAGAAGTTCACAAATTCACCGTCAAGTCCCATCATACATGTCTGCTGATTTTGGGGGAGGCATTGACCTAATATCGTTGGATTGTATTTATAAGGTACTGACAAAGATATAATGAAAATAAAAGGTAATGATTTGGGATAAGGTGTGTAACATCATAGGACACACCATTTCTCATAGAATATCGTTATGCATGGTGGTCTTTAATTATGAATAGAATATTTCTATGTGGGTAAGGGGACTGTACACATAACATGGTGGTATGCGGACCTAAGTTCAATCCAAATAGAAATTTTCTATGTAAATCCAGGTTCTATGAGTTTATTAAAATGCTACATGAGGCTAGATTCAATCCACATAGCAATTATCTATGGGGGAAGGGTTCCACCCACATATCTCTTTATAATACTGGTTAACAGGTTGAAAAAAGGGCATTGGTTATTTACACTGCAAGGAGTATTCCCATATAGTTTTTTTAGTTCATATACATCGAATTGGTTTTAGTTATTTCCCTTATTTAATACTATGTGGGGGGGATTTACCTATAGGTAATCGTCAAAATACTCTATCATTTGAAATGCTCCCTTCTTCTATTCCTCCTTAAGAAAATCGTTCATCCTTTCCTCTCCCACATCCAAGTCCCCATCAGGGGTTATTTATAGATGAGTGGAATTAACCACATTCCTTCTATTCCATAAGAGTTATAAAGAAATCGGGCATGTGGATGACATGGTTAGCATTGGTTTGGGGTCATCATCAGTGGAAGAGATAATCACATCATCAATCCCATGTACAACTTCTTTTCATTCATGGGGAGTCGACATATTCACCATTCATATGAACTAATTGATTTCACATGGGATGTCATGTATGTGGTATATTTTTTCAATTCTATCCCACAAATAATTTTATTTCATTAGTAGGGTAGGGACTGCTATCTCATTCCCAGGATTAGATTATTCCACATGCGTCTTTTTGAAGTAGGTCACCGTGTGGAGAAGCATTCTATACATGGTATGTACTTTGCAGCATAACCGTCTCTCTTCCCATTTTATATACTTTAATCATTTTTCCTTCAACTCTTCATTCAATTCATTTTCATTATCATTCCATCTTAGTGGGATTATTCAAATTTCCCTTCAAAAGTTATCAGGACCCAATAAAAATAATGTCTAATCCAATAATATTGTTGATAAAAAACCTAAATTTCATTCAATATCTACTAATATATCTCTCCTTGTATTCCAAAATCACCATAAAAATATCACACAAAAAAATATATCATTGAGAAACAAACTCATAGATTAATTTCAATGTTAAATAAAATATCATGTCTTATGATTAACATAATAATGAAACCCCTGACTCCCAAATATAAAAAATATCAATACTATAGTTATGGCTTGGAAACAATTATTCTTCTACTCCCTATGGAAAATATCACAATTAAAATCTTGGAATCTGGATGCAACTTCTATTTAATGTTGAAATTCTAGATAAAACACCACTTACCCTTCACCAATCACCTCTAAATAATTCTTGAACACCTCCAATGCTTCATAACCACAAATTAGTTGTCTATGAATTTCTAAGCATCTGTATTAGATACATATTAAATTATTCTCACCCTTAAAAATTCAAACCGAAATTTGGATAATGGACCGCAAAAATATTCCAAGAGATATTATTCAATCAAGATTATGATCATCATAAAAAAACAGTAAAATATAAAAGTGAAAATGTAATAAATTAAAAAATAAAATCAAAATTTCAAATATCTTGTATAAAAAATATTAAAAACAACTCTATATACAATCTCAATTTTATGACTCTTGAGGAAATATAAATCCCTCCAAAGAAAACATTCTCCATACAATATGGACTAAAATACTATAAACACCTCAAAAAATCATCCATAGATCATATTTACTCTCAAAAGGCCACTCCATGAACATCATATCCTCCCCAACATCTATCACTATCTAATGAATAATTGAGTATTTATCATTATGATATCTTCAATTAAATAACTCATATAAAATGTCATGAACATTATACAACTATTATGGACGAGATAACAATCAAACCATAACACCACTCACCTTGACAACTAAAATAGTTCAATATATGAGTAAAATTATTGTTTCCTATTTAAAACATCACATAACAACAACAATGAGAAAATTTTATAATCACATGATCATAAAACTAAAAATAAAACTATATTATAATCACATAAACATATTGTCTATAATAGTCTTGATTATATTTCATTCAATACAAGATCAAATATAGTTTTTTTATCTTATTATAAAACCAATTATATTGAAGAATAACTAACTCCCAAACTATTATCCATAACAATATAGAACATCAGATCCTTATATACAGTGACACAGATGGAAAAATACATTTGGTCGAGTGATAATTACTATAATATGAAAATTGAAATAAAGGCAATATATTCGCTTAAGAGCCACTAAAATATAAATGAAAAGAATAAAATTTGAAATCTACTATCTAGATTCCCAACTCATTCTTATTATCCATATGAGGATGAAAATCAATGTTTAGGCATGGTTGAGAAAAAACAACAAGGTAAAAATTCCTTATAGCATATGAGGTAAAATGAGGATCTCAAAAAAATATAATCATCCTTTGAAATACATGGATCCACATCACAATATACACAAAATAAATTTATTGTTTTCACTATATTTTACTCTTTGACCACTATAAAATTATATAAATTCACTAATTAGTCTATAACAACCCAAATTTCATCAGATTCTCCCAACTGAATCATTAATCCTAACTGAAATTAATAGATGTATCATTTTATTTTAATTTATTGACCTCTAATGGAAGAAATCGGCCTTATGGTTCCTAATTGTTACATCTATACCCCAATAATTACAAACACCACAAATCAAACATAATAATATATTTCTTCAAGGCCTACAACCACAACTAACTCTTTAATGAATGAAAAATATTCAATATAAAATGTTCTATATCTAGAGTTATATTTTCAAAATACATAAGAACCATTGAAAATTTATCAATGAATGATATATATTCTCTAAAAAATGCTAATTATGTTTCATAATCTGACCATTCCTTAATATAATCTCTAAATAACATGATTTGTCCATAACATTCCTTAATATCCCCAATTGATACACTCCATCCTACTGATGATAAATTATCTATAATCTAACATATTCATACTAAAATAATTATATACTTCATACATATATTAAAATATGTAAATACCTTTATTATTTTCCACATATCTCAAAATTAAATAGCATTATCCCCACATGACTTAGCTACCGCATTTCATTTCCATGTTGTATTTGATATTTCAAACTCAATGATATATAAAATTTTTAACCACATATAATAATAAAAATTCTACTTCCAAAAATATAATATATTTTCTTTTCTTTTTTGATCAGTGAAGACCACATAAGTTATCTCTAAAATGAGAATTTCACCATATATTTAGAAAATAAAATACTATTGCTACCTCAATGAAATGACTGAAATGATTACCCTCATGATGATGAAGGTTCTAAAACCCGTAGGATCTTATTTATCATTTTTTCATGAATATCCATCCCAAAATGAGGTGGAACACATCATAGTATAATTCAAATATCACTCCAACCAAATGAAGAATAAGTGAACTGATCAACATCTCTTTCAATTAAACAAATACCATTGGACCAGGATTATTCTATAAAAAAATTCTATCATTACCTATTTATATCATTCAACGATTCGACAAATCAATTAAAATCCAAGGCCAACCAATGGAAACATGAATCGTCTCTAATATGTAAACAATGTACCCCTACTAAGACACAACCATCTATACACAAGTTGAAATAGGGGCATGAATGTCGAAGTGATGTCATAAAAGTTTTTTAAACTAATGAAAAATGAAAAAGAATGAACGTTTTGACATTAGATTTAACATATACCAGAATAAAAAATATATTTACTTTTCAAATAACCTTTTTAAATACAGATTCCAAAAACCCCATGGGAATTCATTTACGACATTGATTCATTACAAAAAAGAAGTGATGTAAATGAAAAATAATTAATTGATTTTTTGTGAAAATAGATGCCAAAATGTTTTCTTAAAAAACATGGGATTGTGAAACCCACATTTTTTAGAATGTTAAACCCCACTCATGACCCTTGATGAACCTGAAGATGATTCGATGATACAAACATCGGTTATTCTTTATTTTCATTGACATTTTTCATCATTACACTATATATAGTATTGATTCTTCATCCTCTTTCATTATTCCATCATCTACAAAATTATTTCTCTTCATAAACAATTTTTCAGACAACTATTATGCAAGATTTTATTATATTTCATTTTTCTTTTTTATTATTAATTTCTACAAAATAAATTTTAGATATTTCAGTGTTTGTTCATTTAAGAAATATGAAGGGATGAGTTCAATTTAGGGATCCATTTTCATGGGTGAAATATGAATTTTGTAAATTTTGTAAATTTTAAAGTTACATTTTTTATCATTCTATTATATTGTGATATTGTTGTTCCAATTATTTATATTCAATTGATTCTTATTTGAAAATGTGGTTCTTAATGATGGTTATTTTGATAAATAATTTATTTTATTAAATTATAAAATGGTGTTGTTGATATATATTATTCAATTTTCAAAGACATATTATGTCATAGTTCTTCAATATAAATTGCATCACATGTAATGAGTCCCTATTTTTCACCTGTTTAATTAATCTAATCTTCAATACATTTCGATACATGCCACAAAGGACTAATTTAATAAATATGTAATATGAACTAATTTATGTTCTATTATATAAACTAATAAGATTTTATATATCAATAAACCACATATATATTTTATAAAAATTAAAAAATAACTATTTCTATATTCATAGAAATGTATTTCTTATAATAATAAGATTTTTCTTCAAATAAAACAAGTTAATATTTTGTGTAATTGACTTTAATAAATTAAATTCAACATTTTAAATGTTTAAAACAATATTTCAATATATGAAATAGATTGTGAGCATTAATTAATTTTCATATTCTTTTAATGTAATCTTAAAAATAATAAATGTTCAAATCATCATATTATATTGAAATAATATATTAGTATTAAATAATATTCATAATATTTTGATGTTTAATTTTTCATTAACTATAATAATTTTTAAATGTATTTATGTTTAAAATTTATCTCTTTATATATATATATATATATTAAAATTAATATATTTTTATAAATATTCACTGATTATATTGAAATATTAGTTATTAAATGGATCGTAATTCGATAAATTTATGAAGATCCACTAGTGAATATGAAAAAACTATTAACAAATTCTTTGAAATTGTAAATTATATCTCCCAAACATAAATGTGAGTTTCTATCCATGAGGTAAGTGTTTGAATATGATAATGTTAAACTATAGATAAATCAAGGATCATTTCATTTGTTATGTAGTTATCTATAATTATTCATGTTGGATATTGCATGGTGAAAGAACTAAAAATTCAACATCTAATGTTGATGAAAATATTTATAATGGGTCATAAGATCATATTTAAGAAATAATTCATGATTTAGGTGTTGAAACCATAAAAAACATAGAAACTATTTAATAATGGTATTTAGATTTTGAGAAACTATTATTACATGTTACACTAATAATACTGTGTTATTAACAATTTTGGGGTTAGTGAACTTGAAGGAATTAAATCAGTGGAGTGATAAAATTTCATCCACATTGGATTTAAAAAGGACTACTTGTTGAAGGCAACATGATTCAAGATTCCAATTATGAGGATAAAATAATATTATTCCCAATGGTATTGGGGAATAAAAAGATACATGATTACCCCAATTATTGTTTGCTGTATAGGAAAGAATATGAATATTTATCATGATGTCCTACTTTTAGGACTTAATTCTATATAGTGGGTGAAAAATTAATCATAGATTTATTCTTAGTTATAGACATATAACCTCATGAAAAATCAATTTTTTACTTTTTAATGACATCATCTAGTTATTCCTTCATACAGTTTAGATAATTAAACTATGATTAATTCTTAGGTAACAGAATCAATGTTCCTACTAATGAAGTCTGGTACCTTCCAATAACTTTTCATTCGAAGGACCTATTTGAAAATTCAACGGACCTAGAAAGGTTAATATGGAATATATATGAGTTAAACTATGATGGTAACTAATGTTAGCCTTCCAATTCACCATAGTATAAGTGATTTGAAAAAAAACATAGTGATTTTGGAAGTGATGTTAGGAATCTCATAATGGGACCGTGTAGTGATGAAATGAATCTATATTGGAGCCTAAGTAGAAAACATAGTCATTGTCTTATTTTTTGGTATTTTACCGCTTTTCCCTACTTATATGTATGATGAAAATTATGTTATGATGATCTTGATTATTTTTGGAACAAAAAAGAAAGGAAATGATATTAATGTGTATCATTCACTTTTGATTGATTATTTGAAACTATTCTGGGAGAAAGATGTGAATATTTTTGATGGATACATAAAAGTGTGTTTTATTTTACATGCTATGATAATGTTCACTATAAACCACTTTCTTGTATGTGGAATGTTATATATATACAATGTTAAGGGATATAAATAATGTCCAATTTGGGAAGAAGAGTCTTCGTATCACCAAGTTGAAAATGGAAGAAACATAGTATATATATCACGTTGTAGATTTTTTCAATTTGATCATCCTTATCGTATATTGAAAAATTAATTTAAAGGTTCATAGAAAAAAATCCTACCCCATGAAAATTTTTAGTTGCAGAATATTATAACATGGTAAAAAATATTGATTCAACATTTGGAATGAAAATAATTTATGGTATTCAAAAAAAATATATGGAAGAAATATTCTATATTTTTTAAACTAAATAATGGAAATTTTTAGTAATAAAACATAACATCAATGGTATACATGTTTAGAAAATCAAATGTAGCAGTATGATTGGAACTTTTTTATAGATAAAAGGAAAGGTAAAAGGTGGATTTAATGCTATATTGAAGTTGATATAAATGGGAATAAATTTGGAGTCATCTCCCAAAATTAAAGTAAATAAAACATATTTAACTCCTGGTAGTCACACAATAAAAAAGATTGAGAAGTTGAATTTTTTAAGTGTCTTCATGGAAATAATGTACCCATGGTTATTCTTAAAATTTGAATAATTAAGTGTCATTAAAGCCTTGTATATTAAAACGATATAAAATTTCATGATTGTCAAGTATTTAATCAAAAACATATACCAGTCACACTTCATAGTATATTATCAATAGTCGTCTAAAAAACTATTATCATGTAACATAATTTTTTGAAATAACTTTGTAGAGAAGTTGGTGATCCAAATTTGGTAGATATGTATCAGAATGAAGCTGATCTTATTTTTTGTGAATGAGAAATGTAATTCTCACCTATATATTTTGAAATATGGTTCATCTGGTGATTCATTTGGTTAATTACAAGAGAATATGCATGTCTCTTTATTTATGAGGAATATATCCTTTTTAATGATATTTGAAAATTTTGAAGAGATTTTTTTTAAAAAAATTATCAACCTCATGCATATTTTTATCCAAAATATGTATCAGATGAATTGATTTAGTTCTATAATGATTATTTAGATTAATTACAGCATATTGGCTTCCCTATATCTCAAAAAATTACACATTATAATGAAGTATGAAGGATTATATGCTTAATGGAAAATTTCATTCCACATGACAAAGTGACACATGCACATTTATTCATTTTCAGCGACACAAATAAGGATCAACCATATGTATCATTGCATATTGTAGAATTAAAGTTACAATATATTAAAAAAAATTAAAATTGGATGATTATGGAATATATAAAGACATTTTTTTCATGGTTCAAGGATAAAATCATCAAAGAAATATCTACATCAGAAACATTGAAATAACTGTCAGGGGGACCATCACTTAATGTGATCACATGGTCTTGTATTGATATTAATGGATACACATTTTAAAAAAAAGAAGATAGATTATAAGAGTAACATTCAATATCATGTTGTAATGGTAATTTCTGAAGCGTGGAATTTTTTGAGTGAAATAGATAAAAACCCAATGCCTACATCAACACCATATTTTGGAGTTCTTGATGACATATGGGAAATGTATTATATTAAATTTCATGTCACTTATATTATGTGTAGTTGGGAATCAATTTATAGAGGTGTGAATTATGATTAATGTGGTTTTAAAATAGTTGATATGAAAATATTTAGTAACAATGAAGAACTGACTATCTAGGTTACACATGCAATGAAACTAATTTATGCCATTGATCTATCAAATGACCAACGGTCCATCATTTTAAAGGTGAAAAAGAATTCATTTGGATGATGATGATGTTTTTGATTTATATTAGGCTTCTAAATCTATTATAGGATTTCTAGATAACATTGACTTTTACAAAGAAATATTGCATGCAATATGAAAGGATCATTCTGAGGGGATATAGAAAAACGCTAAATTACTCTACTAATTAATCTGGTAAATATTTACATTATATTTCCTTTTTAAAAAATTAAATGTGTAAAAAATATATTATTTAATATATATTTGATATTTAAATATATATTTTTTATTATTTATTTTATTTTTTGTTTTTATTTTTGATATTTCATAGTTATGGTTAAACATATTTTCATTGAAATTCTTGATTTAAATTAATTTATTTAGGATTTATTTAGGCATATGAGAACACAATTTCAAAAATTATATTTATATATTTAAATCTTAATATATTTATAGATTAAATGATTATATTTAATAGTTCCCCTTGCATATTTTGTGGTTAAGAATCATAAAATCATTATTTTTTTAAACATTATCATGTGTGTCACTTTTTCTACGTACATATTATTTCCCTATTTCCCAATTACTCACTTCTATAATTATATTCAGGTACACAAGAATTTCATTACATGTTCCTATTGCAATGATAGATATAGATACAGAGATATAATAACATTTAATAAGGTATTTTTATCTTTCCTTATTATAAAATAAATAGTAAAATAATTATTTTATGAAAGAAATTTATTCATTTAGAAAAACTAATTATAGGAATACTAATAAGACTTCTACGGGGGAGTCACCTACTTTTAGAATTTGAAAATAGAAATATGAAGTTAGTAAAAGTCTAATTACATGTTTAATAAAACTATCATCTTCTTGTGGTGATGAGAGATAACATATTTTTTTGGATGATAATAATGATGCAACTGACCTAAATTCAACATAGATTATCAACTATATCAGCATGAAAAGCTATTTCATGATTAGTATTTTATAAGCTGATTAGAATTCTATTCTGAAGGTGGTGATGGATAAACTTTGGGATTCCATAATGGAAATATATCTCAATATATTTATTTTAACTCATTTATTTAATATGATATATTTTAAATGAATTATATTTATGTTGTGAAAATTCAGATGACATTTAATTTTTATCAAACAAATGTAGTTAAAAAGTGTTAACTCACATTTTTGGCGGTTCGATGGACGGATTTCAAACCAAATATGAAAAAAAATATGTCTTTGGAAAAATGAAAAAAATAAATACTCATTCCTAAAGTATCCATTTTTAGATGAAGATACATGGATGAATTTTTTTCCACCCGAGATAATGAATCATTTAAGGCATGATAATTATAATATATTATGTTAAAAAAATTCTTATATATGCATCTAATTACATATTAGATTTCTAATTATATAATATTCCTTATGGAAATCCCATCACGAAAAATAATTTCTGAATATATTCAGTCATAATTTATTACATGGAGGGTATAAATTATTAGAGAAAAAAATGAATGAGGAAAAGATTGATCAGTATGATCTCAATCCAATAGTTGTTCTGATGTTTCCCAATCTGGTCCTCCATCCCACCCACCCACATTGAATAATAGAAAAGTGTGAGAAGAAGAATAAGTTAAATTTATCTTACAGAGAATGATAAGGATGTATATAAAATAATTGTAAATAAATAATTTTTATTTTTAATGAATTTTTTAATTTATAATTTAAAAATGATATTATACAATTTTAAATTTTCATTTCAGGATTAACTTCATGCGAAATCGACTCATGACACTTTTTTTCTAGAGGGTTGGATGGACATCCTAGCCAGTTATTTTGGAATGATAGAATGACCCAGCCACATAAGAGGAGATGAGGCATGTGTTATTATTCAAAAGTATTTTGGTCACAAAAGTAAATAATCAAGAGACCCAAAAATCAAATCCATAAAATATTAGCTGTAAAATATGAAATTGTCCATGGGAGATCAAACTCAAGCTATTGGGAATCAAGCTATATTTGATCAATTGTAGAGAAACTCGAAGTCTGCACAACATGCCTTCTCAGATCCTCCATAACCTCACAAGAACCCAACCCTATACTTGAGTTGTATGTAGGAGATCCTGATGTACATATTTTTGTTTTTATTTTCATTCATTTTTAGATGATTATATACATCCCCATCCTATTTAAATGGGTTTGGTCACATTATTAGTATGTGGTAATATTGATCCTATTTCTCTATTACTACACCCTATCATAAAGGTTATGGGATATTAGGATTGTATGGGTCATTTTTTACAATGTACATCTTACCTTCTTCATCATATTTCATATGAGGTATGTGTTTTTTTCTAAAATTAATTATATCTTATTGAAAAATACTTATTATGTTTTCTGACAATTAATATATATATAAAAGAATCTAAAATCCAAAAAAATTGATAATGAAACCAAATCGTTCATCAAAAAATAATTATAGACACTTCATATATTTATGGTTGTGTAAAAATATTAACTCCTATTTCTTCTTCTCTGGATAATATCTATGAGTTTCCTATGTCTTATAACATATTTGTAAGAGACTATCCATTAAAAATATTCAGAAATTATATGATGGATCTTATTAATTATTATGAGTACAATGTTCATGCGTTGTAGTTGTTTTCCAAGTAAGTAAATTGATGTGTCGGTTTTTCTAATAAGTGGTTTAAAATGACTAACTATATTACTTTTTTAATGAGGTATCTACACATGCTTCTTTTTCAAAATGACCCCACAAGAATTTTTGATTTTATAGATCCAAAATTCATTTCAATGGTTTATCTATATGTGTCGATCGAAAATAGAGAGAAATATATATGTGAGATGTTATTAATGACAAATATTGGGTGTTTGATTTTTACATTTCTTTATGGGTAAGAACTGAATCATACTTATGAACTAATGTTCATTATGTATTCATTAAATATGAAATATATTGTTTTTATAGAGAATTGGAGGTTATACATATTCTGCCCTAGTGAAAACACATTTTATATGTTTCTATTTTTATTAGGTGTTGTTCAAAGAAAATTTTCCACCATATTATACTAGTGTGTTTAATTTTTTTATATGATACTTATATTTAGTTATCATTGTTTATAAATGTACAATTTGTTGATTTATATGAAAAATAATGTCATTGAAAAATTTAACAATGATCACATGGAAATACTGAAGCCAAATGAAATAAAATATGTTAAAGTAAAGGTAATTACTTTTTTATATTAGATATTATTTTTATTATATATATATTTTTGTTTTCACTATGTATTATATTTTTTATTTACTTCAATTTTATCTTGAGCAATGACATGTCGAATGTGGGTTTTATATTCTAAGGTTCTACTATGAGATAATAACAATAAGAGAAATGACTGATTTTTCTCAGGTTAGTCATATAATTATTTTATATTTTATGTCTTAGTATTTGGTTTTTTAATATTATATCAGTCAATGTTATGTTATATGTTCATTGATTTTTATTCGAACATGAATGATGAACTTGACCATCATCGATATTTGTTTGTGAACTATTTGATAAGTGTGGTTGTGATTTATGGTATGTATATTCTAATGTTTATCATTTGAAATAAATTTTCCTAATTAAAAGTGTTCAAAAATGAATTCCTTTTTTATAATAATTTATTGAACATGATGATATAAAATGAATACATTAACAATACTCAACAACAATCATGTTGTAATTTAAAGTTAGGTTTTTTTAATTCATCCTTATAATACAAAAGAATATATAATTCTTTGATTAAAATAATAACAATATGTATGCTTTTATATTTTTTTAGTCCATGATAAATGTTTTTTGATTAATTTATATTGTTTTTCTATTAATTAGATTGAGATTTTTTATTGAGTGCAAAATCTATAATTTTATAATTTTTTTAAACATTCATAATTAGTTTTTATAAAAAATAACACTAAATTATTTAAAAAACATTACTGGATTTCAGCATCTGTTATTATGAAAAATGATTCTGAAAACAATGCTTGTTCATATGTTAAGTGTTATTTTTGAAAAATTGACAATGAAAATAATATTTTTAACATCACCTTTATAGACGTTGGTTTAAATCCGACATTAAAATTGAAAAAAAAACTGATCTTAGATACTGTTTTTGTATTAGTGAATGGATGTTCATATAGTGTATTATGAACATATATGTATAAAACTTCCCATAAATATGGTTCCATAAAAGGACCTCTCATTCATCTCTAATAAAATATTAAATATCCTCTTACGATCTATAATAGATGTGATTTTTTTTCAAAGAACACACCCAAGTACTGATTGAACAATTGTTAAAAAATAATCTTTATCAAGAAAAATAATGAAGTTAAAGCATCCATGACATCAAAAGGCATTACAAATAACTAAAACATTACATAATGACATAAAAAATAAGTATAAAAGATATAATTCTCTTTGAATATCATTTATATATTTTTAGATTATAGAACAATCTTTAAAAAATAAATAACTCCCTTTAATTGATTGAATATGTTATCAATATGTTATTGGGATTAATTATTCATCAATATCACTTGTTTATAATAATGATAATTTATTGAAATCTATATTATACCATATTCCTTATTAAAAAAACCATAGTACCACTATGATATATTCTAATTCAAATGACCCCCTTCTATAATAAATTTTTAATTTCAAAATATAGACATCAGATCTCTTAATGGAAAATCCTATAATGATCCATGGAAATGAGAGAGGAATCACATTTCAACTCCCGCCTAAACAAAAAATTATAGAGAGGATAATATTATAACCACATTAGAAAAAAATCTACAAATTTTTTAAAACTCTATAAAACATTATTTATAACTCTTTTGAATATATCATAAAATGTTGGACCATTATCATTTTTGACACCAAGGGAACTAAACATATCCCAATATAATTTCCAATTTTATTCAAATTCACAGTCTCTAAATGAATATGTGTATTTTAAATTGAAAAAATTATAAACTATTTTAGACTAAATTAAAATGAAGAAAGAATAATGGTTGGTCCTCTTTCCACTAGAATGAATATTTAATACATTTTTCAATTCCAAACTCCTCAAATTCACTAAAAACCATAAGGTCTATGATCTCACAAAAATCAAGTCCAGGCCCTTGAGGAATTGGAATATCTCATTGTTTATTTCTTCTATATCCAAAACCAATATATGGAAAAAAAATACCAATGAAAACACTATAACAACTAATACATTATATATCAGAAGAAACTATTGTAGAAGTTATACTAAAAGTGTAATTTCATCATCATAGGAAACACTAAGTGCAAAAAGGATAGTGAAACTACTTCTTCATGAAACCATTTTTTTGTAAAATATACAAAAATATCAAATAATGGTCGATGAATTTTTATATTTCATTAAATTTAAAAGTGATGAATGGGGATGTCTTACAACGAATAGAAGGCATGATTTCTTTGTCAACCTTCAACCCATTCATGGGATAAATCAGTCTATGTCAATTTATGGTATTTCACATCAATACTTTTTAGAACATCATCATATACTGAATTCATGAGAGGACATACCTAAAACTAGTATTCACAATTCATTGAAGTCTTAAAATATGAATCCCTCTTTTATCTGTTTAGAAGATGATGAGGATAATTGTAGAGAAATATCATGATATAGACTCTAAAATACCTAAATCTCATTATCTCTTATAAAAATGTTAGCAATTGATTTATTTTGGTTTTGACTAATGGAAATTATAAACAATAAAACTAGAACATTCACAAACATTTTAATATTAAACCTTAATACCCACACAATCCTTAATGAATTGAAATCACTATAGCTAAAAAAAATAAAACATGCTTATAATATGAAAATAATTCTCATCCCACTCTCTAATCATCGAAAAATATGATATCAACCCTATCCATCATCCCCAATATCCATAACAACACTATTTTTATGATATATTTAATTTCATCAATAACATGTGATACACGAAACCCTTATTCTAAATAAATTGTAATATTCTATAGAGTTATAGCATAGATTATAAATTGGATGAGTGAATAAGAATATTTTATTAACAGATATATAAATAATAGTTTAATTTTAATGAAATAAATTTTATAAAAAGTGATTACTTTTTAGTGAAGAATATGTATTCATTCAAAATACTTTCTCCTCAAAAAAATTGTATTATTTGTTTTTATGGGATGATAATAAAATTAAATTTTTACACATATAAAATTATTATTTGAAATATTACTATTAATCATTAAATAAATATATAGAAATTAAAATATTATAAAATTTAGGTTTCTTTAATGGATTGATTTTTTACTGAATAGTGATCCCATACAAATTTTATAAATACTGTCATTTCATTTAATTAAATCTAGAAATTTAATTGTACTAATATATATTGTATTTGGTATTGAAGTTACATATGAAAATAATGGAACTTTTCCCATTTAACTCTTCCAAATTCGTGATTTTGATAAATGTTAATTTTTATGCTTAGAACGCATTTTTTGAAAAACTATTTTCATTACATTTTTCACATGTATATTAACATGTATTTCTTCCACTTCAAGAGATGCAATAATTAAACATGGATGCCATATTTTGGATAATATTTATAAATTTTCTTTGACATATTTATTTCATTTTTTTCATTATGTTTAGTAAAACTAGTAAATATTTATCTCCTTAATAAGGTTAAAACATGTACAATAGGTTTAAAACCAAGAGATAAGATCTTAATATAAACGAAAAAATTTAAATTATTTTACAATATTAATAAAGTTGAATATATAAATCCATAATTATAATATATATAATTTTGGTACAATTTTTCATTGATGATGAAATTTAAATTATTTAGAATAATGAAAATCCCAAAATATCACACTCTAGAATATAATATTTTTAAAAAATTTATATAATGTTAAAAATGATTAATTTTTATCCTAATAATTTACATTAAATTTTAATTATAATTTTGAAATATTAAAATCTATTTTTATTTTTTAGTGATGAAATAATTATCCTATATTCATTATACAATGATTATATATCGCTTGTGAAAATAGTAGAAATGCCATATAAATGTTTTTAAAATGCTGGATTTGATATTTTATCTTTATTTTGTACTACCTATTTAATATTATTGGATAATATAACAAACTATGGGTCTTTAAAAGGATAATGTTTTAACTAAATAGTTATAATCATCTAAATGGATTCAAAATTATTGAATAGTATTAAAAATGACATTAATGAGATTTTAGGTTAAAAAATATTTTATTTATTTGCATAAATGTACTAAGAATATTAAAAAAGGAAAATTAATATGGGGAATGGTAAAAAATTTCAAAATATGTCCATTTGTAAACTGATTTTTACCTTATAAGTAAAATGAACCCCTATTAAAAGGGAAAGAGTCATTACTTCTATTAAAGATAAAATCAATTAATGAAGGGGTTAAACCAAAATATATGAAATAAAACGACAAAAAACACATATAAAATTAATTTTGATTACATATATAGACCTTATAAAACATTTAATTGTATCTATATCATTTTTATATCCTTTTTATGGAGGATGATTTAATTACATTATAATATTTTTTGTAATTACATGTTTGCCCCATCCGTCCCTTATAAAAGGAAACATATTACCTATTTTCATTACATCACATTAATAAATATAGCACGAAAAAAACCTATAAAATTATCATGTAAACATATATTTTCATGATTTATAGGTTATTTTCTTCAAAATAGACCATTTTGATGGTCTTAAGAAAATATCCAAGGGAGTCCTACTCAAGAAGAGGTAATTACCCTACCTAAAAAATTTAAATATATTTTTTCATTTAAAACGTATAAATATCCAGTATTAATAATAAAATAATAAAATAATAATCATTAATATACTATAATTTTTTTGTGATTATGGAATAAACATCATCTAAAATTTTTTCAATGAAATGGAATGTTAAGGTATTGTCATCTGTACGTGTCCACAACTGCCTCTATGTAAAAATATAATTCAATTTCCATCAACATATTTCATTTATGGTTATTATTATATGATTAAATTTTATATATGATATATATAAAATAATTATTATTTATGATTTTTAATATCAAATCAACCTTTTTACCTTCATATCCATTGGAAAATGGTAATATTTGTAATGCGTACGTGCATATTAAAACCTTAACAAAGTGAGGTGATTTATTTGTTTCATCTTTATATGGATGATAAAAATGACAGATTTAATGATTTTATGTGATATATATAATGAAATAATTATTTTATAATGGAGAGTTATTATTTAAATTTATTATTTTTTACTTTTAGAACAACCAAACCAATGTTCTTGTATACATACAATCCACCATCTACATGAATGATGTAACTCATCTCTCAATATCCATACTTAATGGATGACTATAAATATAAATATAAATATAATGAAAATATATACTATTTTTACCTAAATTAAATTCTATTTATGATCAATTAATGATAAAACATAACGGATCATAACTACTAAACCAAGATTTTCAAGAAAAAAATAAAATATAAAACACCAATAAATGATGATTTTCTATGGAGTTGTTAACATTTTTTTTAATGTAATAAGTGGATAATATATGATTTCATATGTATTTAAATTAATACATTTTATTATTATAATTAATTTAAAGTATTTATAAATCGATTTAAGGTTGTTTTGAAGCATTTTGAATGTTAGGAAATGGGACTATGTTACAATCACATTTTTTTTTCAAAATTGTATGTGATTAAGTTTTTGATAAACAAATTACATGATATATCTCACAATAAAGTAATGAATTTTATTCCACAATTATTATTTTTTATAATATTTCTTTTCATTTAATTTTAATCAAATTATGACCTTAATATATAGAAATAACTTTTTATGGTAACCCGAATTTATTTAACTCATTAGTCAAAATTCAGTTTCCTTCCATATCCACATGTTAAAAAATTATTGAATAAATTTACAGTTATCATATATTAGTTAAACTATTTTTTATTGATCTTTTAAATTGTAAAAATGGTTTAATAGGAATATTATTTTTATTTTCCCAACAAAGTACTGTTGACATTTATAGAAAATATGAATTAATGATTTTTTTTGAAAATACATGCAATTAATCAAACGCTCTGAGAAAATCCCCACACAATACAATGAAAAAATTTCAATAATTATATAGGATAATCTAAAAATAAATAAAATTCATGAATATTTTGGAAACTTTTAGATTATAATATGCGGTTGAAAATTTAAAATTGTATTTTTAATAAGTAATATTTCAATAATTTTAAGGAACATTTTAATCAAAAAAACAATCCTTATATATTAATTTTGATTTAATGGGGACATGATCCAATAATAAGATTCATTTTCTTTTTAAAAATGGTTTATGGATATTTTGATGAAATATCAGTAAAACACATTTTCTCTTCCCTATGTAAAGATATGATGAATTTTTATTCCAATCATGGAACATACATATAACTAGAATTGTGATTATGTGATGAGTTGGGCCAGAATTATATATCCTTCCAATGTAGTTGGTAAATATTATTTTTATATGATCTTAAAGGTTACACATTAATTTTTCCAAATCCAAATAGAGGGTACATTGGAAGTTACACCAATCCAAAAAGAGGGTATATAAAAGGTTATCTCGAGCCTAAATTAGGTACATTGGTGATTATCCTAATATTAAAAATAAAATGAATTTAATTGTAGGAGACCTTATAATATGAGTTTTATGATTATTATAATTTTAAAACTTAATAAAATATTTCATGAAATGATCTTATAGAAATTTTATGTTCTCATGGATATTCATTTTTGTTCACTTTTTAATAATTCTTCATGAACTGCTTCCATTTTATTGATGAACTAAGATTATAATCAAGGATATGTTGGGTATGGTTTTAAAATTTTAATATCTTGTTTTGAACCCATTATGATATTTTTATGATTCAGTGATCAATGATACCTATATTTTTTACTATTATTGTGAATTTTATACACCAATTTATTATGTGTTATTTTCTTAATGATATGACGAATGATATTAAGTACAATGTGTCTAAAAAAGTTTCATATTTTGATGAAATAAGATGGAGATGATATATATCTCATATGGATTTTTTAAAATCATTATTTTTCCATAAACATTAAACATATATGATTCTATAATGTATTATAATGTTATTTATTTAATAGTAATTTTTATAAAAAGTAATATTTATGTGTGAAAATGAGGTTCTACAATAGTCAATATTAGTGTAGGTTTTATTTACCTATAAAAAATTTGATTGGAAAACATTAAATATAAACCTCAGGACAATCCATTAATATAATATCCAACATTATCATAATCAAAATA
Source organism: Viscum album (assembly GCA_963277665.1). Taxonomy (NCBI): domain Eukaryota; kingdom Viridiplantae; phylum Streptophyta; class Magnoliopsida; order Santalales; family Viscaceae; genus Viscum; species Viscum album. Next base: position 790,260,641 of record OY728135.1, on the reverse strand, counting down.
CTATGTTTCTTAAATAAAACATCCCTCCATAGATACTACATAGTAACATGGTTTTGGAACAGATCCTTCTAGGGGTAATAAACTGAAAAATAGTTGTTCGAGTATATCTAACATCCTTATGATAAAAATTGAGTGTGCCCTTACTATACACCTAGTTTTATAGTCCTTGGGGATATTCTATGGTAATTTTTCATTTTAATTATAAAACATTTTGATTGATTTTAATATCTGATGATCATGTATGTCTTCGGCTAAATATATGGTGTCATTGGTTGAAAAAAGATGTCATGATTTAGCATCTTAATTTTTTCAAAGATTATATGGTTTCTAACTATGATTATTGATTCACAAATTATGAATATTTATTTTAGTCAATTGATAGGACCCAAAATTATTATGTTAATGAATTTGATGGAAAATTCAATAAACTTACTCTAGAGGAAAAATGATACTATAGAAAGAATGAAAAATATAACTATTATACTTCCTGAAATTCTCAATCCATTAATCATGATGATATTCAATATGTGAAAAGTAATGAAAAATGATATATTGAGTCCCACATGAGGCAATATACACCATCATTATGTGGGTATAACGAACCATTGGTTACTAATAAATCCATTAGTACACATAAAATGATATTTCCCATTACATAGGGAACATAAAATGAAAAATTCATTCCATAGGTATGTCATTTGGAAGGTGAATAAAATTAATAGTGGGATCTCATTAAAAAAAATGAGGCAATAGGAAGAACTCCAATATAAGGTTTGGGAAGCCTTTCTATGGGAATTTTAAAACCACTACATTCATCATTATCATTTTTCAAAAATGGTGGATTTACTTCAACTAAAGTTGAAGGATGATAAATACCTCAGTATATATGAGAAAAATTTCTCTAGATTTTTGATGTACAATAAATTTATTATCACTGAATCAAAATTTATGAATGATTGATTCTTTTTGGATTAAAATAAGGTATATAAAGGGAATCATAGATTACAGACTTTATTAGGTATTAAGAAATTGTTCAATGTTCCAAAAATGTGAAATTGGAGATTGGTCTTACAAATTAATATCATGATTTTGATAAAAATAATTATATAATTCATAGGAAATTATAATTATTAAAACTAATGAGGCAGGAATATGAACCTTCAATTATGCTCTAATTATGAAATGTGGAATAGAGGAAATGTTCTTAAGGGAGATACTAAATTATTTAATTGTGTAATGGAAGCTCCCCCAAAAATCACATGCAAAATTAATTGGAAGAAGTTAGACAATGATAGAAGAAATACACCAAATAGTTCCCCACCCACACTCTTGTGTTTTCAATTCCTAGATTATTGTACTTATTATAACCATTTCTATAATAAAATGGTTAATGTAGATGATCATCATAAAAAATTCTTAATCCCATATACAAAGTGAAATATAATAGAAGAAGTATTGTAGATGTGAGATATGAAAATGAAGTAGTAAAAGGTACACTTACAATCTACTCTAAAACTTATTATGCATTAGATGATTATGAATACACCCACTCCAATATATCTAGAGAATTTTGTAAGTGTATCACAATAATAAATATATAATTTGATTTTTAATTGGTAGTTAAAACCATTATTGGTAAGATGATTTCATTCCATATATATTTATATTATCTGATAGATTTTTTTAGGAGTATTATTATAATAAACATCATTATTCTCCTTCAAGTGATATTTGACGATATATTAGGTTTGTATTGGATTTTATTAAAAAAATCACACATAAATTGCTATAGAAGTAAGGCCATGTTTTATTTTCCAAACCAACATATGATCATATAAAAATGTGATAATAAAATGTATTTATGAATTAAAATTCATCCAATGTATGGTTCCTCATTCCTATTTAGATGGGGTGTATATATTTTATGATTAGGTACAAGATCAAAATTGACTAATTTCCTATTTTATCGGATTTTGAAAATGATTCCAAAAATAATTTATTATTATTTTTATAAAATTAAATGCTGATATTTAAAAATAACATATATGTGGTGACACACCTATTTCAATGAACCCATATAAAATGAACTAGATTGAGTTCTACAAATTTAAAAAAAACACCATATGAGTGTTGAAAATTGTTCATTACACCAACAGCATCATAGAGGGTCACACAAATTCATTTTATTATGAATAAATATGGATAGAAGAGACTCTTTTTGATTATATGGAACATAAAAGCTTATAATCTGAAATAATTATCCTCTTTCCCCTAAGGATGACTAATTTTATCAACTAAGTATGAATATTTTTTCATGATTCAACATCAATCTAGATAGTACAGTTTGAGGGTAAAACTGGAACTCATTCACAATACCACCTTCTATACAAGGTATGTACACTATGAATTTTTAGTGATTACATTTTTTCATTCGAATTCTATCACCGTATTCAAGTATTTAATATACATACAGTTTAGTGATAACCTTTATAATATTTTTTGGAATCATTATAAAGGATAATATTACATAATTAAATTAAAAATAATTTCATGAAGATCCTAAGAGGATTTTAAAAAATATCCTAGTGGTGGATAAGATTTATGTAGGATTTACAATGTCTCTATTTTGAAAAAAAAACATTTCTAGGTCATATAATCACATGCGAACGTATATCAATAGATCAATCAAAGTAGAAATTCATTGAAAATTGGTTCAAAAAAACCATCATGACTGAGATTCATAGTTTTCTTCATTTATATTGAGATTATAAGTGCTTTATAAAACATTTCTCAGGGATATCTACTAAAATCACTATGTTATACTAGAATAGTGGAATGTTTATTTGGATAGATGAATGTGAGGAAAATCACAAGGTGAAAAAGATATAATAAGTCAATGAACCTATAATTACTTTACCTAGTGAAAGAAATGGTTTTGTGGTCTATAATAATGCATTGAAAAAGAGACATGGATTCATCCTCCAAAAGAATGATATTGTGATATCTTATATCACATGATATCTTCACATAAACTGAGGATTGGAAACTCTTCTTCTTCAACCCCTATTATGAAAATATGAAAATAAATCCTCTTGGAATCATGATGTGACTTATTCTGAATGTTGAAATTCTAGATAAAACCATACAACCCCTGAACCATTCACCACCAACTCCTCATTGAAATCCTCCAATACATCACACTGAAAAAATAGATGTATACAAATGTATATGTCTCTATATTAGATACATATTAAATGATTATAATCATCAATAATCAACTCATTCTTAACCATTCACCTCCAACTCCCCCTACACTATTCACCTCTAACTCTTCCTTGAACAACTCAATTCAGTATAGGCCATTTAGCTAGGGTGGGTGTATGGTGTGGATTAATCATACTGAAATCATATTCTGGTATTTCATCTCTTTTTCCTAGGTCCAATGGGGCTGCCAAGGACTTATGATTAGTCCATTATGAGTAATCCTCTATCCTTTGGGAAATGGTAGAGAAATACTGAAACCCACACATATATTTAACTAGGATGAGTAGAATTTTCATTTTGTCATAGTGGTTATCAATGCAATAGATATAATCTCATCATGGGGAAGATACTGGTTGGGATAGTAGGTCATACCTTTCCACATGACAAGGAAATATGAGACTCTTTCATTCTCTTACTATTTGAAGATCATACGGTCAATTACTACTGATTTTGGAAACAATGAACTGAACTCAAAAAGGAACTACTACCAGATATCCTTTATACTATTATTGATTGATCTAGAAAACTAGTATACCATAAAAAGGATGATCCTTGTAGGTTACACATGAATAATCTATGTTTCACTTATTCATCTATTTGGGGGTCCCCATATTGGGTTCACAATAGGATGTGTAATGCATTAGATGTTGTTATGGGTAACCCAATCAGTTGAATACTGGCAATACTGAGTTCCTGATGTTATGTGGGGGTGGGACATTACACAGCCAATCATGATATCGTTCATGATTGGGTTTTTTGAGATCATGCATATCTTTCAGGGTTTCCAATCAGGATATTAATGAATTTATGGTATTCATGAGCCCTTGATGTGTGTCTTGTTGAGCCGGAGCATGGACTGCTATAGTACAGAGAAATATTGGTAATATTGGTGCTACTAGTACATGAGGGAAATATCGATATGGGGTATCCTTTTTCATTTACAAAAACTAGTTCTAGTGGTCTCCTTGGTGGTGGGAAATCATGATATCCTTTTGGGATTAGGATCATGTAGATTTTCGATCCCATTACTGCCATGGACGAGCTTTCTGACATTATTTAATTTTAAATGATGAGCCCTAGTGGAAGAGGAACACCTTATAGAAAGGTATATTGAATCTCTACCTTGGGAACATACATGATTGGATGAATTCCTCATAGAAGTTCGACATTTATTTTCCCCAACACTTTCATTTCTTCATCTTATAGAGAAAATCTATCTTCAGGGATCATGGAATATTTCTCATTGGGGAGAGGTAGGTCAAGTACGACCTTTATTTTTTGTTATCTTTGTAACACCCGAGACTTTTATGTTATATAAGGAATCTTTTTCTACACAAAACTTGCTTGGCTTGCTTTACACGCAATCGCAACCTTCCTCGATAGCTTGCGTCGTACGCAATATCGAGTTTCACTAAACAACAATATGCTATTAAAACTAGCCGTTATGAATAGTAATAACCACTTTTTGAAATTTTATAAATTTTATTTTTCAAAATGGACTTCATTTTTGGACTCAGAATATCGAAATTAGCCTAGGGTGAAATTTTGGTATTTTTCTGAAAACTTTCAATTTTTGATGAATAGTGAAACCACTAAGTGGTAGGTTAAAAACTGAATTTTGCATAAAACTTAATTTTACCGCTTCTGTGATTGGAATTTCGAAAATCCGAGAGACACGGTTAATATCAAGGACTAAAATGTGGTTCAATGAGATGAAAATAATTTTTGGTGAATAGTAACTTTTTACTTTTTTTTACCGCGGTTAATAGTAAATAGGGTAACTAAGGGTAAATATGATATTAATATTACCCTAACACATGTCCTAATTCTATTGGACAAGTTTATCTCGACCAAAAACAACCTTAAGTGTAAAATATTATCATTTAGGCCCACTTGGATTAGATTAGGACATTTATTATTAATTTATTTAAAGAAGGGTTAAAATAGTTAAAATCAAAGTTTAATAAGTCAATCATTTTTAATATGGGGTTATACATAAGATAAATTCGACTATAAATATTCATTAGAAAGCTAAAAAGATTTCCTACATAAGGGTATTTTATTTGTAATTTTTAGACATCAAATAATTTAATTTATTTATGACACAAAGATGATGCAGTAATTATCTTATTAATGAAATATTGACAAAATTGATAATATAAATACCAAAATAAATGTAATTTAAGACTTTTTATGAATTCCACTAATTTTCTAGGTTACTATGATATATTAGGGTTGATTTAATCAACTTGGTTCGAACATATAATTCTGATATGACTTTCACAAAAATCATATATCAAATAGTGTCAAAATTGACACAAAATAGTTTTTAAATCAAATATTATATTATTAATTGTTATTTTATTCCTAAAAATCTAAGGTTCGGCCAAATGACTTAGATAAGGATATATATTTTAATAATAAACAATTTGGGGTTCGTTTGGCATGTTATAGTAAGTGTATTAACCATATAGTGAAAGAAAACAAAAAGACATGGTAAAAGTTAAATTATTTAACTTAGAGTTAAATTTAATTGATAAGGTTAAAATAATATCCTAAACTTCTCTAAATTCTATTGGTTGATAGGATTTCGACCCATCCCCACTTTATCTTCGAAATAAGACCCTTTGGAACCATTATAAACCGATTTTGACTTTAATATAAAATAATATTTTGAGATATTCCTAAGGTGCCCCTCTCCTCCCTTATAAAAGGGCACCTCCTCCCCCTCCTCCTCACACCAATTTGAGCACTCAAGCTCGGCCAACCCCTGCCATTTTCCCTTATCCACTTCCCTAGAATAATCCTAGAGGTCCTGGTCTTCTCCAAAGACCAATCTTAGTTCTTTAAGTGGAGGATTCAAAAAGGCGTTCCAAAGAAGAGGTAATATCCATTACCGATCTTTTCAATTTCTTTCTTCTTCAACTTCTTCTTCTTTAGTTGTTTCATGATAAAGTAATAACATCAGTATTACTTACATACTGATATGTTATTATAAATATGAAACCACCCTAATTCACCTTCTATCCATCCTACGGAAAAATGAAATCACCGCGCGTGCGTACGTACGGAATACCGTCTCCACGCCGTGGTGTGATCTATTTTCCACCATCACCTTACAAGGATGGGTATAATGGTGTAATCAGTAACTATATATGATTATTATTAAGTAATATTTATACTGAAATAATATATATATATACTCCAATACAATTCCACGATCATAGGAACGATATCATCACTCGTGCGTACGTACGGAATACCGTCTCCACGATGTGATGCGACTCGTTCTACATGATCTTCATTTCATAATGATTATATAAATGAATTGAATGAATGAATATGGTATATACTACACTAATACCATTCTGGAAATGAATTATCTATAACCTAAAGATAAGAATAAGAATTTATTCGACAAAACACGCATAAGAACAAAAAGTTATAAAGACCCGAGTAACAAGTAACAATGAAATATAACTAACAAGAAGCTAATAATATGACCATATATGATATCATATAAATATGTATGATTCTGGAATAAGTCAATAACATTATTTAAACCATTATACAGGAGCTTCGGACACGTACAAAGCTAATCGGACCTAAGGTAAGGGAAAATACCACAATCTCATTTTTATCCGAGATTGTTTATTCGTAAGTATTTACTGGGGTGTATTTTATCATCCACATCCATGTTCCCTCAATATATAATATTGTTTCCATCCACTTACAATAGTTTAAATCCAATTTTACCCTTTGGTGAGTTTTTAGTAAAGAATATGAACGGAATCTTTTGTCGTTTTTTTTTGTACGAGGTACTTTTTGACTTTTCCGACAAAAGTACGAAGAATGTTTTTTTTAACTTATACGGCATGAATGGATTTTTAAAACATTACTTCAAAGAAGCTTCCTTTACAAGTTTTCAAGTTTATTTTTAATCAACTTCTTTTATTTTAAAGTTGTATGACATGTTATGAAAGGAAAAATGTTTTTGAAGAAGAAAGGATATTTTCCTCAAGAATTCAATTCAAGTGATTTTCAAAATTATTTTCCATCTAAAATAATAAAGGGTTCTGTTTTTATCCCTATTATTACATTGATTTGATCATGTTGTTATGGAATTATTTTTATGAATTCCTTTATCTTATATGAATTGATTTATGATGTCATGATGTTTCAAGAATCCCATTTTTGTTTCATGTGTTATGCGATGATGTATGTTTTATGATTATGTGGCACACATAAGAAAGGATTCATTATAAGATGGGTGGGACCTATATCTCCCTCCAATGCATTGGGTAAAGATTTTATATCTCATGAGATAGACATGGCTGGAACGGAAGTTTATTTCGGTTCAGTGATACAGGACTGAAACGAGGAGTGAACTCGGTTCAGAAAGGGACTTTGTCCACTAAGAAAGTCTTGGCAATGAGTCATGACTAACAAGAAATGATTTTCCATGATTATGTGTGCATGCCACAAAGTTTCAAGTTTTATGTTATGATCATGGGGATCTCATTTTCACTTCTATGATTTATTCCATGATAAGATATTATGATCTCTTTTGCAGGTTTTGATTTTCAAAAAGATATGATATGATTTTTATTTCCTTTATTTGCCCTTGCTGAGCATTTGAGCTCACCCTTTTATGTTTTCTTTTCCCCAGGTCAGGAAGATGGATATTAAGTAGAATATGCTAAAAGGGACCCTAGATATGATGAAATAAATGGGAGACACTGTAGAAGATTTATGAACCAGTTGTTTATGTTTCCCAGTTTCTAAAGACACTATACCTATACGGTCCTTTGTGGTTTTGTCATATGTTGTAATAAGTGTGCTTCAATTTTGAAGTATTAACAATGTATGTAAAGTATGGGTCGTTATAGTTGGTATCAGAGGAAAGGTATAGTCAACCTTTGGAAACTAGGATGTGAAAGCCTTAGTAAGAACCCTAAGGATAAGTCTAAGCATAGAACACAATCTTAGAAATGGCCATGAATAACCTAGGATAAGACCATAAGCATGAAAATTTTATTCTTGAATTATGTGGTTTCCTATTATAATTAGTGTTGCTCACACTATTCTTCTTGGTTTTAGTCAATGGCTGGAACCCGAAGGAACCGTGTTAATGCGGAATGTGATGGGCAATGCAATGATTGTCCCCCTGAGCAACCAAACGATATGGGAGCTGGAATGCAAAATCTTGTAACCATGCTCACACAACTTTCTCAAGCTATGAATCATGCAGGATTTCCAAATGAACATAGGAGGGAGCAACATTCTGTTGAATCCTTCATGAGGCAGCGTCCACCATCTTTCAGCGGGTCTACTGATCCATTAGTTGCTGAACAATGGATTAGTACTACTGAAAAGATATTTTCAGTTCTTCAATGTTCTGAGCATGATAAAGTCATCCTAGCAGTGTATCGTTTGGAAGGAGATGCTGATCAATGGTGGAATCTTGTTAAGAATACAAGGCAAAGGGATGAAATTGAGTCTATGGAATGGGACGAGTTCAAGAACTTATTTTTCAATAAGTACTTCCCTCGTATTCTCCGAACAAAGATGGAGAAAGAGTTCCTTGAACTGAAGCAAAGGGATGATGAATCTGTTAGTACCTATGAAGCAAATTTTACAAGACTTGCAAGGTACGCTTCTGGTATTATTATCCAACCTGAGAGTAAGATCGATCGATTCTTTAGTGGCTTAAAACCAAGTCTTCGAAGGGCGTTAGCCATAAGGGACTTCAATAGCTACGAGGAAATCGTTCGATGTGCTTTCAATGTCGAGATGGAGATTGGAGTAACCCATCAGTCACATGGGTTTGATAAGAAGAGGAAGATGGAATTCAAAGAAAAATCTAAAGAGCACACGGAAAAGAAGATGAACTTTCCCTTATGCTCAAAGTGTGGAAAGAAACATGGAGGGAGTTGTCTTAAAGGGACAAGTAAATGTTTTAAATGTGGAAAGGAAGGTCATCGGGCATTTGAATGCCGTGATAATGGGAAGAAGATGTCTAATGATGCAAACAAAGGAAGGGATACACAGAATGAACCTGCTACACTTCAATGTTTCATGTGCAAGGAGATGGGGCATTATGCCAATCAATGCCCAAATCCAAGGGTTGATGATGATGGTCGACGTCAACAAACTCTTAAGGCTAAAGAAAAAGGAAAGTCACATGCAATTTCTATCAGCGATGTGGAGTACGATAACGATGTGGTGAAAGGTACACATACCATCCACTCTAAAGTAGCAAATGTTTTATTTGATTCTGGATCCACCCACTCTTTTATTTCTGAAAAATTTTCTAAGGGTATCACCGTATTACCTCAACAATTAGATGTTGAGTTAGCTGTGACAACACCTAATGGCACATCAATCGCATCAGAAGTTTATAATTCTTCTCCAATCGAAGTTTGTGGGAAAGTGCTTCCTGCAAATCTTGTGATCCTTCCTTTAGTGGAATTTGATGTGATTCTTGGCATGGATTGGCTTTCTCTACATGGAGCTCATATCAATTGCCAAAGAAGGGAAGTCACATTTCATATTCCAGATCAACCTATGATCGTCTATCAATGCAAGGATGAACATAACCTTCCAGTGGAAATTTCTTCCATCTTATGGGTATTGATTCCACTAAATGAAGGTTATTTATCTCAAATGGTTGGTGAGAAACTCACGATTAAGAATATACCCATTGTACGGGAGTTTGATGATGTCTTTCCGGAGGAATTGCCGGGTCTTCCACCAAATCGTGAAGTTGAGTTTTCAATAGAACTCGTACCGGGTGCTTTGCCTATTTCAAAGACACCTTATAGAATGGCCCCAATTGAGTTGCAGGAATTGAAGAAGCAACTCCAAGAGAATCTTGATAAGGGATTCATACGCCCTAGTGCGTCACCTTGGGGAGCACCTGTTCTATTTGTTAAGAAGAAAGATGGATCAATGAGACTCTGCATTGATTATCGAGAACTTAACAAGATCACTATCAAGAACAAATATCCTCTCCCACGCATTGATGACTTATTTGACCAACTACGCGGAGCTCAATACTTTTCCAAGATTGATCTTCGTTCAGGGTATCATCAATTAAGGGTCAAAAGGGAGGATATACCAAAGACGGCTTTCCGTACAAGATATGGACACTATGAATTTATAGTGATGCCATTTGGTCTTACTAATGCCCCTGCTATCTTCATGGATCTAATGAATAGAGTCTTTAGAGACTATCTTGATCAATTTGTGGTAGTCTTTATAGACGATATTCTTGTCTATTCAAAGAGCAAGGAAGAACATGAAGATCACTTGAGAATTATATTGAAGACCCTGAGAAAGGAGAAGCTTTATGCCAAATTTACCAAGTGTGAATTTTGGCTTCAAAAAGTTGCATTTTTGGGTCACATAATCTCAAAAGAGGGGATATCTGTGGATCCAGCAAAAACAGAGGTTATCGAAAGATGGTCAAGACCAACAACAGTAACTGAGATCCGAAGTTTTCTTGGTTTGGCTGGTTATTATCGACGTTTTGTAAAAGATTTTTCACGATTATCTAATCCACTCACCAAGTTGACTCGGAAAGGAGTTAAGTTTGTCTGGACAGAGGAATGTGAAGAGAATTTCAAGGAGTTGAAAAGAAGGTTATCCAGTGCACCTGTGCTCACACTGCCTTGTAGTGGAGAAAGGTTTGTGATCTACAGTGATGCATCCAAGAAGGGATTGGGGTGTGTTCTTATGCAAAATGATATGGTGATAGCTTATGCCTCACGACAGTTGAAAATCCATGAGCAAAATTACCCAACACATGATTTGGAGTTGGCTGCGGTAATCTTTGCATTAAAGATTTGGAGGCATTACCTTTATGGTGAAAGGTGTGATATTTATACTGATCATAAAAGTTTAAAGTATATTTTCACACAAAAGGAGCTGAATATGAGCCAAAGAAGATGGTTGGAGCTGATTAAGGATTATGACTGCTCAATCCATTACCACCCTGGGAAAGCAAACAAGGTGGCAGATGCATTAAGTCGACAAGACCATGCTAGTTTATCCATGACGAGGATCACAAAAGATCCAATATTTATGGATTTACAAAGGATGGATCTTGGAATTATAATGGAAGGGGAAAAATCTTATCTTTCTCAAATGAATGTTCAACCATCTATACATGTGAAGATTAAAGAGGCACAGAAAGAAGATGTCGAGTTACAAAAGAAGGTGAGAAATGTTCCTGAATTCAACCTTGATTGTGATGGGATAATAAAGTTCAGGAATCGGGTTTGTGTTCCTCCCATCCCCGAATTAAAGAAAGAGCTGCTGGATGAGGCTCATAGTTCTTCATTCTCTATTCATCCTGGAAGCACGAAGATGTATAGGGACCTGAAAGAGTACTTCTGGTGGGATGGCATGAAAAGAGATGTTGCTGAATATGTCTCTCGATGCTTGGTTTGTCAACAAGTTAAAGCTGAGAGACAGAAGTCTAAGGGGATGTTACAACCATTACCCATACCCGAATGGAAATGGGAAAACATCACTATGGACTTTGTCACAGGACTTCCTAAAACATCCAAAGGCAATAATGCTATCTGGGTCATAGTTGATCGTCTTACAAAGTCTGCACACTTCATTGCTATTAGAGAGGATTTCTCTCTAGATCAGCTTGCCAGGATATATGTAAAGGAAGTGGTAAGATTGCATGGAGTACCACTTTCTATTATATCTGATCGAGATCCGAGATTTACCTCGAAGTTCTGGCAAAGTCTTCAGCATACTCTGGATACAGAGTTGAGTTTCAGCACTGCTTATCATCCCCAGACAGACGGTCAGTCTGAGAGAACAATTCAAACCCTAGAAGATATGTTGAGAGCTTGCTCTATGGATTTCAAAGGAGGTTGGGATCAACACCTACCTTTGGTGGAATTTTCTTATAATAATAGCTTTCACTCCAGTATTCAGATGGCTCCTTATGAAGCTCTCTATGGAAAGAAATGCAGGACTCCAACTTGCTGGGATGAAGTTGGGGAAAGAAAGCTATTAGGACCTGATCTCGTTGATGAAATGGCAGAAAAGGTCAGATCTATTCAACAACACATAAGAGCAGCTCAGAGTCGACATAAAAGTTATGCCGACAACCGAAGAAAAGACCTAGAGTTTGAAGTGGGCGATAAAGTGTTCTTACGAATATCTCCCTGGAAGAGGGTTATGAGATTTGGAAAGAAGGGGAAGTTGAGCCCTAGATATATCGGTCCTTTTGAAATACTGGATCGTGTTGGGAAGGTAGCTTACCGATTGGCGCTTCCACCGAATCTCTCTCAAGTTCACGATGTGTTCCATGTATCTCTCCTGAGAAAGTACATACCAGATCCTTCACATGTACTCAGCTCAGAAGTTGTACCGCTGGAGCAAGATCTTTCTTATGAAGAACAGCCGATAGAGATTCTGGATCGTAGTGAAAAAGTCCTACGAAACAAGACCACTCGCTTGGTGAAAGTTTTATGGAGGAACCACCAACTTGAAGAAGCTACATGGGAGCTTGAGGATATGATGAGGGAGAAGTATCCTCATCTGTTTGTTACAAAGTGATGAATTTCGAGGGCGAAATTCTTTTTAAGGGGGGTATAATGTAACACCCGAGACTTTTATGTTATATAAGGAATCTTTTTCTACACAACACTTGCTTGGCTTGCTTTACACGCAATCGCAACCTTCCTCGATAGCTTGCGTCGTACGCAATACCGAGTTTCACTAAACAACAATATGCTATTAAAACTAGCCGTTATGAATAGTAATAACCACTTTTTGAAATTTTATAAATTTTATTTTTCAAAATGGACTTCATTTTTGGACTCAGAATATCGAAATTAGCCTAGGGTGAAATTTTGGTATTTTTCTGAAAACTTTCAATTTTTGATGAATAGTGAAACCACTAAGTGGTAGGTTAAAAACTGAATTTTGCATAAAACTTAATTTTACCGCTTCTGTGATTGGAATTTCGAAAATCCGAGAGACACGGTTAATATCAAGGACTAAAATGTGGTTCAATGAGATGAAAATAATTTTTGGTGAATAGTAACTTTTTACTTTTTTTTACCGCGGTTAATAGTAAATAGGGTAACTAAGGGTAAATATGATATTAATATTACCCTAACACATGTCCTAATTCTATTGGACAAGTTTATCTCGACCAAAAACAACCTTAAGTGTAAAATATTATCATTTAGGCCCACTTGGATTAGATTAGGACATTTATTATTAATTTATTTAAAGAAGGGTTAAAATAGTTAAAATCAAAGTTTAATAAGTAAATCATTTTTAATATGGGGTTATACATAAGATAAATTCGACTATAAATATTCATTAGAAAGCTAAAAAGATTTCCTACATAAGGGTATTTTATTTGTAATTTTTAGACATTAATAATTTAATTTATTTATGACACAAAGATGATGCAGTAATTATCTTATTAATGAAATATTGACAAAATTGATAATATAAATACCAAAATAAATGTAATTTAAGACTTTTTATGAATTCCACTAATTTTCTAGGTTACTATGATATATTAGTGTTGATTTAATCAACTTGGTTCGAACATATAATTCTGATATGACTTTCACAAAAATCATATATCAAATAGTGTCAAAATTGACACAAAATAGTTTTTAAATCAAATATTATATTATTAATTGTTATTTTATTCCTAAAAATCTAAGGTTCGGCCAAATGACTTAGATAAGGATATATATTTTAATAATAAACAATTTGGGGTTCGTTTGGCATGTTATAGTAAGTGTATTAACCATATAGTGAAAGAAAACAAAAAGACATGGTAAAAGTTAAATTATTTAACTTAGAGTTAAATTTAATTGATAAGGTTAAAATAATATCCTAAACTTGTATAAATTCTATTGGTTGATAGGATTTCGACCCATCCCCACTTTATCTTCGAAATAAGACCCTTTGGAACCATTATAAACCGATTTTGACTTTAATATAAAATAATATTTTGAGATATTCCTAAGGTGCCCCTCTCCTCCCTTATAAAAGGGCACCTCCTCCCCCTCCTCCTCACACCAATTTGAGCACTCAAGCTCGGCCAACCCCTGCCATTTTCCCTTCTCCACTTCCCTAGAATAATACTAGAGGTCCTGGTCTTCTCCAAAGACCAATCTTAGTTCCTTAAGTGGAGGATTCAAAAAGGCGTTCCAAAGAAGAGGTAATATCCATTACCGATCTTTTCAATTTCTTTCTTCTTCAACTTCTTCTTCTTTAGTTGTTTCATGATAAAGTAATAACATCAGTATTACTTACATACTGATATGTTATTATAAATATGAAACAACCCTAATTCACCTTCTATCCATCCTACGGAAAAATGAAATCACCGCGCGTGCGTACGTACGGAATACCGTCTCCACGCCGTGGTGTGATCTATTTTCCACCATCACCTTACAAGGATGGGTATAATGGTGTAATCAGTAACTATATATGATTATTATTAAGTAATATTTATACTGAAATAATATATATATATACTCCAATACAATTCCACGATCATAGGAACGATATCATCACTCGTGCGTACGTACGGAATACCGTCTCCACGATGTGATGCGACTCGTTCTACATGATCTTCATTTCATAATGATTATATAAATGAATTGAATGAATGAATATGGTATATACTACACTAATACCATTATGGAAATGAATTATCTATAACCTAAAGATAAGAATAAGAATTTATTCAACAAAACACGCATAAGAACAAAAAGTTATAAATACCCGAGTAACAAGTAACAATGAAATATAACTAACAAGAAGCTAATAATATGACCATATATGATATCATATAAATATGTATGATTCTGGAATAAGTCAATAACATTATTTAAACCATTATACAGGAGCTTCGGACACGTACAAAGCTAATCGGACCTAAGGTAAGGGAAAATACCACAATCTCATTTTTATCCGAGATTGTTTATTCGTAAGTATTTACTGGGGTGTATTTTATCATCCACATCCATGTTCCCTCAATATGTAATATTGTTTCCATCCACTTAAAATAGTTTAAATCCAATTTTACCCTTCGGTGAGTTTTTAGTAAAGAATATGAACGGAATCTTTTGTCGTTTTTTTTTTGTACGAGGTACTTTTTGACTTTTCCGACAAAAGTACGAAGAATGTTTTTTTTAACTTATACGGCATGAATGGATTTTTAAAAAATTACTTCAAAGAAGCTTCCTTTACAAGTTTTCAAGTTTATTTTTAATCAACTTCTTTTATTTTAAAGTTGTATGACATGTTATGAAAGGAAAAATGTTTTTGAAGAAGAAATGATATTTTCCTCAAGAATTCAATTCAAGTGATTTTCAAAATTATTTTCCATCTAAGATAATAAAGGGTTCTGTTTTTATCCCTATTATTACATTGATTTGATCATGTTGTTATGGAATTATTTTTATGAATTCCTTTATCTTATATGAATTGATTTATGATGTCATGATGTTTCAAGAATCCCATTTTTGTTTCATGTGTTATGCGATGATGTATGTTTTATGATTATGTGGCACACATAAGAAAGGATTCATTATAAGATGGGTGGGACCTATATCTCCCTCCAATGCATTGGGTAAAGATTTTATATCTCATGAGATAGACATGGCTGGAACGGAAGGTTATTTCGGTTCAGTGATACAGGACTGAAACGAGGAGTGAACTCGGTTCAGAAAGGGACTTTGTCCACTAAGAAAGTCTTGGCAATGAGTCATGACTAACAAGAAATGATTTTCCATGATTATGTGTGCATGCCACAAAGTTTCAAGTTTTATGTTATGATCATGGGGATCTCATTTTCACTTCTATGATTTATTCCATGATAAGATATTATGATCTCTTTTGCAGGTTTTGATTTTCAAAAAGATATGATATGATTTTTATTTCCTTTATTTGCCCTTGCTGAGCATTTGAGCTCACCCTTTTATGTTTTCTTTTCCCCAGGTCAGGAAGATGGATATTAAGTAGAATATGCTAAAAGGGACCCTAGATATGATGAAATAAATGGGAGACACTGTAGAAGATTTATGAACCAGTTGTTTATGTTTCCCAGTTTCTAAAGACACTATACCTATACGGTCCTTTGTGGTTTTGTCATATGTTGTAATAAGTGTGCTTCAATATTGAAGTATTAACAATGTATGTAAAGTATGGGTCGTTATAATCTTTACTGGGGATTCAAAAAGGAGATAGTGAGTGATTGACTGAGGGAGTGAACAAATTCAGAGTGGAACTCTTATTCTAGGTGTACACAACTCCATGTTTAGTGTAGATCATATTCTTGGTGAAATAATCCTCTCAATTTCTGTATGCATTTGAATCATTTTTTGTGTGGTCTATAGGATTGATGTCCAAGATGTTCACTAATTTATAGTGAATGGATGGTGTAATTTTAGCTTCCAACAATTAAGAGAGTATTTGCATCCTTTAATGGATTATCTCCTTCTATTTTGATATCCTCTTTGAGTTTATTTGTGAAGGGTAACATAGAGTGAACCCTTATATGAATTTTCTATGCACCCATCTTATATGGGAAATGAATAATGACATGGTAGGTAATTGGTGGTCCATATATTTTTTCACTCCCTAGGCATGAAAATACTGATGTCTGTTTCGTGGGTAGTTGAGGTAAAAATTCCCTTAGCCCTACAGGCTGGGGTTTCTCCTCATTCCGAAGTTATGATTCATTGGTCGAGATTTGTTGTTATGATGGGTGAATGTTTTGTTAAAAATTACCCCGACCATACATGATGGGGATGATCCTATATTGCAAGAGTCACTGCTACTGTTTTCCTTTTCTTGATCTCATTCATTCCCAATTGGGTGTGATCTAGATAGAGTGTTAGCTCTAAACATGTATTATTTGTTTCTAAGGACAATAGGATTGCTTGAATATAGGATTCCCTTAGGTTAGAAGCCTATTATATTTTATCAGTTTCCTGGTTCAAGAGTATTTCAATTGGATCATTATCATCATGCATGAAACTTTTGAGACATTCATAGGGCGGATTCTGGATGAGAATGTCTCATTTCTAATACAAGGATTTCAATTGATCTTCATCTTGGTATAATGAAATTACTTAGTGACATTTCCAATGATTACTTCATGAATATAATTGGGGTGAACTTAAATGGTCCATGATTTCCCCAACCCCGGATATGAACACCATATTGTTTTTTTCTCTAATAAGGAAACACAACATCTCTATTTAGTGTAGGTAGATCAGTTCAAATCCTTTTTCCCCCTCTAAGATTGTGGCCACCATCCATATAGAAGGGATTCTAGGTCTGTTTCCTTATATTCTCACCCAATATATTTACATGGTCTTCATACCCCTCATAGAAGAAATGATTTTATTTATGATGTAAGATTGTTTTCAAAAATATTGTGATTTATGTTATGTATTAATTCCTTAGAGAAATATGTTAGTAAGTAAAATTGAGATGTAGTTGTGGGAAACAAATATAAGTGGTATTTTTTTCCCTAGAGAATGATATTCCCATGAGAAACAAATCCTTTTTTTATCATCCTCCAAATTCTACTATACTTGTTCTACCCAACTTGAATTCTTCATAATGACTTCATCCCAAAAACTATGGAAAGTATGAATCTCATAAATATGTGAAGGATAAAGAGGTTGATCAAAATAATAGTGTGGCCTCAAATCATATTTTGACTTGGAATAGATCTCGCATGTCATAGACATAGTTTGTTAACATTTTTGAATCCATCATTCCATGTGCCCTAGAGTGTGATGTATTTCCCATGTATGGATTAGTGAGGGGATAAAATTCCTTTTGATGTGATTGTTGACAATGGGGAGGACGTCCACAACCAATTTTGTGGAGGTGAGAGATTTCATACTGGCTTAGTGTCTATCAATAGGGAGAAAATTTATATCGTATACTATAGGGAGGAACATTATGGTGGACCACAGTAAGGGGGGACCTTCTTGAAAACTGATGTCACTAATGGGAGGGCCTTCCCAGTCACTACCATAATGGAGAGGACAACCATCATATCATGATTTCGGGAAGTAGTGAGAATGTCTATACTATGCATCCTAGGGAGGACCTTTGTGATGGGATGCAATAAGGGGATAATTTCTATATTCTTGATTTTATTTTGGGGAGGACCTTCACAGTGACTACCATCATGGCGAGGGATACCATCATAGCCTGACATATGACTATAGAGATTATTTTTGTAGCATATACCCAGGGGAGGACCATCAGGGAGGACGATCGAAAGGGGATGAATTCATGCTGTCAAATATTCTGTACAGGGTGAAGGCTACTATAAAACTCATCAAGGGATATGTTCTCTTTATTGGTCATTAATTTCCAATGATGTAAGACACTATTGTTCTCTCAGGAGGACCTTCATAACTATTGGTAATAATATTTCTGGGTGGATCACCATCACAATAGATATTACCACTTACATAACTTTATAATGGGTTGACGGGACATTGTGCCTCTATTGATATGTGATTGACTGTATAAATAACTCTAGATTCTAGTATAACATGATCATGAATTTTCTATTCATTTTCAAATTTTATTTTGAGTGTTTCATTTTTGGGAACTCCTTCACAGGAAACTAGGTCTTCCTGTTATTGGTAATGGCCTTCATATTCAGGTCCATAATTTTTTAGGAATCCATGATGTCTTTATGATAAGCCAATATGCATTTTTAGTTATGATATGGATATATAAATTCAATGGAGTGGAAATCATAGTGTACCAGTGTCCCTAAATTGTAATGGATGTTTGTTGTAAATCATGTTGTCCTTTAATTGTGGAAATTGGTCACCAACCCTCCTGGACTGGAGTATGGTTATATGTATTCTCTGAAGTGACAGTCTTATTTTTTGGACGAGTCACCCACTTAGGGAGATTGGGTTCAGGTTCTGACTCCTTTTTATTTCAATGGATTTGATTAGATCTTGATAGGTCTAGAGTATATAATTGGGAATTTATGTATGATCCTCCAACATTTCCAAATGAGTTTATATACATCTATTTCTGTAATGGGAAAAAAAATTAACCTTACCTTGTTAGGGAAGCAATTTTTTCCTACTTCGGTCCTCCAACATCTATCTATGGGTACTAGTAGTACTCAAGATTCATGGTAGAGGAATGATTCTACATTTAGATTATGGTTGGGATAGACTAGTTGTTTTCTCCAATAGTCGTTATATTTGAAAGATGGGATCTATATATGGGAGCAACAACTATTTCTTACTCTTTTTCCACTATATTTGTCTCACAGTAAAGATATGAATATATAATAATTTGTCTATACTTTTACATGATTTCCATTGTATTTTACTGATGGTGTTGACATGAGGGATAAGGTATTTGACTCTACCCATACTCGATTGACAACGTATTTGTTTGGTGGGATGCATACTCATTTTCATTGACATGTACCTACCTATTATTTTCCTTCATATTTAGAAGGAAGGATTTATGCACATTGGTAGGTATTTGAATATTCCTATAATTTTCTACCATTTGTTCAGGGAAAGAATTGAGTGCATTATTGGTAATTTGTGATATCATGTAATGTTCCACTGTATTTCTATGGAGAACTTCAAAAGAAGGGATGGTATTGTATTTCTTCTATGGTATACTATTATATTTGAGTAAAGGATCACTTCATCGAGAACCAGGGTGATTACGAGATACTAGTAATTTTTTTGTTTCCCATGAAGGGCTGGCTAAGGGTCCTGTGTTCATTGAACATTAGAAGGAGCCCTCAGTGTGGTGTCCTCTTCATAATGAGGAAACTAGGTCACATGGAATTGGTAGTGACATATTACAATAGAGGACCTTGAGTGAGGATCCTATGTAGTAGGGATTAAATAATTTGTGACATCCTCAATTGTCTCCCTACTATAAGGGATGTATTATTTTCCCATTTTTATGATATGATAAAGAAATTATTACTGAAAACTAGTGGATCCACACTATTCTAAAAATCATATCTCTTTTGAAGACATAGACGGTGATATTTCACAAATCGGTGGGACTATCTAACATCCTCCACTATGGGGAGAGTACTAGTTTGGTGTAAAACTCTCATAGTGCGTTAATTCATATGAGTTTTTTTGAAAACATTTAATTTTCTATTAGATTAATGGTTGTTCTATAGAACTACAATATATGTGAAAAAATTAAACTAAATCTATGTCAAAGTTGAATTTCCGGATCAAAAGAAAATATGATGATCTTTTTTGAAACACTTTCTTTTTGGATGTGAGAGGGTATTTAGTGGGGTATTACTGCATCCATGGTTATGTATTCACACTAGGTTGACCATTTTCTAGACCCAATGATGTGTCATACCCAATAATGATAATTGTTCAATAGGTACTAGGCAGAATATCTTTTTAATCTTTTGATGGAGGTTCCATAGTTATGTTATCTCTATAGGTTAATATAGGGGGTTATATGTTTGTGAAAACATACCATGTCAGATACAATCTCCTCATATATTCTCAAATGGGTTTATTCACGAAGCCAGATACACTAAACGACTCCCTTATCTATTATTCATATATAGGCTTTCTAAAGATAGGAGATCTTTGTATTATTTGGCCAACAATATTTAAGGACCCACATTGGTTAAGAGGATGGAAAATGAAGCTCCTCTCACCCTTTTTAGAGGAATTATTGAATATTCCATGACTCTCTTATATATATAATCTGTGATCATATTTTCTTGAATACAGGGATTATTCCAATGCATGTGTTGGAAGATTACACCAAAGCAGCAAGATAAATCACAAATATTCATGTGTATGGAAATATTTTTATGAATATGAGGTTCTCCATTAATGAATACATTTGAGTGTATCCTTGTTTCATATTTAATGTTACCCTTTTATAGAAAAATCTAAAATTCCTTTGTCATTCATTGTGAAAATGATAGTTTTAAGCCACAGTGTATGGCACAAAAAAGTTTATAATCATCAATGGGGGACAAAAATTGTTTCATTGTGGGGATGAACCCTGTAAGATGGAATTATTACATATCCTAATGAAATGATTCAAAACCCATGTAGCTCATTGGCTCATATAGTTTAATGTATTTTAGTTTAGATTAGGGTTAACTGATGTTAATATATTGGAGAAGAGGTGATATGTCAGTAATATTAATGGAACATTATAGAGGGTTTATACATAGCCTAGTTAGATCGCAATCAAAGTCCATGTTGTTTTGGAACAATTTATGGAAGGCCCATTCATGCCACTGGTTGGGAATTATTCTTATGATCTACTCATTAAAGAGGCATGATTTGGGTGTTACATCAAGAGGGAAGGAAAATTTGATTTCATGACTAAGATATGAATCCTATGTATCTTGGTTAGAGAATTATTTAATGTCCATTTAGTTCAAATAATAGGTTCATTGTGTGGATTCCATAATCAAAATTAATATCTAAGTCTGCACAAGTAATGATCGGTGTGAGAAACAAGAGGAAGTAGTAGATCTTGTAAATCACACCCATTCCCCTCTCCTCTTATGGAAAATTATGAGGACGACAATGGGAGAGGAAAGTGATATGGAACTTCCCTGAAGAGTGGCTAGGGGGTTACCTCATATAGAGTTTAATTTTTAATTTCATATGTGTAATACAATAGTTTAAATACGTATAGCTCAGATGATGGAACTATTGTTTAATTTCGTGTTTTAGGTACTACGATAGTATAGTTTAATATCATGTTACATAGAATAATACCAAATAATTTAATGTCGAGGGGTTGAGATGAGTTCTATATAGTTTTGCATCATTTTTTGGATGATTTCCATATAGTTTAAAGTTATATGGGCCTGAAATTATCTCCTATTTTAAGGTCATAGAGTATGAACCAGGTGTTATCAAATCACTGATAAATATAATGACAATTGGACTAGGATGTTCTGACATGACTCAAACATGAGAGGGAAGGAATGTGTAAACCATGATTCTAAGGATTATTGAATCTGGATAAATGATGTGCTTCATGTAATCCATTAGGATGTACGGATGTAGGAATATAATATCATAAGGATAAATTTTCCTTTGTTTGATAGTCCTTTTTGAGGTTAATGTTTGCCTTGCCATTGGTGCATTTTGTTCATAATCAACTAATGGTGTCATTTTGAAAATTTCCTTCCATTTCCAATGGTTGGGGAGGTTTATGAAGATCCTAAATCGCCTGGAAAATAGAATTTTATAGATGGAAAAGGGTGTGTCCAAGAATATATGATGAATTCATGCTATGATTGACAACGAAGTTCTGAAAAAACATAGCATTGGATTTAGTTTATGGGCTTTTGGGAGTGTCATGCGGAGTAGGCCTACTCATGGTATTGAAGGGGCAAATGTTGGAGCAGTATATGTATACAACAGATAATGTCGTTGACTAGTGGGTTCATGTTATTTTATTAATATGGAATACTATGTAGGATCTAGCTACAAATTATTGTCCCTGAAGGATCGTATGCGAGGGAGCAACTCTGAAGGGTTGTCCATAAAGGGTCTTCTAATGATTATTTTTTGAAAAATCTTTTTTCAAAGCATCATTAATGATAGGTAGTCTATGAAGGAGCATCCATGAATAGTTTCTCATAGAGGGTCATCTATAAACCATTTCCAACAAAATTTTATCAATGAATTGTTTCCCACAAAGGGTTATGCATGAACTATTTCATACAAAGGTTCCATCAATGAATATATTTTATTACTTAGATTGAGACATTTTTATTTGTTTTATGGGTCATAAAATAACATTGCTTTTCCATGAATGACAATCCCTCTGTATATTATCATCGATGGAGTATCTTATGCATGTAGTTAGCAGGTTAGAGTATAAGAAGTGCCCTTGGAGTGGGAGAGATTTCTACAACACCCTATATATTGTTCTCTATTCTTCTTCACCTATCTTCCTCGAGCCCCCTTGCTTGATCCCCCTCGATGTTTATTTATATAAAACAAGAGTGGAATGTTCGCCTTCTTTTACGGAAACCCAAAGAGGGCAAAAAAAAAAGATTACTTCATTAATGGGAACCAAATTTTGTAGGATTTAGTAATTCCACCTCATTCCATTAACTAAATAGTTTATGGGGTGTCATCATTAGCAAGGTGTAAATCACTACCTCCCTCTCGAAAAATTTATATGGTTTTGTTGGTTGGAACTAGCACCATTGTCTTTATCTACTGAACCTAATTTTTTCGTGGATGCTTTACAAAGCCACATATCATTACTCTGAGTAGTGATCTGCAAAGAGGCTTGTGCTTCATTGGGTCACCTTTTCATTTTAATATTTTCTTCAGTGTTATTTAATATTTTATTTCCCTAATTTTTTGAAATTGATGAATGTTTTTCATCTTGAATACATAATTTTCAAGACCCAACAACAACCTTCTTACATATTCAAAAAAGTATCATAGTAAAAAAATGAGATATTCTACTTCAAATGATACCCTTAAATAGTAAATCAATAATTTCAACTTATATACATCACATATCTAACACTAATATATTGTAAGTATCAAATGATACCACTGAGACATTTGGTTTCCACTTCATCTTAAACCCTATTAGTATTTATAGATGATAATACTACATCCAAATCATAAAAATCAAGAAAATAATTCTTAAAAATATATTAAACTCCATACATAACACTTCATAGAATAATATAAAACATTGGGTGTTTATCATTATTTATAACAAGGGATCTATAAATACTACACATATACCCTGAATTAGGCAAATATTTGTGATATAATATTATGATTTGTTTGTTGTTTTGACAATAAATGGTTGCTAAATATGATATATTTAATGATTTTATGTTATATATATGATAAAATAATGATTATATATATATGTATTAATAGTAAACTTTATTCATTCCCATTTGGTGAAATGTAAAAATAAGGTTATGGTTTACATACATCATCCCATGTCCATGATCGATGTACCTCATCTCTCAATCTCTATACATTATGAATGCCTATATATATAATTAATATATATAATATTTTTACCATAATTAAATATATGTATTTTATTTATTCTTGATCAAATAAAAAGTTATGAATCTACCAAATAATGATTCTCATGAAAAATTAGAGGATATAACACCAAGAAATGATGATTTTAATATAGGGTTATTAATAATTTTTTTTAAATGAAGTATGTGGAAAATATATTGTTTTATAAGTGTTTAAATATCCTTTATTTATAATTATAATTAATTTTAAACTATTATAAATATTTTTATGTTTCTTTTGAAGCTTTTCTAACTTTATGTAATGGGTTTATGTTACAATCACATTATTTATCAAAAACATGTAGGATTAAGATTATGATGATGAAATTTCATTATGTATCCCACAATAATGACATGAATTTTAATCTCCCCTAGTTATAGGTTATTAAAAAATGAATTCCTATAATGTTAATCACATTATAAACCGAAATTTATTTCAATCACTGGTCAAAAATAATTTTTATTCCATATGAATTTTTTCATAAAAAAATTAATGAATAAATTCACTATTATCATATTATTATTTAAATCATTTTCACTAATATTTGAATTTTTAAAAAATGTTTTAATAGGAATTATATTTTCATTTTATGAATGATTTCATTTGGTCTTTTACAAAAAATATAAATGAAATATTTATTTTAACATACAGAGAATGAATCAAATTCTCTGAGATAATCACCACTAAATACTATAAATATTGTACTATCGGAATCAAGAGTTATACTAAAATAAAAAAAAACCTGGATATTTGGAAAAAAATTATATTTTAATATGTTCTTAAAAATGAAAACTCTATTTTTACTGAGAGATATTCATTTTATTTTAAATGAAATTTTTCATATATGAAAAAATCCATCTATATTATATTAGATTTAACATGGAGATGATCCAATGATATGATCCTTTTTATTTTATTTGATGGTTTATGGTTATCTTGGTGAAATATCACTGAACACATTTCTCTTCCATGTATAAAAATTTGATGAAATTTTTTATGATCATGCAACATAAATGTAATTGGATCTATGAGTATCTCATGAGTGGGGAGAAAATTATAAATACCTCTAATATTGTGGGTACAAATTATTTTTATATGCTCAAAATGTGTACACATTATGTTTTCCTAATCCTAAATAGGGGTATATGTGATGTTATCCCAAGGCCAAAATAAGGTATTTGGGAGGTTATCCTAATCCAAATATAGTTACATGGGTGAATATCGCGAGGAAGAAAATGAATATCATTCGAGGTTGCCTATAAATATAATATTTAAGATTATTCCAATCATTATTTCTC
The DNA here is from genome assembly GCA_963277665.1 of Viscum album. Lineage (NCBI taxonomy): Eukaryota > Viridiplantae > Streptophyta > Magnoliopsida > Santalales > Viscaceae > Viscum > Viscum album. The sequence goes on along the minus strand of OY728135.1, from coordinate 790,234,963 downwards.
TCTTTTATGAAATGATCTAACGGAAATGTTATGTTCCCAAGGATCATGTGATTTGATCTAAATTTTTATATTTTTATGAATTGTAAATATTTTTTTAATGAAACAATATTTTGATTAAGAAATTTTTAGGTATGGTTTTAAAATAATAATGTGTTATTTCCATAACCTTTTGATCATGTTATTATTAACTGATCAATCATAACTCCATTGTTTATCCTTTCTAAGAATTTAAGACCTCCCTTATTATGTGTTCATTTCATGAGGATATGAAAAATGATATTATGTATAAGGTGTCTAAAAATGGTTATAAATTTGAAATACCTAGTGGGATATGTTGTAGATATCACATGAACATGTTTTTTATTAACCATGTTTCCATAAACATTATTACAATATGATTCATAATGGTATCATAAAGTTATGTATTGAATATTCATAAGTTATTATTTAGTATTTATATAAAACTTTATGTGTTCCTATATTGGTATTTTTGTATGGTTTGCTTATCTTTGGAAACTATAATGGAGAAACTTTAATGAGAAACCATTGAGTAATCTTATTCGATAATACCTTATGTTATAGTAATGGAATAAGTGGTTTTACTAGAAATAAATTCTTCTATGTATAATAAAAGTTAAAATAGTTTGGGAAATAATCAATATAAGGATAATTAACTATAAAAATTTATCATGTATATATTGATCATAATTTTGATTCAAATTGATTTTTCCGTTATAACATACCAAGTTTGATATTTATGTGGGATATTATATGGGTAATTATCATATTAATTATAAACCATTATAAAGGATTTGAAAAAATTATTTTCATATATGAATTAGGGTAAACACAAGGGGTCCTAGTGTGAAAAGATAGTCTCATGATTCAACATTCTAAAATTTTTTATTTCAGGATTATATGGTTACCATCTATGATTATTCATTCATAAGTTATAATTTTTGGTTTTATTTAAGGTATAGGACCCAAAATGATTATTTTAGTGATGAATGTGATAAAAAATGAAATTATTTTTATCTAGAGAACAAAATAATAGTAAATATTGAATGAAAAATCAGATTGTTATACATTGAAAAATTTATCATGTTGTGAATCATGTTTATATTCCAAATGAGTAATATAATAAAAAATGTTCTATTGAGTCCACAATGACGTAATATCCACCATCTTTATGTGGATATTAGGATACAGTAGTTTCTATGAAATGTATGAGTACCGCTAAAAAAATATTTACTACACTCTATTGATCATAGAATTAAACATTCATTCTAGATCTATATCTTTTGGATGGTGAAGAATATTAATGGAGGGATCTCATAAAAAAATGAGGTAATGGGAAGAAATACTCTATATGGATTTGTATGGATTTATAAGCAAGAATTTTAAAATTACTTTTCTTGTAATCATTGTTTGAAAATGATATAGTTCATTCAGCTTAATTGGAAGGATGATGAGTCAATTAGTATATATGAGGAATATTTTAAAAGGCGTTAAGTACACTTATGTTGCTTTAATTGAACCAAAATGTAATATTGAATGATTATTCAGGTGTTTAAAATAATTTATATTAAGGGAATTGGACATAAGGGACATTATTTGCTATGAAGAAATCATTAAATGTGCTATCAAGGTGGAAATGGAGATTGGAGTTACCCATAAATATCATGATTCTGATAAAAAGATATACAATTCAATGGAAATTAAAATAATGAAAACCATAGAGTAAGGAAGATGCACCTTCCATTATTCTCAAATTTCGTAAGGTGGCATAGAGGAAATTTTCTAAATGGGACTACTAAATTATTTAGGTGCAGAAAGGAAACTCATAAAGATATAAAATTATAATGTTATTAGAATAATTCATCCAATATTATAGGAAAAATACCACATAATGTGGCACCCATACACTACTATTAGGAATTCACAGTGACTTACAATTATTCAAAGAATTTACAAAATAAAAATGTTAATGTAGATGACCTTTATAAGAAAACTATTAATCCCAGAGATAGAGGGAAATATCATGCGATCACTATTTATGATGAATGTTTTGAAAATGAACCGGTAAAAGGTACACATACCATGAACTCTAAAAATAATAATGTCTTACTTAATTAACTATCTACTCACTCCTTTAAATATAATGACTTTTTTATGTATATCAAATTTCTAGTTGAACAATTTGATATTGAATTCATAGTTAAAACCCTTAATGGCATGATGATTGCATTTCAAAAAAATAAATCTTCTCTGATTGATGTTTTTGAAAATATTCTTTAAATAAATATCATTATTCTCCCTCTTTTGAATTTTGATTCTATATTAGTCATATATTTTATTTATTTATATAAATACCACATAAATTGATATTTGGGAAGTAACATTTTTCTAAACCAACCATGGATCATCTACCAATGTGACAAAAAATATGAATATTAGATGAAAATTTCATCCAATCAATGTGTTCAGATTTCTATTCATAAGTCGTTTTTTCCTTATATGGTTGGGCAGAAACTCAACACTTATTATTTCCATATGTTATGGAATTTTTTTAATGTATTATTTAATGATTTGTTTCTTCATATAAAAATAAATAACTACTTTCCAAAAGAATTATACGTGGTGATACACCTATTTCAATGAACTAATATATAATGAACCTGATTGAGTTCTAATAATTATAAAAGAAACCCCATGAGAGTCTTGATAAAGGATTCTTTACACCATGTGAATCACCATTGGTCACTCCTATTCTATTTTTTATGATGAATTATTTATCAATCAGGGTCTGTATTGATTAACATAAATATAAAAAACTCAATATCAAGAATTAGTATCCTATATCTCATAAGGATGACTACTTTGATCAAATAAGTAGAGGTCAATTTTTTTCCACGATTCATCTTCAATCATGATACTGTATTTTCAGATTAAAAATTGGATACATACATAAGTCCCCCTTCCATATAGGGTATGCACAATATGAATTTATAGTGATTAAATTTGTTCTCACTAATTACCTCTCTATATTCATGGATTTAATTAATTGACTGTTTTGTGATAACATTGATCATTTTTTTGGGAATCATTATAAATGATATTATTAATTATTTAAATACAATTTAAGAGAAATAAAATCACTTTAGTATTGTAAAAATGACCCATGAAATGATAGTAATTATGAATAACATATTATTTTTTTATTTTGGAACAAGAATATTTGATTTTTGAGTCATATTATCTCAAAAAAGGTATATCATCTATTCCATAAAAGACAAAAGTTATTGAACATTGTCCCATACAAACCATTGTTACTGAGATTCATAGTTTTCTCATTTAGATCGATATTATTAATGTAATGTAAAAATTTTATCCTAGATATATGATAAAATATGCATGTTAAAAATGAATATAGCCATGTTTCTTTTGATAGATGAATGTGAGGAAAATATCATGTAATTTAAGAGAATGTAATCCAATAAAACAATACATACCTTACCTAGTAGTGGAAAAGGTTTTGTGATATATAATAATTCATTGAAAAATTGACATGGATGCATCCTCATCTTGAATGATATAGTGACAACTTATACTACATGAGAATTAACAATTCATGTGAAACATTAAACAACTAATGATTTAGAGTTGGCTGGTGTAACATTTCCAATAAATTTATGTTGGCATTAACATTATTAAGAACAGAATGATATATATTTAGAACATAAAATATAAAATTATATATTTACTCCAAATATTTGAACATGTGCCAAAGAAATGGTTGGATAATATTAATGATTATGACTGATCAATAAATTAACACCCTAGGAAAGAAAAAATGGTAGATAATTATATGAGTATAAAGGATATGGAATGCATATGTATGATGATGATAAAAAAATATCCAATTTTTATATATTTTCATTGGAAGAATATAGAAATATTTGTAAAATTAAATAAATATAATCATTCTCAAATAACTGTTTGACCATCTATCCGAGTAAAGATTAAAAATTCATAAAAAGAGGATTTTGAAATGAAAATAAATGTATGAAATGTTCATTAATTCGACCTTGAATATGATGAAATGATATGGTCCATGAAAATTGTATATGTCCTAACAAAACTAGATTTATAGAATAAAAAAATAGATGAAGCTCATAGTTCATAGTTATCTATTTATAATGGATGTAAGTACATAAACTGAGATATAAATGGGTATTTTCGTTAGAAAACATATAGAGTGATATTTCGGAGTATGTATATCTATTCATGGTATGGTAAAAATTAATGGATGATAGAAATTTGTCTAATGGGATTTTACGACCATTTATCATACTAGAAAGTAAATTGGAAAACATCCAAATTGATATTTTCATCGATTAAAAAGTATCTATATCCATAATTCCATTCTGTATTAAGGAGAAAAACTGAAGAAGTCGTCACACATTATTATTAATAGATGGATTTTTTATCTTGATAATCTTTCATGAATACACATTAATGAAGTTTTAAGGTTTTAAGAGTTACCACGATATATTATTCCTTATTGAGATGAATGGTTTACCAAAAAATTATTGTAATGTATTAGGCATGCTCTAGATACGTATATGAGTTTTAATACCACATATAATTTTTATATAGATGGTCCACCTTAGAGAATCGTTAAAAAATAGACGATAATATATAATATTTGTATATAAATTTTCAGGAAAATTGGGATTAAAAAATTTATGTGTTCATGTGTTTTTCATATAATAGCTTTCACTTGTGCATTCATATGGATCTATATGAGTACCTTATTAGAAATTAGTTTATAACTTTAACATTTTTTGAAGATGTTAGAAAATGAAGGTTATTGGGACCAAAATTTATATCATGAAATAGAAGACAATGATAGGGTCATTACCTAGAAAATCACTTCAACTCAAAGTTATTAGAAATGTTATGCAAACACTCTTTAGAAAAATTTGAAATTGGAACTTAGTGAGAATGTATTTCTTTGAATTTTTCCGTGAATGAATTTTTTGTAATTAATAAAATAACATATAAATGATACATAGGTATTTTGGTCCCTTATATATTATTGATAATTTGTGGATTTTGGCTTATCTTATGGGGAATCCACTAAACCACTCTCTTTTTCATGGGGGGCTTCGTGTATCTCTCCTGATGAAGTAATTACCGTAAACATTATATGCAAAAAACAAAAAGGTTTTACTCATAAGTGTTATTCCTTATTATGAATAATAAATCATAGAAATATGGGAACACAGAAATAAGACCTAATAGAATAAGAATACTTGCATGGTTATTGTCCACACAAATAATCAAAAATTCTAATAAACTTCTTAGAATTCTAATAATGAGATGAAATGAAGTTATCACCAGTTATTTAAATAATATTGATGTAATTTAATAGAATAAATTCTTTTAAAGGGGAGATGTAACGCCCATACATTTAATGATATATATAATTTCTTTGATATCTTGTGATACATGCAAACCATATCCTAAATAAACTGCAACAAAATATACCATTATTACATATCCATTAATTTTGAAGTGTGAATAGGAATAACAAAATTTTGAAAATAATGTAAAATGGATTTAGATAATGAAAATATATTTATAATTAAGAACTTTGTTTTCAGTAAAGACTTTATATTCGTTAAAAATAAATTTTTCAAACATATTGGGTTTTTATTTATTTTCAATATAAAATAATAAATTTCATTTCTTCAATTTTTCGAAATTGTATTTGAAAAAATGAATTATATTTTTTAAATCAGTATATCCTAATAATCAATGGCTGAAATTTTGTTATTTTTAAATAATGATTGGTTTTATAGTAATTAGTGAAAAAATAAAATTTTTAAAGAATGTCATTTATTTACATAAGTCAATTAAATTGATAGTACAATTATAATTTTTATTTAATAATAATGTGATATAATATCCAATTATTTAAAATATTCTTATTAATTCAATTTTGATTAGAAATATTCATGATTTTGATTTAACATGATATTTATGCTAAAAATAATTTTTCTGAAAAAATTTAATCGAATTAAATGAATTTATATTTAACGGTATTTCAACCACCTATAAAAATTTATTATTTAAAAAGTATAGAAAATATTTATATTCATAATGTTGAAATTTTTAGGATGGTTTCCTTCTGTTTTTTTGGTCATTGTTAATAGTAATGATGGTAAATATTTATGATCCTAGTATCAGTAAAATGGGTAATCTACGGATAAAACAATGAAATATTGTATCAAAATAAAAAAAACATGAATTTAATTCTTTTTATTTAATAATGTATACCATATATACACCAAATTATAATATATTATATTTTGGTTCCATTTCCAAATAATAATGATATTTATATTTTTTTATGTAACGAAAATACTAAAATGTCACCTGCTAAAATTTAATATTTCAAAATATTTTTACTAATGCATAAAAAATGTAATGTACCATCTGACACCTGGTGTCCACTATATACAATGGCTTGAGATAGGTCGTCACATGACTTTAGGCACATCACAACGTATATCAGAGACTTTTGACAAGTACTGCAGGTCTATAAAGATTCATTGGTTAGACTATACCTACATATTAGGGCGATTCCACAACCTAAATAATATCAACATATATACTAACCAGACCAAACAAATTAATGGTTAGTGAATGAAAAATTACCAACAAGTTGCGAAGTAGCACTTTCCATAAACATATGAGGAATATCCTACATGTCAGGAAGTCGTGTTAATAAATCCCAAAACCAAAACTACGAAACGATCTTGAACACAATTCTATGTCCCAAGTCAGTACAAACCATTAATAGTCTAACCCGTCATCCAATGAATGACCAAAAAAATTCCACTATCCTGATCCTATATCAGAAAAAAGTAGCATCTTCTAAGATATACATGTGCATTGGTGGCCCAAGCAGGGTCTGAGTACGACTTAGTAGGTGACCACAAACGGTGTCGAAATAAATAACCATTATATACAATAGTGTATGTGTATGACCACAGTTTAACAAATAAATTTTAAATATGAATGAAATCCACATATACATATATTCCATGGTTGGGAATTTTTGAAAAAACCAATTTTTAACCATTTAGTCTCCCATAGACTTTCAACAGCCAAAATAGTTATTGTCTCACCTGAATTCCAGGACATAACTTAAGGGGGTTCATAATGTTAAATCACAAGTGGGAATTAACTAATCACCACTGATCAAAATACCCTGATGAATCCCACCTGTAATAAATCTATGCCCATGTGTTTGGGGAATCATTGATCCTCAGTCCAGTATCACAATCCACATCATGACCATATATTGAGAATTAGAGATCCTAATTAAGAAATTTGGATCATGTATTACACAACACTTACCATAGATCCTCATTATTGGTAGTCAAAGAAAATGTAGCCATTAGGGTAATTGATCCTCAGAGATGCTCTCTAACTTGTGCATTATAGTGGAATGTTTATGATCCTAACTCCAACTAGATCTATGGTAGGTGCCTTAGTGAAATACCCCACATTCTTCCAATCCATGTTTACATGATTATTTAATCATAATAAATTTTCCTAAAAAACAATTACCATTAAGAAATTCATTTTTTATAATTATAAAACATTATACACATCCCAATAACAAAACATAACTCATTAATACATATACCATTATTCCAAACAAACCCTTATCTAATATTAAAATTGGAAAAAATAAATATAAAATTCATTTCAAAATCCATGATAAAACACAAATCAAGAACATCATTTTAAAATCACCTTTAATCCACCAATTATAATAAAGGTCTTCCATTTTGAAAAACTAATAAAGTCCCTAATACGTTCATTTCTATTTTCTAGAATTTCAAAAAATCAAACAGGAATTACAACAAGAAGGGGAACAATGCCATTATTCCAAGCCATCATTTAAAATCTATAAATAAACCAACATTCTAAATAATATTGAAGCAAATAGATCGTTTTAAATCATTCCCCACTTAAAAACATCATATTATTCATTTAAAACCATTAAATGAATCTAAATCCAAAATGTATTATGTACACTATTTCAACATCCACTTTAAGAATTTCAAAAAATTATACATATAATCAATTCAATTAACCCTTTAACAAATCCTACATGACCAATTAAAATTCAGATCCCATTCTCTCTCATATTTACCATACCACAACACTTAAAAATTTATTTCACCATTCTCATGGGTTAAAAAACACCATGTTTAGCCCTAAGTCTTGTGTCACATCATCAATGAAACAAAAAAGATCAATGAAGGGCCCCACACCTCAATATTAATACCAAATAACATTAAAACATAAATCAAATTAGAAAAAAATAATATATAAAATTAAAACAATGACATAAAAATATAAAACAATGAGACTATGGGATAATAATTAAGACCACCAACCTCATTTTTGGTGATGAACACTTTATTAACCTCCTCCCATTATTTGAACTCAAACACCCATTAAGGTCCCATTATAGAATCTACTAGAAAAGTGATTATTTTAGTGTTTCTGAAGTGGTAGAATGATTTTACAAGCTATGATCGTGAAAAAGGAAAGGAGAGCAGTGATAGAATCACCTAGATCATTAATTCTAACCCAAATGATCTCTAAACATCCATGAATCAACGGGGTGTCACCTATGGAGGAGGAGACTGCAGGTCCTTCTCCCTTATCATAGGGGCTCTAATGAGGTTAAAAATTTGGGAACAATGAATTGGGGATGGGAAAGAAAATTCTATAACTACACTTTTTATGTGGTGCATGATTTGACAGCATAGTTTTCCAAACCATGTGTGGACTGTTCAGTTCACTCATTTCAAGAGAAAACTAATCTACATGGTTTTAATTTCCACCTACATGATTTGAAAAACTATGTGGGTCCATGTGTATTCCACTGTATGAAGGGTCCCCAAACCACACAGTTTCTAAAGGTATCCCACATGGATTCCTTAACCATGCACCCATTTCGTTAGTCCACAATATTATGGTGAAAGGTTACTACTAACCCAACGCTAACCATGTTCTCAGTAAATATATGAATCTTTTCCTCCTTTTTATTGGCCCAAATCCCCACCCCCCAAAACATCTCATGAGCCATAAAACCATTAAATTTACTGAAATAATGGAATTTTGAACAAAATGAAAATAAATACATACCTCCATTCATGGTTGGGATCCTAATATATCATCATCTTATAATTCATCATCACGAAACTGCACTTCCCAAGAATCACTAAGCCTTTCAGGAAAAATTTCAGACCCCATGCCTCACTTATCAACTCACATACCTCAATATTCTCCCTAAACTCAGTCATTTAATAAAAAACCATGAACATAGTAAAATTCCTACCCCTGAATGATTTCATCCACTATGATTTGAAATCACAAATAGATGATATTCAAGGACTCAACCACATAAACTCATCATCACCAACATTAAGAATAAGAGAATGTTCATGGTAACACCACTGAACTACTAATCAAAAGGATATCAACAAGGCATTATATTCCTATTGGAATGCCAACTAGAACACCTTCATTTTTACTCTCTCCAAAATTCATTGAACAAATCACTTAGCACCATCTCCCCAAAATAATTCAAATACCTAATGGTTACCCAAACCTGGCATCACCAAAATGATCATATGAATTCCAACCATATTTACCAACCTACAACAACATAAATATCAGTTACTAATGTCCACACACCATATATGAAAGCTCATATAAAAAACCCATGATGTACCTTCAAATCATGGTACTCAACTAGTTGATTCCAGAAAATATTATGAAAAATTTAACCCCATGTCAATAATCATCTTATCTTGTACAACATGCAATCCCATTCAAATAATTAATCGAAAACTATCTCACTATAGTTCTACCCACCATACACATTAACTATCCACCACCATCACCCAACATTAAGAACCTTTACCATTGGAAAGAGTCATATAGATCCTCAAATCAATTTTAGAATCATACCTAACACGTATTGAGAATAATCGCTCCCAACATCTATGATAACATTACCCAACTATGGAATTCAGACCTTCCATAAAAACTACCTTGTTTGGTCACACTTAATCGGTCCATATCATAACTAATGACAACATGGTTCTTCCTCAAAACTAATTTCCATTACCAGAGCACAGATATCATCCAAAAATTATCTATTAGTAGATTAAATCCAACCACATCCATTCCATTTTTCTATCTTAGTTAGTCCATCATGATATACTCCCTCTATTGGTACCCAACATCCACCATTGAAAAGTCTCCCCACTAGCTCAACATGGCGCCTCCTCACTTAAGGATTACCTCCATCATCTATGTGATCATACCAGAGTCTACTCCCAAACTCTAGTGAATCCTCACGAACATAGAATCCACTACACCATAACCATTTTTAAGGATATATAAACCCCACAAACAAGACTCTAATGAATTCATTCAGATTACCTTTAAAAAAAACTCAGCATGAGGACATCACTTCGATCAATCTAACACCACATACATTGCACACCCAGCCTTCCCCAAAGAACCAAAACATGAACATTATTAAGTTATAATTGTCATTTTTAGTCCTCCACATCCACTCCATAGTCCTCTAAATACACCAAGGACAAACATACCACTCACCACCTTAGGATTGTCATTATGACAACTTTACCTCATTAAATTACAACCACAACATCCCACAACTCGATCAAAAGTTGGAACCCAAATAATATTTGTGGCCATCATTATTTTCATCAGAACTACAAATAATCAGGAACTACTACCTATAACTGGTATTCAAGATTAATCCCCATTACATTTTTCGACATCTAGTCCATACTGAGGAAATCACCTGAAATTGTTTGATGGTATACTACCCACCATATGGATAAATATTTATATATCTATGAAAAAACCCTCCAAGAGGATCCATATCCAACCGGAACACATTATAAGTTTCTAGGTGTAATGATAAAGATAACTCAGCATACCCAAGACGATGTCAAGATAATGGAAATGGTTGTCAATAGCTAAGTGTATGGAAAGGATTCATCGATGAAAAACACCACATTTTATCCATCGCAGATGTCATCTCTCACCATTGGGACACCTTCACCTTGTTCGTGTATTGGAATTCCCTACCCACCAACGTCTCATTAACACTCAATATCCACAAATCAAATTGGATTTCCAAACAAGCTCCACTACAACTTCACAACCCTTTACCAAGAGGTCATGACCCAATATTTCTTCCATGCCATAGCCATTACCACACTCATTTTCTACATGTATGCCCCTGGAGATTTACTTGAGAACACAATTAACACACCATAGATCGACAACCTAATTGCCTCACACAAAACATGTGCTTCATCCCAGTTATCACACTGAATTACAAATTTCATTTATCCAGAGTTTAATGTTCACCCATAAAAAATGGAATATTTCCTTTCAAACACATTCCAACATCTAGAGCTCCTAAAATACTACATATTCTAGCACATTCTTATGAACACACATTGGGCTTGACTAAAAATAACATGACCTGTACATCACCAGAACTCTCCAAAACACCCACTAAATAATATGGCCATCCATCCAAGAATTTCAACTTCATTAGACTCTAGGAATTCCCAACATTCTCACACAAAAATCCATCCATTAGTATAAGGAATCCAATCAAGGATACCACCACCACCCTGGGTGTCACATCAATACCAAAAGCTTCCATCAAAATTTTGTTCACCATCCAACTTTTTTCCTCATATCAACATCAATATTGCTTCTAAAACAATCAAATCCATAGGGAAATTCTCCTCATGACCATGAATTTTTTCAAAAATGACATAACAACCATCCAAAAGAACTCAGGTACCTTCCTGAGGAAGAAACCATGGAATAACCATTCACATTTTCCCCAATCAATGACACCAAATCATCTTCAATTTTCCCTCTAAAGCAACAACCCATACTTCACATTCAAAGTCACCTATAACACCAGGCTAACCTCTCTGAATAATTACCTAGATTTTCCAAAACTGTCAAATCATGACCACATTTTGTGTCACCTCACCAAAAACATCACCCATCCCAATTATTCTCCTCATACAAACCTTATCTAGTAAGAACTCATTGTGTTCCACTTCCAAAGTCCAAAACATCCACCTGCACCACACACACCAGGGAGAACTACCAACACAAACTGATCCCTCTCCCATGAAACCATGAGATTCAAATGTCAAAAACTATTAAAACAAATGAGATTTCAAAAAAAGGTCACTGGATCTACCTCTAAGATATAGACATAAAACCTCAATAATCTGCTACTCATATCAGAATTCCTACCCTATTTCTAAGGAAATTGTGTATATTGAACTAAGAAACCATTTACCCTAGGTTTCCCACCAAATATACTCACACACGTACATCCTTACCAAGATTCAAATCCCCAATCTGGGGTCTAAAAAACATAATCAAGGTCTCAACCCACAAGATTCAAAAAACCCACCTTAACATATGTCCTTTAAAATCTATATGGATAAAAGCTAACCATAGAAACGACAAACAACATTTATTTTACAGGAATATCCAAACCATCATGATCTCACATCACCTAACTATTAATATCAATATGTGGAACTCTCATTGTCTAAACCATCTAGACACTATGTGAGCAATAAAAATAAGGGATACCCACAAATGGTTTCTCTATGTTCCATAATTTCTACATTTCCCTATTTTACTGGACATTACCATTTAAAACCTATGTTTAAATATTTCAAAAAATATACTAACATTCTATTTTGAAATCCATAAGTTTATATTCTGAAAAACCATTCATAAATGAAACAATTATTAAATGAAATATGTATTCAAATCCCCATTTCCAAAAATTTCCTTGATAAATCATTTCAAGGAAATATCAAGAGAAAAAACCACTATAAAAATGTACACAATTGGTATATAAATTCCAAGTATCTACTAATCATATGAATCAAACGGATGACCTAACAATCTTATGTTCAGTGAATGATTCTTAAACTAACAGAACCTCTATTTACATACCATTCTAAGTGATATGTCCCCGTAAATGGTTAATATCACATCCAAGTGCACTACATGAGGAGGAAATAACTATCAACATTTAAAGAAAAGAACAAACATTAATTCCCACCCTAGAAACATGGATATTCCTTCATATGTGGTTATCCAAGAACCCATGCCCAATCTCATTACTAGAACCCATAAAGACCCTAGTCTTCTATGTACCATTCTACAAATAGTAAGACTAAATACGGCATGTGATACCACATTGTATCATCCCTAACATTGTGGATACTATATCCTACTCCATGATCCGAGTCATCACATGACCTCAGGAAAATCTCCCCATATGCTAGAGGCATCTAACTAGTAGTTTGGGTCTTTTGTAAACCATTAGGAATACTATACCTACTTATGTGAGGGATGCTAGAATAGAAATAATATCAACATATATATTTACTAACTAGAAATAATTAATGGGAATCATATTAAAAATTTACAACATGTAAAAAAGTAGCACATTCCACAACCATGTAATGGATACTCTACATGACAAACAATAATTTATATAAACCCAAAAACCAAAACTACCAAATGATACACAACACGGTCCTGAGTACAAAACCAGTCCTAACCTCCCATTCTCCATGAAATCAACCCATGAATGACCAAACTCAAAGCTCATGTCCAGAACATGTATCAAAAAGAAGTACGAAATGCTCAGGTACCCAGGTACCAAGGAGGCTAATGTATGGTTTGATTACAACTCAATAGAGCACTGTCAATTGTATCTAAATAAATAACCAGTGTATAAGTCATTGTATGACGATAACGTCAATGTAATATATAATCAATAAAATGAATTTAATCTAGAAATCCACATATGTCACGGTTTAGAAATTATCAAGAATCTAATTTTTAACCATTTAGTAACCTCGAGAAACAACCCAACCACAATAGTTCTAGTATCACTATAATCTAAAGACATGACATAATTGGTTACATGCCTCTAAATCACAATGGGAAATTCACTAATCACAACTTATCAACATACCTCGAATCCTCAGTCAAGAAATCAAGTCATTTCCATGTGTTTGGGAAGCATAGAGCCATCATATGACATCATAATTCACACTATGAACATATGTTGAGAGAAATAAATCATAAACATGACATCCCCATACTATATAAAATAATAGTTACCTTTGATCTTTAGTCAAGGTAGTCTTCCCAAAAGAAACTGTCCAGGGCCTATAGCCTTAGTTTGACTCCCTAACCTGTGCATCATAGGGGTGGGTTGCTGATCAAAAGTTTAAATTTCCCTATTAGAGGATCCTCATTCAAATACCACACACACCACCAAACCATGTGCAGATGATTATTTAACCATAACACATTTACCAAATAGAAACCATCACAATTAAAAAATTCATAATTTTAAATTGTAACTCATTATACACTTCCCACTAAAATGTAATAACCCATTAACACATGTACCTTTATGCAGAAAAACCCCTTATAATATATAAAACAGTTAAAAAAAACTACATTCTTTTCAAAATTTATGATAACACATAGAAAGAAACTCTCATTTTAAAATCATCATGAAGGTGACCATTAAAACAATGTTTTTTCTTTTTGATAAACTAAACCATACCCTAAGGATTTTATTTCCATTCCCATCCATGTAAAACAATCAAAAAGGAATTACCACATTAAGGGAAACCATGCCATCATTTCAAACCATAAATTGAAATATATAATGAAAAATACTTTCTAAATAACCTTGAGGCCAACACCTCCTTTTAAAACATTCATACTTCAATGAATCATATTCTTTTTTTTAAACAACATAACATGATCAAAACCCAAATTGAATTATGAAAATCATTTAATAATAAATTTAATCTTTTCAAAAAATCTTATATAAAATCAATTCAATTAACCATTTAACCAATACCATAGCCTAGTTAAAATTAAAAATGCATTCGACATTGTATTTACCCTATCAAAACATTTACTAATTTATGTCACTATTCTCATGGGTTAGCCATTTAATGTACCAAAATTTTATAATTTTAAATTATCTTTTATATTTATTCAATATAGTATAAATCCAATAAAATCACTTATTCAATACAATTAAAACATTATAAATGAAAAATTAGTGAAATAATAATAAATTATAAAAATTAAGCAATATATAACAATGGAATAGTAACACGGCCTATGGAATTGTAATATGAAAATTATAAATAGTTTACCAGCCAATAGAATATTATACACACCAATTAATGTATAAATATAATGTATCCATACTATAATTGAAAATATGATATAATTATATCATAGTATATGCAATTAAATGTTTTGAAAGTGATAAATTATGTGTGGTTATATTAATAAAAGATAAATTTTTAGTTACTATATTCTAATAAATAAATTTATTTAAATGAATATTTATTTTCCTAAAATAAATTCAAAAATGGATATTTTGTTGTATTGTGATTATAACATAGTTGAATGATACCATAATTAATTTTGTAATGTGTCAAAAATCAGTTATAATTTGAGAATCAGTATTTTTTGTGTAAATGAAGATTTTATTTAGAAAATTTATATTTAGATAATTATTTTTTACAAATTGAGTTATCTTTTGAATTTTACATGTTTCGAAATGGATAGGGTGGATAATTTGAACTTTTATCAAATAGTTGATTTTTTTTAATATTGAAATATTTTCATTTTTACTGTATAATAAATAAATAATTTTTTGAGTCATGCTTGAGTCATGGATTACATAAGTGGACATTAGTTCAAACTCATTTGATCTATGTACTATTTTTAGTCATAATAATCCATATTATTCATAGGCGTGAGCTAAAATAATAAACTAATGAATAAAAAAAAATAAAAAAACACCTCTATCCTCTACTATAAATACAACCCATCCCAACCTTATTTCTCACACAGTTAAAGTCATGATTCGGGTCCAAATTATTACAAAACCACTTCCCAGGTACCTCCCTCCATTCCCATAATCCATTAGTATCATTAAATGTCTAATCTAATGTTCTTCAACTAGGTTCTCATGGAAAATAATTCAAGTAGTAAAAACCACTTTCCTTTTCTTTTAAATTATTAAGAATTTATTTTCATTTCTTATTATCTACTCACATCCCATTATAAAAGTGGAATGGTTACTCCAGTATCTATCATATTCTGTTTATTTATTTTGATAATTGAATAATCCTTCATCATTCTATTCCCCTACAAACTATTTTAAAAAATGAAATCACCATCTGAGACGTGTTAATTGACTAATTTTATAGACGACATGGTTTCAATTTTTTTTAAACCTTCAAGGCTGGTCAATAAAACATTTTTATGGTTACACATGATTAAAATATATATTTTAAATCATAGTTAAAATTTTATAACAACTATATAAGTTCATAATATTAAATAATAGAACAAAACTAGTTCTTGATTATTGTGAATCCGCTAAATTTACTTAAACGATAGTCAATAACATTTTATTTAATGATTCATCCTTATAACATATAAACAAAGTATATATACGAAAAAATATTCTTTTTTATTATCATTAATAACATATAATTTAAATTATATATAACTATTCCCATTTTATATGATCATTTATAAATGTATAATAATGAACTGATCTTGAACACCAAGGAAATGAACACTCTCGAATGATGAATTGATATCATATTTCTGATATAAAGGTGATAAATGAACTTAATAAAATTTCAATAAATACATTAAATGTTAAAAATGATAAAAATTAATTAATTATTGTATTTAATTATATTATATGGGATATTAAGATCATGTACATATGTATTTTAGACAAAGGGTAGGAGACTCATTCCGACCCTCCATTTTTCATTCGGGTTATGTTTTTTCTCTATTTACCCCAATTAAACTATTCATTAATTTTATATATATCATCGAGATTATTTTAATATGTTCCAAAATCATATCTTGGGATTAGTACATCCTTATTTGATGTGTAAATTAATTTTTGAAAAAGTTCCCTTCACAACTCATCCTGAAAAGAAAACAAGATTAACGGAATAATCTTGATTTCTTACCCATATAAATGTTCACACCAAAATATATTTTTAGGCACCAGTATTTTTATAAAATCACTGATTTAATCATTAAAAATTAAAATTTTCATTTCTTGTCTTATAGAATCAATTATGAATTTTCATATTTAATGAATCTTAAAAATATTCCTTTAAATAACACTAAAATGTTTAATTTCTGAAGATTCATAGAAACTCGTTCTAAATGTTTTATCTTTAGTTTGAAGTAAATTATCATGAATTTTTTTTTCCATTATTAGTATTGATGTATAATTAAAATTCGTTCTTTTATAGACACCATTATGATATTATTATTTGATATTACAATCAATGTGATTATGATAATCAATTTATTCAATGGGTAATACTTATGTTTATGTCTGATTACTTATGTATGATTATTTATACAGAACACATATTCATGAATATGTAATGATGGGTGAACCATGATAGTGGTCCAATGCCTTGGGTAATTATTAGTCTAATGAGACGTCTAGTGAAATGTTATTTTAGGTTATCATTGACATATTATCCATGAGAAACAGTCTTTGCGGGAATCCTTCAATTGTTCTCCACCATCTGATATGAGCCTTGAGTAATGCTGAGTTCATGTTTTATTTTTTCCAACACGTCAAAATGATTAAATGATTCATTGATATCATGATCTATATGTTTTGATTATATATTCTTATTCAGGTTCCATTCCTTTTTATTTGATCATGATATGACTTCTAACCCATGTGATATGCTTAATTCTTATGTTTGTTCCCTTACTGGGATTTCTGAATCTTCACTTTGTTAATGAATTTCCCATGTTATTCTATAAAAAGTAAGGGCATGAATGGTGATATGATCACATTATAAAGATTAAATAATTCATTATTTTATTATAGTTTCATTATTTATAATTATAAATATAACATTATAAATACACTAGAAATTATGATACTTGGTTTTTATTTGAAAGGTAATTACGCTTAAAAGAATTAAATAATATTTTTAAATGTATAGGGTCATTATATTTTGTTTCAAAGCACGTTCTAGTTATTTTTATAGATTAGGAATACATCACATTAGTGATAGACCTTGAGAATTTCTATGACTCTGGATAACATAAATTTTAACTCAGGGAATCACAAGTTAGGATATACATAAGATTTACATGTTTATGCTTATATGTTCTGTGTTTCCTTTTTTTATGATTATTAGCCAATTATTTATCTCCCAATACTAGTAATATATTTTTCTTAGCTAATGGCTATAAATTGGAGACCTAGTGAAAACAATCAACGTGATAGGTAATGTGATGATTCCACTAATGATATTCCAAATATGTTGGGATCGTGTGCTCAAAAGTTAATGAATGTATTTTTACAACTAGCCTAGTTATGAATAATAACAATAATTATTTAGAATGGCCTCCTCTAAAAAAATAGTATTTTTTATAGAGTCTATTATGTGGAATGGCCTCTCATGATTAGTGAATTTTCTTATCCCCTCATTGAAGAATAATGGATTAATTCCATTGAGAATACATTATCTATCCTCTAGGGCTTAAAATATGAGATTTGTGTTGGAATTCCATTATTTTGATGGGGAATATGACCATTGGTGAACGCTAATAAATAAAATTTAGTCCTTGGAAAAATGTTATTTTAGGGAATGGAAAGATCTCAAGAAAATATTTTAACATAAATATATTCCTTGAACTATCAGTCATAATATTGGGAGGGAGATCCTATGTCAGAATAAAAATGAAGAGGAGTCTATTTGGTCAGAAGAATATAACATCACAATACTTATACGTTATAACTTAAAAAAATTCATGAACCCAAAAATCAAATTATATCACATATTTAGTATACTAATTCCATGTCCATTTAAAGAATTGGTGGTTCTATAGTTTTTAAACAATATAGATATTTTCTATTATTCCATCATGGTTGAAAAAGAGATCAGAGACTATCAATGGCTTCAGGGGCCCCGATATAAAAAGTGGAAAACATAGTTTTATATCGGTGGACCAATAGATGAATCACATGAGGGGAAAAACATAATACCCTATATGCCATAATTATGTGAAGAGTAATACTGAGAAAAATCTAATGGGAACCATGAAATGCTTCAAATTTGGTGGAATGGGGCATCAAGATAATAAATAATAGAGGGATATGATGAATCCCAATATTGTGGACGAATATGGGAAGGTTAAGATAAATACTCATCTTATAGTGTGCTTTTTCAATTTCATGGAACATGGAAATTATGCAGACCATTTACCTTTAGAAAGGGATGTTAAAGGATCATAGGAAATAAAACCTCTATGGAATAAACAGAGTACATATTCTATCACAACTAATATAGAGGATACATAAAATGGTGTGGTGATAGGTACATAGGTTATTCAATTAAAAAATAGAAAACATACTATTTCATTCTAGTTCTACATATTCATTAATATAATTCATGTTTAGGATAACTTTTCAAACACCACCACAAAATATCAAGTTTGAGTTATCATTGAGAACAAAAATGGGTAAATTATTCAATCCAAAGTATAAAACTCTTCCATAGTAAATGATTTTGTACTAAACCTCTCATCATATATTCATACATATATTGGTGGATTATAATGCTTCTTTTAATGGATTAGATATTATTATACAAATCAAACATCAAATTTTGAGAAAGTGATATTACAATTCAAATCCCAAATCATCCTTTAATTATGTAAATGTTAAAGGAGGATGTTAAAATTCATTCAGAATAATTGCCTAAATTATGGATAATGTTTAATTATGATCAGACATATAGAGATCAAAATAATGAGACTGCCTTACTAAGTGACTGAAAATTAACATTTTTAATATCAAAACACCTATTTAAGATAAAGTGAGAAACTTTAATTTCCAAACATTACAACCAAATAAAACTATGAAAGAAGAAAAAACAGATCAAAACAACAGGACCGTCCCCTTCAAAGCAACTACATCATGATGAAAATCACTCACCATCATATAAGCACTCGGGTCCCGTGAAGGGTTGCATGGGCATGGTACCGATGGAAGTGTCATACCCTCTAAAAAACAACAGGATTAGGTGAAGGCTTCCTCCTCTAAACCACATCTAAAGAAGATCCATACTGCATGATTGTTGCAAACACACCAAAATGTACTAGATATATGAATCCCCAATCCCTCCAAAACAAAATCCAGAGTAACCAAAACAGTGGATATCAGTCTTGGTAATTCCTTGGAAATTATCACATAGGAAACTTTCTTATCGCCTTTCTCTACCCATTTCCATTCTCTTTCCTCACATACCATAAAAAGTAATCAAACAACTAACAGTGTAGATCAAATTGACTGCCAAAACTGTAGATGGACCTTACCTACCTCTTTAAAGCATATGCAACATCCATGGACAACACAGTCTTCCTCCCAGTATGTTCCGAGTAGGAAAAACATAAACATTCTAAACAAAAATAGGAAAATAACACATCCAAATTAGGAAAAATCACTGAAAATGAAAAGAAGAAAAACCACATCGGAGAAGCAAATAACACAAATAAAAAACCCATATCCTAGAACAATCTCCACCAGAACCAAAATATAAGGTAAAAAACCAACATTACCACATTAACCAAACCCTATGTGATGTAGAAGTTGAACAAAAGACCCATCGAATACAATAACTGAATCCTCGTCGCCACCTACTAGGTCATTCAAGGAGATCTTAATTATCCACCTTACAAACACAACATTAGGCAAGATGGCAATCCAGAAACTGGGGAATATTGAACAAGACCACTAGACCAGCATTGAACAAGCAAGGGAATCCTTATCCAGCATAGGTGGAGTTGATCATGAATTAGTCTGAAAATGATGTGGAGTGCCAAGACGGTCGAGCATACGAAGTCAAACAATGATACCATGACAGGATAACCACTACCACAATCTTACTGAGCTTGAGGAGGAGCCGAGGTGGCCTGAGGAATGGAGTTAGTGACGAGGGTAAACCTTAACAATGGAGTGCCTCTTACAGGACAATCCTATCATCTTTAGTTAATCTCTAAGCTTATTTAGAAAAATGAGTGAATCATTCTTGAAGACATTCCCATTATTATGGACTACACTAATTTATTACCTGATGAATTTTCTGGTCATCCTCTTAACAAAGTGGTTAAATTCTTGTATGATATTATTCATGGATCACAAACTATAGCAAAGACACCTTATAGAAAGTCCTCCCTTGAGAGGGATGAATTAAAGAAGTAGTTATAATAGAATATGTATATTGATTTTATATGCCTAAGTGTTTCACGATGGGGTGCACTAGTCCGCCACATCAATAAGAATGATGGATCAATGAGCCTATGCTTTGGTTATAGTAGGCTAAACCAAATAACACTAAAAAACAAGTCCCCCTACCCTAGATATAACACTTTTTTGATCAACTACATGGGGATATGTATTTCTCTAAGGTGGACCTTCAGTTGGAATATCACTAAAAATAGGGTATAAAGTAAGATATTCCCAAGACATCTATTCGATCTAGGTATGGACAATATGATTTTATAGTAATTAACTTTGAACAAACTAATTCTCCAAAAAATTTATTGGATTTAATGAATAGAGTCTATTAATATTACCACAAAAAATTTATGTAGTCTTTATTGAGGACATTATAATATATTCTAAGAGCAAGAAAAAAATTGAGGAGAATTTAAATACTGATCTATAGACTTCATGAAGGGAGAAACTATATGAAACATACAATAAATGATTGTTATTGGGGGAGGTAGAATCATTCTTGTGGAATTTAGTCACCATCATGGGGATATCTATCCACCCTTCCATGAAAAACGATATCAAATAGTTTCCTAAGAAAACATATTTAATCGATATCTGTAGATTCCTTAGATTAGATGGATATTAAAATAAATTTATCAACAACAAATCAATATTTCTGATACCACTAACAAATATGACTTGGAAGGAGGAAATTTTTTTATAGACCAGCAAACGTGAACACTACTTTAGAGAATTGATAAAGAGGGTTATCATTACACCAGTACTCACACTACCTACAGGTGGGAAACTGTTTAAGTTGTACAATGATGCATCAATGAATGTAATAGTAAATTTACAAATTAAAAAAGTTAAATTTATTTCCTATGTCACAATGAAATTAAAAATTCAACTAAAGAAATATCCTACGCAAGATCTACTGTTGGCAGTTGTGGCAGATAAGTTGAAAATAGGGTAGAATTATCTATATGGGAAAAAATGTGTGGTATATATGGATCATAATATCTAAAAATATATATTGATATAGAAGGAGATTAATATGACTTAGTGAAGATGATTAAATCTCATCAAGGATTATGAATAATCAGTACACTAACATCCTAGTAATGTAAATAAGTTGGACGATTCTAAATGTAGTAAGAATGTTATATCATTATCAATAATAATAATAGATAAGGATTCAATATTTGTATAAAATAAAATAATGGAAATTAGAATCATTAAGAAAGAAAAAGAATTAATCCTTTCTCAAAATATTTATCAACCATTCCTCCTAGAAAAAATAAAGGATGCTCAAAAAATGATGTGGAAAATCATAAGAATGTGGACGCTATCAAAAATTGATAATTCTCCATAGTTCCAAATCGATGGAGAAGGAGTTATGTGATTTGGGTCATGAATATATGTACCATAAAATATAGAGGTACACAAATATCTTCTAAATGATTCACATAGATAAACTATATCTATTTTCATAGGGGACACAAATATCTATTAGGATCTCCGAGAAAATTGTTGGCGGGACAAAATGAAGAGGGAGATCATTGAATGTACATAAAAGTGTCTCCTATGTTAACAGGTGATAGATGAAAATAAAAATTATAACGGTGTGATGAAACCATTACCCATAAAATCATTGAAATGGGAAATCACAACATGGACTTTGTCACTAGATATATGAATACATCTTGAATAAAAAATGATATATGGGTTTTTGTTGATCTTCATACAAATAAATATAACTTTATCACATTTCGAGAGGACTTTTCCCTGGATAAACATTCATGGATATAAATTATAGAAGTAGTTCGGTGTAATGGATTATGACTATCTATTTTATGTTATTATGATCTAAGATTTACCTATTTATTTTGGAAAATAATATAGTATTCTCTAAAAAGTGAGCTGAATATTAGTATGGCCAACCATTCTCAAACTAATGGCCATTCTTAGATGAACATTCAAACACTAAATGAGTTGTTGAGGGTGTGATCTGTGGACAAAAAGTTGTAATGGCACCAACCTTTTCCATTATTACTGTCCTCCTTAAATAATATTTTACACTCGAGCATCCAAATGTCTCCATATGAAGCACTTTATGGGATAAGATGCATAACACCATTGTGATGTGATGAAGTTTGTGAATGAAAGATACTAGGAGATTAAATGAATTAAGAAATTGTGGAAACATTGAAAACCATTCAGCATCACATCAAGGTAGCCCAAAATCTATAGAAGAGTTATGTAGATAATCATTGATGAGGTCTGTAGTTTATGTTTGTATACATTGTATTCCTCTGTGTATTTCCATGGAATATGATCATGTGGTTTGTGAAGAAGTGAAAGATATGTCCCATGTACATAAATCCCATCAATATTATTGATGGTGTTGGAGCAGTAGCCTATCACCTTACACTTCCACAATACATGTATTAAGTACACGATGTATTCCAAGTATCTGCCAGGATGAATTATAAACTGGATCCCTCAGATGTACTGAATTCAGAGGTGGTTCAATAGGAGAAATATATCTCTTTTGAGTAGAATATAGTGATGATCATGGAATGTAGTGATAAATTTCGTGGTAGAAAGACCACTCAACTTGTCATATATCAATAGTGATACCATAATTATCAAGAGACAACATGTGAATTATAGGAAATGATAATGGATAATTACACTCACATATTTTCCCTATATATGTTAAAATAAAATTTCGAGGGTGAAATTTCATAACGGGGTAACAATGTAATGATGAAATATCATATCAATGAAAATTCCCTTCTTATAATTATGTTATATATTTTAAATCAAATACAATAACATATCTAACATAATAAAAATTTTATAAATGAAAAATAAATTAAATAAGAAATATTTGTTGAAATTAAGGAACATAACCAATGGAATAGTAGCACAACCTTTGTAATGGTAATATGTCTTATATAAATAGTGGAACAAACATTAAAATATTAAACTCCAAAATTAATTTATTAGTAAAACTTATCCATATTATAATTGATAATATTAAATAATTATATCATTGAATTAGTAAATATTTTTTTTTAATCGTAAATCAATTGTTCGGATTTTTATTAAACATAAATGTTTATTTATAGTATTTATTTTTAATATAATGATTTAAAATTAAATTTACTTTCATTCAATAGTTTTATAAATTTAAATATTGTTTTCTTATTATTATAACATAATTTTATCTTCCATTTCTTAATTTTTCAATTTGTTATAAAATTAATTATAATTTTAAAATCGGTAGTGTTCGAGTAAATAATGATTTTAATAAAAAAATTATATTTATAATATTTATAATATTATTTTAATAAATTGGATTCTATTTTTGAATTCTAATTTTTGATCAATGGTTTGTTTAGAATTTTTTTATTTTTATGAAATTGTTTATTTTTTGTTGAATAGTGAAATACAGTAATTTAATGCATATGGTAAATAAATGCTCTTATGAGTTATGATTGATTCGTTGATGATATAAGTGTACATTCGTTTGAACTAAAATGTATAATTTACTATATTTTGTCACATGAATAAACACTATTCATAGTCTTGATCACAAATAATAAATTAATGAATAAAATAATAAAAAAAACTCGTCTCCATTACTATAAATACTACCCCCTCCACCTCTCTTCATCAAACCTCTAATGTTATAACGATTTGAATATTATACCCATATAACATCCCAAAAATATTTACAATTTCTATATCCTTTGGTATAAAAAATATTTGAAAATCATGCGCCTCATGGAGGGTTTCAAGGTGAAAAATCCAAGTGGTTAAAACCACTTTCTTTTATATTTAATTTCTTTCTAATTTATTTTATTTCATTATTATCTCTTCACTTGGCCTTATCCATGTTTCATTGAGACTCTAGTATCTCAGATATAGTATAATTTTATTACTTTAATGAAAAATCCATCATTATTTCATTCCCTCCCCCTTTTGTTAAAAAAATGAAAACATCGGTCGTGATGTGTTGATTTATCGCATTCAACGATGGCATGTTTTACAATTTACGTTATCCCCCTCAAGGATAGTCATAAAACAGTTTGTATTATTAAATATGATTATAATATATTTGTTACATGTATTTAATGTTATTTAACCAGTATATATCGATAATATTAAATAATAGAAAAAAGTAGTTTATGTTGATCCAAAACTACCAAATTAATCTAAACAATTATAATTATAATTTTAACTAATGATTCATCCACACAACATAAAAAATGATAAAAAATAAAAAATAAAATAATATGATTTCATTAATATCATATAATTTCAATTCTGGACAACTACTCACATTCTACATGATATTTCATAAATGTGTACAAACGAACTAATTATGACAACAATGGAAGACAACAATCTTGAGTGATAAACATGTATCATATAACTCATCAAAAAGGCCGTAAAGTAATATAATAAAATTATAAAAATTAAAAAAAATTATGAAATGGTTCTTAATAAATTAATAAATGTATTTAATTTGATTTTCAAGGATATTATAATCATGTCCATATCTGTTTCAATCATAAGGTAAGAGATTCTTTCTAAAACACCATTTTTCCTTTGAGTTATTCTTTATCTCTATTTACCCTAATGTAACTATTATTAATCTTTATATACATATTATAAATTTTTTATGCGTTCTTGACTCATTTATCTAACTAGTGCATCCTTATTTGATGGTAAATACATATTTTAAAATGGTTCCCTTGTAAATTCTTCCCGATAAGAAAGCTTAATTAAAGGGAACTTCCTGTTTTCATACCTATTTTCATGTTCAACCCGTAATATATTTTAATAAACCATTTTTTCTGAAATCAATAATTTTAATAATAAAATTTATTTTGGCATATTTTTAGTTATATAAAATATAATTTTTTTTATTTTTAAAATAATCTTCAATGTTTTCCCTTAAACCACAAAAAATGTTTTATTTCTATTGTTTCTTATACAAAAGATTTACTTTTTTCAATTAATTTGGACATAACATAGAGTTATTTATTAAAATATTACCATATGAATGTCCATGTATGATTTAAATCAATTTTTTATTTTGTGTGAACCTAGATATATCTCCAATTATTTGGTTAATTTTTTTGTAATGATATGTCATGTGAAACGGTATTTTTGGATAGCCTTAACTCATTCTCTATGTAAATCCGTCCTCTGGGTGAGTTAGGACATGTGGTACTCCATGTTAAATGTGCCTTGGTTCATGATTATGTCATGTTTTTTGTTTCTTGCACATTACTATGATTCCATGATTACATGATCCCATGTTAAATATTTTAGGCTCCCACATTTTTATTCATTTTTCATGTCATTTTATGACATCGTGTTATGTATTCTAACCCGTGTGTTATGATTTATTAAAAATGATTATTCTGTTATTAAGATTTTTAGAAAATATATATTTTAATGTATTCCCTGGTATATACTATTCTTATGTAATGGATTAATGGGTTTTAGTATCACATTGTGAATATTAAATAAATGATTTTTGTATTTGTCATTCATGTTTTTCAATTATGAATAGATTCTTCAAAATACACTAGAATTTAAGATCCATGGATTTTATTATGAGGATAATTCATAGTAACGTCATGTAATTATATGTGTAAAGGTATATGGATATTATATGGTATACCCTATGGTTAGTTATAGGTATGTTCTGACATAATTAACAAACCCAGCAGGGTTTGTGAAGGGTCCTATACCTCAATTTAAGGCCCAAATGACTTTGAAAACTCAAGGAAATTAGAACCTTATAAGTGGTATAGATATAATTTTCACTATTTATAATTCGTATTTCAATGATTTAGAAATAAAAAATTTAACAATTTGAGTTTAATTTAATTGTTTTTATAATTTAGGGATGATTTGAGATTGAAATAAAAATGACACAATTCTTGAATTTTATCT
The DNA here is from genome assembly GCA_963277665.1 of Viscum album. NCBI lineage: Eukaryota > Viridiplantae > Streptophyta > Magnoliopsida > Santalales > Viscaceae > Viscum > Viscum album. The sequence goes on along the minus strand of OY728135.1, from coordinate 790,207,446 downwards.
ATTTTACATTGATTTTTTATTTTAAGTTGATCATTTTAAATAATGATAAAAATAGGGAGATGATTTTTTAGGATTTCACAATTAAATTCATAAATATTTTTCAACTAGGTAATGAATTTATTCAGACTTCTAGAGGCCCAAAAAAATTAATATTTATGGAATATTATTCTAGATAACAGAATGGACCACACCTCGTTGAATGAGGTATAACTCCGGCTACATGTGTCCAAATATATTTATTCCCTATAGATATTTAAAAATAAACAAGTATTCATCTTAATTATTATTATAAAGTAATAAATAGATCATTAAGGTTTGATATGAATGTTTTGAAATTAATAAGATAGAGGGTCCCTTGAGAAGAAAAAGTTATATTTTGTATGAAATTCAAAACTTTTTCACCACATGTCCAAAGCATTTAGAAAATGAAGGGTATTCATATAATATAGCTATGAAAAACTCATTATATGTTTCGAGATAAAAATTCTATATATATGATTGATTAATATGAGAAATCTCTATGGAAACATATTCTGGACAACATAATTTACATTCCTTCTCCCCTTTGTATTTTTTTATATTCATCATTCCAATGGGGGTGGATTTGAGAGAAAAAGGGAAGTTTTTATATATATAAATTTATTATTATGATTTTAATTCATTATTTAATTAATAATTTGAGGTATGATCAAGTGATTAGAGGAAAATCAACAAGCTGATGTTGATTATTAATCAAATAACAAAATTTATCTTCTTTTGAAAACTAAAAAAAAGTGGCAGTTTTACAACTCAAATAGGAACATAATCATGATTCAATCCATGGAATTATATATGTCATTTATCTAGGTAATTATTTTCTTAATTTTTTTCATGAAAAGAAACAAAATATCAACTCACACTATTTTCGGGGTGGGGGTTCTTAACATGATTTTATAAAAAAATCATGAACTGATATATTGAACTAAACAAGATACCATTGGATTCTGAAATTTATATAAACATTCAATATATTATTATTAATACTATTAATACTTCAATCCAGTGTTTCTATCTTCCAATTACACACTTAGAAGGAACTTGGTTGAAATTGAAATTCTATCGAGAGACAATAGACCCTTACAAGAATTGCATTTTTCTTAAGAAACAAATCATGAAAATCTTGTGTAATATCATGATTCACCTATTGGTTTTGACATTAAATATTTCTTTATTCACCAACATCCAAACATTAATGGTGTTCCGAGTGAATATTGACACAAACACCTTCATAGAGTCAGTTATCTTTTTTTCAACAATAAACATCAAGGATTTGATGCAAATCAAATAAACATGAGGTTATTTCCTATTTTGTTGGGGGTTCCCAATGAATTGGTTTTATATTCAAATTAAACATTGATTAGATATTGGTATGAATTTAATAATTGTTTCCTTGAAAAAAATTTCATTGCTTATATAATTTATTCCATTTGAAATGACATTTGTGGAATTAGTAACACTCAAGGTGAAACATATCATGAGTACTAGGAATGATTCAAAATACATAATTTAGTTATACACACCATCAAATCAATTACCAACTCTTGATTTATTATTCTTATTAGGGGTTTTTTATTAATTATATATGTATTATTTGTTCTTTTGTGGGATGTGATATTGTAAAAAACACCTGATACTTCTAGACAATAATTGAAAACATAGCCCCAAATGGTTAATGATTTGGAAAGTGGGGAAATCTTCATGTGGAATATAACCACAAATTCCCCCTTCTATTACTAAAATAAAACATTATTGTGAGTCAATATTCTAATCATGCCACCATGGCGAGGTCGATGATTTTTTTCCATAACCAACCATCACCACTGAAACCTGAATCCACATTCAAAATGAATGCCCATTGTGGAATGTTTTCTTATAATGATCATATTATTGAGAAATTACAATTAATTCATGAGAATTTTCATACTGATAGTGCATATTTCTATGCAAAACTTTTTCAATCATTCCCACAAGGGATATTTCAAAAAAATCAATTGGGGTTGTAATAAGGAATCTAATAAAAGATTTCGGTAGCCTGAACATCATAGATTCTTCTTCCATGGTCCATCATGTAATTATCAACCATGATATTCCAATGATCTAGAAAATTATTATTGTAGAACATAAATTAGGCATTCATATCCCACCCAAAGGTCATAAGCAACCTAGATGAATTGGTGAGGAAACACCAAGGGGCAATGAGAAAACAATAAGAATTCTAAAAACAAAATCAAAACATGACCAACAACTTGATGGTTCAAATGGGTAAAATGGTTCACTAATATTTTAAAAAATGGTAGTTGGGAGGAGGACATATTTTCTAGTTGTTAGAAGATAACTTATTGAAATCAAAATCAATTGATATAAGGTTTTAGAAATGTTCTCTATGTTGGTCTGCTTTTATACAAGGAAAAGAGGGATTTTTCTATACCATGACCTGAGATGGGAGGTCTAGGCATCACTGCACATCCCATAAGAATGAGAATCAATCGACAAGTATTTATTTAATAATGTTCTGGTATGGGAACCAATATCATATATTATGATTTACTCAAACATGGACAAAAATGTAGTGTTTTTTACACCATTAAACTAGGATGGGGTAATATTAGGTCTTCTACCTATAAAGGGTTACCAAGAGACACCATGTAGTAGAAATTATGTAGGTAGGTATTTTACATGGTCTCTACCCATTCATCATTGTTAACGAATTTACAGTAAGTAATCTTGAATCACAGATTGTATTGAGGGATGTGATTGGGACTTACACCTGAGATGGAGGCGCATATTTATTGTACTACGAGGTATGTCTCAGATAATGATATTTTGAAGTATTATTTCCATCAAATTAGAGAGAATATAACCATGTATTTTAATTACATACAGTGAGGAAAAATGGTGTCTTACTATTTAAGTCATATTACTAGGACATCTCCATTCTATAATGATAATAAGGTCGTGAAACTTAGTGTCATGTAGCACAGATGCCATTTCATGACATTTAAGTTCATATGGAAAATACCAACTATGTAGTATAATGTATTGCTACTGAGACATATGATGTGGGATTAGATGAAATATTTCATTAAGAACCACGCATTGGTTGTTGTCATAATGTGATCTCTATCCATTGAGATTATGGAATGAGCTCCATTATATTGGACAACATGAATGGAGTAGGGTCATCCACACTTTACTTGTATCAATGTAGTGTTGATGACAAAAAATATTTCTCATTAGGGTAATTTGTAAAGGAGGACCTTCTTGTAAAATTCTAGCTCTTTCCGATTTTTATAGAATAATTTTTTTCAATGTGTGAAATATTTTCTCACAAAATCCCTCCAATTCATCCAGTCATTTCTAGGATTTATAAATTTTTGATAGATATTCATAGATAGAAATAAATATTGAGGGAAAATAATCATTAATGTTTGGGACTTATTATATTCAATATAGCAAGGAGTACTGGGTATCTTGTGTAGCATGATGGTTTATAGTCCAGTAATCCAATAAGGGATTAAAGAGTTTTTCAAGATAAGACTTTTTAAATTTATCTTCCATTTAAGAATTTTTTTGGTTAGATCTTGTTAAATTCCTCTATCTTCCAATTATCCACTACATGATATCAGGATGGATGTTTCGATTATATATATTATTCTTGATATAATATTTCCAACAGGATAAAAAGAAATTGGTTCCATTTACCTTCAGTACTGTATAGGGGGCTACAAATATGGCAATGATGCAAGGATTCACACTTTTTTTGGTACCAACTTCATTAAGGGGTAATTCCTCATATCATTTGGAAAAATAATTTGTCTCTTATGCTAAAGGATAAAAACCCTGGTCCTATATTGATCTGAAACAAATAATTTCTCTTTGCTGGGGGTTTACAAACTGGAAAATGATTCCCCTGGGAAAAGGTTTTTTTCATATGCTCATGTACTCTCAAGAGGATCTTAATGCTGTCTGGAAGATAGGTAATCTATTGTTGAAGCCTGGAATTATGAGACTCTCGGATTGGGACTTCTATTTCAATCTGAATACACAAATAGGCATGTCTACTCAAATCTGGGTTAGGTTCCATAACCTAAACTAGTTTTTTTGGCATCCAAGAATACTGAATGATCTTGCCGCCTGCATAGTTACCCCCCTTAAAATTGATCAAAGAACCATTAATGATGATTTGGGTATGTATGCTAGGATTTTAGTGGGTGTTAATCTTGAAACAAAGCCTCCTAAAACTATCAACTTTCATGCTAAAGACTACAAAACTGTAATTGATCTGGAATATGAAAATATTCCCTCTTTCTGTGACTTTTGTAAGATTGTGGGTCATTCTGTCCAAATTTATAGATTCATTCAAAGGGATCCCAATCATCAAAACCCTTATTATTGGTCTGAAGTTAGGAAAAACAAGAAGGATAGAGCCCCCCCCCCCCATTTCTAATTCTGACCCCGTACAAAGCAAACCTGGGAAATGGATTCCTAAAACCCCAATGGAACCTGGGGTAACCTGGGCTGATCAGGTGGAGAATCTGGAGAAGGATTTAGAGGATCAATCCATTAAGGAAAATTTGGATAATGTTAATAAATTGCCTTCTCACCCCCCCATTGATTGGGGCTCAATCTGGACTTGATACATCCCTAATATTTGGTTGCATTCCAATTTCTGAAGATCTTCCTCTTATTCCCAGATCACAGACTCTTGTGGGTGAGTCTTCTTTGACTAATTGTATGATTGGATCTTCATCTAAGACCCAGCATGAACTCCCTCCCCCTATTCCATCCAGTACACCTGCATGTGTACAAGAATCATGCTATTCTGAAAAGGAAGCATGCACCAGGCAATCTTCACCTGGTCTTGTTCCCTATGAGTCTCTGGAAAATAATGTTTCTTCTTCCTCCCTTCTCGGGTCTGCCGCTCATGGTAATCTGCCTGCCCAATCAGTAGATCTGTCCATCACTGTTTCTAGGCATTGTACTCCAAATGTTGTGGTTGATGTAAATCCATCAGCCTCCGAACCTACTGAAGCAAATCCTGATCATCAGGGGATCGCTGTCTTGGATGGATGTCCTCCTGCTTTGGGGACCAATTCTGTTTCAGACCTGGACCCTTTGATTTCAGGCTCGGTTCTCAAGCCTTTTTGTGTGCTTTATACCCATGAAATTAAGGCATGATGTAATACTTCCAATCCTGAGTCACCTATGTCCAAAAAGGTTAAAATCTGCCTTCCCAGCAAAACCACTTCCCCTAGGAAAACTAGAGGCCAAAATGATGGTTCCAAAAAGAAAGGGGGGTCAAACCCAAAAGGTAAATAATTATGAATATTCTATACTGGAATTTTCAGGGGATTACAAACCCTGGAACCATTAATGTTTTGAAGAATTTTATTCTTACTCATCGTCCCATGCTGATTGTTATTACTGAGCCTAACGTCAATTTTTCCCCTAAGTTCACGCACCTGAGTAACCTTGGTTTCTCTTTCTTGGGTGCTTGTAATAATGGACATATGGACTCTCTTTGGATTTTCATCCACTCCCCTCTGCAAAATGTTAATATCTTTAGTCTCACGGCGCAAGCTTTGACGTACGATTATTACCTTGGTAGTTCTCACATCTTCATTACTTTTGTCTATGCCAAGAATAATTACCTTGATCAAAGATCTCTTTGGAAGGAGATTTTTGACATCAATATCAGGACTCAAGATCCCTGTGTTTTGGTTGGGTACTTCAATGCTATTCTCTCCCCCTCTGAAAAAATTGGACACTCCTTCTCCTCCATCTCCACCAGGGAATTTAAAGCTGCCATAGAAGGTATTAATCTCATTGAGATTAACCTTGCTGGTTCCTAATTCACTTGGTATAGACACCACTACAACCGAGTGGTGGTGAGTAAAATAGATAGAGCCTTCACTAATGAATCTGATCTTGATAATTTTAACCAGATCTTGTGTGCCACCCTTACTAAACTTTCTTCTGATCATCATCCAATCTTAGTCATTTTTCCTCAAAACTCTCGGAAACCTTATTTTCCTTTCAGGTTTAATTTGGCCTGCTCTTCTGACTCGGATTGTGTCTCTCTTATAAATTCATCCTGGACTAATATAGGCAATCACAGGGATCCTTTTGTTTGCACCACTAAGTTGAAAAATCTGAAGATCATTCTTAAAAAATGGTGTTCTGATAAAACAGCTTTAATTGACAAAGATATCCAGGACTTAAAAAAGGATTTGTCTCTCATTCAAGTTAGCAACACTTCATTCATCTCTGACCCCCAGGATGAAATCACCATCTCTACTAAATTGATCTCTCTTCTAAACTTTAAAGATAATTTAAAAAAGAAAATATTCAGAACTAAATGGCTCAAGGATGGGGATAGAAACACCAAATTTTACAACTCTCTACAACGGATTAGGAAAACCTGTATGCTTATCTCTTGCTTAAGAGTTGAGGGTAAAATCATTTAGTCTGAGGAACAGATTGCAAATTATGTTGTTTCTTACTTCACTGGCATTTTCAATGGTCCTAGCACTATCAAAGATATCCTTCCAAACATTATCCCTTGTTTGGTGACTTCTGAGGATAACTATTTTCTTAATTGCATCCCTCTTGATTCTGAGATCAAGGATACAGTTTTTGGTCTTAACCCGGACAGTGCCCCGAGCCCCTATGGTTTCACCAATGGTTTCTATCAAAAACATTGGGATGTCCTTAAAAATGATGTCTGCAACATAGTTAAATCATTCTTTGAAAAAGGTGTTCTTCCACACGCTCTCAACTCTCAGTTCCTCACATTAATTCCTAAATTTGATAATGCGGATGAAATTCACCTCTTCCATCCCATTGCCCTTTTAAATTCTATTTTTTAAAATTATCACCAAGATCCTTGCTAATAGGCTTTCTAATATTAGTAACAAAATTGTCTCCTAGAACCAGTATGGTTTCATTAAGGGTAGATCTATACAGGATTGTATTTTCCTCGCCTCTGAATCCACCAATTTATTGAACAGAAATACTAGGGGTGGGAACATTGCTCTTAAGCTTGACATCACTAAGGATTTCAATACGATTGACTGGACCTTCATTTTTAAGGTCCTCTCCAGTTTTGGCTTCAATGACTCCTTTATTAATAAAATTAAAATCATCTTCAACTCTGCAAACATCTCTGTGCTTATTAATGGCTCTCTTAGTGGTTATTTCAAATGCTCTAAAGGTGTTAGGCAAGGTGATCCACTTTCTACGATCATTTTTTCTATCGCCGAAGATTATCTTAGTAGACTGCTCTCCCAAAATGTTGAGGGAGGTAGACTCAAACCTATCATTGCTTCTAGGAATCTTCATGCTCCCTCTCACCTGCTATATACCGATGATATTATCCTTTTCCTTCAGGGAGAAAAAAGAAATGTCAATAAACTTAAATCCATAATTTCTCACTACTAGGAGATTTCTGGTCAATGAATTAATTGGCAAAAATCATTCATTTACTTTGGAAAAAACATCCCCTCTAATAGGAAAAATCATATCACCAATGTCTTAGGGCTAATGGAAGGATACCTTCCTTTTACTTATCTTGGTGTTCCCCTATTCTGGGGTCGGCCCAAAGCTTGTTATTTTTTTAGCCTTGTTGATCAAACTCTAAATCAATTTTCTTCCTGGAAAGGTAAATCTTTTTCTATGGCTGGAATAATTTTCCTTGTGAAATCCACTATTGTCTCTATGCTTGTTTATTCCATGATGGTCTACAAATGGCCTTTGGGGCTGATAAAAAAACTTAATACAGCTATCAGGAATTTCATCTGGAGTGGAAGTACTCTAGAAAAGAAATTAGTTACCATTTCTTGGGCCACTTGCTGTAAACCTATTGAAAATGGAGGAATTTGTATTAAGAATCGTAAAATTTTTAATGAGGCCCTCCAAGCCAAACTCACATGGTCCCTCATTAATAACAACTCTCCCTCTATGAGATTCCTCAAAAGCCGCTTTCTTGATAAGCTTAAGTCTGGCACTTCTAATTAAATGACTTCCTCTATCTGGCCATCAATCAAATCTTCTTTTCACTCTATCATGGAAAATTCTAGATGGATTGTTAGTAAAAACTCTTCTTTAAATTTCTGGTTCAATAACTAGACTGGCTACCCTCTCATTTTTAATATTCCAAATACCTTGGCTCATAATATTTCAAATTGCTCCATTAGAGAGATGATCAATTCCCCTGATTCTCAACTTCCGGATTCTATCAAGGGGAATGTGGATAATTATTATTTTACCTCCAATGAGGATCTCCTTGTTTGGGAACCTGCTCATAATGGCCTGTTAGACTCGAATTTTTTTTATTGCTATCAATTCCCTAGTGAGGATGAAAATTTTCATTGGGTTTCTAACTTCAATAAATCTTGGATTAAGCCTTCTCACCTTACCCTTCTGTGGCGCATTTCACATCAAGAAATTCCAACTGATATCTACCTGCAATCATACGGCTTTAACCTTTGCTCTAAATGTAGATTATGAAACCAACATCGTGAGGACATCAATTATCTCTTTTTATCTTGTGATACTACTATGGCCCTTTGGCATTATATTTTTGACCTTTTTGATTGCCGATTGCTTTTAGATACATTTATTCTCTCTCAACTGAAAGGATCGTTAGAACTCCCAAGATCTCCTCAAATCAAGAATCTTTTTCTAACGGCTGTTGTGGAGCTTATGCATATTCTATGGTATGGTAGAAATGATTCTATTTTCTACAATAATTCCTTTAATATTTATGCAGGTAAAATGCAGATTCTACTGGCTATGAGGGAAGCAGCTACGATCCAAAAGGATTGTTGTGACAATTCTATCATAGATTTTGAAACCCTCCGTCGGATTGGTGTCAAAGGTATTTTCCCGAAACCTCGTTACACTATTGAAGTTTTATGGCAGGCACCCCCTCCTGGTTGGATTAAAGTAAATGTGGACGGAGCTTCAAAGGGCAACCCTAGTCTTGCTGGATGCGGGTGAATTTTTAGAGATCATCAAGACCAGATCCTCAAATGTTTCCTTGGAAGCTGCGGAATTACTTCTGCGCTAGAGTCCGAGATGCTTGCTACCATTCATGCTGTATCCTTTGCAAAGTGCTTCAACTGGAAGAATATCTGGATCGAGATCGACTCCACTACCATTGTGCAAGCCATATGGAAGGGTGATGTTCATTTGGCATGGCCTCTCACCCCCAGATGGATGGATTGCCTCACTACGCTCAGTGACCTCATTTTTATTGCCACGCATACCTATAGGGAGGCTAATATGGTCGCGGATGGGCTTGCCAACGTGGGTGTCTCTCATAAGATCACTTGGATGAATGAACTCCCGCCAGAGTTTATTCCTGCTTTCATTAAAGATTCAAGAAAATTTCCATCTTTCTGTCTGTTATAACTCGTTTGTGACTTTCTGTTTTGAATAAATTTCCTGTTTCTGGTCTATTGACCAAAACCCACCTTAAAAAAAATTTATAGTAATTTATGGTTATTTGGGACCTCCTAAAGACAGTACTTGGCTGAACTTCATTGTATTCTCTCTTTAAAGTCTATATCTAATGGATGTATTCTGTTTTGGAGGTAGTCAAAAATTAGAAAACTAGATACCCTTATTTTACATAAATTAATATTAATTAATTTAAATGATAAAAAAAAATAGTGTTACATATCCAATATCAAAAAATTTAGTGTGATTGGAATATTAGGGCCATACAACACTTCTACATAATAAAACACGAGCACTATTTAATTCGATATTCTATTGATTATTAGTGGCCATCAGATTCTCTATAGTATAAGTAATCCACAAAGGATATAAATAAATGAAATGGGTGATAGAAAAGGAATATAAGTGGATTGATTAGAACATGAATCAATATAACATGGGTTGAGAATAATCATTATCATCATAACATAGGCATATGATAATAATCATTATAGGAACAATTAAATAATGTGATGGAATGTGGAAATTAATAAAAATAAAACATAATGTATTAGTGGTAAAATAACATGATTGTTTCACTTTATCTCATGACTTACAACACCTCACCCAATTAATTGTATTACTATATAATTCTAGGAACACCTGTCACATTATAACATTTTTATTCCCTATATAATTTCTGGTTCATCCGTCACATCATAACATTTACATTAACATTCTAGCCATGTAGAATGTATATCAATCTTGGACATAAAATATCCCAAGGAAAAAAATGGGTTTCATTTCATAAATCAAGAATAAATGAATTAATATTTTACTTCCTAAAAGAGAATACAATTATTAGAATCATTCTTTAGAGAAGGTGAAATAATATCAAGATAAGTAAAAGATGTGATTTTTTAAAGAAGATTTATTTTGGGGAAATCATTTAATTTTTCATAAAAACATATTGGAAAAATTTTAATTATATAAATGATAATATAATTATTAATACATAATATTTAATGATTATTATAGGAATATACATTCTGAAAATTAGGTAAAATTGGGAAAACCCAAATAAAGAGTGTTGGGTTCGAGAATTCCACCGACCTTAATTCCTACTTAATTTCATCGCTTATACAACACCTAAATAATAAATAAATTTTCATTAAAACACTAATATATAAGCAAAATATAGTCACTTTATAAAAATATTTATCAATTATCATCATTGGTTTATATTTCTTAATTTCTATTCCTGAAATTGATGCATTTCGATATAATGTTTTACTTTAATATTTCTCATTTTCAAACAAAGTTTCTATTTTATTAAATTTAGTTTTTAGATTAATATAACTAATTACATAAGAATATACTACATATTATTACACATTGAGATGTTATTTATAATTCATAATATCCATCCGTGAATTTGGTTATGATAATTAAATTGGAAACATCTTCTTCAGTGGTTAACTGACCTTTAACAAGACGTTGTAGAATGTGTGGGAAAGGGAAGTATCATATTTATGTTTGTCATAAATATGATAATTACAGTATTATAAAATTATTTATATATTTTTAACATACTTAGTAATCAATTTTTTAGTTTATGATTTCTAAAGGGAGAGGGTAAAAGAAGAAAATTAGAGAAAAACATAGTGAACACAAATTGGAGACTTACTCTCTTCTCAGTGTAGCTTCTCTTATACGACACTATAACTCAATCTCTAGAGATAGATTTTTCCAGAACGTCCCTATGTATTCAAAGGGGCATTATAGGAAGTATTTGGGAAGATATTAGGCTTTATAATGGTTGGTTGGAGTGGGTTTCCAAGGGAAGGGAGAGGGGTTATTTATAATTGAGGAGGGGTATTTTTTGATTAAAATATTGAATAAAATAATATATCAATGGTCTAACAATTAATAGTGAATTTTTTGATGTTATAAATTGGATATTAGAACTATATAATTAGTTTGATACTTTGAACTCTTTTTATAATTTGAAATAATAAATTTATTTAACTTGAAATTTTAGTGGAATAAAAATAAATATCTTAAACAATTACTTTTGAGTTTAGGTTTTCCACAGTTCATTTTAGGTTTGGAAATTGATTTAATATTATTTTATTGATCCATTTATGGAAGAAATTGTACCATAATAGAACCTAATTTTTTGGAAATGATTATATCACCGTAAAATCATAAATGATGAAATTTATGATATATCGGTTATGTGAAAACTGTATTTTTAACATTCAGGAAAAAACTGAATTATTTCAGAAAATAATGATAAAGTAACCCTTGTACAATTTAAACATGATGATTTCAAAAATATAATCCATTTTAGGAATTTTGTTATCTAAATTTCTGAAATTGAATTTTTAATTAAAATAATCATTTAATTGAAAAATATTGATTTTAATATTATAAACGATTTTATGAAACTTTCAAAAATTAATTAAGGAATCATAAAATTATATTATAATCAAAAGAAAACAAAATGTTAAATTATGAATTGATTTTTTTGAAAATAAATTTTATTCTAAAAAATTCTATTAATTATAAAATTTTATTTAAATATTTACGACTTATAAAATTACAAATATATAATTTACAATTTTTAAAATTTTTATCTACTTCTATTATATTATCATTCTTAAGAAAACAAATTAATTATAATTTTAAATTTCAGGTTACAATTACATTGAACAGTTTTCTATTACTAATTGTTACATTACTATTATGGTGGCCAAATTACTATTCTATTGGTATATGTTCCCTATTTTCTAGAAATATCACTTATTTAATTTATTTTTCATTTTTATTGTTTTTTTGTGATATCTATGTGATTTTATGTGATTTATTAAATAGTTCATAATTACTAGAATGTAATTTTCATTGATAAATGTTTGGGTCAATACAATATTACCCTTTTTATCTTTCTCCCTCAAAATTTAATTTTACATAAACTTGGGAGGGTATTTATCCTTCATCGCCTCATACACTTCCCATGTCCGTTCTTCATAAATATGATTCCTCCATAGCACATTAAAAATATCGGTATTATTAATATGTAGAACCTTTTTTCCCCACTCTAAAATAATTACCAGATACTGCTTATATGAGATATTATCTTCCAATTGTACCACCTATGAGTAAAATACATGTGAGGGATCTCGTATGTCATACCACAATATTCATACATGGAATACATCTTGATTTTGATCCATAATTGGTGAAAGTGAAAGAAAATAGCCATTTCTCCTATGAGATAAATGATTTCAAAGGGCTCAATGTACCGTGGGCTATTCTTCCCTTTCAATCCAAACAACATGACTCTTTTACATGGTGATATTCAAAGAAATAATTTATCTCCAACTTTAAACTCCACGTCAAATCGACAGTTCTCAGCACAACACATTTTTCGTCTTTCAGATGGTTTGATATGGTTCTGGATAGCTTGAACCCTATCACTAATTCAGTTAACAATATCAAGACCATGTTTATTTTGTTCTCAATATTCATCCGAATAAGTTTGAGTTCTATATCTCTTTCACTACAGACCATTATATAGAGCTATCTGAAAACCTGAGTAGTAGATTGTGTTGTATAAGAACTAAACCATTGGATTTTGATCATCCAATAAACCTTTCAATTCCATTGATAATTATCATAGAATTTTATTGAGAATATTAATAGTGTTTTTAGATTGTCCATCAGTTTGGGGTTGATAGGCCATGCTGATATTCAATTAAATACTCAAGTAATGTTAGAAGCTTGTCCAAAATTTTAGTTGTAAACCATGGATCATGATTAGATAGGACTGAATGGGGCACCACATGAAACCTCATCACAACCTAGACATATATCTTATTAAGTTGTTTGAGTGAAAAAATCATCCCATATAGCAGCACAGTTGGTAGTATTGGTGAGTCATTCCAAAACAACACATATTGAATTGTTCCCTTTGGATATCTTTGGGAGACCAGTGATAGAGTCCATTGTGATTTTATTTCATTTCAACATGGTCCTAGGGAATGGTTTCATCATCCATTGGGGCATCTGTCACTCTTCTTTAACTAACTAAAAATAATCACATTGAGATATACTCAGTAGTCTATTTTATCATCCCCCACATAAACGTTCTTGGAGATCACAGTACATATTTATTATACTAGGATAGATATAAAATTTTGAGATATGTGGATTATCCAACATATCATTGTTTATTTGATGTGATTAAGGAACCCAAAGCCTAGTTCTAAACAGAATCACACCATCATCATCGATAAAAAACTCCTAAATCTTCCATTGATTTATTAAATTCACCTTTTTCGGTAAATAGAGATCATACCAATATGCCTCTTTAATATTATTTTTGATAGATAGTTGATAATTAAGTTATACATTTTAGGATTTATTCTCTGCCATTATTATTTATAAATGATTTTTTTGAATATTTGAGATGATAGGGTCTTTCCCAATCCACATCATTAACAGAGTGGCAGGTTGTTTATATATTAAGATCATTAGCTAAATTCTTTTCCATCTCATGGTGATTATGAATATAGAAATCTTAGCCCTTAATTATCTCTAACTATATCATTTGACGCATGTTGAGATCCATTTGTGTGAATATATATTCTAGACTCTTGTTGTTGGTATATATTTTTCACTTCTCACCATAGAGGTACTATAACATGTTTTTATAGGAAAAAAATCATAGATGAAAAATCCAAATCATGTGTTAGTAAGTTCTTCTCATTGATCATCAACTACTATGATGCGTCAGCTACCTATTTATTATATTTCTAGAGTAGACAACCTGAGAATTTCTTTTAAAAATCATTCTATATCACAAGAATCCTTCCACTTTTTGGTAATGTGTGTACTAGTTTCATGATCAACCTCTTCATTACCTCTCTGAACCCTCACTCACATTCTACAAAAAAACATTCTTTACCCCATTCTTTATTGAATTAATTAGGATTCATGAAAATCATGAGAAATTAATCATAAAACATCAATTTTACCCTTTTATGATATAAAAAATATTTATTTTTGTGACATTAGATGGTACAAGAACAACCTCAATCACCTACGTTTATAAGAGTCCACCGAAATTCCTTTACATGTGATCAAATTCGACAAGAATTTTATTTGATGCTTCCAAAAGTTAAATTTACTGAAGTTGGTATAAAACTACACCTTTTTTAATGTTTATAATACATTCCATAGGTGTTCTTTGTGTTCCTATGAATTCTTGTATTGAATGAAAATATCCTTAGTAAACCCTACCATAGATTTTATGAGGTAATGCTTAAAGACCATATTCATCAAATCCTTGAAACTTTTAGGGGCATTAAGATGTCTGAACAGAATATCTAGAAATAAAAAGTGCACATACATTTTACATAAAGAAGTATTATTAATATCTTCATTATTCAAGTATAGCTGATGATATCCCAAATAGAGATCCTCCATTGAGTAGCATTGAGCTCTTCATAGCTGATCGAACAAGTCACCAATCCTTGGAAGTGGATAATTTCTATTTATAGTTATCATGAAGAGCCTCTAGTAGTCGATACAAAGATGAATTGATCAATTATTTTTACAAAACAATTGCTCTACCACTCCCCATAGAGATTCACTACAACGTATGAAACCATTTCCCAAATTCTATTACAGAAACTTCTATAACTCCTACAGTTTGATTTGGGACATTATATAGTTCAATCATTAGATAATTGTAGTTCTAGGTATGAGTTCTATTGAAAACTCTACCTCATGATCTGAGGTAATTCCGGGTAACTCTCCCAAAAATACATAACAGTAATCCCTCATAATGGGAAATTCCCCTAGGTTGGGACTTTACATTGCCTCCTCCATTTTATCAAGGTATTCTTCTCCACAGTGAGAAAACACCAGTGTCATTTATGGATTCTGCCAAGGATATTCATGAAATTCATTACATTTGTAGAGGCACAAGGGATGGTTCTTAATATTAAAATATATTTCATTTTCATTATAGTTGATGTGTTGTCTATATAATGAGTTGCAATCCATCCATGGTGTAATGTCAAATTCCACCCAAGGTAGAATCATGGTATTTTATAGATGAATATTCCCACATATGCTAATAGGAGAAGTGTCCAACAAATGGTTTTTCAAGATCACACCACTATGTGTTTTGTTTTGATATCTCTACTTCTAGGTTTTAGGGATTTAATTAAATATTTCTATAAAACATTGAGGATATAAATGAATGCATAAAAATAGAATCAAAAAAGTCATTCACTGTTATTTAGTGAATATAATGTGTACCTTGTATGAAAACATTGACTTTCTCCACTTAATCAGTATTGATAGAAAAATACTTCCCTTGTTACATTAGATTTGGTAGAAATTTAAGATAAATATCTCTAGGGATTGAGGTTTAATGTACTAGATTTCATAGTTCCATTTCTCCCTACAGTTGAAGTATTTTACCAAGGGTGTGCTCTCATTTCCCATATTATGTCTGTTAATTTCACTATATCTCTTCATCATTCCTGATCATGGTTGTCATATCTCCCCCAATTATAGCATTTCCATTTCTATGAAAGTAATTTATGATGATTCTTCTTCCAAAATTTTTTAAATACGGGGTTTTGGTATTTCATTCCACCCTTTACATTTGATTCCCCAGTTTAAAAATCAACCATTTGTTTCTTATCACCATATCCATGGGACCACTGTCCAAAATTTATATCCACATTGAGAGAATATTGAAAAAATTCTTCATAACTCTCAATGTCGCAAATATATATATCATTTTGAAGATGTGGTATTACTACACTAGTGAATATATAAATTTTTCAATCATTATTAAGAAAAAACCTGATTGGTACCATGCTTTCCTTGTGAGATTTTAGTTATAGTTCATGACAGATTCACCTTTCATTTTGTTTTCCTCTATGAATTATCTATCCATTTTTATGAATAGTTCGTGGGAAATAATTGTTAGAAAGAAATATGTTAATGTATTCCCACTCAATCTCTTGAATTTCAACCTTCTTCCTCATTTTCGTAATCAATTCCAAACATTGATCACCATCTCCATCTAATTTGTAAATGACTAGAGTCACCTTCTCTATCTTAGAACAGTGAGAAATGGAATGGATGTACTCCATTGAGTTAAACCTTTGATCTATGACAAGTGGGTCAAGAGATCCACTAAATATTTGTTGTTATTTCCGCATAAATGACTTGATAGCTTATTTCCCCCTCTTAAGTGAAGGATAACCTTCCACAATTTTGGGTAATTTTTCACAATGAAAGAGAACTCGGTATGAATTGATATGAAATTTTGAAATCCACCCCCCATGTTTTTTGGGATGTCGTTCAGGATATCACCTCATTTTCTCTCGCATGTTTTATTTTCTTGGTTTCATAGGGTTCTCACCATTTTCTAAAATTCAAAATGTAAAAAAACATATGTCAACAAAAGAATAAATAATTTACTCCTTCATGAAATGAATTCTAAATTCATATCATGTGGTATTACTATACATATAATTTTCTATCATAAATATTCATGGGGGCTTACAGATACATACTCTCATACTAAGGGTTTTCATGATAGTTCTCTAATCCAAATTCTTTAATATACTAAATAGTACTCTAATACCCACAATAGATGCCCTAATTTTCAAACTTTTTATTAAATTCTTTTAAAGATAAATAACATAATATTTTTACAAATATAGGATTAATGTTTTTAGTTTCATGGGAAATGTAGTGCCAGACAAAAAATATTACATGAAAAAATTAAAATTATGTATTTATTTTTCTATAGTTTCTTATCATCCATCACCTTCTCCATAGTATAAGTAATCACCATAAGATATTCATCATAAAAAGGGGTTATAAAAAATCCTATTAGGTGGATGTATAAGAAAATGAATCAATATAACAAGAGTTGAACATAATCATTATTATCATAACAATGGTATACGATCATAATCATGAGAATAATCATTTAGTAATGGCTATGAATGTGGAAATGTATAAAAATAAAACCACATGTCTTAGTGGTCACATAACATTCTAATTTAAATTTTTCTCATAAGATACATCACATTACCCATTAAATTGGAGCACAATATAATTTCAGGTACACCAATCACAACATTACATTGACAAGTGCTATATAATTCTGAGTGCACCTTTCACATCATAACATTTACATAATCAGGCATTCCACATAGAGAAAATATAAATCATGGATATAAAATAACCCATGTAAATATATGGGTTATATTTCATAAATCATAAATTAATGAATAAACATTGTAGTTAACAAAGCGAATTAAATTCTTGGTTTTAATATTGATTGAAGGAGAAACAATCTCAAGAGAAATAATATATTTATTTTTAGAAAGAAGAGTTATTTTGGAGAAATCTATGTATTCATTATAAAACTAGATTGGAAACATTTATATCCCAGAACATATATGATAATGATGAAGAAATTATATATACAGAATATTATTGTAGAATCCATACTGAAAATGGGGTGAAAGTGGGAAAATCAAATAGAGTTAGTTTTGAGAATTCCTCTCACCATAATTCCCACGTAATATTTTATCTTTTTCCCTCCTAAATAAAAAAAATATGTTTGTAAAAACCCTGATAAATATGAAAATTATTGTCATTTAATAAAAATATTTATCAATTATAATAATTGGATTTTATTTCTAAATTGTTTTTAAAGAAATTGATGTTTCTGGATATAATGTTTTTCATAAAAATTTATCCCCTTTGAAATGATTTTTTCATTTTATTAAACTTCATATATATATATGTATAATTAATTACTGATGAATATAATACATATATTTAAATATTAATATAAAATATAAAATCTATAGTTTCCATCCATGAATGTGGTTATAATAATTTTCTTGGAAACATCTTTGTATGTGGTTAACCGACCATTATCATGATGTAGTTGAAAGAGCGGGAAATGGAAGTATTCCATCTATATTTGACATAAATATTACAATTATAGTAATTTAACATCATTTTATATAATTTTAAATTAATTTTAAAATAATTTTTTTTCAATTTCATAAAAGGGAAAGGGTTAAAAATGAAAATAGAAGAAGAAATGAGTTAATAGTTAAATGATACATACTCTCTCTTCAGTGTATATTCTCTTTTACGACACTATAAATCCATGGTGTTTGTAGTCAGATTTCTATAGAATGTCTATAAGTATTCAATGGGGTTTTAGAGGTACTAATTGGATAGATCATATTCTTTTGAACGGGTGATAAGATTGGTTTTACAAGTAGAGGGATATGGGTTATTTGTACATGAGGGGTGGGATATTTTTGGACTAAAATGGTGAGTAAAGTAATATATCAAAGGTAAAACTAGTAATAGTGAGGTTTTTAAATTATAAATAATATATTAATATAATATAATGTTTATAAGACATTAAATACACTTTATAATTCCATTTACTTAATTTATTATTAAATAATATAGAATTAATAAAAATTAATATTTTAAGGATTCAATTTTGACATTAGGTTTTGTAATGTTATTCTAAGGTTTGTAAATTGAGTTTATTATTTATAGTTAAAATATTTATGAAATTAAATGGAAAATAGATAATCCCAAAAATCTATAATGTATTATGTCACCATTAAATCATGAATGATCTAATTTAAGATATATCGGTTATGTGAAAAAATGAATATTTACTATTCAACCGAAAATTGATGTATTTCAAAAAATTTACAAAATATAATCCTTGGAAAATATCTCCATTTTTATTTCAAATATGGACTCCATTTTTTGAAAATAATTTAATAAATATGATAAATTTATTTTTTAACAAAATTAATAATTTATTTGAAAAATACTGATTCTAACATTATAACTGATTTTATGAGACATTACAAAATTACTTAAGCTCTAATAAAATTAACTTATAATCATATTAAAACATAATATTTATTTAATAATATAATTTTTTGAGGTAAATTTTATTCTAAATCATTTTATTATTTATATAATTTTGAATTAATATTTATGACTAATAAAAATACTTATACTTAATTTAGCATTTTTTTAATATTTATTTACTTATATTCTAATTTAATTCCTCATATTCCCAAATTTTATATATAATTTTATAGGTGAGGATACTATTCTATTTTTTATTTAATACTCTTAATGGCCATATTACTCTTCCAAAGGCCAAGGTTCTATTTCATTGGTATAGGTTCTCTAATTTCAAGAAATAAAAGTTATTCCATTTATTTTTAAATTTTAAGGTTTGAACTATGATATCTATGTGATTGGGTGTGATTTATTATATAATAAATAGCTATAAGTTTTTTTAATTAATAATAGTTTGCTTCCTTACAAGAATCATCCACCCAGTGGTACGACTATATGGCTCTATGATATGAATGAATTCATTAATCTATACCATTACGACCTTAAAAAACGTGATACCATTCAACGATACATAATGATGATGACAGTTTCATCTGGGATTCAATCCTATGGAGTTGTAGATGCATTTTTCACCGCAACTTCATGGGAATTCTGTGACTATGGGATGTGATTCATATTTGGATTTTAGGGGAATTTCTCAAAAAAAACCCTCAGGCATAGTTTAGTTGGGGAGTTAACTCATCTTATTTGACAGTGTAATCCCAATTTATATGTTTGATTAAGAATTATGAGTCCCCTTTCTCCTCTATATAGTCCACTAGTATTTTTAGTTTCAGTTCCATACCTGGAATGATGGCCTAATATTCCACTTCATAACTAGTACAACCTTTTGATAACCAGCCAGAGTAAGGTAAAACTACCTTCGCATGAGAAAAGAGTATGATCCCCTACCAAAAATTATTTATATTAGGTTAATCGATTTACATACCATTTTATATATTTCATATTCCATCTAAATACATTTCCTAGGTTTAGGGGTAGCCTTATATAGAATACTTCCTCATCTAGAAATTTGTTACCTAACAATGTTGTTTCTAGGAACAAGTGTTCAATAAGGAAATATGCTAAGGCCAAGCCATTCACTTATTTCTAAGGCACCAATTGTCTATAAATCTAATACATATTGTCTTCCCACTATTTCAAGCATCATGTCAACATAGTATGGATGAGGATGTATTTTATTGGGTGATTATGAGATACCAAATAGACATCATTATGATGAATTTAGTTAATCAATTTCTAAACCACACATATTACATCCAGGAGTCTTTAATTAATATCTTAATAATGATTCTCATAGTAAATTTTTTTAACAGAGGTATTAATGATTTTTTTCATTCAAAACATCATTATTTTGTGTGAGGAAGGCATAAATTGATTACTCCTAGGCCATAACATATAGATTGATTGGATATCCCTCAACCTGTGGCATTAACACTAGTGTTATGAAGAGGTATTTCATTTTGTTTTCAAATTCATCCCTATTCTCATTTTTCCACTAATATTTGACCTCCATCTTCATCTTTTTTTGAAGGAAAAATAATTTCTTACAATGATTGATCTGTAGCGATAGATGTAGGAAATGTTTACATGAAGTCTTATAAAAACATTAAAGTTCTTATGCTATGAAATTATGGTGATAAATTTCTTATCCTTAAGGTAAAATTTGATTCCATGATGACTCACAATGAATATAAGAAATCTTCCCATTGTTACCCAAATTTTGTTTTGGGTTGTTCATTTTCAGGAAATGTTTTCACATCCTATTGAAAATGGTATCCAGGTTATCCAAGTGGTTAAAAACATCTCAGACATAAACACAATATATCCAACATAGAATTTCACAAACATCACTAGAAATGGTTTGAAGTAGAGATGCATGGAATCTTAGTATGCATCACCTATGATTTTTAATCCAAAAGTCATTACCCGATATTAGAATAATCACTAAGGGGCTCTCAATGTTGTGCATTCTTCAACATCTATGGTCTTAAGAATTTTATTACACCCTACATTTCCATCCCTGAAGGACATGTCTTTAAAACCAATTGTTTCATCAAATAGGTGTTTTATGATTGGAACTAGTAATTCATCTTTGGGATAGTGATTTTTGAGATCTATAATGTCAATGAAAAATGATATTTTTCTATTATTATTATTTATAGGAAATATGTGGGTTATCAATTTCAGATATTATAACTATAGGATGATGTCTTCTATTAGCATTTTATCCACTTATGCATCCATCATGGAGGAGTGAGTCAGGTGTATCTATCTGGCAGGGTTTTTTATATCTTCATCGCTCTATTGGAAAACCGAAGTGATGGGTGGACACCTCAAGATCAAGGCATTGATTCATTTTGTAATTAAAAGAATACACATCTCGGGGTGTATTTAGGAATGAATAATAAAGCTCATGTTAATCAGATTCCATGCATCACTGATCAAAATGGGACGTGGATCTTCATATGTATGAAGATATATTTCTCTGAGTTCATTAATAGTGTTGGATATAAATTCCTAAAATTGTAAAGGGGAATCCCTAAGTTCAACCTCCCCTTCATATTCTTCATTATTTATCACATCCAACTATTCCTAGGAATTAGTCAATGAAAAATGTTTGTTGGAGTTAAGGGAGGATTGATCCGTTGTAAATCTAGTGTATAAAGAAGTCATTACTGGTTAAAATTATAGAAAAAGGCCTTTCTGGAGGTCCAAAGTGGATTCGAGGGACTGGGAAAGTGTATCTCCTTTTTCTCCCACAAATACGAAAAATTTATCTTGGATAGATTATGAGATTCAAATGGGTTGAAGTTGAGGGGATCAAATGAAGAAATGTTTATCAAGTATTTTATTACTTCTTATAAATTTGATGACTTTTTCTGTGTTTCTAGACTCATTTGTCAAGAATGACATCATATAAGTCTCAAAATGTGTTCTATAATTTAAACCCACGTCTTCCGATTTGTGGATGATTATAAAATTTTTTATATTGAGATATTTTAAAGGGTTACCTATAATCTTCTCCATTCAATTTTGGGAATCAATTCTATTGGAATCATCAGCCATGGACTTTTTCCATTCCATGTGGTAGAATCCTCCATTAGTGTATTACAACTAACAAGATTTAAATGGGTATTTTTCACAATATGATGTCCCAATTTTCCCATTAATACAATATTTTTGGTAATTTGGGTATGATGAAGGTATAAACACATGATTATATATCCAAGATCATACCATAAGAATGTTAAATTCATATCATGTTGTTTAACCAAGAATCATGAATTAAATTTGAGATACCTGAACAGACCCCTAATTTTGATTTCACTAAGTTGATTTTCCTGAATCATTTCTTATCCCTCTAACATTGCAGTGGAGGGGGACAGGTGAGATTAATTGAAGCACAATTGATAAAGTGTCTTGATTAGAATCAGGTTGACTCCTGAGCTATTTTCAATGAATTATTATTGGATATCAATGTCATTAATCCTTTAAAATATATATAAGGATCTGACATATACCTATATGATGTCATCCTCATCCTATTCTGTGAATGAGGGGACTATATGGAATTTTACAGGATCATTACTTTCACGATACAATGAGGTAGAAAAAATTCAATAACTAATTTTAGAGGGATTAACAATTACTCTATGAGTTCTTTCATAAGTTCTTTTAATATATTCATTTCAACTAGGATTGAAATCATGGACAACACCAAGGCTAATTGTTTGAAAACATCATAATTATAGTCTAAAGGTCATCACCACTCAGCTTGGGGGATATATTTTGTATATTACATGGGATTTATGTACCATACATGGATTGATTGACACTTTGTACAAGGGATGAATGTTTATCTACTCATGGTGGATGATGTTTACAAGATCTAACTCCATGTTGTAGATGATTAGGCGAAGAACTATGATTTAACTAATCATACAGTATGAATGTGTTTGGAAAAACTCTAACACGATTAGGGAAAAAAATTTATCCTTTTGATCTTGCTGGAGAGACCTCAAATGAGTATCATACACATAGATGGATTGAGGTACAACAATATTATGGTAGTGACTCAGGGGATAAAACATGTATTCACTAGTATCCTCGACTCTAATGGCCAATACCCCTCATTCTCTAATAATTTTTAGGTATTTGTATTTTATATTAATGCTCATAATTTGATAACGGATCCATTAATTGATTTACAATAATGTATCCAATGTTTAACTCCTTTTCAATTGGAGAATATGTCTAGCAGGTTGTTTATTATTTTTCCAATTTGTGGGGCGATCTCTATACTTCTGCGGTTGTAGGAATAAATAACATAAAATTTAAACACCAGTTTTTCCTTGTTTAAAGCTCATCTTCCAATTTTTTTACCTTTCTCTTCATTCTATGTCACTTTTTAGAAGACATTACCTTGGAGTATTGTGAAATTAAAGATTTTGGTTTTTTGGTTGTGGAGGTTAGGGGGGATATATTCATTTGATGTAGCTATACTCATAAGATAGAATGAGTCTTCTTGATCATCATTCTAACCATCCAATTATTGATCTTCTATGTACCTTTTTTAGCATCCTTCTATTCACTCACCTCCACTAGATTGGTTGTAGAGACAAATGGTACTTGACTAATTAGAATTCCCAAATTCACTTTCCTAGAGTCCACCATCATTTTCAGGATGACTTTGAAAAAAAAATAACTACTAGATGATGCGTCCTAGTAATTTTTCTGTAACACCCTATTTTTCTATAATCCAATTCATTTTATGAAAAAAAATTATTTCATCAATATTTGGTGTAATATGATACACCAAGTTAGTCTTTACCTATATGCGACATCGAATTAGCTTTCTTAATGTGCAACACATAGCTTTGAGAAAACATAATTTGATTATTACACATACTTGAAAGAGAGAATTATAACATAGTAATTAGAATGGAATATTTTAAAAAAAATAACTAAATTATGGAATTATTTTATACACATAATTATTTGACCAAATAATTATAAATTAATGTAAAACTTTTTTTTAAAATAAAAGTAAATGGTTTTCTGAAAAATTAATTAAATGTAAAAAATTATGTTCTATTCCAATAAATAAAACAAATCATTATTGTATAATTATATTAATTATATATATAAATAATATATTTTCATTTAATCTTATGTTTTTTCAAGACATGATATAAGAAAAAACCCTATTTTAAAAATTAAATAATATTTTTTAGAAAAGAAGATGTTTTGCAGCCTTTTGACGTACTAATTGACAAAAAAATTACTTTTGAAACTTTTATAAAATATAAATGATAACATAAGAATCTTATTTAATATAAAAGTATCAATATTTAATTTTTTTGAAATTTTGGTATTTTCCTTAGTAGATTCACTTTTAAGTTAATAATGGAATATTATTAATTTACAACTAGTTCTTCATCTTGTTTATCTACACCGAAATATTTTATTTTATACTATTTTAAAAGTAAAATTAGATAAATATGTTATCATTTAATTCATTCAGGGATATTGGAATAGATTTCACATTTAATTTTGATATAAAAACATTTCAATATTTTGGACTTTTTTATTTTTAAACTCATTTTCTAGATCCATCAACATGATTAATTGTTAAAAAATTTCCAAAAGTTAGGTGTTTTGAATTTAAAAAAATGGAGCTTATATTTTGAATCAAAATTTAAAAATTCAGTAATTAAGAACCTTTTATTTTTTACCAATATAAAATTAAAATTTTTAATTCTTATTACCATTGTAATGGGAAAACAGAGTAATTTATGATCAAAATAAACTGATAAAGACAATATAAAAACCCTAACACATTCAAAAAAAATTAATGGTGAATTTATTTAGACCCTAAAAACATATGGATCTGGATTTATAAATTTAATGGAGGCATTTCCTTCATATGTATTCAATATTATTAAAATCAATGAGAGAAAAAAAGTCTCACACTCTATCTTTAAATAAGATTAATATTTTTAATATAGGGTAAAAAATAATATATTCTTGACTATATATATTATAAAAAAATATAACATGTTTGACTATATCTTATAATTATTTATAATTTTTAGTGATGAAATAATTATACAAAATAATTACAAAATGATGATGCATTAATTATTCAACTAATTAAACAATCAATGAGACGATATTCGAAATGTTAAATGAAATATAATTTGAAATAATTAAGGTTATTGATGACTTTTATAAGTTATTTTGACATATTAGGGATTTGTTAAAAAAATTGATGTTTTTATTCATTATTGATATTATTAATGTCAATGTTAGGAATAGTGTCAAAATGGTATCTTATGATATTATAGAAAATTAATATTTTATTAAAATATTTAAAAAATACAAACGTATTGAATAATTTAAAATATAATGAGATATGGACTAAAATATATTATATTAACCATTAATGGTCTAATTTTAACTTTATATGTCAAAAATATATCCTCTTAATGTTTAAAATTTATTTACCATAGTCAAAATTAAAATTGGTTAACTTATGGTTAATCAAATGATAATGTTTAAAATAATGAAAAATACTCTATAAAATATATTGGATGATGATATTAAAACCTTATTATATTTAATATTCTTAAAAATTGTATTTATGATGTATTTTGAATGTGCTTTAATATATTTTAAATTAATCTTTTGAGAAATTTCAAAAGTGATCCATCCATTTCTTATAAAACTGAACTTCCTCATCACTTTTCATTATTGTTCACAACATGTTTGGTTCAGACAAAATCTCCACAAATAACCTTATAAAATTCCTAAATCAATACCATAATCCATTAACTGGGAAAGAGTCCCACCAATGAATTCCATTTGTGAAAATCATAAGGTGTTACCCCAAGAAAATTCAGTATTCTTCAAAAAATAAAATTTTTTTTATTCCTTAATCACATTAAATTATTTTTATTAAAATTATATAATTATATTTTGTATACTAAATATATTTATATTTATATATATTATAGTTTGGTATTAATTTTATCACATTTCAATCAAATTGTTAAAGAACGTACTATTGGGTATGGTGGACTACTGCCTCGTGAAACGATGATTTCTCATTTTTTTCCTTTACCACCTATCATGGAAGATATTATAAGAGAAATAAAGTTTGATAAATAATATATATGATATATATGATTTATTTATTCTAATTTAATAACTATGTAACACATAACTTCCTGATTCCCATTTTTGGGAATAATATAACTTCGTTTGTGAATGTGAGGACTACCATCTCCTTAAATCGATGTGATTCATTCACACTATACACAGAATGTATTAAGTATAGGTTTAGTGAAGCTATAGGATATATATATTGCATTATAATGATATTATGAGGTTTTTATATAAATATATACATATTTTACTTTTTCATTATTTCTTTCAATATGACTTGAAACGTAAGTAGTGTTTACACATACATACGGTTTACCATATCCCTGACTAGTGTATTTAATTTTCTATTAAAATCATTTATAGGTAACCATAAATACATATATAGTAAATTATGATGTTAGTTATATGTTTTATATCATCATAGGGATAATTAAATCCTGAAATAGCTGTGAGAATGATGAATAAAAGTTCAATACATGTACAAGATACAAAATTGATATTACCCAAAGCATATCTTAAATCAGATTTGTTCATAACTGGGTAATATAATTTTACGTGTAAATAATATATGGTATTATAAAAATATGAATATTTCTCTATAAAAATCATATAATACACATAAATTTATTATACATATGGTTTTTATTAGTACTATGAGAGTCAATATATAAGTTATGGGATCTTGGACTCACTTTTATTTCTGTGGGACACATGCCTTATAGTATAATTATTTATTTTTTGTGGTGTATATACCAAAGATGAATGTATTTTATGAGTATTACTATGAAAATTATGTTATTTTAATATCCATATAATATTATTTCATTTATGTACACACAATTCTACTAATTATAAATTGGTATGTATTTTTTAACAATCTCATCAATATTTTATATTATTTCTTCTTAATTATCTATTGGGGAATATTTATAATCCATGTTCATGTTTTCTAAAAAAGGTTTCAAATTTTTTTAAAATATTATCCAATTAATTTTTATTTTTATTTTTATCCATGTTTCAATTTCTACTAAATGTTTCAAATGATTCTTTTTCTATTTTCCAAATGAGGTATTTTTCGACTTTTCACGAAAAAGTATGAATAGAAAGGTATATTTATCATATACACCATTAATATATTTTCATGAATTAATTAATCCTTAACTATTTTATGATTCTATTAAAATTTTAATTTTTTTCAACAAATAATTTTTATTTAAAATTTACGCCACATTGTACGAAAATAATAAATTTCAAAATAGAAATGATATTTTCCTCAAGAATAATTTGAAGTGATTTCTCAAAATTATTTTCCATCAAATAAAATGTTATTGGATGTTAATTATGTTTTACTGGGTATATTTTCAAATGATACTATAATTATTATTTCTATGAATATTTTATATATATGAGGGATTTATATTTATGGATTTTGATTCTTTTTCATGAATTATGTTCTGATGAAATATTTATAAAACTAATTTCTTTTTACGAGTTATGATGTGATTTATGTTTTTGTAGAACACTTATATTATGTTTTCCTTACATGATATGTGGTACCAATATCTTCATAAAATTTATTTGGTATATTATTATACCTCATTAGATAACTATGCGTACATGTCAATGGGATTGATCTACTATATAAGATGGAGAAACCTGATCCACTATATGAAGATAAGGAACCTCAATCCACTATGGATTGATGAGGAAATAGATCCCTTACTTGTGTAGGAATGTTATTGGAGAATGTGGTGTGTCCCATACAGTAGTTTTATTCCCCTTTATGTTCTATGTTTAGTTTTGTAAATGATACTCTACTTATAGGGAATAATATTATAGGTTATGCATCTTCGCAAAATTCTATTTCTTATTCATATGTGATATTTTCATGGATTATTCATTTGATTTTCCGATAATTCATGTTATATGAACTTCCATTATTTTTTCCACTACTCATTTATAAGAAATTTGACATGGATTGTATGATTTTATTATGTTAGCCTCTTATTCTCATACACTTATGTTCATGAGTATTCATACGTATCACCCTTAATTACCCTTACTAGGCATCTGAGAACACCCATTTTTTATGTTTGGATTTCCATAGGTTATAAAAAATGATTTAGGTAGGAGTAATAAAGGGGATATTCTTTATAGGAGATATTGATGATCTTTCACCAAATAAGAAGTATGTATTCCATGTATCAAAAGTCACTAAACCATAGTGGTACTTAGGAAGTTGTTTTTGTAATTTAATGAATATAAATCTAAAAATATGTAATATACTTGTTTGAAAAGGCTAATTTTTAATATAATGTAAGGGGAAATTGTTTTAGATATCTTCATCACCATCTTTATTGGGCTTCCTGAGTTTTGGAATCTTCATTAAGCTATTTTCTAATGCCGATATGATTTATATATGTAAATAGACATTTTTAATAGAATAGTAAAGATTTTTCATCACCTCAAACTATTTTCTCATCTTCTCTCTTTAATCATCCTGACGAGGTGGAAATTGTTTCTGAAACCTTGGATATTGAATTCCATGATAAGATGCCGGATATAGAGCAAGATTGGGATCAAGGGATTTATTTAGTGTAATAATAGAGAACTATTATTTCCCCATCCTCTTTCCTTATGCTGATGGAATGACTACGGATATAATGTTTTTCAGTACGATTGAGTCTTCCACTCATTGGTAAATCTCAACAAACTCTCAAAACTATCATGTGCATTTCATATGGTTTATTGGCATACGTAGCTCTTCATGAAGATTCTCCATAAATATGGGCTACAAGTATTCATGATGGTGTGGTTTATTCAAGGATTATTCCAATTCTTTCCACCAATCAATGAAATCTGAGACTCTTTCGTTGTCCCGTAACTTATAGTTTCATAGGTCAAGGACTGTTTCCTTATATAGTGTGAAGGAATTGGTATTGAAATATTAGATGGATGTCTTCGAACCCCATAATTGATTTAGCCTGAATTCTAGTGTACCATAAAATGATGTTCCCATTATTTATATAGTAAAGAACATGGATTTGACTACATTTTTTTGTTTAGGGTTCCCCATCAGGGGATCACATCCAGATTTGAAATGCATCAAATGCTACTATGGATCTTCTGAGATATTAATAAAGGGGATTATTAGTTTCCAAAATTGTATATTGGGAAGTGTCAGGTCAACCCATTTAGGTTAAGGATAATTTCCTTTTTTATTGGATCAAATCAATCCTTAATAACATCCAATTCACTCATGAGTGACTCAATAGAGTTCATGAGTCATTAGTAGATATCATGCAGAGCTAGAGCTTGAACATGTTTGGTAGCTAGTAGGTCTATTAATGGTCACAATATTAGTATCTTCCAAGGCTATCCTATATGAGAATTCCTATAAGGATTTTATTGACCTCGATCTAGTTACGAATCAAAGGAATGGAATTCACTATCTTCTTATATAGGGTTGAATTGTAATGGTGGATGTTGTCTCGAATTGAATTTTCATTCTAGAACTATTTTAGTTGATATAATGAACCTTATTTTTTTAGGTATTTCAACCGGGTGTGTGAGTAGATGATCTTCTTACAGAAAATATCTAGAATTAAGGATTCCTCATAATTGTTTTTCATTGAGTCTCCTCAATTCATTAACCTCTTACTTGTGTTGAGAAAAACATTCCTCAAGTGAAAAAAGAATAACCTCACTAATGGGTAGGTGGGGAACAATATGAACCTTACCCATTTCCTTGATTGATATTGTTTCGATGAAGGAATTATTGATTGTTTGATGAAATAACCATATTTATAGAAATACACTAGTCCTTAATATGCACACCTCCTTAAATCATTTTTGTTTTTTTTTTCATATTTTGAAATGAATCTTCCACCTCTAGTGCATTTTAATTGAAGTTGTTTTCTATAATATATACAAAGGAATTATTGATGAAATTAACTAATTCATAGTACATTGTATACATTCTATCAATGTCTTTATAGATAAAACGTTTTCCACCATTCATGAGGAATTTCCTCTACTTTCATGATTTTGTGTGAGCTACTTTGTGGATGGTAATCCCAAGGTAATCTATAGATTCTTTAGTTGTGCATGTTCCTAGTGATGATACTAAATTCTAGGGTTAGATGAACTGGGTTGATTCATTCTATAACATTTCATGTAATCAAGATAATACTTATTTACAATAATTAAGTTGTAACACCCGAGACTTTTATGTTATATAAATCATCAAAGGAATCTTTTTCTACACAACACTTGCTTGGCTTGCTTTACATGCAATCGCGACCTTCCTCGATAGCTTGCGTCGTACGCAATACCGAGTTTCACTAAACAACAATATGCTATTAAAACTAGCCGTTATGAATAGTAATAACCACTTTTTGAAATTTTATAAATTTTATTTTTCAAAATGGACTTCATTTTTGGACTCAGAATATCGAAATTAGCCTAGGGTGAAATTTTGGTATTTTTCTGAAAACTTTCAATTTTTGATGAATAGTGAAACCACTAAGTGGTAGGTTAAAAAACTGAATTTTGCATAAAACTTAATTTTACCGCTTCTGTGAATGGAATTTCGAAAATCCGACAGACACGGTTGATATCAGTATGTAAAATGTGGTTCAATGAGATAAAAATAATTTTTGGTGAATAGTAACTTTTTACTTTTTTTTACCGCGGTTAATAGTAAATAGGGTAACTAAGGGTAAATATGATATTAATATTACCCTAACACATGTCCTAATTCTATTGGACAAGTGTAATTCGACCAAAAACAAACTTAGGAATAAAATATGACCATTTAGGCCCACTTGGATTAGATTAGGACATTTATTATTAATTTATTTAAAGATGGGTTAAAATAGTTAAAATCAAAGTTTAATAAGTAAATCATTTCTAATATGGGGTTATACATAAGATAAATTCGACTATAAATATTCATTAGAAAGATAAAAAGATTTCCTACATAATGGTATTTTATTTGTAATTTCTAGACATTAAATAATTTAATTTATTTATGACACAATGATGATGCAGTAATTATCTTATTAATGAAATATTGACATAATTGATGTTATAAACACCAAAATAAATGTAATTTGAGAATTTTTATGAATTCCACTAATTTTCTAGGTTACTATGATATATTAGTGTTGATTTAATCAACTTGGTTCGAACATATAATTCTGTTATGACTTTCACAAAAATCATATATCAAATAGTGTCAAAATTGACACAAAATAGTTTTTAAATCAAATATTATATTATTAATTGTTATTTTATTCCTAAAAATCTAAGTTTCGGCCAAATGACTTAGATAAGGATATATATATTAATAATAAACAATTTGGGGTTCGTTTGGCATGTTATAGTAAGTGTATTAACCATATAGTGAAAGAAAACAAAAAGACATGGTAAAAGTTAAATTATTTAACTTAGAGTTAAATCTAATTGATAAGGTTAACATAATACCCTAAACTTGTCTAAATCTTATTGGTTGATAGGATTGCGACCCATCCCCACTTTATCTTCGAAATAAGACCCTTTGGAACCATTATAAACCGATTTTGACTTTAATATAAAATAATATTTTGAGATATTCCTAAGGTGACCCTCTCCTCCCTTATAAAAAGGCACCTCCTCCCCCTCCTCCTCACACCAATTTGAGCACTCAAGCTCGGCCGACCCCTGCCATTTTCTCCTATCCACTTCCCTAGAATAATCCTAGAGGTCCTGGTCTTCTTCAAAGACCAATCTTAGTTCCCTAAGTGGAGGATTCAAAGAGGCGTTCCAAAGAAGAGGTAATATCCATTACCGATCTTTTCAATTTCTTTCATCTTCAACTTCTTCTTCTTTAGTTGTTTCATGACAAAGTAATAACATCAGTATTACTTACATACTGATATGTTATTATAAATATGAAACAACCCTAATTCACCTTCTATCCATCCTACGGAAAAATGAAATCACCGCGCGTGTGTACGTACGGAATACCGTCTCCACGCCGTGGTGTAATCTATTTTCCACCATCACCTTACAAGGATGGGTATAATGGTGTAATGAGTAACTATATATGATTATTATGAAGTAATATTGATACTTAAATAATATATATATACTCCAATACAATTCCACGATCATAGGAACGATATCATCACTCGTGCGTACGTACGGAATACCGTCTCCACGATGTGATGCGACTCGTTCTACATGATCTTCATTTCATAATGATTATATAAATTAATTGAATGAATGAATATGGTATATACTACACTAATACCATTATGGAAATGAATTATCTATAACCTAAAGATAAGAATAAAAATTTATTCAACAAAACACGCATAAGAACAAAAAGTTATAAAGACCCGAGTAACAAGTAACAATGAAATATTACTAACAAGAAGCTAATAATATGACCATATATGATATCATATCAATATGTATGATTCTGTAATAAGTCAATAACATTATTTAAACCATTATACAGGAGCTTCGGACACGAACAAAGCAAATCGGACCTAAGGTAAGGGAAAATACCACAATCTCATTTTTATCCGAGATTGTTTATTCGTAAGTATTTACTGGGGTGTATTTTATCATCCACATCCATGTTCCCTCAATATGTAATATTGTTTCCATCCACTTACAATATTTTAAATCCAATTTTACCCTTAGGTGAGTTTTTAGTAAAGAACATGAAAGGAATCTTTTGTTTTTTTTCGTACGAGGTACTTTTTGACTTTTTCGACAAAAGTACGAAGAATGTTTTTTTAACTTATATGGCATTAATGGATTTTTAAAACATTATTTCCAAGAAACTTCCTTTACAAGTTTTCAAGTTTATTTTTAATCAATTTCTTTTATTTTAAAGTTGTATGACATGTTATAAAAGGAAAAAATGTTTTTGAAGAAGAAGGGATATTTTCCTCAAGAATGAAGTTCAAGTATTTTATCAAAATTATTTTCCATCTAAGATAATAAAAGGGTTCTGTTTTTATCCCTATTATTACATGGATTTGATTATGTTGTGATGGAAATATTTTTATGAATTCCTTTATCTTATATGAATTGTTTTATGATGTCATGTTGTTTAAGAATCCCATTTTTATTACATGGGTTACACAATGATGTATGGTTTATGATTATGTGGCACACATAAGAAAGGATTCATTATAAGATGGGTGGGACCTATATCTCCCTCCAATGCATTGGGTAAATATTTTATATCTCATGAGATAGACATGGCTGGAACGGAAGGTTATTTCGGTTCAGTGATACAGGACTGAAACGAGGAGTGAACTCGGTTCAGAAAGGGACTTTGTCCACTAAGATAGTCTTGGAAATGAGTCATGACTAACAAGAAATGATTTTACATGATTATGTGTGAATGCCACAAAGTTTCAAGTTTTATTTTAAGATTATGGGGATCTCATTTTCACTTCTATGATTTATTCCATGTTAAGATATTATGATCTCTTTTGCAGGTTTTGATTTTCAAAAAGATATGATATGATTTTTATCTCCTTTATTTGCCCTTACTGAGCATTTGAGCTCACCCTTTTATGTTTTCTTTTCCCCAGGTCAGGAAGATGGATATTAAGTAGAATCTGCTAAAAGGGACCCTAGATATGATGAAATAAATGGGAGACACTGTAGAAGATTTATGAACCAGTTGTTTATGTTTCCCAGTTTCTAAAGACACTATACCTATACGGTCCTTTGTGGTTTTGTCATATGTTGTAATAAGTGTGATTCAATTTTGAAGTATTAACAATGTATGTAAAGTATGGGTCGTTATAGTTGGTATCAGAGGAAAGGTATAGTCAACCTTTGGAAACTAGGATGTGAAAGCCTTAGTAAGAACCCTAAGGATAAGTCTAAGCATAGAACACAATCTTAGAAATGGCCATGAATAACCTAGGATAAGACCATAAGCATGAAAATTTTATTCTTGAATTATGTGGTTTTCCTATTATAATTAGTGTTGCTCACACTATTCTTCTTGGTTTTAGTCAATGGCTGGAACCCGAAGGAACCGTGTTAATGCGGAATGCGATGGGCAATGAAATGATTGTCCCCCTGAGCAACCAAATGATATGGGAGCTGGAATGCAAAATCTTGTAGCCATGCTCACACAACTTTCTCAAGCTATGAATCATGCAGGATTTCCAAACGAACAAAGGAGGGAGCAACATTCTGTTGAATCCTTCATGAGGCAGCGTCCACCTTCTTTCAGCGGGTCTACTGATCCATTAGTTGCTGAACAATGGATTAGTACTACTGAAAAGATATTTTCAGTTCTTCAATGTTCTGAGCATGATAAAGTTATCCTAGCAGTGTATCGTTTGGAAGGATATGCGGATCAATGGTGGAATCTTGTTAAGAATACGAGGCAAAGGGATGAAATTGAGTCTATGGAATGGGACGAGTTCAAGAACTTATTTTTCAATAAGTACTTCCCTCGTATTCTCCGAACAAAGATGGAGAAAGAGTTTCTTGAACTGAAGCAAAGGGATGATGAATCTGTTGGTACCTATGAAGCAAATTTTACCAGACTTGCAAGGTACGCTTCTGGTATTATTATCCAACCTGAGAGTAAGATCGATCGATTCTTTAGTGGCTTAAAACCAAGTTTTCGAAGGGCGTTAGCCATAAGGGACTTCAATAGCTACGAGGAAATCGTTCGATGTGCTCTCAAAGTCGAGATGGAGATTGGAGTAACCCATCAGTCACATGGGTTTGATAAGAAGAGGAAGATGGAATTCAAAGAAAAATCTAAAGAGCACACGGAAAAGAAGATGAGCTTTTCCTTATGCTCAAAGTGTGGAAAGAAACATGGAGGGAGTTGTCTTAAAGGGACAAGTAAATGTTTTAAATGTGGAAAAGAAGGTCATAGGGCATTTGAATGCCGTGATAATGGGAAGAAGATGTCTAATGACGCAAACAAAGGAAGGGATACACAGAATGAACCTACTACACTTCAATGTTTCAAGTGCAAGGAGATGGGGAATTATGCCAATCAATGCCCAAATCCAAGGGTTGATGATGATGGTCGACGTCAACAAACTCTTAAGGCCAAATACAAAGGAAAGTCACATGCAATTTCTATCAGCGATGTGGAGTACGATAACGATGTGGTGAAAGGTACACTTACCATCCACTCTAAAGTAGTAAATGTTTTATTTGATTCTGGATCCACCCACTCTTTTATTTCTGAAGACTTTTCTAAGGGTATCACCATATTACCTCAACAATTAGATGTTGAGTTAGCTGTGACAACACCTAATGGCACATCAATCGCATCAAAAGTTTATAATTCTTCTCCGATCGAAGTTTGTGGGAAAGTGCTTCCTGCAAATCTTGTGATCCTTCCTTTAGTGGAATTTGATGTGATTCTTGGCATGGATTGGCTTTCTCTACATGGAGCTCATATCAATTGCCAAAGAAGGGAAGTCACATTTCATATTCCAGATCAATCTACGATCGTATACCAATGCAAGGATGAACATAACCTTCCAGTGGAAATTTCTTCCATCTTATGGGTATTGATTCCACTAAATGAAGGTTATTTATCTCAAATGGTTGGTGAGAAACTCACGATTAAGAATATGCCCATTGTACGAGAGTTTGATGATGTCTTTCCGGAGGAATTGCTGGGTCTTCCACTAAATCGTGAAGTTGAGTTTTCAATAGAACTCGTACCGGGTGCTTTGCCTATTTCAAAGACACCTTATAGAATGGACCCAATTGAGTTGCAGGAATTGAAGAAGCAACTCCAAGAGAATCTTGATAAGGGATTCATACGCCCTAGTGCATCACCTTGGGGAGCACCTGTTCTATTTGTTAAGAAGAAAGATGGATCAATGAGACTCTGCATTGATTATCGAGAACGTAACAATATCACTATCAAGAACAAATATCCTCTCCCACGCATTGATGACTTATTTGACCAACTACGCGGAGCTCAATACTTTTCCAAGATTGATCTTCATTCAGGGTATCATCAATTAAGGGTCAAAAGGGAGGATATACAAAAGACGGCTTTCCGTACAAGGTATGGACACTATGAATTTATAGTGATGCCATTTGGTCTTACTAATGCCCCTGCTATCTTCATGGATCTAATGAATAGAGTCTTTAGAGACTATCTTGATCAATTTGTGGTAGTCTTTATAGATGATATTCTTGTCTATTCAAAGAGCAAGGAAGAGCATGAAGATCACTTGAGAATTATATTGAATACCCTCAGAAAGGAGAAGCTTTATGCCAAATTTACCAAGTGTGAATTTTGGCTTCAAAAAGTTTCATTTTTGGGTCACATAATCTCAAAAGAGGGGATATTTGTGGATCCAGCAAAAACAGAGGATATCGAAAGATGGTCAAGACCAACAACAGTAACTGAGATCCGAAGTTTTCTTGGTTTGGCTGGATATTATCGACGTTTTGTAAAAGATTTTTCACGATTATCTAATCCACTCACCAAGTTGACTCGGAAAGGAGTTAAGTTTGTTTGGACGGAGGAATGTGAAGAGAATTTCATGGAGTTGAAAAGAAGGTTATCCAGTGCACCTGTGCTCACACTTCCTTGTAGTGGAGAAAGGTTTGTGATCTACAGTGATGCATCCAAGAAGGGATTGGGGTGTGTTCTTATGCAAAATGATATGGTGATAGCTTATGCCTCACGATAGTTGAAAATCCATGAGCAAAATTACCCAACACATGATTTGGAGTTGGCTGCGGTAATCTTTGCATTAAAGATTTGGAGGCATTACCTTTATGGTGAAAGGTGTGATATTTGTACTGATCATAAAAGTTTAAAGTATATTTTCACACAAAAGGAGTTGAATATGCGCCAAAGAAGATGGTTGGAGCTGATTAAGGATTATGACTGCTCAATCCATTACCACCCTGGGAAAGCAAACAAGGTGGCAGATGCATTAAGTCGACAAGACCATGCTAGTTTATCCATGATGAGGATCACAAAAGATCCAATACATATGGATTTACAAAGGATGGATCTTGGAATTATAATGGAAAGGGAAAAATCTTATCTTTCTCAAATGAATGTTCAACCATCTATACATGTGAAGATTAAAGAGGCACAAAAAGAAGATGCTGAGTTACAAAAGAAGGTGAGAAATGTTCCTGAATTCAACCTTGATTGTGATGGGATAATAAAGTTCAGGAATCGGGTTTGTGTTCCTCCCATCCCCAAATTAAAGAAGGAGCTGCTGGATGAGGCTCATAGTTCATCATTCTCTATTCATCCTGGAAGCACGAAGATGTATAGGGACCTGAAAGAGTACTTCTGGTGGGATGGCATGAAAAGAGATGTTGCTGAATATGTCTCTCGATGCGTGGTTTGTCAACAAGTTAAAGCTGAGAGACAAAAGTCTAAAGGGATGTTACAACCATTACCCATACCCGAATGGAAATGGGAAAACATCACTATGGACTTTGTCACAGGACTTCCTAAAACATCCAAAGGCAATAATGCTATTTGGGTCATAGTTGATCGTCTTACAAAGTCTGCACACTTCATTGCTATTAGAGAGGATTTCTCGCTAAATCAGCTTGCCAGGATATATTTAAAGGAAGTGGTAAGATTGCATGGAGTACCAATTTCTATTATATCTGATCGGGATCCGAGATTTACCTCGAAGTTCTGGCGAAGTCTTCAGCATACTCTGGATACAGAGTTGAGTTTCAGCACTGCTTATCATCCCCAGACAGACGGTCAGTCTGAGAGAACAATTCAAACCCTAGAAGATATGTTGAGATCTTGCTCTATGGATTTCAAAGGAGGTTGGGATCAACACCTACCTTTGGTGGAATTTTCTTATAATAATAGCTTTCACTCCAGTATTCAGATGGCTCCTTATGAAGCTCTCTATGGAAAGAAATGCAGGACTCCAACTTGCTGGGATGAAGTTGGGGAAAGAAAGCTATTAGGACCTGATCTCGTTGATGAAATGGCAGAAAAAGTCAGATCTATTCAACAACACATAAGAGCATCTCAGAGTCGACAGAAAAGTTATGCCGACAACCGAAGAAAAGACCTAGAGTTTGAAGTGGGTGATAAAGTGTTCTTACGAATATCTCCCTGGAAGAGGGTTATGAGATTTGGAAAGAAGGGGAAGTTGAGCCCTAGATATATCGGTCCTTTCGAAATACTGGATCATGTTGGGAAGGTAGCTTACCGATTGGCGCTTCCACCGAATCTCTCTCAAGTTCACGATGTGTTCCATGTATCTCTCCTGAGAAAGTACATACCAGATCCTTCACATGTACTCAGCTCAGAAGTTGTACCGCTGGAGCAAGATCTTTCTTCTGAAGAACAACTGATAGAGATTCTGGATCGTAGCGAAAAAGTCCTACGAAACAAGACCACTCGCTTGGTGAAAGTTTTATGGAGGAACCACCAACTTGAAGAAGCTACATTGGAGCTTGGGGATATGATGAAGGAGAAGTGTCCTCATCTGTTTGATACAAAGTGACGAATTTCGAGGGCGAAATTCTTTTTAAGGGGGGTAGAATGTAACACCCGAGACATTTATGTTATATAAATCATCAAAGGAATCTTTTTCTACACAACACTTGCTTGGCTTGCTTTACACGCAATCGCGACCTTCCTCGATAGCTTGCGTCGTACGCAATACCGAGTTTCATTAAACAACAATATGCTATTAAAACTAGCCGTTATGAATAGTAATAACCACTTTTTGAAATTTTATAAATTTTATTTTTCAAAATGGACTTTATTTTTGGACTCAGAATATCGAAATTAGCCTAGGGTGAAATTTTGGTATTTTTCTGAAAACTTTCAATTTTTGATGAATAATGAAACCACTAAGTGGTAGGTTAAAAAACTGAATTTTGCATAAAACATAATTTTACCGCTTCTGTGAATGGAATTTCGAAAATCCGACAGACATGGTTGATATCAGTAAGTAAAATGCGGTTCAATGAGATAAAAATAATTTTTGGTGAATAGTAACTTTTTACTTTTTTTTTACCGCGGTTAATAGTAAATAGGGTAACTAAGGGTAAATATGATAATAATATTACCCTAACACATGTCCTAATTCTATTGGACAAGTGTAATTCGACCAAAAACAAACTTAGGAATAAAATATGACCATTTAGGCCCACTTGGATTAGATTAGGACATTTATTATTAATTTATTTAAAGAAGGGTTAAAATAGTTAAAATCAAAGTTTAATAAGTAAATCATTTTTAATATGGGGTTATACATAAGATAAATTAGACTATAAATATTCATTAGAAAGCTAAAAATATTTCCTACATAATGGTATTTTATTTGTAATTTTTAGACATTAAATAATTTAATTTATTTATGACACAATGATGATGCAATAATTATCTTATTAATGAAATATTGACATAATTGATGTTATAAACACCAAAATAAATGTAATTTGAGAATTTTTATGAATTCCACTAATTTTCTAGGTTACTATGATATATTAGTGTTGATTTAATCAACATGGTTCGAACATATAATTCTGTTATGACTTTCACAAAAATCATATATCAAATAGTGTCAAAATTGACACAAAATAGTTTTTAAATCAAATATTATATTATTAATTGTTATTTTATTCCTAAAAATCTACGGTTCGTCCAAATGACTTAGATAAGGATATATATATTAATAATAAACAATTTGGGGTTCGTTTGGTATGTTATAGTAAGTGTATTAACCATATAGTGAAAGAAAACAAAAAGACATGGTAAAAGTTAAATTATTTAACTTTGAGTTAAATCTAATTGATAAGGTTAACATAATACCCTAAACTTGTCTAAATCTTATTGGTTGATAGGATTGCGACCCATCCCCACTTTATCTTCGAAATAAGACCCTTTGGAACCATTATAAACCGATTTTGACTTTAATATAAAATAATATTTTGAGATATTCCTAATGTGCCCCTCTCCTCCCTTATAAAAGGGCACCTCCTCCCCCTCCTCCTCACACCAATTTGAGCACTCAAGCTCGGCCAACCCCTGCCATTTTCTCCTTTCCACTTCCCTAGAATAATCCTAGAGGTCCTGGTCTTCTTCAAAGACCAATCATAGTTCCCTATGTGGAGGATTCAAAGAGGCGTTCCAAAGAAGAGGTAATATCCATTACCGATCTTTTCAATTTCTTTCGTCTTCAACTTCTTCTTCTTTAGTTGTTTCATGACAAAGTAATAACATCAGTATTACTTACATACTGATATGTTATTATAAATATGAAACAACCCTAATTCACCTTCTATCCATCCTACGGAAAAATGAAATCACCGCGCGTGTGTACGTACGGAATACCGTCTCCACGCCGTGGTGTAATCTACTTTCCACCATCACCTTACAAGGATGGGTATAATGGTGTAATGAGTAACTATATATGATTATTATGAAGTAATATTGATACTAAAATAATATATATATACTCCAATACAATTCCACGATCATAGGAACGATATCATCACTCGTGCGTACGTACGGAATACCGTCTCCACGATGTGATGCGACTCGTTCTACATGATCTTCATTTCATAATGATTATATAAATGAATTGAATGAATGAATATGGTATATACTACACTAATACCATTCTGGAAATGAATTATCTATAACCTAAAGATAAGAATAAAAATTTATTCAACAAAACACGCATAAGAACAAAAAGTTATAAAGACCCGAGTAACACGTAACAATGAAATATTACTAACAAGAAGCTTATAATATGACCATATATGATATCATATCAATATGTATGATTCTGGAATAAGTCAATAACATTATTTAAACCATTATACAGGAGCTTCGGACACGAACAAAGCAAATCGGACCTAAGGTAAGGGAAAATACCACAATCTCATTTTTATCCGAGATTGTTTATTCGTAAGTATTTACTGGGGTGTATTTTATCATCCACATCCATGTTCCCTCAATATGTAATATTGTTTCCATCCACTTACAATAGTTTGAATCCAATTTTACCCTTAGGTGAGTTTTTAGTAAAGAACATGAAAGGAATCTTTTGTTTTTTTTCGTACGAGGTACTCTTTGACTTTTCCGACAAAAGTACGAAGAATGTTTTTTTTAACTTATACGGCATGAATGGATTTTTAAAACATTATTTCCAAGAAACTTCCTTTACAAGTTTTCAAGTTTATTTTTAATAAACTTATTTTATTTTAAAGTTGTATGACATGTTATGAAAGGAAAAAAAAAATTTGAAGAAGAAAGGATATTTTTCTCAAGAATGAAGTTCAAGTATTTTATCAAAATTATTTTCCATCTAAGATAATAAAAGGGTTCTGTTTTTATCCCTATTATTACATGGATTTGATTATGTTGTGATGGAAATATTTTTATGAATTCCTTTATCTTATATGAATTGTTTTATGATGTCATGTTGTTTAAAAATCCCATTTTTATTACATGGGTTACGCTATGATGTATGGTTTATGATTATGTGGCACACATAAGAAAGGATTCATTATAAGATGGGTGGGACCTATATCTCCCTCCAATGCATTGGGTAAAGATTTTATATCTCATGAGATAGAAATGGCTGGAACGGAAGGTTATTTCGGTTCAGTGATACAGGACTGAAACGAGGAGTGAACTCGGTTCAGAAAGGGACTTTGTCCACTAAGATAGTCTTGGCAATGAGTCATGACTAACAAGAAATGATTTTCCATGATTATGTGTGCATGCCACAAAGTTTCAAGTTTTATGTTATGATTATGGGGATCTAATTTTCACTTCTATGATTTATTCCATGTTAAGATATTATGATCTCTTTTGCAGGTTTTGATTTTCAAAAAGATATGATATGATTTTTATCTCCTTTATTTGCCTTTGCTGAGCATTTGAGCTCACCCTTTTATGTTTTCTTTTCCCCAGGTCAGGAAGATGGATATTATGTAGAATATGCTAAAAGGGACCCTAGATATGATGAAATAAATGGGAGACACTGTAGAAGATTTATGAACCCGTTGTTTATGTTTCCCAGTTTCTAAAGACACTATACCTATACGGTCCTTTGTGGTTTTGTCATATGTTGTAATAAGTGTGCTTCAATTTTGAAGTATTAACAATGTATGTAAAGTATGGGTCGTTATATAAGTGGTTCCTCGAGTGAAAATGACACCATCCTTAAGGGCTTGGGATTTACCAGTTCTATTTTCACAACCCTTCGGGCCAAGTTTTCTATCCTCGAATGTTTCGATTAAAATGACCCCAGCCCTAGGGGCTGGGGTTGCACCTAAATGTTCATGGATGCTTTGGTCGTGGCTACCATTAGATTTTACGGTGCTTCATAGAACATGGTATTGGTGCATAATCTGGTATCCACCTAAATCACTTTCTTATGAATAACATTGTACTATTTCAGACATTTTCACTATTTGATGATAATCTTCCCATAAGCGAAAGGCTTTCCCAATATTTTCTAATGCTTTATGAAAAATTATCTCGATAGAATTATCTATTATGGACCGATGCCAGAAAGAGATTGTCAGGGAATATTTTTTGAGAATATATTTGGTTGTGAATAGGTTCCACATGATAAAGTTCTTCTATATGTTATGACATTATGTGATATCACTATCAATGGGCTTTAATAGTTTGGGAGCACCAAACAATGTAATTCTATGTGTTCACCCTATCATATGATTTGAACATTATATTATAAATTTGTCATCAAATCACAAAATCATTCTAATGAGTTGAGGTATGCATTACGAAGGCCTCTATTTTATTTATTGAACATTCGATGTCATGTAACAAGGGGATCCACCAATTCAATTTGGAATTATATCGCTTCTGTTACATTCACGTGTCATTGATATTAATCTTAGGTTAAAACTACTTATCTAATTTGATGAAGATAATTCCATATATTTAGGTTGATTTCATACAAACAATCTTACCATAAGGGATCTGGAATACTGTACAAAGTGGTGGATAAAGGCCCTAACATGACTCATATATTATATCTCTCAAGTTATTTCCACATGATTTTCATTTCATATTTTTTTTCTAGAGTCCCCTATACTCGATATGAATAGAGTGAACACATTCATTCCACTTTATCATATGTAATGATATTGGAAGGGACTAAATCTATTATGTTATAAAATTGGTGGACCATTAGTGGTGTAGATAATAAGCATCACCACATGTCGTCATCCAGTTGAAAACAAATTTTACTAATTTATGACACAACATTAGACCTAGATATTCTTTCTTTACCATGTTCCATGTGATAGAAGGATTTATCATTTCTAAATTTCTAAGTTTATGACCCTCATGATGATTTTAAATACTTCTAAAGATATAAATTTGGTTGTGAGTTCCATCACAAGGAGGAAAATAATAGTAGATTACTAAAAGGGAAGACTCTCTAGGCCTATCATCTTCAGGCCACGTTTATGGATTTTTCGATGATCATCAAGAGATAAGATCTCAACATCAATTTAATTATTCTAATGAATAAATACTTCATGGTGAAGTTTCTATGGAGATCATTCATAATTACTACTACGACCCTCGTAATTTGGTAATAGGAAAGTAGGATATTGAGAATACACAAATTATTGTCAGAGGGTATCAAGACTCCATAGAATAAGTAGAGAGGTATTTTATATTAGATGACCATTTTCATTTTGTTTTTGGGGGATTATTTTGGGAATAATTCCTCAGATTGATTGGGGCCACTTTCTAGGGTGGTGTTTTCTTGAGTCAGGAATTTTTTTAACTCACTCCATTGTTTTGGAAAGAATTTTCCTATAAGATTATAGAAATTTAAAATGGGATTGTTCCTACATTGGAGTAGAAATTGGAATGGTTCAATTGCCACCTATTTGAATGGATTTATGATCCCAATATATTTGATTTTATATAGTGAGGGATTTTTCTCCATGACCCCTCAAGATGGGAAAAATGTGTGTGTATGTTTTGGGGTCACATTCTAATTCGCCACTCCATTTGTGGGGATGGAGTTGTATCACCATCCCTCAATCACTACATTCATCACAATTAGTATTTCTTTGGAGGTTTATAGTATTTGGGTAGGAATTTTTTTTATATTGTATAATCATTTTCAGATTATTCTTTGTGACTAAAGACAAAGGAATGCAGATATATTCCCATTCCAAACCTGGAGTTTGGTTATGTTACT
The DNA here is from genome assembly GCA_963277665.1 of Viscum album. Lineage (NCBI taxonomy): Eukaryota > Viridiplantae > Streptophyta > Magnoliopsida > Santalales > Viscaceae > Viscum > Viscum album. Next base: position 790,162,555 of record OY728135.1, on the reverse strand, counting down.
ATAACAACCCTACCACACCTATCAATGGATATTGATAATACTCATTTGTGGGGATAGAGCATTTTTTCTTTCCCATATATGATATATAGATATATTTATTGACTTCTCTAGGTGTTACCATAAGAAATAACTAGAATGATTTATGAATTCACACATGTTTGTCCATCTCCTCATGGTTTTCCACCAAACCTGGAAGGAATGATTTTCTGAACACTTTCAAGAGATGTTTCTAGTAAGATTGATAGATATAGGACATTATTTGTTCTTACATGAGTATTGTTTTTGTTTTTGGTTGGTGTTATTATTTTAGTGTTATCATATGAGTTTTCTAGATGGCATGACTAATGTTGGTATGTGTATATTCCTTCCCTCAGTTTTCCATTATATTTGAATAGAATTCTTCCTTTAATTCAGCATAGAGAGTTAGTTGTACGGATGAATAATTATGGGAGGGTGTATCTTTACACTCATTGTATTCCATCAAAACTTATTGGTGGTCATATCTTGTAGGGATAGAAGAGTGACCCTCTTCCCAAATGGCCAGTCGCTACACCGAGTAGGATGTCTTGTGTGGCCAGTTAAGGATGACCCAAGAAATATTTCATAGGATAGAACCCACATCATGATGTGGTGTAACTACTATGTGGAATTTGTGATGGATAATTATAGAAGGATCCCATTGGATGGACCCATATGTATTCTATATGGATCTTTATATGGCCCATTTACCCACCTTCAAAAAATAAGGTAGTGAATGGTTTATTTATTTTAGGGATAAACGCCTAAAACTTTAGAAAAAGAAGATAGTTGTCATCTTCTTTTGGAAAAATACCGATATCTAACCATATAATCATTATAGATTTTCAATTTGGATGTATTATTGGGAAGCCTCCAAGGAGGGATATTAACATGCTCATGATAGGCCTGGACAAATATTTTGAGACCCAGTGTTGAAGATGATGGGTTGGGGATTGAATCCTATACATAGACAAATACTAGATGTTAATGGTATTCAGGGAATTAATTACTAACAATAGGTACGATTACATTTGGATTTATGGGAGATCCAAAGTGTTGGGATATATATGATAAAACAATCCAGAATAGTCCATTACAGAATAATCTCATTTAAATAAACACATGCATGATTGATTGGGTTTCTTGGACGTATTTATTTTTGAGAGAAAAATGGCCCATAATATGGGTGACACTATCATATTGAATGAGGATTTAACATGGGTTCTACCCATTTTCAATTAAAACACCAATTTAATCAGGGGTTGATTATAGGTGGGAATGTTTTCAATCATCTACATCATCTTCCCCTTTTTTGAATGGTTTCTAATAGGTTTTATTTGTGGAAATGGAAACACCCAACAATTCTATATCCTTGAAGGACCATACATCCAAAGGCAGGTTCTCAGTGGAGATTTGGTTTAATGGTACATAAAAACTCAAATTTTTCTCCTGGATGGGATGCAAGTCTCATCACACCACTTTAGGGGGGAATGGATTCCTTCTCCAGGTCTCTCATATAGATTTACAATATGTTCATAAATCCTTCATTAATTCCCATGTATGATGTCGGTCACCCTTGAATTAATAATCTTTTTTTATCATCTATAAAATTTATAATCGTCTATTTGAATATGTAGTTCCTCTTATGTTGTGATATAATTATTTAATTGAGGTTCCCCATAAATTGTATCATATTATGTACTTATTATCTAATAATTATTCATTATTATGATGGTGATGTTTTCATCCATACAGTAGGGTGATCTAGAGTGTACCAACATCCTAGAAAATGAGAGTTGTTTTGTTGTTGGGATTCACCCATGAATGGACACCCTATGTTTCCTCATAAATGGATTCAAAACCCACATAATTCAATCTCACCTAATTTTCAACATCATAAAATTTAAGGTCATGTGATAAGGAACAAACCATGGAAATTAATTCTATGTAAAAAATAATAATTCTAGTCATAAGGTTCCTAGTTTGTGTTTGTATTTGGAATTATGTTAAATATTCCCAGGGAACCTAGAAGGGATATGTATTCCATGGTTTAAAAATACTCTACTGGTAATTCAACCCATAGTGAATTATGGTTGGTTTTGGGTGTTGGGTATGGAGCATAGGGAGGCCTCGTATATATATAATTTTTCTAGAAATAATTTTACCCATAATTTGGTTGTGAGGTCTTACTCATATAGAGGCCGTTATGTTCTTCTCATTGGGTAGTATGACCCTTTGAGAGGATTATGTTTGGAATTGCTCCTATGGAGGATTCCCTTGTGATTTATGATCTGGTTGGGGATTATTATTGACAAAGGATTTACATTAAAAGTGGGAATGAGGGATGTCTCGACTCATGGTGACATGGAGGTTTGTTCAAGGAATACACCATAAGATGAGGGACATGGATGTGTATGGTGTTTTTATTGGGACATATAATAATCATGAGTCCCATGTATTGGATTTTGGGGATTTTTCCTGATGTGGTTTCTTTGGGGAGTTGATGGACCTTATATAATGTTTTAGGCCCAATGATATTAGCATTTTGGTGGGAATTATTTCAACCAAGGATTAATAGACTATATATATCATCACATAAGATGAATATTCATCACATTTCAATAATAAATGAAAGATTTTCAAAATAGATTATTTTCTTCTGAAACATGGAAAAAATATTATAACTGGATGAAATATCATCAATGACTCCCAAATAGATATTCCCCTTACGTAATTCTTCTTAAAAACTATTCCTGATAACATATGAAAAGGAAAGATAAGAATGGGTCGATATAATATTCTCAGTAAGAGTAAACAAGATAGATACATAATCATAATGTTATAATAAGGGTATGATAATTTGAGAATTACATTTTACGACCATACACTGGATAAAAAATATCATATACAAGAGTTATGGCATAAAAATTTGTAATTCATAAGACTTGAATCCTAAGGCAATCAAGATCATAATACATGAAATTAAAATATAGGATTGATATATAGAATTAGTGTAAGAGACATTACCATATAATATTATTTCCATATAATTTATGGCATCTCTTCTAAGGCGATCTTAATATGATGAGTTTACTCCTTATACGATCATGGTATTCATGGTTCACTCCCATGACTATCTTAGAAGTCATGGTTTACTCTCAAGAAAATATTATAATAAAAATTTCATTACTAACCTAAGTTTACTCCCCGTTTCAACCATGTATTTGTAAAGATATCTAAATAATTACCAAATTAATTTAGTGGAGATATATTTCTCAACCATCTAAAAATGAAATAATATACACATGTGACAAAAGATGATAAAAAATAAATTAATAAACCATTAAATGAAATGGGTATCATAGATATTTAATTATATAATAAGCTACAAAACGGGATAGGTTTCCTAACAATTTTATCAATGAATAACCCATGAAAAGAAGTAGGTTTCATAAGAATATAACCCATGAAATGTAATGGAATTTCATAAAAGTGTAAACCATGAATGATAAATGGGTTTCATAAACATCAATCCATCAATACATAAACCATACAAAGATAGAATATGAAGGGAACCACTATATCATTTCCTTGTAAAGTTTTGAGTAACCCAAATAAATATCATATTAGGAGGAAAATAATTTAAAAATATAATTTAAAAACATATAATGATGAAATTATCCTTTCTTTTTTAATTTTTTTGAATCATAAAACATTTTAAAACCCATTTTATTAAAATAATCCTGAAACATTTTAATGGAATCATGGAAAAACTTTCTATAGAAATTTCCTTTGAAAAGATATTATGAAATATATAATTTATATGAAAACCATTAGTTTAAAAATTGTTTAAAAAATATAAGTAAATGTTTAAAACATTTTTAAATCCTTTTTCATTGAAAAAATGGAAACATATAAATAATTTTTGATAATATTTTGAGTCATTTTTCTTTGAAAATACAATTGCATATTATAAATATTGATTAAAAACGTTTTACTTTGAACATATAATGAAAACATATAAAAAATTATTGAATATCCATTGAAAAAATTTATCGCTCAAAATACTTGGATTATATATAAAATATGCTTGAAAACATTTTGAAAACCTTTTTAAATGAAATAAATTTGAAAACATATAAAAAATTCCAAAAAATATATTGAAAACCATTTCCATTGAAAATACATTGAAAACATAGAAATAATGAGTGAAAACGTTTTGAAAACGATTTACATTGAAAAAGTATATATGGATCTTGAAAACATTTCTAGAAAACATGGATTTCAATGAACATGGATTTCCAACTGAATATATAGGTAAAGATGGACTTTTATAAAATCCTATTATTAATTATTCAATTTACCAATGAGTGTAATGATTCATAAAATAGATGAATATATCAAGAATAACAATAGAATACCAAAATGATGAAATTTACAAGATATGGACAATACTATTTCCTCAATGAAAGCATAATCATAAACAATCCCGATAAATTATTTAATTGTTTCAATAAAATCCTACCACATTGTAACATTTAATTATACTACCCATATAAGAAAATGAAATTAAATTAAGCTTAAATATTAATTAAAATAATAAGGGAAATGATATAACATGTGAATTGGAATTATATACACCTTTTTTAAGAATATTGTTTGATAACATGTAATATGTATCAAGGAATATAAATGGAGACAAAATTATTATACCAACTTGGTATCTTTGGAAGCACAAGCCCCATGAGATAAATATTGTCAATATGATATTTAAATTATCATAATATTAATTATAAGAATCTTACAATAAATATATGGTCATTATACAGACCACGTATAAGAAATAGGTGGTGAACATGACTTCTGCTCCCCAGAATATAAAAGAGACATGAGAAAAATGTTACAACTTGAGTATCATTAGAATCAGGATCCCCATGAAAGAATAACAAAAATTAAATATTTAAACATAATTAAATAAATGAAATTAATTAGATGTAACTTCATATATATGTATATATCCGACATAAAATAATTTATTAGTGAATATGGAATGTATCTCTTGAAAATAAAATGAGAGATGAAATTCGCGTACCTAAAGTCCTCACATTCATCGTAAACAAAGAAAACCTATATATTAAATATTGGTTTATTATAAATCTATAAAAACAAAATTAATTTGTCTAATAACATATATGATTTTTTATGACATTATGTTACTATTTTATTAACAACTCTATGTTATTGTTACTTTTCCGGTAATATCTTCTTGGTTTTTTATATATGTTTTGGAGATTTCTTCTAGATCCATTTATATATTTCTTGATTTACGTATTTCTAGAATGTGTAACATGATATAAATATCATAAATATTTATTATATATGTATTTATAATAATCAATAATATATCAAAATATGAAATTAAATACCATATTCATAGAGATGGTAGGTCATACAAACCCATTAACAATTTTTCCATTTTATTATCAAATTAAAATAAATAATGTAGATGAATTATATATATATATAATGTCATTATAGTAGAATTATTATGATGTATAGATCATATTGTTTCACTAAATTCATCCTTTATTCCTTCAATGTAATGTGTGAATGAATCACATTTCATTTAGGAGGTTGTAGTCCACACGTCTAGAAACACTATTATTGTATTTAAACAAAATGGAAATCACGATGTTATATTATATAAAGTTATTATAGAAAAATATATTCATCCTATATTTCATATATATATAATGAAAACAAATTTTAAATCATAATTACCACCCATGAGATGTGTTGAAGGAAAAAAATAACAACACTATTTCATGAGGGAGTAGTTCATCTTATACAACAATGATAAGTTCATTTACAGTAAGATAGAAGTGTGTGTATGTGTAAGTCTATGCAAAATATTTAAGAAATCATAATATTTTTCTGATACTGATAATATTATATAATAATTTAATAATAATGGTTTAGGGGACAGAGATTGAAAATTAAACAACGAATATTGGGAAAGGATGTTATCTCTTCCCAAGAAAACTCCTCTTGGCTTACACCATAGGGGTTCCTTGGTTGGATTTATACCCAAAGGGAGGCTTCTAGGTTAATGACAGGGATCTTGTGAGGATATATTAGTGGGTTTTAGATGAAAAAATTTTTCATGACAAGGTAGATTAACTGAGGTGTTTGAGTTTCCATTCATAGTTATAGAGAAGTGGCATTCTTATAAATATAAAAAGGTAAGCACTATTTAGAGGTCACTCATTCATCAAGGGAATAAAAAAATTGGAAATATTCTAGAAAAGAGGGGTCTGGGTATAAATAGATCCATCCAATGGCCTTTTTACTCATGTTTATTGTATTTTGTAACTCAATAATAAGGTTTTATCATTAAGTAAACTAATTTTTACCTTAATCGTTGTAATTAATATTAATTACATTCAATTATATTTTTTGTTAAAAATATTGTTGTCCTTATATGCATTATAAATTTTATCTGGATAAAATTATTGAATCTGCATTTCTAAAATCTAGAATCAATATTGGTTGAAAATAATTTAAAAATTAATCCTGTAGATGTGCCATGATGGTGAGTTGTTTATAGAAAATGATTAACAATTTATAGTATTTTTATAAGCTTTTTCAATGAGAAATTTATTCCAATTGCCCAAATAAGATTACCTGATGTAAAATTGACCAAACTAATATTTATGAAAAAATTAAAATATCATTTAACTGTATAAATAATTCTATATAAATTAATTTGTTAATTATAATTCAGTATTTTCACTATTAGAAAATATTAAATTTCTCATTAAAATAAAAAAAATCACCCAATGTAAATTTTGATATTTCTATTCCAAAAAATAAAGTTAATTGTTTCAAATAAAAATAAAAAAAATTTCAACTATAATATTTAAAATGTTTTCTTAAATAAAAGGTGGTAAAATTACCTTTTTCCAAAATACATCAATTTATTTATAAAACCTGATTAATTCTTATCTTATACCTATGAAATATATTGGATTAGAATAAAAATTATTTAAGGAATGTAAAACATATAAATTTTATTAACAATATTAATCAAAATTGGTTTGTTTAATTTATGAAGAATTTTTTTTCATTAAATGTATATTTCATAGTAAAGTAGCATCTTTATTTGAAAATTTTTCATAAATTAACTTATACTAATTGAATAAAAATGTAATAATTTTATATATGTGTGTAAATGATATTTATAAAATTTAGTTATTCTTATTTGTATCTACCGTTCTAGTAGCTAGGGGTAACTATAATAGAATTTTAATAATATTATTAACAGTGTATTGTAGTTTGGTAAAAAGTCGGACATACAAATGACAAAAACTATTGAAGGGACATGGTATTTCAAGTAATATAATTCAAACATAGTGTTTCATGTACCATATGTTAATCATTGTAATGTTTTTATTGCAATATTTACATGGGGTTGAGCATAATGAAATAAAAATTTAGTTCTTTTATAAGAAAACTATATTCATGGTTGTGTGAAATGAAAAATGTAAAATATATTTAATTAATTAGAATATAAATAATTCACAAAATCTAGTAGTGTAACCTTATAACCCCCCTTAAAATAATTTTTTCCATTAAATTTCATCTATGATACTAAAGTATCAATACATGAAATTTTATTCCATAGAAACCAACATCGTTAAAATAAATACTATAAATTCCTTTAAAATGGAAATTTAGAATGGTAACATTTACCATTTGTAAATCAAAAATAGGTTTCCAAAATGGATTACATAGGTTTTGATTGATGGTTGGACATAGAGTAAAAGCGTAAAAAATTATTAAGAGTTATATATATCATGTATCACCAGCAAGCGAATGGTCAAGGGAATGTTAAAGGCCTGGAAACAATATATCAATGATGATTTATAACAGAACCAATTCAATAGAAAAATATTTATTAGGATAAATACATTTCAATATAATGTTCCGTGATTTGAAGAATTATTTCACTATTTAATAACATTAGTAAATACTCCTATATTATTTCATTCCATTTCATATGGGAAATATTACCCTTCAGTTGTTTATAAACTAACTTCGACAATACATCTTACTCTTGTGAATTGAAAAGGATATCTCATTCCTGATGATATAATAGATATTGAGATCCACAATTGGAAAGTCATGTTATCTAATCTATTATTAGTAAACATTAAAAAAATATAGTACTTGTTATCAAAAATGAATCAATCCTCACATGGTTAGATAATAATTTAATCTCACAAACATCATCTGAACTATAACCTACAAAAATACATAAATGGTTAACATTATAACACTTTTAATACATGAAAATCCTAAACATTATTACTAAGGTCACTAAATCATCTTAACATTTATCCAACATATATCATATAGTATCTCTTGGTTTCCACATTCCAAACATGGGAATACCCTCAATATATTTTCTATTCTATCATGGTAATAATTGGAATAAATGATTTTGGACATCATGCATGATTCCTAATTCCAAATATTACTGGATATATTCCATAAATCAATTATGTTGTAAACATTATCCATAATAATAGATACCACTGAAAAATATGTCATTAATTAGTTCTAAGGTAATTAGTACATTCCTATTTTATTATCATATCGAAAAAATAATTAATCGAACAACATTATCTTAACATAAAGAACATATTAATGGTTACCTCTCCCTTAATCATGTCTTTTCCATGAACATCAACTTTCCATTAAATAGCCTTTCATGACTATATGAAAAATTCAACGTATTCTTCAAATTTTGTATAGAAAGACGTTAAAATAATAAATCCTTATATATTTCACCATTCATATAACATAATTGTTTAATAAAAATATAGAAATATAATGATTATTCAATTCATCCTTAATCCATAAAAAGGATATGTCATCTTATTACATAATACCTCTTTGATTTTACATTTCATCTGTAGTATCTTCATCATCAACAATATATCAAGTACTCGTACTAACTTTCTAATTCTTTTTTATAGATTTTCACATTGGACATTGAATTTCATTATGAAAATTCATTCCAACCCAAAATATTTTAACTATTTACGATGTCGTAGGGATCCCAATATCACCATACATTTCATTAACCAAACATATCATATTTACAATTTATTAAATTGATTTGTACCCTATTTTTCCATAGTCAAAATATCTTTTTATCCCTCAATAATATTCACTTAGGATATTCTTTCCACATTCCTTACACAAAGTAAATAAGATCTTACCAGAAAAACTCAGCCAAAGACAAAGTCTCAAATAATTTATTAAAATAAAATAAATGTATAACAAGTAAGTACCCCATTATATAAAAGACAACTACAAATCATAAAAATCATTCATGTCTCCATATCAATGATCAATTGCTTCATTCCTAGTATCCAATTCCCATTCTGAACTTTCATAATGCTGTAGAGTCTTAACATACTTCCTTATATGATTTAACATTTCCAAATATAGAAACTCTTCATAAGACTGTGTTCATTTTCACTTACTAACAGATGACCTGGTAGGAATCAGTTTCAGCATATAAGAATAATTGTTCCTCCTCATTCTTATTGGTGGAGTGGTCATCACTTCCTCATTCCCTGAAACAATCTTCATTCCACATTGAAAAATTTCACTATAAGATGATCGAGACCTTCCACCATCGTTCTCCTTTTCACTATCAAAGATGTATCCCCAATTTCCATAAATATGCACCTCCTATAAACCATCATTCACCTTTGTTCTTACTCATAGTAACTATTAGTATCAATCATTGATAAACATTGTGGGAGTTCTGCAAAAACATTATCATTGTCCCTCCCATGCTCTAGTATGACTTTTTTTATTGAAAACATCCTATGAGAAAAGGTCAACCTACATATTGTCACTTTCATTCCTTGGACTTTCGACCCTGACATGAGGGATACTCTCATTCTTCATTTCCTGAAGGCGGTTTCCATAGGCATGCTCCTGCAACTTCTAAATCCTACTGCCACTTTTATTACTCTTCTTTTTTGACTCAAAATCCGACTATCATACAGATTTGCAACCAGCATTCGGGAAGGAGACAGAGTAAGGGAATCATGATCAACAGCACAAACCTGGTCCAATTCGATATCATCAATCACCAGAACCACAAAATAGTTACCAATATCAATATTAACCACATTTTTTCAGATTGTGGATGAATCCCATCTAAAACACTCTCCCACCCACCATTCTCATCCAATGATGTTGCCCTAGTCATTGGGCTTGAACCCCCTGACATTCCCAATGTGTTTTGAATATCCATGTTTTAGACTATCCCCTGTAACCCTTCCATGAGTAGGGCACTACTGGACAATCTAACAAAATCATTACACACACCCTGATGAACCTCTCCCTTATCGCCAAGATTCTGGATGAAGCCACTATCATCCCTGCGCTGCACATTATGTTCTGAAGGACTAACAAGGTCTTATTTCACTCTACTGAAAATAACTGAAACCTCAGGATTAGAGGATGGAACCCCTACCAGTCTCTTTCCCATTCCAGCATTCGATTTACCTCTACCCACATCCCTGCCATACTTTCGAACCAATCCTCCTCCAAAGTTAGATGAAAAATTCCCTTCCACATTCAATAACTCCCAAAAATGAGGCTCAGTCATAGGGTGATCCATCTGCCCAGCACCTGTCAACTATGACCCCCTACACATGCATTCCTCTACACTGTGTCCCAATTGTTTACACGATGAGTAGAACTAAAACCATGACTCAAATATGACCTCTTACCTACAGTGAAACTCCTCACCGACATCATTTAAAAAACGATTCAACAGGTTGTTTAGCAACATCAACTTCTACAAAAATTCTCGGTGAAATCGGATGGCATAATGACTTTGTCCTACTATAGGAACATAAGAATCGTCTAACTAGATTACCAAGTATATTATGGATCAAATGATTTTGAAAGGGGAGAGAGAGTCCTAGAAATCATACCCAAACAGACATTTTTAAGAATCCCTCGTCATATGAAAGTCATAGGACAACTTGAATAGCAGTAAGTGAGCTCCCTTACAGATGCGAGGTGCACTTGACTAGGCCAGAATCAAGTCTTCCTCAAATGAGAACCAGATCATAATATTCCTGGGATCCAACAGCCCAACTGTGAAATGTTCCTGTTTACCCCATGTTATGAAGATCCACTGTTCAATGAAATACACAGCTGAATGAATATTTTTGAAGCAATCTGATTAATGTCAACTTTAGTAGAGAATATGCATCTCTGAATTCTGATGTTGAAATTGAGATTTTTGGAGTGCCTTCAAAACATTCAAAAACATTATGTCTTAAAGAAATTATGGGAAATGAAGGAAACTACTCAAGGCTTGAGAAAGGGATGAAGGGGGACGATCTCACTCCATCAAGAGGCTGTGGAGGAAGCTCCTCCACCAAGGGTAGAAGGGACGGTGTGAAATCCATCACCGGCTAGGGCATGGCCAGGCTGCGATCGAGCATCCCGATCATGTCTCGTAAATAAGATCTTATTCCATCTATGATCTCTGTTATCATAACTCTAAGAGGAATCCTTTATTCTATTCTATGTTGAGTCTGATAATTGGTTGGGTTATACATTGTTAGTCATGTTCCTCGAAAATTAATTATCCTTGATCACAATATACTTTATTATATTATTCAACCCATTTTACTGCTCAGACAAAAATCATCCATCACATTCAATGTTATCCATGTTATTTCTGGTTCTCACCATTGACTAAAACTATAAATCAAAACATGATCATTATCTATTATAGTGAAAACACACATTATAAATAAAAATACCTTCTTGGATGTCAAAATAATGGCACCTTCCAATGTCACAAAATGTTTAACCTAGGTTATTTATAGTCATGTTAAATTTATTTCATTTATAATGGTTCCTAAACAATATTACGATTTCTAAATCAAATCCCCCAAGAGAATCAAACATAGTGTATCACATGTCTCATTATCATGGACCAACTTTAGACTGAGTCTAACTTAATATGGTGTTTCCATGATACCACAATGTACATCTATGTGAGATACACATCCACCTGTAGAATTGAGATATGGATTAATCAGTTTAAAACCAGTCTCCCAATCCATTACCAAAATTTTAAGACATTATCCGAAATATTAAATCATCCTTACACTTATCATTAAAGACATCCCATGAATTATCCATAGAAATATACATACGGATCTAACCAAATATTTATCATCCTATTTTTTCAAGGTAAACTAATCCTTTCATTTTAAACTAACTATAGAAACCCATGATAACAGATATTGATATATCATCATTTTAGATAAACATTATGCCCATTTAAGATATACATGATTGTGAACGATAATAGTTTAGTGTTTTTAGAAACATGGAAGACAATATTCTCACTTGGTGAAATATCTTAAATGTTTCCCACAATGTTCTGCCCCTTTTTTACTTCTTCATAAAAAAATTACTTCATAACCTGGAAAAAGGAAACGTATGAATGGGGAGATCATAGATTATCTGTAAAGGTAAATATAGAAGAAACTTAATAATAATGTTAGAATATGGGTTTGAGAACATAGTAATAAAATTGTTAGATCATAGATATCAAATCAAATATAATATAAATTAATTATGTCATAAATATTTGCAATTCCTAATACATGAATCATAAGGGAATAAATTGTATAATCCATAAATCATAACAAAAGAGGAAGATATATAATTTACAAGAGACATAAAATTAGAAAAAATTATTTCCATATTAATCAATTCAATAATGAAAATTCCATCTTATAAGTAAGAGTTTACGTCCCACACTATCTTGGTTCACATGGTTCGCTGCCATGACCATCATAGTTGTCAAGGATCACTATCAAGGCCATATTAGTGGAAAAAGTACATTACTTATCCTAGTTCACTACCCATTCCAACCATTTCCATCTAATGAGGTATTAGTCTTTACCAAATTCATTGGAAGGAAATATAGGAATCATCCATCTAATAATGATATCATACATAATAGTTCCACTATATCATAAAAATAATATCATAACCCATCATATGAAATTTGAATGATAAAAATGTAATCAGATTATAACATATAAAAAAGAGACATGTTTAATAATCATTTCATCAAATAATAACATGTTAAAGTATATGGGTTTCATAAGCATATAACCCCTAAAATAGAAATCTTTTTCATAAACCTATATCCCACGAATGATAAAATGGTTTCTAAATATCGTTCTATCAATACATAAACCTAAAGAAAAATTAATTCAAATGGAACCATTGGATAATTTCAAAAGAAGGTAATTAGTAATATCAACTGATGTCATTATTTGTGGGAAATAAATTAGTCATATATTTTAAAAAAATTCATGAGTAAATTATTCTTTATTCAATGAGAAATATTTTTTAAAACATAAAACCTTTTGAGATATATTGTAATTAAAAGAACATGAAAACTTCTAAAGAAATATTTTTAAACATTTGAAAAACATTTTCCATGAAAACTTATAATAATATCATAAAAAATTCTTCCAAACAATTTCTTTCAAAATAATTTCCAAATTTATAAATAAATCTTGAAAGCATTTTAAAAAAACGTTTTTTTAAAATAAATTTAAAATTTATAAGGAATTATTAATTAATATTTGGAAACAATTATAATTGAAAATGATTTTTAAGAATATAAGAAATGATTGAAAACATTTTTAAAATAATTTTCTTTTAATAAATTTAAAAACCTATAAATAATTATTCAAAAAAATTTAAAATTTTTTTCATTGAAAATAAATTGAAAATTATTAATAATTAATGAAAAAAATTACATGTTTTTATTTGAAAATAATTTAAAAAATTTTAAACAATGTTGATAAAATTGTAAAAAAAGTTTTATTTAAAAATATTTTCAAAAAATATAATATATTCAGGAAATAATATTAATCCATTTTCTTTCATTACTTTTACAATAATCTTGATTAGTTTTATATAACATGGTTTTGAAATTTAATAGATTTCAAATCGATGAATGATGTAAAATCAGAAATTAATAAAAATAGATTCTTAAAAATCTTTTCTAGAAAGGAGTGTAAAATTCTATCAATACAAAAATATTTCATGGAGAAAAATAGGATAATAAAATTAATGTCATTTTAAGAGGTATTGATCATAACTGATAATTAATTAAATAATAATCATAAAAAATATTGATAATTGGAGAGATTGTTTCAATAAATTCTTACTACGTGGAACCATTAAACTATACTACACATTCCAGTAAATAAAAATAAGTGAATATTAAAATGTCATGCAAATGATTATATCATTATATAACATGTAAAATTTAATTATATACACCTTTTAAAAGAATATGTGTGGAAAATATCGCATGTGTCTCAAAGAATGTGAATTGATAAAAAATTAATTTTATCATTTGATAACTTATTGATCATATAATCATCCAAATGATATTTAAAAACACATAAATTTAATTATAAGAATCATTTAATACATATTTTTATGGTATAAAACCACATATAATGAATATGTGGTGATCATGGATTCTATCTCATGGAAAATAAAATCGAGATGAGAAAAACCTTATTAAATGAGTTACATTAGAATATGGATCCCTTTGAAATAATAACTTCAATTAAATCTTTTAATATCATTAAATAATTTAATTTTATGAAATAAAATGTCATAGGGTAGTATATACACCAAACAAAATATTTCAGTTGTGAATATGACAAGTATCTCACGAAAAAAAAAATCATTGAAATGCTTTTAAGACATGTGTTTCTGCAAAAAAAAATTAAAACCTCTTGTGTAGTAAATATATGATTATTATATATAAACCAAAGAAAAATATTATTATATATAATAAAATATATGATTTTTTATGACTTTATATTACCCATTTATTAACAACTCCATGTTAATGTTATCCTATGGGTAATATCCAGTATGATCTTTGTATATGTTTTGGGATTATTATTCATGATTTTCATAGGTAGATCATGGTTTACTTACTTAAATAAAGATGATGATGATAGAAATATCATATATATTAATTAAGTAATTATTTATTATAATATATAGAATATATTAATATGAAATGGAATGCATAGTTCATGGAGACTTTAGGTCATACGTACGCCTGAACGTTGTTTCTATTGTATTGTTGTATTGAAAGAATGAATGTAAATTAAATATATTTATACATATAAAAAATCACTAAATAATAATTATTATGTCATATATATCATATATTTTAACAAAAAACATCTTTAAAAAATTTCAACTAAATTGTGAATAAATAACACCATATAGAGGAGGAGGTAGTCCACACATCCAGAAATGAAGTTTTTATATTTACTAAAAATAGATAGAATGAATGAATGTTTTTAAAAATAATTCCACAAGACCAAATAAATTCTAAATTTTTTATATACAATATAAAAAAATTCTATCAACAAATGCACTTATGAGAGGTGGTAATGGAAAAACAAACTACATCATTTCATGGGGCGATATATCTATGTGCACAAGAACGGTAAGATTATTAACCACTAGATATATATGTGTGTGATTAAAGGTATAAAAAATATAATTAAAAATAAAATTATATATACAATAATAATTTTATTATATAATAATTTCATAATAAGAGATGAGCGGTGGATAATGAATATACAAAAAAGTATATTGAGTAAGATTGTTAGCACTTATTTGGGTAACTACTCTTAGTATGCACTGAAAGGATACCTTAGATGGATTTATGCCAAAATTTTGGATTCAATTTAAATGATATTTAATTTTAGAGGGTATTTGGGAATGTTTTTTCCAATACAATGTGTCTTGACAGTTTTGAGCATGTGATGGTGTTGAGGTCCATTTTATAATAGAGGTGCAGTGGCACTCTAGTAAATATAAAAAAGATAAACTCTATTTAGAGGTATCAATTACATCATGAGAATCCAATAATTGTTAAACTTTATTAATATAGGTTTTTTAATAACAATATGTGTAGATAATGGCTCCTTTTTACTTGTTTCTAGGGTATTTTTCCTCATAATATCACAGTTTATCCATTAAGTAGACTAATTTTTACCACAATTGATGTAATTAATGTTAATTATCATTAGGGATATTTTTTTTCCAAAATCTAATTTGACCATACTAGAAACTAAAAATTATTATTATTAAATATATGAAATCTATTTATCTATATTATAATAATATGAGTGATAGAAAATAATTAAAAAATTAATCCCACAAAAATGTCATCATAGTGGGGTTTTAAGAGAAAAAGGATTAATATTTTGAAATGTTTTTATATCGAATTTTAATTTGAAATTGGTTCCAATAGAATAAATTTGATTATTTTAGGTATATTTGATATAATTAGACTTTGAAACCAAATTATATTCTAATTTTTTATATAAATAAATGTTGTGAAAAAACACTTTTAAATTAAAATTCATTAATTTTCACTATTCAACAAAATAAGAAACTTCTTTGAAAAATACCAAAAATTATCCCAATTTAAAATTTGATACTAAAATTAAAAAAATGATGTTTATTTTTTCACATAAAAAATATAAAATTTACTTCAATAAGATTTAAAATGGGATCTCGATTAAAATGTGTTAATGTTACCTTTTAGAAAAATACATCTTATTATTCATTAAATTTATTTTTTTATTATCCTCTACAGATTTCATCTATTAGATGAGTATAAAAGTTAAATATTGAATAGATAATATATAAACTTTATTTAAAACATTAATGATATGTTTGATGTAATATGTATTCTTATAAAATTGTTGTTTAACATGGAAAAATGTTTTTCATTGAAATGTAACTTCTTTAATTGAAAATTATGCATACATTTACTTTTACAAACTGATAAAAAATGATTCATTTGATATAAATGGGTAAATAATATTATCACAATTTATTTAATATTATTCATAACATGCATTCCAATGTATTAGGGGTTACTAAAATTGTATTTTAATAATATTATTAATAGTTTATTATAGTTTTGTAAAAACTAGACCTTTGGTATAACAATATCTATCTAAGGGACTTATTATTTCGTGTAATAAAAGATAAAAATAGATATTCTTCTACATAAACATATTCTATGTACTTTCTATATTACCTTATTAACATGGTGACGTGCATAGTGCGATAAAAACTCAGTGCTTTGATAAAAACTATATTCAGTGTTGCGTGAAATGAAAAATATCAAAATAATTAAATTATATGAAAAAACTATTTCAAAAATTCTATGGGTGTTACATGATTTATACATATCATAATTAATATAGGATTCGTAGTTCTCATATTTAAATAAATTTCATACACACTGATGGTTTTTCGTTATTATAGAGAATGGTCATGACTAATATATCCAATGATTACCATGTGTGAAACCACTTCTCATCTGCTGAGGGATGATTAATGATGGTTGAGTCATTATAGAATTTGTTACCCCAAGTCATAAAAACTTTGTATATTAAGAGATATACATCCAATTATATTCTCAATGGTGCCTTATCCTTTGGAATTCATCATACATGTCTCTATTATGGAAAGAATCAGAGTTCTCATAATTCACTACAATGGGCCTTAAACACTATGGATTCCTTTAGGTTGGGGATTTTATAGATTTTTTGATCAGTTATAACCAATAACACCACGCGAGACATGATTGATGTGAAATACAAGGGAGAGATAAGGGAGTCTGAAAACATGTATAGGATGGTCAAGCTTGAGATTTTTAGGTGTTGGTAGGATGGAAAACCCTTAGAAACAATAGTTATATGATGCTTTCCTCAAGACTTTATGGGTCTCCTTATGTGTTCCCAAAAGTTTCTCATGTAGGTCCCTAGTTAGGCAACAAGACGTCATTGTAGTGTTCATTCGCCAATGGGTAGAGGTCTATGCATGATGTTTTTATGTGTTGTAAACACTATTAAGTCTTTGGTATCACTACCCCCACTATCAAGTCCCTCTTATTTAGGATTTGGAGGGCTACGTGGGAGGTTTTGAACAGACTGGTCAAAGAACTAGGGTGATCACAGAATTAAAAGTTCATCATGAATTTATTCAATACAAATGAATGTACCCAAGGACATATTTATAGGAAAACATGGGTTATTGGGTGAAGGGGGTATCTCATAGAGGTTCTTTGTGTAGGCTGATGTGCATGTCTTCCACACAAGTTATGGTGCGTGTACCCTTTTTATCAATGATGCTTGGGTATGTTTATGAGGATGCCCACTACCAAAGGGGTTTATCCGTTGGAATTATTAGTTTGAGTTATTTTATTCTCTATAAGATACATTCTTTTAACAACTTTTCATCCATTTGACAAAATAGTGTGTCAACAAATCCATACGACATTATTTTCTATAGAGTAAAGGTTGAAGCCTCTAATCACTAAAGTCGTTCTGAAAAATTCTCGTATATTAAAGGATCTCAAAAATATTATAAAACAAAATTTATTTAATAAATACATCACATCATATATCCCTCTTATACACCCTAAAATGGAGGAGTGAAACATTAATATGTCAAAGGGTTGAATATCATCAAAGGTAATATCAACCCCTTTGGGAGGATATTCTACAATGTAGAGGAAATAACAACCTTTATAAATTTATGATTGGTTTTCCATATATTTTTATGTTCCCAAACTACATTTACATTAGCCACAAATATATGATGTCACCTCTCTGAAATCAAGTGGGGAACCCATGTCATACCCTAGTGTGACTACTAGTAGTCGTGGTCAAAAACCCCTATAAAGGACTTGTGTTTTTTCAGTGGTATGTGCATCAGTTTAGTGGGAAATATATTATATAAGTGGATGAAATAATTTTCATCATAATAGGGATTTATATACTCCAATATATGTATGTAGGACTAATAATCTATTTGTAATGTGTCATAAAGGGGGTTAATTACCCAACGTCTTCTCTAAATATGATTCTAAACCCCATCATCCTCTCCTCAATCATATGAATACTAAAATAAAACAATTACCTTAACATATTAATTATAATTGGACTAGAACCATTTTAATTGTTGTGTATAATTGATCATAATATTATATTTATTTTTTAATTTATAATAGTGAGATGAGAATATATAGAAACTACTAAAGTATAAAAAATATACATCAAACAATTTGAGGTACACATCGTGTGGAGAATGTCCAATATCTTGATATACCAATACTACCCATTCCTTATGGGGTTGAACTATAATAGTTGTCCAATTTGAAATATGACATGTGGAACCCACTATCATCATCATCATTGGACCACAATCTAGCTCACATAATTTTATACATTTTGTTGTTATCATCATTATAGCTAAATCCATCATCATCACCGATGATCAAAACGTCATCACCTTATACCTCCCGTAGATGCCCGCTCAATCTCACATTCCAAGGATCCTTAAAGACCACCGTGTCACTCCACATTGGATATAGTGGGTAAATCTAGGATCAAAATGTTGTCACCTTCTACTAATTTGAATTATTGAGTTCATATGGTTGGTCAAAATATTAAAGATCATTATCAACCATGAATGTATATGAAACCTATTATATACCAGTGCCCCATTTTTATTCATTTCAAGCATTACTAACTTTATTATTTTCTATCGGTTGTATCATATTTTATAATATTGGTTTATCATAATGATAAAACTCAACTCACACACTTTTTTTCTTCCAATCAAAATGTAATTTCTTGATTATACTAAACTGATCAAAAATTTGGGACATTATGGTTATTATTGAACCTTATAATAGATAGTGATTGGGTTTCTATACTTATAATTTTTTGGTGTTATCATTAACACATAAAAGGTACTGTAATATTGTGTGTGTGAACTACTGTTAAAGGACTGATAATATAGTGGATCACAATGCTCTTGCGGGGTAAGAGGGTTTGTGAAGAGTATATCTAGGATCTCTTGATCATAAATACTAAAACTTATAGTGTTATATTGTTTTTTATTAACCTTATATTATCTACTTGATACAAAACATGAATTACAATTGCATTATATATTTCAATTTATTGTTCTTTTAATTTTGTTAAATTTAAAAATTGATTCTTAACCATAAGACTGTTATTCAATCTCACTGCAGGCTAAAAAACAATTTCCATACAGCTTGACTAAAAATAATATATTTAATATAATAGTGATTTTTCAAATAACCACATATATTTTTTTTAGAACAAAATTTTTCCGGATCCTATATTTTTTATTACAAACAATGAAATATTTTTAATAATGTTTTATATATTATTATTTATATATTTTCTATAGAACATATGATGTGAAAAATTATTCTATTATATTTAAAATATATTATATTATTTTTCTTTGGCACACATGAGTTTGTGGGAAGACACCATTTATAAATAAATATATCCCTATATATGAAAAATAACTATTGGTTGACTTGAAATTGAGGGTTTACACTAGGGGTGACAAAATTTTGGTTGACATTCTCAGCCCCGGTTCAGGCTTGTAATAAGTATTTTATTAATATATATAAAATAACTAAATTAAATGAAAAAATATTTGTATCTATATATATATGTTTTGATCCTGTCAAATTATGATTAACCACTATAAACCTTAATAAGTGAAAAGGGTATTCAAAGATTTAGAGCCTCATGATTTTGTTATTTGAGTATATCATCAATGAAACCTGGACTAGATACATATTCCATTGATAGAAAATAGATATATTGATATTTTAATTTTATTTAATTATTACATATTTTCTTTATATATATTATTGTTTTATTACTATTCGTGATTTATTACATAAATTATGATGCCCTATATCTTTATTTTACATATTATTTCTTATAAATATATGTTTTATTACCATTTTCTACATCATTAATAGATTTAAAAATGTGTAATGATGTCCATAAAATAAAACTGGAAAAAATACCTTACCCCACCTCCATATTAGACACTATCCAAATCGCATAATTACCCCTGACCTTCTTTATAGATGGTGGTTCGAAAACTATGGCCAGTAAAGATTATCAGGTGACAACTAGTTTTATAGAGGACTATTCTAGATATAACATTGGAAGAAGGGGAATGTGTTATGAACAATGTGTGAAACAGAACATTTGATGGTGTCTATGGGTCACTTGGGGAAGAATAGTGTGCATCCTTTTCTCGATTGGAAAGTTAAGGTGTTGGGGATGTAATGATAAGTGTATAATATTGATTTTTTAGTGATGAAAGTATGGAGAGGGTTCATTGGATGGAATATATGACCACCACATGTGTTTATATGATTATAGATTTTGATAGTGACCATTAGAGCTTAGTTTGAGGGGAAAATGGAAGTGATAGTATAATTTCATGGTGTCTATGGGTTTTCGTGTTTGATAATGAAATCATATGTTATTTTATCATCAAAATGCCAACCATATATCATACTCATATGAAATATTGGGGTTCATAACCAAATTAAATAACATATGGAGTGTACTTTAGTTCAAAATTTCATATATTACTATGTCACATGGCGTTACATGTGAAGATTTACATGATATATGTATTTCGTTGACCCAGACACTATGTGGGCCTATGGGAATGCCATGTGTTAGTGTTGGGTCTATTGCCTGACTATATTATACAATACATTACCAATATATTAATTGATTTAAATATTAATAAATACATTATAACATATTTATTATTCATCTGGGTGAAAATAATTTGATTATGAATTAGTATATTTATCACATTGGAAGTGTAATAGATGTTCCCCTATATGGTGTTAACATTTTAATTATACACTAATATTCATAACCAATTTTGTATGGTTTGAAAAATAATCAATGTTGAGAAAATAGTATATTAGACTTCGTTTGAAAGAAATCAAAAATAAATGGGACATCATCTCATAAATGTCTCACCTGGTAATTCGTATGTATGGAGATTATGTGAAAAAACCCACCAATAGTAAATACACATGTTTATATGTCATTATATATTTTTATGTGTGAGTTCATGGAATGATCCTTTTTCTATTATATTATTATTACATACGATGAATAATGAACTCAAATGTAATTTTATAAAGAATGATTACTTATAATTATGATGAATTTTGATTTTTTTTTGTGAATCATGAATGAAATGTTATTAATGAATATGTTAGTGGAGGATTTTCCCCATCCATATTAATAAAAGTTGATATATCATCCATTTTATTTAATTAAATGTCCACATTTAATTCCATGGACATAGTGAAAAGGTGTGTTAATTATAGATAGTCATAGAAAGATGTATCATAAAATAGGTTGATAGAATAGGCCTGAATACTTCTTGGTGAGTTATTGAGAAAATATGATTACATTACACAGGGAGCATTCATATGTGGTAGTTTTTATTTTGAAATATCTACTTCCTCTTTGGGGGATTGACATGCTTCAAGAAAAAAATCATGGATAACATGAAAGAACATGTAATTTCATTGAGAAAGAGGCTTAGAGTGTTAGACATAAAGCATTTTCAATTTTCACAGTTAAATATAATTTATATTTAAGAATTTCAATAAACATATTATAGGCCAAACCAAATATTAATTAAAATTCAGCATCTAATAATTGATTGAAAATATTAAATAAAAAATTACTTACATCGTAATTGTTTACTTATGATAATATATTTTATTTACAATTATCTTACTATTACCAAAAAAATAAATAATTATTATTTATTAAATAAATAATCATTTTTATTATGTAAATATTAACAAAAAATTTGTTCTCCAGTATATGAATAGATTATTAATTTTTTTAATGAATTACCAATAATTGTTTAAATATTTATTAGAATTTTAAATGAAAATAAAATAGCAAGATCAAACCAAATTTTATCCAATGAAAAATATTTATTTTACACCTAGTAAAAAAAATATTTATCATTGTGTGAGTTAGCGTGCACCATAAAATAAAAAAAATTATTATTTAATGCAATGAGGTTCCATTGAATTTTAATATCTAATTGAGGAAATTTACAAATTAATTAAATTGATAACTCTGACCCAATGTCTTTAAATATATTTTTGTGATAATAATGAAAAGTTTCTCATTAGTCACAACAATCTCCTCCATTGATAATTACCTCTAAATCAAGCACATCACTAGTGTTTTATCTCAAACAAAATCGATTCCCTTATTCTTCCATTTAACTCAAGTTATACTGATAAAGTGATAATTCTTCCAGACCAAAAGGTTCATGGTTTCATATCATATGAGTAATTAATGATGATTAGTATTGACGTGTTAGTAAATCTAGTACCATCAAAAATGTTTCAAAATCAATGGATCATTTGTGCATTACTGCTTGAGTGTATCTACATTATGTCCTAAATATCATAATGAAAATATAATTAAAATACATTCAACCTACTAAAAACTACATAAAATAATGAAATCATGGTCAAGTAATCTCTTTTTTCTATTAAAAATATTACAAATATATTTTAAAATGACACTTTCCTAGTTCCTGTGAATATTTTTCAATATTATTTGGTAAATATTTCATCAATCATGGAATTCAAAATCATATATATTGTGAATGATCCATCCTATCTGGAATGGTATGAGGTGTAAATAGTCCCAAAAGAATTTTCCACTAAATTTTGAATAACAAAGTGATATCAACATATCCATATTTAACATACAATTATTTATTGATTATTGATAGTTTACATATTATGTATTTTTTATATCAAAAAATTTATTCTTGAATCTAATAATACAGATCTCATCTTCATAAAAAAATTTATAACATTTATTTCACACCCAATTATATTTTAATTAAGAATATTCCAAGATACCATATGGAGGTTCTAAAATGTTTATAAAGGAAAAATATTATTACATGCTATGTAATAACTATACACAGCTTATACCCCAATTAATATCACTAGATATTACTGTGAACTAATTCAAAACATATTGAAATAAAAAAAATGGTACACTAAATATTTTTCATTTTTAATGATCCAGTTTGGTGCATAGAATATTGAACTACACATTGTGTAACTCTGATTCACCTTGTCTAGTCTACACATTTTCATTGTGGAAAATGTGTATTCATGTAAATGATAGGTATTTATTACACACTGATTAAGGTATCCAACCCATGTAAAAAATAAGTTACATAACAAATGTCTATATAAAAATTTCGTCACATACCCTATTTTAGTAGTCTATACATACAGTTAGAACAATAAATGGTGTCTAGCTTGATGTACATGTTATATACCCAAACTCTTTTTAGAGAAAAATTAAAATTAATTTTATTACAACTTTAAACCTCAACAACAGTATTTGTTTCTTCATTTATTGAGCCCTACACATCATGTGATCATATATATATATATACAACTAATAATTAATGAAGTGTATATTTTTGACCTATATACCATCTATGTTCATAATACATCGGTTACTCTATGGGAATTAAAAGAATTACAATCTATGTAAAATAACATTTTTTTATATCATTTATTTTCTCGTACATTCCATATAAATATATAAAAATGGTTTAGGATATATTCCACTTTAGTAGACTATATACTTAATCAATACATACCAAGTATCTTGATTATTTACTCACAAATTTACATCTAATTAATAAATGTTTATTGATTTTATTAATTTTCAAATAATATATTATAATTTATTTTTTTAAATCCCATCAGATCGGTATATCCTTGAAATATTGGATCCACATTAAGATAATTGGAATTAAATTATTAATCATATAATTAATCAAGTTAATTTATAGGAATATATCTTAGTAAAATAATTAATCCATGTGTATGCTATCCAGTTATTTTAAAAGTTTATTTATTTCAGTAGTGGATAATCATATCTTATACCAAGCTAATTATAAGTATAATTTCTTAAATTTAATTATTTTTTGTGTTTGGTAATTATTTTATTATAAGCAATTGATGGTAAATGTGCCATACCATGTTCCATATCATGTATGAGTCTATGTACTTGTGGTTTATTTTATTTAAAACATCTTTTGGGTTCCATTCACATATGAGTTAAGTAAAATAATTATAAGGATGGAGCTTCTAGGTGCATGAATTTGGTTCAAGATATAGTCATGGTGAAACTAAACTAATGAATCACATAGGAAATATAAGGAATGTTCAAACTCATTCTCATAACAAACCAAAGATATTTCCCTAGGGTCAATGGATTGATTATTTTACACTAAAAAACAGAAATTAAATTCCATAACCATTCAATATTTTATTTATTTTAATTCCATATGCATCATGATTTATTTATTTTTTGTAATAATATAATAATGTAATTTTTTTTACTAATATGATATTATGGAATTAAAACAAAAATGTTATACATAATTATTTTATTGGTGCATTGTTAATCACTTATGTAAAATCTACGAATTATTAAAAAGACAAGTAAATTTTAAAATAAAAAATTTAATATAATAAACAAAGCCTCTAATGTTAATATTATGTCATTATGCCTTCCATTAACTAAATTAAGATATTCCCACTTCTATAGTGTCACCTTGGGCCATTTGGGGGCACACATACTTATGGAGAAACCTAATAAAATTGGCTGTCAAAATAACCAAACATGTATTGGAATTAATTAATATTTTATATTATGTAGAACATTTGGATTTTTGAATTAAGGAAATATAACACTGTATTTTAGAATTGTGGATTACACACAATAGAATGGGGAGGAGAATGTTCATAGTTAGAAATACTTCCTACCTGAATATATAAACATAGTACTACGATGATTAATATGACAATCAAAACTATTCTTCCTCACATATTTTGGTAATAAAATAATGCACTAATATATATTTATATTTATTTAATATACCTGTAAATCCATGAAAATGAAACAATCATTCCTTAACATAGTAAATTTCACCACATCAACAAATTTCCTAGAATTGCAGAAATGTTTTACACTACATTACTAATAATTGAATTTTATTTTGTGATTCAATGCCTATTATAAATTTTCTACCATATTATGCATCAATTAATGAGGTAGGAATATATATGATATTCATAGAGGATACTTCTTATGTCCATTAAATTTTAAACTATATTATATATCATTAGATAAAAATGAAACATAAGATAATTTGTCTTTAATCTATGATGCCTCATATTCATGATATCAAAATATAAAAGGAGGGACACTAGATAAATGAGGTTGACACTATAATTAATCATTGTAAAATAGAATAATTCTTATAATATACTTAGTATATCTTCAAAAATCCTGAATATATTTATAATATAATGGTAAAATTTGGGTAATAAATTATCCATTAGTATCATATTATTATCCTAACTTCCAAATCTATTAGTATTCATCCAATATTGAATTTAGAGTATGGTTAAATTATATAGGAATATTTGTACTCTCATTCTCTATAAAAATATTTTTTATGGAAACTTTTTCCTCAAACATTCATAACCATGTAATGAAAAATGTTGATAAGGTCATGTCTTTCATATTAGAATCTACATCTGAGATATATTTCAAATAAGATAATGATAAAAAAGTAAATTAATGAACAATAGGGTATTTAAATCTCTTGTAGAATGAAATGGTTATTAGAATAATTTTAAATAATTTATTTATTTATATACATAAGAAACATTAATTTTTTAATATAATATTTTATTAGATTTATTAGCAATTCAATACAATACATTTCATATATTTTATAATCCAATAAATAAGAATGTTCATGAATATTATAAGAAGTAGGTTGAATTATCCCATTGGTTCATAAAGAGTGATTCCTATGTTAGTAGTGAGAATCAAAAACTTCTCAATTTATATAATGGATCTTTTTTTAGTTCTATTGAAATTTCCAAAAACATTTACCTTAGTGTCTATCTAAACACAAAAAATCATTATTTTATTTATCGAATAAATTTTATCATGATAATTAAATGTAAACTAAAAATTTAAAAAATAATAAACCATAGTTATCCATTTTAATTAATAATTAATATAAACTATAAGACTCTTACCCAATCATAAGTGGTATTTATTTTTCAATTTATACTATATATAGGTGGATTATTTAAACTAATAAAGAAATTATTCTCCTACGAGATAAAACACTGGGTGTATTATAAAATATACATGATATGTTTTAGAAAAAGGAACCATTAAGATTAAATTCTTAACACAAAATCCTTTAGAATGAGTTCATATATCAACGTGAACTATTCTTAAGATAGAGGGAATTTCATATAACTTAGGATATTCTTTTAAGAAGTTCATTATTCAATTATTTTACTTAGAAATGTTATAGGAAAATCAAATATGTCCTTTCATGGAAACTAATCCATGTAATCATTGATCATACATATAGAGTAATTGTATTCCCAAAATCACATTTGATTATATTATTAGATATAATGATATAAGAAAATGGAATGTTTTAATAATTATTATATGTATATAGATTTATCCATAATTTATTGTAAGGCATGTTTCACAAATAGTGGTGAAACAACCAACTATATGACAACTATATTGACAAGTGAATAAAATATAAATTTCAATATGATAAGAATCAATTAGTTCATAACCTCAAGATTTTGTTTAATTTTTTTACAAAAAGTTATATATATCTATAAATGGAAAACAAAAAAAATATCTTCAAATCATCTAATTATCATATAGCCACTAATGATATTAATTTCCAATCAATATAGATGATGTTTATAAATATGAATCTTATATTTTTATGACTAGTGTAATCATACTTAACCTATGTATATTAAGGCTCCAAATGAACATGAGTTGGCATTGGAATTCTAGGGTCCATTATTCTTAGTTGGAGGAGTATTTATAGAGACATATATTAGATATATTTTCATAACAAATTGGTCATTTATGTTAACTATGGTGGGTAATATATTACAACCCAGTTCTTTATTAAATAATTAAGCATTATTTATTATATAAAACCGTCACATGATATAGCATAGAAGACCAAAAGGTTTAGTTTCCTTAGTGATTAGGAACATTACATAATAACGTAAAGCATATAACACAATATCATATTGAAAACATCCTTTACATGACTACTACATTCCCTCATATTTAGCATTATATTGGATAACCTGAGGACATTCCTAAGAAAAGGGTTTTCTATAAAGCCCAGTAAGGGAATAAGCATGGAATAACATGTGGAATATAGTACATGTTATACAATAGGCATATAAATGGAGAACAATAGAAACCTGAACATAAATTCATGATAATGCATGATAATCATAACATGGAAATGTGACAACAAAAATTAACAAGGAATTAGAATGAGCCAAGGCTCATTGCACATGGAGCATGAGTAAACACCCATTTCACATGAAGCACAAGTAAACCGTGGTTGAACTTGAATTAGCCTGAGTCAACACCCATTACACATGATGTATCATGATACTATACTTTACCCCATACATTAGAGTGCTATCATGGTGCACACTTCTTAATCATTTCAACTCATGCATAAGTGTGCCACATGGATTAGAAAACATGGATTCATTAAACACCGTCATTTACTCAACTATAAAGGAGTGTGGAATTTATACATGAAACCCTTTAAAAATAAGTACATGTGCATAAATGATAATACCATTAATAGGGAAATGGGCACAATATTAACTACACAACGACTTTGACTTGTAAAATTGTGGTTTAATTTCTGCAGCATAACTGCATGACAGAAGAACTAATAAATATGGTTGATGAGAGGGAAAGAGGTGTTTCATCCTATATAAATGAAATGGACAGTAATGGGTCCTATAGATACATGTCCCAATAGCTGTAATGTAATTTAGATTCAAGATACAAAATAATTACTTGAATGTAAATGAGCAGAGGGAAATTCCTTATGAAATTATTTCATGGTAACAGGTGTACATTGGAGGAATTTAATGTGAGAAAAAGGGGTATCTAATCATTGATAAATAAATATAACAATATGGGGGAGGTTGGAAATCATACCACATCATTTTTAAATGAAAATAAAAGGACATAACAATATTATGAATCCTTAATAAAAAGAGAAATGTAGGAATCCTTTACTAAGAACTGTGATCCCAAAATCACGGGAGAGGCTAAAAAGAGGATTCTTGGGAGATTTGGTCACCTTGGGAGGATTATAGAGAGAGGATTGTAGGGTTTGGTCTAACTCAAATGGCTTTTAGTAAAGAGGAAGTGAGATCTTAGTTGGATTATATACAAAAGGAGAGGGAATTCATTATTATTTAGGTTTGGGAAACCACACATTAAACTAATCAAACCCACAAACCATCCAATGGTTTATGACCATGGTTTTTGAAAAACGGGAGTGAAAAAAATATTTTGTATGTCCAATGGCCTAACTTATTTTGATAGTAGGGTTGCATAAGTGGAGGTGAGTCACACTCACAAGGAAAACAATTTAAAAAGACGAAATGTTTTATAATCCTTGAAGGGTCCGCTAATGCTTTGTATAATAAATAAAACAAACCCAAAATTATATTATTTTAACATTAAATCATACATTGGCCGAACATAAAATTTATAGTATTTTATTACATCACTATTGAGTCATTATGATGTCATAAAACACATTATATATTTAAACGAAATTTAATTTTTACAAAAAAAAATCTGACTGTCTCAAAAAATTATGAAATATTCAACATTGGATAATTTTAACATAGTGATTCCAAAAATAATATACAGCTTATCTAAATAATTTTCTAAATATGTGAATTTTTACTTTTTAATTAAAAACCGACATTTTTTGAAAATTCATGGGTTTTGACAAAAACAGCTTTTAAACCATAATAAATATTACAATTGCACTCAAAAAATTATAATATAATTTATATTTATGAAAATTTAATTTAATAATAATATTATTATTTTATTAAAACATTATTTAATTAAAAAATCCCTTAATTCAACAAAATATATTTCTTAATTGAATATTAACTAAAAATACTATTTCTTCCATTAAAAACCATTTTCAAAGTAACAATAAAAAATGTATAATATATAAAAATAATAATATCAATAATCTTAGTATTGGGTTCTTGTTACATAAATCTTTAATACATCCATATAAGACCTTAAGGTAAGGTGCGTGATGGTGACAGACTCTTGTGGTGGCCCATATAACTTTTCTTGAGTGGTAATCTATATCCACTTCCACTTCTCTCGTAGGCAGTTCTGTTGAAGCATAATTTATTCAAGCACTGCAGGGGATTGGTCCAGAGCAACGAACAATGACTCTATCTTCTTTTTGAGCTCAAAAAAATGGGCTTCAGATGGGAAATTTCTTCTTGAGAAGGCCATCACATCCTCTGTGTGTGTAAATTTGATTTTTTTAACTCCCTATATTTAAACAAATCATGTGGGAACTATTGGAAAACTATATTAGCAACAGTCACAATTTTTAATGGTATTTTAAAATCCAAAACATATAACCAAATAAGATCATATGTTATACATAACCATATGAAGACATTTATATATACAAAGAGGAATATTCATTAATGAATTATCGGATAGTTACAATCATCCTCCCTTGTGAAATTTCCACATGGAAATTTCATTTTCCCACACTAAAATAGATGCAGGTTACATTGCTTTATCACTTCTTCTAGTTCCCACATTGCTTCTTCAAACATGTGGTCTTTCGAAAGTACCTTGACGTGGGGCATTGTATTATTTCATAGAACATATTCTCTACGATCTAATATCATCACTGGTATCTCCTTGTAAGAATTATCATCATATAGGTGTACTACCTCTGAAGAGAGTACATGTGAAGGGTCTAGTATATACTTCATTAATAGGGATACCTGAAAGAGATCATGTTCTTTGGAAATGGTATGTAGAAGTGCTGGTCAATAGGCCACAGCCCCGACACGATCAAGAATCTAGAAGGGGCCGATGTACCTAGAATATAACATCCCTTTCATTCCAAAAATAATTTACATATTCCTTGTAGATATTTATAGAAATACCATGTCTCCAATGTTTTACTCAAGGGCTCAATAACGGTTATCCTCATAACTCTTTTGTCGACTATGGGATACTTTGATATGCTGCTGAATTTTTTTCACCTTCTCCACCATTTCATCGACCATTTCATGTCCTGGCAGCTTACTCTCAAGAATGTCACCCCTAACAAGTGGGTGTTCTACACCACTTCCCATACAGGTCTTTACAAGGTTCAATTCTGATGCTTGAGTGGAAACTGATATTATAGGATAATTATACAAAAGGAATAAATTGATCCCATTATTCTCTTAATTCCATTGAACATGATCTTAAAATATCATCCAGGGTATAAATTGTTTGCTCATATTGGCCATAATTTATAGGATGATAGGCCGTACTGATGTTGAATTCATTATCCAAAGCATGTTGAAGACACTTCCACAACAAAGAGGTGAATTTTGGATCTCGATCGGATAGAATAGATAGTGGTACTCCATGCATCCTTACAACTTCCCTAATGTATATCTGTGTCAGTTGATCTAATGAGAAATCCTCCTAAATTGCAATAAAGTGTGCAAAATTTGTAAGATAATCCACAAAAGATTAGATTTCATTGTTTCCATTGGATTTATTCGGATGTCTGGTGACAAAGTCCATGGTGATGTTCTCTCATTTCAATGCTGGTATGGGAAATGGTAACATCATCCCCTTAGACTTCTTCTTCTCTACCTTCACTGGCTGACACACCAGACACATTGATGTATACTCAGTGATCTCTTTCTTCATATTATCCCACCAATAATACTCTTACATATCCCAAAAAATCATTTTTTTCCTAGGTGAATAGAGAAATTTGTATGTGCATCCTCCAAAAATTTCATCTTCATTTTTGGACTTAATGGAACACATATTCCTTTCCCAAATCTCTCAATTCATTCTTCATTAACATTGATCTACATGGATTTCCTTTTTTTGACAGCTTCTTCTTTAATATAAATTCCCACATCATTTTGTTTAGCATCCTATAACCATTTCAAAAGAGACGGTTGATAAATCTTTTGAGAAAGGATTGATGACATCGTTTCTTTATGATTATCATATCCATCTTTATCAAATATAAGAAGATTAGATCCTTATCAATTTTCAGTAATGATAGAATCGTTGGGTCCTTTATAGTTATAGAATCTCCCACCTTGTTTGATTTCCCAGGGTGGTAATGGATTGAGAATTCATAGTCTTTGATCTGCTCTAATCATCTTCATGGGAACATGTTCTACATGTAAATATATACTTGAGGATTTTGTGTTCCATATATATTTATCACTTCTCCCCACATACATAATGCACTAAATTTTTAAAGTTTAGATCCCTGATGGTAAATCCAAATCATGTGTAGGATAATTATGCTCATGATCATTCAATTTCAATGAAGCATAGGGAATGGCTTTGTCATTTTGCATCAACAAACAGCCCAAGCCCTTTTTTGAAGCATCACTAAATACTACAAAAACTTCTTCACTTTTAGGTAAAGTGAGAACGAGAACAATGATAAGCCTCCTTTTCAACTCCAAGAAGCTTTCTTCGGATTTATCACACCTAGAAACCTTTTATCCCTTCTGGGTTATCTTGGTAAGAGGGTTGGAAAATCATGAGAAATTCATAAAAAATCATTGACAATATCCATCTAACAACAAGATGATACAGATATCCCTTACTGATATTGGCCTTGGCCATCCCTCTATTGCGGTTGTCTTGGAGGGATCCACATATATCCCATTTTTTGAGATTATATATCCCAAGAATGAAACCTCATTCATCCAAAACTCACACTTGTTGTAATTATGATAGAGAATCTCGTTTCCCAAGGTCTCTAGTACAGTTCATAGATGCTTCTCATGATCCTCCTCGGTTTGGGAGTATAATAGAATATCATCCATAAAGACTTCCACAAATTTTTCAAGGTAATCTCTAAAGACTCTATTCATTAACTCCAAGAAGATTACTAGAGTGTTGGGGAGTCCGATAGGAAATATTTCGAATTCATAGTTCTTGTATCTTTTACAAAAAGCTATCTTGAGGATATCTTCGTTCTTCACCCTTACTTGAAAATATCCTGACCGCAAATCTAACTTGGAGAAGTATTGTTCTCTATGTAGCTGATCGAACAAGTCATCAATTCGTGGGAGAGGATACATGTTCTTTATCATGATTTTTTTAATCTCACGATAATCGATGCAAAGGCTCATTGACCCATCCTTCTTCTTGATGAAGAGGACTGGGGCACCCCATGGTGAAGCACATGGGCGTATGAACCCTTTATCCAGATTCTCCAGTAGTTGTTTCTTCTACACCTCAATCTCCATAACATCCATTCTATATGGAGTCTTGGATATTGGCATAACCCCAGGTATTAAATCAATTGGGAATTCAACATCTCTTTTATGAGGAAGACCAGACAATTCCTCGAGAAACACTTCATCAAATTCCTTCACAATAGGCATGTCATCAAAGATGGTTTCCTACTTAGACTCAATCATCTGACTCAAAAATGCATGATAATATGGTAGTAATATTAATTGTTGAGATGATGGAGCTAATGAAGATTCATCTTCCTCCTTTCACTTGTATAGAATTGGGGTTCGATTCTCCCCATGGACAGTGATTTCCCTCTCACGAAAATTTATGTAGGCTCTATATAAGGAAAGTCAATCCATGTCAAGAGTAGAATCAAATTCTACAAGAGGAAGTATGAGGAAGTTCGCCGGAAAGTTCAATCCAACAATTTTGATAGGGGGGATTTATATTCATGGGATGCTATGATATCCCCAATTTAAACAGTCACCGACATCTTTACGTCCATGATATGGGGTGGTGATGGCATTGTTATACAAGGGTTTCGGGATAAAAAACAATCTTTAGAACCTGAATCAAAATGTATGTTCACTATTCTCGAATGAATAACTAGCATACATATCACCACTTTGTTGTCAGAGTTCATTTAAGCTATAGTGATGGCCAAAACTCACCCTTTCTGCCTTGGAGGTTATTGGTTGCCTCTGGAAAGACATGGTTTAGGGAACTAATTTGAATGATTCCTTGGTTCATTGCAGTTGATGTAGTGAACAATGTGTTGAGATTTGAACATAGCATTCCTCTCCACTGTCATAGCAGTGGGATTTTCTAGTCAGCAGTTAACGGATAGGTGTCCTTCTCTTCCAAAATTAAAGCATTTCCTCATCCTGTTCTAGTAATTTCAAGGGTGCTCATTCTGGAACATTGAAAAGTGAGGTGCTGGTTCATCTTTTCACCATTCTATTTATCCATCGGACCTCCATAATTGAAATCCATATTTCGATTCTTATCTTCATGATTCCACTGAGATTTGTCATTCTCCATTTTGACCTTGAGGGAACATCGAACAATTTTCTCATAGTTTGTGGAGTCAAGGATCATCAGGGCTTTTCACAGTCTAGGTTTCAGCCCACCAAAGAATTGGTTAGCCTTGTATTTGGGGGTAACGACAAATCCAAAGGCGTATTGTGCATTATTTTTGAAGTTTTCCTCTTACGGTCCGACGAATTCGTTATCTTTTTTCTTGATGGATTGGAAGTCCCATTCCAGCTTAACTCGGAGGTTGCATATAAAATATTTATCAAAAAACATCTTTTGAAAATACATCCATTCCAATGCCTCGGTCGGAACATTGAAGGATATAGATGATCTTTTCAGTGGAGTTGATCCATTGTTCATTGATTAAGGGATCAGATGATCCATTAAAACTAGGAGGCATTTCTCTCATGAAGGTGTCGATAGCGACTTTTTCTTTATTAGAGTGGGTTGAACGGTCCTCTTGGCCCATGATTCTTCAATTCTTGAGTTAAATGAGTGGTAATCGTGGCCAATTTCATGATTCCCACTCCCACCAGATTGGGAATCTCATTAGAAAAGTCATCACATTGATCTTCACGTCAGTTGTTAGCACAAGTCCTATTACCGACCATTAGCTGAAATAAAATGAATGTTATGGGTAATAGATAATGGGTAATCAACGTACTAAAATTTATGACATATAAATTACTTTTATTTCCTTAAATTTTGAATCTATAAGCTTCAATCTATGTTAGTCGTGATATACTTTCTATCATGTATTCATGGAAGCATTTTTTTAAAATTCCTTTAATAATGGTTCATACTATGTCTGTTAATTTACTAATGCATATCCCTCAAGAGTTTCATTACCAATAGTGCAGCAAGGCCTATTGTCATGTGCCAGGATATCCCAAGTCAAGCCTGAAACTCCTTGTCAGCATTTTCACCCATAGTTACAATTGTGCCAGAGTTGCCTCTACCTGCTCATATCTAGACCGAGATGTATTTTCATGATAAACCACTTAATCAATACCCACCAAAACATAGAGATATTTTTATTACACTTAGTATTGTCTATAAGGCTTTACAAAGGATTTCTAATCCTAATCCCAAAACTAAAAAAAAACTTATCCTTTGATTCTAAATATAACAACCATGTTCTTTTTTACATACTTAAACATTATATATTACATAAAACCATCAATAGATACAACATTGAAGATAGAAAGGTCTGGTGTATTTGTTGAATAGGAACATTACATAACAACATAAATCATATAACGCAACATCTTATTGAATGCTTCCTTTACATGACCACTACATTCCCTCGTACATAGAATTTCATAGGATAACCTGAGAAAATGCATAATAAAAGGGTGAGCTATAAATCCCATTAAGGGAATAAACATTGAATAACACGAGGAATATAGTAAATGCTAAATAATAAGTATATAAATGGAGGATAATAGAAAAATGAACATAAAGGCATGATAATGAAGGATAATCGTAACATGGAAATTTGGTAACAATAGTAAACATGGAATTAGAAAGATCCAAAGTTCATTGCACATGGAGCTTGATTTAACCCTCATTGCACCTGAAGCACGAGTAAACCCTAGTTTCACATGAATTAGAATGAGTCAACACCCCTTTTACATAATGTTTCAGGGTACTATACATTACCCAAAGCATTGGACCACTATCAAGGCACACCCATTTTAAACATTTCATTTCATGCACAAGTGTGTCACATGGATCATTAAACATAGATTCATTAAATATTATAATTTATTCCATGATAAATTATTTAGGAATTCATACATGGAAATATTTAAACAATAATTAAATGTGCATAAAATTGAATAACCTTGTCATAGAAATGGGCATAGTATTCACTACACAATGACTTTGGCTTGGAAAATCGTGGTGCAATTCCGACAGCATAACGGCATGGCATAGGAACTCATAAAAATAGATGATTAGAGATAAAGGGGTGTCTCATAATATTTACATAAAATAGAATGTACGAGGTCATATATATACATGTTCCATCAATCATTATGGAATTTATATTAATGATACAAAAGAATTACTTGAATTTAAATGAGGAGAGGGAAATTACTTATAGAATTTCAGCCTGGTAACTGGTGTACATGGGAGACATTTAATGAAACATAATTGGGTATATCATCATTCACACATAAATAGGGAAGTATGGGGGAGGTTATAAATCATTCCCCGACATTTATAATTGAAAATAAAATGGCATAACAATATTAATAATCTTGGATAAAAATAGAAAGATAGGAATCCCTTACTTGGATGTGTGATCAAAATATCTTGGGAGAGGATTGAGAGAGGCTTCGTGGGGGAATGGGGAACCTTGAGAGGATTCTAGAGAAAATAGGGAAAGGGTTGGTGTAACTTCAATGGCTTTCAGTGAAGAGGAAGAGTGATCATGAGTGGGTTTATATTGGAAAGGATATGAAATTATTTATTATTTAGGTTTGGGACACCACATATAAAACTAATAAAATCCAAATACTAGCCCATGGATTTAGCCCACAGTTTTTTAGAAATGGGGTGGGTGTGGAAAACAATATTTTATAAGGCCAATGGTTGATCCTTTTAAAATAATAGGGTTTTGTTATGTGGAGGTGAGTCACACTCTCATGGAAAAAATTTTAAAAAGAAAAAATGTTTTATAATCCTTGAATGGTCCACTAAATCATTGTAAAATAAATAAAATGCACCCAAAATTACTTTATTTAAATGTTAAAACATATATTGGACGAAAAAAATGTTTATATTATTTTATTACATAACTATTGGATTATTATGATGTCATAAAACAAATTATATATTTTTACTGTATTTAATTTTTACCCAAAAATTATACTGTCTCGGAAAATTATGAAAAATTCCCCGTTGGATAATTTCGATGTCATGATTCCAAAAATAATATTCATTTTATATAAATAATTTAATAAATATTTGATTTTTTACTTTTAAATTAATAACTGACATTTATCCAAAAAATTTTGGTTTTGACAAAAATAGCTTTTAATCCATTATAAAATTTACAATTCCATTCATAAAATTATAAGAACATTTTATTTAATAAAAAGTAATTTGATAATAATAATTATATTTTATTATATTATTTTTTAGTTCAAAAATCCACTAATTCAACAAAATAGATTTCTTAGTTGAATATTAACTAAAAATACTATCTGTTCTTTAAAAACTATTTACAAAGTAACAATAATAAAGAGAATGTATATTCTATATACAAGAATAATGTACAAAATAATTGTACAAGGGTATTGTTACAAAACCCTTTTAATCACCCAAATATGTCTTTATGGTAAGGTTTTTGACGGTGAAAGAAACTTGTGGTGGCTCGGATAACTTTGCTGGAGTAGTAATCTCAATCAACTTCTACTTCACTTGTCGGCGGTTCCACTCGAGCTTAACATATTCAAGATCTGTTTGGGATTGGTCCAGAGTGAAGCCCAATGATGCCAGGTTATTTTCTAGCTCTGAAAAATGGGATTTGTATGGGGGCATGTATACTGGAGGAGGCCATCACATCCTTTATCAGAATAAATTGGATTTGTTAAAGCCCAATATTAATACTAATCATGTTACCACTTTTCAACAGCTATATTAGCAATGGTCACAATTATTAACAGTATAGTGAAATAAAAATTATAGAACCAAATAAGCACATAAATTTTACATAACCATAAGAAGGCATTTAAGTAGACCAAGTGGAATTTCCATTAATTAATTTTTGGGTCATTACATAATATATTAATTATTCATTCAAGATAATTATTCCTATAATGCAGTAGTATGTGGAAATATGATTAAAATTATATGTTGGTATGAATTAATTTAATGGATTTCATTTATCATGATTTGAGGAGTCTATATTTATAATTTTTCATATACTTGTTATAATTATTGAGTATTCAAGAGAAAATGGATATTAATGAAAAAATATGGTATCAATAAATCATGATTTTTAATGGAATGTTTTAGTATATGAGAAAACCTAAACAAAAATAATCATGTATAAAAACTTTGTGATTAATAATATAAAGAGTATAAATATTTGATGATCACAATAAGAATAATCCATATTTGATTAATGTAAAATTGATCCAATAAAACTACCCTGACATGTAGATATAACTATCTGATCGTACATGAAAAATTAAAACTTGATGACTTCTTTGTATCTCAAGAAGTCGGGTTATTATATATCATGTGAATTGAACATATATATTTGTTTAGTTAAATTTTATATAGTATCACAATATGGGTATAGTATTATTTAATAAAAAACTATTACATCCATTCAGTGTCATGTTTATACAAACTGAGTATATTTCAAGATATATTTTGGATTAAGAATAATATTGAAAACATATAATTTTATTTTATGTGTATTCAAAAAGTAATTGTTTTACAATAATTGTTATTATAATAGCTGACAATTGAATTATCCAATATGTTAAGTTTCTCACATGGAATAAGGGTTAGATAGTTTGTATTATTACAATATAATTGATTATACCAACATATTTTGGTACCACTGAGTAGATTCACAATATAGTAACATGTCTATATTAACCCTATCCATGTAAATATGTTAGGCCCAAAACATTTATCCATACTAAAAAAATTATTTTTAAAATGTGTGAAGTAACTAGTCATTAATAGTTTTCTCTCCATAAAGTGGGGTCCAATTGGATTTTTTTCCATAGAACCAACTAATTTTTTAATTTATATTTCCTACATCCATTGAATTGAATATTAAGAAATACCATATCTAAAACTAATTAATCTTCTTCATAATATTAATGTGGTAATGGACTATAATTTTTTCACATTGAAAGGGCCATAATAGTTCATTGTAATGTTGATAACCACGAAATTATAGAATAATATTCCTAAAAATTGTTCTATGATTGCATAAAATTATATGGTGGGACAAATAATATATTTGTTTTCAGGTTCAAGTCCTCAATTGGATTTTAGACTTCATCTCATGAAGTAGGAAATCGTTAATCTATAATGCTAGAAATAATTAGAATTGGCCCACTTGTAGTAAATTTTCATGTTTATGTGTAATCAGATATTACTATCTACTGGTGTGTGTAGTAATTATTTAATTTAATATTATTACTAAACCATTTCTTGACATTCAAAAAATGATATATTTCTAAAAAAATCTGATTTAATTTGATCATGGTGAAGTTTGGTATCATGGGTGTGCGGTGAGTGAAATGATATTAGTGATTTGGTTAAGGAACAAATTATCCATTACATATTCGATAAAGTTAACATGTTTTAACCTTGATTGAAATTTACTACCAATATTAAATTGCATTATAATGGGGTAATTACGAGATCATGTCATTTAGTAAAATATTGATTTCGGAGTTGTATTGTTTGATTGCATAGATGTGAAACCTTTTTGCAGAGATATATAGAAAAAGGTATTATATTAAATGGTGAGAATTCATAAGTGTTTTTTATCATTGGGAAATATCTTATCCCCATAGGGTTCCTTGCGATTTTGATAGATAGTAATAATTGACAGCATGCATTACCACCTAATATCACTGGGGACGATTCCTAAAGAATCACACACAACATGTTTTCATTGATATCAATTAAATATTATTTATATCGAACTATTATATAGAAAATTTTCAATAGATAAAGAAGTAATATTTAATATACATTTATTAAATGATGAAAAATATTAAATAAATATTTATTCCCAAATAAATAGTTACAAAATGAAAATATATATTATTTATTTTATATATTTTCATTCTAAGAGTAATATATTTTAATTATTTGTTAAATAAATAATTTATATAGTTATATGAATATTAAAAAAAAATTTATCCACCATGTTGTGTTTATAATAATTATTTAGTTTTTCAATGAATAAAATTTATTTAAATATTAATTTGAGATTTCAAAAAATGTTGACGCGGATTAGTGGACCAGATTTTTTATGTTGAAAATTATTTATTTAATAGATTAGTAAATTTGAATATATCATCATATGGGCATATGAATCTCATGAAATAAAAAATATAAATAGTTTATGGAAGGATGTGCTTATTGTGTTTGATATCATATTAAGGGAATTTATTAAATTAATTATATATTAAAATGTAACCATAGGTCTATGAAAAATAAATTAATAGAATTTCTAGATGTTTTTTATAATGTAAAAAACATCATACCTATAGAATTGTGTCTCAATAGAGAATGTATCTTGGGTTTTCTCCCTTTTTTAAGATATTCATTCATGCTATTTCATTCATATCATGTCTACGAGTTAAATAGACAATCCCTCTATATTTAAAATATCATGCTTGGGATCGGTAGAGTGACACATGACAATTGATACCACCACACTAGAACAAAAAGTATCTTTATAGAAGTGTGATGGTCAAAGGATTGTATATTCATAACCATGATAGGGGTTCTACGTAGGTTCCCAATTTATTAAAAAATAAAACCAAATGTCATTTGGAAGATCTAAACCATCAGTTAAAAAAAATCCAAATGAGTTTTTTAGTTATGAGATTATAATTATTATTATCATATTTGAAAAATGTCACCTCTTGGTTATAAACATTTTTTATATTATTTAGAAAATATTCTCATTTTCATTTCATTCACCATCATGTATAATGAAAACTATTTAAAGATTTAGAATAAATATGTGTTTTCCATAGGCCCCAAATGTGATTCTACTGCAT
Organism: Viscum album; assembly: GCA_963277665.1. Lineage (NCBI taxonomy): Eukaryota > Viridiplantae > Streptophyta > Magnoliopsida > Santalales > Viscaceae > Viscum > Viscum album. The sequence continues at coordinate 790,121,181 of OY728135.1, read as the reverse complement.
TCATGACCATCATCATGTACCTTAACCATTCAACTATAGAAGGTGGTGGCACATGTTTGTGCCTCCTATATATCCCATATTTCATATAGTCTATCAAACACACCATTTAGGTTGACTCAGATGTGTGTAAAAAAATGTTTTAGATGGATTTTCTTATTCTCGAGGCCCACATCCCACATCCCATATAGTACCTTCAATATATATTTTACCATTTTTCATTATTGATAAAAGTTTTCCCAAAAGTCATAAACTTTATGGAAATTACACCATTATAATCGTTTTTAATTCTATAATATATATTTTAGATCCTATTTGGGACCATAGGTATGATGTGAGGTGATTCTTGAATATTTGTTAATATTGAAATGTAAGGATGGTGATGGTTGTAAGTGAGATGATCATAGAAGAATCTAGGTTTTTTAATCACCAAGATATATAGGGATAAAATTGTTCAGTTATTCTAAATTTTTCACAATATTTATTACTCCATATCATACTCAAGGAATGATCACTCTAGGTTTGGGATAGAGTTCAGTACTCATTTTGTGCAGATATGGTGCATGGTATTTAATATTAATTATAACTCTCCCATAAAAAGGTAAAAATCATTTATATCTGGTGAAAGGTACTCTCATGACTTAATGAGGAGTTAGTTATTCATCATGGTTATTACTTCCTTATCTAAAACTATTATATATATTTATAGTATGGGTCCCCAAGAATCTTTTATCAAATATAACATTGATTTTCAAAATCATTGCTATATTTTGTTTCGAAATATGTTTATAATTATTGATCCTTAAATGAAGGGATTGTAATGCGTGAAACACTCCATCATCATTGGTTATGTATCTTTAAATCATATCATGTTTAATTCTCTCCTTTCTAGTTCTCACCTGGATGGTCCCCCAATATTTCCCTTTTCCATTATAGGGTTTCTGACATGATATGTATATAATCTCCCATGTGTGGGGGTTATCTCTCATATATCCTATCTTAATAATATAGTAATGAGTTTGGTGGAAATATATGTGAATACAATGTCACTAGAGTGGGTGATTAGTATTACTTAGAGGTGACAAGCGAAGAGATTGATCATGTCAGGGGTTTTTTCATTAAATACTCTCTTTATTTTCAATTTATCCTATATTTTCATTAAATTTTAGTTAGTGGAATCTCAATTCATCCCAATTATCTGTAATGATTAATTTTTTCATTATTTGTGGATTATTAACATGTGTATTATGAATTAAATATTAGATTTCGTTTTATTTTCATTGTTTAATTGCTATTATTTCTTTTAGGGAGATATGTGATTGTGTATAGGTATATTTGGATAAGGCCTACCATGTTGTATGGAATGCCTAAAAAGTTCTATTCACTTACTCCTATCTTATTAGAGGGGTAAATGGGGTTGATAGATCATCATAATTCTTTCTTAGGTGAGTTATTTGATGTTTAGGTATTTTTAAGGTTGTATCAGATCTATTAAATCATAGTTACAAAAGTTTTAAATATATTTTCAAATAAAATTGTCTTTGAAATTACAATTTATTTGTCAAGGGGTCATGAGATTGAATTTAATGCTAGAGAATCACTGTTGGTGTAGAATAGAACATATATATTCACCAAGACATTTATAACCCATTTTACATGATGGGGGATCTATGTCACTATTTTCAATATATGGACATGTTGGCCTATGCCCCCCAATGGGGGTTTTCACTGATTATAAAGAACTTATTAATTCTATTGCTATGATATGATTTTAATGGGCTTGAGTTTACCTTATTTAATATATGATTCTACTATACTGTTAGATAATTAGTATCTCATTTTTGTCTCCCGGTGCACCCGTGGTAGTATTAAATCCCCCCAACTTCAACCAATTCAGTTATAAGGTTTTGATCTAGGGACTGAACTATATGGTGTCTCTACTATCCAAGGAAGGTGTAAATCCATTCTTAAAAGTTTAAAAAATATACCTTTCACACACAATGAAGGATGAATATCCTCCACCAACTAAAACATTAAAGTATCCCAAGGGGTTATAATGAGGATTTTTATAGGTTCATGTATATATAGAAATCAATAAGAGGTCATCCATGAAATGAGATGAGAAAGACACTTATGAAAGAGAGGATTAATATGAGGATCTAAATTGGGAGTTCCTCTTTTTCAGGTAATGTGGTGGATGAATAGTTGAGATAATATCCATCATTCACTATGGTGAAAAGAGTCAATAGTGGTCCTTGTTCGTCTAGAACCATGATGTAGAGACTCTCCCATAGTTTTAATTTAATCTCATATATCATATGGAGTATTATTTGACAACATTCAGTATGGGATAAATTCAAAAGATATTAGACCTATATAAAATTATTATACCATTCACTATATATAATTTAAGATTCATTAACCTCAGGATACACTCCCTCAATATGATACAAGATGGATTCCATTAGGATTGGAAGTTTGGGAATGGAATTTATAGAGGTATTTGAGTGGGTTTCATTTCCATCTAAATCCCAAGATACAATAGAGTCTTCTATAGGGCATAAATAATTTTGAACCTCATGATGAAGGTATAACTAATGAATGGATAATGTATATATTTTCTATGAACAAATTAATTAGTTTTATCTAATTGATTAATGTGTTAATTTTTATTATTCTAAGGAATACACATGAATTATTCCAATAGTTGTCATTATAAAAACTATAGTCATATAAAGGATCTAGTTAGTTATGAGATTAATTTTTTTATGTCTTAAGTGGATGAGTTATCATCATCGATGTCTATCAGAATCAATTTCTATTGAGGGAATTCATGGTTCCATGGTAGATGGATCCCTATAAATATAGATGTGAAATGATTATTGGACTCTATATATTTGATAAGGAAAACATTATGGAGGTTGAGTTTTTTGAGGAGTTGGCAGTGCACTAGAAGAATATCGATATGGATTTAACAATGATCTTCATTCACCACCACCCAATCTGAGTAATCCAAATGATTCTTAGGGAGTTTGATAACAGTGTTTAAATCATATTTTATAAACATATTTAATGAATATGTTATGCTAGACATTGTTTGAGGTGTAATTTTTTTATGCATTACATTTTTATCCATAACCATCAATATTGATGTGATCTATTCTTCTATTTCAACATACATTGATTAAGATATAGAAATATAGGTAGAAACCTCTACCCAAGCCTATGGGTTGATCCTAAATTGTGTGTGTTCTATTTTTTACTTTAGTTTTCAATTTATATGCAATTTTATTAATTATGGATTTCAATAGGATGAAGATGAAATAAAGAAGAAATATGTATTAGGAGTGTGCTTGTATTTTTAGCTAATTCACCCAATCTTGTCGATGAAGAATAAAATATCATTTATTATGTTATAGTGTTTTTGGTACTTGGTTATTTTAAGACACATCTTGAAAGTAGTTAAATAATGTTACATATAATATATTATATTAAAAATTTAAAAAGGAATTATTTCAAACCATTGGAATTATTTAAATATTTACTTATATTAAAGGATTTTTATTATGAAATTTCACTTATACTAATGATTTATAATGATAAATACTATATCTATGTGATGAGGGATTACAGAAATAGAAATTGGAAAATATTGGTGTGTTTTCATTAATTTTCAACAAAACATCTTTCCAAATATAATATATTGAAAGAATTTTTATATTTATGAGTTTATTGTAATTGTGGGTAAAAAGTAGTTTTATCACCAGTCCATTAAAAATATAATAATTGGGAATAGAGGTCTATCTAGAATGACAAAAAGATCAGATATACTACCCATTGTTGCTTTTTAAGGTTCATTATAAATGTATTTAATCATTTAAAGAAATTAAAATCTTCCATATTCCATGGAGAGTAGTCATGGTGATCAGGAAATCATAAAACCACACCAAAATGGTGAAACCATTTCAAAACGGTTATTATATTAGGCCTTTTTTGTTGAGTTCTTATACAGAAAAAATGGAAGGATAAGATATTGAATTGGTTTTATTTTGGGTGTTTAATGAGCGGTATTAATTCATAAGATACAAATTGGTAACTATATGTTATTGTATAAAAATTATGGTAATTTTGAGATGATTCATCAATATGGTGTTCGATCAATGAATAAATTACTAGGATGTACAAAATGAGGAGACGAAAAATGTTGATCATGACGGGGTATGAAATATTTATCAATATTATAAATAAAAGGCATACAATATTCTATGTTATTATTAGGAGAATATATATGATTTATTAGTATGTTTTTTTCATTGGATCTAAATTGGGGGATAAAAATTTTATTTCATTTCACAGTATTTAAAACATACCCATGTTTCAAATGGATTAGATGGAACACACCCTAGTTATAGGTGTTTTAAGAGTTTTTACAATAATTTCAATGCAATTAGTCCAAAACCATGTAAAAAATTTGATAACTCCTAGAATAATCTAACGAAATCTATCACATCAAGTGGATCTGATGATGTAGCTCTTTTAATAAACCAAGAGCCCCAAACACATGGTTTTTATGTATTTTGGCCTCATAATCTTTGTATATGAGATTAAATATTAATCAATAGTTCTAAAATAATGTGGATAAGTTAATGATAAGTTTGATAATGTTATTTATGTTAATGTTAATTTAAAATTCAAATTTGAATGATAACGTGGTTCCATATTTTTTTAATTATATGAAGTCATTTCGGAATATAGTAAATTGTGCAATTCTAGATATTGGAAAATATATTAAAAAATATATTTTATTTATGGAAAAAGGTGAGATTACAAACACTATTGTATTTTATATACTATATATGGGTAAAATAATAAGAGAAGAGGCTAAAATGCTCAATCTTATTATACATTGAAGAAAAAGAATAGTGGGAGAATAAGAATGAATAATAATGAGTAGTTGTTTTCTTATCCATGTTTTCATATGTAGATGAACAATATTTAAACCAAAATAAGAGAATATGATAGAGTGTAAGGATATGAATTTCAGGTTTTCACAGATAAAGAATTCACTATTTTGTTATAGAAATCAAGTAGTGAGTTCACTATTATGATGAGAAAAAAGATATTTTTTGTTACTATACATAAAAAATCAGAAAACGAATTAATACATTATTGTTGATGATAAAATATATAATGAAGAAAAAGAATATTAAAATTAACATCAATGGTTTTTCTTAGTTCTCAATTGGTTGTAGAATTTATTATTTTTATAAAAATCTATTTTAAACAATTTAGAAAATAATATAAAGAACTAGTTAGATGATGAATTATTATTGGATGCACCAAGAAAGGATGGGAGACTATTGTGAAATAATATTTCAAGGATCAACCATTCTTACTATACTAAATAGTTAATTCTATTGGGTAATGTAATATTTTCAAATTAAAAATTATTGAGAGGTTTAATCTTCTTATATTTAGAGTTAAACCATGTAAAAATTTATTTTTCCTCTTACGAGAGAGTGTTATTGTTTGCTTTAGTTAAGGGTGAATGTGTGAGGAGAAATAAATAGAACCATTAACCACAACAAATATAAGATATAAAAATGGATAAATACAATAAATTTGATTAAAAATTAACAATACTTATTCAACCTTAATTTTAGTGTTGAATATATCCCTAACCATTCCCCATAATTATATTTAAATATCCGTTCTCTACCATCTCTCCCCCATCCAACAATCTATTTTGTATAATAATTCATCCTAAAACCCATCTCTGTGAGTTCAACGGTTTCTTTGTGCATCATTTTTCTTCTCATTCCCCTTATAAACTCGTCTTATCTCTGATATTCAATCACTTATCTTGTTTTTCTTTCCCCTTTTGTGCTCCCTATCCATTATTTCTTAGTGATCATCACTAGTGGAATAGCCTTTATAAACCTCCACCCCTCTTTCTACCTTACCATAAACATTAATCTTCTATTTTTGTTCAATGTACTGGTGTTTTAGTTTGTTTAGGTCCATGATAGTTGTGACAACTGGTGTTTGGAATCTTGAGTGCTCTTGTTTTCAGACCCATCAGGCTCAACTTAATATTTTTTAGGCTCATTGAGTGAATTAGGTCAACATAGAATGGTGTGGGAGCGGGATAGTGGGGGTATTATATATTTCCCCCCATAGGAATTGGGTTTTCTCATCTATTGGGATCCTTTTTACTTATTCAAATTATCTAATGTTTCGTTGTGGTGAAATATTGAGGATTGAATTTGGATTCCCATTTTATTGTTATGGTGTTTTTTAGATTTAATTTTTATGGTTTTTCATCCAGTTTTAATATGATATGTTATTTAGACTTGGTTTTTAAGAGATGACACTGACAGTTCATTCGTAATGGTGATGATACTGATAAGAGGTCTACAACAAATGTAGATACTAGAATGATGGATTTGGTTTGTTTCTGTTTATCTCAATGTTTTTATCTTGAATGGTTTTGGTTCCATAATATATCTATGCTTATAGATTTAATTTTTATCTAAAGGATAATTAACTATATAATGTTTATTGGTGTGTTCAGTGATCATATTTTTATATTTAGGTGGGATTTATGGTGGTACATTTCTTGTAGTAGTGACTAATGTAGTTTTTATGAAGATAATTTTTCTATTATGGGTGTAGCTCCAGGCAGAACCCTCTATAATTTTTTTTACTCTATGTGGTTCAATGGTGATTATTTTAAGGTTTATTTTTAAATTTCAAATTTTGTTTATGTGGATTCCTCTTTTTACTGAAAAATTTGGAATGTGTTGGGGTGATGGGTTGATCCTGTTGAATGTGAGGTTCCCTCTCAACCATAAAGTGGATTTTAAAATTTCAAAGAATTAGTTTTAGATGATGTACCTATTGAAATAAAACTTGATTCCCTGAATTTGAATTTTTTCTTTTTTAGTTATTTGAGGTATTTTTTAATTTATAATGAAGTTTAATTAAAGAGAATCATTATCATTTTATGAGAGGAATTAAATTTCTACATTGACTATGATGAAAATGAGAATAAAAGAGATAAAGAGATTAAATAATTTATCCCACTTGTTGATTGAAGAAAAAGTTATTGATTCACCATGAAATAGTTGGGATGTAGATAGATTTGATTTACAAGGGGAAGAACTAGTGGTCCAAACCACCACTCTAAAAATGGAAATCCCATATACCATAAGTGGACTAAGGGATTCAGTAGAACATGAGGTATTTGAAATTCCATTTGAAACATTCCACACGAATCTTTATACACAAATTGGATTTAATTTTATGAAAATATGTATCTATATGGATTATTTTAAAAAATTATAATTTATTTTCAAAAGAACTTTTATCCTCAGTTTCGATATTTTATGAAATTCAGTAGGAATATATCACCTTTCTTGAGGATGAATCAGATGAATTTTGTAAGAGTTTGTAGAAATTATTTTATCATGAGTAATTTTCTCCCTGATAGTTGGATTTGAGGAAGCCATGAATGTTTTTAGTGATGAAAATTTCCCCAAATGTTATGAAAATTGGATCAACATAATCATTGAAAATCATGAGTCCACTAATGATCTTTAAATTATTATCCATTAATTGGATAAAAATTTCAACATTTATATTGATATCAATATGGTACAATTTGTTGTTAAATTTATGAAGATCAATAATAAATTTAAATTTTTATAAAAAAAGGTCAAAGTGAATGATGATGAATTTTAAAGTGTTAGGGATTTTAAAGATATAAAAATGGATTTTTAAAATGATAAATACATTTTCAACTAGATGTATTTTGAACTATATATTATTGTTGAAAATCTAGAAATTACTCAAAACTAGTATCTACATAAAGCTCATAGAAGAAATAATTATACTATTAGTGTTTTTAAGGAATATTCTCATAACTGAAGACATAAATAGAGTAGAAAGGTATCTTGATATCATCTAGTGAATTTTCCAAAAATCTGTTGAATAATATCATATCATCCATTGAAAATTATTTTCTTTTACTAAATCAATCACTATAAAATGTTCTAGTTTAAATTGAAATTCTATAAAAATGTGAATGAGGAAAAGAAATAAGAATACTAAAACTAAGTCTATTGGTGATAGAATTATTTATGATGGTTATGGTTCCAAAATAAGAGAATAAAATGTATCATAGATGTTCCAAAAAATCATGTTATTAAATCTGGACAATAACCTGTTTCAAAATGAAGATAGATATTTCTTGGTTCTTGATAGTGTTATAATAGTTTTGTCCATCATTCATAGATTTGTATCTATATTCCATCAAATAAAAAATTAAAAGGAATTATTTTCAATGGAAAGTAAACCTGAATATAATAAACTTTCAAAAAGTGGAAAAATGTATTTTCCTCAAATATATATAGAAATTGTAAATAAATGTTTTGTTATTTCAATTGTTGTGGTCACAAAAATATAACATTTCAATCTTAACATGTATCTAATTAAAATGGAAAAATATAGGAATGGAAATTTAATATGATATATGGAATATAATTTTAAAAAAAATAAATATTCAAAATATATTTCTCATAGGGAAGTGTCTAATAATTCAAATGAGATATCCTTGAATAATAATTCTAGGATGTTCATGAAGATTTGATCATCTAATTTTATTTAATGAGAATAGTGGAACTAAGAAGACTCCCTGTAGATAATCTATGCATGATTCAAATTATACAAATATATATTAGTTATTTTGATATTGGGTATAAATAGAACAACTAATATAGAAGAAGAGAAATAATATTACGGAGAAGAATAAGAATATAGTCCACATGGAGATCATTAGTTTTATGATAGGTTTTCAATGAATGAAACCCCAAGTGGAAAAAAATAATTATGAGGAAGTTTAAAATATGATATATACAATGAAAAAAATACTATAGTGACCTAGGATTATCATAAATAGATATTAAATCATTTTAGATGAATATTTTTTACACTTTAAAAATACGTACCCGAGGACCATAATAGATTTTTGTATTTGGAAACACAGAAATAGAATATTCAATCCTGGCGAAAGATCATAACATCTACCATAAATATCTAAAAATTTAGTAATTCTACCTAAATACATTATTCATAACATGGATAATGTTTACATAAGAATAAAGTGATCTCAGTTGTTCATTATGTGTTAGAAAAGAAAATGAGTAAGCATAACAAAAACAAAAGGGTTGGGAACATGAGCATAACATTTAAAGATCATACTGTGTATATTATAGGTCATAATAATGATTATAGGTTGATAGGAAATGAACAATAAGGAAATAAAGATAATAATACATTAAAAAATCACTTAGGAATAAAACATGGAATTGTAGAAAACAAATAAGCATAAAAAACCCTGTGTCATGGTGGCCTATAATGAAAATTATAACATTATACACTTGGGCTAATCACATGTGTACATTATTTAGTAATAGAATACATTCCCATGTACCCTCTTGTTCAGGTAATGGGATTTACTCCACTATACCCTCTTTAATCAAGCTTTGTATGTCCCCTGTTTTAGCCTCTTGTTTTTGGATTGTTATTTCCTCCCATAAACCCTATTGTTTTGGGCTTGGAATTTTTTCCACGAAATGAAACTTTCAATAAAAAAAATTCAAAATAAAATATTTATAATGTTAACCCATTTTAATAATACATGTTAGATACTATAATTTACAACCATTCACACCCTATTAAAAGCTTAAATACCATAAATCCAATGAGCTGCAAAACCGGGTACACCCCTAGGAAACTAGATAGTAACAGGCCCTATGTACCTCATAACTCAGTGTAAAGTAACCATGTCAAAAATTATTTCCGATGCATGAGGAACTAATAGAAAAAATACCATTAACCTTTTGGTCCTCAAACATAATCCATATAGTTTAATTAGAGTTGTATTTATCCATATTCTCAGTGATACATGTACAAAACCCATCCGGATATCTAGACGTACTAGTACATATCTGCCACCTAGGTAACAAATTTTCCCCCTTTATACTCAAACCATTTATTCATACAAAATATATTTCTTTTCAATTAAAAACACTACTACTAGTCATAAACAAACAATATATTAGCTATATATTCTTTATACCACTTAAAACGCAAAACGAAGCATTTTTATTTTCAATAAACAACTTCTCAAAATCTTGATTTGTTTTACACCGAATAATCTTTTAAATATCCACTTGGCACAACATGTTTATACATACAAGTCCCCAAAATAGAAATGGAAACCCAACACATTTCAATGAAAGAAACAAATATTTTTTTGGGTAGCCCCATATGATTTAAAAAGAGATATCATTGTACAACCTTCGTTTTCACACAACACGACATATAAAAATCAGTGTGCTTCAAAAATACTATTAAAATAGATTTTTCAGGAAACAAAAGTATATAAACATTCAAAATAGTATTTCCAACCCTAATACATTTTAAAAAATTCATCTATGCAATTATATGGTATCATGAAATGAGTCATTAAGAGATTTCTTTGAAAAACCAACAATTTCACTAAAAATGGAATTAAAAATAAATTTTCCTTACAAACACCTCTAAACCCATTTCTCTCACCAGTAATAAATGAATCATAATCACTTAAATACCATAAACACAAAAATATAGCCAGAAATATTGCATACACAATGGAATGACCTACCATAATTGTCAAAAAAATTGAATCTTTCTGCGAAAGTTCAACCGCACTGCCTCTACACCACAGAGGAGTTAAAACAGACCTAAAACATGATGTTCAGACCATGAAACACAATATCGAACCTTAATTTCAAAACCCTTACTGGACATTAAGATCTTCAAGAACAAGGGAAGAAACTCTATGCAAATAGTAGCAAGAAGGATGGAAACCAACTTATTTGAGGGATCTTAAGAAAATATCCTGAAATACATCAGTAGCTGAATTTCCAAAAAAAAAATCAACTGATGATCTAATAAGGATGAGGAGATCATTTATAAACTGGAACTCTGTTAAAATATTTATAAATTAAGGAGTTATGATGGAGAAACATTACATCTTCAAATCTAGATGACTTGAGAATGCTTGTGATGATTTTCCCTAATCCAGATGGAAATGAGCTCCCAAGAGGGAGAAAAGAAGTCGGGGTCATGCCATGGGATGTTGGCTTCGAGTGGGATGTGGAATCACTAAAAAATAGAAATTAATGAATATGTTATTAAATAAAAAATATATATTTTTAAAACTAGAAATTGGCTTCCAGGTTGGCCCAATTCGTTAAATAAAAACCCAAATCCAAAATTCTTATGGATTCTTAAAGGGTCTAAATTAATATATTGGTGTAAATAGGTCAGGGAAGGCCATTTTGGAAGTGGAATGGGTAAAAAATAATTAAAATGAAACAATTACATAGGAATCAAAATTAGTTTTCAATTCTAGGAAATGGGCTCACAGTTTTTCCCTAATCATGAAAACTAACCCATTCCTCAAAAAATGCATGGGAAACCCCAAAAACACAGCATAAATGGAAACTAAATGAAAAATAAATTTAAAATAATTTAGGTATGTGACAATTTACCCACCATTAAATACTTTCCTCCTTGAAAAGTCAACATGAAGTTTGATCAGAAAACAAAAACATGTACTCTTACTCAACCAATTAATTCTATTCACATGTCCCTTGTGTATCATTTCCATGATATAAATAAACTCAAAAATATGGAATAGACTTTCCTCGAATCTCCTTTTCATGGAAGTCCACTATTTGAACCATCCCTTCAATAATAGATAAATCATACTCTATATCCAAGTCATTTCAATTCAGTACATGGGATGGATACGGGTTGTATTTCTTCAACTGGGAGACATGGAAGACGTTTGGAATGGATGTCAACTGAGATAGTAGGGCCAACCTGTATACCACCTTTCCAATATGATCAGTTATCTCAAAAGTTCATACATACAATTTCATCAGCTTCCTTTTATCCTAATCGATGATGGCACGGATGGGGGTGCATATTTAAAAATACCCTATTTCTCATAGAAAACCATAGGTCTTGACGGCTCTTTCTAGAATAATATTTAAGGACACTCTGAACTATCAATAAGAGCTTCCTAATCAACTTGACATTCTAGGATGTCTCATTCACCAGACTTAGCCCCAGTAGTGAGGTCTCACCTACCTCAACCCAACATTGGGGGGCAACAAATCCCCACAAAGAGAACTTCCAAAGGAGCCATTGGAATCATGTATTGGTAACTATTATTATAAAAAAACTCAACCAATTCAAAATGGTTGTCCTAGGAACCTCCATAGTCCAGAACACATGAATAGAGCATGTACTCCAAAATATGATTCGCTCGCTCTGTCTTACCATCCGTCTGAGGGCGGTATGTCATGATCATCTTAATCTGAGACCCCAAGGCATTCTAAAGACCATCCAAAAACCTAAAATTGGATCACATGAATCTATCTGAGACATCTTGAGGATGGAACACCATGGAGTTTGACCACCTCCTAAAGATACAAATGGCTCAACTCATCCACTTTAGTAATATCTTTGATTGGAATAAAGTGGGATGATTTGGTAAGACAATAAATCATCTCCAAAATGGAATACCCCAAGGTGTACGAGGTAATCCAAAAAAGTGGTACATGGAGATATCATCACACTTTGATGTAGGAATAGGTAATGGATGGAGCAAACTGGAAGGCCACTGATTCTCTACTTTGACCTGATGGTAGGTGTAGCATCTCTACACGAAGTCTTCTATGTCCCATCACATACCTGGCAACCAGAATTGTCATCACACATCATAATACATCTTGATGTCACTCAGATGGATATCCCACAGAGACTGGTGGCTATCCTCCATCACCACCTTCCACAGAGATAACAACACTATGGAACGGTCCTTGAAGCATAAGAAACCCTCATAAGATGATGACCAATTAGAGGAAGTCTCCCCACCCTGAAGAAACTCCGTCGACTACTGACAATGCTCATAACTAGGTTGTTCCTATAGAATGAACTCCAATAGGGAAGGATTCAACTGAGCACTCTCCAAGAACACACCCTGATTTTTCTCTTTCGTCTCCACATGCATCTAAGAAACGTGACCCAATAAAGTCCACTCACCACTGGACATCCTCAAAGACTACAAAAGAACTCTTCTTCTCAAGGTTTCAGCCACCATATTACCCCTATCTAGGGTATATACAATTTCAATGTCGAACCCCTGCATGTACTCTATCAAACGACGCTGCATCAAGTTGAGGTCCTTCTGCGAAAGGATATAGGCCAATAATTAGTGATCAGTATTAACAAAAACTTTCTCCTCAAAGTGATAGTGATGCCAAGTCATCAAATAATGAATCGTAGCTGCTAACTTCAAGTCATGGGTAGGGGAATTCATTTTGTGTGGTCGGAGTTGGTCAGATCCATACGCCACCACATGATCATCCTGCAAAAGCACACACCTAATACCCAAACCCGAACCATCCTAATAGACCACATACCCCTTCCCAAACTCTGGAAAAATAAGAATGAGGGAGGAATTCAACCACTGCTTCAACTCCTCGAAGGATTCATGACATTCTCAGATCCATACAAACTACACCCCATTCCTAATTAGCACGGTCATCAGTGATGCAAGCTGAGAGAAATCCCGAATTAATCACCTATAATAACCAGCCAGGTCAATGAAATTCCTAACCTCAAACACATTCATTGGTTTCTCCCATGAAATTACCACACAAATCTTCTAGGGATCCACTGAAATCCCTTACTCTGATATCACATGACCCAAAAATTTCAAATCCTTGATCCAGAAAGTGTACTTTGACAAATTTTCATAGAGGAGGTGATCCCCCAAAGTGCCCAGAATGATTCTCAAGTGATGTTTGTACTTTTTATTAGAGCCAGAGAATACTCAATGTGGTCGTACCTACTTCAAAAGGTTGTCTTAGGGATATATGCATCTTTCACCCTAAGTGGATGGTATCCTGAACGCAAGTCTATTTTGGAGTATCTTTTTTCTGAATTCAATAGTTCAAGCAAATCATCTATTCTGGGAAAAAGGTCATTTTTTCTTAATTGTTACCTAATTCAGCTTCTGGTTGTCAATTCACAACCGAAGGGATCTATCGTCCATTTTCATGAACAACATAAGAGCATCCCAAGGAGAGACGCTCAGGAAAATGAATCCTAGGGATTCCAAGTCTACCAATATTATAATTAATTCCATCACCTTGGTAGGGGCCATTCAATTTGACGGCAGAGATATTGTCTTTGTTCCCGACACTAGATAAATTGATGAACTCCACATCCCACTCTGAGGGAAAACCTAAAACATAATCTGATAATACTTATGGAAACTCTTTCCCAATATGTGGTAATTCTCCATCATGGGAAATCCCATTGCCCCTTTGCATGAGTGATGATAACTGGAAGATAATACTTCCCATCTCAAGGAGTGGAGGTTATGCGCGACTCAACCAAGGATCCCATTCACCACGAAAAACATGATGACTCCCATCAGGTGCTGCGAAACTCACTCACCACCTATACAAATCGAAGTGTGACTGGAAGTGTACTAGAAAATCCAAGCCATGTATCACATCAAAAAGATCTTTATCTCAGACCAAGAGGTCCACGGCATCTCAATCCCTAACACATAGAGTGTACACGATATGCACCTTAGACCCTGATCCTTCTTCATTCCTAGTGGTGTCACCAACTCCATCGCCAAAGTCAATAAATCGGTTGGAAAATTCACTATGTACACAAAACGGGTAGATATAAATGAAATAGAGGCACCAATATCAAAAATTGAAAAAGATATAGAGGGTACGATCAAAATGGTACCTCGAACTTTCGACGGTCCCACCACTGATCCTGCTAGTGCCCGATCCACTGCCTGGAGATGTCCGGCCACTCCCTAAGGACGACAGCTAGTCTACGGTTGTGCCCTAAACTGGATCTACCAAGAATCTTACCCATCCCTACCACCAAAGCACCCAAAATGTGATATTTGAGTCATCTATGGCTCAGATTATACTGGCACTCCTCTTAAATCCATTGAACCTAACCCACTAGGAGGTGGATGTGCCACCTCGCAGAAGCGCTACAAATTTCCCATGCCTTCACATCGGTAACAAGGCTTTGGAGGAAGTGGTAATTCTATTCAGATGTTTCCCATCAACCCACACTAGTGTCACATGACTGATCTTGCTACAAAATCCAGAGAAGAAAACTTCCTAGTGGAGTGGTCTGAACTTCCACCTCTTTTCTTTACATGTTTCTCCAGATTACTTTTCTTCATTGAAGAGATGCCACTAACCACTACTAATACTGACCCAGAGAAACCATCCCTACCATTATGGTCAATCTCCACCATACATTCCCATTCAATGACCTCAGCATAGTACTTCGGCTGAAATAAGAAAACCATGGAATATATATCTGTTCGTAAGCATTTCTCAAACCTCTGCACCTTCTCTTGTTCATTTGAGAATGTTTCTGGAGCATACCGAACCAACTCAACAAAACGGTTGGCATACTCCATGATAGAAAATTTCTCCTAAAAATTATCGATAAACTCTCGGGACCTAGCATATTCCAACACCTCAGGGAAGTACTACTCAATAAATACATCCATGAAATCCCCCTACCACATTTTCTCATTCTTCCCAGTCTGAATAACTGATTCCCACCACCTTCAGATAGGCCTCTACAATAGGAATGAGGCACATTAAACCCTAATTTCATCATGTGTATCCAATAACTCGAACATTTGTTCGATCTTCTCAACTCATTCCTATGCTTGTTGGGGGGTCAATGCTTCCTCGGAAGATGGGAGGATTATTTTTCGATAACTCCTAGGAATTTTCCTTTATAGGACCAGTATCATCCTCTCTAATAAGATATGTAATAGGATCCGGTCCTTTTGTTAGTTTTTTTACAGACTAGACAACTGCCTTAACTTTCCTCTGATCAATTGGTGTGGTTGAACTCTCTCTAGCTTTCTCCTATGGGCGGATGGGGGCATTCTGGGTAGGCATGTTGCTACATAATTCAATAGTCAAAAATAAATATTCAATACCACAATTATGAAATTTTTTAATCAAATAATAATATATGAATAATCTAAACAAATTATTGAAATAAAAGTAACAACTAATCCACCCCCGCCTGATGTCCACATGTAATCCTCATCCCACATGTCTCACATGGATGTGAAGTCAAATAAACAATTCAAATGTCCCATGGTGACTCAAGGTCATCCAAGAGACTTGCAGGCCAAGAAATCTACTCATGACCAAAACTCTGAGTCATGACAATCCTATCTCCTTTCTTTCCCAAATCATCCAAAAATAATACTCTAACATATAAGCATAAACCTCCTCTAATACCATTTTTTCAAGAACCGGATGTGGTCTCCACTGTTACCGACACTAAATCCCGCCCATACCAAGGCCCGAAAAGCATTCCCTATCTACAAGAGATGTCACAAGTTCCCAGGTATCAATAAATATGGTTTGGAAACTATTTACCTGGGTATGAAATCATAATATATTAAAAACAACCACTAACAAGAATATGTAATTTCTAAGAAAAACAATATGTCATCAAAAAAATAGAATTTAATAAATGGTTTAAAAAAAGTTAAATAGGTCCAGAAATAATCAAAAAAAAGAAAAAATCATCCAGTTAGACTCTACATTACAATGAGTCATCACCCCTGATCTATCTCCACAACACTGCACTATAGGTGGGAACTAACAACACGAACCACCTTCACTTGAGGATTTGCCTTTACCAAAGTCAATAATAATCAAGATTACATACCACAAATGGGTGTAAGTAGGGTGTGAACATAAGACCAATAGTATACATCCAATTAATCCAAATATTAGTCAATACAAGGTGAAAAATAATGTAGTTTTATTATGTAATGAAAAGCGGTGATAATTTCCACAAAATGAAACTTTAAATTGAAAACAGTTTTCAAACCAAAACAATCATAATATTAACACATTTGAATAATAAATGTTAGATACTATAATTTAAACCAAACACACCAATATACAAGGTTAAATTTCAAAAATTCTATGATCACCAAAATTAGGAACACCCCTAGGCAACTAGATCATCTCAGGCACTATGTACATCGTACCTCAGTGTAAAGTAAACATGTCACAAATCCTTTCCCATGAACGATCCACTAGTAGGGAACATAACCATATCCTAGTGGTCCCAAAACATCATTCATATAGTTTATTTATAGTTATCATTATCCATTTTCTCAGTGAAACAGGGACAAAACCCATCTGGATAACTAGCCGTACTGGTACATATCCGCCCACCTAGGTACTCGGGTTTCCCCCATTGTGCTCAAACAATTTTAGAATACAACATACATATCCTTTAATAAAAAATAACAACTAATGGTAACAAAAAAACAATACAGTATCTATACACTATTTATTCCGCATAAAACACACTACCAAGCATTTTAATTTTCAATAAACAACTTATCAAAATCATGCCTTATTTTGTAACCAAAACTCATTGAGATATCCACTTTTCACAACATGTGCATACCTAAAAGTCATCAAAATAGAAATGGAAGCCTAAAACATTTCAATAAAACCAAAAAATAAATTTTAGGTCATCCCTCTATCATTAAGAAGTGATATAGTTGTAAAACATCTATTTTCACACAACGAGGCACATAAAAATTCACGTGCTTCATAAACACTATTAAAACAAATTTTCATAGCAATAACCAAAATATATAAAAATTCAAAACAGTATTTACAGATCTAATAAATTTCAATAAAATAATATTGGAAATTATACGGTATCCCCAAATAAATAAATTGAAGCTTTCTTTAAAGAACCCCCAATTTCACATAAAAATGGCACTAAAATTCATTTTCATTAAAAACACCTCTAAAACCAATTTTCTCACAAATAATAAAGTTTAATACTAATGTAAATACCATAAACACCACTATATAGTTACATGGTTTTCATAAAAAATGGAATCACCTACCAAAAGTGTCAAAAACCTCAAATCATTGTGCGAAAATTCAACTACACCACCTATACACCACAAAGTAGTTAAAACAGACAAAAAACGTGGATTTTAGACCATTAAACAAAATATAAAACACTAATTTTGAAACCCTAAATTTTGGAAATTAGGAAATTCAAGAATAATGAAATAAATCCTATGAGAATGGGAGCAGCAATGATGGAAACCCACTTACTTGAGAGATCTTGAAAAAATCACCGGAAATACACCAGTATATGACTTTCCAAACTACCAGAAAATCAAGTGAGGTTCAAAAAATGATTAGGAGGGAATGTAGAAACTATAATGGAGGGAAATTAGTGATGAATGAGGTATTTATGATGCAAATAATTACCTCTTCAAATCTAGACAATTTGAGAAAGCTTGAAAACATTTTCCCTAATTCATGATGTAAATGCGCTCCGAAGAGGGAGAAGCGAGGAAGGGGTCGTGCCTAGAGATTTTGGATTTGAGTGGGATGATTAATCACAGAAAAAGCATAAAAAATTAATAAGTCATTAAAAAAATTAAATTTATTTTTAAAATAGAAAATGTGCTTCCGGGTTGGCCCAATTTCTAAAATAAAAACCCAAATCAAAAATGCTTATGGATTTCTAAAGGGTCCAAATAAATATGGTGGTATTAAAAGGTCAAGGGAGGCCATTTTGGTAGTCTAATTGGTGAAAAATATTGAAAAATTAATGAGTTGTAAAATGAAAAAAAAATCAGTTTTTAAATTTGGAACTGTGATCACGGTTTGGCCAAAATCATAAAAAATCACCCATTCCTCCAAAAATTCATAGAAAACCCCCAAAATAATGAATTAATAAAAATTAAATGAATAATACCCTTAAAATAATACATTTATTTGACACATTGGGTATTCTGATTAATCTCATGAGTTAAATTGAAATATGTGTGAACATGATGCTATTTGTGTTTACAATTATGTGTGGTAGTTGACCATTAAGACATGATGTTTCATTTTTATGCATTGACCCATTCCAAGTCTTTTGTTAATGCTTCCCCTCTATATTTTGATCCTATGCCTATGTTATGATGATAATGATTACGATCATCCTGTGTTATATTGTTTTATGTTCTTATATATCATCTCACTGGGCTTTTAGCTCACACCATTTTGATTTGTATCCTTAGGTGACTAATTTGACTAAGTAGTACACAAGGCCCAATAAAATGGTAGAGAAGAAGGATTTAAATTTTTGGTCTATATGAGACTATTGGACATAATATCTATTATTAATGGTTTTAATACTAACAAATCAAGTCAAATTACATTAATCATGTATAATCAATACAATATCATTTTTTTATTATTCAATAATTTTAATTAAGATGATCTATGATCACATCTAATTTTATCACATTCTATTAACATTTATGGTGTATGATTGTCCAAGAAAAATTATTTTATATGTATGACTGACTGGAAATGATAAATGAGATGACATAATGTTAGTAAAACTGAGTCACCGATTGTGAAAAATGACTCACTTCTTGATAACTCAACGATAGGACAATAGACACACCAAAAGACCGGTTGTCACACCGATAGTTCAAAAAATGTACCGATGAAAGGAACTACCATTTCAAGGACCTACTGATGAAAGGACCCACATATTTTTGTTCCTACCAACAAAAGGACCTATTTACACAAAGACTTACTAATGAATAGACAATCCAATAGAAGAAGACATTGATGGGATGAGTCACCGACAGAAGGAGACATCAATGGAATGAGTCTCTGGCAGAAGGATATACTGGAAAAGGAATCACTACTAGACTGATTAAATTTCTTTTATTGAAAATTTCATTAAAAATTCATATTTTTAGTGTTTTAATGTGGATGATTAATTAAATGGTTCTTTGTAGACATGTTATTTTAGGATGTATGAAGTATGAGGTACACCATTTACCTGAAAACATGAACATTGTCAGGATGTATGATTTTAAGGAGAAGTGGAATCAATATTAATGATATATGAATAATATTTACATGAGAATTACATAGAAGAAGATATGAGCAAAAATAGTATAAAAATCTACAAGAGAATCAAAAATTATGGGGGAACCCATGAAGAACTCTTCATTCCTACTTAATAAAATTCAAGGAACT
Source organism: Viscum album (assembly GCA_963277665.1). Taxonomy (NCBI): domain Eukaryota; kingdom Viridiplantae; phylum Streptophyta; class Magnoliopsida; order Santalales; family Viscaceae; genus Viscum; species Viscum album. The sequence continues at coordinate 790,100,944 of OY728135.1, read as the reverse complement.
ATTTTTCATCAATGTTCAAACATATTTGCAGCATCCATCTAAACTGAAGGATATGATCATATCATATTCCTAGAAGACATAACACAGTGCTCCACAATACGTTTTTCAGTGTCTTATTCTAGAAAAATACTCTGTCGTCAACTCTGATACTTCAAGTAGTCCAAAGGTGAATTTCATAACACATAGAGCATTCTAAACTCTATATAATACTTATTGCTCGGATGTGTACCTTTTTATTTCATTTTAGAGTAGTGTGGGATTATATCTATAAAACACACATTTTATCCTACACTAAATGAGAGGATACTAGATATCCTTCCTCAACAGTGTTTTGAAACTTGTGTATCCCATGAAGAACATTGCAGGAGGTCCTATGTGACCTGGTTGTATTTTGTTCCCATGGAGAACATTGGTAGAGGTCTTTTGACCTGGATAGCCTATGTACTTTTTTGTTAACCCATATCCCAGATTTGAATCGAAAACATTATATATATAGATTTCATGTTGGTAGGTGATCACTTGGAGGAGAGGACTATGTCTCGGCTTGAGACAGAACCTCTTGTTTTATATCCTTCATGTTTTCAGTTTTCGTTTTCTCTATTTTTAGCTGAACGTCAAAAAGAGGAATTTCATTTTTTTTAAACATGGATAATGTTTATAACTATATTGTATTATTAGATTGGTTTCAAATTTTGTTTCAATATCTCATATTGATACAACTGAGAAATGATCAAACTTCTAAGATACTTTTTAAACTGTTAATCTTTTATAAAATAATTTCTTTGATTAACAATCATATTTTGTATTAAATTGGGGGAAACTTTTAAATAAATATTTTAAAAGAAATTTTAATTGGAACTCAATTCACCCCCTCTTCAGTGTACTACTCTTACAAAAATTTCGTATCAAGGTATTTTTTTAACTAATATCTTCAACAAACTAAATGCTTTTTTCAAATCATTTCAACAGTGATTTTGTTTTGTTTTTGAAGATCTCAAAATTTTTATTACTTATAAATTATTAGATCTTTAAAAAACATTTTCTTCGGTATGGATAAAATATTAGATGTTCATGCTACAAAATTCCCTCCCAACATAAATCGAAAAAATAATACCCAATGGATGATTAAGATGAAAATTCACTTAGAAAGTATGGGGTTTTGTATTTGGATATTAATATAAGAAAAATATGAAATACTGGAAAATCTACGAACTAAAAGGAGGGAATCTTAAAAATATACCTATAATTATAATTGAAGATCTATGAATGATATGTTTTGGGGACTAGGGGATGATGAATTTCATAGAACATATTCTTGTAAAAAATTATATGAAATTTGGAAAACTATAAAATGATGGAATGTCTATTGTTAAAGAAATTACACTTAACTCCTATATAATTAAGTATGATAATTTTAAGATGAATCATGATGAGCCTCATTCTGACATGTATCTCATGTTTAATGAAATTGTGAACACCATGATCTCTTTGGGAAGAGATGTTATATATAAGGATAAAATTATAGAATACTCAAATGCTTACCAAATAGAAAGAGAGAGACTTCTGTATCAATTAGATAATCCTACGGCATTAGCATATTTTCAGTAAAGGAGATGATAGGCGAGTTGATGATGTATAAGAATAATTAAAAGTAAACAACGAAGAAGATGATGAATCAAAAACAAAATCTGTTTCATTCAAATATATTACCACCCAATAGAAGGAAAAAAGATTAAGAAGAAACTGAATATTCAATTGATGTAAAATCATCAATAGATAGTGATAAAGAGATGGCTCAAATATCCAGAAGGTTTATGAATTTTTATAGGAGTAATAAATTATTTTGAAATCCCAACTATAGTGGAATGTATAGTCATAAGGGACATCAAAAAAGTAATGGAAATGAATTGTCACTTCAAATGAAATTTCCTATTATGAGTGAAAAATAATGGGACATGTAAAGGTTGATTGTCCCATGATAAAGTACAATAAAAAGTATGGTGATAAGGATAGAATGTATAAAAATGCCTTGTGGAAAATATGGAGATCTTTTGAGGAAAGATCAAGTGACTCAAAATTATCTCATTATAAAAATACTAATAAGAAAAATATGCTTCTTATGAAAAACACATCTGAGGTAGCAATAAACTTTCCTAAACATACTACTTACTATTATGGAGATGAAAGTGATTATGAAAACATGACTGATGTAGAAATGTTTGAATATTCAAAAATGCTAGAAGACACATATTATTAACTAAAATATTAATACCAATCTTTAAATCAACAGCATCCATTGACTACCACTATTAAATCTATACATGTATTAGAAAAAGAGAAAAATCATCAACTGCTTAAGGAAAACAATGATTTTTAATTGTCCAACGGGTAATTGAAAAAGGATTTAGAAATATTTACCAATGAAAAAGAAATATTAGTTCTATTTCATGGTAAAAACGTACGCCTTAATATACTACTACAATAGGATACCTACCGGGAATGAGGAATATGACTAAAACTCATTTTTAGACAAATCTAAAAAATCAAATTTATACACAATTCTGGAAAGTTTTCTTCATGTTTCAACCATGAAACAACGTATACTATTTAATGTTTATTTGTACCAAATAACTTATATTTTTCAAATACATTACATACTGTTTATAAGAAATCCATGAATTAAATATGGGCTCCCAAATCTCTTATTACTAATGTTATTGGACCCGTACAAATCTTGAAAAAAAAATCTTAATTGTCTAATCAGTTGTTGTAGGAAAACTATTTGAAGAGCTCATGTAAAATCTTATGGTACACAGATAGAGGATGTTAAGGACACATGAAAATATATTACTCACGATTAAATAACAATATAATGATTGATAGTGGGAATGTCACTTTTTTGACAATGCAAAAGGAAATATAATTAGCTTTCTCCAGATTGGTAACAGTAATACAATTAAAATTTCTAAAGTACTTTATGTTTATGAATAAAAATACAAGATACGTAGTATCTCTCAGTTATGTGATGATCTTTTTAATGTTAAATATAAAAATTATTCATGAAATATTTTTATTTCGAAAAATAAGTTAGTGTTTTACTCTTTTAGAAATGAAAATTATTTTGTTGTTCATTTAGATTCATTAATTTTAAAAAATATTCTTGTTTGAGTGATATATATAAAGTGTATTGAATTTAGAATAGGATATTAGGATACAAAAATATACACTCACATAAAAAGAATACTAGAAAAGGCTTAGTTTATTATATACCGAAACTTGAGTTGATGAATGATAGTGTCGGTAATTCTTTTCAAAAGGGTAAACCACAAAAAATCTCTTCCAAACCAAAAAAAGAAAGCTTCAACTTCTCAACCATTTGATTTGGTTCAAATGGATTTTTTTCGACCTTCATGTGTTTCAAGTATAAGTGGAACCAATTTTTTTTTTCTTTTTAGATGATTTTAACACCACAAACTTCAAAACTGTGTTTCCCTTTTAATAATACAATAACTTGTGTTGTACTCAACTTCGAGTTCAAACAAACCATAACCAATAAATCTAGCTGTTATGAATATCAATACCCACTTTTTTAAATTTTATAAACTTTATCTTTCAAAATGGACTTCATTTTTGGATTCAAAATATCGAAATTAGCTTAGGGTGAATTTTTGGTATTTTTCTGAAAACATTCATTTTTTGATTAATAGTGAAAACACCGAGTGATTATTTAAAACCAAATTTTTATTTCAATAATTATTTATTTTATTTTAATTTTTTTAGGTCAAAAAGATATATAATACCTATATAATTTTAATGTAATTAATTGGAGTCATTTTATAATAATTTTAGATATATAAATATTTAAGCACACTTTTTACCGTCTTTTACCCACCTCCAAGGAGCATTTGAAAATTTGCATAAAACATAATTTTACCACTTCTGGGCTTTTAATTTCAAATATCCTAAAAAAATGGTTAATATTAGTAAGTAAAATGTTGTTCAATAACATGAAAATGATTTTTTTGAATAGTAACTTTTGATTTTTATTTACCATGGTTAAGAGTAAATAGGGTAATTGAGGGTAAATATGATATCATAGTTTCCCTAACACATGACCTAATTCTATTGGATAAGTAATATTCAACCAAAAACAACCTTAGGAATAAAATATGATCCTTTTTGGTCAAATTGGAATAGATTAGGACATTTATTATTATTTTATTTAAATAAGCGTTAAAAGTGTTACATTCAATGTTTATAAACTAAACCATTTTTAATGTAGGGTTACACACAATATAAATCTGACTATAAATATTCATTATAAATATAAAATGATTTCCTACATAATTTTATTTTATTTATAAATTTTATACATTAAATAATTTAATTTATTTATCACAGAATGATGATTCCATAATTACATTATTAATGAAATATTAAAATAATTGATATTATAAATATCCAAATAAATGTTAATTGAGACTTATGATGGACTAAAATAATTTTCTAGGTTAATATGACATGTTATAGTTCGTTAAAAAGAATTTATTCTATGTGATAATTATTTTATGGCTTTAAAAATTAGAAATACTAAATAGTGTCAAAATTGACATAATTGAGTTTTTAGAACAAAAAGTATATTATTAATTCATATATTATTCCTAAAAATATATGGTTCGGCCAAATGACTTAGAAAAGGTTATATATATTAATAATAAACCATATGGGTTTATATTGGCTTGTTATAGTATGTTTATTAACCATATAATATTAAAATACAAAGAGACGCAGTAAATGTCAAATAATTAACTAAGAGTTAAATCTAAAAGGTAAGGTTAATATAATGACCTAAACCTATCTAAAACCAACTGGTTCATATTTTTTTGACCCATCTGCACCTTATCCTCTAGATAATTCATCTTGGAGCCATTATAAACTGAAAAATATTTTTCATAAGTTAATATTTCATGCTTTTTCTAAAGTGACCCTCACCTCTCTTATAAAAGGGAATTACCCCTTCACATAATTTCACAACTCCAAATCCATTTGGCCTGTCCAAACACTACCCAATAATCCTCCCAACTTCCGAAACTTCAACCTAAATGCCTACATTGATAATAATTTCAACCTATAGAGCTATTTGGATGAACTCAAAAGGAAACACCCGAAGTAGAGGTAATAATTTCACCACCCTCATTCAAGTTCTTTTCTTATTCCACTTCTTATTTCTTTAATGTTTCCATTAGAAAATAATAAATCCAGTAACTTCTATATAATTTTATTTTATTTTAAATATCGTACAACAATATTCATTATTCTATCCATCCTACTAATGAAAAAGTCACCATTCGTGCGTACATACGGCTTACCGTCTCCACATCGTGGTGTAGTTTGTTATTCGAACACTTCATTATTGGGATGGGTTTTATAATGAGTATAACTAATGAAAATAATATACATGACATGTTAATTATTATTAATATATGATATACCATCCAATTATATATGATTTCTTTATCAATATAATGATATTGTCGCTCGTGCGTACGTACAGATTACCGTCTCCATTAACGCGATGAGATTCATTATCCATCGTAATCATTCAAGAATAATTTTAATTTTATGATTCAAAAATATTTTTTATAAACATAATATCATTATTGATATGAATCAAATACATCCTATTCATAAAAAAACATGGCTTACGTAACAAATCATATAAAGGAAAACGAATCAGTTAACACACAAAACAATGATACTACAAATATATTATTAACAAAGAAATATTAGAAGATCATATATGATATCATATTATTGTATATTGTTATTTTATAATTTAATAATAATGATTTAACTATTTTACAGGAGGGTAATGTACCCTTGACCATGGAAAAGTAAAAGGTAAGGGTTAATTTCACAATCTCTTCATTATGTGAGGTTGTTTTTACGTAAGTATCGACTGAGACCAATTTATCATTCACATCTGTGTTTTCTTAAAAATTTATTTCAAAAAATATTTAATATTTTCTAGAAAATGGGTTAAATTCATTTATACCCTTATTTGACCTTATTGGTCTTGAAATCAATTTTCCCATTTTTTTCCAAACAATGTTCTTTATGACCTATTCGACAAAATTAATGTAAGAATGTTTTTTTAACTTATACGGCGGTTGCATCTATTTTCCTCCATTATATCATCATTGAAGATTCCCTTGCAAGATTATAATAATATTTTCAAAATAAATGGTTTCTCTTATAATTATATTACATTACAATGGTTTCAAAATAGAAAGAGATATTTCTCTAAAAAAGTTATGATTTCATCTATATCAACATATTTTTGATGGATTTTATGCTTGTAGGAAGTCGATTTATTATGATACAAATATTCCATATTTTATTGAATATTTTGTGTTATGATTGACTGTGGTTGTGTTATTTTTATACCATTCATGGTTTATGGATAATGTATTGACATTTCGTATGCTAGTTTTAATATGAATGTTTCTGTTATTTTTAAACATTTTCATTCATGGAATGCATTGGACTTAGTAAGTGATGGGTGGAGCCTGCTATAGATCCTTGATGAATAGGTAGGTCTCTTAAGACAAAATAGTGTCTTGGAACAAGGCCTTGAAAAAATATTAATTTTAGTCTTAGCACAAGGCCTTGACTAATTGGTTATGAAGTCTGGCAATAAGCATTCCATCATTATGAAATTGGATATTGAAATTATATATGATTATACTACAAGTAGAATATACATGTGAATATGTAAATGGAATTATTTTATTTTTATCTTTTCCATATTATGCTGAATTTTATGTGTAAAAGGATTTTGTTTTAGTCTTATACATTACCTTAAAGTTTTATTCTTAATTATGAAAGTTTCCTCTATATTGTTATCCTTAATGAGCATCTGAGCTCACCACATTCTATGTTTTAATTTTCCCAGGAGGTGACGAAGTATTTAGTGGTTGACCGGCATGGATAGGTTAAGGATATAAGTGTGTTTAAAGGGGACAAACATTTTTTTATGATTTTATTAAATGATGAAATGTAAAACGATGGATGTATCTAGTTATTCCAAGGACAATAAAGTAATCGGTCTATTAGGACATGATTCCTTGTATCATGACAATGTTATGTAATAATTCACTATCTCTGGGTAACTGGTGTTGGGTAATTATAGTTGGTATCAGAAGAGGTTCAGTACAACCCTTGGAAACAAGATTTAGAAAAAACCTAATTTGAAAACATTACCCTAAGATGGACTTTGACGAATATTATAGAAAAACATCCTAGAATATTAGTATTGTAGATATTTTGATAGATTTATAAACAATAAATCCCTATTTAGATTCAATTAGGTAGAGGTGGCTTTGGCATGGATGTACCTAGGGGTAAAACCTGAAAACACTGCTTTGAGCTAGACTTGAATGGGAACTGGTTCACGACAACGGGCCTTGTTGCACTATTTTTTACAACACTCTGAGGGGATATTCTTAGGATAATATTTATTTTATTTTAAAACCATTATAAAGGATTTATAAGTATATAAATACTCAATGAAAACATTTTTATGATTAAATATTATATCCATAAACTATTCAATTTATGTTAAGTGTTATACAAGTTCGAAATTATGTATTGCGGTTTATAAACTAATCTATGGTATTCTAGTGTATAGAAATGGTGACTAGTGGAAGGAATGGAAACCATATAAATGCATGTGATCCATGTATGGATTTCCCTTCTACCCATGATAATTATAGTGGATCTGGTGATGCGACTGGTGCTAATCATCCTATCACCGTATTGGGAAAACTCACATAGGTTATGAATAATAACCCTACCCGAATGGAGCACCCTAATCCAAAACGTGGAGGATTAATGTTAGACTGATTAATGAGGTAACAACCACAAATAATAAATGAAACAACAAATCCATTTGTATCTGAGAAATTGATAAGTTTCCTAGAAAAAATATATCATGCTTTGGGGAGCAGCAAAAGGGAAATCCTTTTCATAGCAGTTTATGACCTCAAAAGAGATGCAGATCATTGGTTATAATTGATTCAAAACACAAAGGAAGATGATGATGTATATAATTTGGAATGGAAGAAGTTTAATGATATTTTCATAGAAAAATATGTTCATCGTGATCATCGATCATATATGGAAAGTCAATTTTTGATTATCAGAAAAAAGGAGGATGCGAATGTCACAAAATATGAAGCTAACATTACAAGCATAGAAAGTCATTCAGTAGATTATATATGAAACCCAAGTATTAATATTGATTGATTCTTTGATGGGATAAAACCATTTCTCAGGCGAGCATTAGTCTCAAAATACTTCTTATCATATGAAGATATTGTCTAATTTTCAATCAAGACAGAAAAATAATTCTCTAAGTCTTATGTCATTAATCCAATGAATGATAAGAATAGATCTCCTGAACACCCTGCAAAAGGAAATAAGGGGAAGAAGGGAAAAGTTGAATATCCATTCTGTGGTAAATGTGGGAAGAAATATCTCGGTATATTCCTGGTGGGAATGGGTGTTTATTACAGGTGTGGTGAAAAAGGCCACAAAACTCGTGATAGCATGGGGAAGAAAGAGGATGTCAATGTTGAATGCTACAATTGTTGAGAAAAGGGGAATTATGCAAACTAATGTTCTAATCACCAAGGAAACATACCCCAAAAAATGACAAGGGAGTAAGGCCAAGTTTATGTGGTCACTACTGCTGAGGTTGAAGCTCTGAAAAACATGGTGGAAGGTAATTTAATTGATTCCTCAAGTTTAGACATTGCTTTATTTGATTCTGGATCATCACATTGTTTCATATCTTCCTAGTTCACTAAAAAAATTAGATATTTTCAATTTGATTTAACAAGAGAGTTGTCATTCAAAACTCTTAGGGGAAGTATGACTTCAAAAAAATTTGTTAATCAGTTCCCATTATGGCATATAAATATTCTTTATCTGCTGATCTCATCGTCAAACCCATTATTTAATTTGATATAATCCTTGATATTTATTGGATTTAGGACCATGATGCAAACTTTATTATAATAAAACATATGTTACAATTCTCGATGATGATAATGAAGTACCATATCTTTAGAGCAGAAACGTCACCACTGGATTCTTATATTGATCTACCCCTAGTAACTCAACTAAATTAAATTATTGGTGAAGAAGATAATGAACTTACTATGGGTGAGTAATGTAATGTTCAAATGGAGTACGTACCTATTGTGCAGGAATATGTTTATGTGTTTCTATAGGATTTACATGGACATCCTCCAAAATGAGAAATTGAGTTTTCCATTGATTTAATTACTGGTTCAAGGCCCATATCGAGCACCCCTTATAGAATGGACATTCTGGTTTTAGTGGAACTAAATAAATAACTAGATGAATTGAGTTATAAGGGATTTATTTTCCCTAGTTCTTCTCTATGGGGAGCCCATGTTCTTTGTGTTAAGAAGAATGATGTACCTACGGCGTTTTTCATTGACTACATGGAGATAAATGCAATAACAATAAAGAAAAAATATCCCCTACCTCACATTGAATATTTATATGATAAAATTCATGGAGATCTATATTTTTCAAAGATTGAACTTCGATCTAGATATCACCTATTTTGTATGAAGAAGGAAGACATTCCAAAAATAGAATTTCGAACGAGGTGCGGGTATTAGGAGTTTATAGTAATTCCTTTTGGATTGACTAATGGACCCTCTATCTTTATGGATCTTATGAAAAGAGTTTTCAAAGAATATCTTGATGAATTTTTAGTGTTGTTTATTGATGATATTCTGGTATAATAAAAAATCTACAAAGATCATGAAAATAACATGTGCATTATCCAAATGACTATTAGAAGAAATGAATTATATGGGATGTTTAGAATGTGTGAATTCTTGCTTCAGGAGATTTATTATATTGTCCATATTTTCTCTAATAATGGAATCTATATTGATACTTCTAAGACAAATGCAATCCAACATTGGCCAGAACCGATTAGTATAACTGAGGTTCATAGTTTTATTGGTTTATCATGTTATTATCAGTGTTTGGTCCAGAATTTTGCCCGATTGGAAAACCCATTAACCAACCAACACGTAAAGGGGTGAAATCTGTATGGAAAAAAGAGTGTGAACAATGTTTTGAATAACTGAAGAGAATACTTGTAGATTATCATATATTGACTCTACTATCGGGTAATGATGGGTTTATTATTTATAGTGATGCTTCATAGAAAGGACTTGGTAGTGTCCTTATGAAGAATAATAAGGTTATTTACTATGCATCACAATAGATAAAAAATCATGATAAAAAACAATACTACTCCTAACTGTGTGTTAGCAGTTGTAATATTTGCTCTATAAATATAGATACACTATCACTATGGTGATAATGTCATATTTATACTGATCACAAGAGTTTGAAGTATATTTTCTCATAGAAAAAAGTCAACATAAGGAAATGATGATGGATTAAACTACTCAAGGATTACGATTTCACTACACACAACCACCTAGGTAATCCATATAAGGAGGAAGATGCTTTGAGTAGAAGGGATCATAGTGTTTTGAAAAATATGAGAGTTGAAAGGGATCCAATTTTGTGGTTCTTGTAAAGGTGGATATGGGAATAACCATGGAAGGTGAAACATCAATACATTTTCAAATGGTCTCCAAACCATCTTTACTAGAAAAAATAAAGAGTTATCTGACAGGTGATGAGGAGTTTCAAAACAAGATTGAATCTGTGAATGATGTGAGATTGAGTGACTTCATATATGAAGATATAATTTTGAAAGTTGGGAAGAGACTTTGTGTTCCTAACATACCTGATCTAAAAAAAGAATTATTGGATGATGCTCATAGCTCCAATTTCTCAATACACCATGAGAGATAAAATATATATAGTGATATGAAGGAACATTGTCAGTGTTACAATATGAAGAGGGAGATTGCTGAGTTTGTGTCATGTTTTATGGTTTGTCAACAAGAGAAAGCTAGAAGGCAACAGCCTGGAGGATGAATGAAACCTCTTCCTATATTTGATTGAAAATGGGATAATATTACAATGGAATTTGTCATGGGGATACCATAGACTCTTTTAAGGAATGATGTAATATGGGTCTTTGTTGATTGTCTTACCATGTCAGCACATTTTCATGAAATAAGAGAATATTTACCACTAGATCATTTGGAAAGGCTATATATTAATGAAGTTGTAAGACTCCATGCTGTACCTATATTGAATGTTTCTGATCGTGATATCCATTTTACATCAAGATTCTGGAAAAGTATTTAGAAATCCTGGGATACAGAACATCATTTGAGCACTGCCTACCACCCTCAAACCGATGGAAAATCTGACCAAACTATTCAATCCATAGAAGACATGTTGAGATATTTCTCACATGACAATCAGGGTATGTGGGATCAATATTTACCAATGGATGAAATTTCCTATAATAATATATTCCATTAAAGTATTTAGATGGAACCATATGAACCGTTATATGGAAAGAGATGTCACACAACAACTTGATGAGATAATGTTGGTGAAAGAAAGCTCGTAGGCCCAAAACATGTTTAGGAAATGATGGAAAAGGTAAAGGTTATCCAAACCCACATCAAATCAGCTCAATATAACCAGAAGAGCTCTGGTGATAACTGATGGAATGATTTGTAATTTTAGGTAGGGGAACATGTTTTCTTAAAGGTATCTCCATGGAAGAGAGTTATACCATTCGGTAAGAATAAAAAATTAAGTACCAGGTACATTGGACCTTTGGAAATTCTAGAACGAATTGTGGATATTGCTTTCCATTTGGAAATACCTCCAAGTCACTCCAAAGTTACCAATGTGTTCCATGAATCACTACTAAGAAAATAAATGTCTGACCCAACACATGTACTCACCAATGATGTAATTGAACTGGAACCAGATCTGTCTTATTGTGAAGTACCTGTCAAGATTTTTGATATAAGAGGACGAGTGCTGAGAAACCGGAGGACTCGTATGGTAAAAGTTATATGGATAAACCATAAGATCTAGGAGGCAACGTGGGAACCCGAGGAACTTATGATGAAGAACCACCCAAATCATTTTATGCAGTAATATTCTAAAAATTTTGATGGTGAAATTATTTTGAGGGGAGAATTTAACACCCAATTTTCCACAATATGTTTCAATTTGAATAATATAATAACTTGTGTTGTACACAACATCAATTTCAAATACACCACAACCAATCAAACTAGCCGTTATGAATAGTAATACACACATTTTGAAATTTTATAAATTTTACCTATCAAAATGGAATTTATTTTTGGATTCTGAATATTCAAAATAGCTTAGGTTGAATTTTTTTTATTTTTCTGGAAACATTTAATTTTTTTAAATAGTTAAAAACACTGAGTTGTTCATTTAAACCGAAATTTTATTAAGATAATTATTTATTTTATTTAAATTTCATTTAGGTAAAAATAGATACATAATACCAATATTTTTTCAATTTAATTCATTAGAGTTATGTTATAATATGTTTAGATATATAAAAATTTTATCTAATTTTTTACCATCTTTTACCCACCTCCTTTATGCATTTGTTAATTTGCATAAAACATAATTTTACCGCTTCTATGAGTTTAATTTCCAAATTCTGAGAGACACATTTAATATCTGCATGTAAAATGTGGATCAATAAGATGAAAATAATTTTTAGGGAATATTAACATTTTACTTCTATTTACCATGGTTAAATGTAAATAGCGTCATTAAGGGTAAAATGATATCATAATTACCCTAAAAAATGTCCTAATTCTATTTTATAAGTATAATTAGAACAAAACGAACATAGGAATAAAATGTGATCCTCTTTGGAAAACTTGGAATAGATTAGGACATTTATTATTATTTTAATTAAAGAATAGTTAAAAGATTTAAATTGAATGATTAATAACTAATTTTTTTTAATATATGGTTACAGACAATATAAATTCAAATATTAATATTAATTAGAAATATAAAGATATTTCTTATATAATTGGATTTTATTTTTAATATTTAGACATTAAATAATTTAATTTATTTATGTCACAATGAGGATGTGTTAATTACATTATTAATGAAATATTAAAATAATTGATATTATAAACATCCAAATAAATGTAAATTGAGACTTCTATAGAATTACTATAATTTTCTAGTTTAATATGACATGTTAGGGTTGGGTAAAAAAAATTTATTCGAAATGATAAAGTTTTTATGGCTTTCAAAAAATTCAGATATTAAATAGTGTCAAAATTTACATAATTGAGTTTTTAAAACAAATACTATATTATTAATTGATATAATATTCCTAAATAATATACAGTTCATCCAAAGGACATATATAAAGTTATATATATTAATAATGAACCACATGGGGGTCTCTTGGCATGTTATATAATGTTTATTAACCATATAATATAAAAAGGCATATAGACATGGTAAATGTCCAACTATTTAACTAAGAGTAAATTATAAAAGATAAGGTTAATTGGAGGACTAAAACTTGTCTAAAACCTATTAGTTGAGATTTTTTAGACCCAACCCAATATTATCCTCGAAATAATTTATTTTTGAGCCATTATATAGATAAAATTATTTTATTATAAAAAATTCTTTTAGGATTTTCCTAAAATGACCCTGACCTCTCTTATAAAAGGGAACTTCCTCATCTCTTAATTTCACACCTCCAATGACATTTGGCTCGGCCTTCCACAAACCAAATATCCCCCCAACATCCACCAATTCATTCTAGTGGACTTACTTTGATAATAAATGAATCTTAAGTATCCATTTTGATCATCTCAAAAGGAAACACCTGAAGTACAGGAAATAATTTCACCACCCTTGTTCAAGATCTTTTCTTCTTCCACTTCCAATTTCTTTTTGTTTCCATAACAAAATAATAAATATAGTACCTTATATATAATGATATATTATTATAAATATGTTACAACCATATTTGTTATTCTATCCTACCTACAGATGACTAAATCATTATACATGAATGTGTACGCCTTACTGTCTCCACATCGTGGTGTAGTTTGTTATTCAAACACATCATTATTTGGATGGTTATAATAATGAGTATAACTGATGTAAATAATAAATATAAAATTTTAATTATTATATATATATATGACATACTATCCAATGACATACAATTTTACGATCAATATATGATATTTTTGCTCATGCATACGTACGGATTACCATCTCCACGAACGGGATTAGATTCATTCCCCATCATAATAATTCAAGAATAATTTTCATTTTATGATTAAAAATAATGTTTATGAACATAATATAATTCTGAATATAAATAAAATACATCCTATGAATAATAAACATGGCTTAGGTTACCAAACATATAAATGAAAATGAATCAGTTAACACCCCAAACGATGATACTACTAAAATATTATAAACAAAGCAATATTAAAAGATCGTATATGATATCATAATGATGTATATGTTTCATGTAAAATTGAATAAAAATTATTGAACTATTATAGAGGTGTTCCATGTACCCTAGACCAAGGAAAATTACAAGGTAAGGGTTAATTTCCCAATCTCTTTTTTATCTGTGGTTGTTTTTACTTAAGTATCTACTCAGACCTCATTATCATCCACATATGTGTTTTCTTAAAAATGTATTTCAAAACATTTTTACTATTTAATAGCAAATGTGTTGAAGTAATATATACCCTTATTATATATTATATTTTTTGAATGGAATCCTCGCATTGTTTTCCAAACAAGGTACTTTATGACCTTTTCGAAAGAAAATTAAGGTAAGAATGTTTTTTTAACTTGTACAACAAGTGAGGCTATTTTCTGCCATTATAACATCATCGAAGATTCTCATACAACATTATATGAATTTTTTAAAAATAAATGTCTTCTTTTATAATTATATTAATTTCATATGATTTCAAAATAGAAAGTGACATTTCTCTAAAAATAGTTTCGATTTCATCTATATCCACATCCTTTTGATGAATTTTAAGATTGTTTGAAGTTGTTTTATTATGATTCAAATATTCCATATTTTATTGAAGGTTTTCTGATCTATTTGACTATGGATGTTTTATTTTTATACCATTCATGGTTTATGGATAAATAATCGACATTTTTTATGCTATTTGTAATAAGAATGTTTATGTAATGTATAAAACATTCCATTTTAAGAATGCATTGGACTTATTAAGTGAAGGGTGGAGCCTGCTATAACACCTTGATGAATCAGCAAGTATCATGAGACAAAATATTGTCTTGGAACAAGGCCATAGCAAAATATTTTTTTATTCTTGGAACAAGGCCTTGACTATGTGGTTATGAAGTTTGGAATTATGCATTCCATCGTTATAAAATTTGTTATTAAAATTGTATGTGATTATTTGACTAGTATAATAATCATGTGAATAAGTAAATGGAATTATTTTATTTTATCTTTTCCATATTATGCTGATGTTTTTTAAAGGCTTTATTTAGTCTTATACATTTCCATAAATGTTTATGCTTATTTATGAATGTTTCCTCTATATTGTTATCCTTACTGAGAATCTGAGCTCACCCCATTCTATGTTTTATTTTTCTAGGATGTGAAGATGTATTTAATGGTTGACCTATTGGGATTGTATAAGGATATAAGTGTGTTTAAAGGGGACAATTTTTTTTGATTTTTTAATTTCATGATGTAATGTAAAACTTATGAATGTATCTAGTACTTCCAAAGCTACTAAACTAATTGGTATTTTGGTACATGATTCCTTGTATCATGACAATGTTATGTAATAATTCCCCGAATCTAGGTAACTAGGGTCAAGGACATACAATGACTACTGTAGATATACGTGAATCTTCATCTTGGATAATAAAAGTAAATCCTGCTATTTTTTCACTGAGTATGGTAAAAATGTAGAAAATCATAGTTGTCTCAGAATTAAAACTATATGAAGTAACCATGGACGTGACTTTGAGAACAAAGAGTTTGAATCCTTTTGCTCACAAAAGTGGCTATTGTCATAACTTTTATGATCCTACTATACCCAAACAAAATGGAATTGTAGAAATAATTAATAAAAGCATGCATAGAATTTTTAGAACCATGCATATTGGGTATCACCTACATATATACTTTTGGGTATAAGTTTTCAATACAACATTCTATATAATCTATAGATCCTAGATTAGTCTTATCCTTAAGTTAACTCTTTATGAGTTGTGGAACAATAAAAAACACATATTTTACTATATCAATGTTTCTTATTGAAAAGCAAAAATTCATAACACTATGGATAATTTAGAAAAATTTGACTCCAATAGTGATGAACTAATTTTCCATGGTTATTAAGTTTCTAGTAAAGCCTATATAGTCTTCAATAACAGAACTAAATGTTTGGAATAATCTTTACATTTCATGTTTACTGAGATAGATCCATGTGAGAAAAAGACCTCTCTAGAAAATCATTAGGCTGATATTTCAAATCTGGAGATCAATACTAAATCTTCTAACCAACCTGTGAGGAAATCTATGAAAACTCCTATTTCTAAAAATTCTTTACATTCTATCAATTATAAAACCAAATCTGTAGATGAACCTGATGTGACAATCCCTTCTACGTATTAACATGTTAGAACTCTCAAGAACCATCCTTTAGATGCTATAGTTGGTTATTTATACAAAAGAACTCCGACATTATCTTCTCTCAAAAATCAGGTTGAACATAAAGATTTTCTGTCACAACATGATCCTAAGAACATCAATGAAGCTATCAATGATGAATTTTGAGTGATGGTTATGAAGAAGAATTATATAAATTTGAAGGAAAATAAGTATGGAATCTTTTAGATAGACCCAAAGATAGCTTCATTTTAGGCACTAAATGTGTGTTTAGGATTTATGTAGATGAAGCTGGAAACATAGTTAGAAGTAAATCTAAATTGGTTGCACAAGGTTATAGTCAAAAATAAGGGATTGAATATGAGGAATCATTTATATAAGTAGTGAAAATTGAGGCTATTTGAATCATTCGTGCTTATACAGTACATCTATATTTCGAAATATATGATATGTATATCAGAATTGAATTCATAAATGGTTATATAGTTGAGGATATTTTTGGAGAACAACCCCATAGTTTTAAAAACCCATACATTCCAAATCATTTTTTAAATTAACTAATGATTTATATGGATTTAAGTAAGCTCTAAGAGCTCGGTATGATAGGCTCGACACTTTTCTTATTTCTAATGGTTTTAAAAAAGGTATTACTTATCCTAAACTCTTTATAAAATAAATTTAAAAAGATTTATTATGGTAAAAATTTATGTAGATGATATTATTTTTGGATCTTCTAAAAAATAAGTATGAGTGGATTTATAAAACACGATGTAATGTTAATTTGAAATGCGTTTAATGGGTGAACTGAAATTCTTTCTTGGATTTAAAATATTTAAAAATAAATATTGTTTTGTCTTGAATAAATTTAAATATACTAAGGATATTTTAAAAATATTTTTATTTGAATGAAATTAGATTAGTGACACTTCAATGAGTATCACGTGTAAGTTAGACCTTGATTAAGATGGTAAATATGTTGAACAAACCAATTACATAGAAATTATAAAGAGTTTACTCTATTTAATAGCTAGTCGGACAAATATAATATTCATTTTTATCATGTTTTCGTGTTTTCAATAAAATAAAAATTAATCTTACATAATTTCTATAATTTTTTTTAAATACCACATGTATACAACCAATTTAGGTTTGTTCTATCCTAGAGTACAACCATTAGATTTAGTGAGTTATTCATATGGAGTCTTTTGTCTTAGAAAGTTATAGAGAAAGAGAACCTATGGAACATCTCACATTTTGGGAAAGTATATAGTTTCATGGTTTAGAAGGAAACAAGTTTTGTTGCATTATATAATAACGAAGATTAATACACAGCTTCTTTTATTTGTTGTGAATAATTTGTTTTTGGATGAAACACACATTACAAGACTATGGATATAAATTTGTACATGTCTACAAATTTTGATAACACATGTTCTATAAATATTTCAATAAATCCTATTCCACATTCTAGTAAAAATTCATTGATGTAAGAAATTACATTTTGATAGACCATTATGAAAAAGGAGATATATAATTAATGTTCATTGGAAATTAATATCAGCATGATGAAATTTTCAATAAGCCATTGAACATTGGAAGAATAAACTACATTAGACATGAGTTAATAATGATTAATCTATATGACCTTATCTTGTTATTATTTTGGTCATTTTAAGTGTTTTTTCATACAAACACTTGAAAATCAAAATAGACAGTGTCATGCTGACACTAATTGTATGATTTTGAAAATTTTATGCTAACACCAATAACTTTGTGACACATATGCTTTGTCATGATGATACCTGATTATGCTGACTTCGATGCCTTTACAAACTGACAATAATAGTATAATGAAAATGATATCATGCTAACCCTGATGACTCACTATTTTTTCCTTTTTATGTTTTTACCTAAATGACACTATTCCATTTATTTTGTTGAACCCAGTTCACGATTTCACAATTTTGTAATTTCAAAAAACCTAAATGATATAACTTTGAGTCGATCCACTCTACTCCTTTAACCATACACTCACATAGCAATTTATCTCTCTAGCCAGGATCTTTCACTTACCAAAAATCAAAAAACGCTACTAGAACGATGCATGTGAAGTGAGATCTTGAAGGAGGTGAGTCTCTTGAAGCTATGAAATAGAGAGGGGAATCAAGAAAATCATATGGACCTGTGAATCATTCACTGGAGAACTATGTAGTGACTCTTGAAAAAGAGGTTCTTGTAGAATCGCTATTATAAAAATTGCCTTTCTGATCCAGATGTTACAAGATCAGGGATGGTTTATTGGTTCTCAAACAAAGAATAACCCTTTTACCTGAAGCTTTTTCATGAATATTACATGAATATGAAGTTCATGTTGAACAAAATTGATGTTTCATGGATTAATTCCACATTGAGAGGAAATAAAATTTCTTTTCCACCAAGACAATGGGTTTAATGTCTTAAAGTTCTTCATAAGGGTGTGTTTTATGAGTATCAAGGTACCTATCATCCTGAGAGTGATATTTTATATTTTGGTACATCTTTGAAGGAGATTACTGAAAATGATGATCAAATGAGACCCATTTCTAATGGGTTTAATGGATATTGTATAATTTTTTTCAAGTTTATACAAAATTATATATGTCTTAAAAAAAGGGAAATTTCATCTCTAAACTATAAATATTCCTACTTGGTTTATCTGTTGAGATAAAGGATTAAGATTAATCTATATAGATACATTAAAATATACATAAATGAAATGATAAATTTTTATTGAAAACTGAATTCTCTATTTCAACCAAAGTTAATATAAGTTATTTTAAAATATAAATGTTGTGTTAGTGGAGGATATGTAGTTGTTTATGAGTTTAGTGGTATGTGCCTCAGTAAAGAGATCTATTAAAGGAATAATTTTAACTGCATCCCAGGGAAGAAAGAATGGGTTGGAGATAAAGATAAGATCTATGATTAGTTCAATCTATTGTACCATCCAACTATGACAACGAATATAAATGTTACTAGTTGGGGACTAGATAAATAATTTGTTTACTCTTAACAATATGAGGAAGAAGGGCCTGCCATGCCATTTAGAGATCAAGTGTCATGTATAGATGATATGAGTTATTCAGACATCACTGATGATCACAAATGTTTTTCTTTTGGACCTCCAAGTCCTCCAATTTCATTATCCTCTGATGATCCCACATTTGAAGAAAATGGAGATGAGAAGAAAAATGTCCTAGGTTGGGTAGAATATGTATGTAGATTCAGTGGATCTGAAGAAGAAGTATAAGAAGAAGGAAATTAATAAGATAAAAGTGCTAGTGGTAGAGGTAGTGGCAGTGAAGATGAATAATGTGAAGAAAATTATAAAAAATGGAATTTAAGATCATTTCTATAGACATGATGATGATGAATGTAGTGATGAAGTTAGAAAATGTGATGATGAAAATCATAAGGCTGATCAATGTGAAGATGTATAAATGGTTGAAGTTTTGGTTTAGGAATGATTAGAAGAACCTCCTGAAGATGTTGTTAAAGATTGAAAAAATTCTGAAGTTCACGATGAAGTGGAAGTTCATGTGATTATTTCACCTCGTTTAATATATGAAAAATGGAGACCTCATTCTGAATGTGAGAAACTAGTGATTAGAGCACAAATGAAGGGGGAGCCTCATGAAATTTAAGATAAATCTGATGTAGAGCATCCACCAAGAAGAGTGAGACATGACACTTACACTCTTCTAGATGATGATGTTATGATTGATTGGGCATGGAATCTAGGGTATGTAGCGCTAGTTTGGTATAATTGAGACTTATATGATGAGGTATTTTTATCTATTTCTAAATAATTAGTGGGGGATAACTTTGTGAGTTACTATTTAACTAAAGAATAATTTGAAAGGATTAAGGAAGTATATTTATCAGCTATAAGTGTATCAGTTCAATATCATATGGTTCATGAGATCCAACATGCTAGAAGGGAAAAAACAATGATGAGTAATGAATTACAATCTTTCGGATCATTAATTGTAGAAATAAAGAAATTTGGGAAAGTTGATTCTGTTCCATGTCAGATAGTGGGTGTGAGTGAGGCTGAAGTAGCAAATCATTAAAAGAATGTGAGCGAATAGATTCAAATCGCAATAGGTGAACAATTTTTCCATATAACACCATCTTGATAAAAGAAAATATCGGTCTAGTCTCTGTAATAAATAATTTGACCTCATTGTATCCGGGATGTGTGTAGACTAATCTTAAATCATAGAATACTCATACCTCATCTCCCAATGATGTTCCTTCTACCTTTGGCCAGAGTTCTTAGGCCTTGGATGTTGAGGCAGTTCGAAATGTTGTGATAGAAGAGAATCAATATCTCTTTGATTCATCTGTATTTGAAAACCTTATAATGATTGAGAAAACTAGTGACCATTTTAATGATATAGTCGACTCTATTCCTATGATTCTAAGACTCCTAATTCTCAGATCATAGAAATGGTGGATTACTATTTCAATTAGATCATTACCAAGAATTAGTTGACAAGTCTTTTTAGGTACATGATAGAGAACCAGAAAATGCCTCATGTGACCAGAGCCTTCAATAACCATTTATAGAAGTTTAAGGACTTCAACCCTATTTTGGACAAATTCATGGAGAATAAAGATGATTTTTGTAAAGCTATGGATTATGGTGGTGAAATAATTGAATATTTCAACATGTTTTCAAAGACATTCATTTATGGGAAAAGAAAAGTGATAATAGTGCCTTCTATTGAACCTATTAGGACTACTAGATTAGTTCCTCCAACTTTAATTATTGTTTCTCAGACTATCAATCAAATTCTTCTACTGATGCAAGATGTGACTCAACCTCCTTTTTTGTCAAAACACAAACCCAACCATGTAACAACTGTACCAAAAGGAGTGACATACATGCTCTAAACATTTCTTCAGAACCAACACCTTCTAAGACACCACCTACTAGACCATCTATTGATCCCTCTATTAAAGGTACAGAACCTCTTAATCAAGATAAGTAATGTGGATACCTGTTTGGAAGGGCTGTTTTGTTACCTTTTTTTACTTTCCTAGAAGATTTTTAATGAATTTTACATCATTTAATAATGAAAATTTCTTCTATTTTCTTTCATATATTTTTTTATATCTCTTAAATTTTGATATATCTTATTCCTTTAATTTCCTTTCATTTATGATTTTATTATTTGATACCCTTTTCCCTTTTTGTTAATCTAAAAAGGGGTAGAATAGTTGGAATTATCCTTATTTACTTTAACTTTAATATGACCATTATAAATTTAATTTTTCATTTGATAAAATTAATATTTATTTTACCCCTACACCTTATCTATATAATAAGAAAATTCATAAATAAGGGGAGGTGATAAGTAGAATAATTATATTCCACATAAAATTATTGTACTGTATAATGCCTTGATTTTGTGTCGATCAAAAAGGGGGATAATGTTGGTCCATAGGAAACTATTATCCACCCTCTTTATTAATAATGGATTTAGTAATCAAAAATCATTTCAAATTACATTAATCATGTCTAATCATTTCAATCATGTTTTTTAAAGTATCAATATTAGTAGTTATGATTATCTATTATTACATATATGTTTAACACATTCTGTAAATATTGATGTTGTAATATAGTACATGGAGAAATATTTTTTATGCATGATAGACTAATGTTGATAGAAGAAATGAGATACTAATAGTTCTATATTGTCACCAAAAGGGAAAAATAACTCACTGATAGATGACTCACCGGCAGTGCAATAGACACACAAATTGAGAGACTATCTCACTGATATTTAAAAGGACATATAGATGCAAGGACCTACAGATATAGGGACCCACAGATAAAAGGACCTACTGAAACAATGACATATTGATACATTGACAGATCAAATGAAGGAGATACATATGGACTGAGTTACTAAATGATGGACACAAATATGGAATGGGTCACCATCAGAAGTTGACACCGATGGAATGATTTACTGACATAAGGAGATACCGACAGAGGAGTCACTAATAGACTATTTAAATTTTGTTTATTTTATATTACTTCTAATAGTCATACATTGAGTCTTTTAATGTGACTAATAAATTTAATTATATTTTCCTAATATCTTATATGAGGATATCAGATGTTTGATGTACAAAATCTACCTCAAGCCCTGCACATTGTCGAGCTGTAGGAGTTTAAAAATAGAAGGACTCAATATAAAAATGATATATATAAGAATAACTTGATAATGTCACAAGTGAAGATACAAGAAGATACAATATAAAAACACACATGATCAGAATATAGTAAGGAAGAACACATGAGGACCACTTCATTCCTACTTGTTATGATTCAGAGACCTGTTGTTCATCAATTTTTCATCATCTCTGCAGCATCCTTCTAAACTAAAGGAGAAGATCATCTCATATTCCTAGAAGGAAAAACACAGTGTTCCACAACACTCTATTTCATTATCTTCTTCAAAAATAGGACTCCATATTCATCTCTAATAAATCAAAGAGTCCATATCTAAACTACATAACACACATATCCTTCTAAACTATATCAAATACTTATTTCTCTGTTTTTTACCTTTTTATTACATTTTCAAGAAGTCTGTGCCTTTTTCAGTAAAATACACATTAACTCTTACACTGAACAGGTGGATACCATATATCCACACTCAACTATCTATTTATAATTGATTATCCCACAGAAAACTATGGAAGAGGTCATCTATGACCTGTTTTTATTTGTTCCCATGAAGAAGAGTGGTAAAGTTCTTGTGACCTTGAATGTCTGTGAACTGTTGTGTTAACCTCGATCCAGGGTGTAGATAAAAATCAATATCTATATATATTTTTTAGTGTTTGGTGATCACCAAGTGGATAGTACATATTCCTAGCATGAGACTGATCATCTTGTTTTATAGACGAGGTGTTTTCATATATAGTTTACTATGTTATTACATATAATTCAGAAAACTAAATTTCACTTTGATCGTTAATATTGGATATTTTTATAAATGTTTTGGATTATTAGATTAGTTTCAATAGTTTAACAAATAACTATTATTGTTATAACTAATAAATAATCAATCAACTACGAAACTAGTGGAATAATAAAACTTTTATAAATTTACTACTTTGATTAGATGGCCTATTTGGGTTTTAAATTTTTGGAATCTTGTAAACAATCTTTTTAACAAAAATTCTTCTAGGAACTTAGTTCACCTCCCTCTTGAGTCTCCTACTCTGACCAACATTATTCAAGCTCTAACCATCATAAATAAATGTTTATGTTTTATGTATTAAATGTTATGTTTGGTCCTAGTATTCTCAATAAACTAAACATTTTTATCATATAGTGTAATGTTTTTATGTTTTTATCATTAAAATGATGTAAAAGTAATGTAAGAACAGTAGGGTCACTATAGTCAGTATTAATGGACAGTTTTCTTAATTCTTGATTTCAGATTAGTGAACCACAGATAAAACCTTTCGTGTGATAAAAAATATAGGTAAGCATACAAGAATCTTTTCTAAACATTAGTATCCCACCAGAGATGACATTAGAGTTAATTTAAATATAGAACGAATTATTTTTGACTTGTCAACACTTGTCTTGTTCTATCCTTTTCTATATTAGAAAATGGTAGGAACTCATAGAAACCATGCTAACTACCCATATGAGGGACAATACAGTGATTCTCTGTATGAAATCACCAATGATTTGGGAGGTGGAGTTCAAAACATCATGGAGATTCTTACCAAACTATGTCATGTTATGAACAAAAACCCAAATAATGTGGATGTCATCCTTCACCTAAGAGGGAGAAACTTACTATCGAGTGTTTTATGCTGTAACGACCACAATATTTCTGTGGATCTTCTGATCCACTTGTTATGGAATAGTGGATCATATTGATGGAGAAGATATGTTTTGTGGTTCATGTTTTTGAGATGAAGATGGTGACTTTGGAATTTTATCATTCATATGGAGAGGATGAACAATAGTAGGGATAGATTAAGAACACCCAGCCATGTGATGGAATTTAAGAGAAGGAGTGGGAAGAATTTAAGGTATCATTTCTTAACAAGTATTTCCCATATGCACATCATACAATGATGGAGATAGAATTCATTAGGAACAAGAAAATTAAGGTGAATATATCACTTCCTATGAAGAAACTTTCCCATGGCATGCAAGGTACCCTTCAATTTATATTATAAACAATGATTAAAAAATTGATAGATTCATTAGTAGATAAAAACCACACCATCAAAAGGTTCTTGAAATTTGAGATGTTGGATGTTATGAAGAAGTCATTCTATATCTCTAAAAGTGGAAATGGAGTTCGGAAAATGGTCTCATGGCTATGGTGATATAAAAAAAAGATGTAGTTTCATACTGGAGGATCTATTGAGAAATTTGGAAAGAAAACTCAACCACCCACATGTATCAAATGTGGGAAGAAGAATCCTGGGAATTTCTTCAATGGGACATGGAAATACTTCATTTGTGTGAAAGTATTACACCAAGCTCCTGAATGTGAAAAATATATGGGAAGGTTGGGGAATGTGGTGTGGGAAATGAGAGAACCACCCATGTTATAATGCTACAACTATATGGATAATTGGTATTATACAAGGTAGTACACTAAAAATGAGTCCTTGTATGTAATTTGTTTCAGCTGGCACTAATTCCAAAGGAATATGATAAGGCATATGCCATCACTACTATGGATTTGGAGCATGAAAATGAATTCGTACAAGGTAAAATTCATATTCCCTCAATAATGAAAAATGTCTTATTTGATTCTAGTTTAATGCATTCCTTTATAACGTACTAGTTTTCTTGTTCTATTTAATTAAATCCCCAAAACCATGATATATAAATATATATATAACAACTAGTTGTGTAATCATTGAGTCCTATGAGTTAGACTGATATCATATTGGAATATGTGGGTATATTATTATATTGAATCATGTGATACTTTCCTCAGTGGAATTTGACGCTATAATGTGAATGTATTGTCTCATGTTATATAGAGAACAAATCAACTATATGTAAGAGGAAATAAGTTTTCATATTTTGAACCATACCATGTTCCTCTATGAATGCAAGGAAGATGAGGAGTCTCCTTTGAAAAATACATCAATACTTTTGGTGTTTATTCTCAATGAACAGGCATACCTAACTCAAATGGTTGTCGATTGTCAACCTAGCGGAAATTCCCATTGTAAGGGAATAAGGGGATTCATTTCCCAAAGAGCTTGTAAGACCCGTAAAATTCAATGAAATTTTTTTTCTTAATTTTCTTTAGAATTTTACAAGAGCGCGGTTTCAGACGGCACCTGATTCCGAGGCCCGGAGTGCCCGGAATTAATTTCCGAAGTTTGGCTCGGGTACGTTCAGTGAACGAACGAGCGGGAATTCCTAACTTTTGACCCGGTGCTCGGAATTGAAATCCGAGGGCACCGATGAACTCGCAGCGCCGATATTCGCTTAAAGAGACCCTTTCGGGAGTTGCGTTTGTTGCGGGACGGAAGTTAGTTTTTGGGAGAATTATAAATTGTTGAATAAAAAAATGTGGATTCTTTTTATTTCACTTTTGTAGGTTAACTCCTCTCAAAAGGAGTTGGGGGTGGGATCCACACCCACTTAACCTACTTTGAGAGGATTAAGTGTGGTGGGACCCACACGAACCTAAACCTCTCAACTTCCCCCTTAAACTCCCCTCTCTCCCTCTTAATTGTTTGTAAACTTAACATCAAATTAATTACACATGACATGTTAATTAATTAAGTGTTATGTTTGAATTTTGAAGTTTTGAATTCCTAGGCTTGGTAAATAAAATAAGGAGAGACCTTATTTTATTTTGTTAGCCAACTTGTGTGGTTTTCATTTGAGAGCTCCTCCTCCATCTTCTTCATCTTGACGAAGAACGTTCATCTTGACGAAGAACGTTCATCTTGACGAAGAACGTTCATCTTGACGAAGAACGCTCAAACTCCGACGAAGAACGACGCCTCTCTTCTTCGTCCTCGGTGTCAACAAGAGGGAACGTCGCATCCTCCTCGGGCCTTCTTCGTCGGCAAACGAAGATCCGCCAACAACGTGTCGCATCGGACGTAACTCTTCGTCAACGGATTTGACGAACGACGACCGCGACGCCCGACTTCCGCGACGCCGTCTTCCGCGGAACGTAGAAGATTCTTTGAATCTCAAACCCGAGGTAGGGGATGTTATTTATTGATTATTTTATTCCATTCTTGAATCTTGGATTTTATCATGACTAAACGTGAGGCTATTGGATATTCTTAGTTATGTTATTATTTAACGTGAGGGGGGTCGGACCGCATGAACACGGCCGAACCCCCCCCCCTCCTTAGTTCTCGTTTTATTCTTGCGGGTGGAAGCAAGTGGCGTGGTGCCGTCGCACCACGCGGATGAACATGCCTTTTTCTTTCCGCAACGCCGTCGCGCCGCGTTGGAAGGATTCATGGCACGGCGAAAGGGGCGCGGTGCCGTCGCACCGCGCCGGACGACGAACGCCGCGGCCGGTTCCGGGCCGCGGCGGAACGAGGAGACCGCGGCCGGTTCCGGGCCGCGGCGGAAGAGGAGACCGGCGGCCGGGCCGCCGGCGTCGGAAGCCGAAGAGGGGACCGGAAATTCCGGTCCCGTTGGAGATAACCGTCCGGCCGGCTGGCGGGCCGGAAGCCGTTAAACCGGGGAATTAATTCCCCGGCCGGCTGGCAAAACCCCCCTCTTAAAGAGGGGGGGGCGTTTTTTTTTTAAAAGAGGAGGGGGCCGGCTGCCCCCTCGGTCCGTTCCAGCAAGCCCCCCCACGTGAGGGGGGGGGCGCTTGTTTAAAAAAACGGCGCGGCACTGGCCGCGCCGCCCTCCAGAAAACGCGGGGCTTAGCCCCGCGTGCCGCCGCCGCCGCCACGCGGCCCGCCGCCGCCGCGCCACGCGGCCCGCCGCCGCCCCGCGGCCCGCCGCCGCCGCGCGGCCCGCCGCCGCCGCGCCGCCGTACCGCCGCCGCCGCGCCGCCGCCGTCCGCCGCCGCCGGCCGCCGCGCCGCCCAGGGGGGGGTCGGGCCGGGTCGGCCCGGACCCGGACCCCCCCGTTTCGGACCAGATTCGGTTTTTGGCTCATAACTTGAGCCTCGGACCTCCGAATGACGAACCGTCTGCGGCAACGCGATCCTTGGATCGAGACGGTCGTTTCGGTATATCGCACTCAAGGTTTCGGGTTACTTTGAGTTCGGCCGGGTTGGTTCGTTCACGAAACCAACCGGGCCTTCGGAGCGGAAACGCTCATATCTTGAGCTACGGACGTCCGATTGACGTGCCGTCAGTCGCGTAGTGTTCCTCTTAGTGAGACGGATCTTTTGGCATACTCCGCCCAAGGTTTGGACGCAGGTGGAGTACGGTCGGGTTGGTTTTTCCTTAAAAACCAACCGGGCCCCGGAAACGAAAATGCCAATAACTCTCAGACCGGGCGTCCGATCGACGCGCCGTCTGTTGCGTTGAGTTCCTGTTGACGATACGGAACTTTTGGATACATCAACTTCGGTCTTCGTGACAGTTGATGTATCAGCCTCTCGGCTCGTGGAGCGGATCCTCCGTACGAGCTTGCTGTGTGCGGGAACCCTAGTGCTGGCTGCGACTGTTCTACTGCTACGACTGCTACTGTGACTGCGACGACGACAGTACAGAGATCCTGTGTGGATTGGACGACGACAGTACAGAGATCCTGTGTGGATTCGACGACGACAGTACAGAGATCCTGTGTGGATTTGACGAGGACAGTACAGAGATCCTGTGTGGATTCGACGACGACAGTACAGAGATCCTGTGTGGATTTGACGACGACAGTACAGAGATCCTGTGTGGATTGGACGACGACAGTACAGAGATCCTGTGTGGATTCGACGACGACAGTACAGAGATCCTGTGTGGATTTGACGACGACAGTACAGAGATCCTGTGTGGATTCGACGACGATAGTACAGAGATCCTGTGTGGATTTGACGACGACAGTACAGAGATCCTGTGTGGATTGGACGACGACAGTACAGAGATCCTGTGTGGATTCGACGACGACAGTACAGAGATCCTGTGTGGATTTGACGACGACAGTACAGAGATCCTGTGTGGATTTGGCGACGACAGTACAGAGATCCTGTGTGGATTTGACGACGACGACTACAGCACTCAGCGATCCTACGTGGATCAGTGCTACAGGTTCTGTGTGAGCCCGATCCTGTGTGGGTCCTTGCGCTCAGCGGTTCTGTGTGATCCAGCGCCTACAGGTTCTATGTGAGCCCGATCCTGTGTGGGTCTTTGCGGGGGTTAGTTACCTTTCGATCCTTCGTGGGTCCGACGACTTAGATGGATCAGTGATCATCTTTATCGTCCTTGAAGAAGTATACCTGTGTGAGCTGAATCCTGTTGTTTTCCTGTGTGGATTGTGTTGTGCAATCCTGTGTGGATTATATTTTGCTTCCCTTTGTGGATTACGTATACTTTCCTGTGTGGACTGAGTTGTACTTGGGCTCGGAGGTTGGAGCGTATCTGAATTGATGACTAGGGTATATGTATGGGCATATACCTAAGCAGTGTCGGTTGTTACTTCGTGATTGTACTTTTCTTTGTGGTTTATCCATTGTGGATTTGAGAGACCTTCAGGGGTCTCGGGGTCCCTACTGAGTAGCTTATACTCACCCCTGCACGGGCTTCGCCCGCACTACGTTGTGTTGGTTGCAGACGACGGACAGCGTTGACTTAGCTGAGGCTTGTAGAGCGGGACGGTACCCGGAGGTGGACCACTGGGCGAGACGTGCACGGAGCGGACGGCGGGACCCGTGGAGCAGAGGAGCTATCTGTACCCACCCTTCAGGTGGGATTTCCGGTGGACAGCTCGGAGTAGCGGCTTTTACTTTACAGTTGCTGTTTTTCCCTTTTCGAGTTGTACTTTACTTACAGTTTGGGTTTGTATTCAGGCCCATTTACTTTTCCGCACTTTCAGTTGTACTCTGCTTGTTTAGTGTTTACTTTCCGCTTGCTTACTCTGTGGAGTTGGTTACTTTTCAAAGGCAATGCCTTCCCTTTTTACTGGGATTTACGCCTTGGTGCTAGTCGCCAGCCCCTGGCCTATGGAAGGCGGGCTTGGGGTAGTCACGGCACGGACCCCGAGGGCGGGTCGTGACAAATTGGTATCAGAGGAGTTCGGTTCTACCGCTAACTCTGATCTTTTCTATGTGAAGCAATAATGTTTAGCGTATTGAGTGTGGTTATCAGTCCAGGGAGTCCAGTGTTGGTGCGGCGGCCGACGTATCCGTACACCAGGACCCTGACTTCTGATTTCCGACTTAATGCACGAAAACATTGATTGCGTGTGTGTTTCAAAGTTTTCTTTGTGATTACTTGTGTCAGCTCACTGGGTATACTGATCTGCTTAACGAAAGTCTCATGTTTTCTTTGTGATTACTTAATTCAGCTCACCAGGTATACTGTTCTGACGATGGTGCTCTTGTTCTCTTTTTCAGGATGGCCCCACGACGGCAGCCAGCTAGGGTTCCGAGAGTCGAGCGAGACGACAGCTCACCGAGCGACGAGGCCTCGGTACAGGGCCCTTTTTCAGTAGTGGCACCGGCGGTAGCTTTACCCGCCGAGCCCCCGATGCTTCCAGCAGCAGCCGCTGACGATGCACGTCGCCTCAGTGCACTGCATGAGTTTCAGCGCCAGCGACCACCCAGGTTTCGCGGGGAGACGGATCCTCAGGCAGCAGAGGACTGGCTGGAGGCAGTGGTTCGAGTGTTTAGGCTAGTGAGGACACCAGCAGACCTCATGGTGATCCTCGCTGCAAGCCTACTACACGCAGCAGCAGGACGATGGTGGAGCTTGATGCTCCAGGTGCACGATGAGGCATCTCTTCTTTGGACGGACTTTGAGAGCATCTTCCGCTCGGAGTTCGTCCCAGCCACCCTTCGTGCGGTGCGTATCCAGGAGCTTCTATAGCTGCGGCAGGGCAGCATGACGGTCGCTCAGTACTCGGCGAGATTTACCGATCTCTCGCGCTACTCGACCGACATGGTACGGGACCCATTCTTCCGGGCCCGGACCTTCGAGCAGGGTTTGAGACACGAGATCAGGGCATCGCTGATCTCCCTCAGCATACCGACTCAGACAGGAGTACTGGAGCGGGCCCTTCTGATCGAGAGCTTCCTTGCTGAGTCTACACTAGCACAGAGACCCACCGCAGGGCGGCACGTGGCAGAGTCATCTGCAGCTGGCAGTCGACGAATGACTCAGGGGTTCAGACAGACCAGACCTCAGGGCACTGGCTCAGCAGTGCAGGGCACACAACGCGGAGCCAGTCTTTCGAGTGGAAGACAGTGCTATGCATGCGGCGGGCGAGGCCACATGGCTCGTGACTGCCCGACCCGCCATGCGGAGGAGCAGCAGACGGTTGAGGAACCACCTAGGCAGAGGCAGAGGTTCGACCGTGGCGGTCCGCAGGGAGGAGGCGGACGAGGCAGAGGAGCTGGACAAGCAGCTGGTGGTGGCCGACGCTTTGAGGCTCTACCACCACCACCACCAGGAGGTCCACCCCGACCGCAGGGGAGAGCTCAGCTTCAGGCAGCCGATGGACAGGAGCAGAACTAGTGGATACATTCTTTGTACTTCTGGTTCCTTGTTGCTTTTGTGTAGCGTCTTGTATTACGAGCTGCAATAATAAAAGACGCATACCTTGTGATGTTTTCGTTCCTGTCCTCTATCGTAATGTTACTAAGAGGTTCCAGTTTTGGCTGTTGACTTGACCCTCACTTGTGAGACATCTACTGGAGGAGACCCAGTTACCACACACTGATGCCGACAGTGTGACTCAACCCTTGGAGGCGAGAGTAACGGTTGAATCTCTTAGTAGTAGCGTCGAGGCCTTACGACGTCATCCTTAGTATGGATTAGTATCATCCATGTTAGGATTGACTGTTTTAGGCAAAGAATGTGGTTCTTCTAGGGGATGAGACCAGATTTCTCTTTTCGGAAAAAGAGAAATCTTGCAGCTCTGGTGGGACCGGAGATGGTCCGGGCCACGTCAGAGGAGGTCCATGTCATCCAGGAGCGGGTCCTACATGGGCGATCGATTCCTCTTGTGCGCAACAGATGGCGGCACGGGAATCTCCAGGAGAGCACATGGGAGCGGGAGGCTCAGATGCGTGCTCAGTATCCTCTTTTTGTTTCCCTAGTTTTTTGATGTAGCTTTACGGGGACGTAAAGCCCTGAGGTGGGAGTAATTTAAGACCCGTAAAATTCAAGGAAATTTTTTTTCTTAATTTTCTTTAGAATTTTACAAGAGCGCGGTTTCAGACGGCACCTGATTCCGAGGCCCGGAGTGCCCGGAATTAATTTCCGAAGTTTGGCGCGGGTACGTTCAGTGAACGAACGAGCGGGAATTCCTAACTTTTGACCCGGTGCTCGGAATTGAAATCCGAGGGCACCGATGAACTCGCAGCGCCGATATTCGCTTAAAGAGACCCTTTCGGGAGTTGCGTTTGTTGCGGGACGGAAGTTAGTTTTTGGGAGAATTATAAATTGTTGAATAAAAAAATGTGGATTCTTTTTATTTCACTTTTGTAGGTTAACTCCTCTCAAAAGGAGTTGGGGGTGGGATCCACACCCACTTAACCTACTTTGAGAGGATTAAGTGTGGTGGGACCCACACGAACCTAAACCTCTCAACTTCCCCCTTAAACTCCCCTCTCTCCCTCTTAATTGTTTGTAAACTTAACATCAAATTAATTACACATGACATGTTAATTAATTAAGTGTTATGTTTGAATTTTGAAGTTTTGAATTCCTAGGCTTGGTAAATAAAATAAGGAGAGACCTTATTTTATTTTGTTAGCCAACTTGTGTGGTTTTCATTTGAGAGATCCTCCTCCATCTTCTTCATCTTGACGAAGAACGTTCATCTTGACGAAGAACGTTCATCTTGACGAAGAACGTTCATCTTGACGAAGAACGCTCAAACTCCGACGAAGAACGACGCCTCTCTTCTTCGTCCTCGGTGTCAACAAGAGGGAACGCCGCATCCTCCTCGGGCCTTCTTCGTCGGCAAACGAAGATCCGCCAACAACGTGTCGCATCGGACGTAACTCTTCGTCAACGGATTTGACGAACGACGACCGCGACGCCCGACTTCCGCGACGCCGTCTTCCGCGGAACGTAGAAGATTCTTTGAATCTCAAACCCGAGGTAGGGGATGTTATTTATTGATTATTTTATTCCATTCTTGAATCGTGGATTTTAGCATGACTAAACGTGAGGCTATTGGATATTCTTAGTTATGTTATTATTTAACGTGAGGGGGGTCGGACCGCATGAACACGGCCGAACCCCCCCCCCCCCTCCTTAGTTCTCGTTTTATTCTTGCGGGTGGAAGCAAGTGGCGTGGTGCCGTCGCACCACGCGGATGAACATGCCTTTTTCTTTCCGCAACGCCGTCGCGCCGCGTTGGAAGGATTCATGGCACGGCGAAAGGGGCGCGGTGCCGTCGCACCGCGCCGGACGACGAACGCCGCGGCCGGTTCCGGGCCGCGGCGGAACGAGGAGACCGCGGCCGGTTCCGGGCCGCGGCGGAAGAGGAGACCGGCGGCCGGGCCGCCGGCGTCGGAAGCCGAAGAGGGGACCGGAAATTCCGGTCCCGTTGGAGATAACCGGCCGGCCGGCTGGCCGGCCGGAAGCCGTTAAACCGGGGAATTAATTCCCCGGCCGGCTGGCAAAACCCCCCTCTTAAAGAGGGGGGGCGTTTTTTTTTAAAAAGAGGAGGGGGCCGGCTGCCCCCTCGGTCCGTTCCAGCAAGCCCCCCCACGTGAGGGGGGGGGGGGGCGCTTGTTTAAAAAAACGGCGCGGCACTGGCCGCGCCGCCCTCCAGAAAACGCGGTGCTTAGCCTCGCGTGCCGCCGCCGCCGCCACGCGGCCCGCCGCGGCCCGCCGCCGCCGCGCGGCCCGCCGCCGCCGCGCGGCCCGCCGCCGCCGCCCAGGGGGGGGGGGGTCGGGCCGGGTCGGCCCGGACCCGGACCCCCCCGTTTCGGACCAGATTCGGTTTTTGGCTCATAACTTGAGCCTCGGACCTCCGAATGACGAACCGTCTGCGGCAACGCGATCCTTGGATCGAGACGGTCGTTTCGGTATATCGCACTCAAGGTTTCGGGTTACTTTGAGTTCGGACGGGTTGGTTCGTTCACGAAACCAACCGGGCCTTCGGAGCGGAAACGCTCATATCTTGAGCTACGGACGTCCGATTGACGTGCCGTCAGTCGCGTAGTGTTCCTCTTAGTGAGACGGATCTTTTGGCATACTCCGCCCGAGGTTTGGACGCAGGTGGAGTACGGTCGGGTTGGTTTTGCCTTAAAAACCAACTGGGCCCCGGAAACGAAAATGCCAATAACTCTCAGACCGGGCGTCCGATCGACGCGCCGTCTGTTGCGTTGAGTTCCTGTTGATGATACGGAACTTTTGGATACATCAACTTCGGTCTTCGTGACAGTTGATGTATCAGCCTCTCGGCTCGTGGAGCGGATCCTCCGTACGAGCTTGCTGTGTGCGGGAACCCTAGTGCTGGCTGCGACTGTTCTACTGCTACGACTGCTACTGTGACTGCGACGACGACAGTACAGAGATCCTGTGTGGATTGGACGACGACAGTACAGAGATCCTGTGTGGATTCGACGACGACAGTACAGAGATCCTGTGTGGATTGGACGACGACAGTACAGAGATCCTGTGTGGATTCGACGACGACAGTACAGAGATCCTGTGTGGATTTGACGACGACAGTACAGAGATCCTGTGTGGATTGGACGACGACAGTACAGAGATCCTGTGTGGATTCGACGACGACAGTACAGAGATCCTGTGTGGATTGGACGACGACAGTACAGAGATCCTGTGTGGATTCGACGACGACAGTACAGAGATCCTGTGTGGATTTGACGACGACAGTACAGAGATCCTGTGTGGATTGGACGACGACAGTACAGAGATCCTGTGTGGATTCGACGACGACAGTACAGAGATCCTGTGTGGATTTGACGACGACAGTACAGAGATCCTGTGTGGATTTGGCGACGACAGTACAGAGATCCTGTGTGGATTTGACGACGACGACTACAGCACTCAGCGATCCTACGTGGATCAGTGCTACAGGTTCTGTGTGAGCCCGATCCTGTGTGGGTCCTTGCGCTCAGCGGTTCTGTGTGAGCCAGCGCCTACAGGTTCTGTGTGAGCCCGATCCTGTGTGGGTCTTTGCGGGGGTTAGTTACCTTTCGATCCTTCGTGGGTCCGACGACTTAGATGGATCAGTGATCATCTTTATCGTCCTTGAAGAAGTATACCTGTGTGAGCTGAATCCTGTTGTTTTCCTGTGTGGATTGTGTTGTGCAATCCTGTGTGGATTATATTTTGCTTCCCTTTGTGGATTACGTATACTTTCCTGCGTGGACTGAGTTGTACTTGGGCTCGGAGGTTGGAGCGTATCTGAATTGATGACTAGGGTATATGTATGGGCATATACCTAAGTAGTGTCGGTTGTTACTTCGTGATTGTACTTTTCTTTGTGGTTTATCCATTGTGGATTTGAGAGACCTTCAGGGGTCTCGGGGTCCCTACTGAGTAGCTTATACTCACCCCTGCACGGGCTTCGCCCGCACTACGTTGTGTTGGTTGCAGACGACGGACAGCGTTGACTTAGCTGAGGCTTGTAGAGCGGGACGGTACCCGGAGGTGGACCACTGGGCGAGACGTGCACGGAGCGGACGGCGGGACCCGTGGAGCAGAGGAGCTATCTGTACCCACCCTTCAGGTGGGATTTCCGGTGGACAGCTCGGAGTAGCGGCTTTTACTTTACAGTTGCTGTTTTTCCCTTTTCGAGTTGTACTTTACTTACAGTTTGGGTTTGTATTCTGGCCCATTTACTTTTCCGCACTTTCAGTTGTACTCTGCTTGTTTAGTGTTTACTTTCCGCTTGCTTACTCTGTGGAGTTGGTTACTTTTCAAAGGCAATGCCTTCCCTTTTTACTGGGATTTACGCCTTGGTGCTAGTCGCCAGCCCCTGGCCTATGGAAGGCGGGCTTGGGGTAGTCACGGCACGGACCCCGAGGGCGGGTCATGACAGAGCTACCCAGACTTCCTCTAGTTCATGAATTATATTTATCCATAGAACTCACACCCGAAGCAACTCATATCACAAAGTGACCCTATAGGATTGATACTGTCAGAAGGGGTAGTTAAAGAAGTAGTTGTAAGAGCATTTAGACAAAGGGTTCATATGCCCTAGTGCATCACTTTGTGGAGTGCTAGTTCTCCTAGTGATAAAGTTGGATGGAAAAAATAAAGTTGTTTATCGATTATTGGGAACTCAACAGGATCACTATAAAGAACAAGTATCATATTCCAAGGATTGAAGACTTGTTTGATTAGTTTATAGGAGGTCATTACTTCTCAAAGTAGGAACATCATTCATGATATCGTCAGTGAATGTTGAAGAAGGAAGATATTCAGAAGACTTCCTTCTGTACAAGGTATGGGCACTAGGAGTTTTTGGTGATGACCTTCGGACTTACTAATTGCCCATTAATCTCATGCATTTGATGAATAGAGACTTTAGACATTACCTTGAAAAAATTGTGGTTGTGATTATTGATGATATTCTCAACTAATCCAAGAGGATGGTGTAATATGAAATACAACTAATACATGTGTTGAAATAATTTGGAAAGGATAAGTTATATTACTTCTTCAGAAAGTGTCAATTTTGGATGAATCAAGTCATGTTCTTGGGACATGTGATAAAAAATGATGGAATATCTATGGAACCTTAAAAATAATGGTTATTAGGGAATCGCCCAGACCCTCTAGTGTCATAGAAATCTATAGTTTTCATGGATTATCTGGGTACAACCGAAATTTTGTGAGAAATTTCTCATGGTTTTCAAGCCTGATAACTAAATTGAAATGGATAGGGGTAAAGTATGTCTAGATTGAAGAATGTGACCAAAAATTTATGTAACTAAAGTGAATGCTGATCACTACACTTATACTCAAATTACCAAAATGTGGAGAAATATTTGTAATATATATTGATTCTTAGAAGAATTATTTGGGTTGTGTACTCAGGAAAAATGAAAATGTGATTGCCTACACCTCACGATAGTTGGAGATCCTTAAGAAGAACTACCCAATGCATGATTAGGAGCTATCAGCTATGATTATTTCCCTGAAAATATGGTGGCACTACCTATATGGTGATATGTGTGACATATATACCTATTGAAAGAGTCTAAAGTATATATTCACACAAAAGTAGCTCAACATCCATAAAAGGTGATGGTTAGAGATAATCAATTACTATGATTTCTCTATTCATTATCATTCTAGTAAGGAGAACAATGTAGCTAATTCTCTAAGTAGAAAATTACCTTTTAATCTATCCATGATGTGAATTGACAAACACTCTATCTTCATGGATATAGAAAGGATGGATTTGGAAATCATAACGAAAGGAAAAAAATCCTACCTTTCCCAAGTGATTTAGCAACTATCTATCCAAGAGAAGATTATGGAGGCACAAAGTGATTAACTGGAGTTAAAAATGAAGGTGAATTTATTAAAGGTAGTGAAGCTGTTAGAATTCTATATCGACGATGATGGTATGATTCAGATTGGAGTGAATCTTTGTGTGTCTTCATCACCCATGATAAATAAGGAGCTATTGGAAAATACATATAGCTGGACTTTTTATTTCAATCTTGGTTGCACCAAGATGTATCAAGATCTATTAGAACACATATGGAAGGATAACATGAAAAAAATGATTAAAGAATACATTTTAAGGTGATTGATATGTCAGTATGTCAAATCAGAATAAAAAAGTCCAAATGGATGATGAAACCATTTCTTATAACCTTGTGGACGTGGCAGAATTCCACTATAGACATTGTCATCATTCTCCCAAATATATCCGAAGGAAATAATGTAATATTGGTTTTGGTTGACCAAATCAATAAGAATACCCAATTTATTGCTATTTGGGAAGCTCTCTATCATGAAATACTAGTAAATATATATGTTAAGGATGTGGCGAGACTCTATGGGTTTCCACTCTCAAATTTCCTGTTCATGATCCATTGTTCACATCTAAATTCTGTAGGAGTCTCCAACATGCTGGGAGTTCTAAAATGATATCTTATAACGGCATATCACCCATAAATTGATTGTCAATATGAATGTTCTATTCATAAGCCTAATGATATGATAAGATCCTACTATTTATAATTCAAAGGTGGATGGGATTAGTATCTCCCCTTGGTTGATTTCTCATACAATAATAGCTTCCACTCAAGTATTCATATGGATCCATATGAATCACTGTATAGAAAGTGACATAGAAATCCAACTTGTTGGGATGAAATTGGAGAATGAAAGGTACATGGACCTGATATTATGCAGAAGATGGCAAACAATGTTCAATTCATCTAGAAACATATCAAATATTTTTAGATTCTAAAAAAGAGCTATGTTGACAACCATCGAAGGGACATAGAGTTTGAATTTGGAGATAAAGTGTTCCATCAGATATCTCCATGGATGAGATCCATTATGTTTGGAAAGAAAGGGACGATATTCCTAATGTACAGTGGCCCCTTTGAGATCCATGACCACATTGGAGTCCTGGCCTATCATCTTGCAATTCCACTAAATATATCACAAGTTCATGATGTGTTTCACATATCACTCCTGATGATCTACATACCAGATCCCTAACATGTACCGAACTCAGAGGTGGTACTGCTAAATGATTATATCTCTTATAATAAGAATCCAGTAATGATTTTGGACCAAAGAGATACAATTCTACTAAAAAAGACAACCCACCTTGTCAAAGTTTTGTGTAGGAACCATAAGTATGTAGAAGCATATTTGGAACCAGAAAATGTGATAAAGGATAATTACCCTCACCTATTAATTTAAAACAAAATTTTGAGGGTGAAATTTCAAAAGGGGAAAAATGTAATGACCCACAGTTTTCTCAATAAAAAATTCTCCCTTCTTGTAGTAATATCATGATCACCTAAAATAACTTTATGAAACACAATTCCAAATCATACTTAAATGAACTACTATGTGACCTCTAAACATAATTTTTCAGATTCTGTTATATGAATTTTGAAAATCTAAGATACATGGATGCAATCAGTAAGATGTTTAGAGTCTGATAGTACAATCTTATTTGTTGGTGAATAGTAACGTACCCTTATGAATATTAATGTTACCCTTATGAATTATAATAGTATACATATGAATAGTAAGTCATCCAAGTGAATAGGAACCTTACAAATGATAGTAAAATTAAAATTTATCTATCCTATAAGTGACAATATGATATAATTACATTATATTGTTGGTATTTTTGTAAGCCATGAATATTTAATGATAAATTTATGAATTTAAAAGAACATTTATTTCCCTAAAATGTATTCATAAACTATAATTTATATTTATTATGATTATATATTAAATTTAAGAGACCTTAATTAATTTTTAAAAAATTTGGAAAACAAGTTATTAATTTTAAAATTTGTATTTTACATGTAAATTATGATTTTAGTTAAAAATTAAATTAATCATATTTGCATATTTTTATCAAAAATTGTAGTTCCTTTTTTGATTATAAAAATCCAAATATGGTTAGGATGGTTTTTTTCTATTTTTCTAAAATACGTGGATTTTTGGTGAATAGTGAAATTCGATAATTTACAAAATAAGCTTAACAAATCAATTTATACATCATGATTAAGGCTAGGATGATTTAAATGACTATTGGTTTGAAATCACATGCAATTTGTACTATTATTAGTCACAATAATCCCCAAAATTTTTATTTCTTGTGGAGAAATAATATATTAATGAATATAATATTGTGAAAACTCCTCTTCCCTTCACTATAAATAACACCCCTAAAAAACACATTTCCACACACCTCTAATGAATTGCGCCTACTAAAAATTCTTCCCAAATAAAATCCCAATCTCCTACCCCACTTCCCTCAGACCTTGGTCTCATTAAATTACCAAAACCTCTCCCCTAAAAGATGCTCTCAAATAAGATATATTAAAGATGCAATTTCTCTCTCTTTTCATTCAAATCCTTTTCAAATTTCATTTCTTTTAGTATCTTATCATCAATGTATTTAATCCAAATTCCTTGGGAACTATATTAGGATTGATATAATGGTAATATATTAGGTTAATGTAATATTACTCATTATATTCCCCCACTCTTTTTTTATAAAAATGAAATAATTTCCTGTGATGTGTTATTATACCTTCATCATGGGCGATACACTTCCATTTTCCATCAACTCCTAAAAGTATGTAAATAAAACCATTAAATGGTCGAAAAAATATTTGAATATTTATTTTATTACCATTTTTATGTTTTGGAAATAACTTCTATACATGAAAAAAACTAATAAAATAAAACAATTTCATTGTGATCCAAAAAACACTAAAATCAACATAAAACTGTCATAATTAAATTGTAACTAATGATTAATCCACATTTTATATAACATAATTAATTAAAAGATGAATTGAGCTAATGAAATATCATGAATTAAATGTAATATTAGTTCTGTTTGTTTATCCATGTTCTACATTAACTTCCATTCATGTGTACAAGTGAACCATTAATGAAGACTACAAAAAAGATCACTCCAAACTAATGAATTTAAAAACTCATTAAAGGAAAATAAAAGAACATAATAAAACCATAATGAATCTTGTTCATGTATAAATGGTTCTTTAGTTGTTAATAAATGTATCCTATGTCATTAAACATGAAATTAATGGGATGAATGTTTTCAGACATAAGGTAATAGGAATTCGGGAACCCATTTTTATTTCATCAGGGTATCCCTCTTTCACTCCATTTTTAGTATTTTTATTCCTTAAAAATATTTTATTCATAATTATGTTAACTTTTCTAGGATAGAAATTTTTTCAGTAGAGTTTATTTCAAAACAAATTTTTTCCAAAAGAACTCTACATAATAAAATCTTTTACTTCTCACTCAAGTTTAGTGGTGCTTATATCATGTATGTTATTCCATCATTAATTTGGGAACCCAATGTTTATAAATTTATGATTTATTAAGTGAAAACCATTCCTTTTTTATGGTTTTATTATGTTCAAGAATTATATATGTTACATGTGACATGCATGATAATGTAAATGTTATTATCTGCTTTGTGTGCGTTGAATTATATAGAGTAATGAAAATCTTATGATATGACTGGTGTACTTGGAATAATATAGTGCTCCAATTCATTGGGTAATGTGATTAATCTCATGGTAAATAGTTAAATATGCACAAACATGATTCTATAATTTTTCAGAAGTATGTGTGGTAGTTTACCACTAAGATAAAATATTTCATTTTTATTCATTTCCACATTTCAAGTCTTTTCATAATGATTCCATACCTGATTATGATCTTATACCTATCTTATTCTTATAATTATTACTCTTATCCCATGATATATTGTTTCGTGTTTTTATATATCCTATTACATGGATTTCGTCTCTCTACTTTTTGATGTATATCCCTCAGTGACCAGTTGTACTAGGGAGTACACAAATTCCAATAAGAATATAGTGAATAATTAATTAAACAAATTTTTATGTTTTATGTTGTAAATGTTATGGTTGTCCCTAGTTTTCCCAATACAACAATATTTTGGATCCACATGGTGTAATTTGTTTATGTTTTTTATTATTAAAATTATGTAAAAGTGATGGAAGAAAAGTAGGGTCTCTATATAATCTTTGTAAAGAAGATAGGTTTCATAATTATTTCATAAAATAATAACACACAAAAAGAAGCAGGTTTCATAATCAAAGAACATATAGAAAATAAATGGATTTTATAAATTCAAAACCCATGGAAGAGAAATTAATTTCATAAATATAGTACTCATGGAAGATGAAATGTTTCCACAAATACAATAAAATAACACATAACCCATTCATATATTGATTATGAATGGAACCTTTAGATCATTTTCTCTAATGTAATGATTATCATCAACGAATGGATTATTATATAAAAAATAACTTTGTAACCGTTTTCGAAAAAAAATTGTAGGAAAATGTATTTTCTTTTTTGAAAGTTTATTTTTTAATACATAAAACCCCATTAAAATAAGTTTCATAGATAATAACTTTAAAACTTATAAATTAGACTTGCCAATAATTTGGAAAAGATTTTTTTATTGAAAAATTATTAAATAAGGTAAATACCATTTTAGAAACCTTTTTCTTTGAAAACAGTTTGAAAACATATAATGAAATATTGAAAATGTTTTGAAAAACGTTTATTTTAAAATACATTGAAAACTTTTAAATAAAGAAGGAATTGTTTTTGAAAATCATTTCTCATAAAATACATTGAAAACAAATATATAAAGTCTGCAAACATTTTAAAAACAATTATCGATGAAAACATACAAATTGATCTTGAAAAAAATTAAATCAAATTTTATTGAAAAATTATAAAATAAGATTGAAAACATATCAAAATAAATATTTATTTAATATAAATAAAAATTACATTATTAAAAATTATCCCCTCAAACAGTCATGTTTACCATCGTAGAAAATATGGCGGGTAAAACCGTACATGTCGTACATGGTAAAATAATGATTCTTTTTTCATAGTAAAAAGGATAAAAAAATTACTTGATCAGAAATAAACAAGAGGTTTAATTTAATAACATGTAAAAAAAGAAAAAGGTAAATATTTCATTATTGAATGTAGGATATAATCATAATATTCTTGGAAATTTGTTTAAAAAAATATTGCTTTTAAAGAACACAGATTTCCGAACAAAAAGATGGTAATGTTGGGGTTTCCTAAATACCCATTCATACATATATTACGTACCAAAGTGTATAAAAATGGTACCAATACATGAATATATTATTAATATATATAGAATAATAAAATTCTTGAATTTTATTGAAATATGGATCATAATATTTCATCAAGGAGATCATAAGAATAGAAAATATCGAAAAGCTAAGAGATTGTTTCCATAAACTCATATAACATGGTTTCATTTGATCATACTATACATGTAATAAAATAAAATAAAATATTTATTAATATATAATGAAAATTAATACCATCATTATATAAAATCTAAAAAGGATGTATACACACCTCAAAAGTGAATTTAGGTATATTCATAAAATTTAAATTGAAAACCATATGAAAGAAATTCATAAAATGTATAAGAAAATAACCATATATTTATGTATATAAGAAAAATAATACATTATAGGGATGTTCATACTCTATATAGAATAATTGATTGGTGATTAAGGCATGTATCTCACAAAAATAAAAGTGTGATAAAATTCCCATGCATTGTGTCTTGACACTCTTCGGACTCATTCATGATTCCTCAATAATAAATATAAGTTTATTATAATTATTTTTAATAATAATATTATTATATATAATTTCATATATGGACTTATTATGAAATTATATTACCAATATGTTGACGATCTAATGTTAAAGTCTCACTTTGGTTAATATTCTATTTTCTCTTCACATGCATCTTAATTTGCAAAATCCTTGATCATTATATTTATATAATCATTGAAAGAATTTATATAATAATATAGATATAATTTATAAACCTTATTTTTAAATTATTAAAATATATAGAATAAATATGTATGAAATTGAATACATTGTTCCTAGAGACATTAGGACGTTTCTATGCCTGAATATTGTTTCCGTTTTAATTGTCATCTTGAAGGAAAAGACATAAAATGACATATAAGTGTATACGCATATTATATAATTATAGTACAAATAAAATGTCATATATATCATATAATATAACTAAATAACCATTAATTCATTCCATGAAGTGTCTGAATGAATTGCATCACATTGAGGGGGCGGTTGTTTACACTTCCTCAGACGAAATTATCGCATTTTCACAAAATAGAGAATACAAAAATTGGGTTTCTAGAGAAAATAAAGAATGTTAAATAAATAATAAATATAATAATATATATATATATAAATATATTCTATCATAACTTCCACCATGATATGTGGTAAAGTATAAAATGAATAATCATCATTTTGTGGGGCAGTTGTCCACCGTACACAGCAGCAGTATGTTTGCTTCCCATTAGATTAAGGTGTGTGTAAGTGTAGTTAAATATATTTATATGAAAAAATTATATTTTATTTAGGATAAAAAAATTTATATAGTAATGGATCATGAGATATGTGAGGAAGAGCTAGTGCTGGTGGACATTTCTTGGGATAGAAAATGAGTAACATGGAATAT
Source organism: Viscum album (assembly GCA_963277665.1). Taxonomy (NCBI): domain Eukaryota; kingdom Viridiplantae; phylum Streptophyta; class Magnoliopsida; order Santalales; family Viscaceae; genus Viscum; species Viscum album. The sequence goes on along the minus strand of OY728135.1, from coordinate 790,056,749 downwards.
TTGAAAACAAGTTAGGTGTAAACAGGTTATTACCTAAAAAGTAATAAAAACAAACCTAAATCAAAAATGGAATATTTTTCTGAACAATGGACATCAAATGAGTGTTTTTAAAAATGTTTAGGTCATTTGGGATCTTAATTTTATGGTTTAGTCTCTAATTATGCTTAATGTTTTCCTAACAACTATGATTAATTATTATAATTTTTTCTCATATTTTTTGTCAAAATTTAATTACATATTTTTGGGATGTAAATATTATACTAAATAAAAAAATTTGTTAGTTTTTATAAAATCAATTCACATTATCAAGAAAATTATGATTAAAGCTAATCCTTTAAGTGTGGACAAAAATAGGGTTTTTAAAGTAAAATGATCAAAATTTTATTATGTTTTTATATTAAATTTCAAAGTTAAATATATTATATGGACTAAATTTTATTAGTAGATGTAATATTGATCTAATGTGACCCTGAAAAAAATTCATCATATATTTTGACATTAATAATTATTTAAAAAAATGTAATTATTAACAAAAATTCAGTATTTTTCTCTATTAATCAAAAATTACATTTCTCAAAAAATAAAAATAATTCAAGAATAAGATAATTAATATATTATAAATAAAAAACGAATATTATTTTATCAAATTAAATTTATTAATTTTTCTAAAATAATATTTACTATTGAAAGTGGTTGATTCGAGAAAATCGTATTTTTAAACAAATATGGGCTTTACCAAAAATTGCATCATTCAATATAAATATGTTTTATCTATATAAAACAATTATAAATAATATTTCAAAATTAGTTAACACTATTTTTATAAATAATTTCATTTTATATGTTATAATTTTCTCATTTAAATAATTTTGACAATAACATAATGTTTTGTTGGAAACATCGGTGTTCCGTGTAACGTATGTCTAGTCGGTGTTTCCTATAGCACAAGTTTAGTTGGAATTTTAATGTTTCACAAGACATGTCGATATTTTATTTTGTGTAATCCAATTCTGTATTTCATGTATTACAAGACATGATGGTTCCGTGTGAATAAAATGTTTGATTTTTTTTATTTAATATATATATATAAGAACTATTTCTAGTGTCACGTGAAATAAAAAAATATCTAAAATATAAACTAATTTGAAAAAACAATATTTAACAAAATTTTATCATTTTACATTCTTAACCCTTTAAAATGAATTTCTCCAACTAAATTGATCATGTTTTTTAATGGTTTAATACTTCAGAGTTTCATTCATAGAAACCCACATTGTAAAAATGAATACAAAAACATCCCTTAGAAATTGGATGTCTGAACAATAAAAGTTACCCAAAGTAACTCATAATGAGCATCCCACATAGGATTACTTAGGTAGGAAAAAAAAACATGGACATATAAGATAAATAATACTATCAATATTGGATGGAGAGTGATATAGAACATGTTCTAGATAAATTTAATAATCCCAAAGCTATAAATATATGATGTCTTAAAGGACCTTTTCAATTCATCAGAATGAAGGTACTAGGAAAAAATTAGTTTGAAGATCCTTTTTCACAAAGATGATGAATTTTCATTAAAATATTTACTTGCATGATTTCATAACAACATAAAAATTTTGTATTTTATTGATCAAATTAATATATTCCTCTAAAAAGAAAGGTGACATTTTTTATAACTCCTATAGTATTAATTGATCATGAGACATATGAATGTCCTTCAATCTATTAGAATCAACACAAATTTGTTTGAACAAGATATACAATATGCATAAATCTACATTTTTAAAGATAACACAAAGTTCATTAATAAATTCAACAGAGTTTTAACTAAAACATTCCATAAATGGTTAACCTTTTATCCCATTCAAAATATTAATCACCCTTTATTTAATAAATAGGATCCTATCTTCAACCAAAAACATTTAAATAAGAAATTGGGTCCATCCTTATAAAAATATAATATCAAATGTTATTTTATTGTCCCATAATCAATGTTGGGAAAGGTACTAACAAGAAATATCCCAAAAGTATGAATAATAAGACATTAATAGATATAATTCATAAAAAATATAATATAACATTCTTAATTATATAGGGAAGTATAAGTACATTTTAATTAGGTTGGTTCACTTCATCAATTATTATCACATAATCATTTCCTTTATTCATTTTCTTCTCAGTTTTTTTGTCTTTTCATTCACATTATTCCTTCTATTTGGGAACGTTTTAGTGTAATGGTAAAAAATCAAGAATATGAAACACTGAAGTGTGTGTGGCTCATTCTACAGGGATTGCTCATTATTTTCATCATTATATATCTTCCCCCATTAGTTCAACATTTAGATGCTTGATGAACTACCCTTACACAGTTAACTCATTTAGTAGTTCCCTTAAGAAAATTCACTCCAAGCTTTTTCCCACAATTTGTGCATAACAGATGGATTATTTTCATTTCTCCATGAATGTTAGATGTTACTTTGAACTCTATGTTCATTTTCATTCCAAATAATGATATTGATACGTAACTCAAACCTCCATTTCAAATTTTATTGGACAATACACAATTTTCATATTAGCCACTGAAGTCTCTTATTTCCCTCACCCATATAATAGTTGTCCTTAATACACTGAAGAACCTATCATCATTACATTCAGGTTGGATGATAATACCAGAAGCATAACATGCAATACTTTTTAAATTAGCCTTATATGTAAATAAAAATTCAAAATACTCATTCATCAACTCTAGGAAGCCCTTTTCCATCTTTATATATTGAAAATGTGGAAATTAGTTATTGAAGAATAAGTTCATGAACTCATACCATACATAGATTCAATCTCATATTTCATTATTGTATTATTTATTAAAGTCCACCAATGTTTACATGACCTTATAACTAATAAAAACCCTAATGAATTTCATATGATCCAGACACTTGATAATAGAGAATATATTTTTAGTGTTACACGTCCAATATTCAACAACAATTGGATCGGATGAGCCATTTAAATAAGGTGGATGATTCCACATGAATGACTCAACAGAATGTTCCCCCCCATTTCTCATTTGGAAACAAATCATGATTCATATATTCAGAAAGGTATTAGATTATTCAATGATTTTTTGTATTCCATCCCTTATATTGTTGAGATCTTCAAGAGGAAAATCATTTCATTATCTATTGAAATAACCATTAACTCAGTTATTTCGTGTTCCATCCATTGGCTAAAAAACAAGAACAATGTTAGAAACAGCTATCATAAAGAGGAACCACATAATCATGAGAAGTCACATATAGGATTTCTAATGTATTACACCTTTCTTAATCAATAACACCTTAGTTTTTTCCTAGGTCATTCATAGCCAATTTTTAATTAAATCATACATGATTGTTCGGGATGAGTTGCGGAATTTCCAAAGCATATCCTCCGTGACTGTCGAACAACGTGTATAACAAGGCCCATTTTTGTGTACCAGATTACCCCAAGTCAGGACCAAATTATCTTGTTCAAGTTGTTTACTATAGGTACATATGTGTCATAGGAACATCCACTTGTAGTATCCATACATGGGTGTATTTCTAGGAAACCACCTACTCTATCATTTACCATAATTCTCAGACATTTTCCTAAATGTTAACTCATCATTATACTAATCCTTAGACACATTTCTATAAATATCCTTAGAAATATACATAGGATCTCACTAATGTTTTATCATACATGTTTCTAAAGGTTGAATATTTATTTACTTTTATAAAAACTATAGAGACCAAGGCTTTACATTCATCGATATTAATTCATTTTAGAAGAATATATTGTTTGTTGAAATTAATACATTCCTGATGAGTATAATAGTTTATTGTATTTGTAAAATGGGAAAAAATCTTATATCCTTTAAAATATCATCAAAATATTCAATAAATATCTACACCTTTAGTAATTATACCTAATACATTTAATTATAACCTAGAGAAAGTGTACATAAGTAAATGATGAGATCATATTCTTAGTAAGTGTAAAAAGAGAAACCAAGTAATAATAACATGAATAAATTGGAATGGAACTTGAGAATGATATTTCAAGATCATACCATGCATATTGGAGTTCATAATAGTGATTCAGTGTCGATAAGACCTATACCACAAGGAAAAAAAGAGTATAACCCATGAAATAAAAAGGGTATTATTATATATAATACAATATATTGTTATATTATGAACTTAAATTTCCAACTTCTTAATGATCATGTGTTAAGGATTCACTTTTGGTAATATTCACTTTGTTCTTCACATGCATCTTTATTTGTTATATATTTGGTACTTATATTTATATTAATATTTAAAGAATTTAAATAATGATATAAACATCATGTATAAACATTATTTTTATATTATAACAATATAAATCATAAATATGTGTATTATGGAATAGACCGTTCATGGAGATGGTAAGTTGTACGTAAGCATGAACGTTGTTTCCATTTTAATAAACATCTTGAAAAAAGAATGAAAATACCACATAAGTGTATATGTATATAATATCATTAAAGTAGAATATTAAAATTATATATTTCATATAAATTCACAGAACCCATCTTTAATTCATTCCATGTAGTGTGGGAATTAACCACGTCGCTTTGAGCGGGCGGTTGTCAACACTTCGTTAAATGAAATTATTGCTTCTACTCCAAATAGAGTGTAAACAAGATGTGTTATAAAAGTAATACATAATATTAAATACATAATAACAAATATATATTACATATATAAATAGTGTTTTTATCAATATTACCACCATTATAAGAGGTAATGTAATTAATTGGACAATCATTATTTCATGAGGGTGTAGTTCTCCATATATGGGAACAATACTGTCGATACCCATTCTATGGAGGTGTTTTTTAGTATTGATATTAATATTTACAAAAAAACATCCATTTATCATTATTATAATTTTTTTATCTATATTATAATGGAAATGAAAATATTTGAGGTGGTACAGAATAGAAATGAAATAAGAGATCTTGAGAGAAGATGTTACCTCTTAATTAGGTAACTCAATTTGGTTTATACCAAAAGGCTTCCCTGTAAAACATTATTACCAATGAAGACATAAATGAGGGTAAAAGGGATGTTTTGAGACTATTTAATCATAGTTTTTTCATGAAAATGGTCTTGATAGGTGTGAGGAAGAGAGAGTGGTCTAAACATTTATAGGGAAGGAAAAGGCTCACTTAGAATGTTTCAAAACAAGTTAAGTGTACAAATGTAATGACCTAAAAAAAAGTCATAAAAAACAATCCTAAATCAATAATGTATCTTTTTTGGAGGAATTATTATTAGAAAATGATTTTTTTACAAGTGGATAGGTCCTTTCGTCCCTAAATTTAAGGGTTTATCCCTAATTAAGAAAACTTTGACCGTAATAAATGTGATTAAATTTAAAAACTTTTACTATCTTTTTGGTAAAATATTATTTTGATCTCATTAGAAACTAAATATTATTATAATTATAAATTTTTATGATTATTTTTCAAATTTAAATTCACTGAAGTTGAAAAATTAAGATTAATGTTAATCTAGCAGACGTGGCAAGAATGAAAGTTTTTAAAGTAAAACAATCTAACGTTTATAATGGTTTTATATTAAATTTAAAGTAAAATTTATTTTAATTACATAAGTTTAACTACTAGATATAAAAGTAATAAAAATAAACCCTAAAAAATTTTAATATATAATTTAACATTAATAATTATTTTAAAAAAATGCATTTATTCACTAAAATGTAGTATTTTAACAATTTAGCCAAAAAAAATGTTTCATTGAAGAATCAAAAAAATCACCCTAAGATAATTTAATAATTATAAATTTAAAAATTCATATTATTTTACCAAATAAAATTCATAAATGTGACCAAAATTAATTTTATTATTTAAATTGGTTCATTTGATAAAACGGTTTTTAAACATACAACAGATTTACTAAAAATCATATATTTAATTATCAATATTTTTAATCTATGTAAAAAACAATAAATAATATTTATAAATTCTTTATTACTATTCATATAACTATTTTTAATGTATAAGTTATAGTTATGTTGATTAAATAATTTTAATAATAAAATCATGTTTCAAAGGAATCATTGGTGTTGCATGTAACGTGTGCTATGTCGATGATGACTGTAGAGAAATCCAAGTTGGTTTTCATGTTACAAAATCCATGTCAGAATTGCATGTTGCCCATGTTAAGTCAGTATTTCTATATTGAAATCCAATTTGGTTCCATGTGAAAGGAATATTTTACAAAACGTTTTTATTATATATATATATATAAGAATTATTTATAGTGTCATGTGAAATGGGAAATATAAAAAATATAAACTAATTCAAAAAAAATATTCACAAAATATCATGGTGTTATAAATATTCATAACCATTATTATAAAACAAAAATATTATTTAAGGGCATTAATGATTACACTACTATTAAGGCTATTAATAAATAAATTTTTTTAGGAAATTAATATTATGATGTGAAGAGATTCATGAATCCTAACATGAAAATACATTCAATGTATAAATTTTCAAGTATGATGGAAGGAGGAAATTGATAAATATGGTTGTGAGAAAAAACTCAACATTGAATTTCTCACGGAGGATAAATAAAGTCTACAATATTCCATTTATTTTTTAAATTATGTGGTAACAATTCATGTATTTGATTGAAAATCATGTTCTTATGGTGAGAACCTATGAAATTGGATATTCTTTTAACATATGATATGTGAGTGAAGATGTTCTATCTATGGATGAATTCTCATGTACTATTCCAAAGAAAATTTGATGAAATAATCATATTTAAAAAATATAGAGTATTTTTTGTCAATAATCAATGAGAAAAAAATAAACATTATATCATGGGAAATTCAATATAATATTCTAAAGTGTAGGTATTGGGGATGATTATATTTTCTAAATATGTAGAAGTTATCATATATGTAGTTCCACCTGATGTAATCCATTTGGGTGTATTATTTTTTTAGCACATACTGAAATCAATATTATGAAGAGATATATAATTATTAATTTTTTTGAATATCTCCTTTTAGGGTATAAATGTAAATAAAGAAGAATAAGATAGAAAAATCATTATATAAGGGAAATAAAAAATTATGGATTGTGTTTGGTCAAATTTTATTGATAATATTTTTTTTTCTCTAATCATTGAAAATTATATTTTTTTATAAAAATAAATGGAGGGAAATTTATTTTAATAAATAAAATAATTATAAGTTATTTTAAATGGTATTTTCAAGATACAAAAACCCTAAACTTTTTACATGAAATGGTTTGACGTTATGGTTAAACTGAGTATAATAGATAAGGTGGAATATTTCATGAGAAATATTTGTAAATTTTTTAATATAAATTAGAAATACCAATTTATTTATCATTAAATTGTTGATTAGTTTCAAAAAAAGTTAATGATAATCCCATCATCTATGAATAAAATTAGTTTATACTGAATTAAATTATTTTTACAATCAACCCCTATTGTTTTCTTTATCATGCTTAGATCATCTAATCATGGGGTAGACAGATTTACTCAAATTAGTCTAGAGTGAAATTTTTATATCTTTCTAATGTATGTTTTATTTGTTATCAAAAATAGTTTAATAAAGTGAAATGAATGATTAATGAGAATGAAAAATGTGGTGGAATAAATGAAGTGAATGTACACATTGTCATATCATTAAACGTAATTGGAAACAAATATAAAGGTGATAAAGGAGAGGACTTTATTATCCCCCTTTTTTTAAACTTTTTTCAATGAGTATTGAGTTTTATTAATGAAATATTTTAATATTTTGAATAATTATTAATGTATGGGTATTAAGAATAAGTGTTCTTTAAATATTATTTATTAAACCCACAAATGTATTTGAATAATATGTTCAAAATTATTGTTTTATTTTATATTGGGGATTTGTTGATTTTAATTCACATCATGGATGTGGTTTTATGATGTTTTTTCATTTATTATATTAAAAAATGAATTTTTTATTCCCTTGTAAGATAATATATGATTTTTATGTCAAAGGGAATATGTTTTTAATAATTTTACTATGTAGAGGATATAGAATGATAAATTGTATATATCTATGAGTATGTTTTATAAAATATTGATGTGGATATGGTTGGGGTACTTTCATTAATTTTAAATTCACAAATCATGTTTAATATCATATTTGTAATGATGTTTTGATGTTTGATAGTGGTGATGAACTGTGTCTGAAAAATAATTGTAATGAACATTCCATAATGGTACATGAAAAATAAGTGTTGTAGTTTTCATGGAAAAATAGTTATCTATTCATGAGATTCATGTTTTGAAGGTGTTTTATTCTTTGATATTTAATTTTATAAAATATAAAAACAATGCTATTTTATCGAGGTCATATATGGTGGTATGTGGAGATTCTCATCACATGAATCAATGCTAGATTTTTCAAAATGGGTGTTTCACTAGGAATTATGAAATGAGTTATTTTATTATCAATGAAATGATATTAATGAAATTACTTAATATTCACCATGGTGGTTTTATGAAGTTTATTTTTTTTATGAATCAACATTAATATATGCATAACAAGGAGAACTCATAGTGTCCATTTTGTGTTGATGTTAATTTTCTATAGTATTTTTTGATAAAATAATATATGGGTTGGTTGTAACAAGAACGTATATATTATCCATAAGTCATCATGTGGTATGATACATTTATTTCACTTTCAAAAGTTAAGTATGCATTTTATCATGGTATTCTTTTGATAAATTTTGTAATTCTAGTTATGGAATCATTTCGAGGATCAACAAGAAAAACTACACATTTCACTATATGTTATGTTGTTGGAAAATAATCCATTTCTGAAACTACATGGAAATAACATGTAATGGTGATGGTATTTTAATAAAAGGTAGAAAATTAGTTTAGTTATGATAGAAAAAAATGGTATTCTAAACATCATAGTGCAACATGTGGTTTGACGAATGTTCCCAATACTATTGGATTTGATGATGTTGCACTTTTAATAACACAAGAACCTCTGAAACATGATATAGAATTTCATTTGATATCATCAATGGTTTCTTGGAGATTAAATATGATCTAATGGTTTGAAAATAATAAGGATAAGTTTAGGAGTGGTTGTAGATATTTTGTTTTAGAAATTATAATTATAATTTCAAATTCAATTAACAACATATAATTTTCATGAGATAATAAAATTATACCATTCCTGAAAATAATTTGTTACGAGGGACCAAATGTAATAAAAAATGTAAAAAACTTATATCAATCAAAATTATTGAGTGATTGAACACCTAATTATTTTCGAATAAAATTCTATTTCTTGACGAAAAACATATGAGGTAGAGTGAGTGTGGTATTTCGATTTACTAGAAAAAAATACAATATGAATAAAAGTAAAGAATAATTTTTTTTTTATTATAGGTTTATACAGATCAAATATAAAACTTTTATATAGTGTATGATAATAAGAGGAAGTGTATGGATATAAATTCCAAATTAAAAGATATGAATAAGACATTATTTTTCTCAATAGATGAAACACATAGTTCACTTTTATGAAGAGTTAAATATGGTGTGTTAAACAATTTATATAATCAAGAAAGAAGATTAAGTACTTGATATATTCAATGAGAGTAAGTAGAAAATGTGACAAATATTTGTTTGCACAGCAAAAAAATGTTTTTGTTCTCAATTGAGGGTTTAAACTCTTATTTTTACCCACTAAATTGGTCAATTATATTGATGGAATAATAATGAACCAATGGGATAAATAAAGACTGTGGGAGGAAGTTAGAACTATCATTAGTCTATGGTGCAACAAAATTTCAAGGAAAAAGAATAATCTTTACACTCAAATGTAAATTATAGTTGGTAGTGTGATCATAATCAATTATAAATCATAGAAAGGACTAGTCTTCTCATTTTCAGAGATAAACCTAATAAAAATATATTTTTTTATTTGGGTGTGTGGTTTTGGGTGTGTTGAATTTAAGGGTTAATTTTAGTGGATACAATAATAAATCATTCACTAATTACGAGAGACATAGTTAAAAAAATTATAAAATATAAGAATTAGAATAAAGTCCAATAACATTGATTCAAACATTGTTTTAAATACCACCTTAAATTGTACCAGTATTATGTATTTAGAGACTATAACTAGAATTTATCACACTATCATCCCCCTCTAACAAATTTTATACCTTTATATTAGTGGAGATATATTTTAATGGTCCTTTATAATATATGGGATGATTCATTACTATATAATAAAAATAAGTAACTAGTTATCCTTTTTACATGTCCCTAAATATTGTTACAATTAGAGAGTGAAAATCTATTGATCTAATGGATTGAGGTCTTCCATCATGGGTGTGTGGGAACATTAGTTGTGGGGAGTATGACCAGTTCACAAGAAGTTATAATCGATAAAATAGATATTAGAAAGCTTAGATTTTTTATGATGGATAATTTACAATATTTGAAGATTATTTTAAGGGAAGTGTATGGAAGTATTTACAATAAATATTTTTTTATTTCCACTTTTTAAGAGATAAACACACACACAGAGATAGATAGATATATATATATATATCCAAAATATGGAGAAAATGATAGTTTTTATATCATAAACGATGTTTTTAGATAATCTCAAGTAGATAAAGGTGTAAATAGTTGGTATTTTGGGGAAATGACTCATTATATTAGTTGTTTTCCCCAATTATGGTTTGATGGTCTTCACTAAGATTGTGTTTGGGACAATTAGGCTTTGTATTGACTATCTTCACATAAATTCAATAATATTCAATAAAAATTTCCATGTTGAGATTTGATGACTTATTCATCCTATTGAGTGGAAAAAAGTTGTTATCAAAGAGTCATGTTAGGTTTGATTATCAAAAGTATCAATTTTATTGGGAAGTTATATGATAAATAGTTTCAATAGGTAAATATAGTAATTGTGTGTTTTGAGTAATGATACTTGTTGTAATGAACAACCCATCTATATTCCTAGACCTTATGATATAGAAGATTTAATGTATTATAGATAAGATCATAGGAGACTTAATTTATTATATCCTTGTCTATTGTACAATTGAAAATGATCAGAAAGAGAATTTGAGGGTAATCCTAGACATTCTTTGAGAACCCAAGATATAGATTAAACTCTTGATGTGTATATTTTTTACATTGGAGGTCTAATTTTTGGGGTTTTCATCTCAAATGGTTGAGTATCTATTGTCACCATGTTGATTGACGTAGGTATTTATAGGTTTACATAGATATTTGAGTTTGTAATGCACAAAATTATTTGGCTGAATGGATATTGTTAATGATTTATCATTGAATTCTCAAAGTAAAAAATCTTATTTAAATTCTCTAGCACAAAAATGGAAACCCATGGATTGGTTTGAGTAGTATTAGCAGTCCCCTAAGGACCCCAATGAGGGGTTGATGAGTGTTGGTGTTGAGAATTTAGTAAACGCATGTGAAGTGTGGGAAATAAATATTTTTCATATAATGATTAAAAATTTGCAAATGTCCTAGTAATGCTCCAACTAATATACAACTTTTGGATCTGATGTAAATATATTTAACATGAAATATCAATGTTAATGCATATGAAAATAAATAATGATAAACACATTTATGATTTCAATAGGAAATTTTTTTATTAGAGGAAACCATGATGATCCACTCTAGGTCTCCCACACACACTATAAATTTTTTTTGGATCATATATCAATGATTTCTAGCTGATACTGAGAAAATAATTAATTTTTTATTATACTGAAGATCATAAAAACACTTTTCTAATGATCTGGGATGTGGAACTTGGCTCGTGGTATTCAAATGAATTCTTTACTCTCTAAGAATAGTGTTGTATGAAAGAGCGTATCTCAAATTAATGGTATAAATGTTATTTGAATTAGAGCTCCTTCATACTTTAATAGTTTGGTTAAAAACATGTTGATATTGAACATTGGTACTCCAAAAGTATAACAGATTAAATATTAATAATCACATCACCAACAAAACATAGCAGCTCTCTATAAATATAGTGCCACAAACTATTTATATAAAAAAAAATCCTTCTTATTAAATGAATATTTAATACAAAACATTATGATCCATAACATAATAATATTGTTTTTTTATTTGGAAACATGGATATATAAAAAACATAATCATACAAGATCTATAACATCACCCACTATGTTCTTCGTAACTATAACCCTCATAAGATGTATCATATATAAACCCAATATTCATAACATCGAAAAAAGGAAACATTATAAATGGGGACCTATGTTTCTTAGTAAGAGTAAACAATGGTGATATCAATGATTAATAAAACCCAAAATAATCATAAGAGTATTATTACATGATAATAACATTATTGTTACCAACATTTCATATATTATAATCTAATAGATTGAAATTAATAATGAATGTCCATATGACCTTAATCATAAAGGATCCAAATAACATGATCCATGATATCATAACATTGTTATAATATATGTAATCATAGAAGATAAATGTAATTGTCATGAATTAGTAATAAGACTATGAGAGTGGATTTTGTTTCCCTCACCATCCCTTCTAATCCATAGTAAAGGTTCAGCCCCAAGACTATCCTAGAGAATAGAGTCTATTAATTAATATATTTCACTCTATATTGAGTCTATATTACATTAATATGTATAATTTTTCACCCATTACATTGGAGAAATATATAATTTCATTAAAACGAATTAAATATTCTTAATTCATTCATATGTGTAAAAAATCATAAATAATTCACGAAATATAAAAAATAATTAAATGGAAGTGAGTTTCTTAAAAATTGAAACATTTCATTACAACATAAACGATGCAATATAAATTAGTTTCATTAATATTTTATCATAATAATAATAAACAATCCAATCATAGAACAATTATGGTATCACTATATTTTATCCCTAGTAATGAGTATGTAACATCTGTAGATGTTATCAGAAATGATAATTTTATTAAAAGACCACATGGGTTATTTATTGAGGAAATACCCTTTTCATTTTGGAATAACTTATTTGAAACCTAAAAATATAAAACATATTATGGAAAACATTTTATTTTAAAATATCCATGAAACTTTGTAAATTAATATTAAAATATTTTATAATTCATACTTGTGAAAAATTCTATTATGCTATGTATGTTAAAATAATCCATTGAGTTTTTTTAAAAATTCAAAACTAACTCATTCAAAAAATAAAACTATAATTATTTTTATTCCATTTTTTTAGAAAACATGTATAACAATGAATCTATTTAATCAAATTATAATATAAAATTAAATTCTTGAATATATTTTATATAAAATATGTACGTGGATGAAAATGGATTTTTAACAAACAGAGAAATACCAGAAATTTTCCTTAAAAACACTCATTTGGTCTGATGAGCTTATAAAGAGACAAGAAGGAATGGAAATGTATTAATCCCTATGAATAACATAAAATAGAATAAAATCAATTTTATTCTATATATATTGGTCACAAAATTTTATCATCAAAATCAAAATCATTAATAATCATGATATATTATGAGTTTGTAACCTAAATATATTGCCCCGTGTTCGATATGATTTGACTGATATCCCAAATCCTGGATAATAAAAATAAATAAATTATAAATAAATACTGAAATAATTTTAAAAAATATAATATTATTTTTGATATATTAATAAAAATTAAATATCCTTTTTTTAATATTTTTTAATCAGGTCATTGTTCTGGGTTGTTACCAATTTTTTTTCTTAAAAAATTTCCTTTGGATGTTTATTTATTTGAAAATTGATCACTGTTCAATAATCTGCAAAATATTAATTATTTAAAATATATTTTTAGTATTTATTATATTTATTAATATTCATCAACAAACTGTAGATATATAAAAAATAAATACCCTATTCATAAGATGGTAGGTCATATGTATGCATGAACACAATTTTCATTTTTTGATGGAAAAAATAAAATAAATTAAAATTTCATTAATAATTATTAAATAATCTGTTTAATATATATTATTTAATTATATCCTTATTATAATTCATGTAAATAAGTTTATAAAAATAAGTCGCATCGCTTTGTGGAGGTGGTATTCCACATGTACGCAAAAGTGACACTGTCATTTTTTACAATTGATTGGTAGTTAAGAATGAAAATATGATATTATAATTATAAAATTATTATTATTTCATAAATATAATTTATAGATATTAAACCAATCTTAACACCAATCAATGAAATATTTTGATGGAGAAAATAATTTATAACATTATGGATATGGCAGTCCACACAAACACACGAGCGATTAATTCACTTCTAATTTGATAGAAAATATAGTCAATAATAGTGTATATATAGTCATAATCACATTTTATTATATTTAGTATAATTTTTTTATTATTTTCGGTTTAATACCATTGATTTGGAGGAATTAAAAGAAGAAGTAATTTGAATGTGGTCTGGTAGGATTATTACCTCTCATTCAGTTCGACTCATTTTGATCCATTATTAAGGATCCATAAAATAGATTTTTTAATGAAAATAACCTTTAATTAATGAATTTTGATGTTTAAAGTAAAATTTCATAGAACGTGGTTTGTCATAACCCAAGCCATGTGACATTTTCATTTAAATTATTTTCTACCATTCATTTTTTTGAGGGGTTTGGTTTGAGTCCCAAACAAAACATTTATTTTAGTAATATTAAAAATTTTATTTTTTTGGTGTTGTCATCGTCGGGCACACGAGTGGAGCGCAATACCATGCATATTTCGACAATCAATTGTGTGGCCTACTCATCCCTGAGAAATTAATACAATGAGTTTTTTCATGCGATTTAAAATAAATGTTAACTATGGTGTCGTTAGAAATTTTCATTGTTACGAATTTTATTATAATTAAAATAAAATAAATACTTATATTATTTTTGTTGTTATCATCATTATTTTATTATTATTATTATTTTATATTTTAATTAGTTTTTAGGGTATTTTCTTTTAGAAATCCCTAACCTATGCCAACCTTCCCCCACTTTTCCCACGTGTGTGGTGCGAGCAGTTCCAGTGCCCTCCCTCTTCCCCAACAGCCTAGAGGCTCCTCCGGTGTGCCCCAGTGGCTCCTCCTTCTCTCCAACAGCATGACCTCCCCACTCAAGTGCGTCCCTACAGCAGCCCCGTCAACCTCACACAACTACCCACCACCACACCTTCCTCTAAACCACGTGACTCCTACCATGCACGCTCCTCCTAACTGCACATAATTTTGCAACCACGACCCTTCCTCCTTCATACCAGCAGCCCGGGTAGTGCTCTCTATTGTAGAATGTCCCCCTAACCTCGGCCCCTTCCTTTGCAGTGCACCCCGGCTGACTGCCTTAGCTTCTCCCTCCTTGCTCAGTGACCCATCGCACCTAGTGCTCCCCCATTCGGTGCGCCTCCCGGCCTAGGCCCTCGATCTCCTTACACTTGCACCACTTCCCAACAACTTTTCCCCGACCAACTACCACTTTCCTGACCTCTTAAATGCCTCCCCATTGCGCACCTGAAGTCCATTCTTGGTGTAGCAGCGTAGCACTACTCTAGCAGCCTCTTGCTCCCAACGGTGCAGCCACACTCCGACCCCCTTCTTCGGGCGCAGCATCCTTTCCAGCCTACCCGCAACCTCTCTGGACAACCTGTATCCTCCTTGGGCAACCCCTCATATGACCAGTACCTTTGCGCACCTCAAGAGACCTTCTACAGTAGCCCTCTTTAGGTCGTAGCCCCTCATTCTGGTGTGTGCAGCCATCTGGTAAACCATTTCACCCTTCATGTGAGTTTTTATCTTCATTTTTATTTTTATTTATTCTTTCTTTTGACATTGTTTTGTTAGTTGGTTTGTTTGATTGATGTTTTTTTTGTAGGATTAATGTTTTAGGACCTGTTTAGGGAATTTTTGAGTGGTCATTGTCATCACGCCTTTGTTCGGAGGATGCGTTGTCATCTCACTTTTATCTCGAGGTAGGAATTCCCTTGAACTTGCCATTTTTAATTTATGAAACAATAATTCTATGTTTTCGCGATTCATATATAAGTTAAATATTTTTGTGCAACCTATTGTATATTTTCTTGTAATACGGTCAACATTTGAAGTCTTGTTTGAAATTTTCATATTGTGCAGTTAATTTAAAAGTAGTATTTTTGTGTAAAAATTATATATGTTTGATGTAGAACCTCTTTGTTCCTATTGTATGTGTTTTATAAATTTCTCAATCATTTTTTAAATTAATTTTGTAGTGAGAATTATAAAAGTGAGTGTTTTTGGGGTGCATATAATTTTAAAAATTAATTTTTATGTGGGGTATATTTTGCTGAGCTGAGAACACTATGTGTTTTAAAAAGATGTTCTGTAATGTTAAAACATTTTTTATCAATTTAAATAAAAATTAAGGCATGCAGTTGGTGTCTATACATTGTTTTGTGTTAAATATAAATTAATTTAGTAAATAATTCATGCATTATGTCATATATATATATATATTCATATATATGTGTATGTATCTTCAGCTTTTAGGAGTAAAGTGTAATGTAAAACAATATTTTGGGGTCTACATATGTGTCATCAGCATGCAGAATAATGTTTTTAGTTATTTATTTTGTATCCCAAGTGGTTTAGGTTTTACAAAATTTTTTGTTGTGTTTTACCATGTTTTCACATTTTATTAAAAAAAAGTCGGTTCTTGATTGTGTAATATAATTATATTAAAAAGAGTTTTGTTAATTTTTTGATGTGATAATTGATCTGTTTACACCTCCTTTGAAAATGTGGAAAGTGTAACTTAGATAAAAGTGGGTTTTTTGAATAGCGATAAAGGCAATGTTTGTCCATTTTCAAATAAATGATGTAAAATAATTGTCATAAAACCCACATGGATGTTCCTCATGCCTCGTTGACTTGGGAAGGTAGGGATTTCCTCAGTATGGAATCCCCAGGTTCCATTACATGGTTCCCTTAGTTGGGAACCCTTTTTTATATCTTGACTTTAAGGTTTGAGATTCATCCTTGGGGAGACCTAGGTGAGTCCTACTATGAATTATTATTATAAATATATATTTTTATTTGTTACATCGCTGCATCTATTAGCTCACCTCCTTTTATTCTTACGACATATGAACCTAGCGTATTGAAAGAATTGTATGAGATGAGTACTGCACTAGTAGGTTATGGTACTAATCAGTGGACCATAGTTTGTGGATTTTTTGGGTTTATTTCTATGGTATTTTCCCTCATACATCTGAGAAAGGATGGCTGAGAATTTTTGAGTGTTATATTTCATCATATGTGGTATTCTACTCTAGATGGGGTCATTGCTATCAGAGTCTTCTAGATTCGTCTCAATCTCTCAGGTTTGAATACGTCTATTGGTTTTTAGCTATTGAAATGTTGTTGATATACTTTCATACGAATTTACATTTCTATTGTTGTATCTTCGAGTACCCCTATGTGGTGTTTTTCATGAAATATGACATTTTGGATTCCTAATTCCTATTAAAATGTTTTTCAAAAGGAAATGTACTTAAACTCTTGTTCTAGATTTTTAAATGATTAAGGGAAATGGTTTATACTTTATTTTCAAGTAAAACATATAGATATTCCTACCTCAATATATTGTAGTTCAAACATAGAATTGAGGATTCATATTTTTAAAGGTAGTGCATTGGGAATAGATATAGGGATAGACTACTTAGTTTTAATTATCATGCATATAGTTATTTTCAATTTTTAGTTCGTGTGCAAGCTCCAGCTTGGACTCGCTCACATTGGGTAATTCATGATCATAGAGTAGGGATTGACTGTTTGGTCACACAAAGTTAGATTGGATGTTGAGTTTGGTTAGTTTTATCTTCATCAGTACTTAATTTTTTTGTTTGTTTGGAATATTTATGTTACACAACTTTGTATCATTTCCTCTTATTTTCTATTTTTTATTAGGAGAAATCATTCCCATCGTCACTTTCGATTCCCTAGACCATATCACCAGCTTGAAAAAATCGAGAATGCCGCTTGGGTCTTACTGCGGATGAGCTTTGGTTTCTGGTTTAGGTTCTACCTGGGTTGGTTTATGACAAAATAGTATCAAAGGAAGTTATCTCTTAGTGGACCTCACTTTTAAGAGTTCACATTGTTATTTGGGATTTTCAATGTAAATAGAGTAGTATTTTCAAGACTCGAAGGGTAGGTACGAGAAGAGTATCACGAACTCTGGGTCGTTCTGATCCTCAAGATTCCATGGGGAGTCAAGTTTAATTATTTTCATTGGGTTTCCAGGACTTGTTTTTTGATTGGGATATAACAAAGGGAGTTGGATTAATTGTCATCATGAGTTTCATGGACCTGAAATCCATGTGAAACTAGGGTCATGGTACAAAAATTCACTCTATGTAAGTGTTGTGTTTGGAATATGGATACCAACCATATGTTCAAGTCACCCACATACACTAGTTCCATGTTTGAGATGTTTTGAGTCTCTGTGACTTCTGAATGTGATTTCAATTAGATGATTTTGTTTTGAAAAATGGTTTTTTGAATTGAAATGTTTAATTTGTAGATTTTTTTAAAGTAAATGGGATGAATGAATTTTATTTGGGAAATGAAGTTGTTTTTTTTATCCTTGATATTCATAGGCGTGCTCACATGCATAGTGGTATATGGGAATATGAATGGATGTCTGGTATGGGGGATGGATGATTGGGGTTGAAAGAAAACATTCGTGTGAGTAAGACTCTAAAGAATACTAATGGAGAGGGTTTAACCCAAAAATCTTGTTTTAAATTAAATTTGTTTTAAAAAGGAATGTTTTTTTTATTATGATAGCTTATTTTCTTCTTTTTAGAGATTGTCACCTTTGCGGTGTATTATTTGGAGGATTTTATTTATTGAGTTGGCCCCATTTGGGTACTTGAATTTTCTTGACCTGCGGTTTCCCCCTTGAAAATTCAATGGGTGATCGTAGTTCGATTGATCAACCAGATGATTTTATGATTGAGTTTCAGACAATACATCCATCTCTCTTTTATGGTCAAAATATCCTTCTGTGGTGGAGGAGTGGATGTAGTGGATTGAAAGGGAATTTAACCTCATTGATCTGCCCAAGTCGTTGAATTTCTTGTTTTCATCCTTCATGATTGAAGGTTCACCATGGATTTGGTGGATGTTACTATATTGGAACAAGCCCCGTCAGTATTATACATGGTTGTTTTTCATGGCTATGTTCAATCGTTAGTATTTCTCAGAAGAAGAAATCATGAGAAAGAGGATGGAGATGTGTTATCTGCAGCAGGGAAACAGATCTGTGTTGGAATATTTCTAGTGCTTTGTGGATCTAGTTCCTTATGATTTAGGGTATGCCACAAATTACTCTATGAAAGCTTGGAATTTTTAGGAAGGTCTTCACCCCGATCTATAGTCAAAGGTGTTAGAGTCCAACCTAACTTATTTAGTTGACGTGGAGAGACAAGATTTTCATGTTGAAGCCATGATGGTTGGACTTCTCGAAGTAGTCCTCCCTCCTTCAATCCCAATGAGTAGTGGTAATGATTCATGAAAGGATATGAGGAAACGATTTAATGGGGATGGATCAATTCGTGAAATTAAAAGGCCTCAAGATCATTTATAATACTCATAGGAATAATAGATATACTAGTGTTGTTAGTGTGGAAATCCGGGTCACAAAAATTCATCTTTAACACATGATCTGAAGCCCTGCTTGGATTGTGGGAACCCGGGTCACTTACGGGGATTCTGTAGAGGTGTTTCTAGATTACATTTTTGGGGATGATCTCAAAATTGGTGTTCTTTAGTGTTTTTGTTTAACGTATCTTCTGCACGTTTCCTTTTAGTTTAAGGTATCTTTTGTTGTGGAAGTTGTATATATATTATTTTGTGTTTCTAAAATGTTTGGGAATATTGTGGATCATTTGATGTACATTGGTTTTCAACAACATCATAGTTTTCTGTAAAGAATTATGTCATTTCATATGTTAGATTAAAATTTTTATGTTTCTTTTTAGGATTATCAAAACTTGAATACCATGAAGGAGATGATTCATCCATCAGATCTCCATCGAAAAGGCCTCAGTGTGAAGCTGATGCGTTGTAAGGAACACTAGGGAATTTTAAGGAGTCTGGTTAATGTTGTGCCTATATCATGAAGTGAGATAGTTTTAGAGTTTTTGTTGTGGTTTTCCTATCATTATAAGATTCCTCTTGTCACAAAGAGTGTGATGGACTTATCTGTTGCACAATGTCAGTAATTGTCCCTTTTTGGATGCGAGTAGCTGATCAGTGGCCTTGCACGAACCACACATGTGAGTTAGTTATGGATTTGGTTTGTTTCCATCCCTAATTGATTTTTTGTGAGTAGATTTCCATTATGGATTCATTGATCCAATCCTTGGGCCATCCCTCCCTGCCTGTGGGGTTAGGTTTTTGGTTCGTGTGGAGTTTACGATTTATCTATTATCCCTTTTAGATAGGATTGAATGGTTTAAATGTTATTGGTGTGTTCTTTCTAGCTTCAGTAAGTCTTGTTTCTGTCCTAAGTTGGTTTCTCCATTTGACTATGTATAGGTTGATTCTTTATAGTGGGGAGACCCACGGTTAGTCTCTTTGGGTTTTCTATAAAGTTGTTATCAGATTCTAGTTGAGTTCTTATGGTGGGGATCCCATTAAGGCCTACCCTCTACTGTGATTTATTTCGGGCAGTAGGGTTCAATCACATTGGTGGTTGATGGAATTTCCTTGGAATAAGTGGTTGGATCATGCTTATGTGGAAACCTTTGGTGTTAATCGATCGGCTTGGATATGTTGTGGCTTTCCAGGGGAGAAAAGCATTATGGTGGGGTGAATTGTCACACCCCAACCCGTGTGACATTTTCATTTTAATTATTTTATACCTTAAATTGTTTTAGGGGTTTGGGTTGAGTCCCAAACAAAATTTTAATTTGGGTAATATTAAAAAAAATAGTGTTGAAGTCGTCAGATGCACGAGAAAATCACGATACCATGTAGCTTTGAACAAACAACCATTTGGCTTACGCGTCTCTAAAAAATTAAAACGAGTATTTGTTCATGCGATTTATAATAAATGTTAACTATGGTGTCGTCTAAAATATTTATTGTTTAGAATTTTATTATCATTAAAATGAAATAAATATTTATATTATTTCTATTTTTATTATCATGATATTATTATTAGTATTGTTATTGTTATTTTTTTATATTTTAATTAGTTTTTAGAGTATTTTATTCTAGAAAACCCTACAATGTGCTACCCTCCCCCCTTTACCCTGGTGTGTGGCGCATGTAGGGACCATGCCCTCCCTCTTCCCTAGCTTCCTAGAGGCTCCTCTGGTGTTCCATATCTGCTCCTCTATCTCTCTCGCGGCAGGCCCTACCCGCTCTAGCGCCTCCTTGCAGCAACCCCGTTGACCCTAAATGGCAACCCACTACCACACTTCCCTCTATACTACGCACCTCCTTCCCTGTGCGCTCCGCCCAACCACACCCATTTGGGAGACCCTCTCCCTTCCTCATTCACACCAGCGCCCCATGTCATGCTTCTCATTTCAGGCCTCCCCCATTAACTCATCCCTTTCCATTGTAGTGTACCCCGGCCGACCACCTTATATCCTCCCTCTATGCTCAGTGACCTAGAACTCCCGGTGCTCCCCCCATTGGTGTGCCTCCCCACCTCAGCCCTCAGCCTCCTTGTAGTGGTGCCACTTTTGGCACCATTTCCACGACCATCCAGCAACCTCCCCAACCTCTCGGATGCCTCCCAGTTGCACACTGAGCCACCGATCTCCCCTGCTTGGTGTAGCAGCACAACCCTGCTCTAACTGTCTCTTGCTCTCAATAGCACAACCCCCCCTCGGACCCCCTTCTTTGTGCACATCCGCCTCTCCGGTAGACCCACAACCTCTCCAGCTGACCTGTAGCCTTCTTGGATGACCCCTCTTCTAACTAGCATCTTTACATACCACCATCAAATTCTCGGGTGGCCGAACATAGGTCGTAGCCCCTCATTCTAGCATGCACAACCCTCCGGTATACCATTTTTCCATTTGGGTGTGTTTTTGTATTCATTTTTATTATATTTTTTATTCTTGATTTTTCCATTATTTTGATATATTTTTTTGTCTATTGATGGATGTCTTAGGTAGGATTAATTTTTTTGGAATTTTGTGGGGGATTTATGAGTGATCGTTTTAGTCACTCCTTGGTTTTGAGGTAGCATTGTCGTCACGCTTTGATCTTGAGGTAGGAATTCCCTTGCACATTCGATTTTTAATTTAGGAAAATATAATTCTATGTTATTCACACTTTGTATATATGTTGAATATTTATGTAAAACCTTCTCGTTAGTTACTTGGTATGTTGTCGATGTTTGATGTCTTGTTAGATATGGTCTTATTGTGTAGTTAATTTAAAGGTAGTATTTTTGTCTAAAAATATGTTGTCTTTGATGTAGAACCTTTTTGTGCCTCTTGTCATAGTTTTATAAATTGATCAAACATTTATTAAATTATTTTTGTTGTGATAATTATAAAAGAGAGTGTTTTTGGGTGCATATTACTTTAAAAATTTAATTTTACATGTGGTGTGTTTTTCCGTCTTGTGAACACTATATGTTTTATGAAGCTGGTGTGTAATGTTAAAACATTTTATAAAAATTTAAAAAAATAATAATTCATGAAATTGGTCTCTATACATTGATTTTATTAAATGAAAATTGTTTTGGTAAATATTTAATGCCTTGTGAATATATATATATATATATATATATATATATATCCATTCACCTTTTAGTAGTAAAGTGTATGGTAAATTAAATTATTGGGGTTTACAAATATTTTAGCAACATGAAAAATAATGTTTTTAGTTATTTCTATAGTTTTCCAAGTGGTTTGGGTTTTACAAAAGTGTGTGTTGTCTTTTGGCATGTTTTGGAATTTAATAAAAATGGTCAGGTCTTGAGTGTGGAATCTAATTATTTTAAAAATAGTTTTATCAATGTTTGGATGTGATAACGGATGTGTTTACACCTCCTTTAGAAGAGTGGAAATTGTACCTTTGTTAAAAGTGGGTTTTCTGAGTAGTGTTTAAGGGTCCTTTTGGACATTCTGAAATAAATGATGTAAAATGTATTTCATAAAACCCCTTTGGATATTCCTCAGGCCTCGTTGACATGTGATGGTTGGGATGTCCTTAGTATAGAATCCTTGTGTTCAATTAAACAGTTCCCTCGGTTGGGAACCATTGGTATCTCTTGAATTTAAGGCATGAGAGTCACCCTTAGAGAGACTCGGGGTGAGTCCTACTGTGAATTATTATTATAAATATATATTTTTAATTCATTCTTGATGACATATATTGGATCACCTCCTTTTATACTTGCGACAAACGAACCTAGCATATTGAGAGAATTTTCTGAGAAGAGTTCTGCACTAGTAGGTTATGGTTTTGACTAGTGGCCTATAGTAAGTAGATATTTTTGGGCTTATTTCTATGGGATTTTCCCTTAGACTGCCTAGGAAGGTATTTTTGAGTGTTTTAAAGTGTTAGATTTCATTATATGCTACATTCTACTATAGATGGGGTCTCATGTTTTAGTGTCATATAGATTATTCTTGATCTATTGCGTTTTCGTATGTCTATTGGTTTTTATCTATTGAACTATTTTTTAGATACATGTAAACATATTTAAATTTACCCTGGTGTATCTGCATGTATCCTTGTGTGGTTTTTTTCAAGAAAATTGAAATTCTGGTTTCTTAACTCCTATCAAAATGTTTTTCAAAATAAAATTTGTTTCAAACTCTAGTTCTGTTTTTTCAAATGATTAAGTGGAATGGTATGTACATTGTTTTCAAATAAAAATTGTCAAAAGTCATACTTTAATATATTGTAGTTCAAACGTAGAATTTATTTTTCATATTTTTAATGCTAGTACATTTGTAATTGATATCATTCTAGGATACTATGTTTTAATACTCATGCATATAGTTCATTAATGTTTTTAGTTCATGTGAAGGATCCATCTTGGATGCACTCACCTTGGGAAATGCTTGATCATTGAGTCAGAGAGTAACCATATGGTCACACAGAGTTAGATCTGACATTCTGTTTGGTTAGTTTTATCATCTTCAGTCCTTATTTAGTTGTTGGTTTAGTTTATTTGTGTTGAGCTTCTCTTTATTATTTCCTCTTCTTTTTTATTAATGGGAGAAACTGTTCCCATCGTCTCTGTCGATGCCCTGGTGCTTGTTAGAATCCTGGGATGATCAGGAACACCTCTAAGGCATTACCGCAGATCGGTGTGGGTTAAAGGTTCAGGTTTGACCTGGGATTGTTCGTGATAGTCGAGCTATATGGATCAATGTGGTGTAAATAAAATAAAGGAGAAGTGTCCTTTTATATTGCGGGATAGGATATTCATGTAATTTATTAAAATTTTAAAATATGATAAAGTCATAATAAATATTTTTTATTCCAAATACAATTAAATTACATTTTGGAGAGTTTTTTGTCAAAATATTTCCATAAAATAGTATTTAGAAATGTTTATCCAGAAAAAACCCATAACTCGTGTTTTAACAACCCCAATAAACTTGTTTTCACCTTAACCGTGGTTATGTATTTACATATTTTTTAAAATTATTTATGAAAAAAATTAATTTTGGACAAATTTTCTAATATAAAATACATTTTTTAAAAATAGGGAATCAATTTTATAAAACAAAATTTATATAATTTGATTAATTTTATAAAAAATTAACAATAAAATGCGATGAAAATTGTTTGTTTAGAAAAAATGATTTCATAAGTATAATGGTTTTTTTTACCAAAAAATAGAAGAAGAAAAATTTATTGAAATGAAATTTATTAGATTCTTAATAATATAAATTAACAAATGTTACATAGAAATCATTTTAAAACCAAAAAAAATTTATCTAATTATTGAAATGAAAATATGGTTTCATTAAAAATATATACTTTTCCATATTCAATGAAAATAAATTATTCAAAAAATCATATAAAATACACTATAGAAAAAAAATAAAATTATTTTTTCAAAAATGATGTCTAATTGGATAAATAAATATTCTAAAAGTGGATATTTTTAACTATATTATTTTCTCAAAAAAACAATGAAATAAATTTTGTGGAAAAATATATTTTTGTATCAGATGAAGACATTACTAAAAATTGAGTAGTTTTCTTTCTCTATATTTTATTAATATAAAAAACTAATTTTTTTTGGAATTTTTTTATCCCAATTCCATCCAAAAATTGAATGGATATTTTGTAATGTTATACTAAATTATGGTTCATTTAGACATATTTTTTATGTATTTCATGTAGTCTAGAAAATTAAATTTATTTGCGGGTAAATATATCATTAAATATTAGTGTGTTACATTATACCCCCCATAAAATGAATTTATCCTCTTAAATTTTATCACTACAATATAAAAAATGAGTATATATCTATTTCATCACATCCTATGGTTCCAATGTATCTTGTTGGGATTTTTGAATTCATTCGAGAATAGTAACGAGTTATGTATTATTTTTTAGTATAATTTTATCCCATTGATTTAATATTTATACCAATTTATATACATTGGAAAGATCATTACTACATGTTACAATATATGATTTTAGTACACATAAAATATGATTTACGTACTTTCTCATAAGAGTTCATGGAACACATCATGAAAAGAAGATAGGTTTAGTGGTAGTGAAATGTCATAATCTTTTTTCTTTACTCAATAAATAATATAAAGGTGGAAACTATAAAAAGGGATATTCTATATATTTTTTCATAAAATCATTATCTTTTTCTATTGAGAAATTCATAGGAATTATTTTTTATCAACAAAAAATTATATATTTTAATGATTATTGTCATCAAGACTTTTCTATCAACACAAAGCTTCCTTGATTTGTTCTTGAATGGATATGAATTTCTATGGTATTTACTAATCAATATTATGTCCCAATAGAAATAATAATCTAACTTTATCTCTAAAAAATGGAGAAATAAACATCTTTCATTAGAGACCAGGACATAGTTCCATTTGAATTCTCATGTTAAATTTATTATTATAATTGAATTCAACAGGAGTAAGGTGTTGACCCCTGCATCTTTTGAAATCCACTGAACAATATATGAACATACCCTAAAAATTTTAAATGTTAATGTGATAAATTCTATTTTTATAAGGATGATAAGAACTACTGAAAAAAAAGGTAAATTGAGATTTTGATGAAGACTACTATATAACGTTTAATAAATCCATATAACTTAGTCAGATGTAGTATAATGTGGTAATCCCTTCAACAATAGAACTTTCATAATATATATTATGTAAATATAACCAATAGGGTGTCTTATGATATAGAATGAGGTTTTCTGAAATCATATGGTTGTGAACTAAAACCCAAGTAACATTATGGCCATTATAAATTTTGTGTAATGTGAGTAAAATATCCATGGGGACATTTTACCATTTCTTTTCAGGTATGGGTAATTGTTGAATCATCACCTTAGAAATCAATCCCTTAACCATAACTTGTTGACATTTCATGAAAAAATGTACATACAATTTAATATCCCTCGTCTTATTATCCCTCAAAACAAACTCCCTCAGATATGTATATATCTTCATATTTCTGGGATGAATAGAGAACGATGGACTATGAAAATTTTCCAACAACTCATTATTCAAATCTGGTATGGATGATACACATACATCATTCATAATCCTTATCTATACACCATAATCATAGTTTAAGTATAGTGAATTTCATGCCTTTATTTTTACTTCAACATCTTTCTTTTCTGGAACTTCAATCTTAACATTACTACATGGACAATTAATCATTTAAGAAATATCAGATTTATCCCCTATAATAATTATTTCAAGCTATATCATTTAAAAATACAAAAAAATGGATTGTTTTAGATCCTCATATTATATATTATTATATGATCCCTACAACCCAGAGTGTATGAAATATTTTTCACTTTTATACGGTGGAAATCACTTCATCAGTCATAATACTGAATCTATTAAACCCATCTTCTCATGTACATATTTAACTCCTTTAGAGGGAATATATAATTTAAACTTTTATGGTTAGTATATATTTTACCCCTTTCTTCATTATATATTTACATAATATATATATATATATATCAATAAATACCATAGTGAAATCAAAATAGTAATTTGGTAAATTTTTTCATGAATGATCAATTACTCTGAATAATTCAGTTAACCATATCATTGTACATGAGGAATCGTCCCAACCCCTTTGTCAATTCATAACTATATATAAAATTCACTAATACACTTCAACTTACTATATGATTAGGTGTTATTGATAACCTTATCCTCAGTTCCAAGCAGTTTTCCCCTAATTCTACTTTCCAAACTATGTATGAACCCTTCCAAGTTATCTTTGTGAGTACACTAGACTTCCATGTGTAATATATCAAAAATATTCTATAATACACATCCAAAAAAATAAAACTACATATATTAGTAACAATTTTATATTTGGACTAATAATATGTAACTTCAGTCATTTATGATTCCATCGATATACCTTCCATATATATTATATTACCCCAAAATGAAAAATTGTTTCACCAAAATTCAGAAATAGTATGTTTTCCATAATGCTTCACTTTTCATAGAGACATTGGTATACATCTAATGTGATCCCATTTCTCTTACATTATTTTTGGAATATATTTTTACATCCTCTATATGCACTACCAAAAACTGATCAAGGTAATATCTAAATACATTATTCATTAAATCAATAATGATATTTGGTTATTTAGTAAGAAAATATTGGATTACTTTAAATTCATAGTGTTCATATAGAAAACTGATTTTTTCCATTTGTTTGTATTATATTTTGACCCTAAAATCATAGTATCATACCAAAGAAAAATCATTGAAAATAATTACATCCTAGTAATTGATCAAAAAATCATTAATATAGAGAATAATATACTTATTCTTTAATAGTATCATATTATGTTCCAGATAATCAATTCCTAGGGACTTTTATCCATCATTATTCTTAAAAAAACTGGTGCACCCCACTGTGATTCACATAGCCAAATTAGTCCTTTATCAAGATTCTACTAGAGTTTCTTCTTTAATTACTGTAAGTCAATAGGGGACACTCAATATTGAGTCTTTGAAATTGGTTTATTGCAAAGTACCTATTATATATAAATTTAAATATCAGTATTTGGATAAATACTATGAAACTATTTCAGAAAAACATTTACAAACTCTACCATAAAAGTAATATATTCAATGTTGAGTTTCTCAATAACTATTTTATTTTAAAAAAATTATTTTTATTAGGAATCAATTACCAAATAATGGGTGAAATTTCCATTATAAATACAAATTTATTATATATTTGGAAGATGGTGATAAGATAGATCCAGATATCAACCAAAAATAATATTCCTTTGGTAATTGATGCGAGTTCATGTAAATAAATACAATCCTCTATCAAGATGACATAAAATTAAAATAGATTGAGAATAATTTTATTTTTAGGAGGCATGTACCCAAAAAAAATCAAAGCAGAATCATAGGCTTCATATGTGACAGTCACACCATTAGTAGTTTTCACTTATAATTTTATATCAAATTATTTTGGTGGTATTTTAATCCCCTCAGAAAATTCATCAAATATAATGGAGCCTGAAGAACTAGTATCGAATAATAAATTAGTAGTTATATATTGGACAGTAATTGTACAATTAAATAAATAGTTATTATAACCCAAATTAGAAATAGATAATTTATTATATTTTCTTTTTTTCTTTGGTATAAAAATGTTACTGAAATTATCAATCATCATTTATATTTTAATTCAAAAGTTTTTTAAAATAATTCCCACACACCTTATTTTTCAAACAGTTGTCTATGGGTGGTTTTTTTTTGGAGTTTTCTCTATATCATTAGCTGACATATTCTTACCATCACATTGTAAATGTATTTAATGATTACAATCCACTCCACAAATAAAATATGTACAAATCCCCTAATGAAAATTTCCTCATTTTTTCATTCCACACCTTGATTATAAATTAAATATCAGCTTCTTGTCCCTAATGTTTTTATTATAATAATTTTCTTTTAATTCCATAGATCTTATATTATGTGAAATATGATATTGATGGGTAAGACCAATCTCTATTTTAACCATGATAGAATGTATTTTGATTTTTTTTCCTTTTCATTTGAAGTCTCTTATGGCTAACACACTTTAGTGACGTGTTTTTAAGTCACTAAATAAGTGGTCAACCTTAATTTCAAGTTGGATAATAATACCAGATATGAACAACATAAGGCACATATAATGAGCCTCATATATAGTAATTGATTAATCATCATTATTTTTTTCTGAAATAATTCATTACCAATTTTAATATGAAGAATCTATAGAATGTACATATTGATATATAATCTTACAAACTCAATTCCCCCCTATGATTAAATTTATTCTCATTTATCGATGTACAAGAAAAAAGTCCTCTATTTATTTTCATCTCCATTCAAATTAATATCTAATAAAATTAACTTTTTATATTTTTAATATCATGAAATGTAATGTATATTTTTACTAGTACTGATCCATTTCTCATAGACTAATCTATCCAAATACTCACTAAATTAAGGTGGATGTTACCTCATGAATGAATGAATAGAAAATTGTTAATTACATTTCTCATTTGTATGTTCATCATGATTCCTATATTGATAAATATATATAATCATATCAATAATATTTTTCATTATATCTCTAATAACATTTGGTTTCCTATGTCGAAAATAGTTTAATAATCTATCATATATAGAATTAACAGGGTTCCCTCAAGTTCTAATTGTTGAATAAAACCTAAAAGAATATTGATACGAATAACAGTCATGTTTGTAAAATAAATAATCATAGGAATCAAATTGTATGAATCCATAATAATTAAACCATCTTTTCAATCTATGACTCCTTAGGTTCAACCTAGTTCATTCATAGTTATTAAATATTCAAATAATTAATAATTATTTATAAATAAAATATTGACTAACTGAAGAATAACAACCATCAGTTTCAAACTGGGTGTGCAATAAGGTAAAACTCACAATGAAACTATAATGATGCTGAAGATATTCTCAACCAACTATTTTATAGGTTATTATCTGTAAAAGTAATTATTCCAAAACAATGTCTATATATTGTATCTTGTAATGAATTTTTTTCAAGGAATACCAAACTATCTTCTTTACCAAAAAAGAGGAGGTTATTCTTTCAATAGGATTATCCAAAGAGTTATCAATAATATTATATCATCCATCTTAATAAAGGTAACTAAATTATTCTTTGATACGAACTATATAATCCTAGACTTCTCAAATAGAAATATTACTTTTAATTAAATGAATATTCAATACTGAACATTTTAATCAAAACTATAATCATATACGTTATTAATTATTGGACATTATGATACAAAAATAACATGTTCCCAAGAGATATAAATCATCTCCCCTACGTACCTTATAACTATAAATATTGGTAGACATATCGTACTTAAAACCATTCTCCATAACCTAGGGAGAGGAGACACGATAAAGTGTGAGCTCATATGCTCGGAAAGGGTTAACAAGTGTGATATCAATGATAATAGAAATAAAAAAGGAGCACATGGGTATGTGATCATGATCAAAATAATTTAAATATATTACTTTTATATCTTAGATAATATTCTTGAGTTATGTCATATATCATGGCCTTCGATAAGACATAAATTATAATGCAATCAAATTACATGAACCATGATATTCAAACATTTGTATAAGACAATAGTTTATAGAATACACATAATTAGATAATATAATTCTTCTATTAAAGACCCAATATCTATATTAACTTGGTTTATTGTTTTTACTCCCAATTAAATAATATCATTACTCTAGGTTTACACCCAAGAATACCATTGTGGACAAAGTCCCCTACTTATCAGGTTTCGCATCCCATTTTATAACTTATTATCTCATGAGGTATACATCACTACCATATTAATTAGAGTTATATGTAATTAAATTCCCACCTTTCACAAAATCATAATCCATTAATTTTTGTTTCATAAGATCATAAATGAACATATTTCATAACCCATGGAAATGAAAAAGGTTTTAAAAACATTTCACCATTTCACTATAACATAACTCATTGAAAATAAATGTGTTTCAAAAAATTATCATTATTATAATAATAAAAAATTATGATAAATAATAATTACTTTATTAACTGATAATGTCCCCATTAAATAACAAAAATTAAAAAACATAATAAACAATTATAATTATTTTTGAAATATCTCTTTAAATATTTAAAGATGAAAATATCCTTTTCATATTGGAATTACATCTTTAAAATATAAAAAGTATCAAAATATTATGGATAAAATTATAATTGAAAATATCAATGGAAACATTTAAACGAACCATAATTTCAATGAAAGGTCGTGATAGTCATAAATGTTTTTCATGTCTTGGATTTTGAAACAAATAATCCTTTCATATTTTTCTTAAAAATCTACAATTACCCTATTATAAATGATTAGAATATGATTTTTTTTTTAAAAAAATTAAAAATTAAAACATGGATACAAATTTATATAAAAAATCAAAGGAGTTTACATGTATGAAATATTATTGATTATTTTGAAGAAAACAAGGACATGTATGAAAAATCGTTTCCCACCGAAGAGGGAATAATTTATTTTTGATTAAAAACATTATTTTAGACACTTGAGATCATAAATTGAGGAAAATGAAAGGAAAATATGTAATCTAAATAAATAATAATAATAGATAAAAATTCATGAAATTTTGGAGATATATATTATAAAAGTTCCACATGAGAGACATAATAATAAACCATCTAGATGAACAATATGAATATAACATAAATTCATTACATCATTTTCATCTTGTTGGAAAAATAATATAAACTACAGTATAATACATTCAATTTTATTATACATATATAACATAATCCTTTAAAAAATTATAATATCTTATCTAATCTAATTATTTCATATTAACACCCATTAATTAATAATTCATTATTAATATCATCATTTTCTGATGTTAATTATTTTGTTTTTCTGAAGAATTTCAGTTTGGTAATTTGGCTTTTTAAAAAATATTCATTCCACCTAAATATATATAATTTTAATTTGGATAAAAATATATTATTTATTTAATTTATATATTTTTATTAAATAGAAATATTTGGGGATAAAAAGTTAATTACAACATTCATAGAGAAGGTAGATCATACATACACATGAATTTGGTTTAATAATTTCCCATTACAAAATAATAATTATTTCATATAAATCATATATATTCATTATATATATCTTTATTACAAGAAATTTAATCCATAAATGGAAAAAAATTCATATCTCCCCATATAGTTGGTAATCCACACATTTGCACGAGTGATGTAATCATTTTCCAATATATTGGAATGAAAGAAGGTACAAATGATGTTATAATTCTAATGTATTAATTATGTAAAAATATCGTTTATATACATTAATATCTTAATCACACCAACCTATATAATATTTATATGAAAAATGAATTGAATCTCTATGTTAAGGCGGTAGTCCTCATGTACACATGAGCGATACTTTACCTTTTTATTTGATCAAATATAGGGTTAATAATGGGTTTAATATAATAATAATAACATTTATATATATTTAGGATACTAAATTTAATACTTAATTATGAATACCATTTATTTACATGAAGTAAATAAAGACATATTTTTAAAGAGTTCGTGTATAATGATTACCTTTCCATTATTTGGTCACAATTAAATCCCTTCATGAGGATCCCTGTAATAGTTTATTATGAGTAAAAATATATAATTAGTCTATTGGAAAGATCAAAATATATTTTTATAGGTTTTTTTTTGTCAGTATATAACATAGCGATGTAATAAAAGTAATGTATGGTTGTCCTTCTACTAATGGTGGAGAGGACACACTTTTAATTTCTAAAAAATATATAATAAAGTCATATTGATGCCAAATTATTCCAATTGTCTATGTATTAGATGCTTCAATATTATTATGTCTATATATGACCAATAAATGATATTTATACATGTTTAATTCTCCAAATAACCATGTTCTCTTAGTTTAAACACTTGGAAATTATGTTTTCACCTTAATCGGGGAAAAAACATTTTAATGTTTCTGCTAGTAATTTTGACCCAAAAAAAATATGTAAACCTTATAAAATATTTTTATATATTCTAATTCCAGCTGTGTAGTATATTTTTTATAATTAAACACATAGATGTGGAATAATTTAAATGAAATAAAACATGTAAAACATAAGGAAAACCGATTTTCAAAAAAAAATCTTATGTATAAAAATATTTTTTCATAAAAATAAGATAAATTTTTTTTCAATGTAAATAACATTATTCATTAAATTATGATTGAAATATTTTTCTTTAAAATCATTCGAAAAATAAAACATCATAAATTATAGAAATGAAAAATATTTTTCAACAAAAATAAATATTTTTCATTATTCAATGAAAAATAAATATTTTTAAAGAATCCTCAAAATATCACTATAAGATAATTTTGGCATGATAATCTAAAATATTAAGTGTATATTTCAGAATAAATTTAAAAAAAATAGAAATAATAATTGTATTATTTTATCTTATATACAATAAAAATATGTATTTGGAAAATTATTTTTTTGAAACGTGTAATAATTATTCTAATAATCGAGTACTTATTTATAAATATAATATAATTACCTAAAAAACAAGAAATAATATCCAAAAATTCATTTATACTTATTTTCTCAAAAACCTAAACTACTTGGTTATAATATTATACACTATTATGTTTAATTTACACTCATCTATCCATGTATCACATGATATCAAAAAATCATCTTTACTAAAATAGGTATATATCAAAAAATATCATGGTGTTGTGGTAAATATAGAAATTATTATTTCACATATATGTAACAAAAAAATATGATACCTGATAATGTAGGGGTCACTAAACCAATTCATATATCCCAAATATATATATATATATATTTCTGAACCCCTAGAAACCTAATATTCAATTGTAAATTATATTTTTCTCGTTCTTGTATTCACATAAAACAGGTGATTACCATCAGTTTATATATTCTTCCATTATTAGTATAAAAAAATTATATTTTATTTTTTTATTACATGGGGCTGATCAAACTCAAACATATCACAACCCCACCATAGGGACATATGTCATAAACACCAATTCTTTATAATTTTATAGGATTCTAAAAATTCATTGTGTGTAACTCTCTATTCGCTTATATAAATTGTAGTGATTCATACGTAGGGACCAAAATTAGTATCTTTAATCACATCATAGACCCAAAGGAGTTAATGGTTAATCATATAGGATGTAAAATCATGTGAATAGAATCCAAGTAAAATAATATCTTTGTCAAAAGATATCTCATAAATTGTAACACACAATTCATGTCATCATCATTTCATAACATATTATTGTGTACCCTTACCAGAAATACATAACTTATTCTAACATTATCATGGATTTATTAAAGGTAATACCATACATGTTAATTTGGATCAAGATATATCGTCATTTTGATGTGATAAATCATGTATTTATCATTCAATTAGTTCCATGCCATGGATTATTCACCCAATTCAAGAAACCACTTCATATAAAAAATATAATCAAGTTTATATTACATCAATATACATGATCAAATGAAATACATTGATAATTTTCAAAATTCAAGAGACCAATACACATGTTCATATATAGAAGTACATAATGGCTTTCGAAACATAAAGAGTTCATATTGGAAGCTCAGTCATTTAAATCTCCTTTAATTGAGATCAACACTTTTGAAATTCATGAGATAAAGGGTCAAAGCATATTATCCATTGTTAAAAATTAGTATTATTTAATTTATGTTTCTTCTGTATTTTGAATCAAGACTATAAGAGATTTTTTTTAAGAATATTTCTATATTATCATTATGTTCACATTGTAGTTGGTACCATCTATAACCTATTGATATGATAAATAAAGTAAGTATATTATCATATAAATAGTTGATATAGATGTATCAACCCTATTATGGAAAAATAAATCATGAATAACTACCTTTACACATGAAATTTTAATCAAATCATATTACTCATGTTGGGTACAGGGGACCCATGTAGATTCTAGGTACAATAGAAGTGTCAGAAAGAGTGTTCCCAACATTGGTTTTATCATGATCCATTTTTAGTCAATGATTTACATGGTAAAAAATAAAATTATGAATGTCATTGAATCAAAGAATATAGAAAATAGATTAAATATGTAAACAAATCACCAGATCATGACAAATTATTTATAATTAATTTATGAAATTAGAGAATTACCATGCGAGAAATTATATCTTCAATGATGGATGTAATAATGAATATACATCATATTATCATTTCATTGTAAAATTATATTATATATTCCTTTCAGTGGTGATCCATATGTGTTCAAATAACCAATTAATGTCACTATATGAATCATTGGGTGCTAGCACGGAGGATCTGAATGCTAGAAACGTTTGTCTATGATCTCCACATGAATTTTCTCAAAGAAGGTTTCTCTACGATCTCTATAAACTTGAGAGTGATGGTGGTGAAGAAAAACTATTTCTTCATGTGATTATTCTTATAGAAGGAACTCTCTAGGTATTTAAGAGGATTTTCTATAGATCTCATTATCCATAGAAAAAAAATTTCCTATAAAAAGAATTTTATATAATTTGATTTATAAAATACTATTGTTAGAAAATAATATTTGTATAATTTTCATTATTATTTTCATAATCCCTATTGATCCTCGGGTCAATAGTAATAATAATAATAATTTCATAATTTCATGTCATGCGTTAAACATGTGCATCGATTACCTCTTTGAGGAGTTTTGAACATCACTCATATAAAAAAATTCTAATTGGTTATATGATTTCTATTTCATTTCACAAATAATATGAGAATAATTACAATAGATTAACTGCAAGTCTCGGGTATCCCCACTATCTCTTGAAAAAGAGTGGGAAAAGATGAATTGGTCTCCATTATGCTTAAGCCACCTCCTATACCTTTTCTAACTCCCAGGCATACACTGAATTGTGTGGGGGCTCCTGGACATCAATTAAATCCTCTTCTTCTATA
The DNA here is from genome assembly GCA_963277665.1 of Viscum album. NCBI lineage: Eukaryota > Viridiplantae > Streptophyta > Magnoliopsida > Santalales > Viscaceae > Viscum > Viscum album. The sequence continues at coordinate 790,020,193 of OY728135.1, read as the reverse complement.
AGATGAGTGGGGAGAACCCACATAAAACCAACAATAAAAATATAGAAACAATGTTTACTAGTTCCGAGATGACTATCATTGTGGATACTTTATAGACACTGTGAATTGAAATAATTGCTATCTACCCGAGCCAAAGATGGATGATGAATTTGGTCTCAATGATCAACAATATTGTTGTCTATTCTATTAGATACAAGGACACACAATCCATGAATGCTTCACCTTTAAACACCTCCAACAATTAATGATATATTCTTAACTGGTCTAACTATGACCACCACCAGCACAAGTGTCATATGCTTCCAAAACTCAACCAAATAAAGGAGTGTTGTGGAAAAAAATCATTATTGAAAGGGAGAATATGTTTGATAGTTGAATGAATTTGAAAATAGTCAACTGAGATAATGTCATACTCCAAGCATAGTTGAATATGCTGACTCTGCTCCCAATATGTCTTAATGCAATGTCGTCCACATCCTCTGGCACATAATACTCCATTTGATGACATTCCAATAAGATGTGTAACCAGAATAGAAGAGATAAAGTGAATGAAGATGATCCTAATTCAAGGAAAAAGTTATAATTGACCCCCTTAGATTTTATGACATCATATATGAATTAATGGTCACCCCCCCCAAACGATTCCATTATAATTAGTCTATTCAGGAGACCCATTGTCAAATGAGGAACTCATATTTGACTCCATTAATTTAATTCCTATAATGGATCCATGGTTTGGATAAAGAGTAATGATATGACCCCGAGTACCCTACACCCAACTTGGGGATCAGAGGAAGAGGCCACATGTGCCAAGGAATCCAAGGAAGATGTAGTCATGGAAGAAACAAAATCCTAGATACACCCAAGATCAAACCATAAATGTTGAAGAAACATTTGAAATATCCATTTAAAGAACCCAACAAGAAAAGAAAAATTACACAAAATCTTCTGGAATCCACCTTACCCTAATTATATTATAATATATTTCAGAAGAGGAGTAAATGAATAGTCTCTCATGTCATGTACCAGACCATAATGGCTAGATCCAAAATGAACATAAGATCCTTCATCTTCTATATATAGGTCTGAACCATCCTCATATTAGGCTCATGACCCTAAATTTCCTATTAAATATCATCCAATGGTTGTGAAGTTATGGCCCTTAGATCATAAGTAAGATATTCTGAAATAATTGGCTTCAATTCCATCCAAGATATCAATCATGGATACCCTGAATTTTTCAAGATATCTCTAGGAAGAACTCAACAAATCTTCGGTAAGGCCTTGGGAGTTTGAATCCAAAGTGACTGTTTCTAATTTCAATCGGATAGAGTTTGATCCTGGAAAATTCATTCTTGTTATCTCCTTCAAAGATCTAGATAATGACATAATTATGAAGGGACTCGTCAAACCCTTATATGTGTCCGGTAGGATAAATAGTATCAATGTCAAAAATTTCGTTGTTTGAAATGGACCCAGGGTTAATCTCTTCCCAGTGTAGATAGGTCATCATTGTGGCTATAATAAAGATAATCTGACATCCTGCACCACATGTCTGTTGGGATAAGGTAGAAATTAAATTGATGCCATTAGAATATATCATCTAAAAACATTGATTGGAGACCTCATAACTGACTCAAAATTTTAAGTGGTTTGAAAAACCACTAACCTCTATGTCATTCATGGAAGTCCATTGTTGCATCAGTATATAGTGATTCCCGAATCATACCATTTGTGCATCAAATATTGAAAAAAATTATAAAATGGAACTTTTCATCTTCATTATTTCCCATTCTAATATTATGAATCACATTATATAGAGTCATGATTCTATGAGAAGGAGAATAAGAAAACCTTGGTCAATGGTTTTGATTAGGTCACTGATCTAACCAGTTTGGAGATGTTCTTGCAAACCCATTCATGTTTTTTATAAGGAATATGTAATCACCATTATTCATATTCAGTGTGGGAGTCCCTTTTCATACATGTATTCAGTTGTTTTCATGATTTCAGTCACAACAACGAATCCTAATAGTGTATAATCATCAATAGGCCCCCATGATAATGATTACTGATAAAATAGAAACTCCTTTAATCAATCATCAATGATCCAGATTATCCATGACTCACCCATTAAAGGTATAAGAGAATGAATACATTCATTATTCCCTCACTCCATCTTCTCTAGATAATTCTCCACTGTCAATTTGTTTAGAAGAAGTCTCATTATCCTCCAAATTCCAAAACTGTGACTCTTATCTTAGATATGATGAGATCATATATAGAAGTTTTTCCCCTTTATAAAAAGAAAACATTGAGGAAAAGGTATAGGAAGATGAATAAGACTTATGGGATACCCCTCCAGGGTTTCAAGAGGGTGTATCTACCACTATTGATGAACTTAGAGAAATAAATTTGGGTACTGGAGAAGACCTGTGGCCCAAACTGATTAGTGTGGACATTTATTCAAAAGAGAAATAGGAATACATCGACATCCTATGGTTGAATATAGATATTTATTCGTGTAACTACACAAAAATTATAGGCCTTGATCCCAAGGTGGCCACCGACCACTTAAACCCACAAGAAGACCACTATGGCTATTAGAATTCTTTAAGATGACTCACCCCCACACATGATACCAAAATAGAGGCTGAAGACTGAAATATCGTTAGAGAAAACATCATTATAGAGGTCCACTATCCCATTTTTCTAGACAATATTGTTCCCATCAAATAGAAAAATGGACAAATTAGAGTCTACATCACATTCAAGGATCTCAATAAATTATATATGAAGGACAACATCCCAATCCCAATCAAAGTATTTCTGATTGATGCTACTATGGGATATCATTCTTTTTATTTCAGGGATGACTATTAGGTAAATAAAAAAACATACTGTCCCAATAAGATGAAGAAGGTGCCACCTTTAGGGCCCCTAGGGAGTATTTTCCTATAAGGTAATAACCTTCATTCTAAAAAATGATTGTTCCATATATCAGCATGTCATGAATCACATATTTAATCCCATCCTATGAATTTTCATTGAATACTATATTGATGACTCAGTAGTTAAATCACAACAATTTTTAAACCACCTATCAGATTATGAAGATGTATTCAACAAACTGTAAGAAAACATCCATAAAATGAACACCTAGAAATTTGATTTCGGTGTACCTTAGAAATATTCCTCAGCATCATCATACACCATCATTGCATTAAAGTCGACCCTGGGAAGATGAATTCCATCCTCGGAATATTACCTCCTCGCAACCTAACTGAGTTGATAGAGATTCATGTAAAAAAACCTATATTCATCGCTTTATATACAACATTTAATTAGAATGTTTTCCCATCACTAGGTTGATTAAAAAAGGGGTTTAAAATCAATGGATTGATGATTTTAAAGAATAATTTCACCAGCTTTATTGTTATATCTTAAGGATTCTTATTTTAATGATTCTTATCGAAGGATGTCCACTCATACTCTATGTGATCAGTTTTGAGTGTATGATAGTTTTATTTATTGCATAGAAGAATGATTATGGAAGTGAAAAGAGTAATTATTATCTTATTTGAACTACGATTGATGACGAGACTCGTTATTAAAATATCAAAAAGAGTTGTCCTGTAATAATAATCATAGTCCTGAAAATATGACACTACTAGCAGCACCATGAGGTATATTTTTATTCTCATAAAATCCTGCTCATGTAAATTCGCAGTCATCCAATGCTTATAGGATGTCTGTCTTGGTGGGAGGTCATCCCATAGTAGTTTGATATCTGGTTCATAACTCATAAATCCATCAAAGGAATAGTGTTACCATATTTTTTGGCCTAACACCCCTCTGAAGAAATGAATCTATTTGATGCTAAACTATGTGATAAAGAGGTTTTATTTTTTAAAGATAACTCAAAAACATGGGAGGTGTATTTTTTGGCATATCCATAAGCCCCAAAAAGAGTACAGGACCCCAAGATGAAGATGTGGTGCTTGGATTTATACTCATATCTCTGGAAAAGGATGTCATATATTAGTCTTTCCTTCTATCATAGGTGTTCACAAATAATGAATCAGTGTATCGGGATATCATTGTAGTCCGAGAGATTGCACTACAAGTACATGTGAAATATTTAAAGATATGATGTGATTCATAACCTATCATCATGAAATTAAATAGAAACTATGATATCCAAAAAGAAGATATAATCCACTTGTTTTACCACTTCTGAGGGATAATGGTAGAATTACCCTCAGGATTTTAACACATGTCCCTCAATCTCAAAATGCACAGGATGATGTGTTAATGAGGCCAAATCTCAAGCTGATCTAGACTATGATGCAATATTCACTATCATTTCCCATCATAAGTTGGTGCTACCATTTTTAAGCCAACATGGAATAAATCTACGAAATTATTACTATTCCCAAGCTATATGGTCCTACCATTGACAGGATGCCTCCAATTATGTATTAACATCAAAACAGAGAAATCCCACTAGATAGGTCTACAATCGGTAAAATCCAAAGATGATAAATTAATTTTGTTCTGTATGATATTACAAACCAATACAAGGTCCCCTATAAGAGAGTCCATGATGGGATCCTTTTTAGGTTCATTGATAGAGAAGATACTACATCCATTATAATGTGTGTACAAAATGTAACCCATGGCACTCATCAATTAGGACCCATGGTTTCCTACCAAATTTGGACACTTGGATACTAATGGCCCACTTTTTCATAAGATTATACTGATTTCACGGTGAATTGTCATTCCTGTGAAGTTTGTGCCAATTCAATCCACGATCCCCTAGAGTTACATCACACATTCAAGAACTCCTGGCCATTTTCTATAGGGTTAATCGATTTTTTGGGACCATATCCTCTAACTACTTCCATGAAAATCAATTATATTATAATTAACAATGACTTATTTTCCAAATCGGTGGAAGTTGTACCCCTAATATAGGTCGACGAATAAAGCATTTTCAGCTTCGTAAAAGCCAATATTATCACCATATTTGGTGTCCCACATAATATAATGACATAGAATGATATAAAATTTTTTTCCTTGAGAATTGGAGACATTTAATCAAGAATATGGATTCAAAACAAACTATTCATCCCACTGCCATTAAGTATCCAAGGGATAGTTGGGGGCCTTCAACAAGACCTAATTTGATATAATTTTAGAAAATGGTTTATAGGGACAAGAAATAATGGTCGTACAGGCTCCTATGTGCTTAGTGGGCTTACTGGACCATTACCCACACCACCACTCAAGCCACCTCATAGTCATTATTATACAGTATGGAGATTGTTCTACCCATCTAAACCCATTTACCATCACTATTTGTTGACATCTGTGTTCAACATCCGATAGATGAGTAATCCCAAAAAGAGGTGGGATGATTTGGAGCAACTGGATGAGATACGATTTGATACGTTGAAGCATTTGTAGATTTACCAAAACTGAACTGAATGTGCCTTCAACAAAAAGGAATGCATTAGGTTTTTCTGTGAAGGATATTTAATGTTGGTTCTTATAAATCTGATGATACATGGAAAGAAACCTCCAAAATTGGATACAAAGTTGGAGGGACTATATGTCACACAGAAGGACAACTCAAATGAAGAATATTCCTTAATTTAAATTAATGGACATCTTATTACATCTCTTACCAATGAAAGGATCTAGAAAGAATATTTCCTTTAGAGAAAAGGAATTGCATAGTCACATGATGTTAAACATCCAAATGAAAATTCCTATTTGTGTGAAATTAATCTACATTGCAGCCATCATCATCCCTGCATGACATTAAACAATATGGAATATGTCATTATCACAGAAAGATAAACTGCGTGTTTGGTACATACCTTGTGACCTAATAATAAGAGTTCTTCATCCTAACCACATGATGTTAAATAATATAGTGACCATTTTTCCAATCAATAGTGCATTTCACATGATTTAGATATATGCAGGGGAAGGATAAAATTCACTTTTTCTTATATGTATGGGTCAGACCTACATGAAAGGATACCATTGAAAACTATGTATAGCATGATTCCCATTTCATGAGGTATGCAGTGATACCCGAATATCTAAATCTAGGTATTTCATTAATAATGGATAAAATTCCCCCTCACTATATATGATTCAAACATACATATGGAGATGTTTTCGAACTATATATGGCTTGATTTCTGCCTTCTTAGGAATTGTAGTGATACCTAGACCCTATGTCCTCTCCCAGCCACCACCATCAAATTCCCCTCCCCAACCATACTTATGGAAAAATTTGATGGAGGGAGGTTTATTCAATGAAATATATATAGCTTGATTCTTATTTCCAATGAGATTTATATACACACCTTGATCCTATATCATGGTCTAACCCTTACATGATAAAAATACATTTAATATAACCTCAACTGCTTATTTTGTTTTAATGGAAACCCTTTCTATTCCTTATTTCTCACATATATCATATCTCATGTGATCTTAGGAATTTTCATAAGGTATTACCCCCACAAAATCAAATATTTAGATGTAAGGTATAGTTCAATCATCTCAAAAAGGGTAAACAAGCCCCCTCAATGTGCTAGGGTCATAACTGTAAAAAGAACACACGCATAGAACTATATGTGGCTTGATTTCATCCATCACAAGATACACAGTGACACCTTAATTCTATAACCCGTTCCAAGCACTACCAATAAAAAAACGTGTTCTCCCATTTCATTCATATGGGTTATACATGCGTAGGGATGTTTGTAAAATTATATCTGGATTGATTATCATCCAATAAAGAGATTCATTGGCACCTAGATCTCCAAATCTAGGTATTGTTGAAACTAAGGACTGAAATTAAAATTCCCTTTCTGGGATATATTTCCCATATGTGGTGGAATAATCATATTCCTTCGCTTGTTTGTCATAGATATCATAGCTCAATTAGGCATAGAAGTTTTGGTAGGGGATTCCCTACATGGCCAAGGTGTATCAATCTGTCGAACAATTGTTATGGTCCTAGTAGAAGTAACTAAAAAAAGGAAAAAAGGTATTTCTATAACGACCCAAAGTTTCATTAATGGAAATTCCTCTTGATCTAGTTAAATGTATCATTATGAATAACTTTGATATAAAATGTCAAATTCTGTTGTTTTATGTTAAGAGTTGTGACTGTTACTTTTATTTCCGTTGAACCGTGATCACATGATTAGTATAAATATAAGGCTTTAACGAACCCAATTTACTCAGACAAAAGAAGCGATGGCCTCATCAAGTATAATTGCTCCATACAAAGCCCATTTGTTAGAGCTCGTAAAAGGGGTGGCATCTTTGGGCTTCGCTCTTGGCCAAACCCAAGATGAGCTTCACCTTGTCATGCTCGAACGAGACCATCTACGGGAAAAGTGGATGTTGATAGAGATTACCACTCGAGCGATTTTATCCGAGTCACCCCAAGAGTCTGTCACCATCGCACATCTTAACCTTAGGTCTTATGCAGCTGTTTTAAGGGGTTATGTAACAAATCTCTAGTATTATGGTCATGTATATTATTTTTATATAATAATGAATATACATTCTTGTCATTATTGATACATTGTAAATGGTTTTTAATGTACAAATAGTGTTTTTAGTAATTATTTAATTAAGAATTCTATTTTATAAAATTAATGCATTTTTGAAATAATTAATATTTTAATAAAATATTAATATTATTATTGAGTTAATTTTTATTAAAAATCAATAATCTTATATTCTTATGAATGCAATTGTAATTTTTATTAAGGTTTGAAAGCCATTTTTGTCAAAACCCGTGAATTTTTGATAAATGTCAGTTTTTATTTTAAAAGTGAAAATTAACATATTTAGAAAATTAGTTAGATAAAATAAATGTTATTTCTGGAATCAGGCCATCAAAGTTATCCAACGGTGAATTTTTCATAATTTTCTGAGACAATCAAATATTTGGGTAAAATTAAATACCGTTTAAATATATAATGTGTTTTTTGACATCATAATGACCCAATAGTGTTGTAATAAAATAATATAAGCATTATATTCAGAACATATATGTTTTACCATTAAGATAATGTAATTTTGGTTTTGTTTGAATTTTTTTACAAAGCATAAATGGGCCCCTCAAGACTTATTAAACATCTTGTCTTTTTAAATTATTTTCCATGGGAGTGTGACTCACCTCCACATAAGCAACACCATTATTTTAAGAAGTTCAGAATTTGTCCTTATAAAATATTTTTTTCCTCTCCCATTTTCCAAAAACCATGGGAAAAATCCATGAGCTGATTTATGGTTTGGATTAGTTTAATGTAAGGGGTTCCAAACCTAAATAATAAAGAATTCACTCACCTTTCCTATATAAACCCACCCAAGATCACACTTCCTCCTCTCTCAATGCCTTTGGAGTTCGTCCAACCTCTACCCTACTCTATATAGAATCCTCCCAGGGTACCCCAATCTCCCAATAATCCTCTCTCAAGCCTCTCTCAAGACTTTTGAAGCTCACTTCCAAGTAAGGGTTTTTCTTCCTTTCTCATTTTTATCCAATTTTCTTTAAGTTGTTTTGCCCTGTTAATTTCAATTATGAATATTGGGGTATGGTTTATCACCTCCCTCATAATGCCCCATTTATTTTTGAATTATGGGAGTCCCTTTCTCTCTCATTAAATGCCTCCCATCTACCCTCGTTACTGTGCCGAAATTCTGAAAGGAACTTCTCCCTTCTCATTTACATTCAAGAAATACTTTTGTATCATGAACCTAAACTACATTACAATTGTTGGGACAAGTATCTATATGACCTACATACTGTAAATTACATGTAAATATGATGATGAACCCCTTTCTCTCTCATTAACCATTTTTATGAATTCATATGTCATGCCGTTACGCTGCCGAAATCGCATCAATTTTCTAAGCCAATGCCATTGTGTAGTGAATACCATGCCCATTTATCCATCAAGGGTATTCATCTTTATGCACATTTACTTATTGATTATAATGTTTCATGTATGAATTCCACATTCCATTATCAAGGAATAAATGATTATGTTTTATGAATCCATGTTTTATGATCCATGTGGAACACTTATGCATTAAATGAAATCTTTAAGAAGAGTGTGCCCTTATAGCGCTCCAACGAATTGGGTAAAGTATAGTATCATGATACCTCATGTGCAATGAGTGCTGAATAATGTTAATTCAAGTGCAATTTTGATTTACTCATGCTTCACGTGAAATGAGGATTTACTCATTCTTCATGTGCAGCGGGCCTTGGCTCATGCTAATTCCATGTAAAGTGTTGTTGCCACATTTCAATGTAATGATTATCATGCTCTATCAAGCCTTTATGTCCATGTCTCCCTTTTTCTCTATTGATATGAATATTTTCTAAAATATATTTTAATCCTCAAGTATTCCATTTGTATTCCCTTACTGGGCTTTATAGATCACCCTTTTTTATGCATGTCCTCAGGTTATCCCATGCAATGCTAAGTACGAGGGAATTTAGTGGTCATGTTAAGGAATTTTTCAATAAAGAAATTGTATTTCATGTTTTAAGACTTTGGTTAATGATCTTAATCCCCAAAGATACTAGACCTCTCGATCTTCTATGTTGTATCTAGTGAATAGTTTATGTAATAAATCATGTTTAAGTTTGTAATAAAGGTAGGGTTGTCATAGTTGGTATCAAAGGATAGGTTTAGTTATTTTTGGGATTAGGATTAGAAAACCCTAGTAAATCCTTAGATACAAGACTATGTTTAAAAAAACATCCCTATGTTTTGGTAAGTAGTGATTTAGTGGTTTATCAAACAAATACATCCCTTTCTAGATACAAGTAGGTAGAGGCGGCTCTGGCACAGATGTATCCTGGGGGTAAAACATGAAAACACCGCTTTGAGATAGACTCAAATAGGAACTGGTGCATGACAATGGGCCTTTCTACACTCCTGGTAATGACACTCCTAGGGGATACGTTTTGATAAATTCACAAGCTTAGTATGAACACTTATTAAGGAAATTAAAATAAAAAACCCCTAAGAATATATGTTCGAAAGTAGATCATGAAAAGCCTAGATTGAACCCTATAGACTCATGAGTTAAGGAAATAAAAGTTTACTTTTAGGTCATCAACTTTTGTTTTTGGATTACCCATTATGTGTTACCCCCTAACTTTCCTTTTATTCCAACCAATATCCAGTAATAGGAGGACTCAGGCTAATAACCGATGTGAAGATTAGTTTGACGACTATACCAATGAGATGGCCAATCCAATGGGAGTGGGAATTGTGAACACTGTCATTCTTCTCTCCTAGCTAACTCAAGAATTGAATAGAAACACAGGTCAAGAAGAATGTCCAAAACCCCCTAAGAAGGAACAAGTTGGTATCGAGAGCATCATGAGACAATGGCCTCCTACTATTAGTGGATCATCTGATCCCATGATTGCTGAATAATGGATGAACTCCATTGAAAAGATCTTCTCCATCCTTCAATGTTCTGAACAAGATAAGGTTCTCCTGGAGGTTTATCGTATGGAGGGTGAATCTGATCAATGGTGGACGTTGATCAAAAATATGAAGCCTGAGGAGGAGATCGAGGCGTTTGAATTGAAGGATTTCCAGAAGATGTTTTTTGCTAAATATTTTCCACGCACCCTCTAGATTAAGATGGAAAGGGAATTTCTTTCTCTCAAGCAAAAAGATGATTAATCTATTGGTGCGTACGAGGAAAACTTCACAAGGCTTGCACGATATGATTCTGGCTTTGTCGTTACCCCCAAATTAAAGGTTGACCCCTTCTTTGGTGGGCTGAAGCCTAGCCTGTGGAAAGTATTAGCAATCCGTGACTTCGACAGCTATGAGGAAATTGTCCGATGTGCCCTCAAGGTCGAAATGGAGATCGGGGAATCACATGGGTATCATGGGGACAAGAAGCGTAAGGTAGAATTCAATGTTGGCAGTCGGATGGTTAAATCCAATGGTGCTAAGAAGATCCAGTACCCCACATGCCAAAAGTGCAGAAAAAAGAACCCTGAAAATTGCCTCCAGGGGATGAGGAAATGCTTTAGGCGTGGAAAGGAAGGGCACCTAGATATTAACTGTCGGCAAGAAATACCCGCGGCTATGATAGAGGAGAGGAACGCTCCGTTCACACCTCAACACATTGTTCATTGCTACAAATGCAAAGAACCAAGGAATTTTGAAAATTAGTGCCCTAATACAAGGGTTTTCGGAGGCAACCAACAACCTCCAATGCAACAAGGAAGAGCTTTTCCCATCACGTCAGCTGAAGTGAACCCTAACAATGAAGTGGTCATAGGTATTCTAGTTATTCATTCAATAACATCGAATGCACTTTTTTATTCAGGTTCTACGCATTCTTTTATATCTCGAATGTTTAGTAGAACAATTCCAGCACAACCACAAATCATGGAAGTAAAGATGTCGGTGAGTTTGACAAATGGGGACATCATTGCATCCCATGAATATAAGTCCTCCCCTGTTATAATCTGTTGATTGAATTTCTCGGAGAACCTCTTCATACTCCCTCTGGTGAAATTTGATACAATTATTGGCATGGATTGCCTTTCCTTATATAGATCCAACATAAATTATTGGGAGAGGAAAATCACACTTTATATGGAGAATCGACCCCCGATTCATTAGAAGTGTAAGGAGGAAGATGAATCTTCATTAGCTCCATCATCTCAAGCATGTATATTACTACCCTATGAGCACGCGTATCTGTCTCAGATGATTGAGTCCAAGGACGAAACCACCCTTGAGAAAATGCCTATGGTTGGGGAATTTTTTGAAGTCTTTCACGAGGAACTGCATGGTCGTCCTCCTAAAATAGACTTCGAATTCTCAATTGAACTTATACAAGGGGCTCTACCAATATCTAAGACTCCATATAGAATGGTTGTCATGGAGCATGAAGAGCTAAAGAAACAACTATATGAAAATATGGATAAAGGGTTTATATGACCAAGTGATTCACCATGGGGTGCACCAGTCCTCTTCATCAAGAAGAAGGATTGTTCAATGCGGCTTTGCATCGATTATCGTGAACTTAACAATATCACGATAAAGAACAACTATACTTTACCATGGATCGATGACTTTTTCGATCAGATGCGGAGAGCACAATACTTATCCAATAGAGATTTGTGGTCGGGATATTATCAAGTGAGGGTGAAGAAGGAAGATGTCCCCAAGACTAATTTTTGTAGAAGATACGGGCACTATAAATTCATAGTAAAGCCTTTCAGACTCACTAATGCTCCAACAATCTTCATTGTCGTGAGGAATAGAGTCTTTAGATATTACCTTGACAAATTTATGGTAGACTTTATAGGTGATATTCTAATATACTCTAAAGCCAAGGAGGATCATGAGGAGCATTTAAGAACTGTACTAGAGACATAGCACAAGGAGAAGCTCTATGCAAAGTACAACAAGTGTGAGTTCTCGTTGAAGGAGGTCTCATTATTGGTCCATATCATCACACGCAAAGGGATATCTGTGGATCCCTCCAAAATAGATGAAATTGAGGGATGGTCGAGGCCAACATCGGTAAAGGATATCCATAGCTTCTTGGGGTTAGCCGGATATTATCGACGATTTGTGAAAAATTTCTCACGATTTTCCAACCCTCTTACCAAGCTAACATGAAAGGGAGTAAATTTTTTTTGGAGTGATGAATGCGAAGAAATATTAAAGGAGCTGAAAAGGAGGATTATCACTACGCCCATGCTCACTTTACCCACAAGTGGGGAAATTTTTGTGGTATTCGGTGATGCTTTGAAGAAGGGATTAGGATGTGTGCTGATGAAGAATGATAAAGTGATATCCTATGCCGCAAGGCTGTTGAAAATCCATGTGTGATATTATCCAACGCATGATCTGGAGTAGCTAGTGGTGATCTTTTCCTTGAAAATATGGCGGCATTATCTCTATGGGGAGAAATGTGAGATATATACTGACAAAAAGAGTATTAAATATATATATTCACACAGAAAGAGCTTAATTTGCGCCAGAGAAGATGGATAGAGCTCATCAAGGATTATGATTGTTCAATACATTACCACCCTAGGAAATGTGAACAAGGTGGCAGATGCCCTATGCTGAAAGGAACCAATCATTCTATCAATGATGAGAATTGAGAAGGATCCAATCTTTTTAGGATTGATGAATATGGACATGGGAATCATAAAGAAGGTAAAATCATCAATCCATTCACAAATGATTGCTCAACCGTCTCTTTTGGAAAGGTTAAAGGATGTTCAAAAGGATGATGTGGGAATTCAGGAAAAAGTGGAAGTTATCAAAAAAGGGAAATCCTTAGAGTTTAATGTTAATGAAGAAGGAATTTTTTGATTTGGGAAAAGTCTATGTGTTCCATCAAGTCCAAATCTGAAGAAGGAACTTTTGGATGATGCACATAGTTCATGTTTCTCTATTCACCCAAGGAGCACAAAGATGTATCGAGATCTCTGAGAAATTTTTTGGTGGGATAATATGAAGAAGGAGATCTTTGAATATACATCAAAGTGCATGGTCAGAAAGCAAGTGAAGGCAGAGAGGCAGAAGTTTAAGGGGATGATGCAACCATTGCCCATACTAGAATGGAAATGGGAGAACATCACCATGGACTTTGTCACTGGAAATCCAAGGACAACCAAAGGAAACAATGCAATCTGGGTTGTGGTGGATCATCTTACAATGACTATACACTTCATTTCTATTTGGAAGGATTTCCTATTGGATCAACTGGAACAGATATATATCAGGGAAGTGGTACAGGTGTATGGAGTACCACTATCTATTGTGTCTGACCGAGATCCAAGATTCACCTCTACGTTTTGGAAGAGTCTTCAACATGCTCTGAATACTGAACTGAACATCAATACGGCCTCTCATACTCAAACCGATGGCCAATCCGAGAGGAATATCCAAACACTTGAGGACATGTTGAGAGCATGCTCAATGGACTTTAAAGGAGGATGGGATCAACATATTCCTCTGGTTGAGTTCTCTTATAATAACAGTTTCCACTCAAGCATCCAATTGTCCCCTTTTGAAGCACTGTATGGGAAAAGGTGAAGAACACCAGTATATTGGGATGAGTTCAGTGAACATAGGCTACATGGACCAGAAATGGTCGAGGAAATGGTGGAGAAGGTGAAAACCATTCAGCAACATATCAAGGCAGCCCAGAGTCGATAGAAGAGTTATGCAGATAATTATCAAGGAGACCATGAGTTTAATGTTGGAGACATGGTTTTTCTATGAATATCCTCACAGAAGAAGGTTATGAGGTTTAGAAAAAAGGGAAGTTAAGTCCATGGTACATCGGCCATTTCGAGATTCTTGATCATGTCGGGGCTTTGGCTAATTAACTACCACTTCCACCTTCACTGGCCAAAGTACATGATGTCTTTCATGTATCCCTCTTAATGAAGTACATACCAGACCCTTAACATGTAATCTCTTCTGAGGTGGTACAGTTGGAGGATGATCTTTCTTATGAGGAGCAACCAGTGAAGATCTTAGATCCTAGAGAAAACGTTCTATGAAATAAAACAATGCCCCACGTCATGGTGTTGTGGTGAAACCACGAGTTTGAAGAAGAGACTTGGGAATCGGAGGAAATGATGAAGCTGATATACCCATATCGGTTTTAGTATGGGAAAATGAAATTTTGTAGGAAAAATTTCTTAAGGGGGGAATATTGTAACGACCCATAGTTTTATTAATGGAAATTCATCTTGATCTAGTTAAATGTATCTTTATGTAAAACTTTTATATAAAATGTTAGCTTCTTTAGTTTTATGTTAAGATTTGTGAACGTTACTTTTATTGTCGTATAACAGTGATCACATGATTAGTATAAATATACGGCTTTAACAAACCCAATTTACTCACACAAAAGAAGCGATGACCTCATCTAGTAGATTTTCTCCATACCAAGCCCATTTGTTAGAGCTCGAAAAAGAGGTGGCGCCTTTGGGCTTTTCTCTTAACCAAGCCCATGCTGAGCTTCACCATGTCAGGCTCGAACGAGACCGTCTATGGGAAAAGTGGAAGTTGACAGAGATTACCACTCAAGCGATGTTATCCATGCCACCCCAAGAGTCTGTCACCATCGCACATCTTACCCATAGGTCTTATGCGACTGTTTTAAGGGGATATGTAACAAATCTCTCGTACTATGTTCATGTACATTATTTTTATTTAATAATGAATATACTTTCTTGTCATTATTGATACATTGTAAATATTTTTTAAAGTACAAACAGTGTTTTTAGTTATTATTTAATTAATATTTCTATTTTATTAAATTAAGGGATTTTTGAATTAAATAATATTTTAATAAAATGTTATTATTATTATTATATAAATATTTATTAAAAAAATAATCTTATAATCTAAGGAATGCAATTGTAAAATTTGTTAAGGATTGAAATCTATTTTTGTCAAACCCCATGAATTTTCGATAAATGATGGTTTTTATTTTAAAAGTGAAAATTAGCATATTTAAAAAATTATTTAGTTAATATAAATTGTATTTCTGGAATCTGGATGTCGAAATTATCAAATGGTGAATTTTTCATAATTTTCTGAGAGAGTCAAATTGTTGGGTAAACATTAAATACCAATTAAATATATAATGTGTTTTATAACATCATAATGAACCGATAGTGGTGTAATAAAATACTATAAGCTTTAGGTTCGGCCAATATATTTGTTACCATTAAAATAATGTGATTTTGGGTTTGTTTGACTTATTTTAGAAAGCATTAATGGACCCCTCAAGACTTATTAAACATCTTGTCTTTTTAAATTATTTTCCATGGGTGTGTGACTCACCTCTACATAAGCAACCCCATTATTTTAGGAAGTTCAAACTTTGGAATTATAAAATATTGTTTTCCTCTCCCCTTTTACAAAAACCATGGGAACAAAATGAGCTGATTTGTGGTTTGGATTAGTTTATTGTAAGGGGTCCCAAACCTAAATAATAAATAATTCATTCACCTTTCCTATATAAACCCACCCAATCTCCCACTTATTCTTCACTCAAAGTCTATGGAGATCATCCAACCTCTTCCCTACCCTCTCTAGAATCAACCCAAGGTTCCCCAAGCTCCCAAGAAGCCTCTGTCAAGCCTCTCTCAAGCCTTTGGAAGCCCACTTCCATGTTAGGGGTTTTTCTTCCATTCACATTTTTTTTCCGATTTTCATTATGTTGTTTTTCCCTTTTAATTTCAATTATGAACTTCCAGGTATGGTGTTTCACCTCCCTCATACTTCCCTCTTTATGTTTGAATGATGGGAGGCCCTTTTGATCTCATTAAATGCCTCCCATGTACACCTGTTATTATACCGAAATTCTGAATTGAACTTCTCTCTCCTCATTTACATTCAAGAAATAATTTTGTGTCATGAACCTAAACTTAATTATAATTGATGGTACATGTATCTATATGACCTCCTTAATGTCCATTAGATTTAAATATTATGAGTAAACCCTTTCTCTCTCATCAACCATTTTTTTTAGTTCTTATGTCACGCTGTTACGCTGCCGAAATCGCACCGATTTTATAAGACAATGCCATTTTGTAGTGAATATCATGCCCATTTCTCCATAATGGGTATTAAAAATTATGCATATTTACTTATTGATGATAAAGTTTCATGTATGAATTCCACATTCCTTTATCGTGGAATAAATGATTATGTTTTATGAATCCATGTTTTATGATCCATGTGGCACACTTATGCATGAAATGAAATGTTTAAGAAGGGTGAACCCTTATAGTGCTCCAATGCATTGGGTAAAGTATAGTATCATGATACATCATGTGCAGTGAGTGTTGACTCATGCTAATTCAAGTGTAACGAGGGTTTACTCATGCTTTATGTGCAATGAGAATTTTCTCTTCCTACATGTGCAATGGGCCTTGGCTCATGCTAATTCCATGTTAAGTGTTGTTGCCACATTTCCATGTTAGGATTACCATGCTCTATCACACCTTTATGTCCATGTTTCTCTTGTGCTCTATTGTTATGCCTATTTTCTAACATGTATTGTACTCCTCATGTATTTCATGTTTATTCCCTTACTGGGCTTTATAGCTCACCCTTTTCTTATCCATGTCCTCGGGTTATCCCATGCAATGCTAAGTACGAGGGAATGTAGTGGTCATGTAATGGAATTTTTCAATACATATGTTGTATTTCATGTTTTAAGTTGTTATGTAATGATCATAAGCCCCAAAGACACTATACATCTCGATCTTCCATGTTGTATCAAGTGAATATTTTATGTAATAAATCATGTTTAAGTTTGTAATAAAAGCAGGGTTGTCATAATTTCCTCGTCAAAATATAGTTCATACATCCTTTCCATATGATGCTAAATTTAATGGAATTTCAATAACTATATGTGTCTTGAATCTTAGTATAACAAAATACATAGTGACACCTAGGCCTTTTCCCCAGGTCCAACCATGAAAAAAAAAGAATATATCTCCAATACATAAATACAAATCAACAAAGGATATTACTAACCTAGGATCCAGAGAAAATGATCTCTCCAGTAATCTGATGGTCACCCCTATATACAAGGGAGATTTATTTTGGTAAATCCATACATCCTGACTAATTGTGGTTAAGATTTTTTGTATGTTTGGATACATCCTCTACATTTATCAAACATTATTCTTTGTTCAAATTTTAATCTTTTTACACCTAAAAAACTATCCGAAATGGATGGTTAGTGTCATTTGGTAGCATTTTTTCGACTATGAAAAATTTCCCAATAGCTCTACATAAGATTCCCATAAAAAAGTCATGTCAAATGATGTAAATTTCATCCTAAGAAGAGGATTTTCCTTCTTCTTTACACTCTATGTTTTCAATTCCCTGTATCACTCCAAGTTTTCCAATAATTCATAGAAGCATGGCTTTAACATTCTTTACCCTTCATGTCCATATTACAAGAGGATATTCTAGTCCAATTAGATTCTACTCACTCTTGATTTATATGGAAAATATTCCCCACAAAATGACTTTAAACTATGACACCAACATCTTTTCGGCATTATGTAAAAATTACATGGCCAAAATTTCCATGTTGCATGACATTAAACTATATAATTGCATAGTGTAATCACCTGATTGGACACTACCTCCATAATTGGTCACCTAGCATTATGTGTCACAAAATAATGTATGGCATGGTTTTTATCTTTTTAGGATTTTTGTAGATTCTCATATTTTTTATTTGGTTCCAACCACCTCCCCAAACAACAACAAAAGTCCCCTTCACTGTGTATGGGTCAATCCTGCATATGGAAGATCAAGAACCATGTAAGACATGATTTCTACCCAATCAAGATATTTAGTGATGTCTAGATGGTCAACCTAGTCAAGAAAACTGAAAAATGAAATCCCCCCATGTATGATCTAGACCTACAGATTATTTTTCTTTATAAAACATCATATGTCTTGGTTAACATAAAATGGGGTACATAGAGACACCCAGATCTTATGACCTCAGCTGAGCCATATAGGAAATGAAAATTTTCTCCTCCCCTACAAGCCATCCAAGTTAATGTGGGGAACTCCCAAACCAGACCGATTTTTAGGACCATTTCAAGAATACTCACACATATCTTCTTTCACATTGAGCTATCAATTTCCTTTCTACACGATGCTAATCTCAATGGAAATTTTCTTAATCGTAAGATGATAAACTCGATGAAATAATTTCATTGATGTGCAATGTTAAACCTCAAAACAACATTGTGTTCTCACCAAGGAGGGCATTTTTCATGACATAGGTTACCTACCATATCATCCTCAATAACTACATATGGATTGATTCTTTTACACATAGGATATATAGTAACACCTGGACAATCATCCTGATCTACCCACCTCAAATATAAAAAGCTATATTCCTTATTTATTACATCCCTAGGTGGTGGATCAAACCATTATTATTTGTGGATTCTCACCCCAATTATATCTAATGTAGAATTATAGACCTCTGCGGGGGATTCCCCATGGATCCACTATAAAAGCAATGATTCCATCATACATACAAATCATGTCAATGTAATGAATTCCAATCTCTAAGGGTAATTGTGGCCAAAATGATTCCAATATTTCTAGCCACATCGTTTCATTTGAATAAATCCCATTATTTTTTGGGAATTTTGGATCAACATAAACCTCTATCTCTATCGGAAATGAACAATCAGTGTCTTGAGGAGGCCTTTGGTTGGCTACACGTAATATTACCTAGTGACCCTACAAACATTGACTAGAAAAATCTTATATTAACCACTGTAAAATTTTTCCATATGAGAGGATTGTGTACATCTGTATGCCCCAATGGATTCCAGGTCCTATACCAATTCTCTTGATTCATGAAACCTGAGAATCATAGTTTACGCCCTCTTCCCCTAACATATTGGGCATGTCAGGACATCTGAGCCTAGTTATCCTCCAGTAAATTATTGATTCTACATAAACATCCCAGTCATGTGAAATTAATACTACATGATATTTGATACCTAATATTCATCTTTAAGGCCCAAATATAGAAAATATAAAAAATAACACTTCCTGATGGATGGGTTGGACCTGCCTGGGAAATTTCATGACACCTAAATGGTTATCAACCACTATTCTTGTACATGAAATAAATTTTCACAGGATGGTCCGATGTCATCCCCTCCCCATTAGTGTGCTCGTATATAATAAAAACTATGTCCCACTCTTATGTTTGAACTAGATCCACATAACCAGAAACCTTAAAAAACTACATTTATCGTGATTCCAATTATCAAAGGATACATAGTGACACCCAGATTCCATGTTTCAAGAACATCCATAAAACCCAATTTTCCCCTCCTCGGATGTTCACATGTCAGACCTACACATAAAACGTCCTCAATCCTATATGAGGAGAAACTAATTAACTATTTTCTTGAAATTTAATCACAAAACTAACATTCAATGTTCATTCATTCCCTTTTTAAAAACAATAATATGTTTCCAAAAAGGCCTGAATCTTCATAACTACCCTATCCATCAGATAAAGGTAGCCAATTCCCTAAGGACATATTTATTTGACAATGCTAAACTTTCCCCAGTGGATGTGCATAAATTTTCAAATAAAAGGTCCCATAAACCAAAGGTCAATGTGTCCTCGAGAGAGTATTTTCCTACATCCATTATCCCCATTGAAATTTACGCCGTGCCTCACTACATGGATTTAGAAACACCCCTGATTATAGTTTACTTCATTCTCTCTTTCATTCATGAAAATGAAAGAAAATTTTTGTATTCACAACCATGAACATGGATAATGTTTTACCCCTTTGGATAGAGAAAAATTACTTTAAATCATAAGTCTCAAATGTCCTAGTTGCATGATGTAAACTCCACCATTGTTCAACCCTCCTTCACACAAGGTAAATACTTGTAAGAGTGGTTTCCCATTCACTATCAAAATTCATTAAATTTACCTCATACTTTTCATACACCACTCCATTGACAATCCACCCTTAGTGTTCATGAGAAATCCAAATTCAAAAAAAATTACATAGCCATCAAAACTGTATGTTTAGTGTCTTGTGGAATCCATTGATTTCCTATTCACAATATGCCCTTGTGCCTCTATATAATTATCCTACAAAAAGGGGGTATATCAACCAAAGGAAAGTTAATCTTCAAGATAGAATTTTCTTATATATGTATTCCCCAATGGTTCTTGGGCCCCATATCATGTCCCGCATCCTTAAATCGCAAACAGGGGTTACGAAAAATCTATATTGTATGTGTGAAAAATATATGGACATTCTTAACAAATAAATCCTATTAGGAACCTTTCCGCTCAATTCATGGTCAAACATGTTCCACCTAAAACATATGTAATTTTATTCCTGGTTCTCAAGACTTTAAACTACTCACTTAAAGAGAAAAAATTCACCATGTTGAAAACATGCAAAGGGAATCCAGGAAAAAAGTCGATTTCCATCTCTCTAAACCTATGATTCGCATTGTTTTGGAAAAATATAATGAAATTTTATAAAAAAAAGAGACAAATGATCATGATAAGTTAAAAAACACACATAGGGAAGCTTATTAATAAATTCAATTTATACCCACTAAGTCCAAAAAAAAATTGTTTTGGAAAAAATTAGCATTAAAAAAATCCACAAAGATTCTTGTGATTTCTATATAACCCTAGAAATAGTCAATCTATGCCCACTAAACCCTTTGATTTAGGAAACAATTAATGGGTAATATAATTTTTTATATTTTATTATTTTGTATCATGATTCCAAAAAAAATCAATGAACATTATCATTAATATATCCATGAAATCTAATTGATTGAAAGTATATGAAATGACAGAGAAGAAATTGAGAAAAATTATGGTTCCATTCCATTAAATGGGAGTGCAGGATTATCCAAACCCTATAACATGTCACTAATGATATTTAAAAAGGTGGGTAAAAGAATATAATAAGATTATTTAAATGATTTCTGTCTCACATGGTTCAAAAAATTGACCACCGTATGACATGGGCCATCATGGGATTGTTTTAGGGAAGACTTATATTCTGCTTTATCTTTAACTGCTGGAAGCACATATTTAGTGATGGTGGTGATATATCCACATTTATTTTTTATTAACTACAAATAGTCATTTGATAATTATAGTTGTGCGTTCATCTTTTCCACGTGATCATGGAACCCCACACGCTCCTCTATTTGTGAAATTATTTTAAGATTAGAATTTTCTTCCTCAGCCACTATGTGGTGAAACTCCTCAGAAATGTCTTAAAAGGCGTCTATTTGATGATGAGATACATTTACCTAAGCAAGGCCACCTTAATGAGTATCTAATTCCTCTCTTTATATGACTATTTGATACATGAGAAGATGTTAATACTGATATTTGGATCCACCAGATCCCAAATCAATAAAAAATAACTAATATCTATCCTCCTCATTAGAAAATTATTCTTGGGATGTTTATGTATTGATAATATAAATTTTATGTCTGGACCATCTTCATATATCCAATGGTCCCCTAATAGTGTTGGGACTTCGATTTCTCTTCTCATCTATGATAGTTATAAAATTATGAATTGTCATCAAATAAGATGATGCATCCCTACATTGAGTCACCCAAGAAAGAGAACCCTCTTGCTCTATAGGTGGTCCAATCTCTAAATCTATGCATAGGGGTTTGACTGTGACTTCTGGGATTCCGAGTGACATTCCACTTATACCTTCCTCAGTTGGACCACAAACCATGTTGGAAAATGATATAGGGTCTGAGAGACTTTCCACCAAGAGAGGGATTATAAATGATGTCTATTCTGAACATATATGAAATAAAACTAAATTTATTCTTATAGTATGAATGGAGTAATATGTAATAGATGTCACATGATCAGAAATAACCAATAGTCTCGGAACCCATCCAAATGATCTCTTCAATACTATGTCAGGATAACAATATATCCACTTTTTAGAAAACTCCCATGATATATTGGTCAATATCATTGTGTATTGAATAATGATTTACATAACAGATTATCCACACATCACCATTATCCATAATTGGCAATGTATTATTGGATTAGATTCCCTCTTGACCTGGGTAATGGAGAAAATGGGATTTTTTGTAGGCACCATTTGTATTGAGAAACCCTATAAATGGTATAGGGTTTTCAAATGGTTATCATAAATATGAACGCAGCAAATATTCCATCTTGTAGTTAAATGATGCAGGAAAATGCTTCCAAATAACCCCTTCCATCATCCACCACTTCTCCATGAGATATGGTGTGTCGCACAAAAGAAAAATGGGAAAACAATTAGAAATTAGATTATGCATTCAGAACTCAATGGATAGGGGTGAACATCATAGATGTTTAGTAGGGTTGTATGAATGTCAGAATGTGGAACCATAATGGTATATTGACACTCATAAAAAGAAAAATTCTTGACCGTCTATCCATATAGAAACTGAAACAGTCCACAAAGATGATGCAGAGCTCTCCCTTCCAGTATGTGCCATATTAGTTCATAAATTTATGAAATGGTGAGGATGGATAAGTTGATGGTATGTAATTTTTCTAATGTATCTTCCTTCATTAAGGTGAATACTCAGACACTAGTATAGATATCACAGGAGGGTAATATCCATTCACTCAGGAACATGGCTAAGAAACCCACTTGTCTGAGTTTAGGTGATATTTCAGATCAATCCTTCTAACCCCATTAAGAGTATTGTCCTGGCATATGGGTATCATAATATGATCCTATAATTTATTGGGATTATTGTGGTTGATGAATCTTTCTATGGAATAATATTTAGTTTCAGGTTGTTCACATGAAAAAACATATTTATACAATGACCACATGGATGGAGGGAACAAGCATGAAGGGGTTGTCCAAGAAATTCCCTAGCCATGAACAAAAAGTACATCACCATTGTAGACACATGATTTATATTCTCTTAGGTATTGGAAATTGAGAGGAATTCTTCATACTTATTAATATGGATGGTAAGAACTCATAGCTAGTAGATTACTCACAAGCTAATCCCAACTTCCTCATGAAACAATTGGATGGTGTTAGTGCTTGAACACTAGTGACTATGCAATTTAGGCAGCTTCTCACATGGTGAATAGATTGAAAATATATGATCACACTCCTCCTATTAAAAGTTAACATCCTTGAACTATTCATGAACCCCAAGAAATTTTGGTGTACCGAAAATGTAGAAGCCCACATGTCAAAAAAGTACACTCCAGACTGCAAGTCCCATTTGGAGCTCCACCCTCCATTTGGATTATCTCAAGACATGGTAACGATGGAAGTGTAATCACAGATGATAGATTCCAAGGACATATTACACTTATTCCAACTACTCTATGTCAACATGGATCCATTCAGAAAGAATATGTCTTTTTGGATGAAATCAAATATAATATCTTCCACTGACTAAATAGTTTTTTCAATCTATCATGTGCGACATCTCAAGACAAATAATAAAGATGTTCTAGTCAACCATCAGAAACAAATCATTATCTTGGAGTCTGATGTTATAAAATGGTAATGGACTGGACAATGGTTAGGCCGTAACCCCTATTGGATGGAGAAATTTCATGGTACTCTTCATAGGGACAACATAAGAATTGATATTTTCATCATAATTATTGACCATAGTCCCCTTTATTTTAATAACATTCATTGATGAAAAAGTACAAAAATTATCATATCTATAATGGACCAATGGAATATTTTTTCTATTAAAATCAGAAAGGGATTGAAAACCTGCCTGCATAATGATGATGCATAGAATATGTAATCTTATGAACCTTCAGTTTAAAAAGGGATAGCCCATAAAGCGTTTTCAATAAAATTTATATTTCACAGAATGGGTGAACCACACACAAAACCCATGCTATGATGATATCCGAACTCATAATTTGTGGATGAAAACAAATCATTTTTTGGATTCAAATTCTTATTTCCCTGAAGGAGGAATCTGAAAATGGATACATTTTGTGGTATAAAGAAATCAAATAGAATCCACGAAAGCACTAAGTTTATCGAGAAATACGGTAAAGGAAAAATAATTTGGGCCCCCTATATATAGATGTGGTCCCCTTTTACATGTCTACCCTTATACTGAACACTAGTACAAGTCAATACTTATTTCTACATCAGAATAGCCTCTTTTTTTCTTGATCATATCCCATTCCAATGTGTGAATTTTTTTCCTTCTAAAATAGTAGCATGGAAAATTGAAATTATCAAACAGATCTATAAAATGAAAGGAAAACAACATAATGAAAGAGTTGAAGGAAGAATGTTTTAAAAAATGAATATAGAAAATGAAAATGTCATGAAATAGAGTATAAACCCTTCATAGACCACTGATCTGTATAGAGATCTTCTTTGTGAGATGATTGCGAACTAAGAAGTTTATAGGAAAAAGGTGGTGGGACCGGTTCCTAGCAAACAAAACCGTCTACGGGAACGAGGCAGAAATATATACCTCGCAAACAACATCCCCTACAAAATCAAATGGTTCATGGAAAAGGTGAAGCATCATAATATCCACAAATTAAACAAATTAATTTGTTGGACTAAGGTAGTGATCCTCACCACCATGAAATATGACCTCATGCCCATGATTACTATGTCATCTGCGGGTAGGGTTTCATTAGTGGGATTATGTAAAGGTGGCATCACAACCTCATCTCATATAACCAATTAAAATGGTATATAGTTCTCCTATTCCATATAAATATATTATTCGGGGACTTTTGAGAATAGTAGGACTATTGGGTGAGATCATAAGAATGATTGATTGATGCAAGCATGGAAGAGGAGGGCACTGCAATAGACAAGCCCATTGGAAGATTATCGGTAGGTAAAGCCCTATCTTATAGAAATAAAGTGAAACAAACTAATACCATTTTTTAATATTTGAACTAAAAAACCTCCATGTATATATCCCCATGAGGTGCTGAACCAATGCCCATTTTTCAACAAGGCATCCAACATAGCAACGAACTATGTGGGAGAAACACAACCCTGTTTAATGAATCACTATGCTGATGTAACTCAACCCCACATAGAATCATGTTATACCGATGGAACCTAGCCCAATGTAGAAAATTGATATGCAGATCAAACCCAGGTCTTCATACCATCATGATATGAGGATGGTCCGGCATTGAAATATGCTATGTAGAGGAAACCTCATCCCACTTATGTATATTCTACAAGGAATTGGGTGTCTTAGAGAGTTTTACCATCTAGTACCAGTCAAATCCTCCTTTTTTCCTCATATCATTGGAAGTCCATCTGCTGGCATTTCATGTTCCATCAGGGAAAATCCTCTCCCAATGTTTCCAAACATGTATAATGATACCATCAATTGCATTAGTGTGCCCAAATATGTTTTTTTATCCATGGTAAGAGGATTCACATGGGTAATCCCCAAATAGGGGGGGCCCTGAATTGTCTCTATGATTACATTCCTATGGTCATGAGGTTTCTATCATTTGGGTAACAATGTGAACTTCCATGTTCTAGGGATCAAGGGGAACCACTTGACTTTACCTTTCATTAGTTCTAGTGTTCAACATTCTTCCCTTTTCATTGGATCCATATTCAAGGCACTCCCACTGATATAAGTCCATGTCATTTCTTGTTGTAGGTCACACTATTTCTACTCTTTTCCTTAGCCCAGGTCATATCCTTGTAGATCACCCAATGTTAATACCCGGGATATGAAGACAATAGGGGAAAATGGTGCACTCAATACACCTCTTTCTCCCCCTTTGGGGTCCATCACCATTCATTAGCATATGGATAGGGTTGTGTGATCATCATATCTACTTTATTCTCTTGTTTTTACATTGAACGTATCTCACGTGAGATTAGTGATTAGTGGTGACCATGAAATCTGCATGACCCTAAACATTAAATGGTCCTTATCCATATATGCAATCCCAAATTTCAAATAAATGTTTCCTCCTAGAAGTTTTAATCCATTATTAAATCCCCTAACATGTAAAATCATATATGTAAGCCCCAATCATGATCCCTTAATGGGCCTACTCTAAATTGGAATAGACAATTCAAACTAAACTATGGTCACATTGATTCCAAACTATTTGTAATATGTAGGAAGCCTCCCAAAAGTAAGTGCTCAACCCCCAATCCACCCTAATGTTTTCGGGCCCACATCCCTGGTAAGGTCACATTTACCCAAAAGACCATATCACTTTTGGGTGTATTTGGATGCATCTACATAAGTTCCATACCAAACATTGACTAGTGTTCTATCACCAAGTATTACTTGATATATGACGATAAAATGTAGGGTTAGGTCCTTATCAAATCACATTAACGGTATGATGTGCCCCATTAAATATCACAAAACTACATAGGTTTTTATTCCTCTTTCGAGGATACATAGGAAGCCCATACTATGGGTTTGATCCCAACACTAGAACATCTCATGTACACCTAGATGAAGATGAACTCCATAGATCCATACCATATTAAAAAAAAGAGTTCTTTGAGTGAACAAAAATATAATATCTAACTTATCGAAAAAGGGCTTTATTGGTGGAGAACCTTGATTACATAAAAACCCTTCTACTGATGGAGAACCTCAGATACATATTGATGATTATGAACCCATCCATAATCATGATCAATTGCTGTTATCGGGGTCGCCCGAGGAAACAAGAATGGAAAGAAACTAAGGATTCATGAACTTATGAACATGGATTAAATGTCTAATAGAGTCACATAATAGCTAATAGTCTACACCAAATGGGTGATAAGGGCCTGAGAACCAATCCTCTCGACCAATGTGATTTCATAATTTTCATTGGACATATCATCAAACGAATGAATTTCTTGGAAATGTAGGTATATAAATCAACGATGTGAGATTCATTGTGCGTTAATGGATTTGAGAACAAACTCATTGGAGACCATTCAGATATATTATTCCTAATGTAGATCGATTGCACAAAACTCAATCCCTATGATCAATCACCGAGTAATATCATTTTTGTAGAAAAAAATGATGAGACCAATGTGAATGAGACTTAGACTTTAGCACCTCCCACACAAGATAAAAAGGATATACTTCCCAGTCCCCATCTGACAATATTATTCCTCATCAATAAAATTTTCTTCATAAACCATATGAAAGAAACATATTATTTTTAATTGATAGTATTGGACACTCTACATATTTAGTGTGTGAGGGGTCCCAGTTTAAATAAATTGATTATGAGGTATTTTATGAACATATATCCTAATGAAATTCACCTAATTGATTTTATAAAGGTAATGACTAGGTCATCCTCTACCTAGGTTATACAATGGTTCTAGTAACACTGCATGAGGACTTACCAGAATAATTTTATACGTCCCTATAGTGGTATATCTTTGTGTAATAGTGATATACCAAGACCTAATGAATCCATTTTGGTTTCTCTGTATAAGGAATATAATTTCTATGCTTCTATTGATGTATCTCACCTATCAATGGGTGAAGATATAACACCAAATTCTCATATTACTATCCCAACCCATTGAGGATTCAGAAACAGCCTGGGATGAAATATAAATTGTTTTATTAATAGTAATCTCATTCTAAGTTAAATCCCTTGAATCTATATGGATTATCATATAACAAATAGATATTTCATCCCCATCCATTTTTGTTTGAGTGAAAAGTTAAATGTGGTGTTTGAGATGCTTGTATAGGGATGAGATTGTCTAATATTAGGGGATACTCTTAGCTATCATTGGAGACTAATATTCTTGGTCCACATATCAGTTTGAGGGGATCTTATTGGACATATTATGGACTCAGTTAGGGTTGAGTGTTATGTTACACTCTTATACATATAGACCGAGTAGGAAAATCATTCTAGAATTTTAAGATACACTAATGGATTATGTGGTTCTTTGGACAGATTTTGGAGAATAACATATCACTATTGTATAATGTATATAATATTAGACTCCAGTACACTATTCAAATTTCATATTTTGAGACCTTGTGTTGGTAAGGATGCCAAAATAATCATAGGATTATGGGTTTATATGGCTATCCCCGGGATACAATGTGGTTATAGAATGTATTTTATCATGCATTTAAATAATATACCTAGACATGGAAATAAAAAATTGCTTGTAAATTTTTGATTTTTACCACAAAATCACGATCCAGCAAATGACCCATTCATATTTGTTTTTGACTCATCCATTTTACCTCAGTTAGACCCCTCAATATAAGCATGAATCCCCCAATAATGTTTTCTGATACACTTAATTCTTGCACATACAATTTCTCATTATATTTTAACATTATTCAGTCATTATAATTTCATAAAATCAATCCCAAACATTAATTTTGCATCTGTTCACCACCCCATCCCCTTGGACCCAACAAACCTCCCTGATTCAAACCCATCCCTCCCTATAAAATATGTTTTCAAACATCGAGGATAAAATTTATTCTCCCCTCCAAATAAATCAATTAAAAATATATTATTTTCACACTCTCCCCCTAGAAATGAATCTCCTCCCACCATGTTTTCTTATTATTACTGTCATCAAAACTTCCCCACTACCCATTATTAAAACCAACTATATCAAAAATCCAATATCAGCTCACTGATTCAAACTGGACACAATTTGTTTTACGTGATGTAATTTTGATGATTTATATGGTGTATATTTTCAAACTACACTTTTATAAATAATTTATCATTAATAACACAAATCACAATGTTGTGGGTTACAGTTAAATGTGTATATCCTATACCAAAAATATAGTGGGTTTCTAAATATTCTTTGTGTCTCCATGATTACTTTGAACCGTCGTTATTCTATTAAATTATTTTGGTTCCTTGATCATTAACTGAGTTGTTTATATTATTTTTTATTATAATGGGGTTTGATAATTTAGATGAGATTTTGTCTTATATGGTAAAATTATAATTATTTATCATAACTTTTTCATTAATTGTTCATCTCATTGGTTCTAATATCCCATCTTGATCCACCGATTCCAATTATTTACCAACTCTTATTCATACCCTCTCTCCTTTTTTAATTATATATTTTTTGAATTAAAAAAAATATGATAAAAAGATGTCTTCCTCATAGAGGTTAAAAGTGGGATGTGATTTTGAAATTTGATATACATATATAAAAATCCAAAAAATTCAATTTTCTAATAGGTCATGACATGTTTTATCCTGCCTCATTTAGTCCAGATCCACCTTCTTTTTATTATTACATATCGTAGACCTTACAAGTCCACTCTATATTTGATAGAGATTTGTGATTTGATGCTTATTGGGTTTGATTTGGTTGGGTTTATTATAGGTATGTTTAAAATTATCTAGGATAATATATAGAAAACCCACATCTATCATGAATCATATATCGTTTAACAAGATAATCATTTGAATTTTTAGGAGGGAGATCACGTGATCCTAAATGTCCCATCATGATGTGATGTATTGAGATTGGATTTGGAATGAAAAATATTTACAAGGTTCCTCGGGCCATTAAAGATACTAAATACCATGGGAGAGGTTAATTACAACATATGGATACCCCAAATTTTGGATATGGGATATAATTTCATCTATTTATTACCCTTGGGTAGATTTATGTATGTCCTATTGACATGGTTGATCTAGACATAAAAGAAGACACAATCTTCTTGGAGAACAAGGTGCGGATTGAGTACTGTAAGAAGATGCATCTATGGTCTCAAGTAATACCATTTTTATATGATCTCTGGGTTCCGGGGACAATTTTTAGAAGTTATGGAATCAAAAGAACTAGATGGAGTCATGGTACCCACATCATTTTGATAAGGTTGTGATTTTTTGTATGATAATCCTTGAATATGCAGAGGATTTAATTAGCCATGAATTTTCATTAAAACATTAGAAATATCTTAAATGGTATTTTATATGTAGGTCATTGAGTGGTTACTATAGAAACTACTACAGAGAAGGATATATATATTATTTTATATAAAGTACATCTTATTTATTATTTCATGCTACCTTTTTTATGGGGAAACAACATTTAATCTAATTTAGTGTCTTAAACATGATTTCATACATTCTAATTTGACTCAAAAGATGGGGTTTACTCAATATGAAAAATAATTTTGGTTGGAATTAAACAATCCACATAAAGATAATCAAAAGGGTTCTATTAATATAAATAAATAATATACAAAAATTTATCATAAGATTATTATTGTTATAAATTTGTGATTATGAACAATAATTAGCATTAGGAAGCATTAAAAATTTAACATATTGGAATTTAAATTACATAGGATATTTACAGTCTTAAGAATGAACACTCATAAGAGATAATTAATTGAAACATAAACTTATTTTGATTAAATCGAATTAAAATTTCCCCATCATGGTATAATTCGTTATTTTAGTTATCTCTCAATTCATAATTAATTTAATATTATTTTTATATTATTTTTATTAATTAATGAAACTACAAAGAGCTACACATTTTTTGTATATTGTTTCCCACACACATATAATATCATCCAAATTTATTTATTATTAGAATATTCTTACATGATAAATGGTTGGAGATATATATTATGGGACTCCAACCCCTTATTATTTCATATAATGTTCCTTTATTCATATTTCAGGTTATTTATTATCCTTCATAATTGAATGTTTTTCAATAACAATATCTTGAAATAATGAACAGGTGAAAACTGTACTTGTGGGGTTACTTTTTGGACAAGATAGTAGTAAAAAGTGTGTTTTATTATTTTTAATATGTGACATAACATGTTTTATGGCGATTGAGTGTCTCCAAAGACATAGTGTCAGGTGTTCATGCTATCTTTTTGAATGATGTTCATTAGGGATGTGACATAAAGGAATATTTTTGGAGTTCCTAGAGTTAGATGTTCGATAAGGCTTCATCATACAGAATATATGGGTATAATAGAAGTAGAAGATATGGTTGATCTAAATGGTAGTGATTTTGGAATAATCAAAGTTAGAAAAGGATGTATTCATTATATTTTTGGATGATTATGGTTTCTGAAGGTCAAAAACCGTATCGTGTTACATGGGATATTCGAACCAGAGATTGTGTATCAAGTTGGTTAATTCCATGGTTTCCTGAATACATTAAATATTACATGGGGTGTATATTATATATAAATTCCCTATAGTTCCAAGTTCTGTATCTCAAATTGTGTGAGATTATATGACCAAAAATCATTTTTCCTCACATTACTTGTGGTCCAGTGGGAACACATTTTATACTAACCACAAGACATGGGTCGGTGTCAATATATTCCAGATACACTCATGATTCCCATACATAATCTACCATATAGTGTTTTTTATAAAGGATAAAAAATTATGGATAGTTTGTTTTTGTACATGTCCTATCTAATGTGTGATGCTAATATGTTATTTCACCAAGAGTACATGTCATGTATTTCTCACACTGTGGAATTTTCTGTAACATTATTCAAGGATTATGGATTTGGGCATCTGAATAGACCATTTTTTTATTTTTCCATATATAAACACAGGGTATGATTTTATTTTGCATTATAGATTAAATTAATATTTTAGGAAATGTTATTCCCTAGATCCATAGAGCATATAATTAGTTTATAGTGAGAGGATTATAGAAGATTCATGGTTAGTTAATCCTCTAGAAATATAGGGATGATATGTTGATGGTCCTTTACATTCATCAATGATATTGATACTCCGAAATATAATCATTGTTCAATTGTACTTGGTTTGAGATTGGGATTAATACTCCCTTACTCAAACTAAGGTGTTCCTGACACAGTTAATAAAAATAGGAACTCCACCACTAATAGAAAATAGGTCCTCCATCCATAGAGTATCATAATCCAAAATTAAATGAGATTTTTCAAATGAGGAATGAGCCCCCTATCACGTTTGTTTATCCCTCAATCGACACTCTTAAACCTTGGGAACTCATGCA
Source organism: Viscum album (assembly GCA_963277665.1). Lineage (NCBI taxonomy): Eukaryota > Viridiplantae > Streptophyta > Magnoliopsida > Santalales > Viscaceae > Viscum > Viscum album. The sequence goes on along the minus strand of OY728135.1, from coordinate 789,987,512 downwards.
TCTAATTATATAGTTTTTTTGAGGTTTTGTGGAAGTAAAAAAGAAATATAGTTTTGATTCTTGGTTTTATCATAGATATTGATTATTTATATATTGGAATATAAACTGATATACTCTAATACATATTCCATGTGTAACCATTAGTAAAAATATGGTTCACTAATCAGCATTGTGTTTTTGTGTATACTGGTCTTAATATCTTTCCTGATTTGTTCTCAGGTCAACCTATTGGGTTTGTATATACTCAACCCTACATTGGATTTAATCCAAAAATAATCAAAGATTATTCATAAATTCTGTACATTGGTTTCAGTAATAGTAGGCACAACATTGATAGAGTGGGAGTTTGAAGTGATATTCGGTAATGGGCATTGATAAATTATCATGTTTTGTGTATTAAATTTAGGAGACTCTTTATTTAATAGTTTTTAGAGGTTGTATTACATTTGGGATATAAGGATCCGATTATTTCTACTTTATTTATGTTTTTAAATATTATTATTTTTTATGGATGATTAGTGTTTATCACATCCATTATTTATTGTAGTTGGGTTTTATCATGTTTCATTGATTTTATATCAATTTGATTATATGTGGTTTTGCGTATTCACATTTGGAAAATTTCTCAATTGATGTGCAATATTTTAACTCAATTATAGTTACGAGCCACTGGCCTATTAGAGAATGAATTTGGGTAGAATAGTTACCTTACATCCTGCCATAGCACGAGCTTGAGGGCTCGAGTCATGTATTAGTTTTAGACTACCATTATACATATTATAAAAACATTAAATGAATTTACTATAAAATTATATATAACGTCATCCTCCATATGTTTAAGGATTATTATCTAAAGAAGTACTTCTCACTCAATGTGATGACGGTATTTAGAAAAAATACTATTCTAATGCACCAATGAGCTCTATTGAATATTTTCATGATACCAAAATATGTTAATCAAAGAAATAACTTGACCTAGAAGGATCATCACCTGTATAAAATCAATGGCCATCAGCTATTTTGAAAAAAGGGGGTTATCCTTGAATCTATATCCCCCTATTTGATAATGTGTGATAGTTAATGTACATTCCACCTTAGCTACAAAATGTTGAAAAATTAAGTATAATGTTCATCATTGAAGTTATAAATATGTGGTAAGAAACCTATCCAACCCCTTATAGCTTTTGAAATGTTAAAATGAACGATAAAGAAATTTTTATCCCCCAACTTATCCTCGAAAAAGTAAGATGTATGGAAAACATTTTGTAGAAATGGTCTCCCACATTAAACTACAAGGGTATACATAATCTATCTCTACAGGAATTGTAAAAACTGATGGAGTTGTACAGATTCTTCTAGATTAATAACACCTTATCTACTATTACACGTATGAACACCAATTTGATAAGTGTTCACCCACTACTCTTTTTATAGGAAGGTGGTGGCGTGAAGTGTTTCCCATTTAATTTATGAATGGGGTTCATTCCCTTCATAGAGTGGAATCTATTATAATACATAAACTCCAGTAATGGTAAGAGATCAACGAAACTCTTATGGAAATAAAAAAAACAATTCTTGAAAATATCCTTGAGAACTTGAATCAAATTCTCAATATGACCATATATATTAGGGTGGAATTTCAAACACAACAAAAAGTCTGTCTTGAATATATCTTATAGGGTCCACTTTAATCGAGATTTGATTTGATAATAATTACTGATAAAATTATAGATGATACTCTTTAAAACAATGTGATCTGATTTTGGTATGGGTATCTCAATCTTTGTATTGAAAACAACTTCTAAATTTAGAGGAATCTGGCATGGTAGTCTAGTCATATAATATAAATACAAAATCATGACCCTTCATCAAATATGTAATTTTTTCTTGCAATACATTGATATACAATCCAAATTCAAATCTAGGACCTCAAGAGGGTGGGTCAAACTAGTGAGATATAAAATCATAGCCTTCACCTACAAAGAGGTGAGCTACTATGATATGAATTCAGTGAAACTTCACATTATTCCTATACACTAACATTAATTTTTCATATCTTGGTTAATTTCTATTAAACTAAATTTTACACCATAGGATATCTAAGGAAATCCATCAACACCTCATCACACATCATTATAAGAAGTATTGATCATCCCTAATAGAGTATGACTTTCTCTATACCTTCATAGAGTCTATCTAATATATCTCTTCAGAATATATGATCTTGAAAAATTATTCAATCAATATCACAACACATAGCCTCAATCATCTACTATAAAATTGTGAGTGACATCTTTATTGATTATATATAAGCTACATCTCCCAATTCAACTAAATTAAACCATACAAAGGAAAAATTATAAGACATATCCTAATCAATATAGATCATGTATTCATGATAAAATCAATTTACACGATGTTTCGTTTTACTATAGTAAATATTATATAAAATAAATAGACCTGTATAAACTAAAAAAGTTCAACATCCTCATGTTGTGACCTATATGAGAGAAGATATAACTATGAACCTTATGTTCTCTAAAGACCAAAAACTGTTAACTAGGAAGATGATGTCTCTACATATTAAACTAAATCTCAAATTTTATAGATTAAATTCTTGGGTTTTATAATTATAACATGTGGTCTCAACTTAGGGTATTTATAATTTAATATCCTATGTTTTATAAAAGGAAACATTGTCTCTGATAGTATAAATGATATGCAACATGGAGGATAAACGAACAAAATAATAATATTATTAAAACAGTTTCGTTATAATTTGGATGTTAAAATGGATTGTATGAATTGTAATAAATTAAAAATGAAATATATATATATATATCCCAGTAAATTTAAATTTATTGGTAAATAATTATAAACTAATAATATAGTATTTTCACTATTTTTATTTTATTCTTCATATATAATTTTTCTTCAAATATGGGTTTATTTTATTTTATTAGTGCTTGTTATAATTAATTTCTCAAATTTATCGAAACACTATTAAATATTATTAATTTTATTCATCAAATAGTAATTTAAAAAAAATTTATCTCGTAAAATGTTTATAATTTTCAGAAAAAATTAATATTTTCGATAATGAGTAATATATATTGTTTTTCTATAAAATATTGTACCTTTTTTATGTCATAAAGATATAACTATGAGATAAAAATTTATTAAAATTATGTAATGAATAATGTATAATATTATAATATTAATATCATAAAAAATAATTCATAGAAACAAATTTATAATTTAATCCATGATAAACTAGAAAATCAATTTTAGTGCAGATGAAGTACAGATGTAACACTGGAAAAGTCAAATTTAGTGTCTTGTAAATAATAATTGTGTGACTGAAAGTGTTTTATAAAGACATGTAAATAGTGTATAATTTTTTTATGTTATGTGGAATTATTACGAGTATGTGAAAATTGAAGGCACGTGATTCTGAGGCATGGAGATTCCAGAGCGAAATTTTTATATTTTTAACGTATGTTCAATAACCATGCGGGCATGAATTTTTATCTCTAGAACTGGTGATCAAATTAAAAAATTTTGGACCCCATTGGACTCGCATCGTCGTGATTTTATTAAGGGAAGCATAAATATTCTTTTGGATAAAGTCATAATAATATGTGAATTTTTCAAAAAATTTAAATAAAATAATAAAATAACTATTGATGTGATTTTATTCTTTTTTAAACTATTGTGCAGCCAATGGTGGGAATGTTTTTTAACGTCGATAAATAAATGTGGGTAATTTTATGACTTGAACCTCTCATTTTGTAACTAAAATGCTTGTGGTTTATTACGTTTATTAATAATGATTAATTAATTAATCATACTAATGAACCAACATGGGAGGATTTACTTTTATTAAATCAAATAGTTGGTGTGGGTTTTGGGAATGCACGAGGGGACTCTTGATGAATTGTCGGCAACATATTCCTTCAATGAAGAATGGTGATTCGATGATTCCATTGATAACTGGATTCGGAGATCGACGAACGACAATGAATACCTTCGATCATGTAACCTTCATCCTCATTTGTAGCATCTTCCAACATGTTCATGATAGGGGGCATAAATTTTTTATGTGTTTAAATGATTTCCTATTTCCATTCATTATTAATAAAACTAATGTGGATTAACCAACTAAGGAGTTGATCCATGACTCATTTGTTTTTTCGGGAGGATTTCGTGAGGATTCATTTTGGGGTTTTATTAAATATTTTGAATATTATTGTTTCACCCACATGTTATAATGCTAATGATAAGGGCATAGCCAATTCCGAACAATTCCTAGACCCTCCGCAGAGCTAGTTCTTGATGGGATCTTTGTGGGTGAATGTTCAACTTTATGGAAATGTGAAACTAAAGGCCACATAGTAAATGTGGGGTCTCAGGAGGGCTGTAGGAGTATACGGGAAGATAATCAGACAACTTGAGCTTAATTGGGGGCCCGTAGAAGTGCCAATGGCACGAAAACACTGGCGACTGGCTCCTTCTGGCCTCGAGAGGATGACGGTTCTCGAATGTGTCACGGTGTATAGGGGTGGCCGACCTTTTCTGACCACATTGATAGCAGGCGGTATACCATGACAGTGTTCCATAGAAGAAGTGCCGAAGAGGTGGGTGGACATGCACCCTTGGGTCCCTCCACAGACCGGTCTACGCGGACCAGTCAGTAGGAGCGGCACTAGCCCAGCACTTCTATTTTAGGCCAAACAGACAGAAGACCATTTGGTGAGGAGCTGGGACCACGCCCTGCTGGCTTTTGGACCTAGATGGTCGACCAAAACTTGTTCGGCCTATCTAGGTCAAGCCTAGGTCGGGCATACCTAGGTCGACACAGACCTGGTTGGGTTAGTCGGACTAGGTCAGACAGGACCCACACCCAATTTGACCCAATTAAACATAAAGAGCCATATCTTCTAAACCACACATCTATTTTATGAACCATCTGGGACGTTGGAACCCTTTAGAAGAGTCGTTCCTTTTGAGATACTATAAAAGGGTTTTAGAGAAAGATGTATTATGTCCGGGTTGGATAAAAAATGAATCAAACTGGGACCTTGGCACTAAAATGCTTATAACATAGAGAGCAGGCTCCCAATTGACGTGTCATCTTTTGCATTGGAACCCTTACGACAAGAAAATCCTTTAGGTTACATCTAAGTGGGACCTCTTGGATGTTGAAATTCAGTCAATGGCTTGTGGAGTAGATCCTCAAGAAGTCAAGCGTACTTGGTGCAGGAATCCAGTGGATGGTTTTGACGTGATGAAGGAATATCTATCCTTTGTGGGTCAACACCAAGTGATCCTTTTTGTGGCTCAGCACCTACAGATCCTCTGAGTGGGTTAGACCCTAGCGATCCTATGTGGGTCAACAACTAGAAATCCTCTAAGTGGGTCAGCACCAAGCGATCTTTTGTGGGTTAACACCTAAAAATCCTCTATGGGTATGCACCTAGCAACCTTGTGTGGTATATCATTAAATGACTCTCGATATAATAAGATGATATATATTTATGATTAATAATTTTTATTCATGTACCTTATGTTGTATACTTGGTTTGAGATGAGTCTTTACTTGTGCTTTGTGTTTGGGTCATGCTTAGTGGTTTTTCCTTTGTGGAATTCTTGGAGACCTTCGAGGGTCTCGGTCTCCCTACTGGTTGTTGTTATACTTCACCTTGCATGGGCTTCTCCCACACCTTGTTGTGTCTTATAAAAATGATGGACAACCTTGACCGAGCTTTGGAAGCCAAGACTAGATGGTGCACAGAGTTGATCGGTTGACGTGGAGAGCTGAAGTGATGAGTTTTACCTACCCTTTAAGTAAGATCCTTGGGGGACAGACTGAAGAGCAGTTTTTCTAGGTTTTTTTCTTTCTTTCTTTTGGGTTGGTATATATTCCCATTCAACTTTAGTTCACACATTTTACATACAACAGTTATACAACGTGGTTTTTTCTTGTTGTGTACATTGTTTTTGTGGTTTTTAGTTTAAAGGAAATGCCTTACTATTATTTTAATGATATGCAATTCGGTGCTAGTCACAAAACCCTGGCCTATTGAAGGAGAGCTTAGGTTAGTCATGACACGGGCTCTGGGGGACGGGTCATGACAAAGTGGTATTATAGGGTGGTAGGTTTAACAAGAAGAACTAAGAGTCTATGTTTTCAATGGATAAATTTTATTAAGTGTATTGAGTTTGTGTTTCAGTTCTAGGAGTCCAGTTTTGGTGTGGTGGTCGACGCATCCATACACCAGGACCCTGAATTCCAATTTCAGACTATGTACATGAAAACATTGTTTGCGAGTGTTTTGAAAATTTTGTTTTATTTTTTATCTTTTTGAGTATGCTTTCCTAGTATAGATTATTGACCATGGTGAATTTGCTTCTTTATAGAATGTCACCATGTAGACAGCCAACCAGGATTCCATAGAGAGTTTGTGATGATTGCCCACCAAGCAGTGAGGCTTTAGTGAAGGTCCCTCTTATTATTATTGTACCTTCAGGTGGGGTATGATTAGAACCACTACCCATAGGGAAAAAGATGACAGTAGCCCCACTAGCAGAATTTTCACACAAACTGAGCACGTTGTATGAGTTCTAGAGATAGAGGTCTCTAAGTTTTCAAGGTGTGATAGAGCCCTACGCAGCTGAGGACTGGCTGGAAGCTGTAGCACGAGTTTTCCTCTTGGTTGAGAGACCATCATTCCAGATGGTGATCCTAAATGCTAGTATCTTTCCTGGAACATCAGGGAGATAGTGAATCCTGACACTCTTCAAACATGAAGAGGCGACACTCTCTTAGTTGAATATCGTGAGCCTCTTTAGGGCAGATTTAGTACAATCAACATTACTCTCAGTGTGTATTGAGGAGATACTAAAAATATTGTAGGGTAGCCTAAAAGTTGACTAGTACTCAGTGAGATTCACTGACCTCTCTCTCTATTCCACTAACATGGTACAAGACCCATTATTCAGGGCTCGAACCATTGAGAATGGTCTCTGACAAGAGATTATGTCCTTGATGATATCACTCAATATACCAACGTGGGATGGAGTGCATGAGCGAGCACTATTAGTTGAGAACATTATATTTGACTTGTAAATGATGGTGAGAGCCACTGTCGGATGACATGCAGCTGAGTCATCTACAGTAGGTATCAGGAAAATGACATAGGGGACCAAACGGGCAAGACCATCTAGAGGACAACCCCAGGATGTAGGGTCAGAGGTCCAGAGCTCACGAGGCAGAGGAGTTCATATGATGACTAGAGTTAATCACACTTCTAGAAGACGTAGTCACATGGATCACAACCGTCTAAATCCATGTGTGGAAAATAAATAGATGATTTTGGGACCACCAATTCAGTGATAAATGTTCAAGCTAGGAGGTTCGCTGGGTGGTGGACATGGCAGAGGAGCTGGTCGTGCAGTAGTTGGTGGGAAGCGATTTGAGGTTCTACCACCACCACACCCATGTGGTCCTCCACTACCACATGGAGTATGTAGATAAGGATCCACTAAGCTATAGGAATCTAAGGGCTATGACCGCATCACTACAAACATGATTTCATGTACGATCAATATCAACTCCACCCTAGCTGCAGTTCTTATAGACACAGGTGATGGTCCATCTATCATTTCCACAGATCTAGTTTGGAGATCGGAGATTACAGTGGAGTTGTTGGCTTGAACCTTATGATTATAAACTTTTATGGGAGGGTATTAGATGATTACACACTGGTGCCGGCAGTGTGAGATTACTCTAGGAGGTGATATATTCGGCCGAGATATCATAGTAGCATGGTTGAGGCCTTACGACATCATCTTGGGTATGGACTAGCTATACATAGTCCATTATTAGATGGTCTCTTTTAAGCGCAATATAACGACCCATACTGTACATACATTGTTATTACATCAGAATTGAAGCATACTTATTACAACATATAACAAAACCACGAAAGGACCGTATAGGTATAGTGTCTTTAGAAACTGGGAAACACAAACAACTGGTTCATGAAGCATCTACACTGTCTCCCATTTATTTCATCATATCTATAGTCCCTTTTGGCATATCTTACTTAATAACCTTCTTCCTGACCTGGGGAAAGTAAACATACAAAAGGGTGAGCTCAAATGCTCAGTAAGGGTAAATAAAAGGAATATCAATCACATCATTTTTATGAGAACATAACTTTTGGAAATATTAACCTGCAAAAGAGATCATAAACTCATAACATGGGGTAAATCATAGTAGTGAAATGTAATCCCAATAATCATAACATAAAACATGAAAGATAGTGGCATACACACATAATCATAGAGAATCATTTCTTAGTAGTCAAGACTCATTGCCAAGACTATCTTAGCAGACAAAGTCCATTTCTGAACCGAGTTCACTCCTCGTTTCAGTACTGTTTCACTGAACCGGTTTAACCTTCCGTTCCAGCCATGTCTATCTCATGAGATATAAAATCTTTACCCAATTCATTGGAGGGAGATATAGGTCCCACCCATCTCAAAATGATACCATTCTTATGTGTGCCACAAAATCATAAATCATACATCATTGCATAACCCATGTAATAAATATTGGATTCCTAAACAACATGACATCATAAAACAATTCATATAAGATAAAGGAATTCATAAAAATAATTCCATCACAACATAATCAAATCAATGTAACAATAGGGATAGAAATAGAACCCTATATTATCATATACGGAAAATAATTTTGATAAAACACTTGAACTCCATTCTTGAGGAAAATATCCTTTCTACATCAAAAACATTTTCCTTTCTTAAGATGTCATACAATTTTAAACTAAAATATGTTGATTAAAAATAAACATGAAAACTTGTAAAGGAAGCTTCTTGGAAATAATGATTTAAAAATCCATTCATTCCGTATAAGTTAAAAAAACAATCTTCTCGTACTTTTGTTGGAAAAGTCAAAAAGTACCTCGTACGAAAAACGACAAAAGATTCCTTTCATATTTTTTACTAAAAACTCACCAAAGGGTAAAATTGGATTTAAAAAATTGTAGGTGGATGGAAATAATATAACATATTGAGTAAACATGGATGTGGATGATAAATACACCCCAGTAAATTTCAAAGTATAAACAATCTCGGATAAAAATGAGATTGTGATATTTCCCTTACCTTAGGTCTGATATGCTTTGTATGTGTCCGACCCTCCTTTATAATGATTTAAATAATGTTATTGACTTATTCCATAATCATAATTATTTTTATGATATCATATATGGTCATATTTCTAGCTTCTTATTAGTAATATTTCATTACTACTTGTTTATTCGAGTGTTTATTACTTTTTGTTCTTATGCGTGTTTTGTCGAACAAATTCATATCCTTCTTTTTAGGTTATAGATACCTTATTTCCAAAATAGTATTATTGTACTATATATCATATTTATTCATTAAATTCATTTATATAATCTTTATGCAATGAAGATCATGTAGAACGAGTTGCATCACATCGTGGAGACGGTATTCCGTACGTACGCACGAGCGATGATATCGTTCCCATGATCGTGTAATTATATTGGAGTATATGTATACTATTTCAGAATCAATATCACTTTACAATAGTCATATATAGTCATTATTTACACCATTATACCCATCCATGTAAGGTGGTGGTGGAAAATAGATTACACCACGGCGTGGAGACGGTATTCTGTACGTACGCACGCGTGGTGATTTCTTTTTCCGTAGGATGGATAGATGGTGAAATAGGGTTGTTTCATACTTATAATAAAATATCAGTATATTAGTGATACTTATGTTATTACTTCATAATGAAACAACTAAAGAAGAAGAAGTGGAAGAAGAAATAAAGATGAAAGAATTGGTAACAGACATTACCTCTTCTTTGAAGTGATTCTTTGAGACCTCCTTTTAGGGCACTAAAATAGGTCTTCGAAGAAGACCAGAACCTCTAGGATGTTTCTAGGGAAGTGGAGAGGAGAAATTGTCAGGGTTTGGAAGAGCTTGAAGGCTCAAAGTGGTGTGAAGAAGAGGGGGAGGAGGTTCCCTTTTATAAGGGAGGAGAGGGGCACCTTTGGAATAACTGAAACTATTATTTTATTATAAAGTCCAATTCGGTTTTAAATAGCTCAAAATTGATTTAGTTCGAAGCTGAGGTGGGGAGGGGTCGAAATCCTCTCATCCAATAGAATTTATACAAGTCTAGGTTCCTATTTTAACCTTATCATTTAGATTTAACATTAAGTTAAATAATTTTACTTTTACCGTGTCTTCTTGTGTTCTTATACTATAACGTTATTAAACATACTATAAGCAGACAAGAGAACCCAATGTTGTTTATTACTAATATATATAAACTTATCTAAGTCATTTGTCCTAACCATAGCTTTTTATGAATAAAATAAAAATTACTAATATAATATTTGTTTTAAAAACTATTTTATGTCAATTTTGACACTATTTAGTAATTGATTTTTGTGAAAATCATAACATAATTATTTGTTCGAAAAAAGTTAATTAAATCAATACTAACATGTAATAGTAACCTAGGAAATTATTGTAATTCATAAAAAGTCTTAAATTACATTTATTTGGGTTTTTATAACATCAATTATATCTATATTTCATTAAAAAGATAATTACTGCATCATCGTTGTGTCAGAAATAAATTAATTTATTTAATGTCTAAAAATTATAAATAAACTGTCATTATGTAGGAAATCATTTTAGATTTCTAATGAATATTTATAGTCGATTTTATCTTATGTATAACCCTATATTAAAAATTATTTACTTATTAAACTTTGATTTTATCTATTTTAACCCATCTTTAAGTAAATTGATAATAAATGTCCTAATCTAATCCAAGTGGGCCTAAATTGTCATATTTTATTCCTAAGATTATTTTTGGTCGAATTAAACTTATCCAATATAATTTGTAAATGTTTTAGGGTAATAATAATATCATTTTTAACCTTAATTACCCTATTTACTTTTAACCGTGGTAAATAAAAGTAAAACATTACTATTCACCAAAAAATTATTTTCATCTCATTTAACCACATTTTACTTACTAAAATCAACTGTGTCTCTCGGATTTTCGAAATTCCACTCACAGAAGCAGTAAAATAAAGTTTTATGAAAAATTCAGTTTTTTAACTATCACTTAGTGGATTCACTATTCATCAAAAATTGAATTTTTTCAGAAAAATATAAAAATTTTACCCTATGCTAATTTTGATATTCCAAATCAAAAAATGAAGCCCATTTTCAAAAATAAAATTTACAATATTTCAAAAAGTGGTTATTACTATTCATAACGGCTAGTTTTAATAATATTTTAATAGCATATCATTGTTTAGTGAAACTCGGTATTGCATACGACGCAAGCTATCGAGGAAGGCCGCAGTTGCGTGTAAAGCAAGCCAAGCTAGTGTTGTGTGTAGTGAAAGATTCCTTTGACGATTTATATAAAAACAAAATATTTCTCATAAAAGTCTTGGGTGTTACATTCTACCCCCCTTAAAATGAATTTCCCCCTAAAAATTCGTCACATTGTATCAAACAGATGAGGATACCTCTCCCTCATCATATCCTCAAGCTCCGATGTAGCTTCTTCTAATTGGTGGTTCCTCCATAAAACATTCTCTAAGAGAGTGGTCTTGTTTCGTAGGACTTTTTCGCTACGATCCAGCATCTCTATCGGTTGTTATTCATAAGAAAGATCTTGCTTCAGAGGTAAAACTTCTGAGCTGAGTACATGTGAAGGGTCAGGTATGTACTTTCTCAGGAGAGATACATGGAACACATCGTGCACTTGAGAGATATTCGGTGGAAGCGCCAATCGATAAGCTACCTTCCAAACATGATCCAGTATTTCGAAAGGACCGATATATCTAGGGCTCAACATCCCCTTCTTTTCAAATCTCATGACCCTCTTCCAGGGAGATATTCGTAAGAACACTTTATCACCAACTTCAAAATCTAGGTCTTTTCTTCAGTTGTCGGCATAAATTTTCTGTCGACTCTAAGCTGCTCTTATGTATTGTTGAATAGATCTGACCTTTTCTTCCATTTCATCAATGAGATTAGGTCCTAATAACTTTCTTTCCCTAACTTCATCCCAGCAAGTTGGAGTCCTTCATTTCTTTCCATAGAGAGCTTCATAAGGAGCCATCTGAATACTGGAGTGAAAGCTATTATTATAAGAAAATTCCACCAAAGGTAGGTTTTGATCCCAACCACCTTTGAAATCCATAGAGCAAGCTCTCAACATATCTTCTAGAGTTTGAATTTTTCTCTCAGACTGACCGTCTATCTGGGGATGATAAGCAGTGCTGAAACTCAACTCTATATCTAGAGTATGCTGAAGACTTCGCCAGAACTTCGAGGTAAATCTCGGATCCCGATCAGATATAATAGAAATTGGTACTCCATGCAATCTTACCACTTCCTTTACATATATCCTGGCAAGTTGATCCAGAGAGAAATCCTCTCTAATAACAATGAAGTGTGCAGACTTTGTAAGACGATCAACTGTGACCCAGATAGCATTATTGCCTTTGGATGTTTTAGGATGTCCTGTGACAATGTCCATAGTGATGTTTTCCCATTTCCATTCGGGTATGGGTAATGGTTGTAACATCCCCTTAGACTTCCGTCTCTCAGCTTTAACTTCCTGACAAACCAAGCATCGAGAGACATGTTCAGCAACATCTCTTTTCATGCCATCCCACCAGAAGTACTCTTTCAGGTCCCTATACATCTTCGTGCTTCCAGGATGAATAGAGAATGAAGAACTATGAGCCTCATCCAGCAGCTCCTTCTTTAATTCTGGGATGGGAGGAACACAAACCCGATTCCTGAACTTTATTTTCCCATCACAATCAAGGTTGAATTCAGGAACATTTCTCATCTTCTTTCGTAACTCTACATCTTCTTTATGTGCCTCTTTAATCTTCACATTTATAGATGGTTGAACATTTATTTGAGAAAGATACGATTTTCCCCCTTCCATTATAATTCCAAGATCCATCCTTTGTAAATCCATAAATATTGGATCTTTTGTGATCCTCAGCATGGATAAAATGGCATGGTCTTGTCGACTTAATGCATCTGCCACCTTGTTTTTATTCCTAGGGTGGTAATGAATTGAGCAGTCGTAATCCTTAATCATCTCCAACCATCTTCTTTGACGCATATTCAGCTCCTTTTGTGTGAAAATATAGTTTAAACTTTTATGATCAGTATAAATATCACACCTTTCACCATAAAGGTAATGCCTCCAAATCTTTAATGAAAAGATTACCACAGCTAACTCCAAATCATGATTTGGGTAATTTTTCTCATAGATTTTCAACTTTCGTGAGGCATAAGCTATCACCATATCATTTTTCATGAGAACACATCCTAGTCCCATCATGGATGCATCACTGTAGATCACAAACCTTTCTCCACTACAAGAAAGTGTGAGTACAGGTGCACTGGATAACCTTCTTTTCAACTCCTTGAAATTCTCTTCACATTCCTCCGTCCAAACAAACTTAACTCCTTTCCGAGTCAACCTGGTGAGTGGAATAGATAATTGTGAAAAATCTTTCACAAAACTTCGATAATATTTATCCAAACCAAGAAAACTTCGGATCTCAGTTACTGTTTTTGGTCTCGACCATCATTCGATAACCTCTGTTTTTGCTGGATCCACAGATATCCCCTCTTTTGAGATTATGTGACCAAAAAATGCAAATTTTTTAAGCCAAAATTCACACTTGGTAAATTTAGCATAAAGCTTATCCTTTCTCAGGGTCTTCAATATAATTCTCAAGTGATCTTTATGTTCATCCTTGCACTTTGAATAGACAAGAATATTGTCTATAAAGACTACCACAAATCAATCAAGGTAGTCTCTAAAGACACTATTCATCAGATCCGTGAAGATTGCAGGGGAATTAGTAAGACCAAATGGCATCACTATAAATTCATAGTGTCCATACCTTGTACGGAAAGTCGTCTTCAGTATATCCTCCATTTTGACCCTTAATTGATGATACCCTGGATGAAGATCAATCTTGGAAAAGTATTGAGATCCGCGTAGTTGGTCAAATAGGTCATCAATGCATGGGAGAGGATATTTGTTCTTGATAGTGACATTTTTATGTTCTTGATAATCAATGCATAGTCTCATTGATCCATCTTTCTTCTTAACAAACAAAACAGGTGCTCCCCAAGGTGACGCACTAGGGCATATGAATCCCTTATCAAGATTTTCTTGGAGTTGCTTCTTCAATTCCTGCAACTCAATTGAGGCCATTCTATAAGGTGTCTTTGAAATAGGCAAAGCACCTGGTATGAGTTCTATTGAAAACTCAACTTCACGATTTGGTGGAAGACCCGACAATTCCTCTGAAAAGACATCATCAAACTCCCGTACAATGGGCATATACTTAATTTTGAGTTTCTCACCAACCAATTGAGATAAATAACCTTCATTAAGTGGAATCAAGACCCATAAGATGGAAGAAATTTCCACTGGAAGGTTATGTTCATCCTTGCATCGATAGACGATCATAGATTGATCTGGAATATGAAATGTGACTTCCCTTCCTTGGAAATTGATATGAGATCCATATAAAGAAAGCCAATCCATGCCAAGAATCACATCAAATTCCACTATAGGAAGGATCACAAGATTTGCAGGAATCACTTTCCCACAAACATCAATCAGAGAAGAATTATAAACTTTTGATGTGACTGTTGTGCCATTAGGTGTTGTCACAGCTAACTCAACATCTAATTGTTGAGGTAAAACAGTGATACCATTAGAAAAATATTCAGAAATAAAATATTGGGTGGATCCAGAATCAAATAAAAAATTAGCTACATTAGAGTGGATGGTAAGTGTACCTTTCACCACATCGTTATCGTACTCCACATCGCTGATAGAAATTGCATGTGACTTCCCTTTTTCTTTAGACTTAAGATTTTGTTGATGTCGATCATCATCAACAACCCTTGGATTAGGGAATTTATTGGCATAATGCCCCACCTCTTTGCACTTAAAACATTGAAGTGTAGTAGGTTCATTATGTTTGTCCCTTCCTTTGTTTGCATAATTAGACATCTTCTTCCCATCATTGCGGCATTCAAATGCCTGATGTCCTTCCTTTCCACATTTGAAACATTTACTTGTCCCTTTAAGACAACTCCCTCTTTGTTTCTTTTCACACTTTGAGCATAAGGGAAAGCTCATCTTCTTTTCAGTGTGCTCTTTAGATTTTCCATTGAATTCCATTTTCCTCTTCTTATCAAACCCATATGACTGATGGGTCTCTCCAATCTCCATCTCGACTTTGAGAGAACATCGAATGATTTCCTCGTAGCTATTGAAGTCCCTTATGGCTAATTCCCTTCGAAGACATGGTTTTAAGCCACTAAAGAATCGATCGATCTTACTCTCAGGTTGGATAATAATACCAGAAGCGTACCTTGCAAGTCTTGTAAAATTTTCTTCATAAGTACCAATAGATTCATCATCCTTTTGCTTCAGTTCAAGAAACCTTTCTCCATCTTTGATTGGAGAATACGAGGGAAGTAATTATTGAAAAATAAGTTCTTGAACTTGTCCCATTCCATGGACTCAATTTCATCCCTTTGCCTCGTATTCTTAATAAGATTCCACCATTGATCAGCATATCCTTTCAAAAGATACACATCTAGGATGACTTTATCATGTTCAGAACATTGAAGAACTGAAAATATCTTTTCAGTGGTACTAATCCATTGTTCAGCAACTAATGGATCAGTAGACCCGCTAAAAGAAGGTGGACACTGCCTCATGAAGGATTCAACAGAATGTTTCTCATTCCTTTGCTCGTTTGGAAGTCATGCATGATTCATAGCTTCATAACGTTGTGTGATAATGGCTTCAAGATTTTTCATTCCAACTCCCTTAACATTTGGTTGCTCAGGGGGACAATCATTGAATTGCCCGTCACATTCCACATTAACACGGTTCCTTCAAGTTCTAGCCATTGACTAAAACCAAGAAGAATAGTGTGAGAAACACTAATTATAATAGGAAAACCACATAATCATGAATAAAATTTCACACATAAGGTATTATCCTAGGTTATTCATAGTCATTTCTAAAACACTAAGATTGTGTTATATGCTTAGACTTATCCTTAGGGTTCTTACTAAGGCTTTCACATCCTAGTTTTCAAAGGTTGACTCTACCTTTCCTCTGATACCAACTATAACGACCCATACTTTACATACATTTTTATTACATCAAAATTGAAACATACTTATTACAACATATAAAAAAATCACGAAAGGACCGTATAGGTATAGTGTCTTTAGAAACTGGGAAACATAAACAACTGGTTCATAAAGCATCTACACTGTCTCCCATTTATTTCATCATATCTATAGTCCCTTTTGGCATATCATACTTAATAACCATCATCCTGACCTGGGGAATGTAAAAATATAAAAGGGTGAGCTCAAATGCTCAGTATGGGTAAACAAAAGAAATATCAATCACATCGTTTTCATAAGATCATATCTTTTGGACATCTTAACCTGCAAAAGAGATCATAAATTCATAACATGGGGTAAATAATAGTAGTGAAATGTAATCCCAATTATCATAACTTAAAACATGAAACTTAGTTGCATACACACATAATCAGAGAGAATCCTTTCTTAGTAGTCAAGACTCATTGCCAAGACTATCTTAGCGGACAAAGTCCATTTCTGAACCGAGTTCACTCCTCGTTTCAGTCCTGTTTCACTGAACCAGTTTATCCTGCCGTTCCATCCATGTCTATCTCATGAGATAAAAAATCTTTACCCAATGCATTGGAGGGAGATATAGGTCCCACCCATCTCATAAAGATACCATTATTATGTGTGCCACAAAATCAAAAATCATACATCATTGCATAACCCATGTAATAAAAATGGGATTCTTAAACAACATGACATCATAAAACAATTCATATAAGATAAAGGAATTCATAAAAATAATTCCATCACAACATAATCAAATCAATGTAACAATAAGGATAGAAACATAACCCTATATTATCTTAGATGGAAAATAATTTTGATAAAACACCTGAACTCCATTCTTCAAGAAAATATCCTTTCTACTTCAAAAACATTTTCCTTTCTTAACATGTCATACAATTTTAAACTAAAAGATGTTGATTAAAAATAAACTTGAAAACTTGTAAATGAAACTTCTTGGAAATAATGTTTTAAAAATCCATTCATTCCGTATAAGTTAAAAAAACATTCTTCTTGTACATTTGTTAGAAAAGTCAAAAAGTACCTTGTACAAAAAATGACAAAAGATTCCTTTCATATTTTTTACTAAAAACTCACTGAAAGGTAAAATCGGATTTAAACAATTGTAGGTGGATGGAAATAATATTACATATTGAGTAAACATGGATGTGGATGATAAAATACACCCCAGTAAATTTCAATGTATAAACAATCTCGGATAAAAATGAGATTGTGATATTTCTCTTACCTTAGGTCCGATATGCTTTGTACGTGTCCAAAAATCCTTTATAATGATTTAAATAATGTTATTGACTTATTCCAGAATCATAATTATTTTTATGATATCATATATGGTCATATTATTAGCTTCTTATTAGTAATATTTCATTACTACTTGTTTATTCGGGTGTTTTTTACTTTTTGTTCTTATGCGTGCTTTGTCGAATAAATTCTTATCCTTATTTTTAGGTTATAGATACCTTATTTAAAGAATGGTATTAGTGTACTATATATCATATTTATTCATTCAATTCATTTATATAATCATTATGCAATGAAGATCATGTAGAACGAGTCGCATCACATCGTGGAAACGGTATTCCGTACGTACGCATGAGTGATGCCATCGTTCCCACGATCGTGTAATTGTATTGGAGTATATGTATACTATTTAATAATCAGTATCAATTTACAATAGTCATATATAGTCATTATTTACACCATTATACCCATCCAAGTAAGGTGGTGGTGGAAAATAGATTACACCACGGCGTGGAGACGGTATTCCGTACGTACGCACGTGCGGTGAATTCTTTTTCCGTAGGATGTATAGATGGTGAAATAGGGTTGTTTCATACTTATAATAAAATATCAGTATATGAGTGATACTGATGTTATTACTTCATAATGAAACAACTAAATAAGAAGAAGTGGAAGAAGAAATAAAGATGAAAGAATTGGTAACGGACATTACCTCTTCTTTGAAGTGCTTCTTTGGGACCTCCTTTTAGGGCCCTAAAATAGGTCTTTGAAGAAGGAAAGAACCTCTAGGATTTTTCTAGGGAAGTGGAGAGGAGAACTTGGCAGGGCTTGGCCGAGCTTGAAAGCTCAAAGTGGTGTGAGGAAGAGGGGGAGGAGGTGCCCTTTTATAAGGGAGGAGAGGGGCACCTTTGGAATAACTAAAACTATTATTTTATTATAAAGTCAAATTCGGTTTTAAATAGCTCCAAATTGATTTATTTCGAAGCTAAGGTGGGGATGGGTAGATGAAATTTCATCCAATATAATTTATACAAGTTTAGGTTCTTATTTTAACCTTATCATTTAGATTTAACATTAAGTTAAATAATTTTACTTTTACCGTGTCTTCTTGTGTTCTAATACTATAAGGTTAATAATCTTACTATAAGCAGCCAAGAGAACCACAAGTTGTTTATTATTAATATATATAACCTTATCTAAGTCATTTTTCAGAACCTTATATTTTTAGGAATAAAATAACAATTACTAATATAATATTTGTTTTAAAAACTATTTTATGTCAATTTTGACACTATTTAGTAATTAATTTTTTTGAAAATCATAACAGAATTATTAGTTCGAAAACAGTTAATTAAATCAATACTAACATGTCATATTAACCTATTAAATTATTTTAATTCATAAAAAGTCTCAAATTACATTTATTTGTGTATTTATAACATCAATTATGTCAATATTTCATTAAAAAGATAATTACTGCATCATCGTTGTGCCATAAATTAATTAATTTATTTAATGTCTAAAAATTATAAATAAAATATAATTATGTAGGAAATATTTTTATGTTTATAATGAATATTTATAGTCGATTTTATCTTATGTATAACCCTATATTAAAAATCATTTACTTATTAAACATTGATTTTAACTATTTTAACCCTTCTTTAAGTAAATTGATAATAAATGTCCTAATCTAATCCAAGTGGGCCTAAATAGTCATATTTTATTCCTAAGATTTTTTTTGGTTGAATTAAACTTATCCAACAGAATTAGGACATGTGTTAGGGTAATAATAATATCATTTTTACCCTTAATTACCCAATTTACTTTTAACCGTGGTAAATAAAAGTAAAAAGTTACTATTCACCAAAAAATTATTTTCATCTTATTGAACCACATTTTACTTACTGACATCAACCGTGTCTCTCAAATTTTCTAAATTCCACTCACATAAGCGGTAAAATTAAGTTTTATGAAAAATTCAGTTTTTTAACTACCACTTAGTGGTTTCACTATTCATAAAAAATTGAAAGTTTTCAGAAAAATACCAAAATTTCACCCTAGGCTAATTTCGATATTTCGAATCCAAAAATGAAGTCCATTTTGAAAAATAAAATTTACAAAATTTCAAAAAGTGGTTATTACTATTCATAACGGCTAGTTTTAATAATATTTTAATAGCATATCGTTGTTTAGTGAAACTCGGTATTGCGTACGACGCAAGCTATTGAGGAAGGCCGCGGTTGCGTGTAAAGCAAGTCAAGCTAGTGTTGTGTGTAGTGAAAGATTCCTTTGATGATTTATATAAAAACAAAATATTTCTCATAAAAGTCTCGGGTGTTATACGCAAAGTGTTGTTTGTCTATGTTTATGGGACTGGGTTTACATCATCGGTGATAAGGGAACCTTTGATGGAAAGAAAGGCCTTTATTGATGGAGGGTGCAGTCGATAACTCATCGGTTGGCTAGTCTCACCCTCGATGTAGTGGATGAGAGGTGTCTGAGATATCCTTTAATGGTGGACCAGTATGTTGATTTCATTCTTGATGATGTTCTGAGACTACCTCCTCACATAGAGATATACTTCTACATTGACCTGTACCCCGAGAAGACGCTGAAATATACAGCGGTATATCAGATGGCTATCACGGAGCTTCATGACTTGGGGGTAAAACTAGAGGACTTGTGGGGTACGGTGTTTATAAGGCCCTGTGTTTCTCCATGGGAAGCAATTATTTTATTTTTTAGGAAGGTATATCGAAATTTGAGGATTTGTGTGGACTATCATTACCAGAATCAGGAGACCATGATGAAAAAATAACCTCTATAGATCATTGATGATCAATTCGATCAGCTAAAGGGAACACAAAGGTTATTGAAGATAGACCTCAGATCAAGCTATCATCAGCTCAGTGTATGTGATGAGGATATACCATATTTTGTTATCAGATGAGTGTATGGCCACTATGTGTTCTTGGGGATTCCTTTCGGCATGACCAATGCTCCGAGAGTGTTCATGGGGCTCATAAACAAGAACTTTCATCCTTACCTCGATCGCTTCATGGTGGTTTTTATTGAAGACATCTTGATATACTCGAAGTCAGACACATCTGCAGATTATTCTGGATACACTCTGAGGGCACCAACTTTATAGAAAGCTCTTGAAGTGAGAGTTTAAGATTCTAGAGGTTCAATTTTTGGGACAGGTTATCTCAAAATCTAGAGTTGGGGTGGAACCCACAAAGATAGAGGCAATACTTTCTTGGGAGCTACCTAGGAGTGTGACCGAGGTGTGGAGTTTCTTGGGGATGGTTGGGTACTACCATAGATTTATACCCATATTTTCTAGTGTTTCAGCTCCCTTTTTATCTTTTACATAGAAGGGGCAACCCGTCATATGGACGGAGTGATGCTAGTATTGTTTCCCAGAGTTGAGGTAAAGATTTAAGAGTGCCCCATATTGAGGCTAACATAAGTGGTTGTGGGGTATGTAGTATATTGCAACACATGAAGGACCAAGCTGGGATGTTTCCTGATATAGGAGGGAGCAGTGATTTCCTACGGATAACGATAGTTGAGAAAACATGATCAGAAATATGCAACCCATGACCTGGAGATAGCATTAGTGGTCTTTTCATTGAAGATGTGGAGACACTACATGGTGCGAGAATGGTTTACATTCTACTCTGATCACAAAAGTATAAAGTATATCTTTTCACATATGGACATGAACTTGAGTCAACATGAATGGTGAGATTTACTCCTAGATTATGAATTTAAGATATTCTACACACATGTGAAGGGGAACGTGGTGTCAGACTCACTCAGCAGGAGCTCTGGTTTACAATTGCTAATTGAGGCGACAGAGTAGCTAGCCACTTTGCAGTTAACCTTCTGTGATAGTGACAGATCAGCCTACCTCTAGTCTATGAGAGTCACTCCTCACTCCTCCAGTGAGTCTGGGAGGATCATCTTGAGGATGTTGACTGCGAGACCCGATGTTCTAAAATTTCCTCAGGTCAATATCCTGATGAATTTTCTGAATGTGGGGAGCATGTCATCTTTTTCGGAGGATAAACCAGGGTACAAGTGAAGCTAAGGGAGGTGGTTTTGAGTGAGTTACACAAATCACCTTTGGCGGTACAACCTAGCATAGAAAAGATGTACTGGATACTCTGACGTCAGTACTGGGTGGCCAGGGATGAAGAAAGCAGTGGCAAAGATTGTTTCACGATGCCTCACTTGTTAGTATGTGAAGGCCAAGCACCAAGTTCCAGCAGTCTTGACTCAACCACTTTCAGTGCCAGAATTTAAGTGGGATGGAATCTCTATGGACTTCGTGACAGGGATACTATGTACGTACAGTGGCCATGATTCCATCCGGGTGATTTTTACTAACGAACCAAGTTGACCCACATCTTACCCATCCGAGAGTAAGGATCAGTAGAAGGCATGTGACACCTCTATGTACATGAGATTGAGCGGCTACATGGGAATTAATCAAGAATCATTTAAGATAGGGACGTATGTTTTAAATCCCATTTGTGGAAATGAATACAGAAGGTGTTTCAGATTCAGCTACGTTAGAGAACTGCCATTCATCCTCAGACAGATGGTCAGACGGAGTAGACCACACAGATGCTGGAGGACATGCTCTGTGCATGCGTCCTTGATTTGGTCATCAGTTGGGATGTCCATCTACCCCTGGTAGTGTTCTCAAACAAAAATAATTATGACTCCACCATTGTCATGGAACAGTTTGAGGCCTTGTATGGGAGATCGTACAGATCAACTCTATATTGAATCGAATCTGGGTATTTAGTACTTATGGGTCTTGAGATGGTACGATCTACCACTGAGAAGGTGTAGATCATACAAGAGCAGATGAAGACTATACAGAGAAGGTAGAAATCTTATGCAGACAGGAGATAGAGACCCTTGGTGTTTTAGGAGGGTGCTAATGTTTTCCTATGGGTCTCACCTAGATGATGATTGTGGAGATTTGGTTAGGGCAGAAAGTTATATCCGAGGTTCATGGGGCCTTTCCATATTCTTAGAAGAGTTGGAGAGGTGTTGTATATCCTAGATCTTCAACCACAGATGCACTATGTGAATAATGTTTTTAATGTGTCACAGTTTAGGAGGTACGTGTATTATCCATCACACGTTATCTACTAGGGAGAGATGGACATTGACGATGGGGAGACTTTTGTGGAGTTCCAAGTGTATGAAGAGGATCGATCGGAGTGGGTTCTATTTGTATGGTCGATACCTCTAGTGTGAGTTCAGTGGTAGCATGGAAACCTCCATGAGTGAACATTGGAGTGGGAGGCTCAGATTCATGCTCAGTTCCCCCCATTTGTTTACTTATTTTTGGATGTATAATTCATGGTCGTAATGTTCTAAGGTAGGGATAATGTAAAGACCCATAAATTCCGTATAATTATTTTTAATTATATGGAATAATTACGAGTATGAGAAAATTGATAGAAAGTGATTCCAAGGCTCGGATATCCCGAAATGAAATTTAGAATTTTTTAAGGTATGATTTTTAAACGTGCGGGGTGATTTTCTCTCTTTTGAACGGGTGCTCATATTAAGAATTAGAGGACAAAGTTGGACTCACAGCACTGAGATTTTCTTAAGGGTTGCTTAACTTTTTAAAAAAAAATTCAGACTGAAAAGTTATTTTTTCATACATTCAGAAAATAATAATAAAATAACTAGAAATGTTATTTTATTCTTTTTTGCAGAAGTTGAGTGAAGAATTTTGGGATTGTAGTGTAACCTCCAAAAATAAATGTGGTTCATTGAATGACTTTAACCTCTCATTGTGCAATTAAATAACTTGTGGTTTATTAGGTTCCATAAATATGATTCATTGATGAAAAATAATAATTAACCATAGTGGAAGTTTTTCTTTTATTTAATCAAATCCTTGGGGTGGGTTTTCGGAACCCACAAGAGGACTCATGACAAAGTGATGATAACAACATACTCTATCAATGAATGGAAATTTAATGATGCCATTGAGGATTCTATTAAGAGATCATAGAACGTCGATGAAAACCTTTGAACACTGACCTTTCTTCCTGACCTGCAACGTCTTCCAATGAGTTCAATGTAGGGGGTTTAAATTGTTTATGAGTTTAAATAATATCCTCTTCTTGTTATTGATTAATACAAAGAACACTAATCAAAAAACAAACAGGTTGATCTGAAACTCATTCAATTTTGTTAGAGGTTGTCGGGATGATTCATTTTGGGGTTTTATTAAATCTTTTTATGATTATGTTTTCACCCACTTGATATAATGCTAAAATGGAGGGTGCGGGCCAATCTGAACAAGGCCCAAACCCTTCGCCAAGCATGTTCTTGATGCATTATTTGTGTGTGAATGTTCAACATGACAGAATAGTGAAACCAAAGACCACAAAGTAAAGGTAGAATCTGGGTAGGTCCGTAGTCATATATTGGAAGAGAATCGGACCAACGAAGCTTTACCAGTTGCCTGAGGAAGTGCCACTATCACGACACCACCGGCGCGGCGGTGACCAACTCCCACTAGCCGCGAGAGGACGATGTCACTTGATGGTGCCAGGATAGACTTTGGTGGCCAGCCTTTTCCAGTCGCATTGATAGTGGGTGGTGCGCCACGGCTCCAATCCGCGATGGTGGGTGGACCTGCGCCCGCGAGTCCCGCCTTCGACCAGTCCACATAGATCAGTCAGCAGGAGTGGCGCCAGCCTAACGCCGCTGTTTGAGGACAAACATATAGAAGTCCAATCGATGGGGATCTGGGACCATGCCCATCTGGCGGTCATGCCCATCCGGCAAACCAGATTGGGTCAAGAAGACCCGGGTCGGACCCGGGTCGGGTTGGGTAGGTCCATTGAGGTTGGACTGAACCCAAAACTAGTTTGACCCCATTATGCTTAAAGGCCCATATCATCTAAACCATATGTCCATTTGATGAACCTTCTATGGATTTAGAACCCTTATGATGAGTTGGTCCTTTTGAAATAATTCACATGGGTTTTGGATAAATTTGGAATATGGCTGGGTTGGATCGGGCTCGAATCCAATTGGGCCCTCGACATTAAATTGCGTATAACTTGCAGGCCGAATGTCCAATTGACGTGTCGTATGTAGAGTTGGAACCAATATGAAAATATTTTACATTGGGTTGATTCTATGTGGGACTTCATATAGGTTGATATTCTGCCAATCTCTTGTGGGGAGGATCATCCGGCTGTGATGTGAAAAAAAAGAATAGCGAGCACCTTTGGTTCATCCCATAGTGATCATCTATGTGGGCTAGCCCCAGGTGATCCTCAAAGTGGGTCAGCACCTAGTGGTCCTCTGTGGGTCATATAATGACCCATACATTACATACATTTTTATTACATAAAAATTTAAGCACTTTTATTACAACATATAACTAAACCATGAAAGGGTCGTATAGGTATAATGTCTTTAGAAACTGGGAAACAAAAACAACTAGTTTATAAAGCAGCTACATTGTCTCCTATTCATTTCATAATATTTAGAGTCCCTTTTAGCATATCTTACTTAATACCCTTCATCCTACCCTGGGGAAAAGAAAATATAAAACAGGGTGAGCTCAAATGCTCAGTAAGGGTAAACAAAATAAATATTAATCATATCATATTCATAAGAACATAACAATTTTAAAATCGTAACCTACAAAAGAGATCATAATATCATTAAATGGGATAAATCATTGTAGTGAAATGTAATCCCAAAAATAATAACATGAAACATTATGGCATACAAACATAATCATAGAGAATCATTTCTTAACAGTCGTGACTCATTTCCAAGACTATTCTAGCAGACAAAATCCATTTCTGAACCAAGTTCACTCCATGTTTCAGTCCTGTGTCACTGAACAGGATTAACGTTCCGTTACATCCATGTCTATCTCATGAGATATAAGTCTTTACCCAATGCATAGGGAGATATAGGACCCACCAATCTCATAATGATACCATTCTTATGTGTGCCAAAAGATCATAAATCATACATCATAGCATAACCCATGTAATAAAAATGGGATTCTTAAACATCATGCCATCATAACATAATCCATATAAGATAAGAGGAAATCATAAAAATAATTCCATCATAACATATAAAAATCAATTTAAAAATAGGGATATAAACAAAACCCCATATTATCTTATATGGAAAAGAATTTTTATATAAAACACTTAAACTCTATTCTTGAAGAAAATATCCTTTCTACTTCAAATTTTTTTTTCCTTTCCTAAAATGTCATAAAATTTAAACTAAAATAAGTTGATTAAAAATAAACATGATAACTTGTAACAGAATATTCATTGAAATAGTGTTCTAAAAATCCATTCAGTCAGTATAATTTAAAAAAACATTCTTCTCATACTTTGGCCGAAAAAGTCAAAAAGTACATTATACTAAAAATGACAAAAGATTACTTTCATTTCTTTTACTAAAAACTCACAAATGAGTAATATTGGATTTAAAAAAAATTTGGAGGATAAAATTACATATTGAGGAAACATGGATGTGAATGATAAAAATGAGATTGTGATATTTTCCCTTACCTTATGTCCGATATGAATTGTACGTGTCTGAACCTCCTATATAATGATTTAAATAATGTCATTGACTTATTATAGAATCGTATTCATTGTTATGATATCATAAATGGTCATATTATTATCTTCTTATTTGTAATATTTGATTGCAACTTGTTATTCGTGTGTTCATTGCTTTATGTTCTTATTCATGTCTTGTCGAATAAATTCTTATTCATATTTTTTGGTTATAGATATCTCATTTCCAGAATGGTATTAGTGTAACATATATCATATTTTTTCATTCAATTCATTTATATAATAATTATTCTACGAAGATCACGTAGAACGAGTCACATCACATCGTGGAGACGGTAGGTCGTACGTACGCACGACCGATGATATCATTCCCATGATCATGGAATTTTATTGAAGTGTATGTATACTATTTCAAGAATCAATATCACTTTAAAATAATCATATATAGTTATTCTTTACACCATTATAACCATCCAAGTAAGGTGGTCGTGAAAAACAGATTACACTACAAGGTGGAGACGATATTCCGTACGTACGCCCGTGCGGTGATTTCATTTTCTATAGGATGAATAGAAGGTGAAATAGGGTTGTTTAATATTTATATAAACATATCATTATATGAGTGATAATTATGTTATTAATTCATAATTAAACAACTAAAGAAGAGGAAGTAGAAGAAGAAATAAATTTGAAACAATCGGTAACAGACATTACCTCTTCTTTGAAGCGCCTCTTCTTAACCTCCTCTTACGACACTAAAGATGGACTTTGAAGAAGACCAGGACCTCTAGGATGTTTCTAGGGAAGTGGAGAAGATAAATTTTCAGGGTTTGGCCGAGATTGAATCCTCAAAGTGGTGTGAGGAGGAGAGGGAGGAGGGTCCCTTTTATAAGGGAGGAGAGGGGCACCTTAGAAAAAACATAAAAAACTATTTTATTATAAAGTCATATTCTGTTATTAATAACTCCAAATTGATTTATTTCAAAGATAAGGTGGGTATGGGTAGAAATAAACTCAATCAATAGATGTTATAAAAGTTTAGGTTACAGTTTTAACCTTATCATTTAGATTTAACTCTAAGTTAAATAATTTTACTTTTACCGTGTCTTCTTGTTTTCTTACACTATATGGTTAATAAACATACTATAAGAAGACAACCGAACCCCATGTTGTTAATTATTAATATATATAAAATTATCTAAGTCATTTGGATGAACACTATAATTTTAGGAAAAAAATAACAATTAATAATATAATAGTTTTTTAAAAACTATTTTATGTCATTTTTGACACTATTTGGTAATTGATTTTTGTGAAAATCATAACATCATGATTAGTTCGAACAAAGTTAATTAAATCAATAATAACATGTCTTATTAACCTATAAAATTAGTGTAACTCATAAAAAATCTCATATTACATTTATTTGGGTATTTATAATAACAAATATGTTAATCTTTTATTAATAAGGTAATTACTGCATCATCATTGTGTCACAAATAAATTAAATTATTTAATGTCTAAAAATTATAAATAAAATACCATTATGTATGAAATATTTTAATCTTTCTAATGAATATTTATAGTCGAATTTATCTTATGTATAATTCTATATTATAAATGTTTTAGTTATTAAACTTTGATTTTATCTATTTTAAATCCTCTTTAAATAAAAATAATAATAAATGTCCTAATCTAATCCAAGTGGACCCAAATGGTCATATTTTATTCTTAATGTTGTTTTTGTTCGAATTAAACTTATCCAATATAATTATGACATGTGTTAGGGTAATAATAATATCCTTTTTACCATTAATTACCCTATTTACTTTTAACCATGGTAAAAAAGAAAAAAAGATACTATTCACCAATAAATATTTTTATCTTATTAAACAACATTTTAATGCTTGATATTAACCTTGTCTCTTGTATTTTATAAATTTCACTCACGGATGTGTTAAAATTGAGTTTTATGAAAATTTTCAAATTCTCCTAGGAGGTGGGTAAAAGACTGTGAAAAGTTCAATAAAATTTTTATATATCTAAAATTATTATAAAATGACTCCAATGAATTACATTGAAATTATATAGGTATTAAGTATCAATTTTTACCTAAAATAAATTTAAATAAAATAAACAATTATTTAAATAAAAAGTCGGTTTTTAAATAGTAACATAGTGTTTTCACTATTCATCAAATATTGAATGTTTTCAGAAAAATACCAAAACATCACTGTAGGCTAATTTCGATATTCCTAATCCAAAAATGAAGTCTATTTTGGAAGATAAAATTTATAAAATTTCAAAAATTGTGTATTACTATTCATAACAGCTAGTTTATATAATATTTTAAAAAAATATCGTAGTTTAGTGAAACTCGGTATTGCGTACAACACATTCTATCGAGGAAGGTTGCTCTTGTGTATAACACAAGCCAAGACAGTGTTGTGTGCAGTGAACGATTCCTTTATATAAAATTATGCATAAAAACAAAATATTTCTCATAAAATCTCAAGTGTTACATTCTACCCCCCTTAAAAAGAATTTCGCCCTCGAAATTCGTCACTTTGAAACAAACAGATGAGGATACCCCTCCCTCATCATATCTTCAAGTTCCCATGTAGCTTCTTCTAATTGGTGATTCCTCCTTAAAACATTCACCAAACGAGTGGTCTTATTCCGTATGACTTTTTCACAACTATCTATAATCTCTATCGGTTGTTCTTCACAAGAAAGATCTTGCTCCAGCAGTACAAATTCTGATCTGAGTACATGTGAAGGATCGGGTATGTGCATTTTCAGGAGAGATATATGGAACACATCATGAAATTGAGAGAGATTTGGTGGAAGCACAAATCGGTAAGCTACCTTCCCAACATGATCCAGTATTTCAAAAGGACCAATATACCTAGTGCCCAGCTTTCCCTTCATTCCAAATCTCATTACTCTCTTCCAATTAAATATTCGTAAGAACAATTTATCACCCACATCAAAATCTAGGTGTTTTATTCAGTTAACGGGATAACTTTTTTGTCAACTTTGAGCTACTCTTATGTGTTTTTGAATAGATCTGACCTTTTCGTCTATCTCATCAACACGGTCAGGTCCTAATAGCTTTCATTCCCCAACATCATCCCAGCAAGTTGGAGTCATGCATTTCGTTCAATAGAGAGCTTCATAAGGAGCCATCTAAATACTGGACTGAAACCTATTATTATAAGAAAATTCAACCAAAGGTAGGTGTTGATCGCAACCACCTTTGAAATCCATAGAGCAATCTTTTAACATATCTTCAAGAGTTTGAATTTGTTCTCTGAGACTGACTGTCTATCTGAGGATGATAAGCAGTGCTGAAACTCAACTCTGTATCCAGAGTATGCTGATGAATTTTCCAAAAACATTGAGGTAAACCTCAGATCCCGATCAGATATAACGGAAAGTGGTACTCCATGCAATCTTACCACATCCTTTACATATATCATGGAAAGCTGATCAAAAGAGAAATCTTCTCTAATAGCAATGAGGTGTGCTGACTTTGTAAGATGATCAACTATAACCCAGATAGCATTATTGCCTTTGGATGTTTTAGGATGTCCAGTGACAAAGTCCATAGTGATGTTTTCCCATTTCCATTCTCGTATGGGTAATGGTTGTAACATCCCCTTAGACATCCATCTCTCAGCTTTAACATGCTGTAAAACCAAGCATCAAGAGACATATTCAACAACATCTCTTTTCATGCCATCTCACAAGAAGTACTCTTTCATTTCCTTATACATCTTCGTGCTTCTAGGATGATTAGAGAATGAAAAACTATGAGCCTCATCCAGTAGCACCTTCTTTAATTCTGGGATGGGAGGAACACAATCCCGATTCCTGAACCTTATTACACTACAAGAAAACTGCCATTTAGCGGCGGTTTTAATAACCGTTGCTAAAGGTGTTTCGGGCCACAATTTCACGACGGTTTTTAAACCACCGCGAAAAGTCCACCGCGAAATTCCATAAATTTCTTTTAGTTTTTTTTTTATTTTTTTTTTAATTTTTTTCGAGGATTAGTGACAGTTTTTGAAAAAACCACCACGAAATAGCTGCGGTTTCGGTTAAACCGCCGCGAAATGAAAGGAAAAAATAAAAAAATATGAGAGACCCCAAAATCACTAAAACGACCATAACATTTGATCCGGACGTCCGTTAGAGAGACACAACCAGTCAAATCGAAGCTGATGAAGAGATCTAGAGGCACATATAATCAAAACCGTGAGACATTCTAAGGTATGGAAGATATTAGAGTTATAAGAATGTTAAAAAAAGTTCTCCAACTTCAAACGGCCATAACTTTCGCTCTGGGTGTCCGTTTTGGCTCTACCACATATCAAATTGAAGCCAGCGAAGAGAGATACGAACCAGTTCGATTGAAGAAATATTATGTCATGTTTTTCGACCCCAAAAATCTCTAAAAAGGACTCCGAATCCTCATTTCTGTCACCGGTGTCCCGTCGAACTTGTCTTCAAACAGACCTAACTTTCGATCCGCGTGTCAGTTCGGACTCCTCCACTTGCCAGATCATAGATCGTTCCATGAGCTTCAGTTTGACTGGTCGCGGTGACCACATGCACTCTTGGATCATATGTTATGACATTTTTAGTGGGTATCAGGTTTGTTATGTTTTTCGATGCCTCGTTTCTAGAATCTGTTCCGCGTCAGCTTTTTTTTTAAATGGTCGTAACTTCCGATCCGCATGTCCATTCAAACTCTTTCACCCTTCAGGTTGAAGATCGTTTTAGGATCTTTGATTTGACAAGACGCAGATCTAAAACAGACTCTCAGATCATAAGTTATCTCTGTTAATTTGAGTCCAATGTTTTTGTCTCATTATGACCGTTTTGACGGGTTTTAATGGTTGCTCCATTTATTACTATTTATTTGGGTTTCCAAGACTTGTTATCTTTATCAACGGGTTTTTGTGGGTTATTTTGATGATTATGTTGAATTATTAAGGGGTTTTCCAGAGTTGTCATGAGTTTTCATGCGTTCTCATTCTTTCTAATGCCTCATTCTTCATATGCTTCTCCATCCGTTTTCATGCGTTTTCATGATTTTTCATCCCTTACCACGTCTTTTCATGCTTTTTCATGTGTTTCCTTTATTATTTATTATTTATATTTTCTAATTAATTATTATTAATTATTTATTATTAATTATATATTAGTACTAATAACAAAATAATATTATTGCTAATAATATTTGTTACTGGTTATTTATTATTTATTATGTATTATGAATTATTTATTATTTATTACTTATTAAATTTTATTTATTATTTATTATTTTTATTTATTATTTTTATTTATTATTTATTTAATATTTATTGATTATTGATTATTAATTATTATTAATTATTTATATTTATTTATTAAATATTATTTATATTTATTTATTATTTATTATTTATTTTTATTTTTTATTTATTGTTTATATTTATTTATTATTTATTATTTATATTTATTATTTATATTTATTAATTATTAATTATTAATTATTAATTATTATTTATTATTTATTATTTGTTATTTGTTATTTATGTTTATTTATTATTTATATTTATTTATTATTTATATTTACTTATTATTTATTATTTATATTTATTTATTGTTTATATTTATTTATTATTTATTATTTATATTTATTTTTTATTTTTTATTTTTTATTTTTTATTTTTTATTTTTTATTTTTTATTTTTTATTTTTTAATTATTATTTTTTATTCATATTTATTTATTATTTATTATTAATTATTTATATTTATTATTTATTATTTATTATTTATATTTATTTATTATTTATGATTTATTATTTATATTTAATTATTATTTATTATTTATTATTTATTATTTATTATCTATTATTTATTATTTATAATTTATAATTTATATTTATTATTTATTATTTATATTTATTTATTATTTATTATTTATTATTTATTCTTTATTCTTTATTCTTTATATCTATTATCTATTATTTATTTTTTATTAATTATTAATTATTTATATTTATTAATTATTTATATTGATTAATTATTTATTATTTGTTATTTGTTATTTATATTTATTTATTATTAATTAATTATTAATTATATTTATTTATTATTTATATTTATTAATTATATATTATTTATATTTATTTATTATTTATTATTTATTATTTATTATTTATTATATATATTTATTACTTATATTTATTTATTATTTATTATTTATATTTATTATTTATGATTTATGATTTTTGATTTATTAATTATTCATTATTATTTATATCTATTATTTGTTTGTAATTTATTATTTATTATTTTTTATTTATTATTAATTATTTATATTTATTATTTATTTATAGTTATATTTATATATTATTTATTATTTATATTTATTTATTATTTATTATATTTTATTTATTATTTATTGATTATTTATTAATTATTAATTATTCATTATTAATTATTAATTATATTTATTTATTATTTATTATTAATTAATTATTATTTATATTTATTTATTATTTATTATTTATATTTATTTATTATTTATTATTTATATTTATTTATTATTTAGTATTTATATATATATTTATTTATTATTTATATTTATTTATTATTTATTATTTATTTATTATTTATTATTTATTTATTATTTATAATTTATTTATTAATTATTATTTATTATGTATTATTTATTATTTTATATTTATTATTTATATTTATTTGTTATTTATTATTTATTATTTATTATTTATATTTATTTATTAGTTATTATTTATATTTATTTATTATTTATTAATTATATTTATTTATTATTTATTATTTATTATTTATTATTTATTATTTATATTTATTTATTATTTATTATTTATATTTATTTATTATTTATTATTTATTATTTATTATTTATATTTATTTATAATTTATATTTATTTATTATTTATATTTATTTATTATTTATTATCTATATTTATTTATTATTTATTATTCATTATTGATTATTTCTTATTTATTAGTTATTATTTATTATTTATATCTATTACTTATTTATTATTTATTATTTATTATTTATTATTTATATTTATTTATTATTTATTTATATTTATTTATTATTTATTATTTATATTTATTTATTATTTATTATATATTATGTATTAGTTATTAGTTATTAATTATATTTATTTATTATTTATTATTTATATTTATTTATTATTTATTATTTATTATGTATTATTTATTATTTATTATTTATTGTTGATTATGTATATTTATGTATTATGTATTATTTATATTTATAATGTATTATTTATTTTTTATTTTTTATTTTTTTTATCTATTATTTATCTATTATTTATTATTTATTATTTATTATTTATTATTTATTATTTATATTTATATTAATTAATTAATTATATTTATTTATAGTTAATATTTATTATTTATATTTGTTTATTAATTATTATTTATTATTTATTTATTATTTATTAATTATTATTTATTATTTATTATGTATTATGTATTATGTATTATTTATTATTTATTATTAATTATTTATATTTATTTATTATTTATTATTTATTATTTATTATTTATTATTTATTATTTATATGTATTTATTAATTATTATTTATATTTATTTATTAATTATTATTTATATTTATTTATTATTTATTATTTATATTTATTTATTATTTATTATTTATTATTTATTATTTATTATTTATTATTTATTTATTATTTATTATTTATTATTTATTATTTATTATTTATTATTTATTATGTTTTATGTATTATTTATATTTATTATTTATTATTTATATTTATTTATTATTTTTTATTTTATTTATTTATTATTTAAAATTTATAATTATTTATATTTATTATTTATATTTATTTATTATTTATTATTTATTAATTATTATTTATTATTTAGTATTCATTATTTATTATTCATTATTCATTATTTATTATTTATTATTTATTATTATTGACTTTAGATCTATTATTTATGTATTATTTTTTTCAATTTATATATATAAGTATATTAAATTCTGTCTATTAAATACAGGACGAGCTTGCTGGAGTGAAAAAATCTTCAGAAAATATGCAGGAGTTTAGGGGTTCAAATCTCACCAAACGTAGTATTTCTTTATAAAATAAATAAAATAAAATAAATAAAATAATTAAAATAAAATAAATAAAATAAACAAACAAATAAATAAATAAATAAAATAAAATAAATAATAAATATATAAAATAATAAATAAATAAAAATAAAAATAAATAAAAAAATCAATAAAATAATAAATAAATAAAATAATCAATAAATAAAATAATCAATAAATAAAATAATCAATAAATAAAATAATCAATAAATAAAATGATCAATAAAATAAGAAATGATAAAAATAAATAAATAAATAAAATAAATAAAATAAATAAAAAAATAAAATAAAAATAAAAATAAAAAAAAAATAAAAAAATAAAATAAAATAAATTAAAAAATAAATAAATTAATTAAATTAAATAAATAAAATAGATAAAATAAATAAAATAAAATAAATAAAATAAATAAAATAAATAAAATAAATAAAATAAATAAATAAAATAAATAAAATAAATAAACTAAAATAAATAAATAATATAAATAATATAAATAAATAAATAAAATAAAATAAATAATAAATAAATAAATAAATAAATAAATAAATAAATAAAATAATTATTATATAAAATAATAAATAAATTAAATAATCAATAAAATAATAAATTAATAAAATAAATGAATAAATAAATAAATAAATGAATAAATAAATAAATGAATAAATAAATAAATAAATAAATAAATAAAATAATCAATAAATAAAATAATCAATAAATAAAATAATTAATAAATAAAATAATCAATAAAATAAGAAATGATAAAAATAAATAAATAAAATAATCAATAAAATAAGAAATGATAAAAATAAATAAATAAATAAATAAATAAATAAATAAATAAATAAATAAATAAATAAATAAAAATCAAAATAAAAATCAAAATAAAAATAATAAAAATAAAAATAAATAAATAAATAAATAAATAAATAAAATAAATAAATAAAATAAATAAATAAAATATAAATAAATAAATAAATAAAATTTATATAATTGTGTATTACTATTCATAACAGCTAGTTTATATAATATTTTAATAAAATATCATTGTTTAGTAAAACTCGGTATTGCGTACAACACATTCTTTCGAGGAAGGTTGCTCTTGTGTATAACGCAAGGCAAGACAATCTTGTGTGTAGTGAATGATTCCTTTATATAACATTATGCATAAAAACAAAATATTTCTCATAAAATCTCAGGTGTTACATTCTACCCCCCTTAAAAATAATTTCGCCCTCGAAATTCGTCACTTTGAAACATACAGATGAGGATGCCCATCCCTCATCATATCCTCAAGTTCCCATGTAGCTTCTTCTAATTGGTGGTTCCTCCATAAAACATTCACCAAGCGAGTGGTCTTGTTCCGTATGACTTTTTCACAACGATCCAGAATCTCTATTGGTTGTTCTTCAGAAGAAAGATCTCGCTCCAGCGGTACAACTTCTGAGCTTAGTACATGTGAAGGATCTGATATGTACTTTTTCAGGAGAGATACATGCAACACATAATGAAATTAAGAGATATTTGGTGGAAGCGCCAATCGGTAAGCTACCTTCCCAACACGATCCAGTATTTCAAAAGGACCAATATACCTAGTGCTCAGCTTTTACTTCATTCCAAATCTCATTACTCTCTTCCAATTAGATATTCGTAAGAACACTTTATCACCCACGTCAAACTGTAGGTGTATTTTTCGGTTATTGGGATGACCTTTATGTCAACTCTAAGCTGCTCTTATGTGTTGTTGAATAGATCAGACCTTTTCGGCTATCTCATTAACATGATCAGGTCCTAATAGCTTTCTTTCCCCAACATCATCCCAGCAAGTTGGAGTTCTGCATTTATTTCAATAGAGAGCTTCATATGGAGCCATCATAATACTGGACTGAAACCTATTATTATAAAAAAATTCAACCAAAGGTAGGTGTTGATACCAACCACCTTTGAAATCCATAGAGCAAGCTCTTAACATATCTTCTAGAGTTTGAATTTGTTCTCTGAGACTGACTGTCTATCTGAGGATGATAAGCAGTGCTGAAACTCAACTCTGTATCCAGAGTATGCTGATGAATTCGCCAAAAACATTGAGGTAAACCTCGGATCCTGATCAGATATAATGTAAAGTGGTACTCTATGCAATCTTACGACTTCCTTTACATATATCCTGGCAAGCTGATCAAGAGGGAAATCTTCTCTAATAGCAATGAGGTGTGCTGACTTCGTAAGACGATCAACTATAACCCAGATAACATTATTGCCTTTGGATGTTTTAGGATGTCCAGTGACAAAGCCCATAGTGATGTTTTCCCATTTCCATTCTGGTATGGGTAATGGTTGTAACATCCCCTTAGACATCCATCTCCCAGCTTTAACTTACTGACAAACCAAGCATCGAGAGACATATTCAGCAACATCTCTTTTCATGTCATCTCACCATAAGTACTCTTTGATGTCCTTATACATCTTTGTGCTTCTAGGATGAGTAGAGAATGAATAACTATGAGCCTCATCCAGTAGCACCTTTTTTAATTCTGGGATGGGAGGAACACAATCCCGATTCCTGAACCTTATTACACTACAAGAAAACTGCCATTTAGCGGCGGTTTTTAAAACCGATGCTAAAGGTGTTTCCGGCCACCATTTCGTGACGGTTTTTAAACTGCCGCGAAAAATCAACCGCAAAATGCCAATTTTTTTTTTGTTTTTTAAAATTTTTATTTAATTTTATTTGAGGATTAGTGGTGCTTTTTGAAAAAACCGCTACGAAATAGTGGCGTGTTCAGTTAAACCGCCGCGAAATTAAAGGAAAAAATAAAAAAATACGAGAGACCCCGAAATCACTAAAATGACCATAACTTTTGAGCCGGACATCCGTTAGAGAGCAACGACTAGTCAAATCAAAGATGATAAAGAGATATAGAGGCACATATAATCAAAACAGTGAGACAGTCTAATGTGTGGAAGATATTAGAGTTATAAGAATGTTGAAAAAAGTTCTCCAATTTCAAACAGCCATAACTTTCGCTCTGGGTGTCCGTTTGGGCTCTACCACATATCAAATTGATGCCAGCGAAGAGAGATACACACCCGTTCAATAGAAGAAATATTTTGTCATGTTTTTCAACCCCAAAAATCCCTACGAAGGCCTCCGAAACCTCATTTCTGTCACCGGTGTCCCGTCGAACTTGTCTTTAAACAGACATAACTTTCGATCCGCGTGTCAGTTCGGACTCCTCCACCTGCCAGATCATAGATCGTTCCATGAGCTTCAGTTTGACAGGTCGCGGTGCCCACATCCACTCTTGGATCATATGTTATGGCATTTTTAGTGGGTATCAGGTTTGTTATGTTTTTCGATGCCTCGTTTCTAGCACCTGCTCCCCGTCAGCTTTTTTTTAAATGGTCGTAACTTCCGATCCGCCTGTCCATTCAGACTCTCTCACCTTTTAGGTCAAAGATCATTTTAGGGTCTTTGATATGACAAGTTGTAGATCTAAAACGGACTCTCGGATCATAAGTTATCTCCGTTAATGTGAGTCCAATGTTTTTGTCTCTTTATGACCGTTTTGACGGGTTTTAACGGTTGCTCCATTTATTACTGTTTATTTGGGTTTCCAAGACTTGTTATCTTTATCAATGGGTTTTTGTGGGTTATTATGATGATTATGTTGAATTATTAAGAGGTTTTCCAGAGTTTTCATTAGTTTTCATGCGTTCTCATTCTTTCTAATACCTCATTCTTCATATGCTTCTCTATCCGTTTTCATGCGTTTTCTTGATTTTTCATCCCTTACCACGCCTTGTCATGCTTTTTCATGTGATTCCTTTATTATTTAATATTTATTATTTATAATTACTTATTATTTATTATTAATTATTAATTATTAATTATTAATTAGTACTAATAATAAAATATTATTAATAATAATAATATTTGTTACTAGTTATTTATTATTTATTATTTATTATTTATTATGTATTATGTATTATGTATTATGTATTATTTATTATTTATTATTTATTATTTATTATTTATTATTTATATTTATATTTATTATTTATTTATTAATTATTAATTATTAATTATTAATTATTAATTATTAATTATTA